>CM062568.1:78524985-79774985 GCA_031468815.1 Morus bassanus
TGTCCTATCAGGCAGCCTCAGGCAGTTTCCTTGTTAGCGTGCATAAATGCTGAAGTGCCCCATCAGAGTTATTTAGCTTTTTCTATGTATTGTGTCCTAACTACGAAGTCCTAACTATCTGGGTGGGTACAGACATATTCAGGCTGTTTGGTCCCTGCTCTGGAGTGTGTGGACACACATAGGGACAGGCCCATGACTAAACTGGTAGTCAGCTTTTCTGCTGACTAAATCAGAAAGCATGTAGAGGAGCTCTCAGGATGATTTGTAATGTTAAAAAACACAAACCCAAAAACCTCCTGCATGTTTAACAGTATCAGAACTCACCTTGCTAAGGACAGATATCCATGTTTCAGGTATTACAATAGTTGTCTGCTGCCTAGAGCAGCCATTTAAACATTGGCCCAATGCTGAAACATGTTTGAGCTAATCTTTGTGATATGTGAAGTTGAATTGGGACTTTTGGGGGATCTCGTCAATGTGTATAAATATATGAAGGGAGGTTATAAAGAAGACAGAACCAGGCTCTTTTCAGTGGTGCCCAGTGACAGGGTCAGAGGCAGTGGGCACAACCTTAAACACAGGAGGTTCCCTCTGAACATCAGGAAACACTTTTTTACTGTGAGAGTGACTGAGCACTGGCACAGGGTGCCCACAGAGCTTGTGGAGTCTCCATCCTTGGAGGTATTTAAAAGTTGTCTGGACACAGTCCTGGGCAACTGGCTCTTGGTGGCCCTGCCTCAGCAGAGGGGTTGGACCAGATGACCACAAGATGTCCCTTCCAGCCTCAACCATTCTGTGATTCTGTGACCGTATAATGTGTGCTTTCTCAACAGGATTTTAGAGTTATGGCTTGTTTTATTGAATCATTGTTACAGAGATGGGTATCTAGCTCTTAATACTACGGGGCAGGCAGAAGTACTACCCAAAAATATGCATGTGGCACTATTTTTATCTTACAATTTAAATAAAGATATAATCTCAGCACTTGGCTGGGTTTCTTCGGCAGGAATGTAGTGCAATCACTGGAAATAAATATGCTGTGCAAGTTGGAACAGGGATTAGGACAGGAAATGGGATGGGGTTTTCCCCTTCTGAAGGTGTGGCAAATAAATGGTTTTCCAACCAGTAAATTCCAAATTAATGAGATTTTCCAGTCTACATTTATTTTCATTCAATATTAAAAAAAAAAAAAAATTGCATTAAATTCTTAGATGTATTTGTGTTGTATGACCAACCTGAGCTTTACATTAACTGTACTTCATTGGCAGAAATTCTTTGATGCTAATCTATTGGAGCATCATTAGAAGAGGTACACTGTGAAGCTAGTATTTGGTTGTTGTTGAGTTGCAAACATGCAACATCATCTCTACATTGCAAATGTCTGTCATTTTTGCATATAAGTATATGGCAGTTAAATTGTATTGCATATTTCCATCCATTAGCATGCTTTTTATTTTTTTTAAAGTATTTTTCATTGCTGAAAGTTATGATCTCAAATATTCTCTGCAATTTCCTTGAAAAGTCTTTGCTCTTAAATTGCTTGCATGTGTTCTTAGTCTTAATTCTGTTTGGCCATTAAAATCAATGGATTATGACTGTTTTCTTCAATGAGGATCAGTTGCATAGTCTTTTCTTAAAAATACCAGTAAACAGCACAGAGCTTTCAGACCAGTCCTTGGCTGACTGACCAGCGATCTACCACACCAAAGGCACAGACAGACCCTGCTAAACAAAGGACATGGCTTAGGTAGAAAATGTCATTCTGCTTATACTTTGCTCCTTGTTTTTTTGTAAATGTACCAATTTTATTAATGTGGAACACAGTTCCTTCCCAGCCATAATTTTCCATTACTGTGTTTTGTACTTTTATGTTTTGTGAAGACTGCAATACTCTGATTTTGAGAGAGCGTGTGACTGTCCAAGTGGTGCTTACTGGTGAAGTTATTTACAACTCTACAACATGACCACAAAATGAGAGTGATTCATGACAGTTCTGCTTGGGTAGCGTTTAGCATCAATGCCATCTGCCTCAAAGAGGCATAAGTGATCATACAGGAACACTTATAGGTACTAGGGGATTAAGAAAATCCCAGAATATTAAAGTTTTTTTACTTAATTAAGACATACTAAATAGGTGGAGAGGAAACATAAAGCCACTGTAACATTAAAAAGAAGTTCTATTATACATTCAATTTATCACTAATAATCACAATTGTACAATGGTAACTTAAATAGTAGTAGGGCAGATTATCACTCTATATGCACTCCTTGCATACATACACTCACAAATATACACGTGCACACCTGTCTGGGAATTGGAGGAAAATACAGGCTATGACAGGGTGTGCTGATCATATGACAGAGGCTCAGAGGAACACAGTTCTTCTACTGCCTGAGAATGCATAAAAACACAATGTTCCTACTACAGTTCAAAATCTGACCAAGCATCAGACTCCCCTGAAGTGATGCTTTTTATCCACGTGACATTCAGGGTTTGCTGAATTACTTCCCAATTAAGTTATTCATGAGTAGCTGGGCTTGTGGGTGAGTGCAGCGTGTGTTTGTATGTGCATGTGATTTATGCAAAATATGATGCAACACAGAAAAATAAAATAACCCCTCATCAAGAGCAACCAGCCCAACAGAACAGGGTTGGTGTCACTTTACAAGAAATGCAACTAATGCAAAAGTATGTTTCAACAGCATTTCAAAACATTTGGCTGTGGTTTGGCATATTTGTTAATGAGATCCAAAGTGAAAACTCTGAGTTTCTGGGTTTTTTTGTTTGGTTGCTGGGGATCTTTTTTGTTTTATGACCCCGTACCCTGGTCTTAACAGAGCCAATTGCAATACTGATATTAGACATGTGAGATTTTCACTTTATGTGAAAATGTGTAAAAATGCAAAAGAAAAGGAATAGCTATTGCTCCCCAAGAATAACATAATTTTAAGCAGTTGATTTTTGCCTGTATTCCCTGGAAGGGAAGGAGGTATAATGATGTAGCGACAAAATTATTTCTGCATAGGGTGTGCTGTGGACACTTAATGGGTAATGTGTAGTGAGGTGAGAACAGAGCTGCTGCAGGTGTGCAGCTTTGCAAGGTGGTAATTAGAAAGTAGGTGAACATAAATAAGAAGCACAGATGGTACTTATAGAGGTGATTGGGAATGAAGGTACAGTGCAGACTCAATGTCTTGTAACTTATAATGATATAAGGGTCCTGATTCTTCTGTTTTATGTGTGTTAGCCCCAGCTGAACAAATTGAGTCCAGAGTACACGCTCAATTATAGATCTTGGAAATCAACAATCCCTACTCTATTAGAAAATTCTGGCAAGAAACAGAGAAAACCCTTTCTTGTTAACTCACACATGCAAAAGTGTCAGATTTTAAAATCTGTTGTGGGAAAGGGAATGTGGACAAAGATAAAGAGATTACTTTTCCAAAATTTGTACAATAGACTGTTTAAACTTAAACTGGCATTTGAATGCCAGCTGCCAAACAAATCCAACCTGATATTTTCTGAGAAAAAAGTGATAACTTTATGTATTAATAGGAAAGCTAAATAGGAAGAAATTCTCTGCCATACTTGAATATTCAAGTCTAAAATAAATGTTGCCACCGAGACAATAAATCAAAGTTCCAAACATTTTCATGATCCAGTAATCAAATAGAAAATCGATACTGACCAATCAGATACTTCATTTTGATTGTCTGAAAGTTCTGAATTCCAATTTTGATTGCTATTTATTTATTTTTCTTAGAAATAAAATTGACAATTAAAAATAAAAATGAACTTTGTTATTGAAGATATGAATTCTGAACCATAAAGTTAAAAAATGTGGAAACATGGCATTATATCTTCTTTTGAAACTTTGTCTTTGGCAGCATCTGTCATACTTTTACAGAGATTAGTTTTGAAAAGAATGCTATCACTGCGCCCTGATGAGTAGGCAGAGTGCATTTCCTTTGGGGTGTATTCTTTGCATATAGTATTTTCACCTTCAACTTTTATATAGCAATTGGTGAAGATAACACAATAAAATACAACAATTATTTAGTCCTTTTTTTTCTTGGAATATCTATGGAGGAATGTAATCTCTTATATTTTACAAAAATATATTTGTTGCTGTCAACAGAATTTGATTTACTTAAAAACCTGGGTAGCTTGGCTATGTTTGAATGTTTCAGATAGTTATTTTGTGTGGACTGCTTGTAAATTTGCCAAATTGCAGTGCTTAGTTTATCAGTGATTAGTTAGTCAAGTACGCTGTTAAAATGCAGAGTACATTGATTTCAACACCTAAACTTGATTAATATAACTTTCTCAGATGAAAGTATTTTTATTCTTGCAACATTTAGTTAAATAATAAAAGTCACCACATTTTCTAAGTGAAGAAATGAGGCATGGAATTATTTCAGTTCTGATACACAGAAAACTGTTTAAGTATAAGTAAGTACTGGAATAGCTTTCTGAGGGAAATCGAGGAATTACCTTAATGGACTATGTATAAAAGAAGGTCAAACAGGTGGCAATACCAAGCGAATGCCTATAAGTAATGCAATAGATATAGATGGGCTTTTTAAGTGGAGTAGGGAATATTCTGAGATAAATCCCTGGTTATTTTCATAGGGCTATTTTTAGCTCTGAGATTTAGGTTGCTGACTGAGATTGAATTAGATTTTAATGGCAGATAATGAAATACCTTTCAGAATCTGGGTATATGCGATTCATACAAGGAGGAGGTACCTGGAAAAGCAAGGAGCTGAGTGGCAGTCTCCTGAGGCCCAGATTAATGCTCACTCCATTGCACAGCCTTTCCTCCTTCAGGTAAATTAATACAACTGGTCACGTTTCAAATTAGAGGAACATTAAATCCTTGCCTTGTGATTGAGTAAATGTACATTTCACCTTCAAGCTCTTGTACATAAGAATTTGAAATAAAACCCTGTGAAAATTTTGTCAGTGAAATCTCTATATAGTTAGAGCCCAATTCAGATATATGCTGCAAGTGATCTCAAAAGATCATGGCTGAGGTAAATTTATATTTAGGGACAACTATTTTTCAATTGCTTGTACGAAATAATAGCATTATGCTAACATGGAGTCTTCCACCACAGGACCTCACAGAGTTAATGCTAACTAATTAGCTTAATGATAACTCTGATAAAACCAAGGCATTGGTGCCCAATGTTAACATCAGCAGAACCATATAGTAAGCAGAAATGTGGCCTAGAGAGCAGAAAGTTCTACATGAAAGTCTGTTGCAATTGATGGGAAGACCACCATGAAATCCTGAGCCTTTCTACTAACTGCCAGGGAAAATAGTTCAGGGTCACAGAAAACTGATTTTTCAGTATTGTCTGATTGATTACAGCAATGGTGTTTCTTTTTTATTTATGTTATTTAGAAGACTTTTCCTCGATAGTAATTAGCACAATCACATATATAAGCAAGGCAGAGATACCCTGGACTCAGAGAATTTCCCTGAAGTCAGTGTCAGTTGTATGTTCTCCATAAATCTCAGGATAGGGGCATTAATTAGTGACTTGATTTACAACTCTTCTAAGCCAATAAAAAGAACTCTAAAATATAGGATTTTGAATCAAGACCTATTTTCCAAAATCAGGAACATTCTTACTGTCTTCTTGCTTTAGGGATTCAAAACAGCATGATTTTAGTATAAATGCACATGTATCCACAAAGGCTATGAAAATTGGTCATTAAAACATGACATTTCATCCTACAGGGATTTAAAGGGAATTAAAATGCAATAATTAAAAAAAAAAAAGATGCAAAGGTAGGACACACAAACCACCAGAACCAGTTCTTCTCATGCTTTTGAACTTTTAAAATATTTGTATATTTTCAGTGTTCTTAAAACACAATAATTTTGTGAAGAAAAATCAAACCAATCCCACTGACATGTAAGTGATTTCTACAAAACAGGTGATAAATGAACCAGCCATACATTTGTAGTGGTTTGCCTGTTAAGGTAGATATCTCACACTGAAACTCACTGGAGGTTTTCACTCTGTGGAGCCACAGTTCTGTTTTCTCCCATGACCCAGTGGGGATTAACAAGTTGTATTCCACTACCATTAGTTAAGCATGTGATAGCTACCAATTATTTGTAGAGCTTGTGAACCATCAAAAAAGTGACAAGTTTTTAATTCTTGTTCATGCAGCCAGTACCCTGTGCTATTTTATAATCTGTGAAAGCTGAGGATCCTCTTGTATTTTACTCTATTCTCAGCTTCTGAGGAGTGTATGTGTTTGCATGTGTCTTTAAGAAGGTCAGAATGCAAGACTGTAAGGTGTTTCATTTCTAATGGGCTAGAAATTGAAGAGAAATAAAGGGCCATAGTGCAGAGATCCATCCAGGTGGTCAGTAGCTGACTGTGAATTGTACATAGGACGTATGGATTTACATTGTGACATATGGATTGCTTTAGGAACTTAAATGCTGTTCCTGGAGGAGGGTCAATATTGCATAGCATTCCTCCTAGTTGGGATGAGAATACCTACCTCTGATCTAAATTAATGTTCAATTCTTAGAAGTAATGTACCATGCAGTAGTGGAGCCTTTGGTTAGTGTGGTAATAAAAAGAAGCTTAATTGGAAATTCTTTTGAGAACTTGCATGTACTGTACATTATTAGCCTGGGGTAGGTCATTCTCACCTCCATTAGTTTTCTGACTGGTAGAACACATTTACATTCTGCAGTCTCTGTAAGTAGAGGATATGGGTTTTTTTTCCCCCGCTATTTTCCTCAATACCCTTGCACTTTTTTTCTTGCTCAAGTAAAACAGGCTGATGTAACAATCTGGTATGTATTGCTTAAAACTACTTCCATTGTCTTTAGACAGGTTGGCTGCCATTTCAAATGGATTTGCTGAAACAATATGCTTTTACCAGGCTACACTCACGTCTTCTCTTAGCAACAAGAGGTTCTGACGTTAGCAAGCTTATTTAGTAAAGTTCTGCTCTGTTTGGTGTGGGATCAGAGCACCCCAAGGGCTTGAAGTCAACCTTTGTAACTTGTAAATTAATTGACAAGCTGCAGAATCCTCCTAGAGACAAAGCAAAGATTTGTTTCCCCATTTTAAAAAAAATAAATAAAATAAATCTGTAAATATGGTAAATAAAAGACTTAGGGTAACAATTAAAATGCACTAATGGGTCAAATATCCAGTTTGCTATTGATTTACACTGACACATTAAAATGAAAATAATATTACATAGCCTAATGTCATTGAGAAGCCTGTAGCTGAAATTAAGCAGTATATGTTAAAAAAATCAGTAGGACATTTTGGTAAAAATAGAATAGAATATTTGTACAAAAAGAATTGATTTGAAAAAACCAAGGAAAACAAAAAGAGAAGAAAAGAGTGGGAAACTGCATCTTGCCACTTTACTGACCCTTTTTTCCCTCAGGAATCGGGTAAGTAGGATTTTATTTGTAAAAATGTTTACAGGAGGGACAAAGCTAGAAATGCAGATAAATATTCTTGAGAATTCTCAGCCTAGGAAAGCTCCCAAGGGCTTTCAAAGCTTGTTCTGTGGGTCTCAGGGGAGGAGAAGGAGAATTTAGCTAAGGATAAAGGAGAGAATATATCCTAATAATAAGGGACAGTAATAGTACACATTTCAGTGTGATTTGAGCATGAATTTAAGCTCTTGCCTCAATTGTTTTGCTGAGCTAGAGCCTGAGGACAGCCTTGAATAACTGAGAACTGGCAGACTGTACATGAAGGAAAATACTCATATTGTGTGTCTGAAACTGTGTTTTGGCTGCACCTCTAGCTTTCATAGATGTTATTCATGTCTGAGTCTTAGTAATGACTCTGACCATCAGTTTGGGCCTCCCTTTGGCCAGGCTTTGATCACTCTTAGAAGCAAAGTACACTTCAGTTCCCACTGACTTCAGCAGGACTGAAGCACTGAGTGTTTTAAAGGTATACACAATACCATGAAAAGACCAAACCCATATAGTGCTTATGCAAGAGGTGGTTCCTCAGAATTGGAAAGAAGTGGTCATTCTTTGGGAAAAGGAATGTGAAACAAGCAGATGTTGCCTCTGGTGTGCCATCAGAGGTGTTTCCTTTTCATCTCCAGAGCATGTATACGCCAGCATCAGCGCTAGAGAGGGAGCAGACTTGATAAACCCTTGAGGACTCTATGCTCATAGGACAAATATTGCTATGGAAGAGACTTACAGTCACTGTCTGCAGACAAAATTCAAGGGGAAAATGTTTCTGAGCTAACCTTTTTAAAGTAATCCTTTTAAGATTTAGTGTTACTTCTGTTTTACTCAATTTCTTTTTTAAACATGTAGGACTGTAGTTCAGAGAAAGTTGTTTTAGAATAAAATGAATTACAACAGGTATTTCCAGGGCTTTTAATGTGTAAGCTACTGCACAAACCTACAGCTCCAGCTGCTGGCAGATTTTTCTGGATTTTCTCAGCCATTTGAGTAGAAGAAAACATGAAGGTGAAAGAGCCCTAAGAAAACATGCTTTTCTGTATAGAAAAAAAAAAACAACCAAAAGCCCACATAAATAAAAGTAATAAATGTTCCTAATTTTTCCTATACCTCCATATGTTTAGAGACCAACCAGTTCCCTTTTCAAGGCCAGCCTTGCATAATGTAGCCAAAGGATCAACAGGATGTATTACTAGCATGGCAGAAATCACAGACTAGGTTGATACACTGAGTCACAATGCTAATGTGCACAAGCTATGTATATGACTTATCTAGATATTGTTAATGTCTCCTGATTCATCTTTGTGCCTGGCTGCCAGAGGAATGAGTAGATTACAGGTTTCAAACTAAAAGATAAAACAAAGCTTCTAATTTAGAGAGAACGCATTGCTTTTATTGTCTCTTGACAAAATAAAAATGCAAATAAATTCTTGCATATTGGAGGACTGGACTCATGACACCTGTCTGCATGATAAATCAAAACCACAATTAAATCAAAGGAGTTTTTAAAGTTAACAAGAACAATGACCAGAAATAAAATACCTTCCTTGAGGAATAAATTAGCAAATAATCAGAAACATTTTTTTTCTTATATACTTATTATTTCTTTCATGATTGATATTTTTTATAAAAGACTACTATGAATCTATAGACAAATGAAATCTATTTCAGTACACAGAACAAATATATAGTTTTTATATGCAGGTAGATATTTGTTGCAATTAATTTTAGTCTAGCCCTGTATCATTGCTTTGTTAGCCTGGTATTGTCTGGTAATAAAGAAAAAAAGATATAGCAATTAATTCCGATTGTGTTAAGCACTACTAGTAGAATAAGTGCTACAATAATACTGCAGATCATGCAACTCTAACTTTTTGAACTCATTTTTCATCAACAGATTGCTGACAAGCACTTCATTTTGCTTGCTCAAAAGCAGATATTTCTTTGTCTGTAGAAGGCCATTCAAAAATATTCCCAGTAGACTTCTCTTCAGGGCATATAATGCTGAGTCCTAGGAAAAGAGACCAGTGGGTAATGTGTGTGCTTTGGCAAATGTACAACAGGTACTAAGTTCTTGAGAAATGTGCAATTTGTCCCAATGTGGAGCAAAGCCTTCTGTAATTCAACACATATAAAGGATTTCTTTTCTCAAACGTTCTGTTTCCTAAATGAACTAGTTTTCCCTGTAATAGGTTAATCCTATAAATTACTCACTTAAGCAAACAATCTCTGTTTCTACAAGAAGGTTCATTAAGATTAATAAACTGCTTTATTAAAGGCAAGCCTAGTAATTTTTGGGCTTGCCTCGCTCTTCCATTTTTCTATGTTTTCATTTTCTTCTAAATTTGCCAAATATGGATCATTTGGATGCATATTTCTGAAGCTGGGTTGATCCTGGAATGGAATTATTTTTTAAATTGAAGCCATGAAAGTTTGGCCATTATTGAGACAAAAGCTAAGGAACAAAATATGGCCCCCAGTCTGTCTATAAATAATAATAGTGCTTGAAAAGGCTTATGTATAACTTATTGCTATTATAGCTCTACATATCTACATAGCAATAAATGCTGTTGACCTTTCTTTCTTATGCTTGAAGAATGAACTCAGTATGAGAACTGGGTATGCAATATTGCCATGGACATGTTTTCTGAAACCCAGGTTAGAATTTGCAGATATTTGGCCATGTTCAAAACCTAAGAAAAAAAAAGCAGTTTGTGAAGTGGAGACCTCTTTTATTTTCCCATGGACTTCCTTGAATGCTGTGATGAATGTGTAGGCTTGGATCCACCTTCCTGCAGCTATAAGTTTTCTTCAGTAGCTATCCTGACCTGGACACTTGAAATGAGTGAAGGGGTTTTATCTTTTTCCTCCACGTTCTGAAGTCAATGCAGGATCTGTGTAGGAAGAAACAGGCTAATCTAAATGAAGAGGGATGGGCACCAGACATTCTTTAGTCTGTGGTTGAGTGTGTTGAGGTTGAATAAGGAAAAGTGTGGGTGAGGAGGTTGAGGACAATGGAGCTGATGGTGAAGAATCTGAGGAAAGGGTATGAAAGAAGTCCCCAGGAATAGATAGGTTATGAAAGGAGTAGGCATGGAGTTGAAGACTGAGGCTGATTACTCAAGAAAATGACCAAGCCAGGGTAAAAAATTTGAAAAGCTGAAGGGAAGTGGCAGTAGGAAAGGAAGAGGTATATCAATAAGAAGAGGAAAAATGGGAACTTGCTAGGTGAAACAAATGGAATAAGATGTTCAGGGAGTGAGACTGAGACTATAATCCAGTGAGCTAGAGAAATGTAGGCAGGTGAGTGATTGTCCAGCTAACAGAAGTGAGCACTTGGAAATGGATGGACAAAAATATGCAGGATAAGTACCTGGGGAGGGCAAAAGGTCAAGGAAAGTGTCCACTGGAGTGGGAGCAAACTGGGATTAGGGGAATCATAAGCCTGATGGGACACTAAG
The DNA here is from genome assembly GCA_031468815.1 of Morus bassanus. NCBI lineage: Eukaryota > Metazoa > Chordata > Aves > Suliformes > Sulidae > Morus > Morus bassanus. Next base: position 78,535,934 of record CM062568.1, read on the forward strand.
TAGCACATAACTACATTTATATTTCATTTTGAGTGTATTTTTAACTGTATTTCTTCAGTCTCCTGTCCCTGATGCCTTTATCTCTTATAGAGTGAGATCTGGCAATTCTTCTATTTTTAGAACAGGTTCTAGAGTCCACTACTCTGTACACTAATTGTGATTGCCTAGTAGATCTGACAATGTGCGAGATACGGGTTTTTCATTTAGGAGTCTGCAGGCAATATAGTACTGTTTTCACTGTACTTAACTATAAGCATAAGCAAAGTAGGAGGAGAATGTCTTAAAATAGATCAATTTCTGTGTGTTGATCTCACACATATAAGAGCCCGAAACCTTCATTTTGGGTTTCAGTATTTCCCACTTTATACCTCTCCACAAAAGAGTATTGCTCCGAGACATCCTGCAACTTTAGAAATAGGACTTTTAATACTTTGAAAAGCTGGTGAGCCACTCCAGCAGAAGAACCAAGCCAAGTCTTCAAATTAAAGGCTCTATGAATTGTTTCTCAGTGAAATTGCCAGAAGATTAAATCTAAATCTCCTTACCTCCCAAACCTCAACTGTCCTTCCCATATGCATTACCTGAGAATTCTGCTTTTCAATTGAATGAATTAGAAATAGAGAACACTCTGCAGTGTTTTATTAAGAAGTTATTACAAGCAGCTCAAAATGTTTATGATCAGCAAAGTCCAAGGTGCAAGAAGTGGAACATCAAGGGTCACATTTGGGAGACTGAGAAAATCAATACCTTTCTTTTCAAAGCTGGAAATAAAACTGACTATATCTGAGTCTCTGATGTTATAAAAAATCCTGTGAAACCTGCTGATAAAACAGTATCTCTGGAACTAATGCTTATCCACAAAAAATATAACAACTTACTGCTACTACTTTATATTGTGGTTTCATGGCACCTATCTCCTGTGAGTGCTCATTGACCATTCACTGATAATACAGAAAAGAAACAGTGGATTTTTTTTCCTCTCAAATTGCCTTTTAGCTAGCATCAGGTGGGTCTAAACCTCCACAGAAGTGCAGCTTGCTGTTGCAGGACTATAGGACTATACCATGAGCCTGCAGGCTCACACCTTTCTGGTGACTTGTGTGAAAATCAGGATAGTGAGATCTAATGAAATTTCTTTTTTTTCTGATTTTGTGAGTGGTTAATCCTACAAATATTAGCTGTATTAAAATAATATAATTAAGGACCAGAAATAAAGCTTGAAAGATTAGGAAATGTCAGAATTACAGGTGATTGAGTAACCTTCTTTTGACCCTGTTGGGCACTTGTGGTATGACTTAGTCTTTAATTACATGATCGCATAATATTTTTCCACAGTAACCCTACCTCATTTAGCTAATAGGTCAGCCCTGTTCCAAGAATGGTCCAAGCTTGTGTAGTTAAAGATGCTGATAGCTTACACATGGAACCACAGTTTCTCATACCTTAGTTCTCCACATCTAAATTAGGTAAAATAATACCTTGTTGTCTCACTGGTGTGTTGTGAAAATAACTTAATTGGTGTTTGTGCATCACTTGGCAACTACAGCAGGCTACAGGAAAGCCCAGGAGGAAAATAATAATTTTCTATCTGGGGAAGGCCTTGAGTCACGTGCATTATTCAGGGTGTGGGCCACATTTTAGACAATGAATAATAAACAAGCTGTGGAAAGAGAACAGATCAGCAGTGGCATCAGATATCACGTTGGCTGCACCTGATTTTGGCAGGTAAGCGGACCTTGGCTCATCTACTTGGAAGGTAGAGCAGAGGAAGGATTACGAGCACAAGTAGTAAACCAGTTCAGTCTGTGCACTGAAAAAGACATTTACTGGAGGGAGAAAAAAGCATATATGGCCAGGGAAGTAGAAACTGAAGTGTAGTCCAAGATTTGCACAGGGTGCATAATTTTGCCATTCTCTAGCGTTTGAGTGCTAAAGCTTATAACCTAACCACACTTCTCTGAACATATCTTTCTTTCTTTTGTGTATCCTTACTTAGGTTCCATCTACTCAAAGAAACATCTTAACTCTGCTCTAGATTCTTCTTTGGCATTCCTTAAATAAACAGACGTGAAATACAAACCTCATTCCACAGAAACCACCGATAACTACAAGCATTCAAGATCTGTATCATAATCCATCCCCGCTAACGGAAACCTAGCTGATCTTGCAGCACTCCTTGGAGTTTCTCAGCTAAGTCTTTACTCAATTATGCAGATGAGATGGCTGATGAAAGAAAACTTCTGCAAAAGCTGAAAAAACCTATAAAAGATTAGGGTGTGTAACTGAAACATCTTTGTGATCATAATTTGCAGGATGGTTTCAGGTGAGTCTCACTCTTAGGAAGTTCGGGGTTAGTAGAAGACAAAACAAATCCCTGAAAATCCATTTGTTTTTCAGAAAGCCAGAGGCAAAGCCAAAGGCCATGTCAGAAATAGTAGCATAAATGCTTATACTAAAATATGCCAAGGCAATCTGTTAAGTTTTGCACCACTTTTAGATATCAGTTGGAGATAAAATGTAGTCCAACTGTCCAAATGTAGTTCCACAGAACAAATTACAGTTCTCTATCTAGAAATGTAACATATACAAATCACAGCTGTATATTCTCTATTGTAAAGGAACTGGCAAAACCTCATTGACATTTCAGTGAAGAAAACATACTTCTGCAGCTGCTATGTGATTTGATAGTAGTTGTAAATCAGATCAAAGAAAAATCACTGCAAATAGCAACAACTGTATAAAAAAAGATAGGGTCATTGCTTCATAACAAGCTAAGCAAGAGAGAAAAAATGCTAAATATGTTTAAAAGCATTATCAATTTCATCCCAGTTCTCCCTGTGTTTTTCTGTAACCCTTATTTAACTACATTTAATCCTACCTGTTTCTCAGTAATTGTGAGAAACACCTAAGATGACTATCTAAAAGGTAAGAACTTTATTTCATCTCTTCATTGTATTTCTGTCCAAGTCGATAATGAGTTCTATACTTTCCATTCTATTTTTCATATTTGTCTTACATAAAGTAACAGCTAAAAAGACTATTTAGAAATGAAGGTGTAAGACTACCAACACTGCTATATGTTAAAGTTGCTTTTATAATTATGTGTAGCAACTATGTCATGTCATAAACATCAGGTACAGTGCTATGAGTGGCTGGAGGAGATTCAGGTGACAGTATTTTCTTTCTACTGTGTACCAGAGCCTATATCAATCCCTTTACACTGTTGCCAAAGGGGCAAATCCCGAGTTTCAAAGCTGCTGTGTCAGGTACAGCATATTCAGATCCTAGGATAGTTTTTCCAGGAAAAAAATACGAAAACCAAAACAAAAAAGGAAATATTCAGTAATTTTCCTTCCTCTGTTTTGTAGAGAAGAGGAAAAAGTCATTGTAAAGTGGCTATAGCTTTCCCTTTGTGTTCTAGCAATTGTTCCTGTGTAGCAAACAGGTCAGGGTTTCTCTTGTGTTCACTGTGTCTCTGGCCCTTCTCCCACTTTCTGGCAAAGGGAAACACCAAAACTGAGGAGGAATTGTCTGCTGTGAGAACTGTGTCACCCACTCCATATGTGAGCTGGGCGAGGATGACTGCGGGTGAGAGCCAAGCTGGATGGAAACTATGTGGAAAGCTCTGGGGAGCCAGGCTGGTGGACTCTGGCCACGCCAAAGGGAAAAGCAGTGCCAATGAAGAGCGCTTCTCCAGGGGCAGCGCTTCAGGTGTGAGTCAGAACCTCGGGTCTTCGTAGCCATGCAGCGGCCAGCATCACTTTCCAATATCCCAGAGCAAGCAAAGCCAGCCAAGGATACGCAGTGCTTTTGTGTCTTTGCCAGTTAGTCTGTCTGCCTCTGCCTAAAGATGGTGCTTCTTCGAGCCTGAGCCTGCCTTGAGTTACAGATGGGATGAGTAGGGGAATTTTTTTGTTTCTCTGCTCTCTGCTCAAGGCAATAGAGTTTAAGCAAAGTCATTTTAGTTTTGCTTCCCAACTTCTCACATCTGAGTTCTGCTTTTAATTTTTAAACTTCTATTAATAACAAGACAGAAGGCAAGGGAAAACCAACAACAGCAACCCAAGGTCTAATAAAGTCATTTGTACCCTAAAAAATGATCTCTTTTGAATGATCCATATTAACTCTTTTCTTCTGCTAGGTATTTTGCTTCCCATTGTATTCCAGAAAGAAAACCAGTTTTGTCAGGTGTTACATCACGGGTCTAAATTCACATTAATGCACACTTAAAGGAGGTATGTATTTACTGGCTGAGGGGGAGGGGATTTCTACTTTCAACTATTAGATCTCAGAAGGCCAACCTGGGCAAAATATCTTCCCCATTTTCTCCCCAAGTAGATTAGGCTATGGCCCAACATATAGTAAGTGAAAATACATCTGGAAAAATCCCTGCTCATTCACCCATCCAAGTTGTCTTTGCATTTTGAACCTCATATCTGAAGAATTATTCTGTGTCTCAGAGGATGCATGTGAAAATGCAGATCAGAGTGCCTGAAAGGAGATCCTGGTCTAAGAGAAATGCATGGCAAATAGCTGAACTTTAAGCTTACATGTCTTACACAAATGCCCTCACACTTATTCTTTTCCTTCACTGCTTCAACTGTTTGTTTGCATTTTTATTCATCTATAAGGAACTGGAAAGTTACATCATACCATGATTTTCTTACTCAACTAAAAGTATAGTGATATAAATTTAGCATTCTGCCCCTCCCCCCGAGATGGGAACAGTAATAAATAAGAATTAGTTCTCTTTATTCCATCAAGTAGTCAATTAACTAAAATTTGTTCAGAATGTAAAATAATTCCTCTCCTATATCCTGTGCCTGACAGCATTATTTTCCCTATATTTCATAGAAACATAGAATTGCTTAAGTTGGAAAAGACCTTTAAGATCATCAAGTCCAACCATTACCCTAACACTGCCAAGTCCACCACTAAACCATGTCCCTAAGCACCACATCTACACGTCTTTTGAATACCTCCAGGGATGGTGACTCAACCATTTCCCTGGGCAGCCTGTTCCAATGCTTGATAACCCTTTTGGTGAAGAAAATTTTCCTAATATCCAATCTAAACCTCCCCTGATGCAGCTTGAGGCCGTTTTCTCTCATCCTATCACTTGTTACTTGGGAGAAGAGATCAGCACCCACCTCACTACAACCTCCTTTCAGGTAGTTGTAGAGAGCGATAAGGTCTCCCCTCAGCCTCCTTTTCTCCAGGCTAAACAACCTCAGTTCCCTCAGATGCTCCTCACAAAACTTGTGCTCTAGACCCTTCACCAGCTTCGTTGCCCTTCTCTGGACACGCTCCAGCACCTCAATGTCCTCCTTGTAGTGAGGGGCCCAAAACTGAACACAGTATTCAAGGTGCAGCCTCACCAGTGCCGAGTACAGGGGCACAATCACTTCCCTGCTCCTGCTGGCCACACTATTCCTGATACAAGCCAGGATGCTGTTGGCCTTCTTGGCCACCTGGGCACACTGCTGGCTCATGTTCAGCTGGCTGTCCACCAGCACCCCTGGGTCCTTTTCTACCAGGCAGCTTTCCAGCCACTCTTCCCCAAGCTTGTAGCGTTGCATGGGGTTGTTGTGACCCAAATGCAGGACCCGGCACTTGGCCTTGTTGAACCTCATGCAGTTGGCCTCAGACCATTGATCCAGCCTCTCCTCTGTAGAGTCTTTCTACCCTCAAGCAGATTTCCACCTGTTCTTTCTTCCACCTCTATTTTCTCTGACTTTACACTGCAGAGAAGAGGCAGACATGCTACAGAGGAAGAGATCCCCGAGATCCAACTGTCACCAACTGTGAGGTTAGATGCATGTCAAAGGAAGAGTATGAGGAGTTACTTTTCTCCTATAAAAAGAGGGACCTGTAAGGGCTATAGGCTAACTAGATGGGTAAGAAAACTGAGGAGAAAAAATGGTCTTCAGCCTGTATCTCCATTCCCTTGTTATGACTGAAATACAGGTGCCCTCCCAAACACATCTCTACCTTAATTTCCTGCAGATTTCTGGTGCCTCTCCTCCTCTCTCTCATCCAAGTTTCCTTTAACCACTCTAATGTCTTATTCTTTTTAAAAATAAAAAAACCAAATTCAACTTATGTTAATTTTCTATTTGGTGTTTGTTTACTTTATGCCTTATGTATAATCCCCTGTGGCCTTCAACTCTCCCACTACTTTCCTTTTATGAAGCTTGTTTGTAGGGACTGCCCTATTAGAGTGCGTGGGCTAAAAGGTAGTGATGTCTGGGACACTGTGTGTGAGAGCACTGGGCTCTGTCCATCTTGAGCACACAAAAGTATCCTTGCTACCAAGGGTGATGAGAGGAAGAGTGGCCTTGTGTGCACCTCTAAACCCAAAATGGGGTTCCACTTTAAGGGTATATGTGTATCTTTATGAGTATTAATATGGGCTGCTCCTGTTCCATGTCAAGCCCTCTGACCCCAGAAGTGCTTCCCATCCTCTTGACATTTTTATCCAGACTCCTTACTTATGCCGCGTCCCCCTGCCCACATGTAGCCACTTTCTCCAAAATGCTGCCAGCAACCTTTCATTCCTATCTCTACCTGAGCAAAGTCCCCAATTATTGGAAGAGTCACCCCTCCCTCTAGAGCTGGTGTCCTCTCTCAAGTCTTTGCAGCCCCCAAGCTTCTTCAGCTCTTTTTCCACTTATCCTGTAACAGCTACCACCACTCTCTTTTAGCCTTTCTGTGCGGCACCATATTTGCCTGTTTCTGCTCTTGGAAGCAAACTGTTAGACCTTATGTTAGCAAACCCCTAAAAATGTAGACACAGACTTCACTGAACACCAATCTGTCCATATGGGATTGATTCTGAAAAGGATAGAGAAACAGATATTTTATCTTCTTTTTGTCTTCTGTTCCATAATGGCTTCCCTTGCTGCTTTTCCCTTTTCCCTTTCCCTTCAGCCTTTTTCTTTGTCCCTTTTCCCTTCTCCCTTTCCCTTTATTTTGTTTTTGAAGGTATTTTATACTATATTAAAGCCGATTCCAGCTCAGAGTTTTCATTAGACATTACAGCTTTGTCTTTTGACTCCCAGGAGAATTGCTAGAAACTTGATTGGGCCAACATGTATGAAATTAAAGACTTACCAGTAATTTGAATGAAACACTCTTACAAGCTCACCCAAAGCAGGGAGATTGGATTGGCTTTCCACATGCTTTTACGGCAGGTTATGAAGCAGCCTTAGCTTATTAGTTCTGCTAGGTATATCAAATGTGTTTCTGTATTTTTCCTGACAATTTGTGAGTGTTTCTAGTTCTCAACAGTAAAAAGCTTAATAGGAGTGAACATTTGTAATATGATACGGTGCTCCTCTACCAATGATAGCATTTTCCTCTGTGTTGCCAAAAGGATTGTTTTGAAAGTGAATTTTTACAGTGAATAGAAGTGACATTCTCTAAAGGCATCAGATGCAGAAAATGCTTCATAGAAATACAATGGCAAGAAAGATTAATAAAACAAAATAAGGACTCATTTAGCAGGGCTTTGACAGATTTAAGCAAAACTCAATCACTTTTTTTTTCCTTTTTTCCTTTTTTTAAACAAGAAATGGATTTATAGTCTCAGAAAACATTTTAAACAAAATATCCTAGTGCAGTTTGTTCAAAAGAAAAAAAAAAAGAAAACTATAGATCTATTTTGCAGATGTACTCATAAAGTTTCCCCATTTCTATTTCTGGCTGAGTGAAACTGAAGGAAAAAATTCATAGAGGTTGGAGTTTTTTTAAATAAAAGTTCTCATGCATCATTTGGTTAAAATTATTCATCCAGTTCTACAAAAACGTTAATGAGAATACAGGTGATAGAGTGTTGACATGGTGCTGAAACATGTTTTTGAAAAGCCTATCACCTGCTCCCCATGTTCACTAGAAGAGCACAACTCTTAGCTGCACCTGCCCCCCCCCCCCCCCAGTTCCCTCTCTCAGCTCGCCAGAGTTCAGCTGTTCATGCAAGAAAGTCTGCAGGTTTGCAGCACAGTCAAGCTCAGTACTGCACAGAGAGAAAGGGAAAAAACAGATGAGCAACAGAGATTCGGGTGGGAAGAAGGAAAGAGCAATGGCAGGCAGGAAGAGGATGGTGGTGGACCAGCAGAATGGCCTGACTCTGCAGAAGGTATCCACTGCGCGGTGGGTGAGAGCTGTTGTCCCCTTCTTGATCCTACAGGACCAAGACCCGATTTACAGTACCTTAAGAACTTCTCCTCATCTTGGCAGAGAGAAGCTAAATCCAGTCATGTTATCAGTGAGGATTTAGGCCATGCATGTTGGCCCTCTGCACCTATGGCTGAGCAATAAGTGAAGCAGTGAGTTGCTAGCTCCAAAACAGTGCTGACAGCATGTGCTGAAAGAGTATTGGTTTTGATGTGTGAGATTTGAGTGGTTTAAAAGGCCAAGCATCTATCAGATGACCACAAAGAGGAAGAAGAGGATCCAGAAAAAGACCTGGGTTCTGATGAAAATCATCATAATGTATTTTTCTGGAGAATGATCAGCTGCTAGCAGTGGAGAGGTTTTTGCTACAGTGGTTTCTTATTTTGAGGAACTCATCGCACAGGAATGGGGAAATGGCAATGCACTGGCTGTTGAGGACAGTGGCAAGGACCCTGCTCCCATGTAGCTGTGGTAGAGCCTGCTGAGCTGGAGAGCATTGAGCAGCAGTCTGTAAAGATAATAGAAAGCAAAGATGAATCCTGTGAGCCCATTAGGTCTTTTCCATTGCTTGTGCTATGGTACTTACCAGCCAGCATACCCCATTTGTAGGGAGCCAAGACTGAACTCTTTTTCCTGTTTCAGTTGGCAGGGACTCACTTCCTTGGAATAACTTAAGCCACTGACTACCAAGTGTATCATCTGTCTGAATATTTCATTTATAGCCCCACCCAAGTTTCACAACTCTGAACATAACCTCTTGTTTTGTAAGGAGAACTCCCACCAACTGAATTGCCTGGAGTTTCGTAACAAGGACTTTACATTTGCATAGTTTTCCCCATAATCCATCCCACATAATCAGGACCTGAAGCCTTATCATATTAAATCCTGCAGTGTTTCTGTCCCATCAAACCCTGCTACAGGCTAAACAAATCAATACACTATTGTTTTTAATAATGCCAAAGAGCCTGGGAATTTTGACTTGCCTTTTTGGTCGAAATCAATGTAACACAAAGAGGTATAACCTGTTCCCTAAAATCACTTTTATTTCTTGCATGGACTAATTGCAAGTTTGTCCTGCATCATCAGGGAATTTGTAAAGGAAAAATTGACTTTTTTCTTCCTTTTGGAGAATCAATGCTACTGTCCCCAGATGAAAATGAGTTTCTCAATGGAGTTAATTATCACAGTAATCTGTAATATATTAGCCCTTGATTCACTTGTGCTGCACAATTGTAACAGAGAAATATCAGCTGATGTTAATGTATAGTTTTATTGTTTGATCAGCCAAGAGTTTGATGCAATTCTCAAGTATAGACGACTTCTTTATTTTGGTAACAAAGTACAATAGTGCTTTGTCTGCACAGAAGTAGGAAAACTGAGAGAGGAGTTTTGGGTGGGTGGTGGTGGTTGTGCGCACTGAAAGGAACAACGTAAAGGGCTGGGACTGGGAAAGTTCTCTGAACTATGTGGCATAATATAAAAGTTGTGTAATGGTAGGTAAATACTAAAAATTTATATACTAAATATATACTAAATTAGATACTAATTATATACTAAATTACATAATAAATATATACTATATATATTTTATATTAAAAAAAAAAGTGTCTGAATGCCACTGATCTTTTAATGTTGTTGCTTTTTTAGACATAGTTACTGCTTTTGTTTTGATACCAGCATGTAAGTGAAAGAGGCTGCAGGTGATAGCTAATTAAAGCTATAGCATCCTTCATGCTGGCAATGACAAGTCATACTTTTAATGTATTGAGTTTCAAATAAAAAAAATAATAATACAGGAATATAGGAACAGGCCCGGAGAAACGGAACAAAAGCCATCTACTCTGTTATGCTCTTTCTCTCTGTAGTTAATGCTGGATATTTCACAGTAAGAAAAAAAAAAGAAAAACAACTGCTCCCAACTCAGAAATAGGCTGATCACCCCTATATTTTTATGCTATAAGGGGTAACTTAGAATCTGATGATTCAGGTCAACATGATACATAATGTGGTATGAGTAAAATGAAAATGGGTTTGAATCTGCTGTTTGATATCCAGTGTCAACAACTGTGGCAAAACTATTTGTGAGTCAGAAGTTGTGTAAGCAAGCAAAATAGTTGTGACATCTTTCTCCCGATCAATTACAGGAGATGTACTTGCTGTTCTGGTACCTAGAGAAGGAATTAGTTCTATAATACAACATTGATATATCAGGCAGCAGATTTAAAACAAAGAAAGGAAGTAATTTTTCTTTTGACAGATAAGTGACTGATGGAACTCACTGCCACAGGATGTTGTGGAGTCCAAAAGCTTAAGTGGCTCGAAAGGAGTTGGAAAATTTTGCTGACAATAGATTTATCAGTGTCTGTTTAATAAAATAGTTCAGTCACATCCTCTGGCTCAGAAATTCCCTGAACAACTGGCTGCTCAGAAATGGTAGACAAAGTGATTTAAAATTTTTAATGTTTTGGCATCTGCTACCGTTCATTGGTGGAAAAATAATACTGGGCTAGATACACTTTTGGTGTGACACAGAACAATAGATAATTTTTGCGCTCCTGTTATGAAGTGGGGAAGCACACAGCTGCAAAATCCCAAGCCTGACTAGGAGTAGTGTTTGCCCAAGCTTATCACACTTAGAAGTCTCTGAGTTTTGTGCAGAAGTACTTTGTCGGCCTTCTCCAGCACGCCGAATGGATTAGAGACTTGGGGTTGGATTCAAGAGGATTCAGTGTCTTCCTGCTTCTAACAATGACTTGCTGAGAGACTGGTAGAAGACGTTTTCTATCTTTGTATTTCAGTTTCTCTATGTCTTCACACGAGGGAAGAGAACACTGACCTGCAATTAGAGATCTTCTTGCTAAAAAAACCCCTGCAAACCCCCCCCCCCCCCATTTGTGTTATTATATTAGTGTGAACTATTTGCATTAAGCTACTTAACCTGTCTCATTTCAGTAAAATTCATGCTTGTCTAGAAACCTCTAGTTTATTTTGAGCTTTAAGCTCACCAAATATTCCCAAATCTTTTATTTTAGTGCCCACTCTGAATTGCTGGGATCACATCTGTAGAAATGTGGACTGAAAGGCTCTCAGGCATCTCTTCTGTAATCCGGTTGGTTTTTTTCTTATATCTAATAGGTAGGTTTTTTTGTCGCAGTAGTTACCTCCATCACGACATGACGTTACTCTGCCTAGAGCAATCCGCTCCGTCCAGCCAAAAAGGTGGCTCCCGCTGGGCAGGGCGGCAGGGCTCCCCCCGCTGAGCCCCGGCCGGGGAGCCGCCGGCTGCAGGAGCAGCAGCACCCTCTGCTGGGGCCAGACTCTGCCTCTTGGTACAATGCAAAGAAAACCTTGAGAGGAGACTTCTTCCTGAAAGGTGGATGCTCTCACTTCCGTGCATTCCTCTTCCCTGTTACCCTCTCTGTGTACTGTAGAAATGGGGAAGTCTGGGTCCTTTTCCATCTCTTAAAACAGAGCTGGAGGAGGACCCCGAGCGGCAGTGTTGTGTAGCTGGGCTTTACGGGCTGCTTCTGCATTAGATCCCAGCTGAGGAGTCAAAGGTTCTTCAGCATTTCTGTAGGAAGACTCAGAGAAAGAAGTAACAAACATCAAAGAAATAAACGGTGTAAGACTGATTTTGAGAGTATTTCTATCTTTGTCTAAGCATCTTTTGGAGATTATATGAAAACATTTTCCCACATAAAAAGAACAGCAAGCAGGATAGAAATGATTCTGAAAGGTAACTTGTCTGTATAATATCAAACACTTTGGATTTGCATGGAGGATTAAAAAAAGGAAGATGGATTCAGCTGAAGCAGAGATAAAGCTTTTAAAAATCCTGAAGAAATTATTTAAATTAAAAACGTGTAGTGAATTGAAAAGACATTTTAAGTCCTTTTTTAAAGTGCCACATTGTTCAGCAATTAGTGATTGCTAAGGAGTGGTTTGTGAAGTTGCAGAGGTTAACACAGTGAAGTGTGGTGTAACCTAGGAGATCAAAAACCCAGTTATATTGCAAGCATATATTCTTTTCCCTAGCTCAAGAGAAAGACACTACCTCTGATCTCCGTAATAAGAGCCCCAAGAGGGGCTCACAGACTAGTGTCACCTCAGAATATTTTTCTGCTAATGCAGTAGAGCAGTTTGTCTTGCAGGAAGAGTAAGTGTCAACCATGACAACCAAGAAAGGGGAGGGGAAGAGGGAATCAGGATTAAAGATTTAACAATGGGTTCTCTCAGTCTTGGCAGAGGTGCCTCTCCTGTGGTGTCTGGAGGCCAGACCTGTGGCTGGAATGAGGGATGAAAATAAACTGGGTGGCTGAAGAAGAAGAAAGTAGTAAATGGAAAAGAATTGGGAAATTGCTATGTGAAAGATGATGGATCAATGGCCTAAAATGGCTTTTAAGCAGCCATTATTTGTGTCAAAGTAGCAGACCTTATGAGTGATGAACTGAGATATTGCCAAAGACTTTTTTTAGGGACTGACAGAGATGCTGAATCCCCATATCTTTTAGTGGCTTTGGTAGGACTTTTGAGTCTTCAGTATCTGAAAATCAGTCAAAAAAGCGTGTTTCTTAATTAACACCAAAATACCTTGAGAAGAGGAAATTAGTTTCTGTAAAGCTGAAGATACACAAGGAAGTGATACATGTAGCATTTTAAAATCTGACTCCGAGAAAGTATGTTCAAAGTCAGACTAGGCATGAATATAATTTATTAGCACTATGGAATATACAGAATAAAACCACTGTGTGTGCAGAATAGTGAGTATGCCATAAACAGGAGTAGTTAGACAAGTGTTGGAGGAGGAGCGTCTGAGTGTTGCAAAAAGTCTTCAGAAGGCAGACTTGATTTGATACTAGAAATATGCGTATTATTGTGTGAAGACAAGGAAAAATGTATTAAGAAAAGCAAGTTAAGTATAATAACAGGATTTAATAAGGTTCATAAAATATCACAAAAAATTATGAAAAAACTCCCATTTAGGATTATTAAAGCGTATCCAGAAAAAAAAACCAAAACAAAACTAAGAAATGACAGAAAACTGTAAATGTTTACAGAACTTAAGTTAGAGGGGAAGAAAGAAAATTAACAGGATTATCTATGTAAGAGGGAAACAAAAAGGTAGCAATAAATGTAAAGTTGAGTAAAAGGATGAATGAAAAGGAGAAGAACAGACCATTTGAAGATGTTTAATTGGTTTAATGAAGTGGTTTGGTAAAAATACCATAATATTTGGATAAAATATTCAAATAGTAATTTGAATGGTGTCAAATGGTGCATGTGGTATTTAGTCTTTCAATTAACTTCAAGTTTTGAGTAGTAATAGCTCTTACTTACAAGCAGAATAGTGCTTATTTGCCAGGAATATATATACAGCCTACCATCTATTTACTGAAAAGTGGTTTTGATCAGTGTTCTGTAAATACCGTTCAAATGAAAAACCTTCAGAAATTGCAGAACCACCTTTTTGGCAAATTACAGATATACTACCAGACAACTGGTGTACTTCAGTCTATGCTAATAATGTGAAAGTTCCTGAAATAGTTTATTTCAGAAAGCTTTTACTTCATGGAAGATATGTGGCTCATTCAGATGAGATCAAATTGTAAAATACTTATTCACACTGATGAAAAAACAATGAGTCAAAGACAGTGTTTCAGTGAGCAAATGTTCACCAATAAAAAGAAAGGTTCCATTTCTAACCCTAAGTTTCAAAGGCTGCCTGTTCCTGTGCATGTCACTGCATAAAAGCATGTATGAAGAAAACATCTCAAGGCTTGCAAATCCGCTTCAAATGTTTTTAGTATTTTCTGAAAGCTCTTTTGGAGTACATCTATGCTTTCAGTTTCTTCTGGGAAGGAATTTCTGATAATTGCACTAATCTGATTTCTAAAAAAACATTTTGGACTGCTGGTACCATGGCTATCAGAGCTGGACAGGAATATTCTATCTAAATGCAGTTTCTGAAAAAAATTGCATTGAAAGGAAAATGTATTTTCAGTTCTACATAGCTATTTTATTCTAAACCCATTTTAAAACTTTCTGCATGCTATGATACAACACCTGAGGGAGCTGTAGCTGGAATGCTTCATTTACTTTTGGAAGGACGTTCCAAAGCTGGGAAGGAGAGAACTTCGACCAGGGACAGATTTTTCATCTTGATTATGCATTTAATAAAAAAGCACACAAATGTCATAGTGTTTCATAGAATAGGTGGCTGGTTATTTATCTCCACTAAGCAGCAGATCATTTATCATGATGCATAAATTGTGTTTGTCTCTTTCTTTTTAATAAATATGAGCTTCACAGATTCAGAATTATGCATCATTTTCAGACTCTCTCAGGTCACTGTGTCCAATAACCTGGCAATAAGAATTTTGCCACTTCTTTCTACAGACTGTTTTATTTTTCAGCAGACGAGAAGATAAGAGAGCATCCTGACACAGTGTACAGCTGTATAACTCTGCAAACTGACCCTGCTGCTGAGAGAGCTGTGATTCACCAAAGTTTCTGTATGTCTGGGTCACCCAAGGGAGAAGCACTCCAGGTGTTTCAGGCATGAATTCCCAAACCTCTTGCCACTCTTGAAGCACCTCTCCAGGTTAGATACCACAACACTGTTGTCAATGGGACTGACATAAGTGGAAGGTAAACATATTCTGGGAAGAACAGCTTTATTGGGCTAGTAGCCTAATCCATAGGGTAGGTCATCTCAGAAGCTGGAAGAAAACAGAGATCTCACTTTAGATTTGTGCTGTTCTTCTGAGTGCTTTGGGGACCCTTGGCCATAATATTAAGTGTCCAAGTACCATCCACAGCTTTCTAGCAGTTGCAATGATAAGGCCAAATGGATTAATCTTAAGTAGTTCCCCCCTGACATTATTGCCATTTGAAAGGTTTTGCCAGTTGAGATTATTGTATCTATTTTTGCCACCATGGATTATTTTCAGGTATGAAAGCCTAATATTACTGAGACACAAGGCCTCCTGCTGAGAGAAATATCAGGGACATGCAATTTTTCTGCCTGGATATTCATCTAAAATGGCTGATAAGTGACAAAATAGTTCAGTCACTCATATGCTGAAGGGACATAACTTTTTGTGGCTTCATATGTTCTGTACGCAAGATCCAAAGGAACAAAGAGTTTGAATCTTTTAAATTTCCCTGTGTCAGGACGTTTTCCCTCTAGTCAAGAAACTTGTCATTCCTGTATCATTGTCTGGGACTCCATCTCCCGGCCCATACCAGCTGTCACGTCCCAACCTCAGAGGGAGGAGAGCGACTAAGGTTCTAATGATCCCCTCGGACTGAATTAAGGTGAAACAACACCAAACGATCAATCAAACATTTTCTTTTTATTCTAACACAGAAAGTAACTTAGGCTTGGAAAGGCAATTCGAACTTAAAACCCTGGAAAAGCGTTAGCGGTGTGGATTCTTATTAAGAATATTCAAAGAAGAAGAAGAAGAGAAAAGAAAGGAGAGAGAGGGAGGGGGGGAGAGAGAGAGAGAGATCACCGGTCCAGGTTCCAGCGTTGGTCCAGCCAACGTGGGATGGGTGTCTGGTCGGTAGGAGCGCTCGTCCAAAAAATGAGGAAGCAGAAGAAGAAGGAGAAAAGAAGCCCCAAATGGCACTTGCCTTGCCCTTTTATATTCATCTTGTGAGTGTTTGAGACATTCCTTAGAGAGGTTCAAGGGATCTCCACCCCCTGTCCCCTTATCGAGTATTGTCTCCTGTTAATTGGTTAGCTGTCCTCGCTTGCTATGTAAATTAGCATGCATGCTCCTTCCAGGAGTGGGGGGGCAAGTCTTCTCAGCCCTGAATTGGGTCAGCGGTCGCGATCTCCCCCTGCCACCTTTACCCTTCACCTAAAAACCACGGTTTTGGTACTTTGTCAACCAGCTGAGGGGGATGCTCAATCTTATCAGTCTCTTCAAGGATCCTTATCTCTCAGCTTTTGTCTTCAGCCAACTGAGAGGAACGTTTATGTTCACTCTTATCCCAGCTTTTGTCTTCTGACTGATGAATTGGCCTTGGTGTCAGACTGCTTGTCTCCAGTTGGACTCCTACACCAGCTTCTCAAGTAAAAGCCTCACGGAGGGAGGAGAAGCAGCTGCTTATAATGTTATTGCTCAGACAACAGTTACTGGAGAGCCCTTGTGTTCCCTTTATGCAGATTTAAAGGAATGAGCTAGGAGCAGGAAAAAAGAAACTGGTTAAGGTGAGTAACAAGTGTGTGGAGCTCATGTAGTACCCAGTAGATGCATGGCCAGAATCTATAAAGACTACAATAAAAGGTCATGGGCATCAGTGAGCTCTATGGTCCTGGTGTTAAGAGATTTAGAGTTTGGTCATCTGTCTCTGCTATCTGTCCATCTTGTGCTATCATCAATTGTGGAGTCAGTTGTGGAGAAAGGAGGGTTAACATGGCTTTACCAATCCATCATAGTTTATTTGGTCCACTGAGTGGGGGTGGGAAACCCTACTGTTTGTAAAGAAAAGTTCTTATCTGAAGTTATTGCCATTCTGAACCTATGCCAAGCCTGTTAGTGTGGCATGGACACCCCTCCCCTTTCTTACCCTATATCACTTTTGCTGTTCCTTGACTAGGCTCCAAAAAGGAAAAGACAGTCAGAGCAAAATATTTTTCCAAGAGCTGTAACCTGAAGGCAGAAGATAATGTTAATTATCTTGAGAAGTGTCATGACTTCCCTAAGGGAGGGTGCAGAAACATTAACCAGGAGTTGCAAACTCCTAGAAGAGACTTGTAGCACTGTAGCTTGTTCAGTGGGAGACAACGAAAACAAGCTGTAATTACTGGCTACAGATTTAAAAACTCAATCTGCCCTGGAGGAAGTGCACCACTGCCAGAAGTAAGATATAGTTAGTAATTCTCTGATTGTTTTAAACACTTTTAGCTAGTAGTTGTGACCTGTTCTCATTCTTCTGTCCTAGATGATGTGAACTAATGACGACTTCCAGGCCTCTTTAAACCAAAAGCTCAGTGGTTTAACAGATCATCCAGGAGACCTGAGTTATAATTCTTCCTTTTTGCAGGCTGTTGTTTGTACATTGAAAACGTTCATGGCTGTTTGATCTGCAGGATTCATTATTACATTGGGCCCCATGAACTGCATTCTGGGTTAAAGCAAAAGGCAAGTCCATGCTGGAAAACACCAAACGATTTCTTCTTTAGGAAAGCTACTGGTGCCATGGACTGCTATACTGATGTATGCATAATGGCTACTTGGTTTCCCTTTGAAATGCTTTCTTTCTACTACCTGGATTTCAGCCTTTGGACATCAAGATGATTTCTCTGTTTCATATTGACAACTGTTGTTTTTAGTAAGGTTTGTTTGCAATTAGTTACTTTTGGGAGGGCAGAGGTTGCAAGGTGTGTAGGGGATGTTAGTCTACTGGACAGTCCTTTCTCTGTGCTGTTTTTTCTAATCAGTATGCCCTCTCCTGCTTGCACTGTTGATGTTAGACACAGACTTAGTCTGCGCTGTTACTGCTTACACTTGTATTGAGTGCGATCTTGCTGAATCAATTCTTGCTGTGGTTCATGTACAGCAGTTCTGAACTCCTATCATCCCACATGTGTCCTAACAGTTCTAGCTTTAGCTTTGCTGATCCGTATACACCAGGCATCTGCTTTTATCTATGAAGTCTTTGGTTTTATTTCCATTACTGCTTATGACTCTCTAGCTACCTCATAAAAGATATCTCAAAAAAGCTTTGTGTCTGTGCTTTTTCCTACTTAGAGACCTGCTTGCTGGTTAGACCCATACTTGCTCATCTGTGTATAGCCTCTGATATTTATCTTTCTTCTTAGGGTTATTAGAGGAAGCTGCTTACTCTGGGATTATCTTAACTGCTTCTCAGTCTTGCCTGTTACTGCTCTGCTGGTCTGATTTTCACAGGTAGCAAACACTAACCCTTCATTCAGCCTAGTGGTATGGTACTGCTGGCTCCAGGAAGATATAGTATAGTGGCCAAGCATTACCAGGTATGCAGTGTCTTGTTTTATCAATCTTATTTGGCTGTTTACACAGGTAACTCTGTTTTCCTGGAAAAGATGGAAAAAGGGGTTCTCACTAAAAGAAAGATGCCTTATTTTTAATGCAGTAACATTAACATAATCATTTTGGTTCTTCTGCAGTGCTTGCAGTTGACCTGTTGTCTGAGCAGAGTCTATTACTATACTATATTTTTCAAAATAGGTCTTCTGTTTCCACCTCTCACCTAACTATCCTTCAGAAAACCTGCCTAACTCACTGTCATCATGCAGTTCTCCTTAAGTCTTTTCTAGTGTTTAGCAGTTACATCAGGATTTGAACAGTGATTTGGTTATATCTTATTACATCATTTGTGCCTTTTGTTTAACATCTCTTTTGAATTGTGCTTTTGCACTTGACTGGACTCTCTTGGCTTGGTTTAGAAAAGTCTTTTTACTCAAAATTCAGTCTCATGGGGTGGGATTTACCTAATCAGATGCAGATGTCTTCCATATAGACCTGTGTGTCTGAGCAACTCACCCAAGACTCCTTTAATAGCTTTTAAAGAAAAATGCACTTTCAGGGTGCTCTTCATCTCATATCAGTTCATCTAGGCAGGTGTTTAAAACAGCTCAGATGAATTGCACCCTTAAAGTGCATATTTCTCTCATGTTGATATCTGAAGTTAGGTAGAATAAAATTTGCTTATGAAGTCGCACCTTGAATCTCTTGGAATAACTGCTGTCTTTCCTTTAAGCAAAATCTCATTTTTCACAGACAGCTGTAGTAGTGAACAGTCTTTTTTGGCACTTGCTTCTTGTGATTTGATTAGCCAGGGAATATTTATTATTTGAAGGTCTTCAGAAGCCTGTGCTGTCCAACACTTTATTAGATTTTCTGAAGTTTTCCTCTGGAATTGCAAAGGTATTTTTACATCTTGTCAGACTCTATCAGTTGTTCCAAAGATCTATATGTTATACACTAAGTGGCTACATTCAGCAATGGCTCTTTCCAGATGTGTGTGATCAGACATCATAGCCAAGGGTGACCTGGTGGCACTGTGCCACTCCAAAAGCATTCCCTGGCAATGCCTTTTGAATGGATAAACACAATCTGTTTCTCAAGGCTGTCCTCAGAAGTGCTGACACACATTGGGTTTGCATTTTTGCTGCTCTTAAGCTACTTTTACTCATTTCCAGTTCAGCAGCTCTGTAAAGTTGCAGTACTGTAGAACTAATGTGTAGCTTATGGGTTTTTTGTCCCTTTCAAAAACTTCTCTTTGCGTGTGTCTACACTGACCACCATTACACCACAGGTATTATGTAGTAAATAGAAACAGAAACAGACTGCTTGTCAAAGAAGTTTGCTTTCTCTTTCTTTTTTTTTTTTTTTTTTTTTCCCAGGGGTGGTGTGTGTTTGTGTTGGTTTTTTTTTTGTTGTTTTTTTTTTTTTTTTTTTTTTAAAGACCACGCAGCACTCTCATGCCCCTTCCAAGTTCTAAACACTTATAATTTCTTCTCACTTCTTTACTTTCAGACAAGCTGCTTGATGCAGGTAGAACTTCTGGACCTTCTGCCTGGATAGATCTGAATTGGTTTGTGTGACGGAATACCTTTATCCTTTCAGCAAAGATCACAGAGTGACTCTTGTCAATATGCTAGTGCAGCCTTCCATTAAGTTACTGCATGCATGGATCTCAGAAAGCATCCCTGCTTTGTTGTAGTTGGAAGGTGTGATCTACTACAGTCATAGGGTAGTCTCTATCAAATTATACTTTAATAACAAATAACATTTAGCTTTTCCTGATACTCTTCTGTAGAAGAGATATAGGTACCTTTCAGAGAAGGTAAATATTATGCCTCTTTTATGAACAATGTAAAAGACAGAGAAGTGAGGGAAAGTGTCTAAGACCAGTCAAGAAGGGATGGAGTAGTAGAGCTGGGAACTGAATTCAGATTCTTGGTCCAGTGGTCCGTCTATTAGATCCCAGTGCCTCCATATTACTTCATTAAAATTTATAAGGTACTAGTGCTCAGTCATAGCACAGGCAAATGTCACAGTAATTAAAATACATCGTATTCTATACAATCACCAAAGTAATTCTGAAGAGTCCATAGAAGGGTAGAGTAGGTTGTTGCAAGTCTGTTAAGTGTCTTGTCATAAAATGTATGCATACATTTACCAGGCATAATTACTGTGTACAAAAATAATTGTCTCTCTTTCATTTGTGTTTCCTAACTTTTTTTAGTGGATATGTTTGTTCTAGTATCTGTTTAACGTCAATGGTGATAGATTATTGCCCATCAGTTGTTCTTTACTTTAAACAGACTGCAGTGTGTTTTGCCCAGCTATCCTAACCTTAGAGCTGGTAGCAGGCCATACATTAGATGCATTATTATGAATACTCAGCTTTCTTTTCTAAGTCTTTTCAAGAGTAGATATTGACCTTGTCTTTGTTAACAAACCAGCCCAGCAAGATGAACTACGCACCTGTTGTTGTCTCCTGCCGGAGAGGGAATAAAGTTATCTGGTAGCCGTCCCAGCGATTTCCTCTGTGGCTGCCCAGGTCATGTCTTTTCTCAAGAAGGCTTTTACCGTATTGAGTGGAACAAATGTTTGTAGTGATTCATGCAATCTTACCATCTCCACAGTACGGGACCAGAAGGTTAACTAGCAAACCTGGTTCAGCAGGAGCAAAGCCAGTGTTCATTGTGGTAAAGGGGAGGAAGGGCAGTGCCACAGGATAGGGAATTAAATACAGAATAAGGGTGAAATAACTAATATGGATCAAAAAATTGACTACTGTATGAGCTACCTACACCAAAAGGTAGGATGAGCTACTTACACAGAAGGGTAGGTAAGTCCTAGGCAGTGACGAATGTAATATATATTAATTAAAATATGGGAAATTTTGGAATGACTACTAAAACTCCTGCTGCAGGTTTGGGAAAATCTCAGTTGTAAAAGATGAGGAGGAGATCAGTTCTATGCAATAAATGTATTTCTATATATACCTATCGAGATAACTAAATGGAGAGATGGAATATTAGTTAGACTGCAATATTTTCACACTACTGCTAATGAAGTAAATTTGATACTGTGCTACTGTGCTTCGTCTCCACCTGAGGCTGTCACAAGGGTAAATTAGTCTTACTGTGTGATGCTGTTTTTAGAGACTCCTGAGCATGAAATAGTCTCTAAAGAAATGTTTGGGTAAATGGAGTGTATATGAAGACATCTTCCTCAATGGCAGGACAGAGTGAGTTTATTGGCAGCAAAGAAAAAAAGGAGAGATTGTTGCAGGGTTCAGTGTTGCAGAAGACTGCTGTGTTGGCAGGTGAACTGCTTGTATAAGTGTTACATCCAAAGTGAAAAACCTCTCAACTTTGAAACAGCTTAGCAGAAGCTAAGGTGAGGACAGTTCAAAGCACTGAGCACATGGGAGAGACACAAGCAACTGGTTCACATAAAGCACCTGCTTATATACCCAGAGGGCTGTTACAACAACTCTTCTTTCCTTTCACCATGGAAAACTTCCAAAAGTAGCAGCAGCAGCAGCTCTGTGA
This sequence comes from Morus bassanus, assembly GCA_031468815.1. Classification (NCBI taxonomy): domain Eukaryota; kingdom Metazoa; phylum Chordata; class Aves; order Suliformes; family Sulidae; genus Morus; species Morus bassanus. The sequence goes on from CM062568.1 coordinate 78,557,673, forward strand.
CTCAGTGTGTTGCAAGGTTCACCTTTTAAATTTGTACTCCTTTTGTGCATTGTGCTGATGGCTTAATGAAGGAATTAAAGACCATGAGACATCCCTGCATGGCTCACTGGAAGTCTGAATCAAAACATCTCTCCTATCCTTGTTGAAGTAGCCTGGATTATTGCCCATCAGGGGAATTCATGCTCTGAACAGTCCTTCATGGCATGGCAGGAAATACTGCAGTCAAGCAGTGGATAAGAGACTGATTTTTAAAAAATTATGACCATTTTTAGCAAAAAAAGCCAAACGACTAGAGACATCTGAGAGGGAGCTAACCATGGCTAAATGAGATGGAAGTGCTCAGGAGTGAGCTGATCTAATGAATTACATGATGAGGAAGCCAGTGTGAGTTAGACTTCACTGACTATGAAGTCCTTACAATTTATTGCTTGCTGTATGCTGTCCATCGCTTCCACAATGATGTTATCACCTCTGTAAGGAATGCACAGCCATTTCTGATTTGCTCTTCTGTTACACCCCATTTTTATTTCTTAAGGGAGTACAGTGATAATTTGAGAGAATTAAGTTTACTGATTATTTTACTGCCACTGATGATTTTACTGCCAAGCGTGAATGGTATTCTTTTTTCTCAGAGTTACAGCTCCTAGTTAAACTTAAGTCCAACTATTATCACCTCTCTCTGCTATCTACCACAGGCTGTTATAATAAAGAAATAAATGAAACTTCCAGTCAGAAAAGTGACCTTCTGATATCAGCCATGGGAAGTGAATAATTCTTTTTACCCTGAATAATCAAACAATAAAATAATGGTTATGATATAATAATGAAGTAAGAGAAGATAATTTCCTGACCTTTCACCCCAAAGTCCCCAGGGTGTATCTGTAGTGGAGTGCAGGTGAAGAAAAGGTACTTCCAACACCTGGGAAGAGATAGAGACCCATCAAGGAATAGGAGACAGTAGAAAGGAAAAGGAGTTGAAGAGAGTAGGGAGGAGTAGTGCTCTCCACCTACAGAGTGCATAAGGAAAGATCTGTAACTTCAAATCAAATAATTTGAAGGAGACTGTATAATTCATTCCCATGCTGTGCTGACATGAATGTTTACACTACAGCTAGTGCTAAAACAGGAGAAAAATGCACATGGTACTGTGAAAGTGTACTTGATGGCTATGATTTTTAAGGTGAACTTCCTTAGAAAATGGTATAGTTTGCCCTTGTAAAGAAAAATTATTTCAGAAAATTTGAACATGATTTTTGCAACCTTACAGTTCCATTTGGAAAAACTGGGGACTGGCAGCATGAGTTTTTACATTCTTTTAATATGTTTGAGCTGGTTTTGTTATTACACTTGCTAATGATCCTGTTTTAGGATTTTTTTTTTTATCTTTTTACAAAGAATAATTTGTTTGTGCTCACTTTTCAGTTTAAGCAGGTTCACAATTACAAGGGGACATGCAAATTTGGGAGCTGGGGATTAGCTTCTTAAATAATTAGGCAAATGGTCAGAATTCGGTAACGTTGCATTGCAGTCTTTCCTGAAAATAGGTACAGAATATAGATTTTCTTTCGGAAGACATGCAAATGTAACTCTGTCCACTAGAGGTCACCGAATACTGTGAAATGTCTTTAAAAAAGGAATGCTTCAAACCAAAATAACCGTCAGAATCTTTCAGTTTTTTTTCCTCAGTTTCTGCAAATTTATTGTTACAAACACCAAACAGTGGCTGATAACATCTCAAGGCTGGATTTAAGCTGGTCAAAGCTGCTCCTTTCCTTGACTATATCATGTGATCAAATGATAACAGTTCCACATGCTGAAAGCTGCGTCTTGGTCTCTTCAGTCTTCTAGAGTGTGTGATAATATAAGAGATTTGATTCATCTAGGACTCATTTGCTCTGTCTGATTGGATTATTTTCAGGAAATATTGTTCCCTGTGGGAGGCACATAATGCATGTTATTTAAAAACGAGCATGTCAGCTACACACAGGTGTGAACCGCTGAGGGTTCATCTTTAACTCTAGAGCAGAGTTGGCACCAGAGAGGGAACCCAGGAAGCCCCTTCTTGCCCACAAAAAGGCTGATCATACTGGTAACAGCTGGAAGCTGTAAGGGGCTTTATTGAGGTAGAGGTAAAAAAGTTACCTTCTGTTTCCAAACTAACAAAACAAGGGCTGTGAAGAGACCTGTCAAATAGTATAAATTCTCTCTCTCTTTTATGGGTGCCTTTCTTCTGTGTGAGAGAAAAAAAGCAAGAAACAGTAATGAGAAATAAGAATTTAGGTGACTAGAGTTTGTGTTTTTACTGGTGTTCAAACACAAATGTATATGACTGTTGTTTTTATACCTTCTTCATGAATAGAGGCTATAGTAGCAATGTCAGGGCAGTTTTAGTACTTTTTCCTTATATGCGTCACTTTGTAAAGTGCTATAGATATTTTTCTCATGACAAACACTTTTGTATTTGTGACATCTAATATAGGGCAAAATATTGAGTATTCAGGCTTGAGTCTAGAAAAGACTTGTTATATTTTTTTCCTTTCTCACTCACATACATTTTAAAATTTGAGTGTTTGGGCTCTGAAGCATCTACCTAGGCCATATCTAAGGGTATAAGATGAAGAAGCAGTGTATAATTCAGTAAGAACTTCAGGGCTTCAGAAAAAGAAAGTCACAAATTCAAACCATTCCTTATTATTCTCTTTTTTTTTTTATTTATTTTGGTTATTGTTAAAGTTGGTGAGAAGAATGAAAATAATTTTATTAATCAATTACTATAGCACTTGGAAATCAATGGAAGGTGGGTGATAAAAGTACCCCTCTCTAGCCAAGCAATGTGACAAGAGAATCAGAATGTACAAACACTTTCATTGATCAGGAGAGAAAAGGAAGCAAATACTTCCCAAAAAACAAAACAATAAGTTCCTTTTAATGAACTGAATACTGCCTTTGGATCTCACATTAACTGAAACATATGGCAAAACTTTGGATGTGGAAATGATCCAGTTCATGAATTTACCCTATTAGATTATTCCAAAATAGAGTAAAATTCTATGCTTTATATGAATAAGTATATATACAGACAAACCTTTGAATTAAATAGAAGTGTTTTAATTAATGTTACATTAAGGTTATAACAGCCACTTTCTATTTTCTGCAGTATCAAAATGGCAACTGTAAAGAGTTTTGTCAAATATTATCTCTTTTTGCAGTGACAGATGGTGACAGCTAGAACTATAAGGAATGCCTAAATTGCATAGCACAAGCCTGTATGCATAACAGAGTCAAATTTCAAAGCCTTGTGGGTCTCATGTGATCTGATAAAGCTTGGCACGCATAGAGGAAAGCCAACCTTTATGTGCCTGACCAGCTGTCTCTCAGGGATGCCAGGCATTAGTTGTCTACTAGATGTTTACCTAAGTCTCAAAACTCTGGTGTGAAGCTTAATTGCTGAAGATTTTTGGAGATAGGAAAGAAACTGCAGAAGTTCATGGGTTTGGGGTGGGATGTGAGGGGGGGGAAAAAAAAAGAAAAAAAAAAAAAGAAACTTTAAATTCCAGTTTGCCATTTTCACTTTTGAAGAAACAGAACCAAAGTCCTGAAGGAGATTAAATTAAATTGAATGCTTGAGAACTGACCCATAGGTACCATCTGAGGGGGGATGCAAACAAATCATACCTCCGGACCATTCTGTTGACCTGCTTGATTAATGAAGCTGCCAAAACATCACTGAGACACAAGTCTACTACCCACCTCCAAAAGAAAAAAACATTTGGTAGCTGGAAGGAATAAGTAAGTTCAAGTACTTTAAATTTAAAGTCAAGAGTTTCAATTTCTTCTGAAGCAGAAGGCTCCACGCTCTCATCAGTAGTGCTAAACCATCCAAAAAACCCCTGAATGATATATTTAATCCACCTTATTTCTTGTTATATTGAATCAGACATTTTTTCCAATGGAAGCTTTACAGAAAGCCAAATCTACTCTTCTCACCTGTTGTCCTACAGCTATACACCTCTAAGGATAAATGAATATTTAGGCCACTAGAATATTTATGCCACAAGGCTGTTATTCAAGAAAAGAATAAAGCCTACAGCAGGCTTAAATGCAATGATATTTAGTCTTAAATATCTTCAGGTCAATTTAATTTTACACAGAAGGCTTAGAATCGTCTCCTTTTTTTGCTACAAGTGCCTGAAAAGAAGTTATGGCTGATCCTACGAAGGTGTATAAGCACAACAGTTTCTAGTATTTCTTTATTAATATTCAATTATTTTAACCTACAATTTTCCTGCTGCTATCTGTATATTTATTACTTATTTTTAAAGTATATGATTAAATTTCCTTTAAAATATGTCTCTATTTTAACAGGGAAATTCTCCCATTTGAGGTATGTAATCACTATTTATATTATTTTTAGTGAAGTATTTTTTAACATCCTACCTAATTTAGTTGCACATTAAAGAAAAATTATTTAATTTTTAAATGTTTCTATGGGATCACTTCTTTTAAGTGGCTAAATTTGAAGGGATGACTGGGGCTGGAATTCATTTCTGGAGGTCCCTACTCCCACCTCCTGCTCAGAGCAGGGTCTGCTGGAGCAGGTTGCTTAGGGCTGTGTCCAGTCAGGGTGTGACTCCACAAAGACGGACAGTCCACAATGCCCTGAGCTAACCTGGTCCAGTGTTTGACGACTCTTATGGTAATAGGGTCTTTCTACTATTTAGAAGGAATTTCTCTTATCTCACTTTGTGCCCACTGTCTCTAATAAACACATGCCTTTATTATTTACTATTATATAAATATAACCTGAAACATTACAGGGTCTTTGAATTTAGATTTAGATGATTTTCTTTCCTCTGATAATGTTGTGAAGGAGCTGATACCTATTGAAAGACTACCATACATGTAGCCTGATTTCTGTAAATCAGCCCCCAAGTTACTTTTATCCTATCCAACATGAATAACGCAATTTACCTGTCTGGAGGAAGTTTTAATTCCCTGCAGAACTTCTTAAATTTACCAAGCAGTATCCTGCCTGTCTGTGGTAGGAGAGACTGCCTACAGTAACTAAATGAAAAGAAGTTGCAGTAGACTCATGCACAAGACTGAAAGGTTGCAGTTTGGTTCAGGGTCCTGAGCCATAGTGGAGTGCTAAGATTTAGTGTTTTCTATTTTAGAGAGCTGAAGATAAATGACAAAGAATTAAAAATAATAAACTTGCGCAACTACTCATGAAACTGTTTTAGGAAGTTCAGTATAACAGAGGCATGTATGTCCAGTATGTTTATTTCTCCCTAAGGAGAAGTCAGAATTTTACTAAAATTTCCTTGAATTTAAAACAACAAAGAATGTATTTATCTGAATATCAAAGCTGAAGTCTCTTGACATACCAACTCATATCTGCATATGCAAAAAATCTTAGCTAGAATGTGGGAGAACTCAGATCTCGTCTCTATAATATAGAGCTTTTTCTCACTTTTTGTAGGTATTTTCTTTCACTGAGAAGAAAAGCTTCCAAGAAAAGTATGCAGAAAGAATAAACCTAGTTATGCAAATTCAGCAGAGGATTTTTGCATCTTACAAAAGGAACTGATTTTTTGATGCTCAGTATTCAGCTAAATTTGAACAAAAAGCTATAAAACAGTGCAGACTATGAAAATCCTTAACTATTCCAAATTTAAAAAACATAAGTTCAAGATATATGTCAAGTGTATGATTTCTTATTTTAGACAAGATCCACTGATTACTGAGTTTCATCTATTGCAAACTAACTGCCAAATTACAAAAAAAATCATTGACGTCAGGGATCTTAATTTTCTCAGCAAAACCTAACTTCTGCAGTTTTTTTGGAAAGGTTGAGTTAATAAAAATTATTTTGGTGGTACTAGCCAGCAATACTCTAAGTTATCCGAGTTCTAGTCCTTTCTTTCACACTAACATATGGCTTTGTTCCATATCATGATCCAAAAGACCTGTTTGCCAGATCTGTACAAAAGCTTATGCATAATTCATTCCAAAGACAGAAAAAGTCCAGAGTAAAAGTTTCTTCTAAAACTTCTTTGCATTTGTAAATTTTAAAATTTTACTTTAATAAACTGATTTGATAAATACTTTTGTGTTGAGACTGAATGTGTCCTCTTTTATTCAGGCCATAAAAATCAGTTTTCATTTTAAACTCAGCAGTTCCTTTATTCTGGGTGTATTCCTAATTTGTACGTTTAGAGAAGGAAGTGGTATTTAGAGGGGCAGAGGTAAAGTCCCATGACTCCCTGTTATTGTGTGGAAAAGCACTGAACACCCACCTTGGAGGAAGCAATAAAAATTGAAATTAACTTTTTTTATATGCTGTATTATATTTATAAAGTAATTCTCTGATGTGATGCCAGAACATACTTGGTGAAAACTGTTTAATGCACAGCAGGGGTTAGCTGTCTAAAGAAGTGTGAGACAATTATATTAAGCAACTATGTCTTTTCTTACTCTCTCAGGGTAAATAGCTGCACATTGGTTATGCCTGATTTTATTGGTTCTGCCAAACTTAACTGCAAGTTAGAGTTCAGGAAGCTCCTAGAGACATCTGTCTGTTATTTCTCTTGCTACAGCTGCTGTTTAATTTCTCTAGGTGGAGCAAAACATTTATATTTGGTACTAGGTAGCTTCCCTTGCTTTTTCTTAATTCCTGGATTATGACAGTTGTAGTTATCTTCATTCTTCAAACACGTATGAAATTACCTTGAAACCATCCTGATATCATGTTTTTCCTTCCTGTATACATCCCAATTCTGACACTGTTAATAGGCATCCAGAAACAATTGGAAACACACCCCAAAACTCTTGGTTTGTATTGAGTTTGCATGGCAAGGTTTTGGTAGTGGGGGGAGTAGAGGGGTGGCTTCTGTGAGAAGCTGCAGGAAGCTTCCCCCATGTCTGACAGAACCAGTGCCAGCGGGCTCCAAGATGGACCTGCTGCTGGCCAAGGCCGAGCCCATCAGCGATGGTGTTGGTGCCTCTGGAATAACGTATTTAAGAAGGGGGAAAAAAACCCTGCACAATTGCAGCTGGAGAGAGGAGTGAGAATATGTGAGAGGAACAGCTCTGCAGACACCAAGGTCAGTGAAGGAGGAGGGGGAGGAGGTGCTCCAGGCACCGGAGCAGAGATTCCCCTGCAGCCTGTGGTGAAGGCCATGGTGAGACAGGCTGTCCCCCTGCAGCCCATGGAGGTCCATGATGCAGCAATCCATCCACCTGCAGCCCGTGAAGGACCCCACGCCAGAGTAGTTGGATGCCTGAAGGAGACTGTGACCCCATGGGAAGCCCACGATGGAGCAGGCTCCTGGCAGGACCTGTGGACCCATGGAGAGAGGAGCCCATGCTGGAGCAGGTTTGCTGGCAGGACTTGTGACCCTACGGGGGACCCACGCTGGAGCAGTCTGTTCCTGAAGGGCTGCACCCCAGGGAAGGGACCCTCACTGGAGCAGTTCATGAAGAACTGCAGCCTGTGGGAAGGACTGATGTTGGAGAAGTTCATGGAGGACTGTCTCACATGGGAGGGACCCCATGCTGGAGGAGGGGAAGAGTGTAAGGAGTCCTCGCCCTGTGGAGGAAGGGGCGGCAGAGACAGTGTATGATGAACTGACCTCAACCCCCATTCCCTGTCCCCCTGTGCCACTGCAGGGAGGAGGTAGAGAAAATTGGGAGTAAAGATGAGCCAGGGAAGAGGGAGAGGTGGAGGGAAGGTGTTTTAAGACTTGGTTTTTATTTCTCATTGCCCTGCTCTGATTTGATTGGTAATAAATTAAATTCATTTTCCCCAAGTCAAGTCTGTTTTGCCCATGACGGTAATTGGTGAATGATCTCTCCCTGTCCTTATCTTGACCCATGGAGCCTTTCGTTATATTTTCTCTCCCCTGTCTAGCTGAGGAGGGGAGTGATAGCACGGCTTTGGTGGGCACCTGGTGTCCAGCCAGGGTCAACCCATCACATGGTTATACAAAGTTTAATGCTAATGCTGCATATTCTGATACTGTTTTCACTGGTGCATTGTTTCATAGCTACTTGTTCATATACTGATGTTTTCCTCTTACAGATCATTTTGGTAGATATCATTTTTGCTGGTTTGTACTAAGTCCAATAGTCCCACAGCATGCTTGCCTACTGTGAGACAAAGGGAGAAACATGCATCTGTGTGAAGCATGGAGGGGTGCCTTAATATTACTTACACCCTTTTTCAGTGTGTACTGGTTTACCTTACTCGTTTCCTTGCAGTAGTCCATTTCTCATGGGTAGTACACAGAGCCCCACCTTCAGCAAATACTCAAGTTAGCTTGTCAGCAGAAAGCTTCTTATTTAAATGTAGCAGTAGTTATTATTTTTCTTATGATGTAGACAATGCAATGAATGTACGTGGAACTGCACAAACCACTGCAATACAGATGATCCTGTGTCCTCCTTGGCTGCCTGAGGAAACGATGTGTTTGAGAACCAGAAGTGAGATCTTTTTGGTCCTTTGACCTTCACGGGAACACATACAGTTAAACTCAAGCAGCTAGAAAGGAACTGCACTGCAGAAAGCACCATCAGATGATAACACCACCTTTATTTCAGCAGCAGCATTAGTAACAATAGGAGCCAGATGTCTCTAGCCTCCCTCTGTGGAGTTCATCCTGGATTTTGTCTGAAGTGGGATCTGGAGAATACTACACTCAGAGAAAAGCAAGTTTAGAGGGATTTTGTTGATATCAGATTTGAACCAGACCTGATGTGGTGTGCTTTTCTGAAGACAGAAAAGTTTCCAGCTGACAGCTAATGCAGGTATCCATGGTCAGATAAAAGAGTGTTAATGTATCTACAGTGTAAAGAGAGATAATACCTTGCTTATGTTTTAGGCACGTTTATGTGTGACAAGTATTATCTAGACATTACAGAATATGATGCCAACAAGTAAGTCAAGAGGCTACAAAGAAAAAGAGAGGGAAAAAAGGAGGTATTTTCATCCTCATTGAACAGTAGGTCCCTCAGAGAGCTCAGCAAGGATACTTACACCATTGAGTTTGGGCACCTGTTTAAAGTTCCTAAATTAACAGAGTCAGCCTATAGTTCCTCCAATGGGGCAAGGAGCCAGAATAATGTCTTTTTCTTTCCTTTTCCTGTTCAGGTCCCTAATATGGTAATTTAATTTGGTGTCTCCATTAGCATTGTAGTTTGGGTCAGCAGAATGCTTTTGAAATAAATTTCCTCATCACTCCTGCTTACCATGCTTTTGCAGAAAGGGGAGGGCTTGGGGTTTCAGTTGGGACTATCCCAAAAAATGGGGTCCATGAGTGCTCCAGCTGCCAGAAGGTATTCAGTCTACAGAAGCACACTAGAAATGTTTTGAAATAAAGCATCCAAACCGCAAGTGGTATGGACACTTGCCCTCCAGATCAGTTCTTGCTATGCTGCCCTGCTTGCTGTTGCAGGCATGGCCTAAGATAGCTCTCTAATGTCAGTCAGTGGAAATACCCCCACCAGCATCTGCTCACAGTGGCACAGAAACCTGCACTATTGCCAGAAAAGAACCTATGTGGCTGAGACTCGGTTCAGAGAGGTCCAAAATCATCTTAAAATCAGACCTCAGTAAAAGCTACTTCATGATTACTGGTTTCCTTAGAGTCTGTTTGTGGGGAAAGTTATTAATGAATTTATGCTTAAACAATATCTCTGAAGCACTAGCACACTCTTTACAATTGTCAGGCTCTCTTGAATCTTGGTATTGTCCACAAACTTTCCTACAAATCCTTCTTACAGGACTTTGCACAACGTTGCCTATAGCCAAAACACTCTTCCAAATGTGGAGTTGCAAGCAAGCCTTTTGTGTTGGTTTGCTTAGGTGGTCTGAGACTCACTTATATCAGGTGCCAGCATTAGCATTTATACTGGCTGCAGCTGTTTGTAAATTCAACAATTGAACCTTTTTCCCTTTGCAGAAAATGTTGATTCATAAAAAGATTGTGCCAAAGTTCACTGCAAGTCAAGAAAAAAGTGTAATTCATTAAAAAAAAAATTTAAGAAAAATCTGGTTCTTGTTGAACTCCAACGTAGATAAATTTTCCTTACTGCAGGATTATTACTGTCCAATAGGTTAAGCACTGAATGAAGACATGAATAGTCTTATCTGTTTACTTTCTCAGACATCTTGGATCTTATTCTGCCTATGTCTCATTTTTCACATACTGTTGTAAATGTTTTTTTCCACCCCAAAATGAGGATAAGGAAGATATATCGCTCTACAAAGTAAGTGCAAAGGTAGCCATTTTTATTTCACTCATACAGCTAAGCTTAGTTATTACAGTGCATATTGAAAAGGTTGAGGCAGCTCTGTGAAAAAGAATACAAACAAAATCTGCTCAGGAAAGGAGAGCTGGCAGATCTTCAAAGGCTCACTCCATAAAATGACAGTTTCCCCCCCTAACTAGGAATGTGGTTCCTCTGTTAAGGCTTTGAGGATGCAAACTATGAAATACTGACACAGACCTGCTGAAGCCAGTAGCCCGGCAGAGGCGGGGCTGCTGCAGCCCCATGCCCCCAGGTCCAGCCAGCATCAAGGCTGAGCATGTATTCCCAACAGGCACGTGCACACACACACACACACACGATTCATATACATACACATATATATACACATATATAAAAGTATATACAGCTAGCCACATAGAATGCACATAGGTGGCATTGGGGGGCTCTCCCTGCCCCTGGGTCTCCTGCCCCAGTCATGCTGTGCAGGGATCAGCCTTTTACTGCACAAGCTGGCAGATGCAATGTGAGGTGCTGAGAGAACTAGCTTCCTGTGTAATTGAAATGTGTGAGCTGAAGTTATATTTGCAGTGGGCAGCTGCAAAGCAGGTGAGAAACCCGAAGATCTGAACAGGAACTGAGAAGTGTACTTGTCCACAGGTGAGAGCTGAGACCTGCCTGACACAGAAATATCTCATGGGAAGCCCTGCAAAACACAGAATATATAAAGGATATTTTTTGTCTGTTCACTGCTAAAACATGACTAATAATATTTATCTTTTTTTCCCGTAGGTTTATATTCACCGCTCTAATGTGGTTACAGATATCAGTATCTTTTCTATGTCTTTGAACTGAGCTCTGAATTTAAGCTTTTAGTCAATATAAACTCTCTCACTCTGGGGTATATTGATTATTTGGAGCTTGGAGAGGTGGAAGAGGCAATCCAATTAATTGCTAAGGCTCGTCCTGAGTACAGGCAGTTGCCCACTTGCCCTGTCAGCACTGCATGGTGTCTCAGTACCACGTTGCCCCCAGGCAACAGAGCTGACAATGTTGTAGTTCTGAGGGAGACAGAAAAAGCCCAGATGCGCCCCTTATTGCAGTCAGATTCCTTTGCACAAAAATGTGGGTTGAATTTCCCTCCTCTGCGTTAGAGATGTGCCTTTGAAAGTAGTTGCCTTTCCTTTTTCTACTGTTTCAAACCCCAGAAGGACCAGCAAGTTGCTCACCAAAGACTTCGTGTTCCAGCAGGGTGCTCCAGAAGATAGGGTGCTACCGAATGCCAAAAACCTAGTCCTGTCCACCATCAGGAACTTCTCTCTTTAACTTCATGTCTTCTAAACACAAAATTTCCCTGTGTTTCAAGGCATTTTTTTGTTTTTACTTAGTTTACAGTTGTACTTGCCCTAAAATTACTGTCCTGAGATATGTGTGTGTGTGTGTGTGTGTGTGTAAAAATACTAGTTTTTGGAGACTTTGCATCTTTGAGATGCAGTTATGTTTACAGATGCATGATGGCCAGAAATTTCATTTCAAAGACTCTCATGTAGCTGTCTCTGAACACTCAGAGGTATTTTTGTTTAGGTTAATGTTAAAATGTCCTACTGACATCACAAGGTCTGACAACATTGACATGAATGAAAATGTCAGCATATATGATGGTGGGAGTTTGTAAAAATAACTAGTTGCTTTGACTGGCAATTGAGCAACTTGTGGAGCTCTTGATTAATAACAAGCTTTTATTTTCCACAATTAAAACAAGTTATTTTATTAAAATGCCCTGGTCATTAGGCTTCTTTTTACCTAGTAGTTAAAATATCCTCAACATTTCAAAATTGAGGTTCCTATAAGTAGCCAAAAAGACAACCAGTAAGAAATTTTGTCCATAATTCATAAACTCTGACTTCCAGTGAAGATAATGTGCTTTTTACATTTTTAAAGATTATTTTAAATTTGAGAAAATTTCCCTAAGGCTTTTTTCTGATAACACTCTTGAAAAATAAATGCAAAAAGGATTAAATCTTAATTGAAACAAATTAATGTAAAACTTTGTCCTTTAGGTCCAACAAACTTTTGAGATCTGTACGAAGTTTTTCTAACAAGAATGTTAATTAATTGATAAGTGCTGTGGTTGTTTTGAACCTTGACCATTAGTCTGCTATAACTATTTGCTCATGTTGAGTGGTCCTTGAAACAGCCTTCACAATAAATGGCCAAACATTAACTGGATTTTGTGACAGTCTTGGGAATGAAAAGCCTTCTCACCTTGAAATAGGAGATTGGATGTCATTACATTGAGTCGGCACAAACACAGGTTTATGAACTTCACTGTTTGTTTAAAAACAACACCAACCACAGTATTTGGGAGCTCTGTATCTGGGGAGAAGAAATCCACCTCCTTCAGGTCTAGGGCATACACTGTGCAGGAGACTGACCTGGGTAGTGGCAGTGACCTTTCTGCTAACTCTACTGATCCAATTGATCATTCGCTCCCTAACCCTTTGCTTTTTACACCCACTGTTTTGTCTGCCTTCCTGCCTTTTACAATTCTTCCTAAATGCATTTTCCCATACCTGTCTTGTTTCTGTTACTCTGCAGTTGATCGCCATTATTCAGTGATGCCAGTAATTGGTATGTTTGGGCCTGTTTGGTGTGTTTTTGTTTTGGTTTGGTTTTGTTTTTTTTTTTTTCCCAACACTTTGCTTTTCACAGGCTTCTCAAAAGAGAGGTCAGAACGGCACATCTGCTTATCCATGAACCAGTCTGGTCAAGCAACGTTTAGTCAGTTTAGATATTTACATACTCAGAGATGGTTGTTATTGGAACAAGACAAATAAATAAATTACCAGTAAGTCAGTCTCTATCATAAAATCACATATAAATCTTGGAAACATTGAAAAGCCCTAAAGGAGTCTGTTCAAGGGAAGACAGTTTCAGTAATATTTATGGTCCTTTTAATCACATTGTGATTGTTTGGTACTGTTGATAAAGCCTGTTCATTGCATGAATCTTTAGATAGAATTCTTGTCAGATTGAGCTTTGGTATTTGTGTATTTACAAAACAGAAGAGTGGCCAAAGAACCCCCTTTCATTAAATTGTAAGTATAATTTGAAGGGTATTTTTTCTCCATCAGGAAATGGAGGGGAAAAAAGAGAACATTAGAGGGAGCTGTTGCACAAAGGAAAAAAACAGCAGTATTTCAGAAACCTTTCCTTTCTTGTAGGCAAAATAATGATAATAAATATAATGCAGAAGAAAAAGAGAGGGGAGTGAGCATGTAGGAAAGAAGCCATGACAGTTATAAAAGGAAATACGATTATGCTCAGTGATTTGATGAACATGTCCCATAATGCTGATCTTTGGGATGGCATGGCAGGGCTGCTCTGCTACAGACAGTCTGCTTAAAAATGTCAGTGTAACAGTCACCCTGCAGCCACCCGAGTCCTCGACCTAATTAATTTTGCATGGCTTGGCAAAGCATCCTTCAGGCTCATTCATTACTTCGAAGAATAAAGCTTGTGCTGTCCTTCGTGCTGGGGAGAAAGTGTGAGAGGGAAAGGCTAAGGAAGACCGTGTTATCTGGGTAACTCCCCCTGGGAAATCAACATTCAAAAGCAGAATGGTGTCACCTGGCAGACATTTACTGACCTTACATTTTCAGTGGCTTGTTCTTTCTGTGTGCCATACTACCCTGGGCAGTGTGTCTGATTTCAAATGATGCACCCACTGGTGAAGAAAGAGTGGCTCCCATTTTTTGGAGGAACTGGGCTTTATTATCATTTACTGAAACACCATGAAACTCCTTTCATGCATGCACAATGCAAAGTTTTGGGCTTCATCCCCTGCAAGAACATCCTTTTTGTTTGCTCCCTTCATCCACATGAAGAATTCACACCATAAAAATGGGACAATTTTGGGCTGGACTTGATAATTTATGACAGTTTTCCAGATCCTATAGATTATTAATACAAATGGGGCTAAGTGAACAATTAAGAACCAAGATCCTTAGCAGACTCCACAGTTAGGTTTCAGAGTAGTAAATGAGACATTTTTTGACACAGGATTCTGTGAAATTGGGTCTCAGCAGAGAACATTAAAGGAAGTCACTTTCATGTTCCATGTGTGGATTTGGTTTTTCTTTCCTTTAAAAACAGTAACTTACAAAGCACTGTAGGGACCTGCACTCACTTTCTTCTGGTTCAGGATGTTATTTCCTGGAAAACCAAGAGAACACATTTGCTAGGCTGAGATTAATTCAATCTCACCTTTTTACTGAATGGTCCAGTGTCCAATATTTTTCTAAATTTTCTTTAAATTGTTCAGAAGATCAGGCAGTCATGAACTTCTGAGATTTTTTTATTTTTGTGTATTGTCAGTATTTTCCTACACAAAAAAGAGAGCTCTGTATTTTGGAATTTAGTTAGGTTGTGAAATATGCTTTTTTATTAACCCCTTCTTTTGGTGTAAATTTGCTTTTCAGTTATCTTGGAGACACTTCCTCAGTCCACACACTCATTATGAAACAGGATAATCTATAGAATTGGGATTCCTTAGTAGTAGCATTACAATCCTGACAAACTTCAAGATACGTTGAACTCCTAGAAACAATAATAGATAAGGAACTACAGAAAATTCTGTTCACTCAGGACTGCAGCTTGAAGGCCTACACACTGACCTTTTAAGGACAGAAAATAAGATGGAGAACAGTGTTTCCATCCCTACATCACAGTGACTAATTATTCCATTCTTCCCATTCTGGATGTGCTTCTTTGTTATTTAGGCTTTCAAAATTAATTTCAGTTAAGGATTGGTGTCAATGATTTATTTTTTTTTTTAGGAAAATAAAAGTAGATGTAAAAACACTAAGGTAAAACCATTTGGAGGAAGGACACAAAGTCTCCTTCAATCTGTAAATCCCCCTATTATGTTGAATTCTCTCACAGCTTTAATCTTCCTGCACATGGTAAGCAGATTACTTAATTTTACATTATCTCTGTAAGAGTGTATCAGTAGCTGCATTTACCATACTGCTGAATTAATGAAAGAAACTTATTCAAACAAAATTAAAAATTGTCTCAAAACTAGAATGTTTAAGTGTGCCCTTTTGGTATTCAAAGGAGTGGCCCATATCTGTACCTCTGATAAAAATATGACATTGTCCAAAATCTTTGATTTATTGGTGATTTTGTATCTTGCTGGAATCACAATTTCTATTCAATGCAGTGGATTTAAGATTTTTTTGTATTTAAATATAGTCTAGAACTTGAATATTTATATTATGGATAGTAGCTTTCTTGAAACATAGTGGTATTCTATACTATTCACTTCCAGTATCTGAATTCTTCTATGACTCAGGAAACAAATGGAATAATGCAAAAATATAAAGACAGATAAACTTATTTTTGTGTATTCAATAGCATTAGAATACTGGGGAGTTTTTATCCAAATGATGAACCCCCTGGTAAGATACTTAAGCCTATGGGCAATTTAATTTTAAAATGTTGATAATGAACTGGAATTTCTGCATCGTACTTTGAAGGAAGGGCCTCTGCTGGTCCTTATCACCTTTGTGTTCTAGTATTTAATATAATGTCTCTCTGTAGAAGGAGAGGTAGGTAGTGCCTGAAGCTTACTTTGACATCTTTATTCTATCTACAGGGGATTTTCTTCTGCAGTGATATACCAACATCCTTTCTGAAATAGGTTATCTCATCTTTTCCTAAGCAATTGCTCCTGATTTTTCTCAAATAATGCTATATTACCCCATTATGTATCTCTGTTCATCTCTCCTGTTTGCAAGTCCTGCTCTTGCATATTCTCCTTCTTTCATCCTTTATCACAGCTTGTTTTACTTGACTTCTATGTACTGCTTCTATGTACTAGAGAGTCCATTTGAGATCTACATGTGAGGCTGTAGGGAGAAAAAGGTAGGAAGCATAGCTGCAGTCCTTATAGAAAAAGTTTTACTTGTGTAACCCAGTTAGGAATAGGTATGACATGAGGCTTCATCTTGAACTGGAATCAAGATGAAAACTTGACTCCAGTGTGCAAAACCACGTCAGGATAATCATTCTTGGATTTGTGTGGGTCCTGAACTGCCTTGCACAATTAACTAAGGAAGGGATACTGAACTCAGAGCGTGTGCAGTTCTTTCTGTCACCCCTCTGAGGGAAATGAGTTACACTTCTGTGAAGGTAAATAAGGAGTATATCAAGTGAATTAAGAAATTTAAACAAAAAAACCCATTCTTTCTTCAGAGAAAGATCATCAGCTGAAAACAGAAGGCAGGAAAGAGGTTACAGCAGACCTCTATTACTGGCAAGACATTCACTATGTCAAGAGTACCAAAGTCTGTGACACGCCAGCTCTGTGGACTATGCTGTCACTGAATAACCCTGTCCAGGTATTCAATCTGCTTTTACTGAAATAGAAGTTACCAAGCAGTAAGATACTGTATCTTGTGTTCTGCATGCCCGTTTGTTTTGTGTGAGAGTATGGCCAACATATTGTTCCTTGGATGGTCTCCTCCCTTTCTCATTTAGAAGAATTTTGATCTTTATTTTCACTGCTGTGACTTTATGATTCTTCATAACTCATTTGCTCTAGGTAAAGCTGGAAGATCATGGTCTTCAGTGGATGAAGACCTAAGTATACTAGAATATTGTGATATTATGTGACAGACTGATGGATTCTTTGAACTAAAATTATGTCAGAATGTGTTTGAAACACTGAAAAAAATGGTAATTTTAAGCACTTCTGGCAGTAAGAATTACTCCAGTACTCTATGGGCTACATTTGTAGTATTTTTTACTCAGTAATCACTGTCACTTCTACTGTAATGGATAATATAATCAGTATTACTCAATAATCAAAATCAGTTAAGTACTGATTAGTCTTGCTGCTGGCCACCATGCAATTTTAGATGGTAGTTATTTACCATTTGTTTGAAATAAATAGTAGAAATCAATATCACATAATAAAGTAGTGGAACAACAGAAAGAAATTAGGATATACTACTGGAACTTATAAAAGCAGATGAAATCTGGCACACTGACCAGCAGGTGGAAACATCTACAATCATATTATTACTTATGCATGGCTGCAAATATGTGAACTAATGCTATATCTTGAAAAAGATTTGACAGTAAGTCTCATGATCCCAAACTTTTGTTCCTGTGATTCACCAGAAAAGAGATATTTGAGACAGTGAAGCCAGACCTCTTCCAGTTATGCATGTACCTCTGCAGTATAAGCTACCTACGTGAAATTCCGGGTTCCAGTCAGTACCCAGTTTAGCTCTTTTGCACCTTGGATTACTTTGTTACACATCAGTAAGAAGGAACCACGTATTTGGACTCAAAGGATAGTCTACTACCTACTGAGAGCTAGTTCAGTGAGGTTCATTTGCCAAAATCAAGACATCTAAATTTTAAATACTGAATCTGAATTGATCACCTTGGTTTTCTCTGCAGTCATGAGGAGAAATCTTTACAGACAAGTCTTTGCAAACAAAAAGATGGCATTCCTCTGATGGTGGGTATTCATATCTGGAGCAGCCAGTCTAGGCACCCTTTGCGAGTGTTGCTGAAATTTGATTCATCTGATCTGCTATAAACATCTGTGTTAGGATAACAGATTGCACTTCAGAAACTTTTACTGCTGCTTTTTATTGACTACAAGGTAACTGTAACTGATTATTTTTCAAGGAGATGTACTGTGCCCTAAATACCACCTGTGCTGAATCCAGCTAAAGGCTGATATTTTGAAAGACTTTATTCTCCAAGCACAGTGTAATGCTGGAAAAATTCACCAAATATTTGCCTGTGGATATCATAGGGACTGGGAAAGGAAAAACTGGGATGGGGAAGAGTGATTGATCCAGGGTTAATGAGTTGCCATGCACTCAGCCCATGAAATGTACTTGTGAAGCTTGTTAGACTTTGAGGGAAAAGTAATAAAGGGAAATCACAGACCAGCTGAGGTCAGACTAAAGAAAAAGAGCAGACCTTTGGTCTCCAGTGAGGTCTTGTCTGAAAGCGGGAGTTTATTAGATTGTTTCTTCCAGCTGATTCACCCCTTTGGGTGAGGGTCTGATTCTGAAGTGGCATTTTGGGATTCCTGGTCCTGACTACAGTTACTGGACTCCTGTCCTTGCAAAAAGATTACTCTGGCCTAGCTGTCAGTTTACATCTGCCTGGTGGGCTTCTAAACCTCCAAAAGCTTCCTTGGCTACATGAAGATAACTGTCCTTGTGGCACTGTAGGAGGGAGATGTCTCTCATTGGTAGGCTGCCCTGGGAGGAGAAGAAATTAGTATTACTCAACCTCACAAAATTTTAATCATGCTAATGTATTTCTTTTCAAGGTAATGAAAGGTTATTCCTTTCATTTAGAAGCTCATGGCTTTAGCTTTTAGGATATGCTACATAAAACAGCTTTATTGATAACATTTTCAGTATCAATGCCAGTTTCAGCTCTCCAGAGCTCCAGGGTGTTGCTCCAAAATGTAATTTCAAACAGTACCTTCTGTGGCCAAACACCTTGGCAGACCCAGTGCTTCAGTGTTGTTAATTTCTGTTCTTAAAAAAAAAAAAAAGAAAAAAAGAAAGAGAACTTTTAATGCCTTTATTTTCTTTGATAATGCCTCTCATAGCATACCATGTTCTTCTGACATAGCTCTTTTTAAATGCTTTAGTTCAATTTCACAGAAAAGTTTGAAGCTTATTTTTGTGTAATTTTCCTTTCTCAGTCATTATCCATTGCAAATAATTCTTCTGTTTCCTTAAATTGAAGTTGTAATGCATAACCTTTTCCCCAAAATGTTCTCTTGTTATCCAAAGCTAGAGAGAAATGATATTGTTTCCAAGCCAAATATTTACCACTAAATTCGATTATTACAAAACACTATCATTAAATACATGAAAAAAAGAAGAGCAGCATAACAACTAAATTAGTAGAAAGTAACTTGCAAAAAGGAAATAAACAGGGATAAATATGTGGTATGAAAAAAAAAAAAATACCAGACAGACCAAAAGACTAATTATCATTCAAAATAATGGCTAAAAAATTACTTGAATCTAAAATATTACTCCATAGTATGACATTGTAGTCTAATAATGACAATGGTGATGCAGCCTACTGTGAAAATGCCACATCTTTACTATTATTTAATTCCCTGCTTATACATGTAATCGTTTATTATTTTAAGTGTCAAGAAGCATTGGAAAAACATGTTAAAGTGGCTGCTTACTAAGGCTTATGTCTTCTTTAAAGTCCAAAATACCTTCCTCATTGAATCAATTGGTGGTGAAAAAACCTAGCTAAGGAAAGAAGTATTAAGAGATAATTCATGTTGATATGCTCAGTCACAGTGATCCAGTCCTGACTAGACTTCACCCAGGAGTCCCTGGTAAAAGCCAGGGTAGGACTAAAAGTCAGCAGCAGAGTGAGACAAAGTGATGTGTACTCAGGTGTCAGGAAACTGAATTGCCTAAGTATGGTTCTGCTGTTTTGACCATGCAAACATGTCTAATGATGCATGGTTTAGTGCCATAGATTGCCCTATAAAACACTGAGTCTATGAACCCATTTCAATTTCAACAGGAAGATTCACTCAGAGCAAAGCCCCACCATCTGCCACCACTTTTGAAAGGAATAATGTGACAGTGTTGCAACAACACCTTTTGCAGTTTATGTGGGTGTCCTGGTTTCAGCTGGGATAGAGTTAATTTTTTTTCATAGTAGCTAGTGTGGGGCTATGTTTTGGATTTACGCTGAAAACAGTGCTGATAATGTGAGGATGTTTTAGTTGTTGCTAAGTAGTGCTTACAGTAGTCAAGGACATGTTCAGCTTCCCATGCTCTGCCAGGTGCACAAGAAGCTGGGAGGGGACACAGCCGCGACAGCTGACCCAAACTGACCAAAGAGATATTCCATACCATATGACGTCACGTTCAGTATGTAAAGCTGGGGGAAGAAGAAGGAAGGGGGGACATTTGGAGTGATGGCGTTTGTCTTCCCAAGTAACCGTTACGCGTGATGGAGCCCTGCTTTCCTGGGGATGGCTGAACACCTGCCTGCCCATGGGAAGTAGTGAATGAATTCCTTCTTTTGCTTTGCTTGTGCGCGTGGCTTTTGCTTTGCCTATTAAACTGTCTTTATCTCAACCCAGGAGTTTCCTCACTTTTACTCTTCTGATTCTCCCCCTTCCCACTGGGTTGGGGGGAGTGAGCAAGCGGCTGTGTGGTGCTTAGTTGCTGACTGGGGCTAAACCACAACAGTGGGCTAAAGAAACACACTTTATATGTGAAACAGAGAATTCAATATTAGTCTAACTGAAATATTTTAGAATATAATAAATGTACAACAAACAGTTATTATTAGTTCAGTGACAATCATAGTCTAAATTATCTGTTGAATATGGAAAAGTCTAATAACACAATATGATATTTATCAACCTTTTTGTGATATTCTCACCCTTTCTCTGAGTCTTAAGGTTGATGGCTTTGGTCTGAATGAGGGGGTTACAGAAAGCCATTAATGTCCCAAGTCCTTCACTGGGGAAGTATGATTTTAGAAGTGAGGGACTTCTTCCTCCTCTTTGCTGAAAGGAGTATGATGTTGATAGTTACTTCCTCTTCACACTGGCATCCACTCATGGCTATTTTTAATACATGCTCTAGCACAGTTTATACCTTGTTTTTTCCTGCATTGGTCTCCAATTCCATGTTATATCCAAATTTACTATATATGGTGTCCATTACATATACTGTAATGTACTTGTTCTTTGTTTTCTTTGGCACTCCTAAAACTGGTTTTACCTAGCTCCCAAGGATGCATTAGTTTAATGATCAGTAATTGACTGTAAATGGTGATTTGATTATAGCCCTTGTGCCTGTGTTTGCACTTTCAAGGCCTTTGCTAACGTTGCACATTTGTACTCCTCTATGCCACATCCTTATTCCAGGGTCATAAGCAGTTCATTCTATATAGAATAACTACATGTTATCACCATCTATTACTTTCAGAAATATATCAAAATTATTGTAACAATAGGCAATTCCACAAAGCTAGGCAAGACTAAAAATAATTGAAAGCCACCTTGTCATTAGACAACTGATGTTACAGATAAAACAAGCAAGCTCCAGGCAAACCTAAGATAAGTCCAGACTAAGCAAGCCTGACAAGACCCAGTCCTGAGGCCTCACAGAGCCAGTAAAGTGCCTTTAGTCTTTTATTGGCAAAAGCAATACCATATTTACTGGGCTACATGAAAATACCCTTTTCTGGTTTAGTTTTTCGGAGTTCATTGTAATGATCTCAGATCAAATGCTTGGGATCTTAGCACTGCTGCAGGGTTTGCAAGTACCTTTTCTTGTATACTTCATGGAGAAACAAGTCCCAGGAGAATCAAGGTCTTTCTTTCCTTGATTTGTGTTTTTCATGTTATATACTCATGTCAGTTTTTAAGCATACTAGTATGCTCGGAAGTATACCTTCAGCATGCTTCTGAATTATCCATTTTTCCACTATGGCAGCATTTCAGAATATATAATAGAACAGAAATATGTTGCAACAATAGTTATGGAAGTGCAAAAATATCAGCTACTCAGCTGTGTTCCACTTTTTTGTAAAATCTGCTTCAAGGGAATTCCATTGTCTGTTTCAAAGCTTTTTGCAGTGGTTGAAAGCAAATTTCCTCTATGTTGATATATATAGGATGAAATGTTTGTTGTAGGGCTACTTGTAAGAGGCTCTAGATTACCATCACTGGACCTGTTTTTATAATTCAATTAAAATTCAAACAAACAATAAATTCCCTGCTTGGTTATAAACCCAGGGCAAGACTCAATTGCCCTGACTTAGATGTTACACTCAGGGGAGGGAATTTAGTGTAATTAAGTCAGATGTGAAAGTCTAAAATTAAGGATGGGATTCATCTCACCTGCTTTCCCTAGGAAGTCATGATGGAATGAGCAAATCTCTGAAGTGTCTGTTTGTCTCCTCTGACTGTAGAAGGGGGCTAAATAATTTCCTTGATGTACACAGCCATATTTGGTCTAATAAATCCAGCTCCAAAGGAAGCTTTAGGTGATGAAATATCTATAACTTAAACATCTAAGTCTAAGGAAAGTTAGATCAGGTAAATCCTACAGCCTAGGAATAACCACATAGACTATTGAAACAAATCTAAAGGCACTGATTTAGCATGACATTTTGACTCAGAATATGTTTAGGTAGATAAGACTTATTTTCCCTGCCGAGGAAGGCAGGAAAAGGATATATGTCATTAATAAAGGATAACCTAGATGTGGTGGTTGTCACTTGCACTCTTAAGAGAACATTCTGTGTTTAACTGTTCTGTACTGAGCACTTCTATGCCCATAAATCTTATTATGTCTTAATTCCATATTTTGTCACGAGTCTCCTCATGTAATCCATTTGTGCTGCAGATATTTAAAAAGGGATGCATGATCATGAGGAAAATGGCACAAATTGAAGTCTAACTTTGAAAGACCAGTAATGATCAAAAAGATTTGACTGACACAAAGACAATCTCACCACGATGAAACAAGTCCAGTAAGTAAAGTAGGTAAATAAGATTCTTAGAGATAGAAGTTATGTTTATTTGCAGTAAGGTAGAAATATGCTTGTCTTATCAAACTAAAATTATACTTCATAAAAGGTGACACTGTAGTTTGGGCTGTTAAGGCAGGCAAGCAGGCAATCCAAATGTCACAAGACAGGAAAATATAATATATCTTAGACTGGAAGAAAAATGGATCTGAAAAAGTCCAGGCAAAGCAGAAATTTTCTCACGTGCAGGGCACAGTGCCTGGCAATTCTTCCTATCCAGTCAGCACAGTTATGTTATACTGTCATATTTTTGAGCAATATTCACTTTGCTTCTTATTATATTGAGCAACTGGGTTGGTGTTTGGCTGTTTGTCAAGGTTAACACACCACATTCATTTATTTATGTAAGGGTTGTCAGGTTGTTTCATTGTTATGTTATGTTGAATATAAGAAAATTGTATTTGGCATTTATTATAATGGGCAGGGAAGACCATCACAGTAGAAGGTTTTCTGTATATTATTATTCAATAATCTGTGCTATTGGTTGCTTTCACAGAAGATAGTCCTGCTAAACAAGTGAGGTCATTTGTCTCTCACTTTTTGTAATCACTCACAGATTTTTTTCATTTGCTTTGAAAAAAGCAAGAATTATTTAACAACAACTAAAAAATCCAAGTATTTAAAAATTTACTCAAAAACATCAGCTTACAGAAAGTTACTGTCTGACCTGTTCTTGACTTCCACTGTTGAATATTTTGCAAATAATTGTGGAGAGTATAGGTAGTACAGCTAATCTTATCTTTGAGGGACGAGAATGAACTGAGATTCCCATTTCTTTTGCTTTCTACGTTTTTCTCAAAAAACTTTTCATTTGATATTTAAAAAAAAGAAAAAACAGAAAAAAAATATAAACAGAGTATTTCCATAGCTTATTTACACTGCCTCTTCATGCTATTTAGATGGAGACTGAATCACCACATGATTACAGTCTGTGATATGGTCTGTGATTGTACACTTTGCACCTGCCAGTACTAAGGGAGTGAAGGGAAGTGTCTGAGATCTCTGTTGCATTAAAGTACTCCCTAATAAAATGAACATACCAATTCATGCCTCAGATAACTGTTTTTTTCCAGTATTGCTGTCCTAAGACTATGCTTAAATTTTGGAAGAGTATTGGATATAGTGGTAGTATGTTAAGCACTAGGCATATTTGGCAAGCTAATATTATGCAGGTTTTTTGTGTGAGACTGATTCAACTGAATTTCCATGTCTGCACTAGAAGTGGCTGAATGCAACAGAAAGTACTATCAAATGTTCACATCAGTGAATATTATATTTTCTTTAAATTGTAATTTTTTTAAGGTTTTTGTAATATTTTTAGCTTTCTACAAACAGGCACATTTGACTACATTTATTTTGTGTTATGAGTACAACAGAATTATATTGGAAGTGGTTGTTTCACTATCTTAAATGCTAGTTGTGTTTTTAGGAGGCATATTAATTTAGAACCATTACTTCCTTAAACTGATCTACAACAAAATTTGCAAGCAGCATGTACACAGTTTGGTGACCATAAAAACATAAGAAGTGCTCTGCTGGGTCAGATCTATTTTATTTCTGATAATGGCTCTACAAGACTTAAAGAGAGTTGCTTTATTCTTTTTGTACTTTCCAAACCTGTAGCGTTAAGGATATCAGAGGATATATAATCCTGTAGATTTTTACTGTGCGTTTAAGGACCTGTTGCCCATGAATTTGCCTGAACCTTTTTTGAACATGCTGAATTGCCTGCCTCCACAGCTGCCTGTAGCAAAAAGTTCCAGAAGTTTAGTACATACTCAGTAAACTCTATTTGCTTCTATTGCTGAAACAATTTTGAACAATACAAAAATTATAGCATTTATCTTCTGTCCACATATTTCATGAACAGAATGGAAATCCATATTTATCATACAAATTGTTGATAGGATATAATTTTCCCATTCTTCATTGTTATGCTAGGATGTGACTCAGTAGATTATCAGAACATGACACATAATTTTCCTTATGTCCTGAAAACCTTTCTTTCTGTGCCAAGTCTTTCAGTGATCACAAAAAGATTTGAGGATTCCCAGCTCCAACTCCATTGCTTGCAGAATATGTAAAGGACCTTATGCTTTTAGCAAAATAGCCCTTTTTAAGTGGCAGAATTTATTTTATTTATTTTCATTACTGATAATTTCCTTTAAAGATTTGGGTTTATAGTACTATGCTTTACAAAATAGAAAGGTAGATGATTTGCCCTAAATATGTACTATGCCTAAAACACATGCTGTCTTTAAATGAAAGAATTTAAGATGTGTGATGTTTTTGTTCCAAAATACATATATGAAGAAATTCATTATAACAGGTTGTTAGGAGTAAGGCAAGGATTCCCAACTGAAAATATAAGTACATTCAGAAAACCTACTTTTAAACCTACTTTAGGCATGCCAACTTTAACTTTTCAATACTCTAGTATCTTCATCAGTGCTGAATTTATTGAAAAGAGGAGGAAAAATGAAGGAGTGTGGAAAAACCTGTGTGTTCAGAAATAAAGTTACTTTTCTGCAGGGATCTGGGAATAAATAACTGATTTTAAAGCAACCAGCATGGCTTTAACACCTTTCTAGAAGCCTCTGAATTTCAAAATACAAACAGCAGTCAAAAGGCAGCAGAGCAATAGTGCTGAAAAAAGCACTTAGTGAAAAGATCTGGCCCTTTTTGAACTCACCTTTTTGTGGTGTTATTTCTATCTTTGTGAATTTTTTTGTAAGGTGAAAACATTAATCTTCATAACAACTCTCATGACAGATTCAAAATGATTGACCTTGGAGAAAGACATTTTTAATGTTGCACTCCAGTTGAAATGAAAATACTGCATTTCATAACATTTAGGTTTCAAACACCAAGGAACAAATTTGTACTTTTGTGCATCACCCCCTGTTCTTCCTTGTAATGCGTCGTGATGCTAAATAATATTCCTGAAATTTTCTTTTATGTTTTATTCTCATGAAACACATTGGATAGGAGATATCATATTGCATTGTATTTTTTCCTTCTGGCCAGAAGAAACTATTTTTTCATCAGTTACAGTGGAAAATGTGGAAACAAAAAACCTGTTACTTTATAGTAAATACAAAAAAATCTGAAAACTTAATGCTGAAAACCTCTAAATGCTTTTGTCACTACTTTTCTTCTGTTCACTGTCAAGAGGTTGCTGCAGCAGCCTCTACTAATTCCTTTTACAGCATTTTTCTGCAGAAATTCTGTGAAAATTTTTGTTGGGGAAATTTGGTGAATATATCCTCCAGCCACAACAGAAAGATGAAAGACAAAACTTTATTTTTTGTATTCCAAATAAGGAATGCATAACCCTAAACCCACTGGCAATTGCTGCAATGTTTTTGCCATTTCCTAGCCAATCCCACAGCATTATTCAGTTCTTCTGGGAACTATTTTTGCTTTGCCAGCAGAAGATATGCTATCACGAAATTACGCCTTATATCACTTCTTGGTCTGTTGGCTTGTTATGACTGCATTTCATTTCCAGCTCGTAAAATTTTATGTTTGTAAATGGCAAGCCCATCATTTCTTATCAGAGTATGTCCAGTATAACTGCCATTAATTATAAAACTCTCCATCATTCTAGGTTACTGTATTGAAATATCATGAGAAGAAATTGCTGCTGGGATTTCTGTCATCAGTTGGACATATATTTTCAACTTGTTCCTCGAAAGATAATGTAGATTATACCTCTGGTTATGCTTGGTGAATGTTATTTTAATAATAGATAATGGCTATTACTGATTCCCTGAATAATTTTAAAAGATGGTAATAGAAAATTTTATCCAGAGGTGAGGCAGGCACATAGCAACAACTGTTAACAGCTCTGCAGCGTCTTTGTTCTGAGCTGTCTCTGGAAATTAACTTGCTATTTCCTTTGGATTTAAATAAACAAACCTTTCTGTTCCTTAAATAAATGATACTCACATAAACGTAAGTTGTGAAAATTCCTTATTGTTCAAGTGTAACCCCTCACTTTGTTTCACACGCGCACACATGTTCATGCATGTGCATGTGCATGTGCACACTATAATGGGACTGTAAGTGAAAAAACAGATATATGGTCCTGACAATTTGCTTAAATAAAGGTCCGTTATTTGATTATCAATTGTAACTGCTCTTTGAAATCATTGAATCTGGATCATTATTTACCTGCTGAAGCTTGTCCTGAATTTAGTCTACACATCTGAAGGAAAATAATTTTGGATGTCAATGCATAACAAACTTGTTATAAAATGTAACTAAATAATAATATCACCAGAAAACTGTCAAGGTTAGTAGAGCCTTCAGATTATTACCCATTCCTGCTTTTTCATGTGGGTACCAAAGATGTTGCAACAAGAAGCTCAAGGTCAATCAAAAGAGATTTCAGAGCTCTGAGAAAAATGCTAAAAGATTCAGGAGCACAGGTAGGTAGTGTTTTCCTCAGTCCTCCCAGTAATGAGGAAAGACACTGGATGAAACAGGTTAGCCCAGGTCATCAACACCTGGCTCCAAGACTGATGCTTCCACCAGGACTTTGGTTTTTATAATCACAGAAGAATCTCCTAGACAAAAAATATGCTGGGGCCTGACTGGATCCACCTGTCCCAATGCATAAAACAGGTCTTTGGGCATAAGCTAGCAGGACTGATCAAGAGACCTTTAAACTAGAATCAGTGGGGGAAGGGGATACCAACAGGATTGCAGTAGGTAAGCCAGGGGTTGGCATAGCATCACTTGAGGGTGGAAATTCCTATGGGAGCATTTATGCTGTTCCTGGGAGCACTGAGGTTTTAGGAGCACACCTGAAATACTTGTACACCAACACACGCACTATGAGAAACAAACAGGACAAACTGGAAGTGTTGATCTATTTCCAGAGCTATGATATTGTTATTAGTGAGATGTGGTGGAATGAGTCCCATAGCTGGAGTGCTGAGATGGAGGGCTGTAGTCTGTTCAGGAGTGATAGGTAAGGCAGACGAGGTTCAGGAGCTGCACTGTATGAAAGGAATGTTTGACTGTACAGCCTTTACAATTAGGGATGATGTGGTTGAGAGCCTCTGGGTGAGGATTAGGGGGATAGAAAACAAAGCGGATGTTGCTGTGAGTGTCTACTATCAATCACCCAGCCAGGATGATAGCACTGATGAGTTATTCCACAGGCAATTAGGAGAAAACTCTGGATCAGTAGCCCCCATCCTTATGGGAGATGTCAGTTTCCGAGACATCAACTGGGAATACCATACTGCTGTGACAAGCAAGTCTGGGAAATTCCTGAAGTTTGTGGAGGGTAATTTCTTGTCACAAGTATTCAGTGAGCCAACTAGGAAAGATGTCTTCCTAGACTTGTTTGTGAATAGAGAAGGACTCATAGAAGATGAGATGGTAGGTGGTTGTCTTGGCCACAGTGATCACAAAACCATCCAATTTAAATTTTTTGGTGTAATGAGGAAAAAGGTCAACACATTGCTACTGTGGATTTCAAGAGAGCAAACTTTAAGCTACTCAGGGAGCTACTTGGCAGTGTTTCCTGGGAACCTGCCTCTGAGGTCTTAGGGGTCCACGAGAGCTGGTCAGCTTTTAAGAACCACCTTTTAGAAGCACAGAAGCAGGCAATCCTATTGTGTTGAAAGTCAAGCAAGTGGGGCAGAAGACCAGCTTGGATGAACATGGAACTCCTTGTGGAGCTCAGGCAGAAAAATAAATTGTAAGATCTCTGGAAGTGAGATCAGACTTTGCAGGAAGATTACAGCACTGTGGTTCTTATATACAGGGAGAAGACATGAAAGGCCAAAGCTCAACTACAGTTAAAACTGGTCAGTATTGGGTCAGAAAACAAGAAAGGCTTTTTAAAGTACATTAACATCAAGAAGAGGTCTAAGAAAAATATTGGACCAATACTTCATGAAGGTAGTCACCTGACTAACAGGGATGAAGAAAAGGTAGAGGCATTCAATGGGTTTTTTTTTGCCGCACTCTTTAACATTAATGATAGACTTTAGGCTGCCTGGTCCCCTGAGTTGGAGGACCACAAGTGTGGGAACAGTGACTTTCCATTTATAGACACTGAAATTGTAGGGGAAAAGCTGTATCAGCTGAATGTTCATAAGTTCATCTACTAAAGGTCCTGGGATTCTGGGGAGGATCCTGCTAACTGGAAGTTAGCCAATATTATTCCAATTTACAAGAAAGGCATGAGGGAAGACCCGGGAAACTACAGACCTGTTAGTCTAACCTCAGTTCGTGGAAAAATTATGGAGAAGATTATACTGTGTACTACTGAAAAGCATTTATAGAGTAATGCAACCATCAGGCACAGTCAACGTGGGTTCACAACAGGAAAGTCCTGTTTAACTAATTTGATAACCTTCCGTGATAAGATCACCTGCCTAGTGGATGAAGGGAAGGCTGTGGATGTAATTTTCTGTCCCTTAGTAAGGCTTTTGATATTGTCCTTCACAGTATCTTTCTGGACAAGTTGTCCAACTGTGAGATGAACAGGTATGCAGTGTGCTGCGTGAAGCACTGGCTAAAAGGCAGAGCTCAAAGTGTCATAGTGAATGGGGCTACATATGGCTGGCTGCCAGTCACCAGCAGTGTTTGTCAGGGTTCAATTTTAGGGCCAGTTCTGTTCAATATATTTATCAACTATCTGGGTGCAGAAGTTGAATGAACCATTAGAAAGTTTGCTGATGATACTAAAATGGGAGGTGCTGTTGAATCTCTTGAGGCACAGCAGGTCTTGCAGAGGGATCTAGGTAGATTGGAGCATTGGGCAATTATCAATGGCATGAAATTTAACAAGTCAAAATGCTGGATTCTGCACCTGGGACTGAGTAACGCTGGACAAAAGTATAAACTGGGAGATGGGTGGCCAGAGAGCAGCCCTGAAGAAAGGGATCTGGGGGTGGTGGCCAACAGCAGGCTCAATATGAGTCAGCAGCGTGCCCTGGCAGCTAAGAGGACAAACCTCATCCTGGGGTGCATCAAACATGGCATAGCCAGACAGTCAAAAGAGGTGATCATCCTGCTGTATTCAGCATTGGTGTGGCCTCAAGTTGAGTACTGTGTGCAGTTTTGGGCACCACAATTTAAGAAGGATGTGAAGTTCCTTGAATATGTCCAGAGGAAGGCAACAAAGCTGGTGAAAGGACTGGAAGGAATGTCCTATGAGGAGTGGCTAGGGACTTTGGGCTTGTCTAGTTTGGAGAAAAGGAGGCTGAGGGGTGACCTCATGGCTCTCTACAGCTTCCTGAGGAGGGTGCTGATCTCTTCTCCATGGTATCTAGTGACAGAGTGCATGGGAATGGATTAAAGCTGCATCAGAGGAGGTTTAGACTGGGCATTACAAAGCATTTCTTTACCGAGAGAGTGGTCAAACACTGGAACAGGCTTCCTAAGAGGTCTTCAATGCCCCAAGCCTGTCAGTGTTTAAGAGGCATTTGGACAATGCCCTTACTAACATGCTTCAACTTTTGGTCAGCCCTGAAGTGGTCAGGTAGTTGGACTAGATGATCATTGTAGGTCCCTTCTACCTGGAACTAAACTATTTTATTCACTTCGATTCTATATACACCTGTAATACTTTATCTGTTTAATTTTTATCGGTCCTCTCCTTTTTACTTCAGCAAAGCATATACACAATAAAGCATTTTGGCCAAAGTGCCTCTGTTTGAAATAAGGTATTTTCAGCAGAAATCTTATCTTTTCTTTCATTTACAAAGATATACTTTAGAAATGCTGGAGATCTTATATGTTCATGCTCTGACTTAGGCTGAGTAGCCTGACCATACTGAACCTGCAGACTAAGAAGACTGTGTGAAACAAAGACTAAAAATTATTTTTTCATTTTTAAACATGAGAGCAAAACTGTTGGTGCAGGAACTGGTGAATGTTCAAATTTCCAGTCAATACTCGGGTTTGTTCCTCTCTCTGGAGACATGAAACTTTTGGAAAAAAATAATTTAATTGAGGCAAAAATATTGCAGGGAGAAGGAATGATTGTTCTATCCTCTTTTGTGATCTGTCCACTCTTAGTAGAAAGGGGAGATGGTGATGATCCTTCCATATTCTGGCTTTGCCTACCATTAAGTCCATTTGTAGGAATAAAGTAACAGTGCTTCTGTTAGTTTAAAAGACAATAGCAACAGCTCCTTTGTGGTAGGTTGCCCCCAGCCAGCAATGAAACACCCACCCAGACACTTGCTCACACGCCTCCCAGTGGACTAGGGTAGAAAACCAGAAGAGCAAAAGCAAAAAAAAACTTGTGGGTTCAGATAAACTCTAATAAGTGAAGGAAAGAAAAAAAAAAAATCCAGGAAGAAACAAACAGATGAAACCCAAAACAAGTGATGCAAAGGCAATCACTTGCCACCTCACACAAGCAGATCAATGACCAATCAGTTTTTGAGCAATAGCTATTTTGGAAAGACCAAACCACTGTTTTTTATGACTGTACATAAAGTTATATGTGTAGAATATTCCTTAGGTCAGTTTGTGTCAGCTGGCCTGGCTGTGTCCCTCTCTTTCTCTTGACCACCCCCAGCCTAGTGGCTGGTGTGGCAGAATGAGAGCCAGAGAAAGCCTTGACACTGTGCAAGGACTACTTGGCAAAAGCTAAAACACTGGTGTGTTATCAACACAGTTTTAGCAACAAATCCAAAACATAGCACTATATGGGCTGCTATGAATTCAGTTAACTCCATCCCAGCCAGATCCAGTACACCCTTGATTTTGTGCACAGCATTTTCTAGTATACTGTTGTGTGCATCAAGCCATAAAAAGAACTCTTATTTCCAGGATGTCTGTAGATCTTATGCCTGCTGCTTCTGAGTGAGCACAGAGAAAGTACTCTAGAGGACTTTATTTTTAAGAAGGAAAACAAAAAAGGAGATAGTCCACCTTTTCTTTCAAGAAAGAGGTCCCCATACTATTAGATTATAGCAGAGCAGGTGTTCTGAGGATCAAAATATTTATGAAGACTGAAGACACAGTAGGAAGTTACTAACTAACATGTTACTGAAGGCTGGTAGCAATAAACGTGCAATCCTATGGCAATCAGAAAATAAGCTGAATATACGCTTACCCCTTAATGAGAAAATAACAAGCTACTGCTTATTTTCAATGAAAGCAAAAGTTTACAAACAGGCAGTGCCAGAGAATAGCTTATGTACAGGAACATATTGTCCCTTAGCAATTGCTTGCCTGTGAATACATTCAAGTCTATATTTTCGGTACTAAATATTAATCTCCACAGTGTCACAGAGAGTGGGTTGGCCTGAAGTAAACCATGATTAAATGCAACCTTATGCAACATGCTTCACTCAGTAATCCCATTTATATCCTACTTTGTGAAACCCTGAACAATTATGGTTGAAAAGCACTGAGATAGCACTAATATTTGTTAGACCACATTTAACTTCTTTCTTCTGCACACATCTCAAAGGTGGCTGTGAGGGTGCAGTGTGTTTGCTTTTGCATCCTTGAGGCAGGTCAATGACTCTCAGGGCACACACCAGGCATGGGACATGATAAGCTCATCAGGGCCAGGGGCTGCTCCTGCAGTCTCTGGAGAGCTACCCTATGGTCCTGCCTCCTACTGACCTAGGAGTGGGGGGTAGGAGTCACTGCTTCACACAGACACAAGAAACTACTAGCAACAGGTTTGCTCAGCTTCTTCTGGCTGTCTAAACTGTGAAAGCACTTTGAATAGTCTGGGGCTTGGCTTCATCTTATTTGCACCAGGTCAGGGTCAGGGTCAGCGAGGTACATGGCTGGGCAGAGGCATACCTACAGCATAGCACAACCAAGGATCAAAGGTAATGGTCTGAGCTTAAATGCAGCTCTGGAGCCAAAGCCTCTGAGCTTCAGGGCCCTGACAGTTAGCATGATAGTATGGAACAAGAGAGGGGGCATACATTTTCTCCCTTAGTCCTACTTGGGATGACTGAAGATGAGAGCTGAACAAAACATATGACATGACTGCAGAGGGCATTCTCTTGCACAAGGAGTCTTCACTATTATGCAGAGCCAGAGAGAAAAACACAGTTTAGAACTCAAACATTTGAACTGCTAAGAGCCCTAAAAGGCTAAACTAATACAAAATGTTATTTAAGTTAAGGATAATGAAAAAGGATGCTCTGCAGTTGGACCTGGAGATATGGGTCTGATGAGATACTAGTTGGAGAGTGATGTTTTGTGCTTGTAATTGTTGCCGTGTGAGCATATGGTGATGACTGTAGAGAATAAGAAGGGAGGACAGGATTATGGCACACAACAGACACCTGCAATTAATGATAGACTACTTTATACTGCATCAGATTTCCAAAACACCTGAATAAAGAATGCAATTTGTCATATGTAAGCGCTCCCTTCTTTTAGTGAACAGCAGAACCAGCAGACAAATTAGAGATTAAAGCACATTTCTGCTTGCAAACAGGGTAAAATAAGGGCCACATAGGCACATTCATTAATTCAGGCTTAAGTCCTTTTCTGGGCTTGTTTAGGTCATTATTTGCCACCTTCTATTTGTATGCATGACAGTTCTCTTTAGTACAGAACAGAATCCAGCCCTGAGTATGTTTGAAATAAACAATGAAAGATTTTCATCCAATAATCTCCAATACAGCTGCCTTCATAGAAACAGTTACCAGAAATGAAAAGGAAATTTGTTTAGTCATTCCTTCAGATATTTCCTGAAACAACTTCTCTCTGTCTCTCAGTGTATTTGACTTTCAAATATTTATTTAAGAAAAAAAAAAAAAACCCAACAAAACAAAACAAAACCAACAAAACCCAACCCCCCAAACCTTCATTTTGGTGCAAGGTAATAAAAAAAAAATTGCAGTTAATGTTACCTCTTTTTTCTGTGTCATTAAGGCATCCCAGAGGATAATGTTCAGGTAAGTGTTTTGGGAAACATGAGCAGAATGTTTGGGAAAATTCTGGCCCAGAATCTTTTTCAGAAAGTGATGTTTTGGATATACCTGATGAGAGGCAGTTCAGATTTTCTAATTAAATAGCAGGATCTTATGAATGGGTGATTCTTTTCTAATATAATGGTAACCAGAGCAACAGGTTTCTTGTTAAAAAATTCATGATTATGAACACAGATAAGCTATCTGCATTGTTGTATAGTCTCTATTATTGTGCTTCATTTAAGGAAAATTTAATTGAAAGTTAGGGAAATTCAAAAGTCTGGTTTTATTTCAAAGATAACATTCTGAATTCAGAAGCTTCATCTCTTCAGACCATTTGATAGTATAGATAAAAAAGAGAAGTAATATCTACACACTGAATCTTGCAGAGGGAAAAATATCTCTTCTAGATAAATACAGCTATATCAAAAGTATCTATCACAAATCAAGTGGGGAACTGAACTGAGCAAATATGTTTTGAGAAGCTGCTCTTGAAAAAAGTAATTTATAAAGCATTGCCAACAGTAAATATGCTTTGAGGTTTGCTGTTAATACATATTTCAGTTATCACTATGGAAACTCAGAGTAACGACTTAGCTAAAGATCTATAAATACATGAGTAAAAACAGAAACAGATTTACAAGCAGCAGCTGAAGGCAGAAACAAATGTATCTGTCTTTGCTTATGGCAGTAATTGCCAGAGTAGAAGTACCAAAAGGTTTCCACCGGCATTTCTGGGTTTCAGTTCCTTTTCAGAAGAGTAAATTTGCAATAACAATTCAGAACACTTCAGCAGATCTTTCAACTAAATGTTTCAATGTACACACAAATGTCTAGCTCAGCTGGGGAGAGATACAGGATAAAATCTAGAAGAGACTTAAAAAGTTCTTTTTCTACAATATAATTCAACTGATAATTGAGAAAAGCAGGTAGATGTTGACTAAGTCAATATTTGAAGGAAACTAGATGGTTCTCTGCTTTAAAACTGTTTGTCAGATGCATGCATATAAATATAAACTGGAAAACTTAGTTATTAAGCTGAGTTGTTTACAATCAATGTTTAACCTTCCTTCCGTCCTTCCCTCTGCCCAACATTGCTTCAGAACTTGTTATAGTTTGGGATATCAAATGATAACACACACAACCAGTGATAAAACATTGAACTTAAGAGCTGTACTTTGATGTGCACTCTCTGAAAATTTCTGAAATTCCTTCATTTTAAAAAAAAATATCCCAAATACATCAGGAATGAAGTTATAGACTACAAATCACATTAGGCCTTGAACAAAAAAAGGTTTTTTTGAAAGTCTGTCACTTAGTTATGTCTACTTTAAAAAAAAATCTTTGGGTATATTCTTTATAACACACACATTGATGTATTGTTTTTTAAGATGTGTTGTGAAGAACTGGTGGTTTTACAAGAAAATTTTCAAACATACATATTCAAGGATGTTCAGACAAGAATACTACAAAGATAAAGTTTGTAGGGAAAGTTAGTAGCTTTCATTAAAACAGCTGATATAGCAGGGAAAAGCAGCTTTTGGACTTGCAGACCTTTTACGAAAGCCCCCTGTGTGTCAAATCCTTTACTCTTTCTCCAGTTGCTTCAGTAGGAGGGATTACATCTCCCTTTAAACTTCGCGTCTTATGCTTTGTTGCTGTACTGGTTTAACACCACTATTTCTAAAATAATAGAGATGTGTTCTAGTAACGTATAATTTTTTTTTTTTCTGTGTTGCTCCTATAATATACAGAGAGAGCCAGCCTCACTTTATGTGCTTCTAGAAGCAGCAGCTACCCCACTTTTTTCCCATCTGATTAATGCTTCAGACCAGTGTTTTTAGTTTCTAACACCTTCTGTTTCTCTGACTTCACTTCCCTTCAGTTCCCAGCTTTTTCTCCCACATTATCAGGGTGACAACAGATTTCTTGACTTCTGTTCTCATTTCTAAGCTTGCCTCATGGTTTGTACTCTGAGGCTAACTTCTCTGCTGGTCATATTAGGATGTGTAGATAGATATTTGTTTGTAAACATTACAGATTATTATAAGTTTAATGCACATTCAGTAAAGCTCTAATTTTAAGTTCTAGAAACCTGAAATACAGTGCTGTAGAATCATAAGGGGTTTTAGAAGATTTTTACAGTTTTTATTTCCTCCTTGCCATTCTTAAAATATCTGACTTGCTCAGGTCAGCCTAGAAATAAGTGAACAATTCACTTATTCAGATCTGGCAGAGCTTGAGGAGGTTTCTATTTTAAGACCATGCTGGCCTTAAATTAGAAATCACATATCTGGCTTGAATGCTCCTAAGAAACACACATATTGACATTCTGATTTTCTCATAGTGTAGCTACCAGCTATTCTAAGATCAGAAACTAAGAGCAGCTGAGGGTTAAGCTATTCATAGATCCAAAATGAAAGATGAAATGTATGAGTTTAGAAGGGAAATCTTGCCCTTGACAGTGTCTTCTGGGCAGGGCAAATTTAGGAAACAGAAACATGTACATACATACATACCAATAGGCCTCTTCTGAGCACACAGAATATCTATTTAGTGGGTCTGTTTGCTATGATATGGCTTCCCAAGAGCTTCTTCACTGAGCCTGCAAAGAACTGAATGGCTTCAAAAATAAAATACTGACTCAGACTATAGAAAACAAGTAGGGCTGGATCTAAAGGATGTCTGGATATCTAAAAAACCATTTTTTTTTAAAGTAGGTATTTAAGTCTAAACCTGAAATCCAACTATCCTGTCAATGTTCAACAATGATTCCTGGCTAATTAGATGATCTTTCTGGTCTTGAATGGTATCATCAGTTCTCCATTCTCTGTGTGGTCATAAGTGGTTTTACCACTGCAGACAGTAGTGGTCTGGAAAGGATCTCTGTTAATGATAGAGCTTCTGAACTAAGAAACTCCTCACTATTCCTTTCTGTGATCAGAAGTTCAGACTGATCTCTTACATTTTCCTTACAGTCTCTTGTAGGTAGCTACCTTGCAGTTATATTCCAGAAAACCTAGTGGTTTGCTAGTGCCCCCTTTGGCATTTTGTCCTTTCCTTTCTTCCCCTCACCTACTTTTCTAAGCAATGACTAGCCTGTGACAGAATGCAATCATCACCAGTCACTGATACAATGCAGTACTTCCATGCTTTTTTCCTTAATTTCCATGTAATAAAAAATATTTTACAAGATTTTTTTCTAATACTTTTTCACATTTTACTGACGGTAACTGATACTATCAAAAGCAAATGATATCTATGAGTAAATGCCATATACATTCTGGCTGTTTTTCTGCTTCACTTGTTCTTTAAAGCATTTCTCATCTAGATTAATGTATTCAAAATCTCATTTCAATTATTTTTATTATGCCTGGCTTCAGCTTTCTGCCATTAAAAATGTGAGTGTACAGTTCATTTAAGGATTCAATATCCCTGTTAGACAGTAATTCATGTCAGCTTCCCCTTTTACATTCCAGCAATTCATAGGATTTAGTTGATTTATAGAAGTATTTGGAACTGGAACCCTGCTTCTGTCACTGAATATGGTTTTGTGTAGGGACTATTTTACACGCTAAAGCATAACAGTTAGTAATAAGCCATTTCTGTTTTGGCCAGCTGCTCATGATATTGTGTTTTCTGATTATCCAAAGGCAACTTTCTCTCTCTTTCACCTCCACTTTTTAAATAGTGATTTAGGTACTAAACTGTCCGCTTCTCAATGCTGGAGATATTAGCTGCTTGGTCAGTCTTGCCACGAGTCCCAAAAATTAGAAGTGAAAGAACTGAAACAGATACAGAGGTGGAAGTAACTTTTTTAGTGTTTACATAAAAATTCCTTTTGTAGCTCTGGTGAAATGTGTGTTTAGCTTTCACCATGCCAGTTTGATGAAGTAAAACATTTTCTGGAACAGGGCAAGACAAAATACTTAGATGCCTGAGTTGGAAGCTTTTACTCTAGATTGTATTAATACATGTATGCTAGTTTTGAAGAGCTGAATTGAGATTCAGAGGAAAAAATAAGAGCAAGACACAAATGGGTTTAGAAGTCAGTGCTGGGAATGGTTTCACCTAATGACCACTTCTGACTGAATGAAGTGGAGCAGGCAGTGCAAATGCAGGGCCGGAAGTCACTGGCTGCATAGTCATTCAGTTCTGTTGGATCCCTCCTGGATAATTTACAATATATTATCTCAGGGAAGGAAAAGACTTCTCATGACTAGGCATGAGCATGTACATTGGTGATCCATACTTGGAGCTCAGAAGATATCTTTGCCTCAGGATGTCTGTCATCATTTCTCTTTCGCTGTTCCAAATAATCACTCTTCTTTTCCTGAAGAGTAATGCTTTCAAGGGTGTACTGTATTTCCTATAATGGGCTTCCCTGAATCAAAGTACGGAGATGCTTGCTAGCAAGCAAATAATTTGGGCAGATGTCATTTATAAGAACTGCATCATAATAAATCAGAACCACTCTGTACTTGATCTTGCCACTCTTCAGATGTCTTATTCTCATCACTATGAACCTGTAGCTATCTGCAGAATAATGTCTTGAAGTGACAGAGATAAAGCAACAGTAAAATGCAAACATAGTAAACTGAAACTTTTTGGGTTGGTTATCAGTACAATCTCTTCTGGAGTACCATGTTTTGAGGAGATCTGTTCCCCATGATTTATAGCAATGCTCTCAAAAAGATCTTGAAGCTTGGGCCTCTCTGAAAATACAAACAGTAATCAAACATATGAAGATGGATGAAAATTGTAAATTTATATACCTTGATGTCATTAAAGGAACGCTGATGGCATGAGGTGTTCATGTCATGAACTTGCTCTGGCATACTGTGATTGTCTAACACTAAAAAAACTGAGATGAGACAATATGCCTGGCCACCAGAACACTTGTCAAATATGGGCCTGACATTTGGTGATGCACTGATATTAAACAATCTTTTGACTGTTTCAACCTATATACACTCAAGATCAGAAGACATATCTGCTACTGCAGGAGAATTTGTTGGTGGTGTTCCCAGTGCACAGGGTACACCTTGTTGAGGAAGACAAGTCTTCCAGCCTGTCAGGTTGAGGCATGCTGGATCATTTTGTTGAGTTAATCATATTTCAGTCTCAGTATAGTGATGAAGCTACTATTGCTTGAACAGATGCATTTCTTTCTTTAGTAATCTTTCAATCTCTTGTTTTAGACAGAGGGTATGTTGTCAGTGCATCTGCTGTGAGGTGGATCCTATAAAGGATGTGAAGGACTCTACCAAATACCTCCTAACACAAATTTAAACTTGTGACAACTGTCAAGACATACTGAAGATAAACTGGTACCAGTGGTTATAGACTACTTTGCTTAGTACTTCAAAGCTTGGGCTGAATTTTTAAGCTTGATGGTTTTGGACATTTTTAGTTTTCTCAGTTTGTGTAGCAACTTTGGAAATTATTTATTCTCACACTTGAGATCTCAATGTGTCTCAGCCTCAGAATAAAACTTTATTCTTTGCTTGCCTTACAGCTTCACAGTGAGTTCTTAAGTGTTTGTCTATACAATGCGTTTCCCTATAAATATAATCTTAAGCAGTAAACAGCCAGATAATATTACAGGGTTCTTTTTAGAGATTTTTTTCTAAAACCTTTTTTTTTAGATGGTAGTTCATGACATGGGGCAAGGCAGACCTGTGTAGTTTCTCATCATAATGATGATACCAGTTGCCATGTCAGTATTGGTGCACATTGAAGTGTTTTAGAGCATATCTGCACTCCAAAGGCTCTGCTTACCTATGACAACTAAAACCTTACGGCTGAGAAGTTTGCTCATCATTATTGACCTCACCTAGGTTTTCTGTGGGACATTTGCACCCTGGATGGACTTTCTGCACAAATGCCATACTTATGCTATCTGCTACACATCTTTCTTAGTGGAAAATTAATCATGTGAACGCCTACTGTTGTTCAAATACAGTTCATGCACTGACTCTGCTTTGAACTCAACATTAGCATTATTCTCCCTCTCAGATGGTTTGTGAAGTTCTTGTGGAATAGGAAAAATGGCTCTTCTTTCCGTAAAGGCAGTATTGCACCATAACTTATTTACTGTTAAGTGTGGGAGCTGCAGCACAGCTTATATTGCTTTCCTTGCTACTCTTGGCTTATCTGCCTATTGCTTTCTTGAGTGCCAAATCACTGTTGAGCTTCAGTCTGAATGTTATTCAGCAGGCTTTCTTACCCTGAATAATAACCTTCTATCATTAAACCTGTTTATGAAGCTATAGACTTGTGCAAGATTGTGGAGGGCTGTGCCAATACTTTCTATGGATTCCTTCCTCATGAAATGCTGAAAAACATCTCTCTCATAAAAGACATTTCAGAGGGAATTAAAGAGCTATCAAATTTAGTGATGATGGCATCATATGATTTCTTGGGGTTTGATTTTTTCAGTTGGATACCTGAAAGACATCATGATTCATTCAGCTTGCAAGATTTTCAGGTACAAATAAATTTTTTTCCTCTTCTGGCTTACATTTTAGGTTAGGAAATGTGAAATAGGTCTGATAAGTTAAACATATGTTCTCATCCACTCACCACCTGCACTGAAAGAAAATTTGTGTCTAAGGAAAGACAGTAGAGTAGTAAGGAAGTCAAACTTTGCTCACATCAGCAGCAGTGGGGGAGGCCACAGAATTGAACAGTGATGAAGATGACCCTTGTAAATGAAACAGTTGGGGAACATAAAAATTAGATGATCCATTAGAATGAGAAAGAGTCATGCTAAGTAATTGATTTAAACTTCTGCTCTTCTACTGTTTGCAAAATATTAATAAGTAATAATAATAATAAAAAAATTCCCATTTAACTTTTCAGAGAATTCTTTGAAAATTTCCCAATAATGTGAATTAACATAATATTAAAAAAAATGTTGTTCATGAATGGTATAAGTAAATGCTTAACATCCATACACATGGTTTCAGTTTGGAGTTTGATTTTCCTTTCTGTTGTTCCTGTGTTAAACTAGCAGGATTTTGCATGAAGCTAGTTAAATCACAAGGATGAAAACTGAAGTAAATGAGAGGAGAATTAGGTCCTACATTCATGTATTTTGACTACTTGAGATTAACTCTTCATGGAAAGTGATCCCAAAAGAATCTGAAACAAGTTCTACTTGAAATTAGTTTTCAGACTCAAATGAATTCTGACAATTCACTATTGCTTCAGCTCTCCTTCTAGCAGCTAAGTGATGGTGACATTTATATGAAGGTCACCTAATGCTTCTCATTAAAATCTCTCATATCTTAGCTATCAGTGGCTTATATTTTTTGCAAAGCTTGCCACTCATGATAAAATATTCTGCCTTTTATCCTTTTCTCAAGCTGTTCTTTCTTCTCCCTGCCACTCCAAAAAAAGTTTTGGTAGTAATAAATCAGTCTCTTTTGAGTGTAAAGTACAGAATACGTGGACGGACTCAAATCATTGCATATCTTTTTTATTTTATTAGGTTAGGACTTTGGAAACAGATGGTGGATTATGGCAGAAGCAATCAGTGCCCCGTGAGAACATGAAATAAGGTCTCATTTTCTTCCGCAGTTTAATTTGCTCCAAATTCAAAACAATAGGTTAATGGAACAGCCTCCTG
Organism: Morus bassanus; assembly: GCA_031468815.1. Taxonomy (NCBI): domain Eukaryota; kingdom Metazoa; phylum Chordata; class Aves; order Suliformes; family Sulidae; genus Morus; species Morus bassanus. The sequence continues at coordinate 78,599,136 of CM062568.1, forward strand.
GTCGAAGAAAGTACTTGAAGCTAACACAGTGATACAAACTTTCCTCCTATTTGAGAAGAGATTGTTGATTTATAATATTATCAAAGGTGAACTGCAGTCTACATCTTATTGAAGATCTGCCTATCTGTAATTCTCTTTTTTTTAATGTGCATTAGGTGACTAGGATTTCCAGTTCTAAAGAACTGAGCTTTGCATAACCACTCTTATACACAAATTGTTTAGAAATGTAAACATTTCCTTCGTGTCAGCTGACATGCAGGAACAGTGTAATTAATAATCCATTATCGCAAAATTGTTTAAAGCAGCTGTAAAAGTAGCATAGAAATAAACAGCTATTTATTTTTCAAATTGGTATGAAGTCATTCTGCTCAGCAATTCTAATTATATATGCTATAAGTACTATATTCCTATTCTTTCTAAGAAGCATTTCTGAAATGCCACTAAAACTCGTATAATTTTCTTTCTGTTTTGTGTAGAAAATGTTTTTTTTCTTAACTGTATGTGCAAGATAAGAAAAAAGTTGGAACTAGGCTGAGAGAAAAAGATATTGATATATCTTTCAGTGATTTTATTGATTTATATATCCCTATATAGCAAAAGTAAGCTTATTTCTCTTGGTCATCCATTTCATCATCGACTTTGTATGGTGGTCCATCATATTCCATTGTTCTTTACATGTCATGCAACCACAGACTGAAAATAACATCTTCATCACGTATGAGCAAATGCTCCCTACTCATTCTGCAGGGATGGGACACATTTAAATACTGTTTACTGATCCCTGCTACACAAAGGCTGGCAAGGGAGAACACTTATGGGAAGGTTGGGCACTGGACAATGCACTGCTTAATAGCTTACAGTAATTTCTCTATTAAAGATGTACATGGAGCAGGTAAAGTGCACAGATCGTAGCTTTCACTCTGTGAAGGAAGTAAAAGCTTAGAGTGGTAAGGTTACTTGATAATTATAGTTGAGCCACTATGTATTGACCTTTGAGGGTGAGAGGGATGGTGATACATGTAATAGTCTGTAATGTCCATCCATGTTGCACATCATGATCTCTGCATTTGTTTGTCCATTCACCATTTCACAGAATTACTGGAGGTTTAGTAATGTGTGGGAGGGAGTGGTGCTGGGACACTGAGGTGTTGCAGATATACAAAGCAGGCTATTTTGATTCACTATCCTGTAACGGACAAAATAAATTGACAAGAGAGCTGTTCCATACAGGTTGAAAGACGACTAGATCGGTGAATTGCTAAAAGCAGGAAGAATACAGAGATTCCTGGGATGTTCAAACATGGTGGTTCTGATCCTGGCTCTGCACAGCATGCACAGCAAGTGGGTACACGAGCTGACTTTTCTGAGCCACTTTACATGATAGAACAGATCGTCCTTGGCAGAATCCCTTTCTGTCAGGCTAAAAGTAACATAAAACAATTCCTATGGTGCACCATGCTACCACATGTAGCTTGGGTGTGTCTGCACATCATATTCTGCAGAAGAAACCCTCATTAATGAAATGGTACAGAAAGATATTGCCATTCATCTCCTTGAAAGCATAAATCCCAATTTTTAAGATGCAGAATAAGAAGAGTTTACTTACATCAAACCAGATGAGCAATTATTTGTGTTTTCGTTGTGACTCTCCAAAATGATAAAACTCTTGGTAATAAAAGTTGTATTAAAACTGTTCACTACATACAGATCCAATGCCTTCTTAAAAAATGCATGTGCATATTTGTTTTCAACTATTTCTGATCAACTTCAGCTTTCCTAAGGCCGTGTAGCACACCAGAGGCATACAAGCTTCAGAGGAAATATAGGCTTCATACAAGCTTCAGTGAAAATTCTTGTTCTGATTTCAAAAGACCTATGATTTTGCCAGACTTCCGAAGTCTGCAAAACTCTAAGTTAAATCAGTGCTAGAAAGAAAAGATATTGGGGGAAAAGCAGCATGAGGCTTCCAAATTATTTCTCGAATCCTATGCTCCTGTTTCACTCACAATATCTCCTTTCAGTACTTATTTCAATAAATAAAAATTACATTTCCTTACTATAATCTCATTTAACATTTTAATGAGCCAAACATTAAGCATTATAAGAGCATTTTAGAATTATATATGTGTATTTTTCCTTTATTAGTGTCTGGTAGTAAAAAGCAAGTATGTACTGGGATATATAGCCTCAGTTTTGAAGAAATGTGAATGCAGTAGGCTGCTATAGATATGAATTATTAATATGATATATGATTTTTTATCAGTGAGAACAGGCATTTATCTAGCTGGTAAGTAAGGAAATAATAGTTCATTTAATCCTTTTTGTCTAGTCCAAGTCTTCTTCAGTCAGAAAACTGGGACATATATCTTAGGGTGAAAAATCTAACGTTGAAGTCCTCTCTCATAATGATTCCCAATTAGATTTGTTTACATCTGCAGGCTTATTTTAAATGTGGAGCTAACTTTCTCAAAAACAATATAAGCCATCTGGAAAGTATGACTGGAAGCCAAGGTATTATATTTTGATTGAAACATTTTCCCTTCATTTTAAGGCCTAAAAAGAGAAAATGCAATAGTAAAAATAATCAAATGTGGTCTCCAGTCTTCCTTTCTACCCCTGACCAACCTACTCTTTTCTGAACTGCATGATATGAAAAATCGTACTGCATAGAAATGTTACTTCCCATCTAAATTTCTTTAATATTAATTCATCACTTCTACTTTGTCTCCAAAACAAACTAAATTCACAAAATCACAGGATGGTTGAGGTTGGCTGAGGTTGAAGGGACCTCTGGAGGTCATCATGTCCAACCTGCTAAAGCAGGGCCACATAGAGCCAGTTGCCCAGGACTAGGCTTTTGAATATCTCAAAGGAGGGAGATTCCACAACCTCTTTGGGCAACCTGTGCCAGTTCTTGGTAACCCTCACAGTGAAAAAGTGTTTCATGATGTTCAGAGGGAACCTCCTGTGCTTCAGTTTGTGCCTGTTGCCTCTGGTCCTGTCACTGGGCACCACTGAAAAGAGCCTGGCTCTGTCTTTGTACCCTCCCTTCAGGTATTTATATACATTGATGAGATCCCCCCATAGCCTTCTCCTCTCCAGGCTGAACAGTTCCAGCTCTTTCAGCCTTTGCTCACAGGAGAGATACTCCAGTCCCTTAATCATCTTTGTGGCCTTTTGCTGGACTCCCTCCAGTATGTCTGCTCTCTCTTGCATGGAGGTGCCCAGAACCGGAGACAACACTCCAGGTGTGGCCTCACCAGCGCTGAGGGGAAGGATCGTGTCTCTTGTCCTGCTGACAGCACTTTGTCTAATGCAGCCCAGGATACCATTAACCTTCTTTGCAGCAAGAGCACATTGCTGACTTACGTTCGACTTTGTGTCCACCAGGACCCCCAGGGCCTTTTTTACCAAGCTTTTTTCCACCTAGGTGGCCCCCAACATACATTGGTGCATGGGGTTGTTCCTCCCCAGGTGCAGGATGCTGCACTTCTCCTTGTGGACGTTCATGAGGTTCCTGTCAGCCCCTTTTTCCAGCCTGTCAAGGTCCCTCTAGATGGCAGCACAACCCTCTGGCGTATGAGTCACTCTTCCCAGTTTGGTGTCGTCAGCAAACTTGCTGCAGGTCCACTCTGCCCCTCATTGACCCCTGGGGTACACAGCTAGTTACTGGCCTCCGGCTAGAAATCGTGCCCCTGATCACCACCTTTTAGGCCTGGCCATTCAGTCAGTTTTCAATTCACAATAGAATAGAGCCCTGATATGGATAAAACATGATAATACAGGCAGTTTGTTGCACTTATAACACTAGGACTGCACTTATAACACTAAAAATACCAATAGATTTAACTTCTTATTCTTTTCCAAGGCTCCCCCTCAATAATTTATCATTTCTGTAAATCCAAAATTAGTGGACCTATCCATGTGTTTATGTATTGCGTAAATATTTTTGTGAATATAGATCACAGATTGGATATTAAAGTTTCACTTTGTCTCCTGCTAGTATGGATTTTACATATCTATGTACAACTCCTTGAAATGAGGATTAGGTTCTCCATACAGATAATTTTTTATTTATTAGAAAGAAACTATAAGAAAATTACCCAGTTGAAATTTCCTAATCTACACATAACTGTATTTCAAAAAGTCATCTTGTATATGTTGATTGTTTCTGTGATACTAATCTATATTCACAGCTGTATACTGTTTTAAACTAAAGTGGAAATATTAGAATATGCTAACAAAACCTTTTACTTAAAATGTTGAATCCCATAATTTTATAACTTCAATTTCTAACATCCAGATTGTGAATGACATGACATTCAAGAGGTCTTCTGACATTTCTAGAGTAATTTATAAACTTTAAACAGAGATCATGAAGAAAAGCAAAGTATCACATTGGGCATGGCATATTACTTAGTGTTCTTGCCTATAGTCAGAGAACAATATCTTTTTCTTTAGTAAAAGATGTCTTGTAAAATAGCACCAATCTTGATTTAAGACAACAAATCATAGTTTATCTACAGCTTCCTACAGTATTATTCCTCAAAACTGTTAATCTTAATTTCTTATTTGAATCTTTTCTCCTCATAGTTTCCCTCCCACATCTGGCTAGTTTTTAGTCCCCTTCCCATTCCAAATTCCACTTCTGTTTCCTTCCACCCTTCTCCTTCTTTCTCCCTTTCTGGAGCTCCTCTGCCTCACTTCCCTCACATCCTCTACTGTTCCAAGTCTTCACAATCAAGTCTTCGTAAAAATCTTTCTTCTCATTTTTCCTTCTGGCTCTCTTGTCCTGACTCTTAATATTTAAGAACAAGCTTTCTGACCCTTTGATGTGAGGCAATAGGGGAAGACAACCTCCACTTTTGGTGTTCTTTTTTTCTTGAAAGAAAAGCAGAATTTAACATGGATGGTTAGCAGGGCATGTAGAAAAATCATACTAAGAAAAGTGCTCATTGGGGTTTCTGTTTTTCACAAGTTGTTAGAAATCTGTGTAGTCAATTAGTCAGTGAAAGAGTTAAAGTCTGGCTTGATAGAAGCATCTGTCAAAGGTAAATAAAGGGTGTGAATAGAACAGCTACTTTTATGATAAACAAGTGTGTTTTCCCCAAGAATAATAAAAAAGTTGGGTGATATGATCTGGCATGGTATCACATTGTGCTCAAGTCTAGACAGTGGTCTCATGTGGCTGTCCCTCACACCAAATGCCTTTGTCATAGCAGTGAAATAGAAGGAAAGTTGAATACTGGATAATGACCTGTCTAAGCAATCTTTCTAACCTTGGATATCTTCAAATATAAACAACAAAACAATGCAGACTGCAAGATATTTGTTTACTCCAAAAATCTTATTTAATCAATAGCTACAGATATCAATTTCCTTATATATATTATCAGCTATCACATATAAAATAAAGATTATAGCTGCAAATTGATAAGTTTCTGTCAAACATGTGCAAAAACCTTTTTTTAAATAATTAAACCAGTCAAATTTAGGCAAAAAGATATAAATGACCTCTCTGCCATATTCCAAAACCCAAAGCAAGTGACAGAAAATGACTTGGGAAAGGTCATCAACAGTTTGTTGTTTTACTGAATACAGGTAGGAGTTTGTACTGCTCTCTAATCCCTTCCCTGAATACCTGAAATATTTAATTTACATTATTACTGTGATTTTAGCTGGAATACAGAAACCCATCATAATTGATAAAGTTATTGATTTTTTTCATAATAACATAAGATTGATAAGAGCAATATTCAATTAAAAACAAGGTCTATATAATATTATCTATATGACACACCCTTAGTCACTTTAACAACATTGCTAGGCCAGGCTATCACTGGTATAGAATATAGAATACATGGGCCATGAAATTGCAAATATCTTCAGTAGGAGCAAGATCTCTGAACTTGATCCTTGTTGTCCAAAGGAAAAAACTTATAACTATCTTTACCAGCTGAACTGAGAACAATTCTATAAACTAGTCTTGAAATTACAACTATAGTAAGTAATCATCACAATAAATGGCAGAGTATGAGTCACATTTTTGCGATAAAAATCTGAGAAAATACAGGATTTAGTAATTTTTGTTTCCTTCATGTTTCAAAACTGTATTATGCTGACATTTTTGTCAAATGTTTACTGAGAAATCTGTGGAGTCCTAATCGTTTCATCTCACATAGCTTTTCAGATTAGAAAGACTATTATCTTTGCATTTTCTATTACATGATATGTGTTTCTTAGCCCGTAAATGCCCTCTTTTGTTCAGCATGTAATTTTTCTTCCCACTTCATTTTTATATTACTTATTTTCCTCCCCATTTGTAATATCTTTCCATAGCCTCACAGCATTTCAGGTAATTTCTCTGTTATGTTCTTAATAATAGTCTAAAATGGCAATATCAGAAATCAAGGACTATGATTTTTAGTATTAATCTTGATCATTTTAATAATAAGCATTGCTGCCAAGAGGTTTTTTCAGGATGAGAAAGTTCAAGTGTCAAAAGATAATGGCTTATGATATAAATGACCCCTCAGTTTAACAAGAATTTTATCAGATCATAACAGCCTTTTTCACACTTGATTTCTCCTGTAATCAAAGTACCCTGAATGAAACACCGTATCTTGTTCTGTGCTAACAAAGGAATAAGACAACAAACAAAACAGAGAAAAGGAAAAGAAGGGAGCACAAATCAAACTTTGACTGATGCATTATTTTTAGAGATCTCTGTTTCAGTTTTTCAGATAATCTCCATTCATCTTCCTCAACTGCTTTGAGAAAGGGAAATTTATGATTTGCACAGTTTTGTTCCCATCTAGAACAGTCGCAGAGTGTTGTACTTTGGCGTGCTGCCAGAAATGCACTTACTGGAGGAGGCTGGTGCTGCACTGACGTAAGGTAAATGGATTCATGTTTGCAAGGACACAATGCACTGCTGTAACCGTAAAAGATGATAAAAAATTAACTTTGAAAGAGGTAAACAGCATCACACATTATTGTGTTTCTAAAGGGAAGACTGCACAAAGATATCAGCATTTTAAAAGCATTTATCCTTAATGGACTATTCATATGTTGGATAAATTTCTGCTATGAACAATTCTTGTGCAATCCCATTATGACTAATAGAGTTGCAACACTTTAATGCAAACCTAAATTTGAGGCAGTATGAAAAGGGAGATTTCAATCTTTTTTTTTTTTCATTTAACAAGGTGTCATGGCAATCTAATGTAGCTCCACTGGTTGCAGTGAAGTAGGTCCCAATTTTCACCAGTGTGATAGATGAAATAAAGGCAATCTGCATAACTGTCATTCTGTGCAATTTTGTAATTTGAAAAGAACACTTTTTTTACATAAATTATCAAGGAAGTACATTTCTCCACTGAGTATCCTGACTCTGAAATATGTATTGGAACAATTCCTGAGGTAATTAAACAACCTTAAAAAGTGGTTTTAAGTTCAGACATTTATTGGTTGAACTTATTGACTTGTTTCAAATAAATAAAAAAGGATACAACCTTTGGAGTAGCTGATATTGTTTACTTAAAAATTTTCCTTAAGTGAGGCATTTTAAATCTAGCTCCTGAATACCCTCAGATGTTGACAACTTTCACAGAATCGAGTAAGAACTGATATATACCCATCTGACTTATTATTGAGACAGTATCCAAAACACAGACCTTTGCATTTACTAAATGTTCCAGGGGCAAAACATTTAATTTTGGCTGAAAGAGTTCTTCTGGATTTTCATAGTACTGCCACTGATTAAAAAAGAAAAAAAACCCCATAATTAAGGAACCTACTGAGAAGCTCCAAAAGCAAGCTGAAATTGTATAAAAAATTATGAACAGATTGTCCATCTCTGTCACCAAGTTTTGGGAGCACCATTTAGAAATGAACTATTATATAGCCAGTTACAGCAACAAAATGACTGCTTTGGATCTTATGTTCAGAAGCCTGAGGTGGAAATAACCAAATCTAAATCAAGTGACTGAAATTAAAATGATTAAACCAGTAGAAGTCTCAAGGTAGACTCAGAGAGATTTACAGCCGGTTTTCCGTAAATTAAGACAATGTTTTGTATTTGCTTGTAGTAACGGAGAATCTTCTTATCAAAAGTATACAATAATCACACGATATTCACAATGTATAATATTTAAATATATTATGTACAGTTTTAATAATCTTGTTTCCCTGGACACTTTGAGATACTGCAGAGATCCAAGTTACTAACAGCATATCTGAATACATGAGAGGATTATGTTTACAGCAGTAAATGAGAAGGCTTTCTGTGCATAATAAGCAAGCTTTTCTATCACAGATTTTGATCACCCGATGTAGCTCCCTTGTCATAAAAGAAACAAAGAGAATGCAGCACTGTGCTAGGTACTAGCTATGAGGGTTTGGGGAATCTGCACAAGAGCCTGCACAGTTCAATATTTTGATAAATGACCTGGAAGGAGGAGTTAATAGAATGATGGAAAATCTTACAAAGGATACAGTATTTTTCAGGATAGTCAAGTCTAAAGCTGACTGAAGAATCTCATGATATTGAGTGGCAAAATGAGCAGACAAAATTCATTCTTAAGATGTGTACTTGAATAAATGCATTCCAAGTAGATCTATACAGTGATATGTTCTCAGTTATCATGCTGTTGTCAGATCTCTGAGAACATCAGCTCAGTGTTGCATGGCAGTCAAAATGGCAAATAGATTATGAGATGTTAATAAAAAAGGAAAAGATAAATAGAAAAATATCATGCTGCTTCTGTGTAAATGTATGGTACACCTTTTCCTTTAACATTGTATGTGGTCTTTAAGAAGATACACCAAAATGCAAATAGGGATAAAAGAGGGAAATACGCTGCTCAGTATCACAGCTACTGTGAGAACTGTAGAGATTTTTTCAGCATGGAAAACAGGAGGAAGGCTAAAGCATCATGAATAGTATATCAGATATGGCTAGTAAGGTTCACATAAGATTGACTTGGTGGTGCACTGCACAATTCTCAGGTAGCAGATTCAATATAAATGTGAAACAGTACTTTTTCATACAACTCATAATTTAATTGTGGACTTTCTTGCAATAGGATTCTGTGGGGACCAAAACAGCTTCAAAAGGGGATTAGGTAAATTAGCATATACGTAGCTATTAAGCAAGTGGTTTGAACAATCTCTGGCTCAGGCAAGATATAAATTACTATCTGTGGGAAATTTTAAGGGGGGGAGATCAGTCTGTTCGTGTAATCCTCAGTGACTCCCTGATGGTCAGAGAAAAGATATTTCAAGTCATCTGACACAGGACTCCAGGTTATATAGACGAATATTCTGCACATAGTAAATAAGCTCACATTGTTATGCCTGTGTAAAAGATACCTATTTACTTAATGTAATAAAATGAAGAGGGTTGTTTGGGGTTTTTTGTTTTTTAATGTTGTCACCTGAATAGAAAGACAACATTTCTGACAGGGACCTAGACCGTAGTGTTGTAAAATTAGTGTTTGTTCTGTTTAGGGAAGTCTGGGTGTTTGGTACAACTGAAACCCTACAGAATGAGTTTTATTTGTCTCCATTAAGTGCGTTTGGAATAATGGAAATTACCACATACAGAAAGAAGAAATTCAGGCAGGAGAGAGTCATATTAGTCATGGAAGCCAACATGGCACAGTTTTGGGATGCAAAAGGAAAGAAAGAACAATATAGTTTTGTGGAAGGGGAGGAAGAGACAACATCCATTAGTGTAGAACCAATCACAAAGAAAGTGAAAAATGTGAGCTGAGCCAGAAAGTCTCCAGAGCTGAGAAAGTAAACCATGAGATTGATAAACAAGCTTGATTAGGCCAGAAAACTTAACTCCAGCTTTTAGGAGAGTAGTCCAGAAACAGTATTAAAACTAAGACAAAGAAATGTGTGCAGTGTTTGCTTATTTTTTTTCTAATCTGTGTGTCTCCAGGGTGAGATAGACCATCTCTTTAGAATTCAGTGTAATGATAATAGAACTATGCAAGCACTGGATGTGGGGACTCACCTCCAGCAGTGACTTCAAGAGTTATGGAATGTTGCGAACTCCATGACAACATCCAATCTCTTGGAGAGAGAGGATCTGCACCTAAAGAATACGCCTACTGTCATGAAACCTCATTCTGTTCCTAGAGACCTATGATCTCAACACATATTGATCCCACTGGACTGACTAACATGGTAATTTGATGAGGGTATATCCTGACAACTTGCATCTGAGCACCTCTCAGTTAAGGAAATGCTAAACTTAACTAGCATGACAAAAACCAAAGTTTACCTGCAGTCTATTATGTCAACTTAAAGAATTTTAGTTATTCCAAATTATATAGCTCCATTATCAAGTTATTAATTGTATCTGTGCTAAACAGAGGTATTATATATTATTATTCAGCTCCACTTCTATTGCATTACTTCCAAAAAAACCCCAATCCAAAACCCAACCAACAAAAATATCCACTATACTGATATTAGAGGAAAAAGAGTATATATGCCATCTGTCTTCCTCAGACACACACTTTGTAGCATCTTTTAACCCAGTTTGCCCGGTCTCTAAATAGCAATCATTGATCCATATACTATTACAAACCGTGACCTCACCCATGTTTCAGCCCGCTGGCTTACAATGAGCAAACCAAGTAATTGAACGCAATCACAGTGGCAAAACAGCATGAAGAACATTAGAAAAGCTGACCCCTTCTCTCCATTCTCACCTCAACAGTCTATAAAATTTATAGAGAAGCTCATCAGTTTCTGCAATGGATTCCTCAAGGAGCACGAGGGTTACTGAACTCTGTTTAGCCACGTGGTGAATTCTACAGTACTCTTCATGAGAGCTGCTCTCTTCTGTCTGACTCGTTGAAGCATGCAACCTGCCTTAGTCTGCAGGAGTTTATGATGTTATTGAGCCACTGTTGTGTAGTGGAGCATTTTGAAGATCTAAAGTGCAGCATTAAAAGAAAAAAAAAGGCAAATAAAAGAATCCTTTGACTCAGAAATCTTTAAGCTGAATTGACTTACTTTTCCATGGCACATGTGGAATGCAGGCACATATAAAATAATAGCTCCATATAGTCAATGTGAGAAGAAAAATGCTAGCACAAAGAAGCACAATTTTTTCTAAAGGAACAACAAATGTTAGCCAACCTAGTTATTATTATTTCTTTGTACCTGCTGTAGACAATGTCCCCATGCACATCTCTGTAATATAAACTAAATTTTATTGTGATATTCCAGAAGACGATCTGTACTGGTGAGCTACATGCATTGTATTTTAAAAGTGATACTAAGTAAAATACTTGTATATAGTTAAATTTTTCTGCCAAGTTATTGTTGGGACTGAAGAATCAAAAGGGTAAAAGTCAGGACCTGACTTTCTGTCTTTGGACAGAATTTATTTTGTTGTTCGCTCCAGCTTATAAGGATTCCAAAACAGTGTCTTTGGTGGATGAGTGCACAGAGACAGGGAGAAAGGAGGATCTTGCTTCCCCCACCCCTTAGCAATAATAGCAGCTTCTCTCAGCTCCAGAGGAAATGATGCACATGTATATGTGAAGGAATATATCCTCGTCTGCTTTCTTCCCCCACCCCCATTTTATTCACTGTTGTCAGACTCATATTCTAATACTCTCAAATCACTTCACTGCTCCCAAATACACCTTCACATGCATTGCCACCAGACCTCTCTACATATGAGTTGTTCCTGCCCAGACTTGGAGCAGGATGAAGAGCTACCAGTACTTGCACATGGCAGAAAGTTACACCTAATCAGGTAATCATTGTTAACTACCCAGCAGACCCCTCTGGTCAAATGCTCTGGCCTATGCCTTCACTACAAATGGGTTGTGAGAGGGTAACCCTGTAAACGATATGTATGTATTTGATGTTCATGGAAGGATATATTTTCCTATTTTCTCTGCCTGTGGTTGTCTGGGTTTCTTTGAGAAACAGCCAGGTAGGCTGGTAATTAGTCTGAGAGACAAAGGCTAATTGCCCAATTATCCTAAGGAGGACAGCTGGGAAAGTTAGCATCCAGAGCCAATTGGAACAGGTTTGTGTTTAAGAACAGATTCCAGACTATTATGTTGGATAAATGCTAAATGCTCTTCCCTTGACAAAAGTTTTTTCAAGTTATAATAAAATCTCTCTCTCTAAAAAAACCAAAGCAAAACAAAAAAAAACCCCAAAACCCCAACCAACAGAAACCCCATAGAACTAAAACCACTGCATAGGTCAGTTATTCATCCTACATGTGATGTTATTAGACTATTCCCTTAGCTATCTAACCAAAAGTGCACTTTTGAGAAATTCAAAATACATCTACATCAATGTTTTAATGAGAATTAAGAATTTGCTTTTGAAATGAATGTCCTGACTGTTCCCCCTTATAACACTTAATGGAGCACTCTCAGAGCATGCAGACTGGGTACGTTTCAGATTAAACTAAATTGAAAGATAAACTACAGAACTGTGCTTAATGCCCTGCAAGTACTAACAGGCATTCAACCTATAAGACCAGACTACAGATAGTGTGAAATAAAAACTTTATAAATGCAGATACCATGAACATCAGGTCCTCAGCACTAATTATTTTGCTGCACAAATGTACTTGTATATGTAACAGCCAATAGTGTTGCTATTTGTTAACGTATGCATAACAACAGAGGCTCTGAATTGGTTTCCTGTTCTTAATTGGCCTCTGGAGTAATCTTTTATTTCTATTGAGAGTAGATACTACGTAGGGAGATGAATCTTAGTAGGGTAAAATAAACCTTTGTGGATATTCCCATTGTTTTTTATTCTTAAAAATAAACTTCTACATTTTAGAAATTTTTATCTCCTTTCATCGTAATTTTCATCACCAATTTTTCCAAAGCTGTTTATTATATTATGCATTAATGCATTGTTGCATTAATATGGTGTTTATAAATATATAACATAATATATATGGATTGTATATATCCAGTATAGCAGACATACCAAGCTTATTTTAGATCATACAAGACCTTCAAGCTCTTTTGCACTTTTCAGCAAGAACATCCTGCACATTTTTTTCTGGTGAGAAAACGAGAGATGCACAAGGTAAAACCAGGATGGTAGAAGCTGTTTTCAGTAGTTGTAGCCCTAAGATATTATTTTTTAGTGGTGAGTTTAAAACCAGAAACTACATTCACTAGCCTATGATATATTTTTTTAATCAGGTTTGCAAGAACACACTACTAAATTTTATTACAGTTACTTTTTACATTGCCAGCAGGAGCCCTTTATGAAATATTACAATAAAAATGTGTTTCTTCAAGAAGCAGTAATGTAATAAAATGCATCACTAGTTTTGATTGCATTGATAGCTTGTAGGAAGAGAAGTCCCTTTAGGGAAATGTGCTTTGTGTTCATAAGGAATAAGAAATACTCTATTTTGCAGTGCATTAAAACCATGTGAGCCATTAGGTTTGTATAATAAAAATCTTGTAAACACTGATAGTTTTATGGTTAGTCTTTTCAGCAGCTGTTTTGTATAAGAATCTGTGGATGCTTGAAGTCATAACACTTTTCAAAAGGACCATATTAGCTATTTATTAACTCAACCTATATTTTCACTCCCCTAACTTAGATAACCATGAATAGTGTTCCAATTTCAATCAACTGTAATAAAAAGTTATTTTCAATTCTGTGTAATAAGAAACAGTTTTGGAGGGTCCATTGACTTTAGAGCATGGATATTATTTTCTAGTGAGGATACAGAAACAAAGAGCTCTTCTGAGAGAAGCAGAATGTGAAAAAAAATTTTAAACAAGCAGAAAAAATTCAGTGTCACCTGAAAGAAGCAAATACACATGATTGCACAAGACAGTGGGACAGATTAAATGCAGATGGATACAGTTAAAATAAATTGTGTCATAGTTGCACTTAAAGTGTCTCACTGTCCATCTGCAGTAATTTCTATAAATCTATGGACTCAAGTTGAAGGACAGTGTTCAGTTTATCTGGAAATAGTTACCTGATTTGGTCAGAAGGTCAAAGGCAGTTCAGAGCCCTCTTTTGTGTGACATTAATAGACTTTAGGGGTTTAAATGGCATCAAAGGGATGGGATAATTGTATTGGAGAGACGACAGAAATTTATGAAAAATGTGAATGGACATCTAACTCAATGGGTTTAGTTAATCCAGTCAAGGGTAAAACTCCACAGTGGGACTGCAAGGACACAGCTCTAGGAATGTTTACATTTTCATATTTTTTTAACAATGGTTGACAATTTTAAGAGTTTTATTCTTTTCTTCCTCCCACCCATAGAATGAAATTTAAAAGTAAACCCTTTAAAGAAAAAGAAAAATCCTTCCTATTCCTCAAGAGCAAAGATGGATCAGTCTTAATGATATGGAACATGTGGGACTGAAGTCTCTTTATAAAGAAGAACCGCAATTTGAGTCTATGTTAACTCCCATTAGCCAATGAACATGTTTGAATTCTGTAGTCATAAACATATTTCCTATCTTAACTTTTCCCAGGGTAAACATTCATTTAGTTTAATTTTTTTTAATCATTCCACCTACACCTTCCTTGGCCTTTGTGCCTTGACTAGGTACAAATGAACAATCTCATCTCTCTACTACATGCAACATTATGCTAATTAAAAAAAAAAACACCACAAAAAACCAAAGAGAAAAGAGAGGTTTTTGCATGGTGACCAGGAAGTTCTTCAAGAGAAGAACAGGTCTAAGTGCTGAGGATGCTTAATGAAAAGCATTTGTAAAACTTCTCTCTAAGGTCTAGCAGTTTATCCTGCTAGTGTCTGCTCAAGTTTTAAAGCTGGTGGTAGCCAAGTCCTGAGGCACCGGATTTCCGCTCCTATTTTTCCTTTTTCATCAACCACCATAAAAACAAAGAAGTTTTCTCTCCCTGCTCTGTAAAAAAGTCCATAGAAACAAACAAACAAAAAGTGAATGAAGTTGCTATGCAAAGGTTTAAAAGAAAGGACAGAAAGAGAAGGGAGCAGTATCAAAATTTTTCAAAGGTTGTTTACCAATAAGGTTTTTTTCTTCAGAATCCTTGTAAAGAAACAAAAAGTCTTCAGTGAGGAGGCCAGTAAATTGTCTTTTGAGTAAAAGGTCTGTGTTTACAGACTTGGTGTTGAATGACAGCATAAGAAAATTCATGTTGGGGGAGAAGCTGTCTGGGGATTGAATCTTTTCTCCTAGGTGCTGAGAAAACCTGTGCTTCTTAGTATCTCAGCTACCAATATGGCCAATGAATGCCCTTAGCCCAATGAATGCTTTTGAATGCCCCTAGAGGGAGATATTCACCTAAGTTTCAAACTCAAACTAGATAAACACACAGAATCTTCTGGAGGTGTTCAAAAGCACCAGCTTGTTCTCATCAGCTGTACTGGTAATACAGTACTCTAGAAGAAAATGTAAATCCTTCACTGGACACAAAGACTGTAGGTGTAAGTTGACTGTTCAACAAACATGAACTTGAGTCCACTTGAATAATGAATTTTACCTGAAAAATTATCAGCAATACACATGCTTGAGGCATAGATTTTACTGTTGTAGGTAAAAATAATTTAAAATATGTGAGATCATTAATTTGAAAAATCACATTTTTGTTACAGCTACTTTCCCTTTTTTTCCCTTTCATTCACCTATTTCTTTAAGTCTCTACTAATTTATTCTTGTTGAAGATTAAATGTTGTTTTTCACCATGTCTTTATTTTAAACCTTACATTCTAATACCACTAAAAGGAAACTTCACAAAGCAAGCCCCCAAATAAAACATTCACCCTATTTGCTGGTGTTTCAAGCATTAAATTAATATTCTTGAAGTTCATTCATTAAATCCCTAACCTGTAATTAGGATTCAGGCCATGCTGATGATTAGACAGGAAAAAGAAATCAGCCCACAGAGAAAGGCAGCTTTTCATTTGAATCCAATCAGGGAGAGCAAACACACTCCAGAAAGGGTTTCTGTGGATTATAGATATAATTATTATGAAAAAGAACTTGGAACCTTAATGAACGTGAAATAGGGTGTTTTAGCCTTGAGAACTCCCTGCAGCAATGTTACTTTTCTTACTATCAATCCTATTGACCAAAACTTGGCAAAGACAACAAAAAAGTTTCTCCATAATTTAACTAGTGTACTACATTATAGTCTAAAATGTTTGACCTGACTTACTACAGCTGATAGATCCATGCAAATGAAGGGTAAAATGGTATTTGCTACTGACATGCAAGCAGGTAACAAGATCATGGCAGCCATATTAGAAAAAAAACAAAACAAACCCAAAACAACAAACCAACCTTTTAAAGTATTACAGGGGTGAAGAACAGCATTAGAATGGCAACCATGTTGGTAAGATACATCCTTGGAGGTAAGATCATCCAAATATTTCCAATATACAGCATGGAAAAATGAAAATCTGTATTTGCTGCAGGGAATGCAATTAAACTAAGTTATATCTGAATAGGCTGAATCCTGCTCTTACTTAACATTCCTGAGGTCCTGTGAGCTCTCCTGATATCTGATGGTTGTTCAGGTGTTTTTATAAATCAGATCACTGAAATACTACATAGTTTTAGTGACCTAATTTTAATTTTAGCTCTGTTTTAATTTTAGACTGAAACAACAACAAAAGGGCCAACTCTAATGTTTGCAAAAAACAAAGATGTACGTAGTCCATATAATTGTTTTCCAGACCTTCCCATACATACTCATGAATAATTTTGTTGTGTTTATATAGATCACTTTTTGGAAGAAGTTAAGGTTAAAAAGCAGATCTGTAAAATTTATAGCCAACAGTAACATGTTTCTAGTTCTGGGCCAGTGCCTGTATTAGGAACCTGTGGACCAGTAAATAAGCTTTTGCCACTACGAGCAAAGGCCACAGACTTTCTGTTGACCTCACTGTCAGGGATCTTACAACTTGTCTAAGCTTGACATAGCCTGAACTGGTCTTAGCTTATTCTAACAGT
The DNA here is from genome assembly GCA_031468815.1 of Morus bassanus. Taxonomy (NCBI): domain Eukaryota; kingdom Metazoa; phylum Chordata; class Aves; order Suliformes; family Sulidae; genus Morus; species Morus bassanus. Next base: position 78,616,122 of record CM062568.1, read on the forward strand.
CATCTAATAGTAGTCACATAACTACTGTTTAATCTGTTTTAGCTCAAGTAGATTAACAAAAATGAAAACCTGCCCCTGTTGAAGTTGCTAGGAATTTTACAATCAGTATCACTATGACTGAAAAACAGTAAGGGCAGAAGAAAAGTGGTGCAACTATCTGTTCCAATATGTAGTACAATCTATAACATAAGCAACATAAAAGATATAACATAAACATAACAAGATTCTGTACAGCGTTAGCAGTTACAGTCTCATGCTATGGTTATAGGGCGTGACCCTGAGTCCTTCCAACACATGAGATTCCTGTAAGCATCCAAAGGAATTCTGAAAGTCAAAGGATGCATATCTAGTTTGCCGAAGCAGACAATTTTCTTTCAAATCTGTATGCAAAGCCAATGTACCACCCGGGGCAGGGCTGGGGTGGGGAGGGGGGGGATTAGTAATAAAACTGACTGGAAGAGTTGAATTCACAATGTGAGAATGGGAAGAAGAAAAGAAAGGAGATGGGAAGACAGAACAGGACAAGAAATAAAAGCTTGCTTGATGGGATGGAATACTAGAAAGACAATTTTTCCATCTACAGGAGAACAGATGTTATGCCAAATCAACTAAGAGTGGGAGACTATGCCTTTGAAGGGGTTAAACCTTCAATAACAGCTGGTGCATGTAACAGCAGATACACTGAAGTTTTGTTATGATACAGAAACTGATGGCCCTTGCCTACCTGTGAGAGAAAATACACTTAAGAAAAGTCAAGTGCCTATGAAACTAAAATTTTGAGTTTGTGGAATCAAATGCCAAAAAACATTGAGGATGAAAACAATGCAACTTGAGCAATTATTTAGAATCTGCATTTTGAAATGTGTCTGAAGTCTATGCAACAGCAACCTTTGTTCAGGCTAAACACACTATTATGAAAATCTAAGGAGAAACAGACATAATTTAAAGATTATCTAGGCATGCACTAAATCAAAAAAAGTGTGAAATTTATGGAACATAGTAAGGTGGGAACTTGGTATAAATTATACAGTAATGTTCTTTTGTTTCTTCCTTGGGATCATAGACACACCAGAGACATGGTCTATTTATGAATTTCAACATGGAGTCATTATCTGGCCATAAAAGAATAGGGGTTCCTTTGTACTATCCTAGTTTTTTAATTTTTCTGTATGTGTTTAGAAGTGGAATTGTTCTAAAAGCTTAACATTTATCTGAGAAAGCTTAGGTGGTTTTAGTTTCTGTCATTGGTAACATTCAAGCAATTTCAGAAACAAACATAAAAGAAAAAGCTGTGTTTGTAACTTTGTTTATCTTAAAGAAAGAGAGAGAGATAATTAATTGGTTTATCAATTAGTAAAGGTGCCTGAGTATTTTCTTTCTAAAAATACTGGTTTGGTTAATAATTTCTTCAAGGTTTCACATTTGTGAGTGATACCTTACAGAACTAGATTATTTGCCTTATACATACTCTTTTCTGGAAGCTACTATGGTAAAATCATCAAGAAAACTCCTAAAGGAGTTTCACTGATCCTTTGAGAGCACATACAATCCTTTGAGAGGCAAGGACACTGACAAACTAGAAAATAAAAAAAAAAGCTTAATTATTTGAAGTGATCCAGAGATGAGTCCTAAAGTTTGTCAAATTTGTCTACCTGATGACAGGTAGAAGGACATGTAGTAGCAATTTAAAATCATAGAAGGGTATAAATAGCAAAAAAAATATTTAAAGGGAAAAGGAAGAGTAAGTATGAGAAATGGAAAGCAATTACAAAAGGAGAAGGTGATTCATAATTTCAGAAATCACTTCTGGCCCAGGATCTGTTAAACATGTTGCTGGGTGATGAAGCAAAGGAGCCATAGCTTGTGATATTTATGAGACCAGAAAAACTCCTAGGGAGTACTGCTTTGGATGAGTGGGGCAAATTAGAAAGTAAGTAGCAGAATTCTAGAGATTGGAAATAGGAAAGTTCTGTGATTAATTGCTCTATTTCATTCCCAGCTGAATTCTGCTCAAAGCTATATCAAAGCTGAATGATGCACTGTTACTATAAAAAAAAATTTCTGTGACTTTTTTTTAATATAGTGAGACAAACTAGAACACAGGGATATTTTAGAATAGCACACCATATTCTGTAGGAGAGAGGGGCACTTACATAGACAGGACAAAATTTATATCTCCACAAATTACTGAGTCCATGACTTGTCTTTAGATTGACAGTGGTCCCCGAGTTCTTGATAGTGATTACAAGTTACAGTCCTATCATCATAGGTTTTACCTGAACCACTGAAGTGGCGGATGGTGCTGAGAAGCTCTACGTTTTACTGTAAGTATCCATATGCACTAAAATGATCTTTTTAAATTATCTGTGATCATGATAGAAACATTTGTAGTGAAGTAATCAAGATAAAATGTTTTTAAAAGCTTAATGAAAAAATTATTTATTTCCTGAGAAGGAAAATCACTACATGAAGAGTATCTTAGAGAAGGAATCCTGAAGTGTTAGACCCTTCATGGGTGCCTGTGCAGAGACCCAGCTGAGCTGGACGCTATTGAAATAAAGGCCCAGTGATGTGTAGAATCCATTGCCCAGAATAATCAAGAAGAAAACCAGAAAAACAAACAAAAAACCCAACAGTGGCCAGACTTGAAAGGGAAAGAATGAAAACCTAGAGACATTAATGCGTAAAAGCTTGGTATGTTGTTTCTTTTACTGAAGTTTACAGCAGCCTCCTGTAGACATGCTTTGATATAGCAATACGTTTTAGTAGTTCTTTAACCTTTCCAGCAATCTCCATTTCCAGTGTCTTATCCCTTTATTTCAGTTGGGCATTCAATTCTTTACCTGAAGTCTTTGATAAAGGAATTTTTTACTGTTTTGAAAATAAGGCTATTTTTGGCCCTAAGTATGCATTTGATCAAGCTGAGCCTGCCAGTGCTAATTTAGCATTCCAGAAAGGCAACTTGTTACAATTATTTACAGACTATATTTAGCAGTTATATTTGGAGTTCATAGCTTTAGTGGTAAGACCAATGAACTATAATAATAATAATAATAAAATGCAATTTGTTTTCAGATGTGAGTATGATTGTAAGTGTGTTTAACAGAGTTACATATGCAGTCTTCATATAGGCTGTACCAGCAGGCTCTTGCACTTCAGTCTTCATAGACAAGCTAGAAACTGGTGATATACGTAGAGGAGGTTGAAAGGCTGACTTCGACAGCAGAGTTAAAGGAAGAATTGACAGTCCCAGAGTCCCCATGAGCGTTACAAAGTGCCTCCTCTCCTTTTTGGTTCCCTTTTCCAATGGTAGGACTGCACAAGTTTTCTGCAATCATGGATATGCACTTGAAGCTGTAATTCTGGGAGCTACTAGCTAAGGAGTTTAAGTAGTTCATACTGGGAACCCTTAGAAGTGCAACGTATATAGGACTGTGGTTTCTCTAAGGGCTTATAGCAGAAAGTGACAGTAGTATGAAGGGGCCTAGGGGGAATTTTAACTCTTTCAGGTGGTTTCAGAATTTGAAAGAAGGCTATTGAGCATCCTGATAATACTGAAAGTAATATGTAGTAGAATTAAATCTTACCTAGTTAATATCAATAGTATGAGAGTTTCTTCTATGTAGTTAAAGCCTAAATTTAAAATTAATTGAGAACTGTACTTACATTATATCACTCTTTGGTGTAATATGATTACCTCCCAAACTATGTTCTTCATAAACAGCTGTTCAGAGCCTTAAAATGCTCTTCATATCTCACCTCACTGGGATGTTCTCTTTATCTCCTTATTTCCCTTTAAATCACATCACACATGACTCTTCCTTTACTGAAATTGATCAGCTTGAAATCAAAGTAAGAGGCTTAGAAAACAGATATTTTTAAACTAGATTTAATAGTGCATAAATCTGAACATTTCAGCCTGTTCTTCCTCCCCTGCTCCTTCATATGCAAGACATGCAGGACGGTCAGCAAGCACAGTTGTAATGCTAGCACACTGTTCTAATGTTGGACACCTATAGTGTGTTGCTGGAGAAAAGCACCAAAATTTAAGGAGGTTTTTCTACCTCCACCTTCCAGCTTAAATAACCTTTCTTCAAAAGACTGTTGTAGGCTTTCACAAAAAAAAAAAAAGGAGGAAAAGAAAAAAGAAATAGATTGGTTTTCTTCCTTTGATCTTTTCCCTTCTAATTCTTCGGTAAACTTACCTGCTCTTTTCACCTGTGGAAGCCTTTGTTTCAAACAACAGATTTGCTTTTAGACTTGGTGTTTAATTTATTCCTTTATCTTTTTTTTTCCTCATTCTTGTTCACACATTTGTAGATTAGAGATTGAAATAAAAGAGAAATAAATGAACCCTTTTTGGGTGCAGGAGAGGCATAATATATTCTAGTACACCCTGAAAGCATCAAACAGCCATCATATGAAGGCACTTTAAAGAGGGCATGTTAGGTTTCAAAGAATATGGAGATTTTTCAGGAAAAAAAGTAGCTGGAAAGACTGAGTGTGGAAAAAGAAGCAACTGATCACCCGTATTATAAAGAAAATTATTAGGCAGGTGAGATTAGTGGTTTTCATGCTTTTCAGCTGCAACAGAGTTAACAATATACTAATGACCTTATTTTCCCTTAATCAGTCATAGGGATAATTTGATTGATCATTCCTTTGTTGAACAAGATGTAGTGCATCCATAATAGGTAAAGAACTGTGCTGCAGTGTTCAAATTTATTCCATACAAAAGAAAAAATATCCCTATGTTGAAATAACAGAACACTCAGAATTTAACAGTGGTCTGTTATGCTATAATTTGACCCTTTGGTTACTGTAATGCAAACTTTATTTGTAGGATCTCATATTAATTCTTTTGCTGTTCTATACCTCATAGATACAGAGAAAGAGGGAGATACCTTTTTCCCTGCATTTTGTACTATGTATGCTGCCAGCAACTGGCATGTTTTACTCATGTATTTTTTGGAGTTCACAAGTCAACTGATTTGGGACACATCACAAGGTATTTTTATGATCTCAGTTAACCTCTACTAAACTTCATTTTCTAGTACCCTGAGACTTTAACACTGTTAGAACAAGGAAGTGGTAGAGTCCAACAAACTCCATCTTTCACTTGTGCATGTTTTCATTACTCCTTCTAAATTTAATCTCCAAATACTAGGGAGGCATCCTTGTCTATTTAAACAACAACTCTTGCTATTACTGATATTACAAAAGCAAAGTTATCTGTCTTAGAATTAGCATAGAAACATGGGACACATGACCCTCTATCAAGTTAATTTACTTTCAGTTCAAGATAACCAATTAGATGATTATTTTGGAAAAGCACATAGAACTTCATCCCTTCACAATTAAAGTGCAATACATGACAAACCTAGGACCCAGAGAGATCAAAGTCTGTAATCACAGAATCACCAAATGGCTGAGTCTGGAAGGCACCTCTGGAGATCATCTAGACCAACCCCCTGCTCAAACTAAGGTCAACTAGAGCAGGTTGCTCATAGTTGTGTCTAGCTTGGTTTTGAATATCCCCAAGGATGGAGACTCTACAATCTCTCTGTGAGACCTGTTCCAGTGTTTGACCACACTCACTGTTAAAAATGAAATAAAAACTGAACTACTTACATTCAAATGGCTTTTCTTCTATTTCAGTTTACTTCCATTTCTTTGTGTTCTCTCAGTGGGTACCACTGAGCAAAGTCTGGCTCAATCTCCTCAGTCCCCCCATCAGTTATTTATGCACACTGATAAGTTTCCCCCGAGGTTTCTCTCCTCCAGGCTGAACAGTCCCAGCTCTCCCAGCCTCTCCTCCTCTGACAAACACTCCAGTCCCTTGATCAGCTCTGTGGCCCTTTGCTATACTCAACTCCAATATGTCCACGTTTTTCACATAGAGGAGAGCCCAGCACAGGACCCAGCACTCCAGATGTGTCTCACCAGGGCTGAGTAGAGAGGAAAGATCACTTCCGTTTACCTGCTGTCAATGCTCAGCCTAATGCATCCTAGGAGGCTGTTGGCCCTCTCTGTCATGAGGTCACATTGCTGGCTTATGGTCAGCTTGTTGTCCATAGGGATTTCCAGGTCCTTGTCTGCACTGCTGCTTTCTAGCCCATCAGACCCCAAGTCTGTGCTGGTGCATGGGGTTATTTCTTCCCAGTTGCAGGACTTGGCATTTATCTTTGCTGAACTTCATAAGGTTCCTGTTTAATCATTTTTCTAGTATGTCAAAGTACCTCTGAATAGCAGCATGGCCAACTGGCATTATCAGTACTCCTTCTAGTTTTGTGTCATCTGCAAACTTGCTGAGGGTGCACTTACTTCCATCATCCAGGTTATCAATGAAGACATTAAACAATATTGGCTCTAGTATCCATCCTTAGAGTACACAACTCCAGCTGTAGCACGCTGGCCTCCAGCTGGACTTTGTGCTGCTGATTGCAACACTTTGAGCCCAGCAACTCTCCAAATTATTTAACCCATATGTCATCAGCTTATCTATAAGGATGTTATGAGAGACGGTGTCAAAAACCTCACTAAAGTCAAGATAATCATCATCTACTCTCCTTTTCATCATCTCAGATGCTGAGCAGCTTGCTGACAGCCTCCTGGATCTCCTTTCCTTGACAAGGGAGTGTCCCCCAGTGCGCACCTCCTGTGTGTGAGGAGCCTACCTGCCCCATTCCAGCCTCAGCAAGGGGCACCAGGCACCCCCACAACCCCAGACATGCATCCTCCCTTGGGAGCTCACTCCGGGTGGAGGCCTCGGGTGGGCCAGGGCCAGGTTCTTCAGGGCTGGTACTGGGGACTGTGCACTCTGACATGTCACCACTGTTGCCCAGCCTGTGGTCACTGCCCTCAGCAGAGCTGCTTACCCCTTTCTGTGCTGCGTGTGTTGGCTGCCTCTGTTAGCTGCACCCCCAGTGTGACAGAGCCGTATCACTGCCAGTATCCTGGAATAACAAGACACTCGTTAGATGCCCTTCCCAGAGATCCTAGGAATTAGGTCACACCCCTGCTGCAGAGGAGATGCTATTCTGTTGGTTGGGGCACATGGGAAGAAAAGTCCTTCCCACTTCTAATTCTGAAGAAAAGATAAACTCTGGACACAGAAAGCTTTCATATCCACAAGAGCCCTATCTCCTAGAGAGAAGCTGCAGTATGTAGTAATGCTTCAGAAGTTAACTAAAACACTCAGAAGCCAAGTTGTATCTAAAGCTGAAAAAAATTTTTTCCCTGGTTCCCCAAAGAAGCCTGAGATTAAAACAATACAGATAGAGCACAAGCAGAATCAACCATTTCCCTTTACAGTGCCTCTGGATAGATATTATAGCAGTCACCCAATGATTCTTGTCACGTCTCTTATTAGTATTATTTCTAGGATTTCTCTTGACTATTCCTTAGCCTGATGAAACTCTACTGTAGAGCAGCTTAGATCTCCATGGTATAGTATTAATAAAAATAATTAAAAAAAAAAAATCAAACTCACACAAATAGATATAAACATGGGATACTTACCTCAGCATTTCCCTGGCAGTTTAATCTTCAGGACTGATTTAGAAAATATACCTGTACCTTTACTTGAAGAATTACATTGTTATCCTTATTTATACATAGACACCATCCATGTACCTGACTAATGATGTACAAGTATGGGCAAAGCTAGAAGTACCTCACCACCAGCTTCACAGTTTTTTGTGAGTGTTTTTTTTTTCCTCTCTGAAAATTTTAGCCAAAACACTTCACCTATTTTACAAGGAGAGATGATGAAACAGAGGCAAGGAAAGCAGCTTGCCAAAGGTCACCTAGTCAGCAGTGATATTGGTCTAGATGTAACTTTATTACTGCTTCCTCCTAAGAAATAGCTGTTGCTTAAACCAAACAGGTGGGTGCTAATCACATACCCTTCATTTTCCTGGTACTTAATTTAGGATGTTAGAGTCTGTTTGGCAGGAATGCTAAACAATTACAGCTGCTTCTGAGGTCAGTGGCACCTGGGCTTTGATCATATAAGTTGCCATAGAGTGTTTAAGTATTTCAGTTTAGATATTTGTAAATATTTTTGATTTGATTCCAGCTATGGTGGGGTTTGGTTTTGGCTTTTTTTTCTTTTCCCCTTATAAAATGAAATAACCTTATTTCTCCTTTAATTTGGTAGGTACATTGTGAAGCTGATGCCTGAGAAAACATTCAGTGTTAGGGTGGGGAGTACTATTAAAGAACTTGAGAGGAAATTGATTACTTTCTTTTCAAAGTTGACAAGGACAAGTATAAAATCTTTAGGAGCCCCACTCTACTGTGCTAAAAAAACAAATAGTAACTCAGTACATGAACACTATTTACTGAGGACAATGGATGATACAAATAAATCTGTAGGGGAAAAAATTATTAGTAATGCTGTAATTAAAAACGTGAAATAGGTGAACTAAAATCTTGTTAATTTTGATAATTTTCCAGTTTTGAATGTTTGACTTGCAGCTTGCTAAGTGGGTTTTTTAAATTATTTTTCCAATATTTTAAATTTAATAGCTATTTTTACAAGTATTCCATGACATATGACATATTGCTGATATAAAGACCTAAAAAATGGCAAATTAGATTCCATAACACTCATTCAAAAATAAGAGATAAACAAAAATAGCATCTTATCTCCTTTTTAGTTTTTAATCTTTCTGTTTTGTGTGAGGTCATGATTTACAGTTCTGCTTTTAATTGAAAGTTGTACTTTGATGCTTACTCAGGTAATAAAATTTCTTGTAGTATGCAGCAAATCTGGAAGGATGAGGGTGGGGGTGAGGGAGAGTGCCTGCAGTCAGGAAATAAATGCCAGTCTCTTAGAGTGTACCTCTGCTGCTGTGTACAGTTTTAGTCATTTCATGATATTTGTTCTTGCCATATGCTGAGGGTTATTTCAGATTTAGTACGTAATAATGGAATGCATGATTGTAACATATCTTAACAGACTTTCATTTTTTGTTTTTTTACATGCTTTTCTTCACAGTGGTGATAATTGGTGGGGTTGGCTGGTTTTGCTCCCTTCGACCAACAGTGCTAGCAGAAGCATATACTCCTTTGTCAGGATTTTCACTCTTTGCCACAGTACAATGCAGGCCAACATATACACATGAATACCAGAAGTATGTGGTCTCAACAGTTCTACTGTTGGTAGATGAGGATTTAAAAAAAAAAAAATTAAAAAAACTTTGGTCAGAGTAGATTATATATACCTAATTAAATACAAATTTATAACCTGTTTAACTCTGACTTCTTATCTCTGTAATATAAAACATATACTCAGTTGTAAACCCAAAGCACTGATTTTCTTCAGAAACTTTAGGCCAACTCCTTTCTTTTTTTTCTTAGTCTGGCAGCCAATTCCCATTGAATTTATTGGTGTGAGATCAGGATGCTATAAAAGGCTCAGCTTTCTCCAGGTTTTGCTGGTTTATTTTCATTTTATTTCTTTCCATCTTCAACCTATTCCATTTTTTCCTCTTTTAGATTAATTAGATACAGATTTTGGGGTAAATTAGGAGTGATAAAAGGAAATCCATTGAGTAAAAGTGAGTTACTTTTATACACTCTACACAAAAGGCAACTTTTGCATTCAAAGATTCTGAATGTACCTTAGAATACAATAAAAATTTTTTCTCTTGGGGTAGCATATGAAGGATGATATTTCTTAAAATAAAATTTCAAAAAAAGAAAATATTTGGAATTCTGTCATCTTGGTGACACTTGCAATGGAAATTACAAATTGTTTTTACTTCATCTGAAATTTTCTTTTAATTAGCCATCAAAAGATCCTTAAAGACTGTATTTTTCTTTCTTTTTCCATTTCCCCGGCCAACATGTGCTTAACCTGTAAAACAACGAGGAATTCTATTTTTGCCTCAAACTCTGCTATAGTATTTCCTTGCCGCTCTGGAGCCCTTCACTGTGAGTACAGCATGCTGCATACTGACATTAGTCACCAACAAAGCCAAAAGCAGAAGAATAATTTTGAATAGGTAGATTATTTTTTTTGTTGCCAGTGTTTATTTTTTCTTCTTCTTTTTTTTTTTGTTGTTGTTTCTCATTACACTAGTATCTGTCTAGATAGAACTTGCATTTCTAAGTGAGGAAGAAAAACTAATATACCCTCTTTGTCTTTTGGGGAGAACAAAATGAGATGGCTTTATTTTTCATAAAATGAAAAGATGTATATAAGAGTTCTCTCCTCTGACTTTTCAATAAGGCTATTTGTAGTAGCATTTGTGGAACTCAAAAGTACCATTCGCCTCAGGAGTACAGGAGCTACTTGCTGTAGTTTTCTAAACTGTATCTTGTACATTCAGCTACTCTGCTGCTAGTACTGGGCAGCTGGTTCTGTTTGCAAAGACAGATTTTGCCTGTTACCATACCACATCCATACATTATGAATCTATGTTTAACCTCAAATCAAAATAAAGATGCTGTTACACTTAAAAAAACCAACCAACCAACCAAACAACCAAATACGAGACTATGAATTTTGTGTAAATTAGGCAATGCCATGCTTTATGAAACTGTGAAATAAAATGCATTTTATAATGTGAAATAAAAACCTTCAAGGGAGAAAGATGACCATCTCTACTTAAGTAGGATAGCAACTCCAAAATGTTTGATGTGGTAAGCTATTAGAAATTTTGCCTTTAAATACAGACCAATTTCTGTGACAGAAGTATGTGCATATACAAATGTGAAAAGAATGTTGTATCTCTCAAATCTCTCTAGACCATATATTGTGAAATTTCTCTTCTCTTGCTTTAATTTATACATGTGTCTGAAGTCAGGATACACTTCAGCTAATGTCAGTTGGGCATTGGTGTTTGCCATAATTGAAGATTAGAATGAACAAGTCCCCTTCTTTAAAAAAAAAGCGAAGGATGTTTCATATTTTTTGTGAATACACATGAATTTACACAAAATGGAAGGAGAATACTGTTGTAAAAAGAAAAATCCCCTCTAGGGGCTTGAACTTTTGGTGTTTGTTAATTTGGTGATTTCACCCCCACCTCGCCAAGATACTCATATATAGCCCCAACTGAGTGCCAAGCCCCTGACTTGTGCTGAATAGGGTCGATAGAATTAACTAAACTGGGAGATGATATTTTTAGTAGGATGACTGTATTGGTTGCATTGAAATGGGAATGGTGACAACCACACAAATAAAATTAAAACATATTAGTAATTATGAAAAGGTAGTGTGTTTCAGTAGCTGGTTTTCGGTAGCTTCAGTTGTTGGTAGCTTCAGACTGCTGGAAAGGGCAACACTGTAGGTCAGCAGCCTATGGAGTACTTTGTTGTCAGGAATATGATGGGTGTCGTGGTTGCTGTTTTGTTCTTTATCCCTCTAGCTTCTACTCAGGGTCACTTTTATGTTTCCTAACATGCTTTTACACCTCCCTATTGCTTCATTGGTGTATAGCTCCAGGCTATATTGGAATTTACAATATGTAGTGCCTTTTATGTATGTTAGATACTACTTTATTTGTTCTTTGTTACCCTGAGAACTGTTTTTGTCCACTTCTAGGTCTTTTTTTTTTTTTTTAAATAGAAACCCACAAAACTAAAAAGACCCCAAACAAAACCTCCTCAATCATTAATAAATGGTTTATAGCTGTAGGCACAAGCGAGTACCTTATCTTTTAAGATCCCATGTCCACACTCCTCTCCCCTGCACACTGTCTCTGTTTTTCAGGGCCTCCACCATTGCACCTGGTCTGTACTTCTCTGTCCTACATCATTGTGTTAGTCATAAAACCATAGTGGTACCATACAAAGATTTTTTTTTTTTTTTTTTTTAATTAAAATGCATGAGCTACAAGACCTAGTCAACTAGAGAAATTGCTGTCTCAGGTAAACCAGGTAAAAGGAAGCTGCAGGCAGGTCAAGAGCAGGTGAGGCAGAAGGGGGCTGACAAGCCTCACCCCCCCAGGCCTTGTGCAGCCAGCACAAAGCTCACAGCTATGACAGCACTGGGTTACAGGGCTATGCGACTGTAGAGCAAAGGCTGAAATGGGCATTGCCTGGAAGTGGAAGGGTGACAAACCCTTGGGGAGCCAGCAGAGCTGGGGCTCAGTTGGCATGCTGGCTCTAGTGCAGCCGTGTGCACTTGCTGCCAGCTGCAGGTCTCTGAGGGACAGGTTGTGCAGCTCCTGTTACAGCAGACTCAGAGGGTGGAGAAGAAAATATTGCTAGATAGTCAGCCTAAGCTCCTGCAAGTCCATTCACCTTCCAAACACAAATGCTCTCTAAAGGAAACTCTTTGTGATCCTGTTGGGTCTGGTCATCATACTGGTATCAAAACAGTTGCTGAGATGATAATATGGGGAAACTTCCACCAGATGCTCCCATATAGCCCTGATAAAGTCCTTTATGGGATCAAAAATGTAGAAAAAGTTCAAAAGCAGAGGCAGTTGACACATTATTGATAGCTGATTAACTTCTTGGGCACTAGGATGTTGCTTTTAGAAGGGTATACTTGCAAGAAGTGCCTGAAGTAATACATGAATTGAGACTGTTCTCTACTTTCCATATCGCTACAGAAGAATGGCAGCCATCTTTCAATATGCATTTCCAGACCTTCCTGACCAGGCAGATGAATCTGAGGCAAAAAAAGAATGAGGATAAAACACTTGTCTGGTACTAAAGAGCAGCTGAAAACAATTCTTAAAAGAAATTATTTTCTATGTTTTGCAGCAATAAGCATTTGAAGTCAAAACCAATTGAAATAAAAAAGCCTAATAAAAAAAGCTCTATGTGTCTGCTTTTAAACACTTGATTACTTGAGAATGTAGTTTTTGAACACTGGATAGTATAGTAAGCAAGTTACAATATCCAAGCTACAAAAGATGTAATTGGGAACATTTAAGAGCAAGTACTAGATGTATGTGGGGAAGCAGAAAAGATATCTGACTTCTTGCTGAATCTGAACATTATTTCACTTAAAAATCTGTAATTGAATTATACAGAAAAATACTTTCAGTGATGGAGAGATTAAAGATTTAGTCTAATGGGCAACATTTTTCTCATTGTCACAGTGGGAGCATAATTATATTCTATATTACCTTCCTTCTGTAAGTCTAGATTCAGACTTTGATTTAGGTATTTTTAACAAATGACTGTGGCAGGGTCATTGAGTTTTTTTGCAAAAACATTCTGATAGCCTTGCAAAGTATTACGCTATGCTCAGGGGAAAATACAAATTCTAGTTTGCCTAGGAAAGAAGGAAAACTGAGAATGTTTCACATGCTTTCTTTTTAGCTCCATTAACACACAGACTTATTAAGACATAGACAGCAATACACAGCTGAAAACATGTTATCTTGCAAGATTCCTGACAAACTTGTGTTTGGTTGAATCCCCTGACCTAGAATATCCAAGCTGAGAATTGCTCAGTGTGGTTCTGCTGCTGTAAGACTCCTTAGCTACTGGTGTGACATGGTTTCTGGGTTTACTTCTGACTGCCATCTCTACCTTCCACTAAATTCCTCTTCTTTTCCAAACTTTCTCCATTGTGTCCTTACTTCTTTCCTTGTTATTCCCTATAGGTCTTGTCTTTACTTTTCTTAGGCATTCATTTCTCTTCTAGACCCAAGAAGAATGTAAACACTGTACTGTCATACAGTAGATAAGTATGTTGCCAAGACAGTGAAAAATAGTTGGATGGGAGGTGGAATAGGTTTTTCCTCTTTTGTGTCTTCCTTCTGTGATTTTTCAGGTATGCAGAAAACTGGTTATGCTAGATAATCTTATTCCGTTTCAGAGAAAGTATGTACATAAACTTTCACAATCCTAGTATTGATTTTGCTGGTTTAGCTGTTTGGCAGTAAAGAAGGAGTCACACATGACTACTTAGCTTTATACTTCTGCAGTTGGAAAACTAGGAGAATTTATTTCAATATTCAATAGTAACAGCAAAGTCAAGAATAAAGAAGCTGTGATGCTTCTCTGGAGCATGGACAGCTGAGAGTGAATTTTTGTCAAAGCTGTGTTTTATTCTCAAATTACTAATGCCATGCTGCAGCTTCTTTGTCATTAAACATAAAATTGTTCATATTACCAGAATACTTTTGTTCAGCAAGGTGATGAGAAACTGTGTGAATAAATAAAGCATGAGGGCTGTATCAGATGTTTTAATTCAGATATAGCAAGAGGATGCTGAGCAGCTGTTGTTATTTGTCAGGCTGTGCACAGGGTTTTCTGGGCCTTAATCTTACAGCGACTAGCCTCTTCCATAAAAGGTTTTATGCTCTGAAAGTACAGAGATTGGGTGAAAGAAAATGGAATAATATACAAGCAACTGTATATATACCAGTGTGAAAGGTAGGGATGAAGTTCCAGCAAATTCTAAGATGTTCCCTTAAGAGCTGTTCTCAATTGGTGTCTTGAATCTCAGTTTGAGAGAACTAAGATGCACTGATGCTCTCACTTAACAGTTCACCAAATGGATGGTTCAAAGAGAATATACTGCATTTTCTGATCAGCAGGAGGGTTTAAGTTTTATGAATATGCTACCTACTTTCCCTATTCTACCTGAATTTGAAACTGAAGCTTGGTATCCTCTCAGTTAAATAAATAAATCCATAAATTAGATGAAGTTAAACACTTACCCAAAATCTGGTTATATCAGGTCTTGCACAGAACTGATCCAGTCTTGATTTTTCTTCATTCTGTGCAGAAATCCTCGTATGCCACCACTTGTAATTACTCAGTTGCTATTCAGTATGTGTAGCAATTGTCCTAAAGCCAGAAGACTGAATGCTACTTTCATAATTATTTCAGTAAAATCCTCATTTTAATGTCTTCAAATATTATGTTTATTAATTAAAACTACGTAGTCTATCTAAAATAAAACTATTCTTTTAATGAGGAAATGTCACTTTACATTTCAGCCAAGGTTTACATTTGCAAAACCAGCATTTCTAATAAAATTCTTCTGAGTGAGTTTATGTCTCTGTTACAGCACTGGGACAATTTTATCTCATCTCAGAGAGCAGTTTAGTTTTCTTGATATGATGCTTGTTTATTGTCGGATACAATCGTTTCAAATAGGAATAACTGGAATGGCAGGTGTTTTCAGAAAGAGTATTGTGATGAGTTCCCCTAAAAGAGATGAGTCCTTCTAAGGACCTCATTCCCAATTTCACAATCTGTTGCTTCATTTTTTTATCTTTGCATGACCTAATAGCAACAATAATGAAATTATTTTAGCCAGGTGATTATAAAACTATGAGAATATTAAGGAATATAAAGTTTTATTATTGTGGGCTTCAAGAAAATGGATGTTCAATTTTGTCCACCTATCAAAAATGTTTATCTCAGAAGACTGGGGAAAGGAAGTATATTACTTAAATTCACAATATTATTATGTGAAGCATTGCCACCAATTGTGAAAGATGATAAGTTTTAGAAAAAATGAGTAAAGCAAAAAAATGGAAATTCATATGCAGGGAACGAGCAAACAGGTAATATTTTCATCCCTGCCCTCTGCTCCAGAAGGGGTATCCATCTTTTAATAATATGTAAAAAAGAGTTTTCAGTATTCCCTGAATCAGTCAGTCCTGGGCGGAGGTGGGGAATCTTAGTGCCGGTCTCACAGGCTAGATAAGGTACAGAACTTAATACAGAAAAAACATCTCATAAACTAAGATTGCTTTTTCTTGTCTTATGTTTTCCTTCTATAACTGCTTCCATTTCTCAGTTTGGGTTTTTTTAACTCTTACCTAAATTGAAGTAAACAGTTATTTTTTTTTTTGTTATTTTTTTTTTTTTTTTTTACCTAATAAAGATGATTCTAAACAAATAGAGTCTGAGTCCTCCACTCTCAGGAAGGGTGATATATACTTAGCTTGCTCTCAGCTATTTTTGGGATGACATACTACCCTGAGCAAGTTTAAGACACCCAAACAGCATTAGAAAGTTTCTTTGCTAAGGTGCAAGAGTTTATCATTAGACCTGTATTCTCATGCTCAGTATACATGCATCTACAACTCAGAAATTAGAGCAGTTTGCATTCCTCTGGTAGAAAAATCAATGATTGTGTTTTACTTTATGAATAGTATTTGATTAATGCCTATTCTGAGGTATTGTACTTAAGCAACAAATAGAAAGTGAAATATGAAGTTATTTTTTGTTCCCCATATGTCTCAAAGGTAACCAATTTCATCTCTTTCATTCACCAGCTTTCAGAGACACCTAAAGTTAATTATTGGAATGAGATGCACCCTGGTTAAAAAGACATTTTGACAGTTTATGTTTTGGCTACAGGCAAAAGAAAGGCCTATCTGCAAATCCATCTTATTAATAACAAGAGAATCTGGAAATATTCCTAGAATTAGCCAAGATATATGTATACTTTGAAGATTTAGGATACATAGTTCTCAAACTGTAATGTAGAAAATCTAGGTAGTTGTTGTAACTACAGAAGCCTAGGAGGAAATTAATCATATTTTGATAAGCACTGGGAAAAATGAACTCATTATAATCTTCCCATTTTATAGAAAGGCTTTCCAACTGTTTCAGAGAAGAAAGATAACAGTCTTATACCTCTTTTAAAGAAAGAAAAGGGAAATGACACAACATCCGAACATGTGTGTAGGACTAATATTATAACTTGAAGACAAGCAACGATACATCAACAATGGAGTATTTGCATGACTAGATATTAGGTGGGATTCCAGTATTTCCTATGTACAGACAATATAGACCACCATAAGGAACTGCAGGAAAACAGATGTGCTATTCTGTTACAGGGCTCGACTTTGTACAGAAATCATCCTTGAGTACATGTTAAGTTATTAGAGCTTGTAAGAATTGAGTTGTTTACTCTACAATGTGTTTGCAAATTGAATGTGTGGTCAACCTGTTTGAGCTCCTCTTGTTTTCCCCTCTGAAATCAATCCTACTTCTCATCTCTTCAACCGAACTCAAATAAGTTCTTTGTTTCACCATATCAGACTCTTCCCTGCTTCCTCTTCCTTTATTCCGATTCTCATTTCATTTCTGCAGAGATTGTATGTTGAATTACCCTCCTTACCCAACAGTAAACCTGAAATCTAGTTGCAGATTTAAAGCTCTCCATCCCTCCTTTTCCCATGTTCCAATTCTCAGCTTCTATCTCCTCTCAAGATCTAGTTCTGGGATTTGTTTTTTGTTCTTGTGCTAATGCATCATCAGGAATGCTGTATTCTAGTTTCCATGTGCTCTTGTACATAGGCTGTGATATATCAAAAACTCTCTCATGTATGCTCACTATACAGAAATTGCAAACTGAATGCTGTTTCAAGGTTGCTGTTATATGACAAAGACTGCATACTTTTTTGATTAAGTCACAGCCATGTGCTGCAATGATAAAGCATCACAGTGTAAACACAGTGCATAATATAATTTTGCTAGCCTAGTTTATGTCATGGCATATGTAGTTTTTCTGAAAGAATTGTATCTATGATAAAGATTTTTGCTTTTGCTGATTGTGCTTCAAACATCTTCATCCCATGGTTGACAGAGTTTCACCTGTGAAACTTGCTGGTGGGAAATCGATTTCATTCAGCAAATGACAACATCTAACTGGTGAAGAAGAGAGAGGAGGAACTTTCAGTATCTGTAGAGTATTGATCTGGAAAATGCTGATAGGAACAAAACTGAATCTTTGTCAAGGACTTGTTTTGCTCTTTGAAAATAACTTTTGCTTGCATTTTAAGCAGCTTGAGCAGTATTGGGTGAAGATTACAATGTACAACATAAGTGATTGCCACCTACTCTTGCGTCTGTTTCCCTTCTCTGACAGATTTCTGTAGCTTCTTAAATAGTTTCTAAATCATTATGCTTTTTCAAGTCAAGATGGGTTGTAGGCTGCTTTCTGTTTACAGACTAGTAATAGCATTAGTTGCAAGGTCATCTTAAAGGTCGTATTCAAGGCCTTTTGTGAAATATAGGTGTTAGATTGCTATAAGCTTTGCACAAGATCTAGAATTATGATACTTAAGATGGGGATAGCAAGAAAATGAATTTGCAGCTTACTTTTCATCAGATTTTGAGAAGCCTATTGCATGAATGTTATTTTGAGCTGATATAACATTGAGTTTGATCTTACAAAGACTCCAAATCTAATTTGTTTTTAAGGTTTCTGGGCTTCTGCTGCATCATCTGTCTTTCTATCTAGCTTCTCTCTCTGTGGAAAGCATTGCTGCTAAATCATTTTGCAGCAGTAATTTGCTGTAATATTAAGGAACCACAACATGGAGAGGAGATGGTCTTTGTTCTGCTGGTACTTGTGAAAGGTAATATGTCAAAACACTTGTAGGTGTTTGGCAAAAGCAGAGCTGCAGGTCTTTTGCTTGTTATTAAGTGGGCAGGAGATAACTGAATTTTTCACTGCAAGAACAGCCTGAACAAATCAGGTCATTTTTGGAAGAGGTTGAACTCAGATTGCACTAGTTGCTAGTGTTGTGCAAATATTGTTGGATGATCAAAGTCTGTCCTGTAGCATGTTTAGGAGCCACTGTCTACTCTTTGTGTTCTGATATGCAGGGAACAGTCAGTTCATGCAGGTGGTATTTTCTGCTCTCAACAGATTTCCACAAAGGGTCACCTGCAACTATTTGTGCAACAAATCCTCTGTGTGCATACAAGCAATTAGTAAATGGTAAGCTTGGAAAAGTTTTGGTGATCTGAGTGACTTCATAGAATCTGTTTTTGCAGTTCTGTTAGTTACCCAAATTAAGTTACTGAAGTTTTCTGATTCTTTTAAAACGTGTAGCACTTGGTTATTCTTCCATTGTCATCCCAATGGTGTTTTGGGGACTGACTGAAGATTCTACAATAATTTGAGCATGTCCTTCTGAAGGGGGCTCATGAGGAAAGGAATAACTTCCCTGACTGTTCTGCTTTGAAGTCTTGCTTTTCTGTGGTGGTATTTGCTGACAATAAAACTGAGATAGTCTGATGCTTTCTTAGGTATGGGGAAGAAGAGGCGCACTTGGGAATGCTGTCTTCGCTGATTGTTTCTTGGCAAAAGAGGTATTTCTGAATATGATTCAGTAGAGAATTAAGTTTCATCAAAGCAGAAGAAATATTTTAATTAAACATTACCAGCTGTGTTATCTACACTGCATTTTAGAAACTTTAAACTGTGGTCAAAGGCTTCCTGAGCAACTTAACAAACAGAATATGTATTGCGCTTGCTTTCTGTTTTTGTATGGTGACTAAGCTTTAATGTACTATCTCAACATATATTTTAAGACAATTTTTTGTTGTCTTTCATCAACTGATGTCTATTCAGAGTAACCAGATGTGGGATAATGAATCTAAGTACAGTCATACACACTAACTGGCTTTTGTTTCTCACTTCATGGCTGTCCATGAGAATTCTCCACTAACTGGATGTCTACTGAAGGTTTTGTAACATGACAAGACTTCCACTTTTTATAAAGAATGGGTGTGGAAACCCTCTGACTGTGGGTAAAGAAATATTAACTAGACCTGGTAACCTCCTAGTGAGGCACTCATTTCATATTCTGTAGGAATAGAGAGTAAAGAGGACTACATATCTTAGGGATGAATGACGCTCTTATGCTCTCTGTTGCCCATATGGCCTAGAATTAGTTTACATGTTCTCAGGTTAATAGTGGTATCATTATACATCCCTTCAATTCAAATCAGATCTCTGTTCACTCACTTCTGACCATATATAAAACTGTATCACTGTTCTGTCTTCTCCCCCTTCCCTCACTTTCTCTGGTAATTAATCTACACTATAAGTTCTCTACTGCCTGCTGTTTAAAACCGTATACTTGTGTTGGTCCTTAATCACTTCATAAAGCAAGTTAAACGTAGGTAGCAAACTGAAATAGGGGTGGAAAATTCCTTTTTGTTTAGAATTAATGGAATTGGAAGAAGTCTCCAGTCAGTTTACTCCCCTAGAAGGACCACCAGATGCTTGTGTGATGGTGCTAAAGAAGCAACTGCATTTTATTTCTAACCTTAAAAGACTGAGGGGAAATCCATGAAAGTGATTTTTGCTGTGCTGTTTTTTTCCATGATAATCCTAAACATGCATCCGTCACTAAAATTAGGTGGAATATTCAAAAATCAAAGCATGAACTTGGTAAATTGCCAATTTGGGAATTGCTTCTGCTCTGTTGTCACAGTTCAGTGATGTAGAGAGCGATACAATGACATAAGATAATATATTCCAAGGCTTAAATAGATTTGATATTAAATAATGACTAGTGTATGATATACCTGAAAATATAGTAAAATCTAAAGCTAGTTTTTAAAAAATGACATTTAACAAAATTTAATTGAAACTTTGAACAAATTAAGAACTCTTTAAAAGATGGGTCAGCTTCTTTCAAGCCTACAAATTAGTCATACCAGTCACAGTTTCCAAGAGTGACAAGCAAAATCTTTCTGCAGTTCATGTAACCACCCACAACAGTATTAATAATCATAACATAAAAGCAGAATTGCTTATTATTGAAAGGCTCTGTGACACTAATGTTATGAGGTGGTCTGCAGTAAGCCAGTTGCCCTGCCCATAATTATGTATGCTTTTGTGCTTCTTGCTGTGCAATCATCTCTGATGTAAATTTCCATCCAAATATGAGGTGGGCTGTTTGTTTTTAAACCCACTCCAATCAAGGCCTAGAGCTGCTAGTTTTAATGCTGAGAAGTCTATTGGCAATATATAGGTTTTTTTTTGACTTCTTAATTTAACCTTCAGTGTCTGTGTGTAAAAGAACATTGTTAAAAACATGTTGCAGTTCAAAGTCAAACATATTAATATGGGGTGCTTTTGGTTTGTTTGTTGGTTTTTCTCCCATTAAATGATTCTACATGTAGAATACCAAGCACAGGAATAGTCGTGATGTTAAGAATTGAGTAGAGGAGAAAAAGCCAATTCTGAGACAGTTTACTTGTTAAACAGTTATATCAAACAGTGATTGCAAAGAAAGAAGGCTGAAATGTCATATAATTTTGGAAGATTCTGGATCAGATCAGTTTTTGCTTGTTAAGAGTCCTAGATACTTAAGAGATCCAGATCTTTCCTCCCTCACTTGTAGATTCCATCCTTACTCAACTAAGTTAACTTCCCTGTTCTGTTAAAAACTTATTATCTCTGATTCATAGGCCTTGGTTCCTCAGAGACAGAAGACATGGAGCAAGTTTTCACGTTACATGTAGAACAGGTCTTCTGATAGTTCTGCCAAAATATATGGGACTCCACAAACATAGAAAGTGGTGGTCAAAGTTTACATTTTGCTTAAGACACCCCAAAAAAAACCCTTTAAAAAAACCCAAACACAACACTTTGGAAAACAGGAAAATTCAAGGGAAATAATGAAAACAAATTTGTAGAATTTCAGCTTGTGTCTTTTTCCAGGTTAATAATTGTCGTTAATGCTATATTATTATTATATTATAACAATATTATTATCTAAATATATAATATTTATAATACACAATAATTATAATATATAATTATTGTAATATAGTATAATAAAATATATAAATTTATATATTACATATAAAATTATAATAGTATAATAATATAATTATTATATAATAATTATAATACACTTGGCACTATTAAACCAATTTTTGCTGTTGGCTTATTTTTTAATTTCCTAGTGTAAACATTCTTCTTAGGTAAAGTTTGTCAAAACTATGTTTTTCTGAATCTTAGAAATTTATGCTTGTCATAGAAACAAGTTAACACTGAATTTTAGGTCAGGCTGGATATTTTCAGCATTAGCTCATTCCAAATATATTTTACTGGGCAGACATACTTCTTAGGGAAATTTTTTTTTATGTGTTCAGGAATGTGTGCTAAATACATCTGTTGAGAGAAAGAAGGTAGAATTGGAAATACTAATAAACAAAAAAGAAAACATTACTCAAATATTGAAACTTGCTAATTTCCTTGCTAATTATGTTTATATTGATATATTTTTTTTTAGAGAATGGTGGCAGTGCACCATTATTCACCAAACTTACTATAAGAAGCCACATCATGCACAAAAATAAGAGGGGAAACTGGCTTCAGCTATGTTAGTGTGTTGGTTTAGATTAGAATTGCATTTTTGCAGCAAATTTCCTGATTCAGTCTGCTGAGTTTGACTCAATTATATTAAAAGTTAAAAGTGTGCGAAATTGATTGCTTTCAGGTGAAACTGAACCAGTAGATGTACTCAAAGAATTAACGTGGTGTTAATGGGCTTTTAGTCCACAGGACCAGATTACAGCCAGCCTGAAGTAATATGCCTGAAATGCAGATAGTGTGACAAGGTGTTGTTGGCATCATCTGTTTTGCTCTACAGAACTACTTTGATTGTCCTGCAATATTTACTAATGTAAGTATACCTGGTTATGTATGGCATGATTTTACTTTCATGCTGACCTTTTATATATACATACATTCACAAAATAATGCAAAATAGTGAATGGTGGGAATGGATAGTTTAAGAAGCTGCATAGCAGAGAACTGAGTGATTTGGGAATATGGTAATGAAATATAGACTCTTCCACCTTAAGCTTAGCAGAAGCTTTCAACTTCCTGGCTCTTTAGTGAATTTGATGAAGAGAATTTGATGGTCCACATGAACATGTTGTATTCATCTTTGCAATAAAGAAATTGCAAAAAACTTTGGTACTAACTAGTGTGTTGAGGGGAAGAACAAGTCAAAGGCTGAATAAGAATAGAAAGTGAGATTACTTAGCTTTATCATCACAAAGACCAATCCAGGAATACACTGAAAAACAAAGCACTTGCTTTTGTTGTACTCGTCTTTTTTCCTGCCTTTGAGTGAGTATGGTCAGTGCTGCAACCCAGCTAACACGTGCATTTTATTTTCTTTCTTTGTCTCAGACAGAAAAATTCATAGAGACTTAATATGACCTCTTAAGGTCACTGAGTGAAAGGAAATGTGGCATGAAGGGTCACACATGTTGACAAGAGGGAAGAATCTTAGAATCATAGAATCATAGAATTATTAAGGTTGGAAAAGACCTCTAGGATCATCAAGTCCAACCATCAACCCAACAGCACCATGTCCCCTAAACCATGCCCTGAAGTGCCACATCTACACACTTTTTGAACACCTCCAGGGATGGTGACTCCACCACCTCTCTGGGCAGCCTGTTCCAGTGCCTGACCACTCTTTCAGTAAGGAGATATTTCCTAATATCCAATCTAAACCTCCCCTGGAGCAACTTTAAGCCATTTCCTTGTGTCCTATTGCTAGTAACTTGGGAGAAGAGACCAACACCCACCTTAGTACAACGTCCTTTCAGTTAATTGTAGAGAGCAATAAGGTCTCCACTCAGCCTCCTCTTCTCCAAGCTAAACAACCCCAGTTCCCTCAACCTCTCCTCATAAGACCTGCTCTCCAGACCCTTCCCCAGCTTTGTTGCCCTTCTTCGGACATGCTCCAGCACCTCAGTGTCCTTCTTGTAGTGAAGGGCCCAAAACTGAACACAGTATTCAAGGTGCAACCTCACCAGTGCCGAGTACAGGGGCACAATCACTTCCCTACTCCTGCTGGCCA
The DNA here is from genome assembly GCA_031468815.1 of Morus bassanus. Taxonomy (NCBI): domain Eukaryota; kingdom Metazoa; phylum Chordata; class Aves; order Suliformes; family Sulidae; genus Morus; species Morus bassanus. The sequence goes on from CM062568.1 coordinate 78,639,698, forward strand.
CGTTATTCCTGATACAAGCCAGGATGTGCTTGGCCTTCTTGGCCATCTGGGCACACTGCTGGCTCATGTTCAGCTGGCTGTCCACCAGCACCCCTGGGTCCTTTTCCACCAGGCAGCTTTCCAGCCACTCTTCTCCAAGCCTGTAGTGCTGCATGGGGTTGTTGTGACCCAAGAGCAGGAACTGGCACTTGGCCTTGTTAAACCTCATACAATTGACCTTGACCCATCAATCCAGCCTGTCCAGATCCTTCTATAGAGACTTCCTGCCCTCTAGCAGATCGACACTCCCACCCAACTTGGTGTTGCCTGCAAACTTATTGAGGGTGCACTCGATCCCCTCATCCAGATCAAACTGAGCCCTGGGGAACACCACTTGGGACAGGCCATCAACTGGATTTAGCTCCGTCACCACAACTCTTTGGGCCTGGCTATCCAGCCATTTTTTTACACAGTGAAGAGTACACCTGTCTAAGCCATGAGCCACCATCTTCTCTAGGAGGATGCTGTGTAAGACTCTGTCAAAGACCTTGCTAAAGTCCAGGTAGACAACATTCACAGCCTTTCCCTCATCTGCTAGGTGGGTCACCTGGTCATAGAAGGAGATCAGGTTGGTCAGGCAGGACCTGCCTTTCATGAACCCATGATGGCTGGGCCTGATCCCCTGGTTGTCCTGCACTTGCCCGGTGAGCTCACTCAAGATGAACCACTCATAATCTTCCCCGGTACCAAAGTCAGGCTGACAGGTCTGTAGCTCTCCAGATCCTCCTTCTGGCCCTTCTTGTAGATGGGCATCACATCGGCAAGCCTCCATTTGTCTGGGACCTCCCCTGTTAACCAGGACAGTGGATAAATGATGGAGAGTGGCTTGGCAAGCTCCTGTGCCAGCTTCCTCGGTAGTCTTGGGTGGATCCCATCCAGCCCCATAGACTTGTGAGTGTCCAGGTGGCTCAGCAGGTTGTAAACTGCTTCCTCCTGGATTATGGGGGGTTTATTCCACTCCCCAACCTTGCCTTCCAGCTCAGGGGGCTGAATACCCTGGGGATAATTGGTCTGACAGTTAAAGACTGAGGCAAAGAAGGCATTAAGTACCTCAGCCTTTTCCTCATCGTCGGTGCCAATGTTCCCCTCCACATCCAATAGAGGATGGAGATTCTCTTTGGTTCTCTTTTTGTTGTTAATGTATTTGTAAAATCATTTTTTGTTATCCCTTACAACAGTGGCCAGACTGAGTTCCATCTGGGCTTTTGCCTTTCTAATTTTCTCTCTGCAAGACCTAATGAGATCTCTGTAATTCTTCTTGAGTTGTCTGCCCCTTCTTCCAGAAGTGGTAAACTCTCCTTTTTTTCCTGAGTGCCAGCAACAGCTCCCAGTTCAGCCAGGCCAGTCATCTTCCCCACTGGTTCGTCTTGTGGCCCATGGGGACAGCCTGCCTTTGCTCCTTTAAGACTTCCCTCTTGAAGAAAGCCCAGCCTTCCTGGACTCCTTTGCCCTTCAGGACTTCCTCCCAAGGGACTCTCCCAACCAGTGCCCTAAACAGGCCAAAGTCTGCCCTCCGGAAGTCCATGATAGTGGTTCTGCTGACCACCCTTCTTAATTCGCTATAAATTGAGAACTCAATCATATCATGGTCACTAAGCCCAAGACAGCCTCTGACCACCACGTCTCCCACCAGGCCTTCTCTGTTTGTGAACATCAGGTCAAGTGAGGCACCTCCTCTGCTAGGCTCACTTACCAGCTGCGTCAGGAAGTTACTTCCACACACTCCAGGAACCTCCCAGACTGTTTCTTCTCTGCTGTGTTGTATTCCCAGCAGACACCTGGTAGATTGAAGTCCCCCACCAGAACAAGGGTAACCAATTGTGATACTTCTGCCCACTGCTTGTAAAATGCTTTGTCTACCTCTTCATCCTGGTTGGGTGGTCTATAACAGACTCCCAGCAGGATATCTGCCTTGTTCTTCTTCCCCCTCATCCTTACCCATAAGCGCGCGACCTTATCATCACAATCGCTAAGCTCTATGCAATTGAAACACTCCCTAACATACAGAGACACCCCATCACCTCTTCTTACTTGCCTATCCCTTTTGAAGAGCTTATAGCCATCCATTGCAGCACTCCAGTCGTAAAAGTCATCCCACCATGTCTCTGTGATGGCAACTAAGTCATAGCTATCCCACTGCACAATGTCTTCCAGCTCCTCCTGTTTGTTGCCCATACTGCGTGCATTGGTGTTGATGCACTTGAGCTGGGCCATCAGTTTCACCCCCAACACTGTCACGCTACCCCTAGGCTCCTCTCAAGTGGGCCTGGCTATATCCCCTTCCCCCCTTGAACCTAGTTTAAAGCCCTCTTGATGAGCCCTGCCAACTCATGTGCAAGAATCCTTTTCCCCCTTTGAGACAGGTGAACTCCATCTGCCGCCAGCAGGCCCAGTGCATGTAAACCTCCCCATGATCAAAAAAACCCAAAAATTCTCTGATGGCACCAGCTTCTGAGCCATGTGTTAATCAGATGAGTTTTCCTGATCCTATCGGTATTCTTCATCCCTGCCACTAAGGGATTGAGGAAAACACTACCTGCACTCCTGATTCTTCAACCAATCACCCCAGTGCCCTGAAGTCCCTTTTGATCGCTCTTGGGCTTCTCTCTGCAACCTCATCACTGCCCACCTGAATAACTAATAATGGATAGTAATCATGGTTATAGGAAGAAAAAAAAAAAAGAAAAGAAAAAAAAGAAAAAAGGTGTGGTCTTTTATTTAGTTCTGGTTTTTACTGATAGATTAATCCTGTTTGATATTAAAAGCCTTTTGTTCCCTTATAACTGTCAGATTGGTGTCAATTCAAAGAAAACAAAATATCAGTAACACTATTTAAACCCATATAAATATTAAAATAAATAAAATGTTTTTGGAACTAGGTAGTTTTAGTATTTACGTGCACTTAATACATATGCAATTACATGCAATTTTGCATTGTTCATCTTCTCTACAGTCTCCTCAGATCATGTTTATAAATACTTGATGATTTAGTAAGAAGCTTGCCTTACTCTGTCCACATTCTATAGGGGTTTTATGACTACAGAAAAAATTAGCATCAAGAGAAATTAATGTTACCTTTTATTCATGAACACCCACTTTTCATTTAAGATATATTGCTCTTAACATTACATGGAACAGTGTGCAGCATTTTAAAGTACCAATTTATTTCTTCACAGTACCTTTAAATATTAGGCATTCCATGTTTAATGCTTGGTTTCCTATGGAGATTTTGAAAGGCATGGCCTTATGATGGAGAAATCTGCTGGACCATAACTTCCACATTACCAAAGCTGAACTCATATTTCAGTTTCAGTGGCATTACTACTGTAAACAAGGTTAGTGAAATCTAGTTGTAAGCTGAAAAAGATAAGAAATTTTTATTTTCTTTCAATCATCCTTTTCTGTGAAGTTGCAAACAGATGTGAGAACCACAGCCTTACTTCCCATGACACTAAATAAGCCAGTGTCTCTGGTTAGATCCTGTGCAGAGGAGAAATCCTATCTATCAGTGTACAGGAAAGAATCAGAAACCTGGCTTACCACTACTACAAAGAATAAAGGTATTAGGCATTTTTTTAATTTTTACTTTTAAGTTTTCTAGGTAGCAGGATGAGAGAAGGTTATTACCAAATACATTTTGAGAAGGAAATTTGGGTGATAAGTTATGCAGTGCCTATATGATCGCTCTGGACCTTATCTGGACAGCTCTTTTAGAAATTTTTACTTATCCAGCTCTTTTTTATTAAGTATAACCTCTCTCAGGAGAGGTAACTGTTTCCAGTTCTTGCTACAGTTGAGAGGCACTGGGGAAAGAATAAAAAGGAAAGAAAAGTATTCATTATAAAGCAAATAAATAGTTAAAGTCCAGAAAGTTTCCAGCATTCAATAATCTAAGTAGGTTTTCCTGTCACTTTCACTAATAAAAGTTTTTGTATATTTGACTGAGTAGTAGAAATCAGCAAATAATATTCAATTTTTTTTTTTAACCACCAAATGAATGATGCACCATCTAGCCTTATGTGGTCAAACAGAATTCAGTAATAGTGTTTATGTTAATGAACCCAATTTCACTGTACTTGTAAATTTATAACCTCATAGTCATGGAATATTGTTAAGCTTTCTATACTGCTAAGTTAGGAAAATGCATTGCTCTATATTTGTCTATTGTTCTCCCTTTTCATAAAAGCGCATTTTCCTATTTGTGGTACAGAGTACTTAATCCTGAGATTTCATCAAAATCACAGCGGAGCAAAGTGTTGGCTGCTTCAGGTGGGTTAAATCCTGACTCAGTGGAAGTCAATTGTAAACTTCTCATTGACCCCAGTAGTATTAGTGTTGTGGTTAACCTGGCAGGCAGCTAAACACCACACAGCCACTCACTCACCCCCCTACTACAGTGGGATGGAGTAGAGAATCAGAAGGGCAAAAGTAAGAAAACTCATGGGTTGAGATAAGAACAGAATAATAATTAAAATACAATAATAATAATCATAACAACAACAACAACAACAAAAATAATAACAACAACAATATTGGCATGAAAAGGAAAACAACGAAACAGAGAGAGAATTGGAATCCAGGGAATAAACAAGTGATGCAACTGCTCACCACGCACCAACCGACAACACCAATCCCGGAGCCATGATTGCTGTCCCGCCCTGGCCAACTCCCCACAGTTATTATACTGAGCATGACATCATATGGTAAGGAATATTCCTTTGGCCAGTTTGGATCAGCTGTCCTGGCTGTGCCCCCTCCCCTCCCGGCTTCTTGTGCACCCGGCAGACCATGGGAGGCTGGAGAAATCCTTGACTAGTGTAAGCACTACCTAGCAACAACTAACACATCAGTGTTAACATTTTTCCCAGACTAAACCTAAAACACAGCACTATATCAGCTACTAGAAAGAAAATAAACTCTATCTCAGCCGAAACCAGGACAATTAGGATTTCAGAGTTTTGAAATTTCCTAGGCCAGTCCTTCCGAGCTAAATACAGGCTGAACAAAAGAAATATTTTTACAGTTGTTCACTGATACAGACAGTCAAGAAATACATTGGACTCCCAGAGTTTGAGCACAAACTTTTAAAACATTTTCTTCATGCAGGTGTTATGGAGAGGTGTGACGCACAACAGTGTGGGACTCTTTCCCCAATGGATCACAATGAGAGCATGAACTAGGGTAATGGAGGTTGAGGTTCAAATCCAGCTTCTGCTTGAGGCACTTTTTCACCTTTCCATGGAGCATTTTAACTTTCACACCATCCTGCTCTCTGGGCTGTTAGAGAGAACTGCAAAGATTTCAAAACAGAACCCTCTAGTCGCTGGGGTTGCACCAAAGCTAATTATACTGAACAGCATAATTAAATATACTGTATTTTTTTCACAGCTACTTGGTAATCCCTAATGTGGCTTTGCACAAGAAAGTATGAACATACTCTAAATTTTTCTTTAGAGTGCCTTAATTTTGTGGGCAATACTGTCATTAATTGTAGCAGAAGTATGTACCCCTCTGTTTTTTCTTGTGGCTGACAAAGCAAATTGCAGTGTTGTACGTACCTGTTTGCTATTCTGCCCACTGTATATTTTACTTCTTCCAGATGGACTTTCCCAGTTAAATGCCACAGTCCAAAATGACTTGCAGTAAAACATCCTTCTGGATGACATGGGCTCAGGCTGTATCAGGCAAGAAGGATTCAAATCTGATTTGCTACACTTCAATTTAGAAATTTTACTCAAAACCCTACAGGTCTGCAAGCAACACTTTTTCCTGTTCTATAACTTGCGAAGGAAAGGATTGACCTAACTGACCTTATTCATCAGATATTTCATGCCTCAACCCTCTGACACCCCAGGGCCTTTTAGGATGTGTCTAGATGGTTCAATACAGCACTGAGCACAGAGAAATATATTACCATTCATAGAAGCAGCAATATAGCTCTGTTGATGTGTCTACTTCTGTCCAAGCTATTTTTTAAACACCACTGTCAAAGAAGAAAACTTTAAACATAATGTTATTCCTGGTTACATTGAGGTATCAAAGACGTTTTTATACAAAAGACTACGTAACCAAGTTGAAAATATTAACCTTCCTGTCTTTGAGGAGCTCACTTTCCAGATAGTATGAATTCAGAAAATAGTCTCATAGTCCAGGTTTTCCTTAAAAACACAAGTGCCCACAATGACAAATAGTGTTCTCTGTTCAGGATTGGATAAGACCAATTGATTAACAGAGTCCAGATTTCTTCAATAAGAAGTAAAATTGAAATATGAGATTTAATCTGGAATTGCTAACAGTTTATATTCTCAAATAGTCCAAGAGAGTAGACCAAATACTGTGTTGCAGATAATGGCAAAACCCTCACCAACAAGAAATATCCTTCAGTCTATCCTAAAGGAAAATGTCTTGTCAGCTTTGAATCTAGTATTGGATTAATTCAGAATAACAAGGTTTAGCAAGTCATAGCAAAAGACTTCTGGTCAGGAATAATTTCTGATTTTTTTTTTAATATATCTTTAAACCACATTGTACTTGCATAGTAAAACATGTATAGGACATCTTGCAATAATACTAAGCAGTGCAGAGCTTGAGCAATGGTCATCTCCTGATATAAAAGCACTATGATGGAAGTAATTTCTTTTTAGAAGTTTTGTTTTGTGCTCTGTCTGATGGGTACCTTATAAGAGGACAAGGTATATGAGGAGGATAGAACATATTAAATCTAACAATGCAAAGTTCTTCAAGCTGTTAAATTTTTTGGTGGTGGTTTTTTGTTTTTTTTTTTTTTTTTTTTTTTTGTGATGGAAGTTTGAAATATCGCCTTCATACAGAAGGCACTGAATATTTTGGTAGCCAGAACCTTTTGCCTATCATTTCTCCCCTCTTTTCCTGCATTTCATGGAACCTACATAAGTGGAGTAATTGGGGAGTGTAATGAATGCTCCATTTTTTAGGAATTGACTTGTGAACAGCATTACTAGTTTTTACAAGTATTTAGTGTTTCATAACAGAAGTTGCAGTCTGCTGCGATCCCCAGGAAGAGTTAAGAAACTGCTTTACTTGTTAACACAGGGAGATACAGACCACCCCATAAGTATCTTTGTCACAAATATTCTACACTCCATTGTGTGCTATTCTTTCCTTGCTTAATTACTAAAATATCTTGAAATAATAGGTTCAACTTCCACTATAGATGTTTCCAGTAAGCTCATTATTGTGGGTTGGCTGGTTGCAGTGTTGATGGATATAGAGCTTGTTGGCTCTGTTACAGAACAAGAAGAGTGTTGTTAGCCCAAACCATTCTCCTGACTGTGATGTGTTGTTTCCAGGGCAGAAACACTGGTTGGGAGATTGTTTTGAATTGTTTTATTATAATGGTGTCTTTCACAAGGAATTAATTATATGCAAGTAGAGCAGTGATAATATGTGACGGTTGTGGCTGCTGCTATGCAGGTCCATTACATCTTGTTTACAGCAATGAACATGAATTGTGTTTGTGCCAGTTGTCCTGTGAGGCATGAAACACTGGCTTTGGCAACATGAATAGTCTGCATTTTTTTAAATAAAACTCAACAGTTTTGAGTGTCCTGAAGTTTTAAAGTTTTTTTTTGGGGAGAAGAGAGCAGAAATGAAAGATTTTCTTATTGATAGCTATAGGAAATCTCTGCTGAGCCAGGGTGCACTGAGGCAGCAGGTAAGACACAGATGTTTACAGAATGTGAATTAACTTAAGGAAGACAAATGGCCTTGTGAACTGGACATCTGGCTCAGATTTAAGAGATCTGCGTTCAGTTCTGCCATGGATTTCCTTGAGCAAATTGTTTAATCTCTGTACTTTGGTACCTCATCTGTTAAACAAGGTAGAACAATCCTTTTGCCTGTCACAGCTAATAGCTATTTAGGGCTGAGATTGATCCTTGCCCTCTGTTCCTACAGCACGAAGCACAATAAGGCCCTGGTCCTGGTGGGGCCCATCAGGTTCTGCTACAATGCAAATGAGTGTTAATTTTAAAGCTATGCAGAATATAGTGATAATTAAGAGGTCTCTTTTTTTTGTAATTAATTGGCAGAGTATACTGCATTTTAGAAAAGGGAAGTCTGTGGCTGTGAGTAATTTATTAGAGGGAATAAAGGGGAACAGACTAGCAGAAAAGATGGAGATAGGGTATGCAGTCTTTTATGCTGAAGCTATCTGAGAATTGAAATTCAGAGGTTTTTTTTTAATGGTGCAGTAAGAATATCTGAAATTTGGAGCTGATTAAGGCCCTGGACTTGGGATCTCTGTCTAATGGCATAAAAAGCCAGCTATGACAGAAAAACAGAGGCAGGGAAGCTGGATAGAGAAGAACTGAGCATTGCACACTGTTATCCCTGCTGGATAGATCATGGGGCTGCTGGCAGACTCAACTGAGAAACTGTTAAAAACAAACAAAAGACCCAACAGTCAAGAGCAGGGGAACTGTTTGTCTTACAGTGAGAAGATTTGACACAGTATTTATCAAGAGAGGTAGGAGGTTTGAAAGAACCTCAGGGCATAATTTGCTGCTTTTTTTGGCCTTTTTTTTAGGATGATTTCTAAGAATTTTGTTTATAAACTGCCACCACAAAACTTTGGGATTAAATTTCAGAGGGCTTTATTGAAATCAGGAAATAGAATAAAAAAATTTGCTGAAAAGCAAATTTCCTTAAAATTTTTGTGGGTTAAACTTCACAAAGTCTCATTTTCATTTACCAAGTAATGAAGACATTGAGGGGAAAAAATAAAAAAGGCAAAAAACTACAGGGCCACCTCTGAATGTAATAGAAATCAGTGCTGAACTGTTAGAATTGGGGAAATACTACTGTTTTTACGAGAACTGATGATGCAGTCTGAGGTGAAAAGAGCCTCTGTATTTCCGCTTTTTCTGTACTCTTAGGGCAAATCCAGGCAATGCAGACTAATGGGATGTGGTAATCACCAGTGAAACTAAAGAATCAAACTGATTTGTTGCAGTCTTGGAGATGCAGAATAATTGTAATAAAGTTTTGCCTCTGTAACCATCCATCTTTCAGGTAGAACACTGAAACCATAGGTACTTTTTTATGAAAATGTTGTTATAGTACAAATGAAGATGGGTGGACCCACTTTGCTACCTTTTACCTTGCCTTGTGTAATATTAGCTTCTAGCTTTTGTTTGGTGAGAGAGAAGAAGCAAGATTTTTTTAAATTTAATAATTAACTTTTTCCTGCCTTTTATGCTTCAGTTTAATTACCTATGTATTGAGCAGAAGCAATACAGGAAGAGTATTTTTTTTAACAGGAAAGGAGAAGATGCATCGTCTTTTCAGACATTTCCATATGAAAAGAAAGATTCCTTCAGTTATTAATAAAGGAACAGGAATGTAGGACAGAAGGTTTGGAGTTGGTTTGTTTTAAAATTTTAATAAGTTTTTACTATTTTTAATTTTAAATATCTCAGCAACATAAGAAGAACTCCATCTGCCAATCTGGAATCACAAAGAAAAAGAGAGAAAAGTTAAAAAAAGAGTCTTTAAAACTAGGCAGTACAAGGCATTGCTGACTTTCTAGTTCTTTCTGTTCTAGAAGATACAAAAGTTAAGTTTTAAAGTTTGTTCAGGAAGTTTATACTGTTAGAAACCATTTTCTCATATGGCAGTTGAGAGAAGAGTGGGGCATGGATGACTTCAGTGTAGTAAATCACTTAGGCCAGTATCTCTGAAAAGCTGTTTGGTTACACCAAATATTTTGAGCATGTAAACAGATAGGAAGAGAAAATATATGTATCCAATATATATGTAACATTATGCCTCAGGGGAGCTTTTATTCTCAGGCTGTATTTTAGCTAACACAGATAACACAAATGTATAGTTGGAGAGATCTAACACTGGTTTTGTTGAAATGCTAGGCCCCAGCCCACAGATACCTCATTAGTCTGTTAGCTAAACAGTGCGTAGTATTTCATAAAAAAGTTTTTGGAATACACGCTAAGCCTGAAGGGCCAAATTCTTACTAATGCACAATAAACCTTGCTCTTTATCTCTTTTGTAATTCTAGTGAGAAACATTTTTAGTTCTTAGGAGATTTAAAAACCTCTCTGAAGCCCTCTGTGGTGTAAGTCTCAGTTTCTCTGGCTGCCCATGTTCAGGGTGAGAAAGCCTGAGCAGGTTTTGAGGTGACAGACACAGCAAATGCAGGGAGGCAATGCTACCTGACCGTGGGGCTAAATACAACTGTCAGAAATCCATTGCAATTGGGGATTTGGGCGCTCAGTTCAAAATTCAGACAGTAATCAATAGCATCTACTTCTAACACTGCCTAGGTCTCTAGTTCCTTGAGGTGGAAATTGCCTGAGTGCTTAAACATGGATTTAGCTGCCCTGTTGAGAAGATAATGTTCATCTTCCAGCTCAGTTCTCTTTTTATATGACTTTAGACAGATGGCTGCCCAGTTCTGCTTAAATCCCTAAAGAAGACTACAATGCAGGTCATTGTGCTCATCCACACAGAAGCTGCATCAGACAGTGGGTGGTAGAAGGCAGCAGAACAAAGTGACTTTTACAAATATCCCAGTGTCATTTTTTCCCCAGTAGACCCTTCTTGTTCTGAAAGAATTTGGCTTCCATATACTAGGACAAAGGCTTCAGCATCAGGACTGTTGGATATCATAAACACGTAAATTCACAATCCTTGCGTTGAAGTTACACTATCATACATTGGGGAAAGTAGGTCCCAAGTAAGAAAGGCTAGCCAAAGAGATGCAGATGTAAAATACAACCAGGTGTGAGGTCTGGAGCTGAGTTCTTGTCTCTTCCAGGACAAAAGCAAGTTGTCCTTGCCCGCTTGCCTTCTTTCCCTGTGACTCTTAAATTCCCAGCTGCAATTTTGCTCAGATTCAACCAGAGAGATGAAGAGTCTTCTCCATTTTTTCCTGCATGTGTTACAGCCTTGTACTAAGGGCATGCAGGACACGTCAAATCACCTCCTGGGTGAGGAGCCACAATCTGATTCTCCCTTGATATATTTCCAGTATAGCAGTGGACTAAATATAGGAAGAGATCTCATTTGGAGGCAATGGCCCTTCTTAATGGCTGAGCTAGCCTTATTTGCTTCAAATAAGTCCAGAGAAACTTTTTAAACTTTCAGGTAAGTCAACCAAAAAAAAAAAAACCAAACCCAAAAAACCCCAAAACAACAAAACCAGAGAAACCATTTCAAATGTTGCATTGACAAGCAAAAGGAGCTGCCCTTAAAAAAATGCAGCATTATACCTTCTGCAAAAAAATGCCCTACTGATCTGTCATCAGAGCACAACAACATGTCACTTATTTCCTCTCTCTAAAGTGTCAGGGACAGAGCATGAGCTGTTAACATCAAAATCGGTGGAAGTGTACCAGTTTAAAATTCACCTAAGAGTTTGGCCCTTTATTAGAAGTATTATTAGAGCTCTCTTTTTTGCAGTTATCTTTCAGAAAAGCTGGCAACCTGGGGTTAACATTCTGTCAAAAACCTATCATTTTCCCGCTCCCACCGTCCTCCTTTGCAGAAGCAGCCTGAGTTGCAGTACAAATGTCATTAGTTCCACAGGGAGCTCCAGACCTTTGAATGTCGCAGAACACTCTATTATTTAGTACTGCTATAAGATAATCTTTTCAACTGCTGTTTTCTAGTGAGAATTCTCAAAGATGAACCTATAAAGAACAGATGCCAGTTTTCAGTCACACAGGAATTTTGTCAGTTAAGTGACTTTTACCTTTATCCACTGGGACTTTGATTTTCAGACACAGGTATCAAGCTAACAAAACGTGCTATCACTGACAAGCTTCATGAAGGTTTGTTTCTTTTTCCCTTTCTTTCCATATTTTACGATTCAGAAAACACCCAGTACCTTAATCTGTCTATCGTTTCTGGGAAGAATGTTACCAAGAACTGTTTTAAATACATTCTTAACACAGATCTGTAAGTAATTAAATATGTAAGCTGAAACAGAAGGGTTTCAAAGTATAGTCACATTTCCTTTTCTCTTTAAATAATGTCATCTATGTGTGAGAGTTTTAAGGTTCATTATGTCTGCAGCAAATGTTCTCTCTGCAGGATGTGAGTTATAATAACTTGCTGAGCTGAAGTTGCCTTTTTCAGACAATAAAACCTGGACATATGCATGCTTGTGCTCTGTTCCTCAGAGGAGTTCCCCAAAAGGCATATCAAAGCAAAAAAACAATGAATAATGTTACTAAGGCATGGTTTGTAAGGCTCTCTCAGGTGTAACTTGTTTGGGGGCAAGAGAACTGAGAAGCAGAGTGGAACATGACAGCTCAGACATATATGGGTCTTTTTACTGATGCTGGGCTGAACAGAGAATGTCATATCTCCGAGCACAATCCAGAATAAACCAAACTTTTGTTTTAAAGATACTGGTTACATGAGAGCTTAGAGTGGGTCAACATGCACATTGTATCATATTGTCGTTTCTCTAGCTGCCACAATTTAGTGTTGCCAGTGCCCATAACACACTCTGTCAGTGTCCAATATTATCAGTGGAGTCGAAGAGGCAGCAGGGAAACCAAGAGCACAGGTGGGCTGTGCACTGTATCCTCATCACTTCTCTTATCAGCACAACTTGTCATAGGAATATGGATATTTACAGGAGTTAGCCATCAAAGGATACCATACATATAATCTTCTCTATTGCAGGCCAAGAAACCATGTTTTCTCCAGTGAAGATTTTTTTTTTTTCCTTAATTCCAAATGGGAGTTTTAATAAATGGTTAGGCAAAGAAAACACAGGAGAACCCTACACATGTTATTAGGCTCAGTGGTTTCAATAGGGTGCAGTCTCCCTCAATACGACCTGCATTAAATGACCTGCATTTTTCTGAAGAATCATAGATTTTGCCACATAGGAAGTTACAATGCTTATTTAAGAGACTGTGTTCCTACACAGGAAGATCATCTACAGAAAATTATAATTTCAAATAGCCAGGCCAGGTTATCATCCACCTTATTGGTTTAATTATTCTTTATCTCTGTGTGATATTGTTGTTGTAAGTGGAAAAACATCTCTGTTCAAAATCTTTATTACACTTGGGAAAAATAGAAGTCAATGCTTAATGCAGTTCATAAATCAAAAATGTTGTTAGTAATATATTCTCTTTTAAATCTAAGTATTGAAAAGTCCAGCTACTATTTTAAAAATAGAAGACAAATATTTCTCTAATGTTTTGATGATCTCATCATGAAAGTTAAAAAACAATGTACACTATTTTTTTTTTTTATTTATTTTCCTTAAGGAATTTAAGAGAATTATGGAAATTATTCCAATCAAATACAGGAACTATTGATTTTGTTTGTTTGTTTAAGTATGACAGAACAATTTTGCCAGATTAATTTCTGTAGTATGTTTCGAGGAAAAAGAAATAGTTGTATGTTTTACTTCAAGCTCTCGAATGGCAATCTACTGGATTGGGAAGTAGCTTTTCTGATGTTCTGCTGAATATGTCAGATGAACCAATAATAAACCACTGACCCTATAATTTGACAAAAATAGAAAGCTCATTTTAAGTAAATTTGTTTTCATACAAAGATGGGTTTCTTCACTTGAGATATCAGGAGATATATTGCTATATGAAGCTTTGCTTCTTCACTTTGAAAATCGCTTGATTTATACTGCTTTACATAGTGGCAATCAAAAAACAATGCCATCTCAAATGCAAAAATGTCATGAAAATGTATCACATATTTAATCTAATTTAGTGATACATTTGTCCTTCATATAGCCAAAATATACTTACTGGAGTCAGCAGTTCCCAGAGGTGGACACACTTGCCATAATATGTGAAGTTTGAATAAGCCTTTTAATACCTTGGCCTTGGTAGTATTTTTGTATTCACTGAGCAGTGCGGGTAGGGAGTGAATTATGCCATCAGATCAGATTCTCTAGTAAGTCTACAGTGTCCTGGAAAGGTATATATTGCTTTATGGGGAAAAAAATGGGAAGAGGAAAATCTCTTCCTTTCATCTGCTAAGACAAAATTGTCTTAACTACTTTTCTGGGCATTTTTTTATCACACAGCTTAATCCCAGACACATTTCATATGTCCACTTGAAGATAGTTTCTTTAGAGATAATAGATCTTGTTTAACTGTATGAAAATCAGAAAAACTCAGTTGATGTGTGACAGTTCATAGCCTTGTGGTCTTAAAATGAATTATTGTGGTGCATTCAGCAGTCTTGAAACACAAGTTGTGTTTTATTCAGCATGAAACAACAATCAATTTGAATGACAATGAAAACTCAGTGAAAACTTGTTGCCTCTCATAAAGTCTCAGTTTAACTTTAAATTGATGCTATATGCTTTTAAAGAGCTAAATAACTATCAGTTTCATATGATCCTGACTGAGATTTTTTTCTTTTTTTCTAGGAGTGAGCATTGACAGCTTTATTCACTTTTGAGACTCTCACTAAACAGACAATCATTACTGAATGATAAAGTAACAGGGAAGACAACCTCAAACATGCAACTCAACTTCTGTCTTTCTAGATTTGCTAATGAGTATATTTTACCATTCTGTCACCTTTTAATTGTGGAGTTGCTGAAGACCATATTTGCTTCTACTTTGATTACTTTGTATGCTGCATTTTCCATTTTCCTTCATTATTCCATTGTAACCTCTTATTTGTGCTCCCTTGTTTGTAGTTTAGCATTTTTAAAGGCTGCACTTTGATTTTCTCAGAGTCACCAGGACATAATATGTTCAGTTGCTATTCTCATCTTTTACAAAATGCGTCCCTAAATTATTCTGTCTCAGATTACTTTTCACAGATGTCTGTAGAAGTAATTATCTCATGTAGAAAGAGGCTTAGTTAATCAGACAGACTGGTTCTGTTTGAGTTTTACCATTAAGTTCATCCAACTATCTATGTGTTTTGAACTTCTGAGGTACACAAAAACTGCTGCATGTTATAAAGGCTAAATATATATTACAAATGAAATTAAATCTAAACGGAAAAAAAAAGAAAAAAAATATTTCCTAAACCCTATAAATAGAAAGCAAATTTCTGTATCTCAGAAGTCCTTAATTTTTCCAAATTTTCTCTTTGGGGTGAGATAGAGAGTTTTATTTCATGAACTATTCTGTTTGATTTGCAATAAATTTGTTGTAATTTACCTGGAGCTAAGAGGAAGTAGGTGATGTGCTCCAAATGCAGAAACAGAAAAGGAGTCTTCAAAGAAGGAATAGCAAATTCAATTGAATAAATCAAAACTCTTGTGTCTAACATTCTTGAAAGAGGGACTTCATACTTCATTGTTTTTGTTCTGTGTTCTTGGATGTACAGGTTGTCCAAATATCGTTACCTTCCACTTTAAATGTTTTCTATCCCAAGAGAAATATTTTGTAATGGAATTTTGTAATGAGTATTTGCTAATGACTTTTAAGATTGCTGTTCATTTTCCAGGGTTCTTTTTTTCCTATAAAATGTCCCATGAATCCAGCCAGTCTTAAATATATATCTAGAATGAAAGATTTTGGCTAAAAGTCTTCCAAGGCATTTTGAGTTTAAAAGGCCTGATAACTTGGTACATATCCTGAAAAAAATGACACTCAAAGTTCGGAAAGCCAATGTTTTCTAGTATCAGTCGGTGTGAGAATCTTTTCTGAACCTCTATAGGCTCAGTTGTATAGTAATTCTGTCTAGTTTTCCTATTTGTTTATTGCTGAGGAGAAATTATTCTGTTTTGTTTGTAACATCTTGTTACCTGAATACAATATATAGTCATTCTTTTGGCAAAACAATAATACAACATAACTCTAAGAATACAACATAAGTCTATTTGTGTTTCTATCCAGTCTTTCTTTTAATTAAATGTGTTAGTGATGCTTTTGGAAGATATAAGACAGCATGGGAAAATGCTGATGTTATAATTACAGTTACAAACTCTTTGCTTGTTTGTAACATGCCATTTACAGACACAATATTACACTGATGGTGTATTAGTCCATATGCAATACATGTACTGCACAATGTCATATGCCACCTTTATTCTACACTTATCAATTAATAGGTTGACTCGAAAAAAAGTCAGTGACACAGTCTTATCACACAAAATCAGAATATTCTGATTTACTGTTCCAAGAGAAGTTGGAAAAGGTAAAACAAAAGGTCTACTCCCTATCAAACTGGACCCATAAAGGAACACTAGCTGTCTCAGGCTCTGCATCTCCTTTCTCACTATCCGTGTTGCCACTTTCTATGCAACTGCCCATGAGGGCTCCATTCAGCTATCTCATGACCTAAGCAGTGTGACTTCACCCAACTTTCATGTGAAGAATAAAAAAACCCACCCAGCTAACAAACAGAAGACCATGGTTTTAATAGTGAAGACATTGTTACATTCTTTTTTTTTTCTTGAAATAATTATTCAATTGAATTCTGTAATATTTCTATTAATTGTCTTCCAGGCTATATTTGTTTCTTCTTTCCCACTTTTGTCCCACTAAGTAAGTCTTCTTGTCCGTTGTAATTTAAAGCTAGTTTAAGTATACCTATTCTATACTGCATTCTGCAGTGAAAACATTTACCTCCTACCCCAACTCACCCAGAAGCATCTTTCTCATCTGTGTTATCACCTGTTTACAGAATTAAGCATATGATGGTTCATTTGTAGCTCTCACACCCTTGAGATATGAACAGGAGAAAGTATAATTGGCAGTGAGGATTTTGAAGTACCTTTGTAATTTAGGAACATGAGTCCAACTGAGCTTCAGGGACACTTTGGTTTCTTTAGTCACAGAGGCATTTATAAATCAAAGTAATTTATGTGTTTGTAAGCTTATAAACAAAATCAGATGAAGTGTTTACTGCAGTAGCAAGGGACTTGGTCTGATGAACCAGGAGTACTTTTTTCAGTCCTATGTTCCTAAAATATAGAGACATAAATGAAGAAGTGAATATGATAACATTAAGACTGTCCACATCTTATCTTGAAATGAAGCCTCCTGTGTTCTCAAAAATCTCTTCCAGACTCATTCTCCAAAAGAAAGCAATACAATTCTCTGGGACCTCTTGGTAATGTGAAAAAAATCACATGTAAGTCAGTAAACAGTTTGTAGGAAGAAGACATCTAGATGAATGTCCTCTTTCTGGTTTTGTTCTTGAATGACAGCCAAGCATAGATCCTTGAAGAAAGATCCTTGAAGAAAACACAAGATCAAAGTTTAAAAATAAATAGAATAAAAATAAAAATAATAAAGCAATAAAGAAACCTACAATAGCTAAAGAAATAGAGTTGAAAAAACTACAAACAATAAAAATAAAACCTAAGCGTCTATCTGTAATAGTCTTTACTGGAAGACCATTGTATTCAGAGGAGTTAGTGATTCACCTAACTGGTAACCTGAGCAGGTACAGGCATCCTGTGCTGTGCTGTGCTGTGCCACACTGTGCTGCACATACAGCGTAGCCTTCAGACCCACTTTGTGTCACACACATCACTTGACCACAGGATGAACTTGGCTGGTGAATGGTAACAGAGGCACCTACAGGCAGTTCCCACTTGCTACTGGTGATTACACCACCTGTGGGGTCTTGCCTTTGTCTAAGAGTGCAGCAACAAGTTCTTATGTGAACATCCTTTCAATTTGACAGTAGAAATGATGAGTAGAGCTGTCTTATTGTAAGAAAATCCTATAGTAGCTCAAATGACCAAAATGGAGAACCTGTTTCTTCCATGGATGGGCTCTGCACAGTATGCTGTGTGGATTGGAAGTCTGCTCAATGTTGCACAACTTGGAGCTTCCAGTATCCAAAGGGATTGTAAGATTATCTATACTATTCTCTTTTTCTTCATAGTATTAGCTCTAATAAATAGCACTTTCAATGATACTTTATGGAGTTTGGAATCTTTTCTCATTAGAATGGTAACGGACCAGCACCTCCCAGTGCAAAACAGCATCCCATGCAATATCTCAGAGGTGGTCATGCTTATGGACAGTAAATACAAATGATTACATCACCAAACAGGTGAAATACCAGTTATTTGCCATACCAATATCAAGTGTGTGGGCTTTCCATTATGTGTTTGAACATGAAGAAAGGTAAACAAGAAATTAATCTAATAAGAGTCACTATGTCCATGCAAGGAAGTACCTTAGATGTCTTGTAGGGATTATGCATTTCGTAATGGACAGGACAAATACTTTTACATTTTTGATAAAAAGGTGTTATTGAACATGGTGAGGCAAATGCCTCAAGGAATGCCTTAGCAACTTCCTGATAAGAAGTTTTCTAATGCATAGGACTAGAAAACTTAGTAGGTTGATCTGACAAGTCAACTAATATATGAAAGTTTCTTCCCATAATGGAAAGAATAAATTTGGATTCTTCAAGAATCCAGTTCTTCAAGATTATTCATGATGTGAAAAGGTGTCTTACATAGCTACAGGGGACAGAAATAGGGTTACTGAAGACCCAAGAGTGTAATTACTTCCTAGAGGTTAAGGAGAGAAGTCCTCTGACAGGTTGAGTAATATGGAGACACAAGATTTTTTCAAAAAGCACTGCTGTACCAAAGCCATGACATCTATGGACTGGAAACTGTTGGATCACCTTTACTGAAATAACAATATGGCAGATCTTTAGGGTTTTTTTTTTTTTTGTTCTCCAAATATAAAATTAGGAATCATTTTAGTCATAGATATTTGTGTTTAAAATTGAGGACTAGAGATACAGATCACAGTACCCCAAAATTTTTGAAGTCTTTAGGAGGACCAGATGAAGTGAAAGTGAGAAATGGCAAACGCATATATCTATCATTCAGTGCAAAATTGAATGAACTTGACTAAATCTTAGAGTACTGTCTACCCAAATTGCAGATATCAAGAAAAATTTCCTTTTGTAGAAGCTATTTGTATAGAATCATAGAATCATGGAATTATTTAGGTTGGAAAAGACCCTTAAGATCATAGAGTCCAACTGTAAACCCAACACTGCCAAGTCCACCACTAAACCATGTCCCTAAGCACCACATCTACATGTCTTTTGAATACCTGCAGGGATGGTGACTCAACCACTTCCCTGGGCAGCCTGTTCCAGTGCTTGACAACCCTTTCAGTGAAGAAAATTATCCTAATATCCAATCTAAACCTCCCCTGGTGCTATTTGAGGCCATTTCATCTTGTCCTATAACATGCTACTTGGGAAAAGTATATAACAGTTCCTCTAGATTTCTAATGTGACCAAAAGTAGTCATCTTCTGACCTCCTACTTACAGATGCTTTTTTTCCCTGTTTGGCAGTATGATCCATCTTCTATGGTGATAACTCAGGCAAAGCCATTTAGACATCAGTGGTTGTGCTGGCACAGTCACAAACTGGTATAAATGGAAGCCTTGCAAGCTTTAAGCAGAAAAGTAAATCAAGTTATCAATAAAGAGATGACAGAATAAAAGTGATGATGTACCAGCACATGGAATATTGATTAAAGATTGGGGTGTTTCAAGACAGCTATGGCAGAAATGGAAAGGTCAAGGGGAAGGCAATTAAAATGGTTAGAAATATCTTACTTTCAAAGGGATGCCAGCCTACAAGACTGTGATGCTTGTAATACTCTCAGGCTTGCTTGGGGCTAGAGATCACACAAACTAATCTGTAAAAGAACAGATGAATGACTGGCAACTAGCTAGCATTAATTTTCATAACATCACAAGTAATTTTCAGTCAGGAACTGATCTGGTTTCATTCTTTTATGTAAGACCCCTGAGCCCAGAGTTTCATGGCCCCAAAGCAGCAGTAGGCATCTGTACATATGCACGCAGAAAAAATGTGTGTTTCAGATGACTTCCGTTGGAAATTTTGAGTTTTAATCAAATAGGGTTATTATTTTTATGAACAAAGAACACTAAGGAATCACAGAGGTTAAATGATACAAGTAACAATTTATTCTGTCCAAACAAGTAGTGTTTCTTGTGGGAAATATTCATGAATCAGTATTGATTATACTTCTGCTTCTGACTAATTAGCTTTACACACTTTCAGTTAAAATGTCATGAGTGTAACAGATACAAGTGTCCTGCAGGAATTCAGGAATAACTTTTACTTTATTATGTTTCCTGTCCAATGATAATTTCTTTCTTTGGAGAAGTGAACTCTACTGTCTCAGGTGACAAAGCAACATTACCATACTCTATTTTGTATCACACAGACCATTATTCAAATGGAATTATTTGAATGGAGAAAAAACATCAATATTATTAAACATTAAATATTACTGAGGTACCCAGCTGTGAAAAGTAGAGTAATGGGAAAAAATGAAAAACAGGAAACCTTTACTCATAGTGAGCTGTGCCTCACCCAGCACATCTTTATGGGATCCTTTGATTAGGGAACGAGGTTGATTTAAGATATCTATCTGAATGAAACATTTCTCTTTCTATTGGTTGTGAGATAAGGTTTTAGTGTCTTTACTGTCCCATCTATGATTTGCTAGTTCACTTAATTAACTCTGATTGCTCTAGGCTAGTCTTTCTAGTTACCATTTGAACTTGAGTGTTTGTTTTTCATGGAAAAAATATGTATATGTTGATGTATTTGAGGCATAAATTTTAGAATCCCTTAAAGGATTCATTTTTTTTTTTTTTTTTAATAGGGATAAGGAACTTGTCACTATGATGAACAGAAAAGGAATGTATCACTGTTACCAAAAAGAAAAAGTTGCAGGCTGAAGAGATGGTAAATTACCATGGTTTAGGACAGGGAAGGAAAGAAAAGAGAAAGGATAGGGAACACACAGAAGAGTCATTAAATGATAGGGAATAAAAAGTGGCTGTTAGATGACAGCTAGCAGGAATAACTAATAGATAAAGCTAGGGAGGCTACAAAAAGGTGTGCAGTTTGAAATTTAGTTGCAGCAAAGTGTTTACCTTGCATTTAATGAGGTGAATATTCTAAACTTAAAATACCTATGAGGTGAATATTCTAAACTTAAAATACCTATGAACATTGTAAAATAAGTTAGAATGAAAAGTGTAAACAGAAAAATATGAATGAAAAATGGTAACTTTTTGAGATGGGAGGACAGTTCCCTCTCTTCAGTGCTATTCGATGGATTCTAACAATAACTTGGCTGAGAGTTTGTAGATGGACAAAGTCAGGTGGCTTTGTTTTCATGATTCAAATGAGATAATTGATCTAGATTATCTATTTTTATATCAAAGCAAGAGCAAAAGAAAAATATTGGTTTTAAGCATGAAAAAACCGTCACTGTAGGACATAGAGGAAAAGACTTTGTCCATCTTCATCTTAACCAGTTAGTGTGATCTGCTTGTGTGATGTCATGGCAAAAATGTCTGACATATATGGATTTAGTGATGCAAAGTCATGAAGTCAGAGTTGCCTGTTACCTTAGAGTGTCAGAGGGTCTGGAGATTGAAGTTAGCAAGCACAAATGGGAAAATATCATACAAATTTAACAAAAATTGACTTCAGTAAATGAAGCACTTTATCAAAGGGTGTGGTAAATTCTCCTCCCCATACCCTCCCTCCCCTTCTTGAAGTTGTTAAATTGAGAAGTCATGTCTCTACAAATACACCATTTATTTCAGCTGCAAATTTTAGGTCACATGCAGGAATCACTGGATGAATTTTATGCCTTGTGATGGAATCAGTAACGCAGACATGTGTTCAATATCTGTTCATATAACAAAGGCACTGAAAATACTTTTTTTTTGTTTTTCAGTTGGGAAATAGTAGTTCAATTTAATGAGAGATACTTAAAGTGATTGTTTAAAAATATTTGATCCAAATGGCACAGTTTTTATGAAGCCTGAAATCTAAGGAAAACAAACAACTGTCACTAAGGCTACATTTTCCCAATGTCTTGTGAAAAGCACCCTTTGGACAACAAGTCATTCAGAAGAATTATAGCGTTCCATAATTGTAAACTATGGAAACTACCACAAGATAGTCTCTGTAGCAGTTACAGTGGTGAACAACTAGCAGTTAGCAATCAGGAGAGAGGGTGCACTTTTCTTTGTACTTATGGTTTATTTAGATTAAAACATTACATACCTATTACTTAAAGCATAAAATATTATCAGAGGTGATGCTGTTTTCTTCATCCTCACCTTTGATAATAACTGTTTTAAAGATGTAATGCCTCTACTCCTAATTTCTGTAGACCAAATCTGTATTTGTATAAGAAAAATACATAATGTTTTTCTTAGTTCTAGATCAGTTAAAAGGATTTGATATGTCAGAAGTCATATTGTCTCTTCCCATAGCATGTTCCTGGTCAATGATTCGTTATCTGCATCACTGGAGAAACCAAATTACTCAATTAAACAAAGGTATTTTGTCATAAATTCTTATTTATTCTCCTCACTCAATTTCTTTTCAGTAGAGTAGCCAAACAAGTTCTGTGCTTAATAATTTTATGGATATAGACTGAAACAACTGTTGAAGATTATTTTTAGATTACTTTCAGTGGTTGTCACTAGAAGTTTTTAATTCCTTTGGGAAAAAATGAGCCATTACTTTCCTCCCTGCTTGTGTATTTCATTATGCTACTCTGACATTATAGGAGAAATATTCAATATTTCATATTACATACCCTTGAGAAGAGATGGGTTGAATTTTTGCAGGAATTGAACAGTACTAACAGTATTAACTTGCTTTTATTTTACTTTGAAAGCTTAGTCCAGTTTAGTAATTTTCAATAGTATTGTGTGACTTCATGAGAAGGAAATCCCTAATCTCTTTGGAAGATGAAAATTTATTCCTGTTTTCTCTCTTTCACTCATGATCATTGGACCCTCTCTTGACATTTAGAAAATTAGAGTTTCTGACCAGCCAATAGTTTCAGAATGATTTAATTTCATATCTTAGTAGAGATGGTCCGCCTGGAATCGTGCCATAATGAGAATGATATGCACCATCAAGAAAATAATATATTTATTTTTTTCCCCAATAAACCCATTTATTTCAAAAACCTGTTTGATTTTCTCTGCATATAAATTTTAATATATGAGAACAACAGTTAACAGTATTGACTAGTATTTTTTTTTTAGTTTTTGCTTTCTTGAGAATCCATATACCATTACAATACAGTATTGATCTCTGCCTAAAGCAAAATCAAGCAAATTGATTTCACAGTCCAGAAAATCTATCATGATGTTAATGTATTACTAATTGAAGAAGTGGTTAAATAAATGAACCTCGCAGTAAACATGAGATCTCAATACACTTAAAACCTAAAGGCCTGGCAAAAGAAATTACACCAGCAAATTAATCTTTAATACAGGGACTGCATTATCCATATATGAGCTTGGTCAGCATAAAGAACACAGCATTGTCCCAAAGTCAGAAATGCTCTCTCCCAAAGTGAGTGGAAATATGCAAAGAGTATTGTGCTGACCTTCCTGAAGTTTGATCAGAAACAGCTGGAAACTTAGGTGACAGGGCCTATAAAATCCTACCATCTTCTCAGATTACATGTAGATGTGCAAACTTCCTTTTCCTTCCTGCTGTGAAACTCATTTTTGCCACCAGGTCTTGAGAGCTCTCTTGCATAAGAACTGACCCTTCTTACTCATACCAATATCCAAGTGGAAATTGCCTTCCCTCCACTGCAGTTGATCCCATGAAATGAATACCATGGGAATCAATATTAAACAAAGTTTGATACAGACCTATGGTTTTACAGATTTTTTTTCCCTTGTACTAATCCAATATATTAAATTGAAAACTTTTTCTGAAGATCCCCACACATTCTGTTCTGCCACAAGCCAGTATGTTTACTTACCAAATACTTGATAAGTATTGACAAGGTATGAGAACCTGAGTAGGTTCTCATAGCTGCTTTAATATAAAAATGGGTAAACTAACATGTAAAGCCTGTGATGGAGGAAGAGTAACTTATTTGTCTTTGCTGGTCTCCTTGTCTGCATGCTAATTCTATCACTTGGGCAAAAAATCAGAAAGTTTGTTTTTAAAGATTCTGTAACCTTCATTGTTGCCTTGAGTAGCAGCGAAGAAGCTGACAGACTGCTGGTTCCTATTTGTAGTCAGCAAAACTCCTTTTATGTCTCATTCTTTGCCAGAAAAGAAAAGGAAGCTACTCAGTCAAGAAGATATAGTACTCCATTCAGGAAAGCAGAAAAAGAAGTTGGAGACAAAGGGAGCTGATTGCAGGAGTTTGTTACTCCCAAGGAAGTGATTACAGACAGAAGTAACTTAGAGATCAGAATAGTCAGGGCATGTGAAGGAGAATCACAAAAAGCACTACTTACATTGATAAAAAAACCCTCTGCAATTCATGTCAATTTCTCTTCCTGTAAAAGTCGATCTATTTTTGTCTTCTAAATACTGTGTGAATTTCTAAATCAAAGTCTGATTTAAATTTTTAAATTTCTTTCTCTTTTTTTTCCATTTTACTACCAAATGAAAAAAAAAATCCAGTAGCCTCATTTTCATGCCTCCGTGAGTTTTTCCATTTGTCTTTCCATTTTGTGCCCTATAACTTTTCAAATATCTTCCCTAACTTCAGAAATATTAGGTATTCTCAAAATAACAGCTCTTCACCAGATTCTTTGTCACAGAAATACAATAGGGAACTTCACTCCTTGTTTAATAAAACCTCAGTTTCTATTCAGGATGGAAATCATCAAGGAACAGTCTTCACATCCTAAAGAAACTTGGACAGATGTAGGAAGGTCCCCTCTAAATCTGGGAGGTGATATTAAAGTTGTTTGTAGAACTAAGAGAAGAGAAGAAACACAAGTGAAGTGAGGTTAAAGGAATTTATGCACTTGTGAGTGTGGACCACCGCTTGTATTAGGAAATATTTCTTCACTGAAAGAGTTGCCAAACATTGGAACAGGCTGCTCAGGGAAGTGGTTGAGTCCCCATACCTGGAGATATTTAAAAGACATGTAGATGTGGCACTTAGGGACATGGTTTAGTGGTGGACTTGGCAGTGCTGGGTTTAGAGTTGGACTTGATGATCGTAAAGGCTTTTTCCAACCTAAATGATTCTATGATTCTATTCCCTGTCTCCTTGTGTGTACTGCTTGCTTCACTGAGATCTCTACTGACGTGACCTTGCCAATTAAAAGGCATAAAATTTCTGTAAGTGGCCAAGGCACTACATGACAGTAGTTTTGTGTCTTCAGCTCTTGCTCTAGCTTATTACCTTATTCTCCTTGAGAAGTTGTCATAGCCAGGTAACCCAAATCTATTTATTTACCACATTTTTCTTCCTTTTTCTCCTTCCCCTTCCATAGGCCTCAAACTTTTTTGATGTATCTTGAACGTTATATATATTCCTGACTATAACACACATTATTACTATGACTGAATTTCATGAAATGTATGTAACTTCCAGAGAAAATAAGCCAAGTCTGAAATATTTGTAGATTAATACTCTTATCAATGTAATTTGTGCTATAATCTATCTTCTGCTCAGATATAGACCAATCTATTATCTGTCTTTTGTATGCATGCTAATATTTAGAGGTTTATAATATAAAATAATATGAAATAAAGATTTAAAAAATTGATCTGTTTAGGCTAAAAATAGAGACGATTCAGAAGGGCTATACACAACATCTCCAAATGTATAAAAGGCTTTTTAAAGGAGGAATGTCTGTCTGTTCACTGAATCTGTGGAGGAGAGAACAAACAGTAAGCTGCTTAAATTGCATTAAGTAAGATTTAGTTTAGATATCCGATAACATTTTTGTAATTTGCCTTGAGGCAAACAGTACAATAATGACCTCCTGAAGTCCCTTCCAATTCTGTGTTATTCATGTCCTATGGGGAAGAAGGGGGTGGGGCAGCTACAGGGGTGGCTTCTGTGAGAAGCTGCAGGAAGCTTCCCCCATGTCCAATAAAGCCAATGCCAGCTGGCTCCAAGATGGACCTGCTGCTGGGCAAGGCTGAGCCCATCAGTGACAGTGGTAGCATCTCTGGGATAACATATTTTAAAAAGGACAAAAATGCTGCACAACAGCCGCTGGGAGAGAGGACTGAGAATATGTGAGAGAAACAACCCTGCAGACACCAAGGTCAATGAAGAAGGAGGGGGAGGATGTCCTTCAGGTGCCAGAGCAGAGATTCCCCTGCAGCTTGTGGTGAAGACCATGGTGACACAGGTTGTCCTCTTGCAGCCCATAGAGGACTACCATCAGGTGGATATGCCCTGAAGGAAGCTGCAGCTCAAGGAGAGCATGCAAGAGCAGGCTGCTGACCAGACCTGTGACCCAGTGGAGAGGAGCCCATGCAGGAGCATTTTTTTTGGCAGGACTTGTGACCCCATGGGAGACCCACACTGGAGCAGTCCTTTCCTGACGGACTACACCCCGTGGAAAGGACCCATGCTGGAGCAGTCTGTGAAGATCTCCAACCCATTGGAAGGACCTACATTGGAGAAATTTACAGAGGAACACCTATGAAAAATAATTTTTCTCTTTTATTTCTCCTCAGTCCTGACTAAGGCTGTCCTTTTCCATTTGTTTACTTTTTGTTTGATATTATTTAATAATGTACCCTTTTGCAAAACATTAAAGAGATTCTCTTCAGCAGTTCTTAGCTGTTGTTTGATTCAGTTGCTTCCTTTTTAATGTTCTGCATGGCTGGTCCAGAATTTAAATGAAAATTATACACTTGTAACCAGCTGTTAGCTAAACTGCTACCCTTCAACAGTTAATCTGTGTTGGTTTTTTTTTTTTTTTAATGACTGACCTATGTTTAGATCTTTACTGTTTTTTAACCATTACAATTTTAGTATGAAGTACAGTTCAGATCAGATCTGTTGGCACCATATTACACTTTGGTACTGAAGACAGCTCTTATTTTCAGAACCGCCTCTTGTGATTTTTGAGAATTATATCTTAAGAATGAGTTTCAGAATCTCAGACTAGCTTTAAAACATTAGGCAATATTTCCACTTACCCTGCCTTTATATAAAAGAAAGATAGGAAGTAACAGGAAAGGTGTATAGCAGGATGTTATTTGAGGACTTAGAAGGAGCTGGAATAAGTGACTCTATGTAAAAGAATAAATTGAAGAAAGCTTTACTTCAAATATCTGTCTGGCTGAACGACGTTAAGTCATGATATAATGCAAGGAAATTTTCTGTAAAAAATTACAAAAGCATGTTTCCTGACGAAATTTACTGGATCTTGTTGTGGTTTAGCACCAGTCAGCAACTAAGCAGCACACAGCCGTTCGCTCACTCCCCCTACCCCGGTGGGAAGGGGGAGAACTGGAAGAGCAAAAGCAAGAAAACTCATGGGTTCAGATAAGAACAGTTTAATAACTAAAATAAAATAGTGATAGTAATAATGGTAATGATAATGATAACAATAACGATTATGATAATAATAATAATGATAATGATAATATAATAAAAAAGAAAATAATGAGAGAGAGGAATGAAACCCAGGGGAAAAAAAAAGGGAAAAGAAAAAAAAAGCCACAGGTGCTGCAACTGCTCACCACCCACTGACCGATACCGCCAGTCCCCGAGCCATGATCGCTGCCTCCCTCGGCCAACTCCCCCCAGTTAATATACTGGGCATGACATCATATGATATGGAATATCCCTTTGGCCAATTCGGATCAGCTCTCTTGGCTGTGCCCCCTCCCCTCTTGGCTTCTTGTGCACCTGGCAGAGCATGGGAAGCTGAAAAACTCCTTGACTAGTGTAAGCACTACCTAGCAACAACTAAAAACATCAGTGCGCTATCAACGTTATTTTCATACTAAGTCCAAAACGCAGCACTATACCAGCTACAGTGAAGAAAATTTAACTGTATCCCAGCTAAAACCATGACAGTTTCCAGCATTTTACAGCTACTACAGGGTAAATAAAGTCTACTTGACATACCATGGGGCAGGGCAATTTGGTGGAGGGGGAGGAATTGCAGTTTTGGAGTGCATGTTTTTTGCCAGATTGATATAACCCTCAAAACTGGCTGAATAATGCCGCTCATCTTTAACCATATTAAAATATGCTCAGAGTCATGAATTACTCACCATGTAAGACAATCAAAATTGCAATTTTTTACTTCAGTGACACCAATACAAATGTCAGGGATGCTTAGCTAGCCATGAGGAATAAGCATTTATGAATGAAATCTCATTGCTAGAAACAAGGCAGTATAGACATTCCTTGTGAATGAAATGAATTGCATCCAAGGAATATCTGGCTCTTTTGGCATGAGTTTCTGTTTCCAGCAGAAGCAACCCAGTAAAGCTCCTAGTAACATTTTTAACTGATTGCTTGGTTTTCTAATTATCAATATTAGCTAATTGCTTTGGTCTACAGCCAACAGTAGTTGTTTTTTTTTTCATTCTTTACAGTGTTGTGAATTAAGCTGTACTCTTCCAAAACTGCCTAGCCTATCAAAATCCCATGAGAAGAGCAATGCAATGGTTGCTTTTATCCTGCTCAGCTTCACCTCAGAAACAAATATATTTTGTCTGTGTGCTTATAACAGTGTAAGAGTGTTTATCTATGAAATGGTGTCAAAGCTGTCCACATGATAATATTTTGATATTTTCAGTTGAAGTACATAACATGTATTACTTATCTCTGCTTTTTATATTGACTGTATGACTCTTCTAGGCCACCTAGGATACCAAACACTAAATATAAATTCTTTTCATAACTTCAGTGTGCTGCATACCTGAAGGAATTCCAAACACCTTTCAGTTTCAGAATGAGATCTTCCAACCTTGAAAGAAAGAGGATTTTATTATCTTACTACAATTGCTTCCATGACTGAGAAGTTGAATACATCTCTTCTTGTTTTATTGTCAGCTAAAGTATCCAAGTATCCTAAAGAATCCAATACATTCTATTAATCTGCTGTAGTAGAATTAGTTTAATGGAATATTAAATGTAATGCAGACAGTTTTAGAAAACTTACTAATAGTGTTTAATTTAAAAATTATTTTCTATTATTTTGAGATTTTGGAGGACAGCTCAAGTGTGATCTTTGTCTTAATGTAGAGTGGTTAAATTTTTGGTGATCTTTTCCTATATGGATAAACTCAGTTATGCATCATGGACAAATTCTAACAAAATTTAGCATTAAAAGTTCAATGACATAACTGCTTAAGCCATTTTGTCTTTTCCCCACATATGGGTCTCTCATGTACATTTATTTTACATATTTTGGCTGCATAAATTTTTGCCTCATTTTTTTTTAAGAATAGTAACATTTTTCTTGTTCCAACGTTGTTTCACACCCCATATAGTCACTATTTTTAATAATGCTGGACAAACATCATCAGAGTATCAGTAGAATTAAATCAGAGAGTTGCTTATTATCATGAAGCACTGGTGCTCCTGATGACATATTACCAGGAAATACTAGTCTGGAAAATTTCTCAATGACAGAAATTTATACAGTTGTCTTCATCAGATTTAAACATTCCAGTCCTATTGATTTCCTTGGTTAGATTTGATATAGTGCTGCTTACTCAGTATTTTTGTTGCTTTATATATATATATAAAATAACTTTTTTCTTGTTTTTATATATATAAAATATATAAAGATTTATATAAAGCAACAACAACAACAACAACAACAAATATAGACAGATATTCCCAGTTCGATGGTTTCCTTCCAATACCTGAACTGGAGCTGTTGTGAACTTCTGTATCACATCTTCAGTGAAGGTCTGAAATGGACAGATGTGGGTTTTTTTTCCTCTCCAGGCCTTCCTTCGAGCATTTAAGGTAGGGTTCATTTCACGTAATAACAGATGTTTAATATACAGATATCTACTTCCAAGTGAATCAGTCTGAATTCACTTTGTAGTCAAAAAGAAAATTAATTTGTCTTAGGTAATGTTTCCTCTGCTCTGCTTTAAGCATCTTCAATAAGGTGAGCCAATACATGCTCTAGCAGTGTTCATCTCTCTCCACTGACTAGAGAGGGACCCCTAGTTCATTAATTGGACAAATCCTTCCTCTAACATTTTTCTTTTGGTCTTTCTAAGCCAGTGAATTCCTGCCTAAAAAATATGACAAACACCTGAAACAGTTTCACAAGCTTTCTTTACCATCTTCAAAATCTGTAAAGATGATCCAATTTCTATCAATGATCCAAGTTCTTGCACTTGACCATTATTAGTTCTTTAAATGTTTTCTTCAAACATAATATGATTGCAATTTTTTTGTGAGGTCACAGAAACAAGGGCTGTATTTGGATTTAAATGCATTGCTAATAAAACACTGCTCTACACATGAACCTGGAAATCTAGGAAAAAATAAAGTAAATGTTAAATAGTGCTTAGTGAGCTAATTTTTTCCACACAAATGCCAAACTGTTCATGTAACAATATTTCATTAAAAGTGAAAAAAAGAAAACTGTACCAGGCAGTACAAAACACTTCCCTTACCACTCTCTGCACTAGTGAGGTAACTGCTGGCAAACTGCCTGCTTCCTCTCCTTGTAGTGATACCTCCCTTAGCCAGGGACTGTATGATCTTTCAAGGCAACAAAGCCTGATCCAGACCAACAGTGCTGCTGAGACAGGAGCTGCTTCTCCTTGTCTACCTCTCCTCTGCTTGCTCCACCAGACCTTCCCATCACCTGATCCTCGTCCTGATCTGCATCTGCCTTGACTAGCTGCTCGGCACGTGCTGAATTCCCACTAGCAGCTGTAGCTAACTGCTTCAGCATTCCTAAGCATCTTTCTAGTGCTTTTTCTTAGATTACAATAGATGTATTATTTATGACTAACACAGTTTATTGGAAATAGGAGAGCCTTAGCAGACTTCACTATCTTGTAGCTCAAAGGAAACTAAATGCCAGTCCCTCTTCAGAGCTCACTAAGACCTCTAAAAAAAGTCTCTAAACTGTTTTCTCTCTGCTCCAGACTCCCACTTCTCTATTCCTCAGAAGCTATTTCTTTATATTAAGAAGGTTTCAGACATAAATACCTGCCCAGACTTTCACACACTAAGACAATTACAATTTTTTTATACTTTTTGATATGCTTCCCTTTTAAATAGAAATGCTTCCAAAGTAATGAAAAGAACATATGTAGAAGAATATTTCAGCCCTATGCATTGGTCTCTTTTAGTTTATTTACCTTTCTCTCTGATGGATATCACCAGAGCTGAATTTCTTGGCCATAAGGAAGAGTAGAGAAAGGGCTTATGGGCAATATGCTTTGTCTTCTGGGTTTTCATCGCAGGACTTTCATTTTCTCACTACTTTACTGAAGACTTAAACAAAAATTCCTAGAAGAATCTCTAGGTAGATTTCAACTAAAAGTTATAGATCAGCAAATTTTCTTTCTTTTTTAATTTTTTTTTTTTTCACTGCTGCTGTTGCACGATGGCAGGAATTATAACCTTCCCATCCAGCACAGATTAATATTTCAGTGTTCTTTGAAAAACAGCTGTTATATTGGCTGAGACTGGGTGTGTTTCTAAAACTACTAATGTGCAAACAGCTATTAACCTTTTAAAATTGTGTTCCACACATAATGGCATTTCTGTTTGAATCGGATTAAATCTTTAGAGTCTAGAGTTAGAATCTAAAAAAAAAAAAAAGTGAAAAACAGAACCATTACAGACCAAATTTTAAAAAACCCCCAAAACCAAACAAACACAAGATTCAGTCATTCAGAGGCTATAGTAGGTGCTTGTTCTTTTTTATATAGCTTAACTACTGGAGAAGGCGTCAAAATAATAGTAACCATGGGTTATACTATATCTATAGTTAGGATATATCTGGCTATATTTTACAGAGCAGAAGAGGCAGATGGTGTATATCCCCTATGATCAGCCTTGTCTATAATTACACTCACATGCCAGAATCAGGAAACTTTATAGAATCCACCAATATTATACTTTCAAATTGGTTGACATCTTTTGCCCAGAAGGTGAGTTCTGCCTGAACATAAAACTTTGTATGCATGTAGAGTGAAAACAATTTTGAGTTATATTTTCTTTCCAAATATAGCACTCTGAAAATGCACATGAAATGAATGTGAAAATACAAACATGAAGTAATTAGACACGTTTTTGTTGTATGTTTTATCCTGTGCTACGAAGCTGTGGAAGGTAGCCTTTAAGACCTCTAAGTGCAGTGAGTAAGACCTTACATTCCACAGGATCTTACCTTCATCTGAAATTAACAAATCTATTTTGACTGCCCTGTATTTTTCTCCAAGCTAATGTTATTTTTCTTCAACAGCATAGCAGTCACTGCTGCAATGAATCAGTACAACTGCAGGAAAACCAGTCATATTTGGGTTGTAAAATAGCCAGATCAGACCTGATTGGGATATTGAACTATCTGAAGATTGCTCTGGATGACAAGAGAATAGTTAATCTTGTCATAGAAAAACAAAGCTTAATTTCTTTACATCTCTGTGATCCTATGCTAAAGGGAGAGTCACTGGCCACTTTGTGGGAGAAAAATATTCAGTGTACAAGGACAGTTTGCTTTTACCAGACAGGAGCTGGTAGAATGACTCACAAATTACAGTCATTATGATGCTTGCTGTCAACATATTTGACACTGCAGAGGACTTGACAGTGATGCTTTGAGAAAGATATGTTACCCAAGTGAATTTTCCTGAAGTAAAGGCACTTATATATATTTATATTTATGCATCTATGCCTGTATATGTCTTTTTTTGATATTTTTCCTTCTTGGAAAGCAGAGATGAATGAGACAAAAAGAGAAAGGGAATAATTTTTCCCCCACCACCAAACCCAGACATTTTGCTTAGCCCTTCAAAGCATCATCTGTTAGGTTGCAGAGGCCATGCTGAACCTTGAGAAATATAAATTTTTTGTTTAAGTATTGTTTCTTTATTACAGCTAATTACAGCCAAGCAGTCATTTTTCAGAACAGTCTTCCTATGCTGGTTTTCTAAAACATTTTCTATTAGCTTTGTAAAATGACTGCATGTCACAGCTACTTTTCCCAGAAATACAGTGAGAAAAATCTAGCCTCTGAAGAGTTAGAATATGCCCAAATTTTTTATTGATTTTCAATCTTCAAATCTAGATCTAGAGATACAAGGAGGGCATATTCCACTTTAACCCTCCCCCCCGTAGCTTAATGTATTTTCCTGTTTGGAAGAATCTTGTTGAACTATGTTAAACTAGCCTGTTCTGCTGTACAAAATGCTGGGGATCTACATTATGTTCTTCCTAAACAGAATTAAAATTAATGTTAATATCAATTTTTTACTTCATATTAAGTTCTAAATCTTAGCAGTGTTTGAGAACATATATTGTGCCCTCCTCTTTCCCTTTCCACAAAAAGAAAAAGCTATGCACAATACCAGAAGCTGTTCAAGTAGTACACTAAAGGGTTTATTTCAGCTCCCAGTTTCTGAGGTGAAAGAACTTGTACAAATCTTGCTGGAAAAATAGATAAGGTGAAAACCACAGGACATATATATACACTAGTACTGCAAAACCCACAGTGATCCTACAATGTGCATAATCACAATTATCATAAATTAATAAGTGTAATTGTGTAAGAAAAGGAAAAATACTGATCAGTTCTACCATTGGCAGAATTTGGTTGAAATCAGCCTTTTGTACTGATTTACACAGAAGGTGATTCTTGATCTGAGTACCTTACAAGATAGCATGATCCTGTTTTTTTCCCTTGCTCTTCCCTCTGCCTCTTTCTTTATTTTGTTGTTGAATAGTATAGATTTCCCAGTTATTGAAAAGGTGTACAGTGCTCATTTGAAATAGAAACATATTTGTGCTGACTTGTTGGCTACCGATTTCAATATTGGTTTAATGTTATAATTAGCACATCTTTTTTCTAAGGGCTTGTTTAACATGCTCCCTTGGAAACAGGTAAACATGGTTAAAAGCTACAGCAGGCAGACAAAATTGATTATGTCTAATGTTTTAATGGACTGGTACCGTGAAAATCTGCAATTCATATGTTTTTCTTCTCCCTCAGACTTTAAACCCTTCATTTACAGTGTTTAAAATCCTGCCCATGCCTCTCTTTGACAGTCAAACAGAGTCTATCAAAGCCGTTCCAAAAGACACACGTGGGAAACCGCAAAAAAAAAAACCCCAAAGCGGTTTGTGACATACAACAGGATGACACAAACCCAGTCTTTTCTGACTTTATTCAACATTTGTAGTGTGATCAAAATGATATAAAGAAAATACTGCTAATGAAAAATGCTTCAGAACAACCGCCCAGAGTGTGCTTGGTTTTTTGTCCCAAGCTGCTTTTTTATAGAGGATATGGGGTATGTGGGGTTAGTTTATAAAACATGTAAGCTTTTATTTTCAAATTTGATCTTGCACATATGAGGTATCAAATATTTGGAATATTTAAACATGTGGGTTTTGATGATATTGAAGTAATTGTGTCTATGAAAATGATGGAATGAACGAACCATTCACAGTTGAGTCAGAGATGACTCAGCTCAGGCCAGTGGCGTGTCTGCATTACCCTAGTATTTGTGCTGTTTCACATAATTGCCCATTTAGATTGGGATGACATGAATGTCCCAGTTTTCCCAAAATGTTACTTCAAAACATTTCAGTATTGTGCAGTGAGTACTACCTACTGTGTTTCCGCTTATTTTTTCCATATCTTTCCTACTGGGAAGGAGTTTGTCTAAAATCTGTTGCCCTCTGTAGTTGATGTTGGTATTGTGAGAGGCTGGGAACATGAGAAGGACAGACATTCATAACAGTGAATTTAAACTCCTCCTTTTCAGAGAAGGACTACCCTTGACATCAAAATATTACTTCCGGAAGAAACACCATAGAAAATAGATCAGGTTGAGAGAGCTGTTAATCATCTTGCTGGCCTGTACAAAGTTCTCTTAACGCTCAAAATATTTAATTCCCTTTAAGCACTGTCAATTTGATATAGTATCGACTACTCTAGCATTGCTGAGAGAGTAAAATCTAACAAGGTTTTTCTAAGAAAATAATCTCATAGTAGTGAGTCAACCCAATGGAATTCTCATTTAAAAAGCAAGTAAGCAATTTGTATTTGTGGAGGGTGAATATGTAATCATCAGAAAGGCAAGTTGTGTGTCTCACTGTCCTTGTCATAGTCCAGAAAAGAAGAGAGGTGAATATAGCGATATAAAAGAACAGCTTTCAGGTAAAGGCAGTCCAGTCATATTTTTTGTTATACTAAACACTTCAGTTAAAAAAACCAAACATGATATTTGCAAACAGTGTCCTTTGGAGCAGAATATTTCAGTAAAACCTTTCAGAACAGTATTCCAGGAAGCACTGCCTACAAGAAAAGAATATTTCTTTTTCAAGGGAACTCTAAGGAATCCACATTAATTTTCACTATCACAGTACTCCCCTGAAAAGTTCTGACATTTTAATGAAGCATGCTGCATTCTTTCTTAAGCTTTTCTTCCTGGGCCTAATTCATAGCTTACTTACTCCTTGACTGACTGTCAACAAATCCTGCTGTGATCACTATGGCCTTACACAGGATTCAGTAAATCTACTTAGACTTCTTTCCAAACAGTGCTCTAACAGCAACCTTAAGACTCGCCTCAGTATGTGTTCGTGGAACAACCCTAGAAGCATGTTCTTGGGCATAGGCAGAGGCTGAAGTGCCTGCCTAGATAAACTAGC
The DNA here is from genome assembly GCA_031468815.1 of Morus bassanus. NCBI lineage: Eukaryota > Metazoa > Chordata > Aves > Suliformes > Sulidae > Morus > Morus bassanus. The sequence goes on from CM062568.1 coordinate 78,675,359, forward strand.
AGGCATACTATGAATAATTTATTAGTATGGCACTAGGCAGTTTGAAAAATTAAGTAAAATAAAAAAACATGTTCTGAAACAGACATTGTTTTTCTTATGCTGACTTCAAATGAAACTTTTAAGCAAAAGAAATTTGTAGTGAATGTTTTTTTTTTTTTTATTTGGGAAAAAACCTCACCATTTTCAGGTTTTCTTGGTTTTGGTTACTGGTTTTGCGGTGTTTGTTAGTTTGGGGATTTTGTTTTTGGTTTCGTTTTTTTTTTTTTTCTTTTTTTTTTTATTATTTTATCTTTATCTATATTTAACCAGAATATTCCTTGACCTCATTTACCTGTTGGCAAGTTTGTCAAACCTACTAAATCACTACAGCTTTTTCTAATGAAACAACATGTTTGGTCAGATATGTTCCAGCAAAATGGTTTTAACAACATGACATTTAAAAACTGTTCACCCAAGAAACCCCTAACAAATGGAAAAAGAACATCATTATCTTCTTGCTCACTCAACCCTTTTCTACCTTTGGTCATGCCATGGTTGCTATCACTGCATTGCTCTCTGGTTCTGGTCTGAGTGGCTCGCACTGTGCAACTTGACATCAGTCAATACTGTTTTGAGTCTGGGAACTTCTGCTAGCCCCATTTACAATAAAGAACTAAATCAGATGTCTGTCAGCAGCTTGAAAATCCATGGTCTAGCTGTAATGATTCACCTACATGTGCATATGAGACTCTGGAAGAAGTCTTGTGCAAAGGCTATGATAAAATACTTCAGCGGATTATAGTTCCCCAACTAAACTGAAAAAGAAGTTAGGGTCCAAAATATAATAAATCCAAAATAATGAATGTGTGGGAGTGTAACTGGTGTTCAAGTCAAATACGGACGTATTGTTTATTTTGGTGAACGTTCAGTTCAATCTTCATAGCTTATTCCAACCTTGGTCTCCTGAGATGAGACTTCCTTCAGAGCTGCCAAATGAGATGGAAATGACTTGCAATTTATTTAGAGGGTAACAAGTACCACTGACTTGGTTTGGATTTGAACTGGAGCAGAGGCGCTGAAAGTAGATACTAAGATGTTCTATTAACAGCAATTTCCTGAAACAAAAGTACCTGCACTTATTATATGTATGTTATGTACATGTACATGTACATGTATATGTATATGTATATGTGTATGTGTATGTATATGTATATGTGTATGTGTATGTATATTAAATGTATTTATTTATCTATTTGCTCTTGGGACTACAGAATAAGGTTATGTATATTTCTGGGATTTGTGAAGTAAATTGCAATGCATAATATCCAAATCTCAACAAAATATTAAACTGAGCTTTTTGCAGCAGAACTATGTATTGTATGCTGACTAGTACCAGCTGTAATAAAATAAATCGCACTGAGTGAAATCTGGTAGGTTCTAAATTATGTCTATTTTTCTAAACAGTTTGAAAGGGGGTGTCATCAAGTCTATTAACTGCAAGTCCCATGTTTTACCATGTCATTATCCCTCAGAAAAAAAGCAAAAGCAAAACCAATCAACATTCTCTCTTTCTGGGAGTCCACCAATATCCATGTCTTTCAGATCAATAGCTTCCCTTACTAGAAAAATGTAATAGAAAAAAAAATTGGCAAACAGCTACCGCTTCCCTGAAAATGTATATAGCCACTATCCTGTAATTGGTTCTGCATGGACAGGTTCCACTTCTGTGTGTAGTGCTTTGGTGGAATTTCTGTTGCTTTCTAGGATTTTAGAGATTATGGGCTCAGCCAAGGCCCATGAATCTGCTATCAGAGTTGTAATTGCAGGATTGGGGCTTTTATTGCTCTTTCTTTCACCTTCTATGTCTACATGTACATAAACCTGCTTGAAACAGTTGTAAGCAAGGAAGCTTATCTGCTGTGCTTTGCCAGTACAGCACAGACGTTACTACAAGAGGCAAGCTGCAAAACTGGTTGGAATAACTTGGAAAACACTCAAGTTGCTGAGACACAGTAAAACCTGTGATTCCATGTCCATATCATTAGTTGTGTCTGAGATAGTTAGCTACAAACTTGCTGGGACATCTTCCTATTAACTTTTTTTTTTTTCTTTTGCCCCTTGAAGGAAATATTTCATGTTTAAACAAATGCAAGGATGGAAATTCCAGAAATCTTTCAAGAAGTAATAATACATACTCCATAGTGACAGTGCAGTGAAGGCTCATTTTGAGTTTTAATGCTCAGTAAGTAGCTCTCTAAGAGTTTTCCATTAAAAGATGTCTTTAAAAAGCTGATTGTGTTAAATATATGATGGATAATATTATCTAAGTAATTATTTTACAGATTATTTTCTCCCAATTAATTTTCTTAAGGAAGATTCCAACCTATCCCTTTGCAGGAGAAAGAAATAGATATGGATTTACAAAAGACACAAAAAAAAAGTTGTTTGCCATGCCTGTAATGATTTAATTTCAGTTTCATCAAAAGCAAAACAGAAATACTTTCAGTAGAGGAACTATAGAACAGGAAATCATTACTTTAGGTCATAGTACTAGCCAGAGCTCAGGAACTCAAAACCTTTCACCTGCTTTTCTGTTTCTTTTTGTCCTTGCTTTGAAAAGACTCAGGCTGTAGTAGGGACATATCTTCCATCCCAATTCCATCTTGCTTTCTGCTTTATACTTCATTGCAGAGTACGTCCAAAGAAGAGTTGCAATATGTTAAAGGGAAAAAAAAAGAAAGTGGTACCACAGTTTTTAATGACTTTTAGAATTACACAAGTGCTAGTGCCTGTAGTAAGTTAGAACAGCTCTTGCGCATTTACAGTTTGTGTCCCACCCAATGACTCAAACAATATATTTTAGCAGCCACAAACTAGTGAAAAACAGGGAAGTCAGAATTACAACATTTTCACATATATGTCTTTTATGCCAAAAGGATATGGGGAGGCAAATACACTACTATGGCAGCTCTCCATCATCAGAGAATCCCCCTTGACTGAAATAATCCTACAGTGTCTTTTAAAATGGCTTTATGCCTTTAATATACTGCAGAATTAAGACCAATGTGAGTCTGGAGATTTGGAACGGTAAAACCTTTCCAGATGGAAAAGCTTCTACGATTTATCAGCCTCTCTCAGGAAACAAACACTACTTTTTCAAGAAAAAAAAAACCACAAATAAAGGAAAAGAACAGCAAAAGGGAAAAAAAAGTCTTTTGATTTTTCATTTAAATCTTCATTTCACATTTTCATTTTGGGTATGTGATTTAAAGCTTCAGTTCAGTAAAGAGGTCATTAGGGAGAAGGGCTTTTCTCAGAGATGCTCAGAATGGTTTGATCATTGTTCAAACACTGATGAACTAAGAGTGTTTGCTTGCCCACAAAGAGGATATTTTGGCATTCACCCTGCTCTTCAAAAAAATAAAAATAAACCCCTTTGAACATAGGAATGAATGCAGCAAAGATAGCAAACAAGATGCTATTTTCCATTGCTAGAAGTAGCTAGTTTAGATGAGACACACCTTTGTTTTGAATAGATTGAAATTTGAATTTTGAATTTGAAACTTCAAATTTCTTTTAATTTCTTCCATGGGATAAGCTTACACTCTTCTAAGGAGTGCAATACTGAAATGTACCCACTTACATCTAAAGTTATTAGAAATTAAATTTAGCATCATACAAGTTACAGCATATATGCATGCATTTGTGTGTGGCCGTAAAATCCTATATTTCTATTTTGCACTGGGATTCTGTTGTAAATCAATGCATATTAAAAATTATATGTGTTGATAGATGCTTTGGACAAATGTTGAATTCAACTTATCTAATAGACTGAAGTTCAAGATATTGTTCTATAGGCAAAGAAAGAAATTCCACCATGTGTTCATCTTTATTATTTAGTAGGGAGTTTCAAACTTCTTGGACTTAAAACATATTTAGAATCATTTTGACAGATTTAAGCAGTGCTGTGATTTGTGTCAGTAAGAACTAATACCGCAAACCTAAAGTACATTTCAGGGAAAGTACATTAGTCACCAAAAAACCAGAAAGGAACTAAGCCCTTCTCGTATTACTAATTGTGGGTGAGTCACCATATGGGCGAGTTGTTGCTCATCTTCCCTGCTGCTTCAGTAAAGCTTCATTTTATAACATGTCAGATTCCATCACTGTTTGGACCACACTACACTGAATGCAGCCTGTGTAGCTCTTATCAAGCTAGCGTTAGTTCAGGCAACAGTCACTCTAGAGAAGCAATCATCACAGTAAAGACTGAGCCTTCAAACACATCACAAGCATCCAAACAAATCACCACACAACCTCAGGACTTTAGGCAAGTATTCAGTGGTTGCTGCAGTTTTACTGTTATTCAAATGCTAACTGCTAGATTTGAGTTAACACAGGCAGCAGGTCAGTAACTATAGGTGTCTGTGTGTCCTGAATCCCTCATATCTGACTATTTTTTTTTGAAATAAAGAAATACTGAGCCTCTTGGAACCAAAAAGAGCCTGACTGAGAACATACATACATATTAAAATATTTTCTCTTTCCATGATGTACTTACAGTTTCAATGGAGGCAAATGCTGAGAGAGAGTAATCCTCTAATCTAAAATCCCGTATTCTCTTTGTGGGGAATGTTATTTTACCTTGCTACAGTGATAAATGCACTTATGGATAATCAGCTAGCAAAGCATGTATAACTTCATCACTTTCCATTGATGTTTAGACAACTGCTACAGTTACTGCTGTGGGTTGGTTATGATGGAATGGTAACTTAGACATATCTGTGATAACTTTGCACTGAAAGCTGGCTAAGCATATATACATTTGAGCTTATATATAAGCTCAAATAACTAATCCGTAGTCACTTTAAAATCGCTGAAACTACAGTAGGTAGTTTAACCTAGTAGGAAGTATTGACGCAATACTTCAGACATGGTGGTGTAGGCACGTTTTTATCCATAGTTCATGATCACAACCACTCTTATTGATCTGATGAAAATGAGTTGAAAGCCTTGGGAAGAAGGAGCTGAATGTTTCCAAATGAAATATGACCCTGTTACAAAGTTATGGATCCAAAGTGTTAAGTTTAAAGGACTTTTAAATATTTCTTTCTGGAGAAAGTACATACAGAAACAGTAGAAAAATCAGAGAAATTAGGTATGTGATTTAGGTTATTAAAAAGAGCCAGCAAGAGTCATAGAATATAAAAGTGTACTGCAAATCTTACCAATAAACTGAAATAACCCATGAAAAACATGACTATAGCTATTCATGTTTCTTTCCTATAGTGTTAACAAATACAGACAGATGTATTCTATTTTTTTTTTTGTACTCTATTTCTTGTGATAAAAACTATAGTGGTTGCAATGGTCAATAGTTAAAGGCACCATTCATCAGATTTGAATTCTGAGGGCCAGCTGCCTCTATATCTGACAGATAGATTCTGCAGCTTTGGGAGAGAAATGAAGATGCAGTCAGCAGGAGAAGCTGTAGCATCAGAGTGGAGATTGATACCCAATGGAAGTAAAATATTCTTGCAGGCTGTGGTAGCTGTTGCCCAGAAAGAGCAGTGGCAGCCATGCTGGAGGTAGATGAGAGGGAGAAATGAGCTGCAGTGGCTGCAAAAGGCCTGAGCTGTGGAGAGTCTGACAGGCATTTTGTTTTCAGATTAATTCTTTTTCAAGAGAGAGGGGGAAAGAGTGGGAGAAGTGAAATGATTTTTCAAATGTCTCTCTTCGAGGAAGTTTGGATGTAGCACTGTTTGTTTTCCTCACAGTTGGATGTTGCCAGAGGGAAAGAAAGGGACAGAAGGAAAAGGACAGAAAACTGGGAGTATTACTGGCATCATCCATTCCTGTATGGTGGAGGTGTATCAATGGAGAAATGCAATCTTTTCAGTGGAGCAGAATTTCAATGTGATTATAAAGCAGGCAAAATGTAGTTAATAACTATGCCAGATGGAGCTTCATCTGCTGGAGATTCACTTTAGAAATGGAGAAATTATTGGTAAATATGGGCTCTGCTTTTTTTTACATTTAAGATCTTGGGAAATACTAACATCCAGTTTTGATGTTTAGCCAGGAGAAACAGTTATTCTGACGAATAAAGGTGATACGAATGTTAATTTGAGCAGAGACATCAAGAGCTATTTGCACATTAATCAAGTCAGCTTCAGCAAAGCCTCCAAATGCAGTGTACATCAGCTGAAGTTCTCACAGAAACAAGAACAGGTTTCTGCCTTGTGAATGCTTAAGTGCAGAGCCATACAAAACTGAATCTTTTTGAAATATAATCTTGGGCTATGACACCAATGAATGAGAGAGAGATGAGATGTTGAGTAAAAGATGGATCCTAATCCTATCCTTAGATATTATTGTGTTTCTGGGAGCAGGAGCACTTTCCAAAAAAACAGTACAAAGTAAAACAGAGAGAAATTATTGAAATTAGCTTTTCTTGACAATACAATATAGCAATAGATATGAGTATGTTGACAGACAAAGGCACCAGAAAAAGGGAAAAAAAACCCAAAAGTCATTAAACAACCAGGAGGATTGGATTGTTTGCTAGTTTCATATAGTCCCAGGAGTCATAGATCTACCACCGACTTCCACTCAAAAAGCCTGGGAGGAGCTGTGGAGCAGAGGAGGTTTAGATAGGATATTAGGAAAAATTTATTCACCAAAAGTGTTATCAAGCATTGAAACAGTCTGCCCAGGGAAGTGGTTGAGTCACCATCCCTGGAGGAATTTAAAAGATGTGTAGATGTGGTACTTAGGGACATGGTTTGGCAGTGGACTTGGCAGTGTTAGGTTTATGGATGGACTCGATGATCTTGGGGGTCTTTTCCAACCTAAATGATTCTATAATTCTATAATTCCAGTTTGCTTGGTGTAATAGACATACCAATAGAACTGGAGCGTACACATCCTTTCTTGCAGATACTGTCATAAAAGTAGACCTACACTGTTAGATTGGTTGGGACCCTTCAGTCCTTGCTGTTGTCAACACTGTACAAATGTCCCCCCCTGTTCCCAGGTTCTCCTGGAAACACAACCCAGTGCAGCCCTGGGAATGGTTCACTCCCATGGTGCCATAGGCAATTCCTACAAGCACCCCATGCAGTGACATAGGATCTGAAATTTATTTACTTGATGTGACAGATATATCGGATGGATAGTAATACCTGTTATAAAAAACCACAAATGTATGCTCAAATCAGAGCCCAGCCCAACCAGTTCAAACTGGAATAAGGTGGACCCATGTGAACAGGGCACTTGCTGCAACATGTTGAGATGTCAGATCTGTACCTGACAGCTCGGCCATTATGTGCAACAGCTTCTACTTGGGCTGTAGCTTCTACAAAGCACTGAATATTACGTTTGGTCTCCTTACAGAAGGGGTTGTTGTTTTAACTCTTAATTGTTTTCTTTATTAATTTGTCAGAACAAGTCACATGTATTCATTAGTCACAAAGCCCCAAGTCAGTCAGCACTACTGTGGTTTTCATCATCTTTTGGCCCCTGACAAAAATGCTACAAAAAAGAAAATTTTACTTTTGTTATCCAGTTCATTCCAGATTAATCTTGGCAGTCTTGAGATGCACAGATGCAGCCAGGTATCACCTGCCTGGGTAATGCCCCCAGGCAGGCTATAACCAGTGACAAATGACCACAAAGAGACTGTAGCAAGTACTGCTTCCTCGTCTAATCACCTATCAATCTCTCAGCAGGCCTGTACCTTCAAATAGCCACAAGCATCTTCATCCTACATCCCAGAGCATGCAAAGTATACTCTCATTCTGTGCCATATGCAATATGACACTAGTGGTCATCAGCTAAGCTTTACATTACTTCAGAAACTTCAGAAAATTGCATGCAAAGCAGCAATTTTGTCATAAAGTCATAGAGGTTACCACACATGGCAACGATGTACAGTGTGGATGCAGCCAGTCTGACTGAAGCAGCTGTGAAACACAAGCCCCTTTCTACCTCTTAGCCTCTAGACCAAGTTTTTCTCCTTGTGGCAGATGAGATTAGGGCTGCAGACATGGTTTACCACTTGTAAGCATCTATATCACAAAAAAAATGGTTATTTATCCATGCAGAATAGTCCCACTAATTTTCTGTTGTTTGCTTTAGCAGACCATGTTTTTCTTTTTACTGAACTCTGCAAAAAGGGAGATCACTTGGTGGTGCCTAAACATTGATATACTTAGCAATTTAGCAATTTAGCTAAAGATAATTCAAAATCCTCTGAATGTGATTCTAGATGTAAACATGAGGAGGTGGACTTTCTTCATGGTCTAGAACTAGCTATTTCTGTTGCAGATGAATACTAAAAGGGCAGATCAATGTTGAGAAAGTAAAATAAAAAGGGAAACAGCCACTGAACAGACAAGAACTTCTATTAAAAAATCAGAAATGAAAATGCTAAGTGAGTCTATACAGAGATAATGTTTTAGAACAAGGTATCTCAAAGAAATCCGGAGCTGCTGGAGCTCTACACAAGTCTGTAGTACAGGAGCGAATGGTTCATTCATGATTGGATTTATTTCTGAGGTATATATGGGAAGCTGGAATCTTTGAAAAAAGGTAGGGTAAAATTTACTTGGTGTGACAGGTATAGTGGGTGGACAGCAATTCCTCTTCTACAAAACACTATCTGTAGTGATGGTCTGAACATACTTTGTATTTTCCTGTTTGAAATATACAATTCATATTATTAGAATTTCCTCTGACCTTTGAACTCCATACTTATTTAATAGTTTCTCTCTCTCTCTCTTTGCACATGCATAGGTATTCATATCTATGTCTATGTCTGTACTTACATAGAAATATCTGGAAGGAGAGTTTCCTGAAGATGAAAACAATAACAAAAACCAGCTCTATAATTTCATTTTGTATAAATATTTAAAATTCCATTATTTTCCTATGAATGATCTTGGTAACTATGGTAGTCCAGGTGTTTTGAAAGATATTGCCAATAGTATGGGACTTCTACATGGCTTCACTGGTTTGAAAAAATGAGGACGATTTTAGCTCTCTTCTTTTTACTATGACCAGTACCTAATTTTTTCATAAATACAAAGAGATATTAGGAGAAACAAGATTCTGTGCAAGTTGGTTCATGAGTTAGTCATTAAATATTTGGAGGCATATTAAGGCTTCAGTACTTTTTACATGAAGAGAAATTCAGTCAAGATATAGAAGTCAATAAGAAATTTTTGCATAGTTCAAAAGATTTTTGATTAATTATTGACAGCTATTGATGGGAGCCTAAAAGGAATATACAATATATCAAAACATGCCTACTGTCTCACTGTGATAAAGTTTAGTCCTTTAGAAAATATAGGAATGCAGTTTGGCTGAAGCATAATCAAGTGCAAATGTTCCCATACGTTAAGAAGAGATAATGATGGTCTATAAATTAGTATTCAGAAACATTAAATATGTATTTTAAGACAAATACAGTTAATAGTAAAGAAAAAAGGTTCTTATTGACTGTGATAAATAATTCATGCTCCTATATCTTTCTTCATTTCTTTTTAATTTCCTATTTCTCCTTGTACATAATCCAAAAAATAGATTCTGTATCCTTTTGAAATATTCCAAACTTGTTAAAAAAAGGGAGCCAGGAGAATTGATGATGCACATGTCTGTAGGGAAGCATAATAAGGGTCTATTCTGGGGTACTGAGAGAAGTGGATATAGATGCCTTAGGGAAAAACATATGAAGAAGGAGTTACAAATCTGAATGCTGCTAGTTTGCAGATTTAGGATGCTTTCAGTAAAAAGAACCCCATAAGCTAATTTTTCCCTTATAAGAAAAAAGGAGTTCAGATGCCACTGGGATTTTGAGTCAGACTGGGACATAAACAGAGGTGCCAAGTATATTGCCAAGTCTAGGCCATATGCCAAATTTTACTTCTTTATTTATTTACCAAAAAGTAGAAAATGTCTCTTCTTAAGCATTTCTTAATTCCCAGTGCTTCACCTAAAATGGCTTGTCAGTATCTGCCATAGTGCACCTTGGGTCTTGGGTATGAGCCAATGAGATTGGAGGTTTTTATATGTTCCCAGCCTGTATCCAGACAGTGTTTTCAAAAGGCACATCTGTGTATAAAAAAGAAATGTCTTCACTGTCCTCTTTCCATTGTCTGCCTGTAATATTTATATATATATATTTTTTTTTAAATCTCTTGAAATGGCACAGAACATAAACAGGAAACTGGAAAGACTAGGTAGGAAACTAGGAAGGATGAAATACATGTGAAGAACTTTTGTGGGAACAGAGTTTAGTGTATATTGACATAGATGTCAGCTGATGTAAGGCTGTGTTGTGATGTTATGTATCCTCACCCCAGATGTTTCCCAACTGACTATAGAAACATACCACTTGCATTCACCCCCTGTCTTAACAGAGCTGGACGAACGGCGCTAAACCCAACTTTCTGAACATTTTGAAGGCTTGCAAGTGGGTAACTCCCGTCCAGCGATCAGTTCCTTCAAGCCATTCTGTTTTTTCTGAGTGGTGAATTCACTCAGAAGGGCTCTTGAGTGCATGAAGATAACACATTTCAAGAAGTGTGTGTGTCACATCTGCCTACTCCCTTACATCAGAGGAAGGAAAAGAAAAGGGCTTATATTCAAAGATAAAGGAAAAAAAAAGTGCTTACTCATACCTTCTAATTTTCTACCTGTAATAAGATATACAGATAAGGTCTATAAAAGTGCTATGCATATTGTATGTAAATTAGGCTAGAACAGATATATTGGAAGAAACAAAAGGTTCACAGGTATGAGATGATTTTCCCCTTTTCTCATTCCAATTTCTAATTTCCGATTCTAATTTTCTAACTAAGGATTTCTAGCTATGGATGTCATCTATCTGCACTTCTGTAAGGCCTTTGACACGGTCCTCCACAGCATCCTTCTCTCTAAACTGGGGAGATATGGATTTGATGGGTAAGGAATTGGTCAGATGGTCGCATCCAGAGGGTAGCGGTCAATGGCTCGATGTCCAGATGGAGACTGGTGACGAGTGGTGTCCCTCAGGGGTCTGTACTGGGACCAGTACTATTTAATATCTTCATCAATGACTTAGACAGTGGGATTGAGTGCATCCTCAGCAAGCTTGCAGATGACACCAAGCTGAGTGGTGCAGTTGACACACCAGAAGGATGGGATGTCATCCAAAGAGACCTAGACAAGCTGGAGAGGTGGACCTGTGAGAACATCATGAAGCTCAACAAGGCCAAGTGCAAGGTCCTGCACCTGGGTCGGGGCAACCCCTATCAATACAGGCTGGGGGATGAAGGGATTGAGAGCAGCCCTGCGGAGAAGGATTTGGGGGTACTGGTGGATGAAAAGCTGGACGTGAGCCAACAATGTGCACTTGCAGCCCAGAAGGCCAACCGTATCCTGGGCTGCATCAAAAGAAGTGTGGCCAGCAGGTCAAGGGAGGTGATTCTGCCCCTCTGCTCCGCTCTGGTGAGACCCCACCTGCAGTGCTGCGTCCAGCTCTGGAGCCCTCAGTACAAGAAGGGCAATGAACCTGTTGGAGCAGGTCCAAGGGAGGGCCACAAAAATTATCCAAGAGCTGGATCACCTCTCCTATGAGGACAGGCTGAGAGAGCTGGGGTTGTTCAGCCTGGAGAAGAGAAGGCTGCGGGGACACCTTATTGCAGCCTTCCAGTACTTAAAGGGGGACTATAGGAAGGATGGGGGCAATCTCTTTAGCAAGGCCTATTGTGACAAGAAAAGGGGTAATGGTTTTAAACTAAGGGAGGGTAGATTTAGACTGGATATAAGGAAAAAAATTTTTACAATGAGGGTGGTGAAACATTGGAACAGGTTGTCCGTAGAGGTTGTGGAGGTTCCATCCCTAGAGACATTCAAGGTCAGGCTGGACAGAGCTCTGAGCAACCTGATCTAGTTGGGGATGTCCCTGCTCACTGCAGGGGGATTGGACTAGATGACCTCTAAAGGTCCCTTCCAACCTAAATCATTCTATGATTCTATGATTCTATGACTCTACCTCCTATTTTTCATAGTTCCATGTGCTGGCTTTTATCTCTGCATTTCATGAAAACTTCTAAGAATTAATTTATATTTTCAGCATTTGGAAAGCTTTGAAAAAGGTAAAATATTTTAGCTAGTATTTCTGAGCATATGCTACTACTGACTCCCTCTTCAGAGCAGGCATTCACAGGAACAAGTCTTGTATCTTTTTCCCAAAGTAATATGTACTGTGTTCTTAAACTATAGTGCCCAGGGCATATATATTTGCTGATCTCATTGCAGTAGCATACAATTCTTAGGTTAAAAGGAATAGAAGTCTTTGACACAGAAAGCAGTAGTAAAGAATAAATGAGAAACTACATTTTTATAAAACACACAATTTTCTTCTTGCTTCTGCATTCCTAGACTTTGAAATTTGGTACTTATGAATAACCTTGGAACCATTGTTTGAGAATGGAGAGTTAATCCAAAACTATTCAGGCATTAAACAGGTCTCCAACCTTGTTAATATTTCTACATGTGCAATATTGCAAGGCTGGAGCCTAAATATATTGCAGAAGCTCTGCAAAATTCCCCAAAATATAGGTATACCAAAGGAGGTACAAAAGTGAAAATCTGCACAGCAGTCAGTCAGTTTGCTGTTGTATATAAAAACTTTAAGATTTCAGAACATGTAAAGAAATTCTGAGTGAAACCTCATACGCTTGGAATTTATGACAGAAAAGAAGTTGTGAAATATTTACAAACTGAAGTGAAAAATTGGTGTGCTTTCTATATAATTTTATTGTACTATACTACCATGTGGTGGTTTACTGAGAATAAAATAAAATACTTTAAGCAAAGTCAAAATTGTCCACTCTGTTCTGCAGAGCCTGACTGATTCTTGATGAACTTCTGTAGGTGGGTCAACAGTTATCACAGTCAGTCTTCAGAGTCAGGAAAGGGGAACTTAGGGTTCTCTTCTTTTTAGCATGACAATATTTGGATGAGAAAGAAGAGTCCTTTGGCTGATTACTTCATTTGTTTATGAGTTTTACATGTCAGTGCTAGCCATGCCTTTTGAATGTGAACTGTCATAGGAAAGCAAAAGGTTTTTGAGCCCACACCTGTGAGAGGCAGTGTTTCACTCCATTTGGACGTGTGCTACCCCAGCACAGGCCCCACTGTTGAAGAGCCAGCTGCTTGCCAGTAAGACACAGCCCATCTAGCTCAGCCTTTCACCACTTCATAAGTCCTTTTGAGCCTTATGAGCATTAAAATAGGTCTCATACTGATAACAAAGGTTAAGGCAATCATCTCTTTCCCTTTGCAGATAAGGACTTGAAAACTGCCTTTGCAGTCTCTCTCTTCTGTGGCACACAGGAAGATTTCTGCAGCCTGCAATTTCTCTTGGTTTAAACAGTATTTATCAAATGGAAACACATGTATACAGTAGGTAAGTAAACATTTGCTGCACTTTGAAGAAGAGCTTGCTTTCCTTTTGTTTTGATGCTGGTATTCCTTAACAGAAGTACTTTTAAAATATACATAGGAATAGAAACATGATAAAGGAGCTTAATCATTTCAGCTCCCATTGAACCACAAAACAAATGAATTCTTAATCATACTGCTTTATGCCTACTCATAGTCCCTACTGAAAGAAGGATGGAACAGCCTGCTTTTGGACAATTGTGTATTATTCTTAATTACTGTTTACGTATACTGAGATTGCAAAATCCCTTTGGGAATAGCTTTTAAAAAACTAGGAATATCTAAGCAAATCTCCAAAGAAGAGTGAATTAGAACCCAGCTGACTTTGGCACATTTAACTTAAAATCACCCATGTTTGACAAAAGTTTGGGGTTTTTTAATGTGATGTGTATGACTGCTCAAGAGATTTCCCCACAATTTGTGATAACACTTGTGATGCTATGCTTTTGTTCTTCTCTGACTTTCCCTTCAGCACATTGCTCTTTTCTTTCTTCCCCTCCTGAACCACAGGTTATTTTTAGAACTCCATCAAGAACATTAAGCGCCAAGCTCCAGTTAAAATATAAGGAGTAAAGCAAGTAAATAACAAGGATAAATAATTTCACCTGTATTAACCTTAAATATGAGGGACCGGATCCTCAGATCCCATTTTTTTTAACTGACTAAGCTCCACTGAAATGAACTACAGTGTTTTAAATTATTACCATATGTATGACTTAACAATAAGTGTTCATCACTGTTCCATTATTCAGCTCAAATAGTGGTTGAATGCTACTTTGTAGACATTGCAAAGTTACCAGTGTCTACTGTTTTTTGGACAATACATCTCTAATCCATCTTGCCCCAGACCTTAATCTTCCCTGAAAGCTTCAGAAAATCCTACCCTGTACAGTTAGATAGAAAATCAAAATTGATTTGAAGGAAGACTGATTGAATACTAGATTATATCAATTTTGTCCCAACAGGTCAAGAATCAGGCTGGTTTATTTAAGATGGTAGAATTTTTTCCAGCATGCCAATTTTAATTTTTATGTACTAAAATCAAAGGAGCCCTAACTAACATTCTGCTTAAGATGGACTGCAGGAAATTAGTATTGCTTTTGCAGAATTTACTTATGCAGTGTGTTAAGATGAAAAATGTAAAGGACTATCTAATGTTCTCTAGTACACTTTAGAAGTCAGCCAATGGTCACGTCTACTTGGTACCACTTTTTGAGCTCCTTAGACAGTTTTAATTTAGTCAAAGGTATAATTGGGCTAGCACTTATTTGAGTTAAGATTGCAGGTGGGGGTATCTGACTAAAAACAGCCGAGTTGCACAGGACTTTACAGCTTTCCCCACTTATATCAAACAACATAGCTGATGATAAGTCTACTCTTAGGTTACTCTGATTATGAAGTATGATGAAACCAGAGACTGAACATGAATAAAAACTGATACAGTGAACAAAATCCTCTTCTGTAAATGTAGTCACACTCCCAAAAAAACAGGAGAAAATAATTTAACAATTTTTTGAAATTAGCATTCAGAAAATTGATTTAATCTACACCAGTGAAATAACTCTTTTCCCATTATAATCTCAGACCCCTTCGGAAACAGGTAGCTCTATACTATTGCTACATGGGTAAAGATTCTTAGATGTAGATAAAGCTTATGTGAAAACCAGTAAAGTACCTTGTCTTTTTTTGTTACCTTGTACATACATGCATACAAAATTTACAAACCATTTACCAAGATATTTTTGGTAACACCAGAGTGAGTCAGAGAGGAAATAAACTTTAGGAATCAATTTTTAGTAGGAAATTCTAATATAGTAATGCATATTGCTCTAGGTATATAATGTCATCTTTCTAAAACAGACATTGGAATAAAACCACAAAGTATTTCAGAATCTCACCATGTACTTTTGACATGTATCTTTCTATTTTGGGTCATTTCTATTCTGAGGTCTTTGATTATTTCTGCTCCTTGATTTTCTACTGTCTGTAGTTCCCAGTGATTTGAGTCTTAAGTCAAATGAGTCTTCAAGCCAGCATTCTGTATTGCCTGAAAAATTAAGACAAAGGTTATTTAAATTGTGAAATAGCCATTTATTTCTTCCTGACCTGATAGCACCAGCATTTTCAATGGCACTGCTCTTCCATATTTGCCCCGTTGCTCCCTCTGCTTCTCCTTTGTGTTTTAGGGAATTCAGTGTCACAGAACTTGCAATAAACAAGAGAAACCTGTAAAAGCTTCAGGTTTTTTTTAACTATGATGGTGGTCAAACACTGGAACAGATCACCCAGGCACATTTTGGAGTCTTCATCCTCGGAAATATTAAAAACTTGAGTGGCCATGGCCTTGAGCGACATGCTCTAGCTAACTCTGCTCTCAGCAGGTGGTGGGACAAGATGATCTGCACAGTCACCCCCTGATTCTGTGATTCTGTAGGTGAATCAGGTAATTATAGGCCACCCACCCTGCATACCAGCTCTTGACAAAATAATGGGAATACTGATAGAGGATTTAAGAAAGTGTTAAAAGATGAGAATATAATCGGTGTGAGTGTAGCTTTCTGCCAGCAATCAAGTGGCAGAGACATAGAATAGATTTTAACTGAAAGGCATCACTATACCAAAATTAGTTGGAGATGTCCACCCATGAACCTGAGAAAATTAAAAGAAATTTTCATGTACTAAATGAACTAAACCTTTATGCCTCACAAGTATTAATTGAAAGGTTACCAAAGAATATTTTCAATAAAGCAGAAGAAGAAAACTCTCGGAAGGCATAAGACAGGGTAATATCTGATTCTCAGAGTATTAGGAGATCTATACCAATGTAGTCCCTTCCACTGGGAATGCAATGTTGAGGCTCACTAGCTGTTTTCCCCCCTCCCACAGACACCTCCATTCACTATTGGCAAATTTTATATTTTATTGAGCAGGGAGGCCCAGCATTTACTAAGCTGGCCTGTTGTCTTGAATTATTGCCAGCTTCTTATTTCCCTAACTTACCTCAGGGCACCAGCAGTTATGTCTCACCCTGTTCCTTATATTGCTAACCAATCTGACTGTCGTCCCTTGCTCTGTGCCATTTCACAGTACTTTTTTTTTACTTCCACTTATGAAAAATAACATAGAGAACTAAACTGACCACTTCAGTCACAGGAAAATTACCTGGATTCCTTTCTAACTCAAATCATACAAAACTGTTAAATAGCTTCTCATTTTGTCATACCCCTCAAATATACCTCCTTTCCTATTCCTGCTCTTTCATGGTTTTAACCCTTGTTAGTCAGAGGAAGAAAGACCACACAGTTGGGGTGTTATCTGCTGTCAAGCTTTAAGAGCAATAAGGAAGATGAAGGTGTCTGTCCTGGTGTACATACAGTTTTCCCCTTGGGTAAGCTGATTGATGTTAATTTGGCTTCCTCTGCAAGATTTTAATGTCAACCTTCTTTTCCTCCTGCTCATTATACCACCAGCCCTCTCTGGTTTTAAGATAAACATTGAGATGGGATAAGAAAGACAGGTGAGAATATGTTACTTGTAGAATACTTTATACTTAGGCTGAGGAAAGTAATAAGAACATGTCCAATATCAGTAAAGTAATAAGAACCTGTCCAATATCAGTCTAGACAGTGTTTCCTGGAAAGGTGAGACCAGACTCATATAGTTTAAAGTTCATTGTATCTAGAGTGTCTTGTTGAATTCTATCATAATTTAAGACAATAAAGAGATAAATTTTATTTATATTACAGTTTCTTAATTTTAAAGTACAGCAACATCAAAATAAAATATACAATGAGTACAATAATACTTCTACTTGGAAGTAATTTGAAATGGTTTTAATTTGCAAACAGATTAAAATCCATATTGGAAAAAAAATATCTAAGCTCTATGTTATAGTAGCCTTATGAGCACCAGCTGATATTAGGACTAAATTGTACTGAATAGCATACACATACTGTCACAAAACGAGATAAGAAAATAAAGAGAACTGGGATCCCAGAATTGTGTATATTGATTCACACATAGTAACAAGTAGAAAAAAAAACCTACTAATATTCTTTGCAAGATTTAAAATATGACTTATCAATTCAGAAAAGGATGGAATATTATTATTAATAGCTCAGCAAAGATTACCCTTCATTATGCATCTGTGGTCCAAAAAAAAACCTAGAATTATATTACAGAAATAATAAGCTGAAAACTAATGTATGAATATTTTGTGTAAAACAACAGGGATGCCTCATTCAGAATATTTTATACCTATAACACAATACTTTTGTCTCAGAAGCAAGTTGCTTAGAGAAAATGCAAAGTTCTGGAAAAACAAACAACTTACATATAAAAAAAGACTAAAAGCCTATAATCATTTGCCTTAGAAAAGAGAAAACTAATAGGAATAATCTTAAAGTAAATAAAATAGAGAAAAATCTACCCAGGAGTATCTGTTTTAAAAAACTATAAAGGAGTGGTCCAATCTAAGTAAAAGTATTCAACTTAAAATTAAGACAAGTACACAATTTTATTCATATTATTATGTTTCAGTTGCAGAACACCTCCCCGACAATATTTGAGGAGATTCAGAGAGACAGGATGTTTCTACTGAAACCAAAACTGTGAATTCCTATTATAACTAATCATAACATTGGAAAGGCTATTAAAGCTCCTGCTTCAGAGCTGAAGGCTGTCCATGGAAAATGAGACCTAGATGTGATCTAGGTGTTGGAATACTCTGCATTTCCATAGCCACGGGCTTTAACAGTTTGTCCAAATCTTCTAGTGATGGTCACTGTTAGAAATAGGATACCGAATTTCTGCATCTCTTGTCTCGTTCAGCATGTAATTTCCTAGCTTTCTCTGTGACTCTTTGAGTCTATTTTGCTTGGTGACCAAAAAGAGAAAGGAGAGGGGAGGTGCATTGTGGCAATCATTATCCATTTACAGATAGAACCCTGGTGCCTACATGCTTTTGGAAGATGGAGCAGTTAGCCTAGGCAGAGTGCCTCGTTAGTCTGGCTAATGTTTTTTGGGACCCAAATCTTGACATTAAGTTTTCCTGGTGAGTACTAGCTGTGGCGGGTGTCCCCCGGGTAACACACAGCTGCAAGTACAGCACGCAGCCAAGACAAGAGGCCGCTAATGATAACTCAGAGCATCAGCCACCGTCTACCTTTTCCCAAAACCCCTTGCCTGTACACACAGTGCCTCCATCTCTTCCTGACTTTTGATGCTTTGCTTTATTTACACAGTCTCCACACTTCCTTTTCCCTCACTAGAAGCTTCTGATGGAGTCTAATAGAGCTGTCTTTTAACTCTGCAGAAAGATATCTGCCCGGGTAAGTGAACCTATCTACAGGAAAAGGCAGCTTCACACGTTCAAACCCTTTGTTCAGCCTCAGAATAAAACCATCACAAAAAATCTTTCAAAATCTTTTTTTGGGAAAAAAAGGAGATTTCAGCTACCACTTTATATGTGAAAGAAGTACAGTGAGTACTGTGAGAAGGATGAAAAAGTTAACTCACTGGGACAGGGACTCTCTCCAAATACATACACAAAGCTTTTCTTAACTGTAATCATAACTGCCATTATAGTCATAATAAGTCATAAAGCAAAACACATACATTGAGCAAAGGAATATTTTTCTCATTTAAATACTGGTGATATTTATATAAAATGTAATAATATTTTTCTTATCTATCTATAGTGAATACAGCCATACAATCTCATGAGACATTCAGTTGTCTCTTCCTAAAACTGTTTTTAAAACCATTTTGTAGCTTTGTTAAGAATTTTACTTTTGGGTCAACTCCAGAGTATTTCACTATTTACAGGCATAGTCCCTGAAATAGACAAGTAGAAATCCTTGTCCACATCTCCTGTGCATCTTCTTGGGCGGGGGGGGGACGGGACACATCTAAAATTTTATTAAACATTAACAGTGCTACTGTTTTGATATCTTTCATGGAAATGTAATTAACTTCTGGAACAAAATAAATAAATAAATAAATATTATACTAATTTTCCTTTAAGGAAGCAAGCTGCTTCATCTCTGAACTTTTTTCCCCCTGCTCCAGTTCCTAGCAAATCTCAAAAATACAACATCTTGTGACCTTCCATTTACTCCCTAAAGTTAATTTTTGAAGTTGCTATCAGGGCTGTTTCTGTGCATGCTTACAGAGTGGCTTTAAATAGTAAAAGAAATTAAATGTGATGTTGGGAGTTCTTTATCGTCATTCATATCCTCATATTCTTTATCCTCAACTTTACCATCCACCTTGGTTGGATTCAGCAGGAGAGATTTCTTCCTGGAAATGACAAACATCATGGAGGAAAACAAGCAATTCTCCCCATTGCCAAACACCCTAGATAGACCACCTTTATTTCTTCTGTGTCTTCTAGGAGCACAACAAACCTGGCGATCAACCTCTTCAGACTGAATGGTTCCTGTGATTCTTTCAGTGTAAAAATTCTTTAAGTTCTTTGAAATTAAAAGGAAATTCTTTGAGTGTAAAGTGTAGAACAATGTGTGTTATGACATACCACGTAGTACAAAGATTCTCTCTTTAATCTTTTCACAAGTTCAGCCCTCAACATTTTGGAGAAAATGAACTTTACATGGCAAAACAAACAAACAAACAAATGTAGGGTTTTTTTTTTTTTTAGTTGTTTTATTCATAAACATAAAGAATAACTAAATAACCCAGTCATTGGATTATTGAGCTTGCTAATTATTTTTATTTTTGTTTTGTCTTTATTTTGGGAGAGACATCAATATAGTCAGGTATGAACAGCTGGACTATTATGTTATAATATAGAAAAGCCTGATTATGTTGAACATATAAGTTAGATTTTATTGTGTATTTATGCAGCAAAACTATCTTTCCAAGATCCTTTTTCTTTCGTTTCTAAAGACCTAGATTCCTAGTACTGTAACTTAGTTCAACAAATATATGTTAATGTTTACATAGCTAAAACCTTTATCACTATGTATTCCCTTTAGTCCATTTAATGAACTGGGTAGCATTTAACCATTTTTAGAACAGTGAAATGCAAAGTTGTTGTAACAAATACTGCAGAGAAATTCTGTGTTAAAGACAATTAATCACCTCTTAACCCATCAAGTAACAAAAGGATGTTTTTGTTACTAAAAACAATTTCTTATATGGTAGCTGTGTTAAACACATTCAAATCTCCAAAATGTAGACTGTAGGAGAAGAAAGTTCTTGAACTTCCTTACTAGTTCCCTTCCTAGTCATCCTGTTGCAGGAGTGACCTGCCAAGGCCACCTTCCAACACTGCCAGTCCAAGGGTATGCATGTACCCTACACGGCCACCTTCAGGCTGGAAGCCTCAAAGGAACAGCAATATTCACAGCTCTGTGCAAAGCAGAAATTAATAGTTCTATTGGATATATATATAAAACTACATTCTTATATGTATAGTGGATAAGCCTTACATATTTAGAGGTGTGACAAATAAATGAAATAAAGGAATTCTGTGTCAGAGGCTGCCCCTCTCCCATGTCACAGCGCTGTCATACAGATGCTACCACTACTTAGCAATATAAGCCTCCAAGATTTAACACCCTCACAGGGACTGAGATTGCTTCAGTTGGGGTCCTTTCAGAATCTTACTTATCTCCCCAGCACAAGTCTGGCCTGGGATGCCAAAAAGCTCTTTCCAGATCAGCTCTGCTATAAAGGAAGTTATTCCCAACTGTTTAAATGTACCATTTATTAAACAGTGCAGGCAAAGCAGTGCAGAGCTCTTAATTTTTTGATTTTCTGATACAGGAAACATCTATATCCCAGCTCTTGCGGTGGAGTTTCTGGTTGACACATTTGACCACACAATGAATGATGGGCTGCAGGACCTCATGTGTTCTTTCGGAAGGCTTTGAACTTCAGTAGGGCTGGGATTTCACTTTAGATTTTATAAGTTTGTCAATACTTATATGTCAGATTATTGAAAAAAAAGAAACTTCTGACACCTAGAAATTATTTATATCATAGAAAAATAAAAACATTTTAAAATTTCTTTTATTTTTAAATGCAATATGAAGTTGCTTTGATATCTGCACATAAGACTAGTAAGAATTCATAGAGGATTCTTCTAAAATTCAATAGTGAAGACATACAGCTACTTAGAAGAATTTTATTCCCATTAAAAATCTGTATTTAATGAAGAAAAATTTATCTGGAAAAAACCTAAAAGGTAAAATCCAGGTCTGTTGTAAATTTCCACAGGAAAAGATTATAAAGTGTATCTGGTACATTTGCTTTTATAGTAATGATTGGTTAGCCAAAGAAAAGAAAAAGTAGAATATGTCCTGAACATAGCTTCCTTGTTCAGACCACTAAATTTTTTATTTATCTTCTGTCCTGAGATTATTTTGATGATTGATTTTTCCCCATAAAAAGCCCATTAATGCCTGGTATTTTAGATGTAATGAGTGTTTCCTTACTACAGAATAATCTCTTCTTGCTCTATCTGGAAGCAGTAGGTAAAAGCAGATATGCTTATATTTGTCATATAGATGACATTACCTGCAAAGATCAATACAGGCAAAGGTATGTTGTTGCTTTGTTTTGGGTTTTTTTTTTACCCAAATTGCAATATCCCAAATCTAGGCTTTAATGATGAGAAAATTACATTCTGTATTGTTGGAAAATGTAACTGAAGGTAAAATTAATCAGACATACACAGAATGAAACTGCTAGCTTTGTAATGAAGTTCTAGCAAAAAGCATGCAAAAACTGCAAATAATAGGAAAACATATTAAAGTAGGCAGTTTGTTTCAACTGACTGTGTGCAAACTCTAAGTCAGAATTATTTAATGAATTATATTAGGATTTGGTTCCCTTGCTGAACATAACATATTCTTATACTCATTCAAAAAGTCTTAACATTTTAAAAGTCTTATGGTATATTCTTTTCTGTGTTCTGCACACACACCTACCCACACACACCCGCCCACCCCGGGCAGTACTAAGGTATACTCTGCCATTATGGTATAAGTGTAATCTCAAAAAGGAAGAATGATCATATGATCTCTTAATAAAAGAATCAGTTTAACATCTGCCCAGATTCATATCAGTCTATTCAAAATTCACAGGAAAATTGTTAATCTGCAGACAATTTATTTCCCTAGGATGTTGATTATTATTTTGTGGCTACAATATGTGGGTTGGAGTCACTAAAGATAGAAATATGGCCGAAAGCCAACATTAGTAGTCTATTTCAGCTTTTACTAAGAAGATTCATGAAGTTATAGAACACAGACTGGAAGGGACTGGAAGAGATCCCCTAGCTAATCCAAAGTAAGATCAGCAATAACAACATCTGGGTCATTCTTGACATGCAACTGTACACCCTTTTATTAAAAACAAAACAAAAAAAAGGCAACCAGAAAAGTCTCTATGAGGACAGAGATTCCACAACCTTTTAATGAAAACTCTTTAAGAGATTAACAACTCCTAGAACAAGACTGCGTTTCTTGATGTATTTTTAGCCAATTACTTCATTCCCTATCTACAGTAGACTGGGAGAATAATTTATTTTCATTTTGGATCTGCTTGATATATGACGTATTCTTAATAGTTATGTATTTTAGATCTGTGAAGGTTTTTATCACGTATCCTTCCAGTTTTTCTTCTGCTGACTTATCTTCCCAATCCTTTTTTTGTATTAAAGATCATTTTACCATCTCATTGTAATTCTCAGTGAAACGCTCTTTGAAATGATGCACATCTTTCTTGCTGAGAATGTTTAAAATTGAACCCAGCAGTCCTGCTGTACATGTTTCCAGCATTATCTAGATATTTGCAAGAGCTCTATTGCAACTTGCATTCTGGGCTTCAGAGGTGGTGCGTATGTCCTTTACATGCCTGTCAACATGTCCTTTTTTTTCTCCTGTATTTTGAGAAGACCGTGCCTTTCTTCTTAATATTCTTGCCACATGAGTTTACCATGTCTTTTAACCTGATAAGTAATAGTTTTGATTCTCTTATTCCCCATTTGTTTGGCACTGTGTTACTGTTCTACACAGAAGCACAGAAAAGGTGGAGACTGAGAATAAGGCCGTTACAACATTTGAGGGAAAACCTGCAATGAAAAGAACTAAAAATGGTTCAAATCCTTGGTTCTGGCTAATCTTCACAGAATTTTGAAAAAAAGGAATGCCTGAAGCAGAGATCTTGTAGCAAGAACTGACTGTGTAAAGGATGGCATCTAGATAGAGACCAGACTTGTATGTATGCTCCAGAAATAAAAAAGAACAGCTTAGGCAAGAGAGATCCATAAATTTCACATCAAGCATATGTAGTTAAACAAACAAATTTTGATGGATGATTTTAGACTTAGAGGTGAATTAAAAATAGGAAAAAAGGCAAAATGCCTAATTAAAGTTGCTTATAGTAAAAATGCCATTGGGGCTGAAAGTGTCCTGCTAGCTTCAACTTTATTAATAGGGGAGAACAGTGTGACCACATGTAAATTTTTAGAAAAACGTATTTTTTAGAAAAAATAAAAACATGGTTAATTTAATAAATATTACTCAAGAGAAAAAATAACTCAGATGAATATTGAAATGAAGATAGTGTGCATGGATACTGTAGAAGTAAGGTTAAATTAGCTGTTGTTACTCTTAAAATTGAATGGGAATACATTATTAATATACATGCTCTTCAGAAATTTATTCAATGTTTCTGTTTTTAAATCCTTATGCATGGAGAAAATACAATCATCTCATGAAAGTAAATCCAGTGGGGAAAAAGAAAATACTATTACCCCAGTTAATTGTCTCTCTATGACTGAGATATTTGTTAGATGTACATGTATGCATCTTTTCTGCACTGCATAAATGTTGGGTTGTTTAATTTTTATAAATGATTATTGCCTTCTTCATTCCCCTCCCATGGTCTTAAGAGCAAAACTGCTTTATTCTTTTTGTGGTGATTGACTTCAGTTTCCTACTTGTAAACATTCAACCAGTACAGCGAAGACTCAGTCTGTGACACTTGTCTTCGAAGAGGACTTTTGGTATGTTAAGTACCCTGTCATTTCTTTTAATTTTTAAACCTAGAGGATGTTTAACTCACAGATAGTCTCATGAAAACATAAACTCTGTTTTGCAAGATCTGATCACATGTTTATCAATGTGAAAAATTAAGAGAATCTATCTCTAAAATAATAAAATTGGTAAACTGAGAGTATCCTACAAAAGATGGTAAGAAAAAATATACTGTGAATTTTTTAATACTTGTCAGAAAGTTTATCAAGGGTGCCAGTGATTAGAAAATTAAACATAATGGAGAAGATCTTAAGCTAGGGAAGGTTTGACAAATATAGCACAGTCAAGAGTGTGTAAGTCTCACAAAACTAGTATATTTTTAATTATTAAATGTATCCTACTTGTCTATATAAGAAAAAAAAAGAGGACAGAGTTGATTACAAGTTCTACTAGCTGAGTATCTGTGCTCATACTTTTTTCTTGGACATGTAATTTATGATTTTGGTATATAGAACTATCTGAGCAAGCTTGTGAAATCACACTTTTCAGCCAATTTTCACATTTTCCTGTGAACTCCACTTCTATTCTTTGAACAGCATTTCTTATTTCTACTTCAGTAACTTCTTGAAAGCCATACGTTATGACTCTCATATAAAGCTGAATAAACACAGAATAGAAACAGGGTGCCACTTTCAATAGCTTGTCAGCATCATGAGTGTTGTAAGAGTAACCTGATGATTCTGTCTTCACAGGGCATAGCTTGCTTAGAGCTTGTAAATGTAGTTGATGCAATAGACTCACTTAACAAGCAAGCAATTCAGATTTGCTTGAAATGAAGAACAATCTATTTAAAATTGATTTTGGTTCAAACAAATGACTCCACAAATTTATCTGGAGGAGGCAATGGTGTGCATGTTTTCTTAATTTGCAGATGGCAGCAAAGTGGGGGAACAGTCAATATGCTGGAGGGCAGGGCTGCCATCCAGAGGATGGAGGAATAGGCCTGCATGATTACATGAAATTCAACACAGAAAAATGCTGACTCCTGTCTCAAGGAGGGAAAAGCTGGAGATGGGTGGCCCAAAGAATAGCTCTGCAGGAAAAGCCCTGGAGTGGTGGCGGGCAGTGAGTTGAATGTATGCCCATTGTGTGCTCTGGCAGCAAAGATGCCCAACAGCTCCTGGGCCATATGGACAAGGGCCCAGCTCAGAGATCGAGGGAAGAGATTATCTCCCTCTACACAGCCCTCGTCAGACCATATGTAGATACTGCATCCAATTCTGGGGCCCTAACAGAGGAAAGATATAGACAAACTGGAGCTACCTCAGCAAGGGGCCCCAAGACAGCTGGGACTGGAGCACTTGTCCTTCCAGCCTGATTATCTTCTTGTCCTATGAAGAGAAATAAGGGGCAAAAATAGGAGTTCAAGGAGAGCTTTGAAATATAAATTGATTGAAGGGAGTAACATCAAATAATTTTTCTGTTCTTGTAGCCTTCCCTAGACTTCTGCTATAAGTCAGTATCTGACATAGCTCTTACGTTATTACTGTTTACAGCAGTGGTAAACATACTCAATCTGTGACACTTCGTAAAGTCTTCTCATAATGCAAATAAAAAATTAGAGTAACTATGAAATAAAATTATATTTAGGAATTGTTTCATTGAAAATAATAATAAACCTCTTCTCTTTATCCCCTGCTTTCTTTTCTGCTTATTTGACTGTCAGAAGATAACCTGTTGCGTGTTTAAATCTATTTCTGTAGGATTTCATTTCATTGTTCCACCTTATCTCTGAATTAAGGTAAATACCAATTTAGTTTACAATCACTGTCAGATTTTCATCTGTAGCACAATCTAACTGCATAATAATCCACTTTTCTTGTTCTCTTTTGTTTATCATCTGGGAAAACAAGAAAGCAAACACAAACACCATGCAAGATCTGCCTACCAAACCTTAATTTGCAGACATGTCCTTTTAACCCTTCCTTCGTGCTTTCTTCCACTCACCTATGTGAAATGGTTGTTTATTGTCATTGTTCCAGCTCGGAAGCCTTATTTGGCAGATTTTAAACTTCAGCATAAGATTCATATTTGTCACTTCAGGATAAGAAAGTAATAAATCTTATATATATAGTCCTTGAGAGCTTCAATCTAGTTTCCATTGTTTCTTAAAGGTGACCTTTTTGGAATAGCAAATGTTTATTACAGGCCTATTTTTATCATCTCCTTTAATGTGAAAAGAACCATTTTGATATTACTTCAGCCAAGATTATTTTTCACAGCCAGATCTTCCATAATGTCTTCAGCACCTACCAGAAACAACACTAAAATACAATATTTTTTGCTTATTTTAAAGTATCATGGAAAGAAAAAAAAAAAAAGAAAAAAGAAAAAAAAAAGAAACAACTATCTTATCTCAAAATATCTGGACAAAGGAACTAGGAATGGTGATGCCTGATTTTTTTTTTGAGAATTACCTCTGAGCAATTTAAAGGAATTAATGCATGCAACCAAAATACCCTGCATATTAGTTTAAGAAAAAAATGTGAGAGAACTTAATAATTAATTCAGTGGCTAAGTTTTTGAGGATGATATTCAACTTCAGATTCAGTGTTGATTTGGTTATCATAAAGTAGACTCCAGTATTCAGGCAGCTAAATTGCCCTCTATATCCCAGTAACTACCCTGGCAAAGGTGAAATGCAGTTACTTTATCATAATCACCTGATGCTGTTTGAGATGCTTTGGACCCTGCCTGGTTTTTAACATCTATTTCAGAAGTCTTTAGGACTTAGAAATTATTTGTCAGCCTCTTTCAGAGATTTCAGATACATTAGGGCATCACAAATCGCACTAAATGCAAGTACTTAGGAAAATACTGCCCATCTCTGATCTCTGCTGAGCATAATGGGAGAACCTAACCTACACACTGATACTTTATTCAGATATAAAGAGAATATAGGCTGAAATAAACTATGATTTTACCAAAACTAGAAGACAAATGTGCCTTCAGTAAGACAGAAGATTTTTTCTACAAATATAGATGACCTGATCTATCTGGACTTCAGGTACAGTAGGTGATATTGTAACACCTGACAATTTTGTAATTAAACTGGGAAAGACAGAGACCTAATCAAAGATGAAAGCATTTTGTTCTGAGAGTAAAGTTTTTGGGTTTTGAGGAGTTTCAAAAAGAGTTTCTCATATTTTGTTTTAGGGCCAATCTTATTTACCACAGTGGTGGTTTAACACCAGCTGGAGACTAAGCACCACCCAGCCACTTGCTCACTCTCCCCTGGTGTGATGGGGGAGAGAATCAGAAGGGTAAAAGTGAGAAAACTCCTGGGTTGAGATAAAGACAGTTTAATAGGTAAAGCAAAAGCCATGCGTGCAAACAAAGCAAAAGAAGGAATTAATTCACCACTTCCCATGGGCAGGCAGGTGTTCAGCCATCTCCAGGAAAGCAGGGCTCCATCAGGCTTAACAGTTACTTGGGAAGAAAAACACCATCACACTGAACGTTCCCCTTTCCTCATTTTTCCCCCGGCTTTTATTGCTGAGCGTGATATCATATGGTATGGAATAACCCTTTGGTCAGTTGGGGTCAGCTGTCTCAGCTGTGTCCCCTCCAAACTTCTTGTGCACCCTCAGCCTCATTGCTGGTGGGGTGGGGTGAGAAGCAGAAAAGGCCTTGACTCTGTGCAAGCACTGTTCAGCAATAATGGAAACATCCCTGTGTTGTCAACACTGTTTTCAGCACAAATCCAAAATGTAGCCCCATACTAGCAACTGTGAAGAAAAATAACTCTATCCCAGCCAAAACTAGCACAACTACTTTCTTCACTGACCTTGGAAAAACCCCAAAGTTTATCCTAACAGTACCACCTGTGAGTGATACATTTTGCTATTAAATTTCTCCCTCAATCTATCATGCATGATATGAAGACAATTAAGTCTTTTTATGCATAAGATCATTAATGTATGGATTTACAGAGGGGATTTCTGATATTATGTGGGAGCTCTTCAGATGGAAGTAAGTGCCAGATGAGTGTGAATTATCTCAGAGTGACTGAGCCTTCATTGTGTGCTGGTCACAGCCTATCCCATCCCTGGAAAAGTAATTTATTAGAAAATTAATACTACTGGTGTCATTGTGAAAGGTAGTAGGGAATCTTTATTTTATAGCTTTCCATTTGCATTCATTTGAGAAAGATATATGCAAATTTGAAGTGGCACTGAAGGAGACTTAAAACGATGTAGAAAACTATGTATTTTTTTACAAATAGAACAGAGCAGCACCTTGTAGAAATGACAGTTTTTATCTCAGAAGCTGGTCATTTGTTTAGCATACTAGCCTGGTTTAATTAGTAGCTGATATGGCTATAAATATATAGCTAATTCTGCCCTGTAAAGAGATGATATACCTTGAAAGATCTTGGTTTGTTTAGCCTAGCAAACATGAACTGAAAAAGAACATGATTGCCATATTTGACTATATATTTAAGAACAATAAAAGTAAACAGTCATTTAAAAATACAGGTATTACTGATGCAGGAATAAATGAAATAAGCTTGTCAGGAATAAATTTAATTTGGAAATTGAAAGGATGTCTGACCAACAGGATCATAAAATTCTAAACATCCTCCCTATGGTGTCATGTAGGTGGTAGGGAGGGAGAAAGGCAAAACCACCTGTGGATTTTTAGGATAAAATCTCATGAGTTTTAAAAAGAGAAATATTGAATTCAATCAGCTGGTGGCTGCAGCTGGTAATCTAGAAAGTCTCTTCTATTTTTTTTAAAATTCCTCAGTGGCTTAGTAATTACATCTGATCAACTGAGATAAAGGGGAGTGTGTCTGGTTTTTTTCTTTCTTAAACTTGTGCTTAATGAAGTATCCTAAATTTGAATTATTGTTTGCATAAACTCAATTTGTCTTTACTTACTATAAAGGAAAAAAAAGCTGCAGAATCTTTGCAGTTGGGTAACTATGTAACTTTATTAAATAAATGCAATTGTCCAAAGTAATCTTATTTAAAAAAATTTTTTTTTTTTCCTGTAAGGCAATTTCATGTAATGTCATTCCACTGTAATGAATCTTTTTTTCACAGATTGTTACAATGATATACAGCTTTTCAAACAGAAAATCAAGATGCACATTAAAAAATGTTTGCCAGTTAAAACAATGGACTGAATCCTTTATAAGACAGTAGGTAGTAAGGTGGAGAGGATTGTATGTGTCTTTAATTAAAGTACTCTTTCTTTTACTCTGGAACTACAGATCCTAAACTACCCTATTGAGCTCAATTGTCAGGATGCTGTCTGGAGGTAAAAACACTTATACAGATAAAGAAATGTCCTTAACATTCAGCTTCACAATAATCATGTCTATCAATGTAGTTTACCTTAGATTATCTTCTTTCAGTCTATGTGAAGATCTATTTCCAGAGAAAATTATTGATTTTTGGGGGAATAACCCCATCCTGAAGAAATAACTGTATACTTTGTGTGAAAAATAAAATCCTTAAAGCTAAAACATCAAGATGCTTGAAGGCCCAGCAGCAAGTTTACCTTTCGAGGTCAGCATTCTTTCACAGTTTCCGTATATTTATTCAAAAAGCCCCAAACTGGCAAAGTCCATGTTTCTGGTAGAAATAAGACATACCATTGATTAAATACCCTAATGCATGAGCAAGATTTTATTATTATTATTATTATTATTATTATTATTATTGTTGTTGTTGTTGTTGTTATTGTTGTTGTTGTTATTAACTGTGTTAAATTGTTAACTTCTCTCTGGCTTTAACATATCTTAGCAAAATCTCATTCACTAACTATTGTACTAATTAGTCTTTATAGTATGAAATTGTATGAACTTTTTTAACAATGTGAAATTGTCTTATTCTTAAGATACGTATAATTTACATTGTAGACTGCATAGTCATCATTAAGTAAGCATGACTAAAAGATCCCAGCTCATTGCAAGGAGGAGGACAGCCCTTATCCTGAAGGTAAGGACCCTTGTTGCTTGGAATCTTAAGGCCTTCCATGAAGATTAAAGAGTGCCCCTGGACTACCAAGATAAAGCCAGCATCCTAGCCTCTCCAACACCTCTGTGAAACCCTCATGTTATCTGTTATCATAGATAAGTAACTGTAGCAAAACCAATTTCAGGGATGTCTGGATTCAGAAAGAGGCAGGTAGATGATGACACCATAGAATTATAGTTGCTTTTCAAAACAGTAGTATGTGTGTGTTAAGTAGTGATTAGTCAAATTGTGTTGTACCCAAATGCTTGAAAGTTATAAGAACCACGTGTAAAACCACATTTGGTGTGCCTCGATTTGAATGGGACACATCATGTGCATTACTCTTGTAATTCTATGCTTTGTGTCCTAGCCTCTCTCCTTGATCTGTAGAGGCCAGTCGAGAAATTTTTGTGAAACACAGCTCTTGGGACTTTGAGGTGGTCTTCTCCATGCAGTTTATGAATTTTTTCCTTGCTGGTGAATAGAGGAAATGAAGGAATAATCCAGGCATGAGGAACCAAAGCCACAGGACTTCTTATGTTTGCATGAGTGATCATACCATTAGTCTCCCTTCTGGTCTTCTTAGGTCCTATTTTGCACATAGTTTCTGTGGTTTCACTGGAGAGGGCAAGGAAGAAGAGAAAAACAGAAGGAATTAGTCCCAAATCCAAATTGAAGTTGCAACATACATCTGGGATATAGAAGATAAATGTTGATATAGAAAATCAAATCCCTTTAGGTTGCAAAGGTTTATAAACATAAGTTCATTGCTTCCTGGGCAAGTATTTTAATTAATATTATTAACAGTTTTAATTGGCTTTGTAATTAAGTGAGAGATTGGCAATGTCATGTCCTTAAAACACAGTCACAAAAGAAGAAAGTCTTTCATTTTCATATACACAGCTGAACACCTAATCCCAGGAAAGGATCCAAATAAAAGCTCAACCTTCACTTGCAAGATGTTGCAAAAATACTGCATAACACATCCTCTAGTGTCTCCTGTTCAACTACTTGGATGTCCTACCCTTCAAACTGACTCATGTGAATTCAATGTGGAAGGCTACTTGGCTCACTTCTGGGGGAATAGGGAATATACATATTGAAATCCATCTTTTGAATTACTGTTTTCAAGTCAGGTACCTGAATATCACAGGAAACAAGTTCCCTTATGGATATGGTCCAACGAGCTTGCCTGAACACAGTTTCATTACTTGCAGTCCCAACATAAACTAGCTTATGTTGAACATAAGTTCTGACATTCTTTCAAAAGTCATAATAAAAATTGTCATTTTCAAGAATACAGATTGCTATTAGATACCACAGTCTGGAAAAGCTGAAAGCTTGAAGAAACAGTGGACTGTACAAACTCAGAAGGCATGGGAACAAAGTGATCTGCAGCTGAAACACGTGATGGGTTTTAATGCAAGAACACCAAGACTGAGGCCAGGTAGGGAGTAGGAACAAGAAAAACAATGAATAAAACTACAACAAATTGCTATGAGGAATGAAAAAGCATAATTTTGAGTCTTTCTTATTGTCATAGTTTTAGCTGGGATAGAGTTAATTTCCTTCACTGTAGCTGGTATAGTGCTGTGTTTTGGACTTAGCATGAAAATAATGTTGATAACACACTGATGTTTTAGTTCTTGCTAGGTAGTGCTTACACTAAGTCAAGGACTTCTTCAGCTTCCCCTGCTCTGCCAGGTGCACAAGAAGCCAGGAGGGCAGGGGGCACAGCCAGCAAACTGGCCAAAGGGATATTCCATATCATATGATGTCATGCCCAGTATATTAACTGAGGGGAGTTGGCCGGGGGGAGCAGTGATTGCGGCTTGGGGACTGGCGGTGTCGGTCAGTGGGTGGTGAGCAGTTGCATCACTTGTGGTGGTTTTTTTCCCTCTTTTCCCCAGGTTTCATTTCTCTGTCTCGGTATTTTCCTTTTTATTATATTATCATCATTATTATGATTATTATCGTTATTATTATTATTATTATCATTACCATTACTATTTCATTTTTGTTATTAAACTGTTCTTATCTCAACCCACAAGTTTTCTTGCTTTTGCTCTTCCGTTTCTTTGCCCCTTCCCACCGGGGTGGGGGGAATGAGCGACAGGCTGTGTGGTGCTTAGTTGCTGACTGGGGCTAAACTACGACACTTATGCAAGTTGTGTAGGAGAAATTACCACTCTAATTTTTGGTTAAATTATAATCCAGCCAGATTTATTTATTGTGTCCTTGGAGAAACTGGGTGCAACCAGAAACACACCTCCCATACTTTTGAGAATCTGACAGTATTCAGTAGGTAGTTTGAAATTGATTTTCAATATTTAGTAGATTATGTTATATTTAGAAGCCCAAATCACTTTCAAACAGCATTCTATTTGATTTATTGGTTTGAATGACCCAGATTAAAAATCACTGTGTCACTGTATGCAAACCGTATCTAAGATCTGTACGGGTTTATCTGAAAAGAAACCATTTTGCATGATTACTTTAAAAAACAAACTGAGTCAACACAAAACCAACCAGCCAACCAAAAAAAAACAAAACAAAAAAAGAGACAAAACCTTACAGGTTCTCATAAAACTGTTTCAGAGCATTAAGAACACCTTGCTAAATGAAATTTACATGCACAAGCAACACATTCATTTTTCATATCTCAGTAGTTAATTACTCTGTGATAATGGTGCAAACAATAGGAGAGGATGACATTACTTTCTGCAAGACAAAGACAGCATTTTTCATTAAAAATAAAATGTCCATTCTGCACAGGAAAATGTTTTTTGTTTGACATACAGATTTAATTAAAACACCACTAACAATTTTTAACATTGATCATAAATAGATCTAACAGTTGGTTTACAGAACATGGAATGACTCATTAAAGTGCACAAATGCATCTGCAAATCTGTTAATTTAAGTTTTTTGACTTATCACCCTTTTCCCGTTGCTTCTTTAATTTTTAGCAGTACAAAGCATGATATTTTATCTGTTTTGCCACTGGCACTTACTCAGAGCAGGAATGGAATCCAAACAGCCTCATCTTCCTATTGCTGGCACTAACAACATGTGTTTCCTAACATCATATCTTCAAAAATAACAATAATATTATATTTATTTTATATTCAGAGCTTGCCTGCTTTCCTGGTTCTTCAGTTGAAAGTTTATTTTTTCATTTTGCATCTTTAATTTTATAGCAAGTCATTTTCATGTCTGCAAATATTCTTTTTTTTTCAGCTTTTTTATTGATCGGTGTTATGATGTCGTGTGATTTAATTTTTTATTGCTTGTATTGCATCCCTTAGAACCTCTTACCTTATCTCTATGGTTATGGCATCCTACTGTTTTTGCAGCACTTTACTATTTAAAATACACTGGCTGTTGCCTGGTACTGTGTTTGAAAACTTTCCCTACTTTGGAACAATTTGTGAAACCAACTTTATAGTAACAATAAAATTTGTTTATTTTTCTTTTAATTACAATATATGTTTTTTTCTCTGAACAGATTTTTTGAATATAATTAAAATAAAGAGCAATCTAACTCCAAGCAAACTGAAAGCTCATTTATATTTCAGTGTTTGCTGTTTCTTTGAAGGGAGTGGGGGAAGGAAAAAAGCAGCAGGGCAATTAGCAGAGGGG
Source organism: Morus bassanus (assembly GCA_031468815.1). Taxonomy (NCBI): domain Eukaryota; kingdom Metazoa; phylum Chordata; class Aves; order Suliformes; family Sulidae; genus Morus; species Morus bassanus. Next base: position 78,709,503 of record CM062568.1, read on the forward strand.
AGTGAGAGGAATAACTGACTAAGGTATAAAAGACAATGAAGACAAGTGATTTGTAACAACAAATCACCCACCTATCAACCTAATGCATCTATTTCTCCAGTACCTACTACTTAAAAAAAAACCAAAACAAAACTGTTGTGGTTTAACCCCAGTCAGCAACTAAGCACCACAGAGCTGCTCACTCACTCCCCCCACTCCAGTGGGATGGGGGAGAGAATCGGAAGGGCAAAAGTAAGAAAACTCATGGGTTAGGATAAGAACAGTTTAATAATTAAAATAAAATAGCAATAACAATAGCAATAGCAATAGCAATAGTAATAGTAATAGTAATGAAAAAGAAAACAACAAGAAAGAGAGAGAGACAGAAGCAAAACCCTGGGAAAAAAAAAGTGATGCAACTGCTCACCACCTGCAGACTGACAGCCTGCCAGTCCCCAAGCCACGATCACTGCCCGTCTTGCCCCAGCCAACTCCTCCCAGTTTACGCACCGAGCATGATGTCATAGGTGTGGAATATCCCTTTGGCCAGTTGGGGTCAGCTGTCCTGGCTGTGCCCCTCCCAGCTTCTTGTGTACCTGACAGAGCATGGGAAGCTGAAAAGTCCTTGACTAATATAAGCACTGCCTAGCAACAACTAAACCATCAGTGTGTTATCAACATGATTCTCATCCTAAATCCAAAGCACAGCACTATACCAGGTACTAGAAAGAAAACTAACTCTATCTCCGCTGACACCAGCCAAACAAACAAAAACCACCAAGACTGGTTTTATCGAACCTGCCTTCAAAAATACAAAAGCTACTGGATCAGAGAATGTGGTATTAAAATATATTCCATAAAATGTTTAAACTGGAGGTCTAATGTCTTTGACAGGATCAGAAAGCATTGGCAGTGGGAGCAGAGGGAGGGGATCAAGAGGCACAGGATATGCTATAAGGAGCGTCTGAAAGGGACTGGGGCATCCTCCTGTGAGAGTGGTGGTGGCTCCATGCGTTGACCTCAGCAAATGAGAAGAGGATGCTGCCTGCCAAGCTGTGCACAGACAGCTCTTCTCAGAGGAGAGCTGGAAAAGGGTGTGGGGACCAGATTTCTCTTAAGGCACATAGTAATTTGTGATTCACGAAATGGATGTGATTTTTCCAACCAATTTGACTGAACTGCTCCAATTCACACTGCTCTGCCCAGATAACCTTTCTTTATGCAGCATATTCTTTATGGCAATGGCAGACAGAGAAACTCTGCTGCTTTAGTGAAGTTCTTCGTTCAGCATAAGGAGACATGGACTGCTTGATATCCCTTAGCAGGACATAACTGAAATCCAAAATATATAGATTACACAGGGTAAAAAACTAAACTACTTCATTAAATTAAATTAATAGGAACTTGTCTCTTGACTGCAAATAATGCAGCTGTCTTGTCAAACCTCTGAATGAGTTTGAAGATGGGTACATAGTAAAGGCACTTTTTCACTGACCGTGGCAAGTGACTGTAAAAGTGCAGTTTGTTTAAAAGACAATGGGCCACAGATGTACAGATGCTGGTATCTGCCCAGGGACATGGTTAAGGACATACAGACTTGCTATGAGGAGTTACTACAATTAAAGAAAAAAATTTAGTTCCAGACTCATAGCTTCTGAGATTGTAAGGCCTCCAGAATAATATAAAATTTTAGACTTCCCTAATTAAATACTGCTTAAACTAGGACCTATCTTATATATTTCAAAAAACCAAACCCCTCATCCTTCATTTGAAGGAAAAAAAAATCCGTAAATCTACCACAACATTTTGTATTTAGATCCAGTTGTTAATTACTCTGATAATAAAAAATTGCCCATAAATATTAAATCTAGTCAAACTTTGTCTGACTGTAAATGCTACTACATTATATTATATCTTTACTAAAATAAATAACATCCATTGTCAAAATTTTGTTTTCTGTACAGGCACTTCTAGATAAGGATCAAGTTATCCCTTGCCTTTCTCCTGGCTCATGTTGCCTGTGGTGTTTCTGACTGACATCAATAAGAAAGTAAAAGATACAACTCTAGAGAAATTGTAAAGCCTAAAGAAAAGAAGGCTCAGTTTTGTGGGGGAAAAGTCCTTTAACTGCATGATTGAATAAGAAACTTTCAAAAGTTTCAGGCCTTGAATGTGATCAAGACCACAGACTGTTGTGAGGAGGCAAAATAACCTGATATTTCTCATATACACAATTTTATAAAGACCTTATTTAGATGAAATAAGCATAGATCATTTTAATTAGAAGATGTTGGATAAAAGCTAGTTAATGAGGAAGAGCTCATCAAGACACATTAATGAAATTAGGGTAAGCAATAGAGTATAATACCCTGAATTCATTGGGCAGCTCAGCCCTACCCAGCCACTTGCTCACTCTCCCCTGGTAGCATGGGGGAGAGGATAAGAAAGGGTAAAAATTAGAAACTCCTGGGTTGAGATAAAGACAGTTTAATAGGTAAAGCAAAAGCCATGCGTGCAAACAAAGCAAAAGAAGGAATTAATTCACCACTTCCCATGGGCAGGCAGGTGTTCAGCCATCTCCAGGAAAGCAGGGCTCCATCAGGCTTAACAGTTACTTGGGAAGAAAAACACCATCACACTGAACGTTCCCCTTTCCTCATTTTTCCCCCGGCTTTTATTGCTGAGCGTGATATCATATGGTATGGAATAACCCTTTGGTCAGTTGGGGTCAGCTGTCTCAGCTGTGTCCCCTCCAAACTTCTTGTGCACCCTCAGCCTCATTGCTGGTGGGGTGGGGTGAGAAGCAGAAAAGGCCTTGACTCTGTGCAAGCACTGTTCAGCAATAATGGAAACATCCCTGTGTTGTCAACACTGTTTTCAGCACAAATCCAAAACACAGCACCATATGACTTACTATGAAGAAAATTAACTCTACCCTGGCCAAAGCCATGTCTATAAAGAATCACAGAACCACAGGATAACTGAGGCTGGGAGAGGCCTCAGGAGGTCTCCTGTCCAGCACCTTGCCCAAGGCAGGGCTAGCTCTTGGGATCAGGCTGCTGAGGACTTGGTCCAGTCAGGGCTTGAAACCCTCCAAGGACAGAGGTGGCGCCACCTCTTGGGACAACCTGCTCTAGTGCCTCACAGATAAAAGTTTCTCCTTATACCCAGCCCGAACACTTCCTAATGCAACATGTTGTGCCTGTTGATGCTGACCCTCCCAGAAGCCCAGCTCTATATCCTTGATGACCCCTCATAGATGCTGGAGATCTGTTAGGTGCCCCAGAGTTGCCCCTTCTCCAGGCCAACCTTGTCCAGCTCACCCAGGTTCTTCTCACAGGGCAACAGCTCCAGCCCCTTCTGCCTTGGGGGCTCCCCACTGAGCTCCAATTTGCCTGTGTCTTTGCTATGTCAGTGGACCCAAAACTCTAGGCAGTATCTAGACTTGCTAAGTGAGGAGTGCTGTACTTCTTTTAATGCAGCCTGGGATACTCTTCGCTGCCTTCTCTGCCAAAGCACACTGCTGGCCTCTGTTCAGCCTGACATATGCTAGGACCACCATGCCCTTTTCAGCAGATCTGTGCCCCAGCTTGTCAGCCATGTATATGTATCATGTATAGTTATATTTTATGAGTATATAAATTGGTTATTGTGAGATAAAAGGGTGCTAAAGAATAACTTTTTTGGATTGTTTCCCAAGGTCACATTTCCTCTTGCTGGCTTTCATCTTGTTTCTGATTTAGTTATTTAGAGCTTGGAACCTGTCCTTGTGAGAACTAATATGTAACACTTTTAATAGAGAGCTATAACTCATCATTTGTTCAGTTCTATTCAAAAGAAGTCTGTATAATAACCTTGATAATATAATCAAAATTAAAGATAAAGCAGATTTAACTAACAGATAAAAACTAGTGAGGTAGTCATGAGTGTGTTTTGATCCAAGACAAATCCCTTACAACGTTGTCTTTCCTAGACAATTTTTTCTTTCTGAATTATTGGTTCCTTTAAGTGCATTTGAAAATTGAGAATTGTGGGTAGGGGTGTTTTAATACATATTGTTTATATTTATTGAGGGTTTTTTTTTCGTTTTTTAGCAGTTGTATTACGTGACTGAATGTGTTTGCTCTTGGATTACAAGGTTTAGACAGTTTCCTCCTGGACTGTACTTCAGCTATTCATGACCTGCTTTTCTTGTTACATTGCTCACCGAGATTTGAATCTGTTTTCTTTTCTTATGCTAGGTAATGAAATAAGTTTTTACCTTCATATCATTTCTGAGATAGACTTCCATGTTTGCTGTGGAACAGTGTTGTGGTCTTGTGGGGTTTTTTTGTATGATGGGACATCGGTTTCCCTATGCTTTCCTCTAAGCTCCTCTATTGTGTCTTCCCAGACTATACCATTCAGTTCTTATTGCTTTGTGATCTGTGAAAACTTTGCAAGGGAAGCATTTGTCACTTTGTTGATTGTCATATCAATGCCAACAACTACAACAACAAAACTTGTTGAAATACAAGGAAATATATTTGCCACGTACTTGAAGTACAGCAGTAGAGCACAAAGCCTTTGTAAAGCACAGCCCTTGCAAAACAATATATGTTAATTGGCTGCATTATTTTGGATCACAAACTGCATCACCAATTCTTGCAAGCTCATAGTAACCAGAAACATCTGGCTGAACTATAGGAAAAGAACTATACATTTTAAGATTACCCACAAAGCTATTGCATTTTCACCAAAGGAATCAGTTGATAAAATTTGTTTGTTTCAACATGATTTATCTAACATATGTGAAAGTTACAAAATGTTATGCCACTCTGCAGAGAGCAACATTTTGCCTGAGGCTACCTCACAGAAACATGCCTTCCTCTTACTCCAAAAATTTACAGATGTGAAAAGTTTACCCACAAGGGAGTCATGTCACTTGCAGTCTCCAATACAACATGGTGAAACTGAGATAGTGGTCATGTGGGATGCTTCCCTCCCACAGTTACTCATCAAATGTTTGTGATAGAGCAAACTCAACAGTGTATTCTGCTGCAAACACTACTATTTTTAAGACACTCAGCACATTTCAGGTATAAATCTCTGCTATAATGTAATCCTTACATGATGCTTGCACCACTCATATAGCTTGTTAAGGTGCTATCGGCAATCTAGGCACTCTTGTCAGATGACACTAGCTTTTCCAACTGATAGACAAAGACCCATCACATCTGTAGTCTTAGCATTCTTCCTTTTCCTCATTCCTTTAATCTTGAAGACATTTCCTCATCATAGAATAATTTCTCTGATTACAGTACTCAGAGGATGAATCCTACTCATCAGCTTCACTCGTCTTTAACAGAATTGTTAAGCCTCCAGTTGCATTTATGACTGGTATCCAGATTTTAGATGTTTAAACTGAAGTGCAGAGTCTATAAAGAAAAATGGCCTGATAGCTGTACAAGTGGTACTTGTTAAAACCTTGTCCCAGTTTTCATGTTATTGTTGATACTGATGGTTTGATTAACTTGCTTCATTTGACAGTTCATCAGCATTTGTTGAGTTCGTACCGTGCTGTTTTACACCAGGGGCTTTAAAAGCCCACTTTAAAGACACTAAAAAAAATGTAGCACCCAGCTATTAGCCATTGGTCATAGCAATAGATGTGGAATTTTAAGTAATGATATGCCCTGGAGTCCTGGAAATTCTGGGTATATTAACTTACATGTTAACAACTATCCTCAGAAAAGGGAAAAGGAAGAACTACTCCTGAGTGTCTTGATTAAGTACTTGACTTCCTTTTTCAAGTTGAAGAGGTAGTGGCATAATAAAATTTATAGTTCTCTTCCCCTTAAGAATTGGAAATTGAGAGCCCTTGCTGCAGAAGTACTATCAACATGTGAAAGGAAGTTTACTACTCCCCTAGCTCTTTAATCCTAACAGTTGCTCAAATAATCTGAACCAGACACAAGTATTACTGCAGAGAATAAGGGAGCTCTGGTGAATAATTGTGCACAGTGATGCCATCAACAAAATAAGCTTTGCAACTTTCCACAGAAGCTTACATTCCCTAAGCACCAGTGGTCTCCTAGAGAAAAATATCAATCCATCACACCAACATCTCTGCAAGTGCAGCTTTGGATTTTTCTCTCTCACGGTCATTTTGAATTTATGTCCCTGCTTCTGAGATGCTACAACAGCTCCAAAACCACACAGTATAAAACTCTGATATAGAAGAAATGTAGCCAACTTAGGTTACCCCAGCATGTGTTCAGTGTTCATGCAGGATGCTTATAGGTAACCACCAAACAGAGAAGGAGTATGAAAGGAGGAGACATGAGTGAGAAACATATTGGGGCAGGCGGTGGGATATCAGCAGGGAGCATGCAGTGTCACGGTGCTGCTGTGTATGACCATTGGTTTTTGTAAAGAAGGGGAGCACTCTGGGTCATTATGGGGTGTTTAGGGTAAGGAATGAAGGCAAGAAAGGGGGACATCAAGGTGGTTTGGGGAGGAACAAGTGTGGAAAAACAGAGGGAAGGGTGATAAAAGGGGCCAGTGGGGTGTGAGCAGGGGCAGGTCAGTCCATGTGCCTGGCCATGCCTGTGCCAGCCAGTGCAACCTCTTCTGTCTCCTCACTAAACTCCATTTTGGATGATTTTCCTGGGTGAGGGCTCCTTGTCCCATGTGTTCAGGTATGGGAGGGCTGAGTGCCCGCCCTGCTGTAGGGCCAGGAGCCAGCACCAGAGACACTCAGGGTGTGCAGGGTGTGGGTGCATGTGTGTGTGGGGGAGTGCATTTGTGTGTGTGTGTGTAAGGGGGGCTGTGTCAGCAACTGGACTGGGACTGCAGCTGGGGAAGCTTGTATGTAGAGATGCCAGTGACTTTGGATACCAGGGACAGGTACTGGTTAGACTGAGTGTCTTAAGTCCAGCTACTGGAGAGACCCATATTGTATATATGTGTAATCATGCATTTATTTTGCACTAACAGACCTACATCCTGATCAGCCAGTGAGGGGAACAGGAAGAGATCTTTGGTGTGTTCATGTCTGTGTAAACCTGCCTGCCCGTGTTGGTCTGTGTGGCTGGCCATGCATTCATGTTTATGTGCTGCATCATGTGTGCCTGCTGGCGATACACGTTCAGCGGTGGGACCCTGGGTGCTGGCAATACACGCTCAGCCCCACTGCTGGCAGGACCCAGGGGCACAGAGCTGTGGCAGCCTCACCTCTGTCATGCTACCTGATTTGGCAGCTTGTAACAGAAATAGTTTGAGAATATTTTTCAGTCACTAATTTCACAGTTTAGCCAACAGGAAAAGCAGGCAGTTCTCAGTGTTTTACAGCTGATTATGGAAAATTGAACCAAGTCACACCTACATGTGTTACAGCCATGGTTAAGATGCCTGATCTAAATATGGTTTTAGATCTCATAGTTGAGGGTTTTCACCCCTACACACAAGCAGTGATTTTTTTTCTCCATTCATCTGGCTGAAGGTGCTAGCAAAATTATACCTCTGCCCTTGGGTATGGAATATGTATTTTACTTGTTTACCCAGGAGATTCCTGAATATTTCTTCCATTTCCATTGTCAAATGAAACAAGCACAATTGAAATTGTCAAAATTCATGAGGCTTAGCCATAGAAATAAAGGAAGACAAGCTAAGGAAATTGAACAACCTGCCAGGGTCAACAAAACAAACAGGCTTCAAGTGTAATTCAGCAAAGGTGCAACTGATAGTGAAGGGTTTTTTTTTGTATGCCACCTTGTAAAGGTGGCCAGAACATCAATCCTCTAAAAGATAAATGTACTGGTAGTTGAATGTAAAAAATTATGTACTGGTGGTTGAATGAGAGTTGTTTCACCATGCTCTCCTGTACCAGTAATGTCTCACCAGCACATTATTTTTGGACGTTAATAGGTACTATCGAGAATTATCTCCCAACAGCACTGCCCCCATGGAACCTCTGCACTGGTTACAGGAAAAGCAGATTAAACGGCTAGGGAAGGAGAGGCACACAAATGCTCTAAATGACTTCAGCTGCAGGTACAGCCTGGAAGTGGGAGTGGAAGTTTCGAGTTGAAATTAAGGCTTTATTCTTATTGACCAGTGTGGAAAGTAAGTTTTCTCAGTGTGGGAGGAACACTTACTAACGATCATCAAACTTTTTACATTTATGACTGGTCCAAACCAGACTGTGCAGCATAATACCCACACAGCCATGCAGTTTTTGCTATGAAATAAAAGATGGAGAAGAGTGAACCAGTACTTTGAATCACTTCTCTCACAAACAGATGTGCCTGCAAACTAATGTTTTATAATGGCTCTGGTTATTGCATTTAAAAAAAGACATATTGGATTTCACAGCCACACAATTTCACCCACACATCTGGAAGCACTTGAAGCATGCGTTACTCAGCTGTCCCACGCTCAGCTCACTGTAGAATTGCTTTCCATCACCTGCACTTGAATATTTTCATAGCAGTTAAATGCCTACTTTGTTTTCACACTGTGCTTGGAAATGCAGTTCACTCACACAATTCTTGTCAACACAGGATGCTCAAGAGCACACTTCTGATGAGTCACTTCTATAAATTCATTCCTTTATTGCAGTATATCTGTGACCTTACTAAACTCAAGAAACATGCCCTGGTGAAAGAGTTAAAAGCTTATGGTACTGTATTCTATTTAAAATAGATGACAGATCAGCTGGTAAAACAAGGGCTTGGGAAAACTTTAAACAAAAATTTAAAATCCATAGAAGAGGTTGTATTGTCAGAAACTTTCATGAAGGAAGCACATGAAAATGAAACATCTAATTTAAAGACTGGGAAGCAGACAAAATAATTAAAATATCTCCTTGCATGTTTGAAGATGATAGCTGAGGAAAGTAAAAAGATGCTCCTGAAGTAAAATACAAACAATATTTCAGTTACTGCTGTATGAAGGAAGCAAGATTCCTATATAGGTAGTATCAACTCAGTTTAGAAAAGAAATGTGGTATTATGCTAAGGATACCTTCACTGTAAGGCATCTAGGAAAAGACTTTTGAAAAGCTTTCAGTCTTGGGTTTCTGGCTTGAAAAGTATATGTGCAAAGGTACGCTTTAATGGTTCTCCAAGCAAACCGTGAAGTTTAAAGAGAAAGTCCCCTCAGGATCTCAGAGATATGAAGAATAACAGAATGTTTTCAAATTTCTTTTGTGAGTCCATTGGTAGAAAACCCTAAAGGAAATTAATTTTGATTCGTAATTGTAGGTTCCCTCCCTCAGTACTCTGAAGTAAGGTAGAAACATTTCTTTTGCAGTGGACTGCTGAGCAAGCCTCAGCTGCAGTCATGGTGGAAACAGCTTTTTTCTTTCTAGATATTCCCAGCAAAGATTGAATCTGACAGGTGTTCTGAGAATATTCAAAGACATTAAGAATTCAACAACAAAAATATATGTTTCTTATGAACTCAGCCATTAGGCATAGTAGAACAAATGAAACAGATGATTAAAACAATACTGGGGAATTTACCAGATGACAAAGGAATAATTGAGATTTGATAATTCCCTTAATTCCAACAGTTCTTCAAATCTCCCTAGCTACTAACAGAAAGTCTCTCTGAGGTAACGATAAGCTGAAGTATACACATGCCAGAACAGCTGATGTGGAATAGTAGTGCTTTCAGATACAGGGGGTAAATCATTATGCAAACATTATGTAAATTTCTGAATCAGGTGCATTTGTAGGTAGCTACTAAATGACAGAAATCCAAAACTAGAGCAAAAGCTTGTTTTAACAAATTTCATAGAGAGGATACATGGAAGGGTGGAGATCTGGGAATACAATTAACCTATGCAAATCTTAAACATAGGCTGTGTCACAAATGCAATGGTCTGTAACCAAACTACAGGCAAGGTCAACTCTTTTGTAAATTAAAGTTATTGGAGAGAAGAAAGCAATAGATAAATTTTACTATTGTAGTCAGCTGAAACTGTGCAAGCAAGGAAATTCTTCAGAACTGTGCAGACCCATCTCTGGTGTATTCATGCAAAGATGGAACTGGGAAGAAAAGTTAATTTTTGCCTTTTCCTTCTCAGTGATTTTGAGAGAGCTGATTTTGCCTCCATAGAAGTTCTTGTAAAAATGGAGACTAAAATTTAGAATTACTGCAATGATCACCATAAGAAGAAAAAGAACAGAAGTTTTTAATTCATAATGATACTATTTTGGGAGTGCACTCTAACTAAATTTATAACATTAAAAGCTTGAGTCCCATTATAAAGGTGATTTAAAGAAACCCATGTTGACCCCAAGATATGAGGTGAGAATAAAAGTAGGCCAAATCCTTGATCCAGAGAAATTAAAGTATTCCAGATAATTGACTTTAAAATAACTCTACTGAAAATATTAGTCATAGAATTCTAGGAATTATTCAGAGTGATGTAGCTGTCTGAAAAAATTACAGAAATAGTATAACCTTGTAAACACAATAGAAATAAAAGAGTCTGAAGTCTGAAATTCTCTTAGTTTTCCAGATGTTAAGAAATATTAGTAAGTGACTGGCCTCTTAGGGCTAACTGTCCTCGAGATTCAGCTGCTGAGTTGGAAGGGTGTGAAGGTCTTGTTGCTGCTGCAACTGGGAACCTCAGTCTGAGTTCAGTGCCAGAATACTTTTCCAGGGGAGAACTCATCTCTTACTGTGTAATTACTAACAAAAACCTGAATTAATGGGTATATAAGTGGATGTACTTAGTTTGTCACCCAGGGTTAACCCTTACACCAATTTACAGGTTTTGTTATTACTTAAACCCCTTTGATCTTGTTCTGTGGCGAGCTCTCACTATCATTTCTTCTGTTTCTTGCCTACAGGCTGATCCTTGATTCCTCTTCTATGCAATCTCTTTAGTTGGGATCATAAGCAGAAATGAAACTTATCCTGAAGAATATAAATTAGAACTTCCAAGAACTGAATACATATGTGGGTCTGGGAGACAGTAAGCATGTTCTGGAAAAAGACTATCTGTAGTACTCTATCATTGAATGTATTACAGGGCTAACTACAAAACTAGTTTGAACTGTTATGGTATCCTCTTCAAAGAGGCACTTGAACCTGTAAATATAATTTTCTGGATGACTAAAGAAGTGTCTCCTGGAACAGCACAACTTGCATTTGAGGTGACAGTGCCTACCTCTGGTCTGCAGGAAGACAATGGCAGGAGAAAACCAAAGAATCTCTGCCATCATCACTTGTAATGTGTCCCACAAAAATAAGTGCATTACTTAAAGGAAGAATAATATGAAATGGAAACAGTGTTTGCTGGTTACCTAAGTTTTCATAATTTTTTAAAGGTTGAGCTCTGTCTAATGTCCCTTCCAGTTTTCAACTTGTTTCTTATAAACGTAACAAAGAGAAAAAGAGCAGCTTAAAATGGAAAAATGTCAGCTTAAATGGAAAGGCCTTAGCTTTTCTGGAAAAAAAAAAAAAAGTAACTTAACCTTAAAGCAGCCCATTAACTGGAATAAGACAAGAAATTCTGGAAAGTTGTAAGCCTGAAATGTGGTACAAAACTGTGTTTATTTTGACTGGACAAAATTAAATCATAAGCATAAGCATAAAAAATTAGCATTAGACTTTAGCTTAACTATCAAGTTGTTAATAAAACTGTAATGAGTAGTAATACAATACTGTGTGAGCAATTGGCACCCTAAACATTCAATGACTTAATAAGAAATTCAGTATTCTAAGCTAAAAGAGTGTTAAAGAATAGCTTTTTGTAACAGTTTCCCAAGGTGACGTTGACTACTGCCTGCTGCACACCTTGTTTCCAACAGGTAATCTGATCTATGTTGTAGTGATCACTTGTCTACATTATATAATTTTGATTCTTTTAACAGAAAAATAAAATACAATAGCTCATAGCTTTACTTTTTCAAAACACTTCAAAACACATTTTAACTCTGATAACTTTGCCTGTGAATGTTTAGAGAGATGACTCTAACAACAAACAAACCGAGAAAATAAACACTTTGAACTTTACTAAATGGGAAAACTATAGGGATTTGTCTCCATGAGAATACTCTCCAACCTTCTAAGTAGACTCTTCTCTCCTTTTGGATTCTCCCTGGGTGATCACAATTCTCCTAAAAGTGTTGAAATGAGACAAGGGTTTAGACTTTCCATTTGTGGGGACACCAGCACAAAGTCAGCAGTAAGTAACCTCAATTTTTCCCCAGTAGTCTGTCTTATACTTACATGCACAGAGTTATCCATCATGCTGCCCAAAGCACTGTTCAGAGTCACTGCTCCCTAGATGATCTCCTCCAAGCTCTAAGCACACTCTAGTCTTTGACTGAAGATATATGACTTTTTTTGCCTGTATTAGAGCAAATACTATTTGCTTGTAACCCACTTACCGAGTGAGCTGTGTCCTTCCTTTAGAGGAATGTTTGACCTGCTGCACTCATTTGAAATTTAGCTTCTGCAAAATGAGTTGCACTTAATCATGATGCCGACAAACAGTAAGAAACTAATGACACACTTTGTTTCCTAGGATCTTGTGCAGCTGGATACAAGTTCAGTCAAAGTCAACAAGCCTTGAATAAAAAAGATGAGAAATTCTTCATTTAAATGAACTTTGCTTCATATTTACTTGGCTTTTTGGTCTTTGTGAACTCCTGAGCCTCAAGAATAATGCTGTAAACCTGTGTGCACTTAGTATTATTACCACTTGAGAACTATAGGCATGTTCCTCAAATACTTCCCTTAGCTTCCCCACAATTACAGAATGGTTGCCAATCAGCTCCTGATCAAAGCTGATTGAAGAAAATTAATAAAATTTTAAAATATTTAATTTCAGAGATAAATGCACATTTTTCAGATGAGAGAGAAGCATTTGACTGAAGAGTTATTTGTTTATTTGGTTAAGCTGGCATTGTTATGCAGGTACATTTTATGGGATATAACTACAGCAGATCTCTGTCTTAAATCTGTGTATTTTAGTGGTCCATGCACATCTCTTTCTGCTGAGAGTCTTGCAGTGTCTGCTTAGATGAAGTAGGTTCTCACTATTCCTTGTTCCTTTCTTCTTTTTAGCAGAAAGCTCCATCTTGAAAGCTCTATGTTCTTGTGGAATTTTTTGTTTTGGTTTTGGTTTATTTTCTTGTTTTTTTTTTGTTTTTCTCTATAGTTCTTAAGGCCTGGAAACATGTTTTATCAATTGACAATAAAACTAAAAAAATGGGTTTCTTCCCTTGATATCATAAGAAAGGACTAACCCAAGCTCGATATATTGGAGTGACGTCTTTGTTCTTGGGTAGCATAGGAACACAGTGTATTTCTTTGTTACACAAGTAATGAGGTAGATAAGGTGATTTTCACACAATACTGTTCCCCATTCCATCTTGGTTTGAGACAAATTTCTGTTACTTTTCTTATTGTAGTGGTCAAAGGAAGTATTTTGTATATGCAATGATATAAAATAGTCATGGAAGGAATCAAAGCCTGTTATTTTTCACAAAATGAAAAAGCAGAGGAAACTCAGAAATAACAGATGCCAGAAAGCAACTTGTCTGTGCAGTCTGCATTCAGCTCTCTTTATTGCATCCCTGTCTTAGTTACACAATCACATTTACACAGGATCTGCCTCATGCAGGGCCCAGAAAGGGTAGTGCTCCCTGATAAGCAGCTGTTCGCATTCCTGTTTCTTCCATGTGTTTTCTCAAGTCTTAGTTACTGATTACTAGTAAAACCTGTACTAAATTAGCCCTTGGTCCTTTGCTTAAGGCCTTTTTCTTATAGTGCCCAGAACGAGTACATTTAATTTTTTCACAGAATGAGTTTTTATTATATAAAATGATAAAACAATACACAGCATGTTCTATATTCAAACCATTAATTAATTCAAATTACCTTTGTTTGCACACTAACTTTTTGCCCTAGTAAAACTGGGTGTCCAAGCTGAGATAAGGTACATGACAAATATTGATGATGATAGGTTCCATTTAATATGCTCTAGGGTATCATGACTGTTCTTCAGATGTTATTTCAGAGTGGGAGCAAGTCTTACATAGGTCCTATGTCCTGTCTACTAGCCCACTGTGGATTTCTGGGATACCTTATGGCACTTAGATGCCATAGACAACAATATTTAAGCAAATCGTGTCAATCATCTAGTCAATATATTCACTTCAGTCTTAAAACTATTCAGTCCTCCAATGTTGACACTGGCACAAGTATCTTCCTTCCAGAAATAAGTATTTTTGTACCAAGCCTATATAATACACTAGAGAAGCTCTATCAATGAATTAAATTCAGTGCTGGGCACACACAGACATGTCATCATGTGATTCTGGAGAAAAGGAGGCTGAGTGGAGACCTTATTGCTCTCTACAACTACCTGAAAGGAGGTTGTAGCAGGGTGTGGGTCAGTCTCTTCTCCCAAGTAGCAAGTGATAGGGGGAGAGGAAATGGCCTCAAGCTGTGCCAGGGGAGGTTTAGACTGGGTATTAGGAAATATCACTTCAGTGAAAGGGTTGTTGGGGATTGGAACAGGCTGCCCAGGGAAGTAGTTGAGTCACCATCCCTGGAGGTATTTAAAAGATGTTTGGATGTGGTGCTTAGGGACATGGTTTAGTGATGAACTGGCAGTGTTAGGTTTACAGTTGGACATGATGATCTTAAAGGTCTTTTCCAACCTATATGATTCCGTGTGTATTCTGTGTGAATAATTCTGATCTTATTTTGGCACAAATGGATGGACTATTGGGTATTGCGTTACATGGATTTTTTTTCTGAACTGGTGTTGTGATCCTCGTGATGTTGAAAGACTGAAGTTGCTACAGCCTTTCAAAAAGAACACGTGGGGGGACATGTGTGAGAGGCACATGAATTGAGGGTAATACATGAATTAGAGAGGCTTGAGCTGATAAGGCATGAATGAATGAATGTGTAACAGCCAGCACACTTGAGAGCAATTCCTCCAAAATACAGGGCTGACCTAAGGTCCTGCAGGGTAAGATTTCAGCAAGAAGTGTACATATTCTGTTCAGAAGCTCCAACATGCTCTCAAGCAGCACCGCTGCTGACATACAGACATAATGTGCTGGCTTAGAAAGTATTTTCTGCTGTTTGGCATACTAGCTGGATTCACTGATTTAGGCATCACACGCAGCTGATGAGCTATGCTGCATCTGGTTCTTGAGAAACTTTGTCACATGTAACTCCTTGCAGAAATGACCACTTTTATATGACAATAGTATAAGATTATTTCAAATGGACAAAAATAATATTAAAAAAAGTTTATTTTCCATCAACTAGACCCAAAGTGAATCATTCTGAACTAACACAACGTAACACTTGGTGTTCTTAGTAACTGAAGAAATAGGAAACTTCAGCTGCATCTAGGTGAGTTAGCTTACAGTTCCAAGCTAATCAGTCTTAAACATGAACTTTCTGAATGTGGAGTCTTAAATGAAATTTTCAATGTTAACTTTGCATGGGTTTTCTTTTTTAATGTAGATAAAAGACAGCTTCCGAGGTTGTTATATAACCCTGAGAGTTTTTTTTTTTAACCTTTTTCCCCAGAGTCTTAATATATTCTAGCTGTATTATCTTTTAATATTTAAATTAAAATTTGAAAAGCAGCTAGGTTGCAAGTGTGAGTAAATAAATTGTGCAGAAATTAAAAAATGATACTCAGTGTTCACCTACCTAAGCAAAAGTGCAAAATACTAATACCCTAAAAATTTATGTATGTATTCAGAAATGTTTCCCCTCTAAAGCATAAATGTTAATATTTTGCTAGCTCATTTTTAAGCTCATTTTTCACAACTAGCACCAGCTTCTATCTATATGCATACAGAGGAATACAGGCACTGAGCCTGACTACGTTAGACCATATGAGCACTTCTGATAACTGCTTTCACTGACGTGCTTGTGAAGGTTTCGAAGTCCACGCACACATTATAACCACAACATTACAGTCCCGGGTTTTGGCCCATCTGGTAGTAACTTGCCAATTTGCATGCATTTCCATGTAGCTCAAAGGAGTTCACTGAGCAATAATTAATTTTCTCAACTACAACTTTTGCAAAGCCTAGGTTTGGCAGTTTCAGTTCCTAACTTTCTGACAGTTGTATGTTCATGTTCCCATGTTTAAGAAGAGCAAAAATGGTCTTACACAGGTAAAGGCTTACAAGATTAAGAGGAAAAACTGAAGATAAAATATGATGAAATATAGAAAGATACAAATAAAATGAGCTTCTGTGAAGAATTTAGTTCAACTAGGAGCCCATTTGTCATACATGGATTTTATCCTCTTACTAGAGGTCAAAAGATCTTCTGTCAGGAACAACTTTTTTGTGATTCTATTATGGGCTTGTTCTGTGACCATGGCCAATTCTTTTGGCCTACTGACACAATCTCTTCGTCAGTACAGTGGGGATAATGTAGCCATCTAGCAGAAGTATCCTAAGCATTCAATTGATTACACAATGCACAGAGATAAGAAATAATACCTGGATACTAAATATTAGCCACATCACGTTTAACCTCCATTTGATTGCAACAGTGAAGATCTAAGTACTATACTTGGAAGTACACTAGTCTTTCCTTCCTTATTTAAGTCAAATGGTATAGTAAAGGTAAAAGTTCACTCTCAAAGTGGTATATTAGTTTTGCACACAGGGAAAGCAAGAAGACTGACCTCCTCAGCTGTGATCCTATTGTGTTAGAAAGTTAATGTCAGATATACTCTGGAAAAGGACCGAGAAGCGCATGTAATTAACTGCTTGCAACTGATTATGGAGGGCTGGGATAACTGAAACAAAATTCAACCTACATGCATCACACCAGGATGTATGTGGTCATCACCCACATGAAGCATATTGTACCATGAGAACATTCAAACCATAAAATGTTCAATATAGTGTCTGAGATGTATAATTGGTACATGCTCTGACTGCAAGGCATTAATAAACACATTTCAGTGTGTGCCTAGTACCTGGGCAAGATAATTAAGCAGAGAAAGGTGTTCTAGACACAAGGTCTAAGGTTGGTAACCTGTATGAGAAGAGTCTGTGTGCAGTTTTAAAACAAGTGGTGTTTTACAAGATCAAGATGATAATAGAAAGTATAGGCAGGGACACAAAAATACTTTACTAATGAACATATATCATACAGAAACACAGCCAGGCATCAAGATATAAGCAGATTGACACATCACATGATGATTAGTATACTTGCTTACTGACTCACCTGAATGGAGTAAGTCACTGTTCATATGTTCTCCTCTTTGGTAGCAGAGGAGAAATCTGGTACTCGATCTTCTTGGTTCTCTCACTCTCATCTTAAAGTATGTGTCTGGGTAATAAATTATTAAACAACTACAAACAACAGTTGTTTAAAAACAACTACCTTATTTACTTCTTTACTCTCCTTAACTTCCACACGGCCAATGCATGACAGGCAAGACTATGAAATCAATTTAATTTCAGGTCGCCCTGTCCTGGTTTTGAATCAAAGATTTTCATATCAACAGCAGTTTCAATTTAATATGAATAATATAAGAAATTAATGTAGCAAAATCCAGCCGTGATCTTAGCATAGGGGAAGCTGCTATTTATTTACAAAATCTTTAAGTGAGTTGATTTCACCCAATCACACTCATTCTTACATAGATTTTGTTCATTTACATTTCACACCTACATACTCATGTGCATCAAGATGTGCATGTTCAAGTGGTCTGGCCAGGATCACTTATATGCATTAAAGAGGGTTGTCTTGGATTCTTCTTGATTGACAACAATGAACTAGTTTTTGGACAGAAGCTTATATACTCTTTAAAAGTCAACAGGTGTTATGAGATGGTCCTTTGCTTCAGTATGTGACTTACTCCAGCCTCTACAAACCTTAGGCAAGGTTGTTGTTGAGAGGGTTTGTTGTTTTATTTTTTTTTCTTTTTCTTTTTGAATATAAGTTTGGAATGTACACATATATATGGCTATAGCTTGTTTTCCTGGTAGGCTAACAGGAAAGCATAAGACACATGATGTGCTGTAACCTTGCTTTCATCTTCCTGCTGTTTAGGGTGCATGATTTTCTGCTGATGAGTCATTTGTGGTGTGGTCTATTCAAAAAGCAGACCTTCTGATCTTGATGAAAAAAAAAAACATTTTTGCTTAGTTTTATTGCTTCTGATGGCATTGCTTAGAACAGCACTGCATTAGAGTGTCTGCTGCCTGTGGAAGTCCAAGTAGATCTATGGCAAAGTTTTGGCAGTGTTACAGCTGGTTCTGTCAGTGTATATAGATTGGATATCAAGGGGAATTATATTCATATTTTTTTTATTTTTTCAGCTGAATTAGACTCTCATATTAGTGATTATGATTTATAATAACAGCTGGAATCTATTAATAATAACAGCTTAATAAATGGAAGATGTTCTAAGAAATATTGGTTGTGATCTGTGTCTTCCCCAGCTTGATTCCCAAGGAAAACGGGATTTATAACAGTAGCGATTTGTGGACAGTTGAAAATGACTGTGTTTTGAAATGCCCCAAATGACCAAATTCTCTATTTGGCTTTTGAATTACAATAGTCCTGAAATCTGATTGCAGTCTGTGCTACAGAGCAGTCTGAAAAGAGCAAGCAGCAGCTCATTGCTCTGCTAACTTTCTTTTGCAAAAATTTACTTTGTGCTCTTTTTTTCACAGAATCTCTTTATCTATCATACTTTGAGTGTAAAGCCACAACTTGTATATAAATTCAAACTAGCAAGTCTGGACCAGTTCCATACAAGAGCACCGGGAGTTGTCTAGAAAGGTCTTGGAATAAATCCTGGACAATATTGGAGATAAACTGATACAAAATTTAAACCATAATGAATTAAATGGTGAGTATATAATTATTGGTAGTCAACATGATTTACTGGAATATAAATCTTGTCAAGCAAATCTGATTTCACTGTCAGTCTTGATAAGATTATGGATTTGGTAAATAGAGCTGAAATTACATAAAGTTTTTGACTTAATATCATATGAGGTTCTAATGAAAGGATTGAATCACAGAACAAGTAGATCATGAGTTGCCTAATGGACAGGTGAGTTATTACAGAATATTCTTTTATATGATGTTCCACAGAGATCTGTATTGGGCATGGTTCTGTTCAACATTTTCATTGATGACTTGGTAATAAATATAAATCACTACTGATAAAATGCACTGGAAGGAAGGTGCACAAACCATACCTGTGGAATGATTGAAAAAGCACAGCTGACTGAACTTAAAACAATGTCTCGGAGCAAAGTACTAGCAAAAAGTACTAATTGTACTAGTAAATGTGTAAACAGTAGCAGCAGAATAGTAAATATAGCTGTGGGATATTAGTTTAGATTTGTGTGATTAGTATTGTCATTTCATAAGATAAAGCTATAAACTTTTCTTTTGGGGGAAGGCAATCTCTTAGTTGAACGTGATACATTTGAAAAAAAAACCAAACCCTAACAATAATGTCTCTGAAACATAGTATTCAGTTTTGCTGTTTTTAAAATTGTTTTGAACAACTAGGCAAAGAAAAGCCGCAGACATTGCTTCTGCGTTAATGTTTAGTTTGCATTAGGAGAGCAGTTTTACAGTAAATCTCTCGATTCTGCCCTGTCACTGTGCTTTGGTTCACACCACAGGGCCATCTTGGAGTGCATAGAATCATAGAATCATTAAGGTTGGAAAAGTCCTCTAGGATCATCAAGTCCAACTGTCAACCCAACATTACCATGTCCCCTAAACCATGCCCTGAAGTGCCATGTCAACATATTTTTTGAACTCCTCCAGGGATGGTGACTCCACCACCTCTCTGGGCAGCATAGAATCATAGAATTATTAAGGCTGGAAATAGACCTATAAGGCTGGAAAAGATCATCAAGATCACAGATATGGTGTGTGTGGATATAGGGGAAGATATGTTCTGGGAGTGCAGCAAGTGTGCCAGATGTTGGTGGGTGCACATCCAGCCTAGACCTTGCTCAGAGTAAAACTCCCCCCAGATGCTTGCAGAGCAGATGTTGGACCCTTAAACAACAGTTTATCTACAAATCTAATCCTATGGTCTGTCATAATGCTAATGCAGCCGTAGTTAGACATTGCTCAAGGACTTATATCTTATCAGACCTTGTTTTCCTCCCCCAAAACCAAAACACACTGAAAAACCTCCCATGACAATGGTCTATTCCCCCACATTTCAAAGCTTTTATTTTCATACTAAAGCAAAAAAAAAAAAAAATCCATTGTGACAAGGCAGGAGTATCATTGGTTATAATTAGTTACTAGACTGGAATGTGGAGTAGAATGCGGAATGTTAAATTTTCTGCCTGTAGGTATTAGCACCTTTTTGGAATATACACTTTAGAGTTGTGCTTTAGCTATTTACAAATTCTTTGGCTCAGTATCTGTAAAACTGGTAAATTGGTATATATGATTCCAAAGTTTCTGGATAAATACATAATAATTTTACTGTTGGAATTGGTTTTGTGGAAATAAACCACTATTTAAAGCTAAGGAGCTTCCAGCTTACACTATTCTCGCTGGATATTGTTACTCTGAAATTTGACTTTTTATAAAAAAAAAAATTTTAAAATTCCATGTTTAGTGAAATCTGTTTGAAAATATATACTTAACTGAAATCTGGAGACAGCTTTTTTTTTTTTTTTTTTTTTTTTTTTTTAAATCTCTTGCCATTACAAGTACAGTACTATATAAATCTATTGTTTAAAAGGAATTCAATAGGTTTGTTTCAGTTTTTCTTTGGCTAGGATCTCTCATCACACTTGAATATAAGCTTACAGGATGCTAAAGCAGGCAAAAGAAACCCCTACCTTTTCTAAAGCTATTTAATGTTCTGGACAGCAAGTGGTGCTGCTGCACATAGAATAAAGAATGGTTAAAAAACAAAGAGAAATAAAAAAATCCATACTGAGAAATTATTGTCTTCTGTCTCAAGTAGAATGCATGTCTGAAACACAGTTATAGTGATATATATCTAGAATACCACTAGAATAGTGGTATGTAAACTCCTTGTGAACTGAGCCCTTAGAGGTATTAAGGAAACTCTGACTGGAAAAACAAAAAAAATATTATCTTTTTGTCTGAGTTACTTCACAATTTTAAGTTATCCACAATCAACCTGTTAATTTTTAGTGTTTCTTGTGTTAATCCATGATATATGCAAAATCTTAAGCAGCAACTGGGAGATCTTAATTAAAATCACCAGCTTACAGTTTCATTTGGCAGAAAACCTGCTTCAATGGTGAAAAATTAATAATAATAATATCTTTTAAAACAGCTAGATTTCAGTAGTAATAATTCAAACTATTACTTATACTTGACTGCTTTTAATATTGGGGGATTTTTTTGGTATTTGCATAAATGATTGATTAAGATCTGAAACAGCTTTGTCTTCTCTTATTGTATGCTAACTTCTTATGGTCATAGAACATTGGATCAAGAATTAAATCTGTGTATATACTGAGTTACCCAGGGGAACTGCTTCAGTAGCATCAAAAATATTTTAATACAAGATTATGTCCTATTAATCATCCATGATATTCTGGTGTCTTGCTAATCTATACATTTATATAGTAAGATATCAATTTCTATCTGTGAGAGTTGTTATTTGACTGTTATTCAATATAGATACAGGTAAAAGGAAACAACATCTTTTTTTGTTATACTGCCCTGCCAAATAATGAACTGCATGATGTCATTCCTAACTGTCCAAATATGGCATTTCTGTACACTGACATGTATTTTGGTCTATGTTATTTCCACATGATAAGTTTTGGGGTCTTTAAATCTACTTTTTTTTTTTTTTTTAATCTACCAAAACCAACAAATTATCTGGGGAATGGAACATGAACCATAGACAAAAGCTGTGCCCCTTGCATTTTAGTACACTGTTCAGATCCATGTTGTCTGCTGTGTAAGGGCATCATGAATTTTTTGCCTCTGAAAGTTTGTACAGATGGAGTCCTTTCAAAAACAATGGTGAAAGAAACGTGAATAGGATTTCAGTTTTTAGACTTGATGCAGAGCTAGCGGGCACTGAAAGTTCAAATGAAAGACACAAGAACAGGGAAGTTTCAAGGAACATTACATCCTAATGACGGGGGAATCTTCCTGTTTTCTTTTGCATTGGACTGGGCACTGGTTCCCAGAGCAGCAGCTAGGAGAAGCTGTACAGTACCAGTTTCTAAGCCAGAGATCACAACCTGTATATAACTCTGAAACTTAGAAATAGAAATGGAAAAAAGGTCATTGTCTTTGAACTGTGTCCAGAGATGCATAGGAAAGTGCAACACTGAATCTGTAAGAGCAGAAAAGATTAGGAATCACCTCTATGAAGCCTGATATTTATCCTCTAGATCCATCCCTCCGCACTATTTCTTTGCATAGAAAAGCTATTTCTTACCAGGAATTTGTGCGTTTTCCTTGTGTGGTATAGAGTAGGCACAGAAGAAGCAGTCCTTGTTGAATACTCCCTAAACTTCAACTTTTGGGACATTCTCCTGAGGATGTACTCACATATTCTGCCTGACTGTCCAAATTATAGGACTCTCCTGCCTTATCGTTCTAACAGAGTCTGAAAAAGGGATGTAGCCCCAACTGGTCTGCAGTTACTGCTTTCATTCCGCTCTTCCTGATTTTCCTCTTTAAGATTGCTTTCATGACTGTATGCCAGTCTAACAGGGCAAGAGGCCAAAGTGAATCTTTCAGGTTAAGTCCTTTATCTGTTAGTTATTCATCCAATAAAAACATAGATCCCTGTCTTTTCTTGGATGTAACCCTCCTGGGTTACAGTAAGAGGGACTGGTTAAAAGAGATGAATACATAAAAGAAAGAAAGCATCAACAGATCAGACCTGTGAGAAAAAATACAAAACTATATAGAATTGCTGCATTATAGTTATATTGGGCTTATTGTTAATACTTTTTCATTTCTTGATGATTTGACATATTATATTTTCAGAGAAGAAGGATGAAATATCCCACTTTGTCAAGATGCAAGGTTTGAACAGAAAATCTCTCCCAGGCATGTTTAGGTATGTTGGTTGAATGAGCAGATAATCAAATGAAAGAAATATCTCATAACCAAAATATAAACAGAAATGACCAAAGCTCACTGATGAGTCTTTTCATGAATAAATTACAGTCAAAGTGAATTTTTTACTGAGGAGGCAATCCCTAATCAGTTTTCATTATACTAGCTTGTTCCTCATTTTATTTGCTGAATTCTTCTTGGCTTCCTTTTGAATTTGGACTATGAGCCCCCCCACTAAGAAATAAATAATGAGGTTGGTAATGAATAGTGGGAGTGTCTCCTGTTCAGTATTTATTCTTATTGAATTGTTGTCACAATATTACTATGGTTTTCCCAAGTACTTTTTTGGGAGTAAGAAAAACAATTATTCTAGGTAAATAATGTTAGTGGTCATCTCCCTCTCTTTCTAATATATTGCTAACATGTTGCAAGATACAGTACATCACAAAACTCTGTCCCGAAGCAGAAAGTGCCTCATTCAAAGTTATTTTGACCACCAGTGGCTAAGGTAGACCCTACCTATAATTTAACACAGAAAACTCCAAGGAGCAACAGTAGCTCAGGATAGTTTGGGCCAACATTTATGTGTTGGAAGCTTCTGCTTTTCCTCCAACTCACTCCCAAAATGCCAGAAGGAACAAATCCCTCTGGAATGAAACAGCAGGAAACTTACACGACTCCTTCACTTGCTCCCTTCAGATGGGTTAATACTTTCATGTTAAGGGAGAACTAGCACAAAATGGTCAGCATAAAAACAGAAAACAGTTTCAGTCTCAGGGGGAAACTCCTTTCAAATTAAGTACTAAGGAGTAGGAACCATTAATGCAGTAGGTGAGAGGAAGAAACACAAAAGCCCCTGAGCATCACAGTGAAAGGCATCAGATGAACACCATGTTTCATACAACTGCCCAACAGATGCTCTCATAACTCAGACTGTGACACCCCTGGGAATCATAAACAGTTTACCTTTTCCCCCTTTGAAAGGAATATATATAGGACTCATCACCCAGGCTTAGGTCAAAGAACCTCATTAGCTTCCTCCCTCTTCATCTCCTTTCTTTCACTGCCCCTCTTACCCAAAGATATATGGATACCTATATGTTTTGGCTATTCCTGCCACTAGCCTAAGGATCAGGCTAGGTACATTTACCTAACCTTTTTAAAATTACGTTCGGAAGAGATGGAGTATTGAATAAAGGCGTAATTGTCATTGCAATATCAACAAACAGTCATAGTGATAGATTGCAGTAGTTTACAGGATAAGGAGAAAGCTAACATGCAATTTAAATCAAATTCTATAAGCTCATCCCTCAAAGGAAAAAGAGAAAAAGAGTGAGAGAAAGCACTAATATCACTCTAATGTTGTGGTTTAGCCCCAGCTGGCAACTAAGCACCACACAGCCACTCGCTCACTCATACACCAGCGCGATGGTGGAGAGAATCAGAAGGGTAAAAACTCATGGGTTGAGATAAGAACACTTTAATAATTGAAATAAAACAATAACAACAACAACAAAAATAATATAATGGAAAATAACAGAGGGGGGCAAAAACCCGGGAGGGAGGGGGACAGGGAATAAACAACCAACACAAACAACAAGTGATGCAACCACTCACCACCCACCGACCAACACCACCAGTCCCAAAGCCGCGATCGCTCCCTGCCCTGGCCAACTCCCCCAGTTAATATACTGGTCATGACATCATAAGATATGGAATAGCCCTTTGGCCAGTTTGGGCCAGCTGAGTTGTCTGTGGTCCCTCCCCTCCTGGCTTCTTGTGCACGTGGCAGAGCATGGGAAGCTGGAGAAGTCCCTAACTAGTGTCAGTACTACTTAGCAACACTCAGCTTAGCTGCTACTTAACAACAACTAAAACATCAATGTGCCATCAGCACTATACCAGCTACAGTGAAGAAAATTTGTCCCAGCCAAAATCAACACATCTAAATTGGTAGTAAAACTTGTTAATGAAAGGAAAAATAAAATAGGGGGAAATGGGAGAGAGTAACAGAAACTGAGCCAGACTTCCATATGAAGAAAGGTAAAATAATATATTTAATTGTTGCTTTAGCTTATTGAAAGACTGCTATCCGTAACCATACTATGTATTTGTGGTGAAGATATCTGCCCTACTAACTTACAGCATTAATGCTTCTTAAATCTCTCTACTCATCTTTTTGAGTGGTGTGGATTTTAACAACGTAGAAATTGCAAGCAGAATGATGCTGTCTCCTCAGAGAGTACTGAGTTGTGAATGACTACCATGCTCCGATCTAAGGTAGCCACAATTTACATCCGTTAGTGTAGTTTGTTTTAGCAATTACATATATCTTGAGCACAGATACACTATTCATTATAGCTAAATTCCAAAAAATCTGAAGATAAAAGAGGGCACTTGATCACCTAACCTGAGCACCTGCATCATATAGACTACAGAATTTCACTCAGAAGTTTATGAATCAGATTTATTATTTCTGATGTAGCTGGTGTGGACCATATGTTTTGCTCTGGAGATCTGAAGAAGTGAACTGAGTGAACCTTTTGATAAAGTATTCAGTGGTAAAGGTACCTCCACTATTTA
Organism: Morus bassanus; assembly: GCA_031468815.1. Classification (NCBI taxonomy): domain Eukaryota; kingdom Metazoa; phylum Chordata; class Aves; order Suliformes; family Sulidae; genus Morus; species Morus bassanus. The sequence continues at coordinate 78,735,129 of CM062568.1, forward strand.
CCATTTACAGCTTCATTTCAGAATACAAATAGAGTCACTCTTTCATGACACATGGAGATAATATTATATATTAGTGTTATTTTTTGTTTATTTGTTTGCTTGTTTGTTTATTTTAGCCTCTGGCTCCCAAACAGATGTTTGAAAAGATGCTAAAGACTCTGAGGGCGAGTCTGACAGCTGAAGGACAGGCCTCCTTAATAAAAGGTGAAGAAGTGTTATACATCAGTTCTAACCGCTATTATTTCTGTCTGACCTTATTTTGAGTTGTGCCTCATCTTTCTTTTTAGTCTTTACATGTCACAGGGGTTTACATAATTACAAGTATTTCTCATGTTAAGTTTTTATATTGCAGTAGGACCTTGACGTTTCAGCTAGCACATGACCCAGTATAGTAGGTGCTATACAAATATATAGTGCTGTAAATATTAACCTGTACATCAAAGATCCCTGAGATGTCTGCTTTGACAGACAAAAAAAATCATTCTTTCAGAAATATGGCTTTCAAGAATTATTTTAAATTGTTCTTTATTATTGAGCCACTTCAGTATTACACTGCTTTCTAAACTAACAATGGACTATAATGAAAGGAGTTCTTATAAGGTCACCTGTTAAAGGACCATAAAGCCAGTCTTAACTATCAAAGACTTTGAAAAATGTTGTAGATGCACAATCTTGTGTAACAAATTCCAGCTCTGTCTTGTTTTGTAAACCTGTCTAAAGCAATTGATGTAAAAGGTCATCAGCAAAAGAAGCCCTTATTTGTGATTTTTTGTCATGTTTGCTTTAGTTTTTATTTATAAACATGACAATTGAGAGGGAAAACCATATTTTACCTCTCTAACTTTCAGATTCAATCTGATTTATAAAACTTAATCTGGACTTATTTTCCCTTTGCAACTGCAATGAAACTTGAACAACAGTCATATAAATACAGAAGATGCTTAAGGTCTTAATTCCAGATACCACATGTCCTGAGATGCAGAGATACTTCTAATAAGGCTCTTTAATTTTATGCACCTGTATATATTAATATGCAACACAGTATTTGTGCACAAGCCATAGGATTTTATAAAAAGTAAACTTTCTTTCAGTTCACACAAATTGAGCACTTATTTGTTCAGTGTATTTCCCTGAAGTAGAAATACTTTAAAAGCAATGAAGCGCAGGTTCCAGGTTCAACTTTTGTATTAGACAGGGCTTGCAGTGTTTGGGTTGTGGGGGGCCGCAGGGTGCTCAGTGCAGGAAGATGGCATGACCAATCAATCCTTTGTCAGTTGCAGCCAAACCCAGCCGGCTTTGAGACCAGTGTAAACGCCCTAGTGCACGCCAAAGCTTCAGCTCATCATGGGAGCACCCACAGCACAGCCCTAGGACCACATGGCACATGGCTGGAGTCACACTGCTGCACTAACTTGCCCAACTTTTCTCCGGGACAACATAGTCTCTTCAGTGAGATAGGGAAATTGTGAAGTTCATAAAATTACTATATGTCCATGATTAAAGTGTTTTGGAACCTAAGTCCATTCAGTTTCTGCTCTTCCAATTTGGTCTTTAATTGCAACAGCTTCAGATGCTGAGCCTTGATTCAGTGGTTTCAATATAGGTAGCTGATGCCATTTAAGATACTTCATAGTATCCTGTTAGCCATCAGCTGCTGCTTTGGTAGCTGCCACTTCGGTAGCTGCCACAGTTATCTTGAAAGCCTGCACAGGATCGCTTTGCTTCTGTGAATATACCAAGTCCTGGTACCTTTGGGATCTAAGTACAAACAAGTTGTCAAACCTTCTGTTAGAGTCACTGAAAATTGAATCAAGGCAAGGAGTCTAGAGAGCTCTTCGATTTACCCCGAAGTAGATGCAGAGCGCTTGATCCAGTTTTCTAATACAGGCTACCGGCACTATTCCGTGATACAACAGGACACAGATGCTCACAGGGCTGGTAGATATGACAAAGAGCACAAGAAACCTGTAACCAACTAGACCAACAATGAGAAGCCAAGCAGTATATGGCTCGGGAGGAGTCTGTTTAGGAAACTGCATCAAATCCCTACAATTTGTTTGTCTGAATCCCTCTTTAGGTATGCTGACTATGTTCACTACATCTCTGTTGATCATAATGGGATGATATATTTCTTCCTCATAAGCAGATGTCTATATGTAAACACCTGTATTTAGGTGTTTGAGTCTAGAATAAGATAGTAAGTATGAGAATGTCTCTGATACTTTAAAGTAATTAATATATTTTTATATATATAACACATCAAGTAGGTTCCTTGCTGATTATATCTTTTTTAACTTTTCATAAAAGGTATTAAGATTTCAATAAAAATTAAGTTCATGCAGGTAAAGTTGTGTTTAACCCTGGATTTAGCAAATCATTACAAATATATATTATTTAGGTCAGTATCTTGAAATACTTCCAAAAACATAACTTTACTACAAAAACACATGTAACATGTAAACAAACAATTTTTATTTAAAATCACTTCTATATTTTGACTATATCTGTGCTGATTTCTGTGCTGTTATTTTATTTTATATTTCTGTCACGGTTTTAGATGGGATAGTTAATTTTCTTCACTATAGCTAGTATAGTGCTGTGTTTTGGACTTAGTATGAGAAAAATGTTGGTAACACACTAATGTTTTAGTTGTTGCTAGGTAGTGCTTACACTAGTCAAGGACTTTTCCAGCTTCCCATTCTCTGCCAGGTGCACAAGAAGCCAGGAGGGGAGGGGATACAACCAGGAGAGCTGATTCAAATTGGCCAAAGGGTATTCCATATCATGTGACGTCATGCCCAGTATATTAACTGGGGGGAGTTGGCTGGGGGAGGCAGCGATCGCTGCTCAGGGACCGGCAGCGTCGGTCAGCGGGTGGTGAGCGGTTGCAGCACTTGTTGTTTGGTTTTGTCTTTTTTTCTTTTTTTATTCCCTCTTCTTCCAGTGTTTCATCTCTCTCTCACTCATTATTTTCCTTTTCATTATATTAGTATTATTGCTGTTTTATTTTAATTATTAAACTGTTCTTATCTCAACCCACGAGTTTTCTTACTTTGGCCCTTCCGATTCTCTCCCCCATCCCACAAGGGTGGGGGAGTGAGCGAGCGGCTGTGTGGTGCTTAGTTGCTGACCGGGGCTAAATCACAACATTTTCTTAAATAGATTTAAAAAAAAAAAAACTAAAATAATCTGGTATTTACAAGCTTGCCTATGTCCATTTAATTGACCAGAGGATGGTCTGTACTTTAGTGTTAAGGCTCCAGTGCAGTTGGAAAGGGTCAAGTATTTAGTAACTTGTAACCTTGGAATTATCCCTTTTTTGTGTCAGTATCCTAAATGTTTAACCTTATGTGTCTGAATGAGCTGTGGTTGATTCTGATTATGCTTCTTAACTTGAAATTTGACACAGAGATGTCTCTTTTGGAAAAACAAATGGTTGTAGATGAAAGATTCTCACACATGTAGATCAGCAAAGATCACGATGCTGCTGGGCTTCCCTACTAGCACAACCTGGCACTCAGTTTCTTCTAGAACCCTTAAATTTCTGGAGTTCCTGTGCACCTCATCTTGCTTCAGGATATTCCTATAATCATTAGCCTGAACATAATAGCATTTTGGATATGCAAATATTTTGATTAGATTTTATCTAAGTATTTTTTCTCTATAACGTGGTTGATACTTGCTTAGGACTTGAAACAGCTTTCTGGGTTCTAGTACATTGTAGAATTCATTTAAAAACCCAATACAAATGATCAAACAAGTATGCCTTGCTTACATACACACACACAATACAGAAATAATATTAACACCACCATTAACACCAGCAGTAGGAGAAGATATGGGAATTTTGAAACACACATGCATGTGCTCACTCCATAGATGTGTATAAAGCCAAGTTTTCCAACTGACTTTTTCCTCATTCCCAAGGAGACAGAATGAAAGGAGGTGACAGACCTCATCTCCTGGTTTTCTATCCTGCCACAGTCAACTGTGTGATTTGTGCCTGTGATGTACTTCATAAGCTCTTCCCAAGTCTCTTAAATAGAAAAAAAAAAGATGTAGTGCTGTACAGACATTGACAAGTATGCCTGCCTTTCCAGCTCCAGGTTTTTTTTGTATTCCTACCTTTACCACCTAAGGCCATGTCAGTCATTTGGCCTGACACAAGACTGTTGGGGAGGAAACAAAGTGGGGAGGAGAAGAAGATGCACAGCACCTCAGGCACATCAAGGCTGTCCTTGAATAGGATGCAGACAGGTTTGGTCTATGCCCACAACATTCATAAATATCAGCTCAAAAGATTTGAACACCATTGTGTACAGAAAAGCTAATTTATATTTTTTTCTTCCTTGGAGGCCTGTAGCTGTGGATAAATTTTGTGTAAGGCAGACTAGTTTTGCAGATGACTGTATTCAGAGAACAGCACCAATAACACTTCTAAAAACTCTGAAGCATTTCTATAATTGCTTTACTTTGTAATATGTGGAATCTTTTCTACAGAATATGCAGTTCTGTAGTATAAAGTTCTTATTGCTGCAGGTTTGGTAGAAACTGTGTAACTCACAGCTTCATTATTCATGCCAGATTTATTGACCTCTCTATGTATATAACCTAGGAAACATTTGGGGTTGAAAGATGTCTTAAAAACAAATGCTGTGAATTTTACTTGATCATATAAATCATAAAGATAGCAGGTAAAGCAAAAGAGTTTCTGAAGATTTGCCTTTTGCCGGAATCTGACCAGTGCAGAACTGCTTCGTGGCAAATAGCTTGGAATAAAGGGTTCAGTTCTGTTATTTCAAAGAAGAAACAAACAAACAACAAAAAAAATCAAAGGGAGGTTGTTCAGCAGAGATGAAGGAGGCATCCACCTTTATGATGTATCCTATGCATGTCAACCGTATATAAATCTCTCCATATATGTACTTTTTAGACAAGTAGTATAAATATTTATCTCCTAATTCCAGTCATAATGGTTTACACATAGATTTTCTATATGCACAGGTGTAGGAGGCATGGAGTTTTCAGATATAGCATGCTACTTGCCCTCTGGGCAGCAGCTGGAGGCTGGCAAGGTAGTATAGAACATCAAAAATGGCATGAAATACAGTTGAGGCAACTGAGCTGAAACATGTATCTCCATTGACAAGAATTTGAGGGTAGGCAGCTAGTTCACATATACATGCTTTTGTGTTTTCACTTTAAAACACAAGTTAGAATTCTTAATCTAGATTTGAGATTCTACCAAAACTGCAGATGTAATCTGGGGGTGTTGGTGGTGGTGCCAGTTAACTTTAATTTATGCTAATTTCCCTATACTGTTAAAGTTATTCAAGATTAATCAGGACGTTTCAGCAACATCACTGCTTGGACCCAGGGGTTGCATTACATTCTGAAACAGAGTCTTTGTAGTGGGAATGGTCCGTGCTCATACACTCAAGGTTATGGTTAACAACTGCATTACCACAACACTCTCAACAACAGCTATGTTTTATCTGGGGCATTGGACAGAGTATCCCTTTTTATGTAATCTTGAAGGACATGCAGAAACAAACACCAAAGACACATAGAACTGCTTCTTGTACTTACATATACTAGCAACAAGAAGCATGCCTCATTAAAAATGTTGTCTCGTTTTCTGGCATAGGACTGTGAGTAACAGCTTGGGCTGTATTTTACACAGAAAAGTTACTCAAAACTGAGGCTGCACTGCATTGTAAAACATGCTTTAAAAGCTAACTGTGAACTTAGTAAGGTTGGAATGCTGATGACAAAAATTCTGGAAATACTCACTGAGGCTGCAGACTTCCTAGTTTAGAAAGTTTGGTCTATACCATTCCTCCCTATGGATTGTGGAATACATGCACTGTTGTTTTTACTTTGTTCCATAGAGTCTATTCTATAGGTTTGGAACAGAGAGCAGTGAAGCAGAACATAGGAACTTCTGGCATTCCTTTTCTCTGCTCCTCAGATATTCACCCTAATCATGGAAAATGCCTGACAGTACAACTTGACTGTTGTCAGTACAATGATGTGATAAGAATAACTCTACAAAAAAGGACCAAAACTCTTATCATGTAATGTAGAATTGGACTTACCCCAGTTCTTGTTGAAGGTTCTTATCATTTGAAATATGAAGCTATTCAAAGTGTATTCAGGGAAGTTTAATTTCAGATTTTACTTTATTAAAGTTTTCACATTCCTGCAGGAATATATCTCAAAGGAACTATTCCAAGCGCCTTTGCATTTTTCTCACTCCATATATAACCCTTGTCCTATTTTATTTCATATTGTTCAGATATTAAATACAAAATTAATAATTATCTCATAGATTCTCTACTGTGATGTCACTATGGAATTTCACAGCTTCATAGCCATTTACTAAAGTCACTATCAAATGTATATGGAGATAAAACTAATGAAGAATAAAGACTTAAAAGTATTAGCACCAAAGCTGTTCACTAAGTTTAAATAACCAGTTTTTGATTTTTAGCTGATTCTTTTGTCACTTTCCCTTCCCAAAGTACAGCCCTCCTAGATGATAGTTGTAGCTACCAAGAATTTAGCATGTCTGCCAGTTTGATCCTCAGTTTTTGGTGGTATTCAGAACATGAGAAACATACAGTTAATGTGCATCTGAGAAAATGTTCATTTACATGACTTGCCCAATATCACAGAGACAGACCTGAACTGAATTCACCAGAATGCTGCTCATCTGCATTATGTGGGTAAAGATCCCTTTCCCTTCTGAAATATCCTAGCTCTTTCACTGCACAAAATCCAGCTTCTGCAGTGGTTGAGCCAAGGATCCTCATTTACTTCACAGTCCTGTTTTGGTTTTGTAGTAACTATTTTGTGCACTGAAAGAGGCACAATCTGTGTAAAAATACCACACCACAAAGTAATTAAGGGCTGAATCTCAGTGCATATATGAAGGATGCAAAATTGGATTGTCACCCTTTGTTACCGGTATGGATAGATTCAAACTACAGTCTATACTTTCCTTTTCACTGCTTGGATGCCATCAAACATCATGAAATAGAAAATTACAGCCTGTATTTTTACATTTTGGCCAATTTACAATAAATTGCAATGTATCATGTTAAATTAAAAGCAAAAAGCCCACAACCACCACCTGAAACACTAGGGATTCTCCCATAACACAAGATAAAAGGATTTTTCTCCCACAGTTTGTCTCCCTTAAATAAAATCTGACCCTATAAATCTACTACTTTTTCATTTATATTTGGGAAGATGTTTCTTCTCACTACCTAGGGAAACCATTATTCACTTTTCATTCTGGGATCTGAGGTGCAAGCTTCCTGTGGTGGTCTGTACCTTTAGAAACACACTTGGGATTAGTGAATTAATGTTATTTTAGGACTCAGAAATTTGGATTCTATTTCTAGAACTGCCTTTTTTTTTTACGTAGAAAAGATGTTGGACTTATCTTCTAAAGTGCTTGCAGATATCCTAATAAAAAATACTACGGCATTCTGAGGTATGTTTTTGAAATATAGCTTTGGTATAGATATTGCTAAAATTTTGTGTGTGGCATTTTCATTCAAATGTACATGCTAAAGAGAAACATCAGGTCCTTTCCTAAAGAGCACTATCTCAAATGAAACAAGGTGAAAGGTGAAAGAGCTGTAATTTTTGTCCTGGAGATATAGGTGTATGAATGTATGTATTTAATTGAAATACAAATGCATTGACATATACAAGTATGTAAGCACATTAAAGAATATATCTGACTTCAAATCCACCCAGAAAGGTCAGTATAGTTATCATTGACTTTATTGCTAAATGTTTATAATGATACTGTGGGGGCATCTGCATTTGATTAGTCCATGATTAATGACTTTGTTGTACCTCTTGCCTAGCCAGGCCAACCTAGTTCTTTTTGTTTGTTTGTTTGTTTTCTTTTATTCTGTAGTTTAGACTTAGAAGTTCCCTAGAAACAATCTGTGGACTATTTTTCTACTTTTTATGAAAGAATGCATATGTATAAGTGTACTTATACCATTTTAAAAGAGTGAGAAAAAGACTTGGGGAAATGCTAACTCTTCATGAAGGAGCTCAGTATACATGCACCTTTGTAAGATTGCATGCTTTGAATTCCCCATTGTGTACCTTCTCCTTCTTTCTTCTTTCTTTAATTGAGAATCTGTAAGTAAATTCTGCTTACTTAATCAAAACACATTTTTTCTACAATTGAATATAAATTAGTTAATTAATTGAAAGAAATTTTCTAATATCAGCAAAAGCAAAATGAAATTACTGTCATTGTAGACTGGAGATAGCACAGGCTAAGGAATAATCATCATTAATCCCATGTAGTTTCATTGGGAGGAGGTAATAGAACATTTCTAGGTCTTAGTTTCCAAAAGTTTGCTTAATAGCCAGAATTCCTGAGGCTGAAATGTGTCTATTTAAGACCAATCAGAGTATTAGTTGCTGTAAGAAAAAATCCAGCTGCTTGTTCACCACTGATTATTGTCTTTTTGCTACCGTTGTCTTTCTTTTTCAGGCTGGTTTCTTCCAGCATCACAGAAATGCATTCTATTAGGCCAGTCTCACAATTCCTTGCTATTGTCAGCTGTAGGAAAATAGTGTTTGACTTTTGCATTTTCCTGGAGCTTACATGATGTACAGCACTGGTCTTCTCATCAGAACAGATCTCACTCTTTACTGCAATCTAAATGTACGGAGGTGTCTTTTTCCACAAGATTTCTGCATTTCCATTGAGCTGTACATGTACTTGTACATCCATGGATGTCTTTTTTGATCTCTATTCTCTGGATTGCTTAGAGGGCACAGAGATAGGAAATTTAGGATCAATTCTTCTTTAGCCAAATGAATGGTGAGGTGTTTTTGCAGAGAGTACTCTATGCTTGAGGGGAAGATCCCATTTTTTATGTTATTCTCTAGAAAATATGTTATAGTCATGGGAAAAAAACCCCAACTTATTAATATCTTCCACTGCAGTTCTGCCCTGCAGGTATCCACTGGAGACCAACAAAATCTTGTATATTGCTCTATTAGCTCATTTTATAGGAAGATCCACTGTGGCACTAAGGAAAGATTTATTCTTCAAAAAGAAAGAAGAATCTTGAAAAAGCTGTAGTTTAGCAAGATGCAGACAATGTACATTGCTTTGCTCTGGTCTCTAGTATAAACAACATATGTCCAAACATATTGGCAATTTGTGGTTACACTGGTCATAGGAAGTAAAGTTATTACCTAAGTCAATAAATCAACTTGTAAAAAAGTAACAGGCACAAAAGCAGATGAGCCAGGATTTATTCTGTGCATGGGATATCATTATGCATTATTAAGCATTTAATATGCTTTGATGGAACTACAAGGGAGTCCCATGGAAAGGCAGGTTTATTTTCTGTTATTAGTTTAGACTCACAAGTTTGAATCTGTTGACCTTTTCCACTTTTGTATTTTTGGTGATTTTAGCAAAGAGCTATGCTTTTCAAGTCACTCTTGGGATGGTCAGAAATAAAGAATAATTTTGTACAGGTTTTATATTTTTAAATATTTTTGGACAGGGTTTTTTTCACTGCACTCCAAAAGGCAGTATGTTCTATTACAGTCACTATATGCTGTTGAACAGGTAAGTTTGGAAGAGGGGTGGTGGTGTTTTTCTGAAATATAACAGTAAGACTGTGAGTAGAAGTGATCCAAAGATAATAGGACAACTCTTTAACTCATCAGAGTCATTGCTAAGCATTACGACACTGTTGTTCCTTTAAGGGGAGTTATGTCTTTCTTGGCAAAAGTAGCAAAGAAATACTAGATTGTGCTCTTTGTGTTATTAGCTCTCTTTGTGACTCTGCCTCTCTCTCACTGTCTCGCTGTTTCTCCTTCTCTCTCCCCCCGCCCCAATATAGATATATATCTTTAATATATCTTTTTGAGATGTTGCACCTGCTGTAAAAGGAAGCCCAGAACATCTACAGAAAGTAACTTGGGAGGAAAAACAATTTTGTGTAAAAGAGGAGCTTTTGGTTTATTTGAGTGAATATAAAGACAACTGTGGTGGGTTGACCTTGGCTGGATGCCAGGTCCCCACCAAGCTGCTCTATCACTCCCTTCCTCAGCAGGACAGGGGGAGAGAAAATGAGATGGAAAAAAAAAAATTGTGGATCAAGATAAAGGCAGTTTAATAAAAGCAAAAGCAAGGGCGACACACAGAAGCAAAAGGAAAACAAAGATTTTATTCTCTACTTCCCATCAACAGGTGATAATACAGCCACTTCCCGGGAAGCAGGGCTTCAGTAGGCATAACAGTTTCTCTGGAAAACAAACATCGTAATAACGAATACCCCACCTTCCCCCTCCTTTCTCTTAGCTTTTATTGCTGAGCATGACGTCATATGGTATGGAATATCCCTTCGGTCAGCTTGGGTCAGCTGTCCTGGATGTGTACCCTCCCAAGATCTTGCCTACCCCCAACCTACTGGTGAGGGGGGAAATGTTGGAGAGCCGGCCTTGATGCTGTGTGAACACTGCTCAGCAGTAGCCAAAACATTGGTGTGTTATCAATACCTTCCTAGCTACCAACAGAAAGCACAGCATTACGAGGAGTGCTGTTATGGGGAAAATTAACTCCATCTCAGCCAGACCCAATACAACAGAAAAAATAGAAAGCAGATTCTAATAATCCATACAGAGCAGTGTATTTCCCAACAGTTTGCTAACCCAGTCACTGCTAGCTATTGACATTCCTGCACTGCCCAATGGAGCATGATAAAGAGAAAGGTATGCCCTCTGTGAGCAAGTTTACTGAAGAACCTGAAATAATAGCTCTCCATCAGCACAGAAAACTTAATCAGATTTCTCTAGAACAGAGGTTATTGGCCTAAACAGATCTCCTTGACCTGGGTTTTAAAGCGTGGTGTTATAGGTGCCAGATTTGATCAATAACTTGCACACATTTTCAGTTCCACTGGCAAGACCCTCAGGTTTAGATGATCAGTACTTGCAAAACTTGCCTACACACTAATTATATTGATTCTACTAGAATTCCTGTGCATTGCAAAATCTTTCTATGAATGAAAACATTGCACAGAACTGCATGGAGCTTTATTGTTGAATGAGGATAATGGGAGACTCTGAAATGTTTGCCTTTTCCTTTAAATAAAGAAGGAGGGGAGCTGAACAGAGAAGCCTATGCTGAGAAATGCCAAGTGAAATATGTACATCCTTTTGCCTAATGGCTTCTTGGGTTCCTAAGGTTGTTTATAATGCAATAAGTATTTTAAAAATCAAGAAGCAAGTTTGCAGTTTTAAGAAATACAGTGCAGTAAGGGATTTTTTTAATGGACTAAATATAGCTTCAATGCATTCAAGTCTTATTGGCAAGGAGTCATATCCACTTCAGTGGATGGATGAACAATTAAATTAAAATGTTTAGCCTCTGAGATTAATTAATTTCAAAGATGTGCTTAGGACTGCTTTGGAAGAAGAAGAGAAAAGAAGAAATTAGAAAACACAGAGAGAAACTAGAAACTTGATAGGTTTTTGAGCAACATGAAATTCAAGTTAAATAGAAGGTTGCTGCTCTGCTCAAGAGATCATATAAATGGGAAAAAGCAGTGGAAGCAGAGTGAGAAGGCTGATTAAAAAAAAGACAGCCATGGGAACATGATCGGCAGTGTGGTAATTACCCTTTAAGACCAGCAAAAGTGGTCTGGACTTCAACAGTGTGGCTGATGATATCCTAATACATCAAATAAGAGAGTAGTGTTTTATTATAGCATTTTATAATTTCATTCATAAGTCTGTAACCCAATATGCACCCAAAATCTCCATCTTATGTAGTAAGAAAGTAGAGATGTACTGAAAGCAAAGACAGTACATGCATCACTTATGTAACAGGATGGGATTCTGAGAATGAGTTTAATAATCCTCACCACTGCCAACATTATTTTCCCTCTCTAAAAGCATACACTGAAAAATTAAACACTTTCATATTACCTGAAAGAAAAGGCATCATTGACTGTCTCACCCATGAAGGGTGATGGCACAGCTTTCACTTGACGGAAAAATAAAATTTTCATACCTCATCAATCATTCACACTTCAGGAGGAAACATACTGTAGCAGCCAACCTTCACAGTTGAAGTACACCACCCAGCATGTCTGACACCAGAGTATAAAGTCTGTGTTGCAGACAGTCTTCAAAAAAACACTGGCTCACCAATGCAGAACAATCTTATTCACATCTTAGTAGCTCTTTATTACTTCCTAGGTATCTTTCTTTTGCAGTGTGGGACACTTAGATACACCAGTCTAAGAAATCCTCAGTCTGCAAGCAATATAAGCTTTTGGGATGGAAATGAAAAATTATACAAGATTTGAGAAGGAGTCTTTAAATAGTGATACTTTGGCTGTGCACAGCACTTTGCTTGTAGACAAAAATTCTGTGCAAAAGGTCAGTAGTGGACATTCAGATCAAATGATCAATATTGGAGATCAAAATCTGCCATAGATAGCCAGAGGATGCTTCTTTCCACATAAGCTGGCATATAACCAGAAATCTATGCTACTACTTCTTTCCTCAATAGGAGGTCAGTTGAGGAAGTCTGGGGAAGAAAGAAGTGCATAAATGTATTAAAGAGTAATAAAATTCTGGATTACTCTTTCTGATGTGTATACACATTTAAACTGATATTATTTATATAACTAAAACATAAATCTATGTTTCATTGGAGACTATCACAGTCTCCACAGACACATACAAACTTAAACAAAGGTTTACAATACAAACATGAAGTGTTCAAAGTCATGTTAAGCATAAACAGTGTAAGATTTTTCTTTTTCTTGTGTTTTAGCATTTTAAAAATTTTCCTACCCCTTACTTATTTTGTAATTTACTGGCTTGCTATAAAAATACACTGAAGTTTAGCCATTAGAAATCATGTTCCACTCTGTACTAATGAACATACAGTATTTCTGAAAATCAGTCTTTAGCTGTATTCTACCATTGTTAATGGCTCTATTACTTGACTGTTGTTAGTTGTTGTAATACTACTGGCTGCTCAATATTTTTGTTTTGATAACAGTATTAACATTTTTCTTTTATCATTGTGTATATATCCCCACATTTCAATCTGCCTGAATCATACATGATACCTCATTGTATTTTCTGATTGATTAATGTTTTCTCCACATATGAGAGTCCAACCATTCATCAGGTATATTAGGTAATAATATTACATTTTTAAAGGTATGCCCTGTTTTGAAGAGGCTACCAAGTTTTGTTCCTCTGCAGAGCAACTTCTGCGAATCTGGATTAGTAACTGCTTTGGTTCTTATTCTGCTTCATTTTTTATCCCCTTTGTATTACTTTTTCAGATTAAAAAAAAGTATATATAACTTAAGAAGCACATTGGGGTTTTTTTCAAAATTACCAAAACTTGGATTACTTGTTAAATTTGTTTAGAGCCTTTGAAACTTTTTTCGAACTCTTTGCTTGACTTGACTGTAAGAATCCTGTATTTTAATCCTTGTTTTGTGTGAGATTTAGAAAATTATCCTTCTGCTCACTTAGCTTATGACAAGAAACAAGGAGAGAAGATACATGAGAGAATATATATTTATACAAAGAGCATATATCTATATATAGAACCTTATAAGCAGAATCAAGTCCTCTTTAGAAACAAATGTAATGCAGATTTCAAAGCAATGACTTGGGATATATAAATGTAGATTCATCACCACTAGGTCAGGTGTGGCATAATTCAGGTCAGACTCTTGAGGTTCATCGTGGACTTAGATTGAAAGCAGACTCCATCTGCATTTGTGTTTGCCTAGGATGCAGCCAGTATAGCCTTATGTTAGCCTACAAAATGTGCTAGATGTGCTATCATCTACACACTGTAAGAGGACATGTTTTCAATACTCTAAGGAGTACTGAAAATTTACTAAGGTAAATTTTTCTGTCATATATGGTGTGTCATCTGTAGTGTTGTAAATGATATAAATGCTTCTATGGAATAAATTTATATTAGTAGTGTAAAATAGGGTCTTGGGTCTGGGCAAATTTTCTTCTCCTGCATTTGCAATGATTTCAGCAGCTCCAATATCAAGAGTGAGTTAAGGATCCAGCAGCAGAAAATTAACAAATGTTTGCCTCTGTTCTTTGCATCTGGCTGAGTCAGATGGAGGTGAAAATATAGATTGTTTCAGCTCAATTAGCTACAAATGGAAAATTGATAACTGGATTCTGAAATTCAATAAATCATAGCCACTTTAGTTATTTAGTCTTTATGGCTATGAACTTATACAACAACACGTTACTAGAACCTGAATATTAGATATGTGAGAAGATTTCTGACTCTAGACACTAGTTAAAATGTTGCTTTACTCTTTGGAAAGAAGTTGGTGATATTTTTCCTTGCTTTTTTTTCTGAATTTGAGATATTTGGCAAGCTTAGAATATGTAATTTCTGGACTGTACACCTTCTGAAGATGGAGGGATGTCAGACTACCTAGGCAGTAATAAATTATCTTGAGGGGGGCCTAGGTGGTTTGAGAAAAGGGCCTGAGAAAGTAATTACTGAAATATTACCTTTAAAAAAGACATTGAAAAACAGAAGAGAATTTCTACCTTAAATGTCCTTCAAATCTAGGGCAAAAAGGTGTAGAGGTGTAGTATATAACTTCTGACATCAGAAGAGTCTGCATATTGTCCTCCTTAGCTGGACCAAAATTACTCTGTTCACTTCTGAGATTTTCCATATGAAAAGGTCTGTGAAACTCTACCCTTTCATAGCAGAACAACTGGAAATATGTCTTAATGTACACAAGTATACTTTAATCATCTTTGATCTTTCCCTCCTGTTTTCAAGGATTTTTCTTAGTTTATAGGGCCTATTTGCAAAAGTGTGTTTCACTTAAATCAATTGGGTATTGCTCTCTCTAAAGTTAAAAAAGGCTATCCAGCAGAGCATTAGGTGAAAAAAAGAAAATAGAGTTCAAAGTGTGGTGAGTTAAATATGAAGCGTGGAACTTGTTTAAATCATAAGGGTCAAGTCATAAAAAAGAAAACAGCGGAAATGTCTTGTAGTCCTTTTATAAAAAGCAAATTCTTAAGTCACTCAAATGTATCAGTTGGAATTCATTATTTTATTCAGGTGAAATCCAAGTGTTCAAGTGAAATCAATATAGGCAGCACATTATCCATTGAATCATAGAATCATTTAGGTTGGAAAAGACCTTTAAGATCAGTTATATATACATATATATATATAAAATATATACAATTATTAATCTAGTGATCTGAAGGTCACAATTGAGGGATCACAAATTGGATAGACATTAGTTTCTAATATTATTCCTTTCCAGCAAAGAGTTTGGAAAAGGACATGAATTAAATAAGTGGACTTGATGTGGGTTTCAGTGTAACTTCTACTGTCATTGTATCATGGAATCCTTAGACATAAAATTTAATCCCAGAATGTGAGATGTTAGGAATTACCACAACCCATTGATCTAATCTGCAGGAGGAGGTACTCCTAGGGAGTATAGATTCCCTTCAAATGGACTGACTGTGTCTGTGTGAATACTTCTACTACCTTAAAATGCCTTTAAGCCAGTAAACACCTTCTATGTTCACAGTGTAAATATACCAGATAAATCTATTTTATTATGAGATTGGTGTGTACATATTCTTTTTGGCCTCTACTTATTATGAGCCTGGGTATATTTACTGTATTTCAAATTTTAAGCTAGTCCTATTTCTTTAACTTATTAGGACCTTTGAAGCTAAAAATAAGTAACGAAGTCCTGCAATAACTTTTTTTCAGGAAGAATTTGCCAGAGGACTACCTGTTCCCAATTGGGAAACTATAAAATTGTGGTGAATTAAGAGAAATCCATTGGTTTAATCAAAATCTGCTAGTTTTGAAGAAGCAGCATTTGTTTTAAAGAAGTGATTGGATATTAAAATACCATAAAAACTTGTATTAGGATCAAGGAAGAAATGCAGATGACTAGACTAGTCAAAGTTGATATAATTTGGATTGTCTCAAATGGAGATTTTCATATTAGACAAAGAATTTTAAATATGTGACCTATTTTAAAAAGAAATAGAAAGGTTTCTGACTAAAAAAGTATATTAAATATATTTTTTTTAATTTGAGTTTGCTACATAAAGAAAAAGTATTGCCTCTGGTCTGAATGTTAATATCACTGAATGATAAAAGTATTTACAGGTATATTTATGTCTCAGTTGTCCTGCAGGTTGGTCAACCAGTATTATTATTTCACTCTGTATAGAAGATGGCTGAAATAAAGGTAGATATTATTTACCATTTGGTCTTTAAATTTTGGTCTTTTCATGTAACTGTATTGAACAGCTTTGGTGATAAGAGAATGGGCAAAGAGCTGCAATTTTATTTTCTGAAAAACAAACCAATTTCAGAGGTTTTGTGCAATATTGCACTGAAAATATTTTGACCTTTCTCGTGTGATTTATAAATTTTGCTTCCTATAGGAAGCAAGGTTTACACAAGCTTTGTAATCTAAAATCTTTTGGACTCCAGTTTAAAAGAACATTTGTAAGAGAAATATTCAAAAACCATAGTTTCAGGAAAGATTTCATTTTCCTCTTACCCTCTGGCCAAAATCAGCTCAGAAGGATGTGAAGTTTGTGTTTCTAAAACAAAGATATTGATTTCTGAGTGTAATTCTTCTCGTCTTGCTGAGCTTCTTGAATTTGAGAATCTGTTATAGCCAACATATTAAATGGAAACAAACATTAAGACAGATTTTCATGTCATTGCATGGAGTATGGCACATAGGTTAATTAGAAAGTTTAACTGTTGTGCATTTTATACTGCATTTGTCATCTTTTTCCACTCCATTCATTTCTTGTTAGTAGGAAAAGCAAAAAATATGCCAGCAAAATTTTAAAGTCATAGAAAGATCAGAGTACTGCAGTTAAAATTTCTATTTCCTTGTTTTTTCAAATAGGGGATTCATCAATGTTGTCATTTTATATTGACCACTTTTTCTTTAATATCTCTATTCATAGTTGCTACAAAGACTTGTCTATTTCCCGGTTTTAACTCTTTTTTGACAAGCAACGTTTCAGTTGTTTCTGTTCCCCAGCTTTTTTTCTCACCTTCTATTTTAGGAAGAAAAAAAAAAAAGATTAAATAAAACTGTTTTCCTGTGTGCAATGCACATTGAAGATGCACAACCTTATTGAGAGCTGTTCTCCATAATCACAGGTTTTGGAGAAGTCTACGAACAACAGAAATGTAAGGAATTACTTTGTGACAAATGAAAATATAAATATAAAGAGGATTTATAAAAGTTCTGGCCTACTTTCATCTTTTGTTACCCAGAATTTTAATTCTTCTCACCTGTGAAACACTTTCTACCTTAGCCTTTAAAATATACTAGACCTTATGCTTTTAAATAAACCTTAAACATTTTTTGCAGATAACTGCTATAGATCTTGCCTTCTTCACTGCCATTCTTTAGAACTATTCCAACTACATATTTTTTCCTAAAATGAATCAAAAGAAAGTTCTGTTGTATGTACTTTCTGGGCCCCATTTCTGGCTGCAGCTTTGGGGAGCTGTTGAACCACCTAGTTCTCAGGTTTACAGCTACAGCATCCCTATCATCATCTGAGAGAGTTTAACCTACAGTTCCTTCCACTGTGGAGAGTACCCTACTCAAAGGTGCACATCATATTTTAAATAAGACTGAATAAAACATTTGCTGGTGACAGTTCACAAATAGCATAGGTTAGACACAATTCCTATAGGCCATTTCCAGTCAGCCACCTAGCTTTAGAGCATACAAGGGTTTAAGAGTGTGGAAGCAGTCCATTTGGTGCTGGCTGATCTCAATGTCAGAGAGTAGCCCTGAGCACGTTTAATTTAGTAATGTATGCATAGCGTATGGCTCTCACTTTCTAGCTGAGCTTTCTCATTATGTCAGGTTCTCTTCAGTATTCAGAAATATTATGCGGATTAATACAAGGAGTGTATTGGGAGTAAGAGGCATTTGGACAATGCCGTTAGCAACACACTTTAACTTTTGGTGAGCCCAGAACTAGTCAGGCAGTTGGACTAGATGATCTTTGTAGGTCCCTTCCAACTGGAGAGCAGTTCTAACCCTGTAGTGGTCCCATAGTGTAGTGGTTATCACATCTGCTTTACATGCAAAAAGTCCTCGGTTCAAGCCCCAGTAGAACCAGCTCTGGCTGCCTTATTGGACATGGAGTTGCTGCTGGAGTGTGCCCAGAAAAGGGCAACAAAGCTGGTGAAGGGTATAGAGCACAAGTTTTATGAGGAACAGCTGAGCCAGCTGGGGTTGTTTAGTCTGGAGAAAAGGAGGCTGAGGGGAGACCTTATCACTCTATACAACTACCTGCAAGGAGGTTGTAGTGAGGTGGGTGTTGTCTCTTCTCCCAAGTCACTAGTGATAGGATGAGAGGAAATGGATTAAACCTGCACCAGGGGAAGTTTATATTGGATATTAGGAAAAATTTCTCTACTGAAAGAGTGGTCAGGCACTGGAACAGGCTGCCCAGAGAGGTGGTGGAGTCACCATCCCTGGAGGAGTTCAAAAAACACATAGATGTGGCACTTTGGGACATGGTTTAGGAGACATGGTAGTGTTGGGTTGATGGTTGGACTTGATGATCCTAGAGGTCTTTTCCAACCTTAATGATTCTATGAAATTATTGTATTATATTCTAAGTTTAATTCTATTCTATTCAGATAGTTTTCAGACTTACCTTTTTTTGGTGTTTCTAGTCAATTACTGTCACTATTTAACTATTTACCAATCTGGCTCCTATGAGTCCCAGGAGGGCCATAAATCTTGTATTTTATATCAAAAGACACTTGTGGTGTTGGACATGTCAGTTACAGTGTTGGAGTTAGGCATCTAATTTCTATGAGTGCATTGTCAAGTACTCACCATCTTTCTAATTGTCTGTCAGAGTCCTTTGAAATAAACAACTCAAAGCTTTTATATTAGAATTTGGCCACAGTATCAGCTCATGCTGAATTCATGGAAGCAGTATTTATGACCCATGTCAACAGATATGTTTTTATTTTTCTACTCTGAATGATCTCCATTATTCTTAACTAATATTCAATATGAGGTACATAATCAATGAGTTATCAAATGATTATAATCTCAAGATGATCTACATGTTAAGTTTAAGATATCATGGTAACATGTCAATAACTAGATATGTTCACTTACTGTACCAGTGAATTTGAACAGCCTAATTCCTTGCAGAAATCCGACACTACCTTCCATTATTCTGTCCGGGTTCTTCCCAGTTTCCCTTTTATACATTTTTTTTTTTTAAAATCTTCTCCCTCTTTGAGCTTATACGTAGAATAACACTCAGTTTAGTTGTCTTGACACGTGTAGGCTTTTACAGCTCTCTTTAAATGCCAGCACTTTCATGCTCTTATAAAGGATACAATACAGGAAAATTGACTGTGAAGGTCATAGCAACATTTCAATAATACTTTGAAGAGTATTTAGTCATGCAATCAAATAAAAACTAATACTGCAGAGAAGAAAACATCCCCAGAGGCTTTAACATTAAAAAAAAAGGGTATATCTGTACAGTAACTCGGATTTCTCAGCTGTCATCCTTTATATTTAGACAATCTAAGTATGATACTCTCTGTGGAAGTAAAGTCAAAGATGTTGTCCTCCAGAGAGGGTTGTTGTTTCGGACCTGTTTTACAGATAACAGAGATGAAATAGCTTTCCTGCTAGTCAGAAAATACTTGGTCCTCGTGTTCCTACTTAACTTCAGAGGGGCAACATATAAGAAAAAGAGTTAGAAGATCAGACCAAAAGGCATCTTCCTAGGACTGACCTACTTTCAAGGAATGGGTGGAGTTTTAGGTATTCTAGTCCCTCCATATCATAATTTTAACAGTGGGGCAGTTGCTCATTGCTTTAACAAGTGGACTATAGAATTTATAAAGTTACTTTTTAGTAGGATTTTAAGGAACAAATGCATGTCAGACCATATTTGGCTGGCAAATTATGCCTGAAAGATTTTATTTTTCTTTTAGAAACAATAACTGTTGAATACCTAGAAGAAAAATGTCCAGAAGGTGCTGGCAGGTAGTTGACTTCATTATTTTCAGAAAAACTTCTTAAGTAGAATGCGATACTGTCTAGGATCCATGAAATTGGATTAAATTGCTACATCAGAGTTCATCAGCTGACTTCATCATCGCTATCTCTTTTTTCAGTGTTAACTCAGTTATATATTTACAGGATGGCTACGTGCATTACAGACATAGTCTTTAAATTGTGATGGGCCTTCAGGTTTAAGGTCTGGTCCATGAGTCTGTGAGAGCTAAGCCTAACATAAACATTTACCTTTTCACACCATCTTAAGGGAAGTTCTTTTCCAAGTAGTTTCCCAAAGTTAGGCATGAAACTTTAAGGTCCTAATATTAGCCCAAATAGTAGAGCAGGGATTGACATTCCAGGCATTTTTTTTTTTTTTTTTTATCTTTAAAACTTCAGTCACTCTCAAGAATTTATCTTATCTTGCTTTTCTGTTACTGTTGTTTTGGTGGTGCACTGAGAAATTTTCCATAGCTTTCTAAAATTTTCCTGAAGAAATGAGAAAAGAGAAAAAGTGAATGTTATTAGCAAAAGTGGAAAGGAATTTCATAGAGGAAAATTTATTTCTCCAGTGTAATGCTTATATCTGTCAAGTATTAGAAAATGGCTGCAGGCAATGGTGTTTCTTAGGTCAGTGTTTTTTACAATGGAATAACCGAAAAATCTAAATATAGAACTCAGTTAACTCTAAGTGTAACATGAATATATTGCCTGACCTTGTCTCAATCAGTTAGATGATATGTTTTGGTCACAGAGGAGACTTCTCAGAAGGCACTTAACAGCAGTATAGGGCCATGGTGAATTGTCTTCTGCAGAGATTGACTGAAAATCTATGCCACTTGAGTTAAAGCTGTTGGATTGATTTCCTCAGTATGATGGAAAACCTTAAAAATATTGTTCTGTTTTCTAAATTCTGACCTCCACATCAGCATACAGCTCTGGGTACCCTGTGCATTAGATTTTCATTTTGATTAAGGGGGGAGGTATGTAGGCTCTGGTGTAGCTATGAATATATCCATTTATGATTATATACAAATTAAGACTTTTATCAATAGTAAGGTCTTTATTTTGCAATGGTTTTCTGTAAAAGGAGGTGAGAAGGTCTGAGTTCAACCTTCTATCACTTAAATAGCCATTTAGTATGTCTTTGGATTCCCCACTGCTAGGGGTTAGCAACAATAATGTGTATTGACTGTTCCAAATTTTCATCTTATCTCTAAAATAGGACAAAGTAGAGTTATTGATTTTTCTCAAGACATATTGTACCTTTAGAGCTTGCTTTCTAATTGATTAGCAGTTCAAGACATGATCAAAAGCCAAAGTTTAATGTTAAATTTCTGAACAGTAATCTGACATGAACTACTAAGCCTATTGCATAAGCACTGTATTTTTTCTATGCCATTTCTCTAATGTTGATGTGTTTTTTTTAATCCATTAACATTATATCAGACAGTTTTAATTACAACAGGCACCCCTTCAGAATTCCTGAAAGAATCAAAACTAGAGTGTATTTACCTATTTTGCTAATATAATTCCTTCAATACTATTTAAATATATGTACATGTGATAGATATATTCTTCTAATTATAATAATTTTGATCAAATATACAAAATATAGAAAAATATTAATTTCTCTCATCTTATATATCAATATTTTTAAACAGTGTTCTCACTTTTACATTTGAGAAGTCAGAGCTTAAAAAGCTCATTAGGTTTCTTGCTTGTTTAGGGTCACCAACTTCTGTTTCTAGAGGTAGATTTTTGGTTAGATAAAACCAATCTTGCAGGCCCCAAAGCTGCCAAAAGATCCATCTCAGGCCAACAGACATGACAATATCCAAAGGAAATTGTCTAGTTTAAACAAACTTGGTTCAAAGGACTTGTTCTTGCTTTAACAAGGCTTATTAAACAGGTTGCCTACCCATGGCTCATCTACACCCCCATCCAAAAATTTTGTTCACTTAGATCTGTTGACATGAAAGCTGTGCAGTATTGTATAGATCAGTTCAACCAAAACAATAGAAAGCAGCACAGTAAATTTGCAGAAGACTTTGCTAACCTTGATGACTATAACTAAGTTTTTTAATAATTTTATTTTCTGAAGTACAGGAAAGAAACCAACCAAACAGCCAACAGAAACTTAGCAAAAGCCATTCTGTATCTTTTAAGTTAACTTTTATTCTTGGAAACTTAAGCAAGCATTCATACCTGTCTAGTACTTCATCATATTAGAAAGAAAAGAGTCAAATTACCTTTCAAGTATAGTGTATCTGTCCACAGTTTATGAAGAAAGAGAATAAGTTTTGTACATGCACATTTTAATTAATGGCTTATTATTAAAAACATTTGCAGCTTAATTCTAAAAGTTACCGTTTCAGTTACCAGTTTCACTGGATGAAACTTTGCCCATCAATATATTTTTAACACTTAATATACTATATTTTTTCAAACACTTAATTCCTTTTTTTTTTCAGGAGTAACATTTACAAGGAATTGTAGAGAAAAAAAAGGAGAAGAAATACAGAAACATTGGAAGAAATGAAGAATATTGTAATGATTATTTCTATAAATAAATCTAAGCAGCAAATTATGTAGTCAACAAAAGAAGATAGAGTAAAAAAACCCAATCAAATGAAAATAATTGTTAAAAAGTCTTTCTTGATTAGTTTCTCTTAGGCACTGCTGCACTAGTCAGTCTTGAGAAAGAATTCAGTTAGACAGTGCTTTTATGAATTCATGCAGTGGTGAAGGGGGTCCTCCATATGTGTCAGGGTAGCAGAAAGATTTAATAGCACTGAGTTATGGTATGTCATTGTAGGCCTGATTTTAAAGAAAATAAAAATAAAGGCAAGACTGAATGAAATGGAAGTGGATCAGCTGAAAGCTGTGTTTCCAACCTGAAACTTCAAAAATAGCTTGAGGTCATCCAAATCTGAGTTTCACTCTGTACAAAGTATTTATGCATTTGTGTATACACCTGTATATCCTTTGATTTTATTTTATATTTCTGGCATCAAGCACCTATACAGACTTAAAGAAAGTAATCCCTATAGCCAAAGGAAAACTGTGAGGTTTTACAATGAGGATTGGTTTTAGATCCATGTCTCTGTGTTGTATTTTCACACTTGCAAAAGAATAAAAACTAATCTGTTTTATATTAAGCAAGAATCATTAAAAAAAACCCCAACAACTCAGACACCCTAAAAACTGAGCACTTTCAATTTCAGACTTAGTAATTGCCTCATGATTGTTTTAAAAGCATTTTGCTCAGTACAGCCACTGGTTTACTGAAGTAATTGAGATTAATCGGATTAATAAAATGATTTCTCGCAGCAGGGTTTTGGGTTTTTTTTCTTTTTCGTTCAGGTTGAGTTTGGAACAAGCTAATGTAGTTTTCATTGGACTACCAATTACTATTTCTTTCCAAATGAAATTGTGTAGGGAAGAATTTGATTTACTAGCTTGAAAGATGAGACGTCATGTACAATTTGTATGTTCTAAGATAACAGTTTTATAGGTACAAATAATTGAAATTGTAAATGTTCTAATATCAATGTGTAGAGACTATACAATGGAAGGAGACCAATAACATACCTCTCTTTCAATAAGTTCTACAAAAACTATCTGAAGAATTATACAGTCATAAACACTCAAATTAGGAAAATTAAGCAAAACAGTCACCATTAGGAAGTGGGTGAAACACAGAAGAAATTAGTTGATTTTAAGTTGTTGCTTTGAGTTCTGAAGGAGTTAAGTGCCAAAGAAACAAGGCATGGCTTGTAATGAGAATCTTAAGTACCAACAGCTGTGAATGTTTTTTGGGGACAAAGAGTTCATCAAACACACACCCTTGTCATTCCATAGCTCTGGCTTCACTTCATGAATTCTTTTTATTTCTGTTTGCCTCACTTCCAGGTTCCTTTTCCTTCTCTAGAAGTCCTTCCAAACATCATTGACTACCTCTGCAGAAGCTCATCCACTGCTTTTGGCTTGTGATTTTTCCGCATTTTCTCTGTGCAGGGGGTTGTATGTTGGTAAAATGATAGAATTGAAACATTGTCTGTTGCAGAAATTTTCTTATAAAAGGCAGGAAATGCTAGACAAAAGTCAACTATTGCAAACAGTTTGAGAAGAATAAAAGGATTGATCCAGTAGTCATTCACAGTTTCTGGAAAATTCATGGTTGGTATGATAATGTGCTGACATATCAGCAGTGGGAGGAAACTTTCTTAGCTGAAATGTTCAAACGTGCTTTCATCAACAAATATGAATAAGATACATCTGTTCTCAAACATAGTTTTCATCTGAGAACTCAGGAATTTGCACTCCCATAGGCTAAACTAGTCCCTTTGTACAGGTCTATGAAATGAGTCTGAATTCATGAAGGCCTACAAAGCTGGATAATGTAATGAAGTTATAACTGTCATCTGGAGAAATTCCACTAGAGGCATTTTTGTGCCATGCTTTGATTGAAGTGGTGTGTCATATTAGCCAAGGATAAAGGCATGAATCTTGCTGTTTGCACATTTTCTGATATAATGCTAATTAAACCCAGCCATGCTGATCCATATATATGGAATAGATAAATGACATGAATAGTCAGTTAGCTACTATATGGTGAGCTAATGCATAGAAAAAGACAACTGAATTATCTGGCTTGAGAAAGAAGCAGTTTTTATGTTACCCAGGTTTATTCACCTAACTATATATAAATCTGCCAGGCTTAACTAATGCATGCCAGCACTGTCACCCTCAACTATGAAGAAGTCAACACGATGGTGATGCCATGTGAGCACCCCATGCTTTGGGCACAGATTCATTACTTGTTGCTTACCAGTTCTCCTGTGTAAACGTATATTGCAGAGTAACACTGTCCACAAAATATGAATTTACAAAGTTTAATGTGTACATGGGGGAGCAACCCTGGACTTAAAAGAAAGCAAAAGCAAATCAGAGACCTCTAAAAGAAACTGTACAGAAACTCATGGCGAAACTTCTTAGTTAATACACAACACATCTTCCCAAACTCTTATCCAGGACCGAGGAGTGAAGATGATGAGACAATAGTATATAAGAAAGCAGGCCTATAAATATGCCTTAAGTATGCATTGCTCATGAACTGACTTCATATCACATTTTTTACAGAAATCTCTTCAATCAAAAAATGTATGTTTAACACACATTGGGAGCTCATATGGTCTTTGTGAGTTTTACTTTTTCTCTCCTGGACCCAGAGGGTGTGATCAGTGGCAAAGTCTAGCTGGAAGCCAGTGACTAGTGGTACATCCAAAGGATCAGTGTTGGGTCCAGTCCTGTTTAACATCTTCATTAATGATCTGGATGATGGGGCAGAGTGTATCCTCAACAAGTGTACAGAGGACACAAAACCAGGAATGGTTGATACACCAGAGGGCTGTGCTACCATCCAGAGGGACCTTGACAGGCTGGAGAAAGGCTCCGACAGGAACCCCAGGAAGTGTGGAACCATGCACCTGGGGAGGAGCAATCGCATGCACCAATGTATACTGCGGGCAACACAGCTGGAAAGCAGTTTGGTGGAAAATGCCCTGGAGGTCCCAGTGGAGACCAAGCTGAACATAAGCCAACAATGTGTCTTTGCTGTAAATGTTAACGGTATCCTGGGCTGCATTAGACAAAGTACTGCCATCAGGTCGACGGAGGTGATCCTTCCCCTCTGCTGAGCACTGGTGTGGCCACACCTAATCAGTACTGTGTCCAGTTCTGGGCTCCCCAGTACAACAGGGACATGGACATATTGGAGACAGTCTAGCAAAGGGCTGTGAAGATGATTAAGGGAGTGGGGCATTTCTCCTATGAGGAAAGGCTGAGACATCCAGTACAGTTCAGCCTGGAGAAACTAGGTAGGGTGTAAAGAAGGTAGGATCTGAAGGTAGGATGAAAAGATGATGGAGCCAGTGGTGCCCAGTTACAGGGTAAAGGGCAATGGGCACACACTGAAACACAGGAGGTTCCCTCTGAACATCAGGAAACATTTTCTTACTGTGAGGGTGATCAAGCGCTGGTGCAGGTTACCCAGAGAGGTTGTGGAGTCTCCATCTTAGGAGATATTCAAGAGTCATCTGGACATGGTCCTGGGCAACTTGTTCTGGATTGCCCTGCTTGAGCAGAGAGGTTGGACCAGATGAACTCCAGAGGTCCTTTCCAACCTCAACCTTTTTGTCCTGTGGTTACATTCACTTCTGTTCAATATTTTCTGGAGTTTCATTACTTGCTATTGGTATTTAATGCCCGATAGAGATGGCTTGAATCCACAGCCTTTAAAGAAGAATACATTAATCTTAGGCTTTCCCCCTCCTCCTTTGTTGTGGTTTAGCCCCGGTCAGCAACTAAGCACCACACAGCCCCTCGCTCACTCCTCCACCCTTGTGGGATGGGGGAGAGAATCGGAAGGGCCAAAGTAAGAAAACTCGTGGGTTGAGATAAGAACAGTTTAATAATTAGAATAAAACAGCAATAATACTAATACAATGAAAAGGAAAATAATGAGCGAGAGAGAGATGAAACACTGGAATAAGAGGGAAAAAAAAACCAAAAAAAACCCAACCCAAAACTAAACAACAAGTGCTGCAACCGCTCACCACCCACCGACCGACGCTGCCGGTCCCCGAGCCGCGATCGCTGCCTCCCCCAGCCAATTTCCCCCGGTTAATATACTGGGCATGACGTCACATGATATGGAATACCCTCTGGCCAATTCGAATCAGCTCTCCTGGTTGTATCCCCTCCCCTCCCAGCTTCTTGTGCACCTGGCAGAGCATGGGAAGCTAGAAAGTCCTTGACTAGTGTAAACACTACCCAGCAACAACTAAAACACCAGGGTGTTATCAACATTATTTACATACCAAGTCTAAAACACAGCACTATGCTAGCTACAGTGAAGAAAATCAACTATCCCAGCTAAAACCATGACATCCTTTCATTCTTCCCTCCACAATATACAGAATCTCCAAAGAACAGGAGACAACATTAAGTGATATATCTGAGCTGCTCACAAGAAATTTTATTGTTCTTATACAAAGTTTGCTAAAACCAAGTTTGATCTGTATCCCCTCCATCAGGTTGATCTTTGCACTGACAAAAGACAAAAAGAGCAAAACATCTGTATTAAAAATCTTAAAAACAACAAAAAAAAAACCCCTAATAGTTTGTATGAAATAATCAAAAGAGTGTGAAGGGATAGAAGTTCTGGGACTAAGAAGTTGAAGAAGAATTGAACTCTTTTACTAAACATATGTGGACCTTTTCAAGAGATTAATTGACAAGATGAAAGTCTAATTTTTTTCCAATTATTATTTTCCACACCTAAACTGACATAAAACTGAATAAAAAGATATAAGAATGAGAGAAATTACTGTACTGCCACAAAGTTCAGTGTTTAGTTGCTTAAATATGCAGTACAAGATAAAATCTTGTGGGTTTTTTCCCCATTTTTTTTTTTTTTAGTGCAAATAAGGAACCAGATCTGGCTTTATTCTTCTAATGTCTCATATGTCTATTCGTTGCCTTTAAGAAGATAATCAGGATGGTCCTGGAAGTAACACTTGCCCAGGAAAGTATGGATTTTCAGGATATAAATCCATGCTTATGCTATAAAACGTTAAAACAAGATGAATACTATTAATTTACAGCAAAAATGTTAAAATTTTATTTCACATATCATACCAGCACTAGCTACAAACTTAATAGATATTAAAGACTTCTGTAGAGACTAGTGAGTGCATCTGCAAAAAATAAAATAGAGAAATACAAGCTGCAGCGTTCCATCAAAAACCAACCATGATTCTAAGCTTCAATCAAAGCCTTATTGAAGTGGTTTAAAACACATGGAACAGTGAGTTCTGATTCCCCATTATAAAGCACCCTTTTTTTAAAATCTCAAAGCATTTTAGGAAGGCTTTTAGTCGAGCAGTCAGTTACCAAAAAGACAATATGTTACAACACTGAGTCCTTAAAATCATCTTTGTAGAAGGTGAAGGTTGTATAATGGATTTTCAAAGGTGAAAATAGTACATGTAGTTATAAGCGTATAGAAAAGCAAAAGACATCAATTTTTCATGAGTTTTAGTTTTTACTTTATTTTCAGCATCAAACTGGGGAAAGCTGAGGCATATGGATGGGAAATTCATATTCACATAAAGAAGCACCATCAGGGATGATTGATTCTCATGAGAACATGCATGATGGGCCTATTTTTGTGCAAGGAAAAGAGAAAAGAAAAAAAAAGTCATTCCAGTTCACAGAGTCATTCATGGTTTTCCCCTGAGCCCCTTACCAGAGAGTGCTG
The DNA here is from genome assembly GCA_031468815.1 of Morus bassanus. Lineage (NCBI taxonomy): Eukaryota > Metazoa > Chordata > Aves > Suliformes > Sulidae > Morus > Morus bassanus. The sequence continues at coordinate 78,763,605 of CM062568.1, forward strand.
TGTCCTCGTGAGACTGGATAAGTCCTGTATTCCAGGTTTAAAGAAACTTATTTTTTTCAAATCTGTCCACACACATTGACATGATTATTCTCACACTGTTGTGTGCCCTTCTTGTATTTCTCAGCACTGGGGCAATTCAGCTACATTGCCTACATTGTTCTGAGGTTCACCATCATGTGTCTTTGGAAGAGAAGCTGCCAAGGGCTGTTCCTTTAGTCCAGCATTTTTACAACTGGAAGGACAGGGTCTTTTCTCCACCTTTCCCATTATTGTCTTAATAATTCCCTCTGTGGGAAGGAGATTAGGTTAGGAGGGTTGAGAAAAAGGGCATGCTTTGCAGTAATGGAACACTTCTATTTGTGGTTTCTTGGCAAATTGCCTCTTTCATTTTGGAAGACCATTAAAAAGCACAGTAGTTTGGAGAATACTGATGAGATGGTTCAAGCCTATTCTGCTGTCACTAGTTAAACCACAAGGGCTGCAGTAAGAATCACAGCCTGAACAGAGATGTTCCAGAGAGAATGGTGGTGGGACAAGGGTCTTTGGAGTTAGCAGTTGATGTGAGCTGCCAGAAAGTTGCCCTGGTTAGAAGGGGAAAATTACTGAGCAGAAGAAGATGTCTGCTCAAATATGGCAGAGAAAACACCTGCCAGCCTGGGAACTGTTAGTCTGGGAACTAGGGCTGTGAAGTGCAGCTGGCATCTCTGAAGTACATCTGGGTACTTAGAAAATGGTGACATCCTGAGATATCATCGATAAGTGCAAAACCAACAGTAATGGCACCTTAACATCTGAAAACATGAAAAATAGTCTGGAAAAAGGGGAAAACATCCTGAGAAAATAAGAATTGGAAACTGCCATGGGCTGTTTTAACTGCAAGAACAGGAAAACCATCTGGAAATGCAAAAATTGGTCTGAAAGAAGAGAAAACATCATCATCTATTTGCTGCTCCAAGTGAAATTAAAAACACCTATTGGCTGCTTGAAGTGGTGGTGTCCTATGCCCTCTTATATGACTATAATATAAAAATGACTTAATTTTTGTCCACAATGGAGTGTCTCTCTCTGAGACCTTCCTATGCTGTATGTACTTTTCTTTTTCCAAACATGTTGAACTCTCTGCACAAATTTTCTATGAGATCTTGGACTCTTGCTGGGGACTCCTGGTTGACTCCAAAGTCTGTGAAGTGGATCATCTTTGCAGTGAAACTCTGCCTGTTACTCTACTGGTCCCCCTCTGGGCTCACACTTCTGGGGTTGATTCAGTTTTTTCTCCCACTTCTGGGATGGTCGGGTCATCCCCTCTGGGATTGGTTTGTCCTGCTCTTTAAGATGGTTTGGTCCCTTCTGAAATCTGTCTTATTTGCTTGATAGTGGTATTGTATATATCCATATAAGTAATCTGTCACAAGTATATCCACTGTTATATTGTTGATAAACTTTCTTCACTAGTGGTAAGTTTGCAGTAACCTGTAATAGTATATACATATTTGGATGTTGCTGTTATAATGATTGTTGCTACACAATTGCTTGTTTCTATTATTGATTGCTGATAGTAATTTATAATAACTTGATAAAAATACATTTACTATATTAACCATAGTTATACTTGCTAGTGGTGATTTCTGTTGCAGTTCTGATAATCTGTGATGAAGTAGAGAAACTTAGAGGACAAAAGCTTCTGTGTTCTTGTTTATTACAGACTCCAATGAACCCACAGTCACAATCTTGAAACACCCACAGGCTGGGTAACCTTTAGGTCGTAACATAAATATGATACAAAGCACAGAGCAGTAAGCTGTCTGCAAACTACAGTTTTGACATGTATCAGTTTTGCTGCTTAGTGTCTTCAAGTTTGTATTCACAGTTTTGAAGACTACAATCCTTTTTTCTCTCCATTAAAATCTAAGATGGTAAATTCATCGTGTATTCTTGGACCTAATGGCCAAGGCTTCAGGCTTATGATATGCTCAAACCCCAGCTCTAGCACTCTCTTATGCTGGTACACATCCTTTGTACAGGAATGGATTTTATCATGTGTTAATAAGATTTATAATAGTGATCCTCTTTTACAAAGCTTCTCATTCTCCATACTTACTCTCAATATAGGAAGGTGAGGGTAAAAGAAAAGAAAGGGAAAAAATGGCTTTAAACACACTTTTTGGTAAAATCTACCTACCCTCTCTGTATCTTAAAATAACACATGTAATGTGTTACATGTGTTAAAATAGCACAAGTAAAATAACACATAAACCTAACTCATCATCCATACATAATGGGAGAGTAGTGCACTGCCTTGAAGTCCTGTCCAGGTCTTAGTCATAACCTCAGTGTGGTTGACAGACATCTGACATAGCCCAGGGTGCTCTGCAATCCAGGAAACTCCCACCAAGTAGAAATAAATAGATGGCAGCTGTTTCTGTAGAGTTCATAGGATATTTTACTATCACGTGCTGCAGAAAACAACTGTCAAGGCAGTGAGGTCTGTATTTGCACGATTACTGATAAAAAAGACATATCTGAACAGAACACAAACATACGTGAACAATAGGCAACAGATATCTGTTTCAAACAAAAAATACGTATCTTTTTTTAAAATTAAAAGTTTATGATGCATACATAGAGTCAAATTACAAGGAATAAAACTTCAGAGTATTCTAATAAAAAAAAAACAAATCTCACTTAAATTTGTACAAGAAGAAATATCAGATCAGTTTAAAATATATACTGACATTGGTACTTAAAGTAAAACCTGACATCAACCACTGAAATTAAGTTTCTTTCTCATCACATTGAACATCAACAGAAATGCAATGAAAACCTAAACAGCAGTTCTTAATAATGGATCTGGTAAACCAAGCAAAGAAAACAGTTTCAGAACTCTAGCCTCTTGATGGTTTGCTGTTTTAACTTCTCAAACAACTGAACTGCAAATGTCGATGTTTTTTCATTACACACTTGAAGGAAAAATCCCAATCAATTTCTTAAAGTGACCAGTTGCCTGCACAAACACTGCATTTCAAAGTATTCTTCTTTGGACTTAACAACAAATTAGCCCTTATTAATTGCCTTGCAACTCATTTTTCAAAGCCTTTGAGCAAGATGTTTGGTTACTGTGATTATTCTAGCATTAATATTCAGTGTAATGCAACAGCTGTCATGTTTATATTATTTATTTCAGCACATTAGATTAATACACTGATTTAATCCACAGCCAATTTAAAAGGAAAACTAAAGTCAGTACTACAAATGCTATCCCCAAGTAATATTTAGTATTCTGGGCACATCACATACAGATGATACCCATTCCATAGATTTCATTAATGTGAAGTTGAATTATAATTAATTCCCTGACTGAAACAAATCGTTGATATTCCTTTGTACTTCCATATTATTATTATGTAGACCTTGCAAAATATTGGCTTTAACAGAGAAAGCTAAGTGTGAGTTTTTATCTTAAAAAAGAAAACCTAACAAGACAGAGTAAATACAGATGGAGTAAATCTCTTTGCTACAAAATACGTTCATGAACATGATTATAGAATAGCAGGTACTGTTGCATAGTGCTTGAGGTGCCTTAGTACCTTAGCTGTAGTAAGGCTAAGGGCATGCTATTTGCAGCTCAGTAACCTTCCACCTATGCTGCTGTAGAATTGCTTTACTGGAGCCTCTGTGGTTTTATTTTTCCTTTTGTTCCCACACTATTGTTCTCATGCTGTTGGTCTCATGGGCTTGCATCTGCCCACCGTGGTAGAGTTGGTACAGCAAGTTCTCATGGGAAGTAGCTACCACTGGCATGACAATCACCCTGCTTTACATCCCTATTCCTCCCTCTTGTTTTGCAGATTTTAGGTGTTTGTTTGTTTGTTTTCCTAATTTTCTCTAATATAGAGAAAAACAAACATAACACACAATAAAATAGACAATAATCTTTTAAATGCTTCACCAATTTTATCCAATAATACATGTGCATAGAAACTTAACAGACAATCCATATGAAATGCTCGCACCTGATTGGTATGTGCCAATCTCTGCTAGCAGCATCACAAACAGGAACAAATAGTAGGGAGTTAGAGTACTTTTAAAAGTAAATAATGGTAAGGACTAAAGGAAAGCAAAAGAAATCATCATCACCATTGTTATCACGTTCTTCCTCACCACTTCTTGTACTGGAGAGAACCCCTACTCAGAGGATGCTTGCCTGGCACCCTGTCACTGCTCTTCCAGGCCAGCCATTGTTGAGAGTCTGCATTTTCCTTTGCCCTTACCCTTGCTCTTGGTCTCACCTATTTTTTCCACTTTTCCTCTCTCACTTCCCCTTTTATATTCTTCCCCAAAAGTAACTTTCACTAATAGAGTTGTATCAGCTGTTGCCCCTGCTAATAAATCTGTACTTGTGAACCTCCTGACTTTTTTTCATAAGTGTTGTGCTCAAGAATGTTTGGCTGATTTTGGTAAAAACATATGGCAAAATCCCATTTACATTCTGAATCCACTACAGAAAGCTGTTCTGTGGAGATTGTTAATAAACCTTGTGGGGTTCTTGCTTCTTAGCATCTCTTTGACTTTGCATTCCAGCTCTCTAGCCTTCTCCTTGGAAATATTTGATGTCCCTTTGGCAGTACACCTCTGAAAAATCAGTCTGCAAATATGGAAGAAACTTCATGAACAGCGAAAATGGAGGCAAAAAAAACCCACAAGAAACATCAGAACCTGTTAGTAACTAGAAAAAGCTCTAAAAAAATCTTAATTTAAAGCATGTTACCTGTGGCTAGCAGAATCTTAGGTTGTTCTTATGACATATTGATTTTGAAAACAGTGGGCTGCTCAAGGAGAGAAAATAACACTACCAGATCTGCCTCCAAATGACTTTTATTTTAAACTTTCATTATCATACTGACTTTGCTAAAACTTTTTGGTTACCATTTCTTTGAACAATAATAACTTCAGTGTTGAACTAAGGACTACAGTAATAGAATATTTTTCCCATAAGACACACCAGGATTATGTTTCCTTTTGATAGTACTTAAAACATCTAAACCAATGAAATTTTAGTTTCACCTAAAAATAGTTTGTTGATAAAACAAATATTACTATTTATATGTTCCAAGTCAAATGTTTTCTGTTTCGTTCACTTTTTGAGGTTATTATTAGGCCTGGTTAAAACCCAAGATTTTCTTCCAAGGTTAAAAAGGGTATAAAAAATTGTGCTGCTCAGTTTTGATTGCAAACACAATCACTCAAAGATAATGTGAAGATAACCTTCATGTTATCATATGGAAGATTTTTTGAAGAAACTCTCAACTCTTGTTCATAGCTGGAATGGTCAGGTGCCATTTTCTCCTGTTCACTTCATTCCCCTCTGTGTACTGCAGGGATGTGGTACAATGTAGGAGGTCTTGGTCCACTGTTTCTAACAGCACAATCATGTAATCTCAGTGACAAAAGAATCTAAGAATGAAATCAGTGCTGCCCTGATAAATTTTAAAATTGGTGTACTTTGGCCCTAATAAATAACTGACACATGTAAATAAATACTAGGCAGAATAAATAATAAGGACATGAAGGACAAGAAAGTGATGAGGAGTAGACAGCATGAATTCACCAAGGGAGAGTCATGCTTGACCAACCTGTCTACCTTCTATGAAGAAATTACTGCCTTGGTAGATGAGGGAAGAACAGTGGATATTGTCTACCTGTTCTTCAGTAAGGCCTTTGACACTGTCTGCCATATAATTCTCATAGAGGAGCTGATGATGTACAGGCTGGAGGAGCATACAGTGAAGTGTGTGGAAAATTGGCTGAATGGCAGGTCCCAGAGGGTGCTGATCAATGGGGATACCTGGTTGGAGGCCAGTAACTAGCAGTGTACCCCAGGAGTCAGTACTGGGTCCAATCCTGTTTAACACCTTCATTAATGATCTGGATGATGGGGCAGAATGTATGCTAAACTGGGAGGAGTGGCTGACACTCCAAAAGGTTGTGCTGCCATTCAGAGGGACCTTGACAGGCTGGAGAAATGGGCCAACAGGAACCTCATGAAGTTCAACAAGAAGTGCAGAGTCCTGCACCTGGGGAGGAACAATCCCATGCACCAATGTATGTTGGGGGCAACACAGCTGGAAAGCAGTTTGGTAGAAAATGCCTGGTGGAGACAAAATTGAACATGAGCCAACAATGTGTCCTTGCTACAAAGAAGGCTAATGGCATCGTGAGCTGCATTCGACAAAGCAGGGGTGATCCTTCCCTTCTGCTGAGTACTGGTGTGGCCACACCTGGAGTACTGTGTCCAGTTCTGTGCCCCTCCATACAAGAAAGACATGGAAATACTGGAGAGAGTCCAGCAAAGGGCCGTGAAGATGATTAAGGGAGTGGGGCATTTCTCCTATGAGGAAAGGCTTAGAGATCTGGGACTTTTTAGCCTGGAGCAGAGAAGGCTTGGGGGAATCTTATTAATGTATATAAATACCTGAAGGGACAGTACAAAGAAGATGGAGCCAGGCTCTTTTCAGTGGTGCCCAGTGACAGTTTAAGGGGCAATGGACACACACTGAAACACAAGATGTTCCCTCTGAATGTCAAGAAACACTTTTTTGTACTGCTAGGGTGAGCAAAGACTGGGATAGATTGTCCAGAGGGGTTGTGGAGTCTCCATCCTTGGATATATTAAAAAACCATCTGGACATGACCCTGGGCAACTGGTTCTAGGATGTTGCTGCTTGAGCAGGAGGTTGGACCAGATGAGCTGTAGAGATCCCTTCCAACCTTAACATTTCTGTGATCCTGTGACATAGCAGCAGAATCCCTAACAATTTCTGGATACAATTCCAGAATGAATGTGGGTCAGAGGCCCTTTCAAATACACAGTTTGCATGTGGCCACCTTTTTTTGGAGGATAAAAGAATTTAGTAATATTGGTGTGAATCATTCCAGGCTGCCCGCCCTCATTGCCTCACTGGCATTTTAGCTCACTAGCATAAATGTAGTCTTAAATTTTGTCTTATTTTAGCTGAGAAACACTGTACTGTAATGCAGAATATATGGGAGGGGCTGAGGAGAGGAAGAGAAGCTTCTCTATTGCAGATCTTTCTTCCATTAATTACTTTCTACATAGAAATTCAAAATTAATGTTTTCAGCATTAAGCATCCCTTGTTTACTTCTATAACCACAGTCCATGAAGATAACTTATCTGCTTGTCAATATCTGCAGTGAACTTATACTAGAGAGATTATTATCCATTTCTATTCACCTTTTACCCTCCCACTGCTCATTCTTGGTAGCAGCTTCTGGCACTGGTACCAGACTTGCACGTTCAGCAAATTCCTAATGTAATGCACTGATATGCGCTTGTTATGGATTCTAGTAAGAAAGACACTCAGATTCTGTCAGATATTGATTAAAATACCATTTATTGGACATAAAAGGAGAAGGAAAAAGGGGATTAGCACAGATAATCTTAATCCCTTCAAACAGTGGGAACCCCAAGTTCTGCAGCCTTGGACAGTACCCTAGTCAGGGAATGGCATGCTGTGTAGATCCTTTCCATGCTAAGGTTTGCCAGCACTGTAGTCTTCAGAACTTTTATAGGATTTTCTTATTGGTAAACAACTCTATTCATCATTTCAACTGTCAAGCAGAGGAACATTTTATGTAAACGTGTTGCTTAGCTTCAAGATAAGAAGATACATGCAGGTGACATAAAGGCCAGGGGCCAACAGGGAGCTGTATACAGGCTTCCCTGTTACAATTCATCAGGTAAGTTCATCTGGCAGTCAACTAATGTGTACAACACAGCACAGGTCTGCACCGATTTAGGTCAGCTGTTATGACAATCATTCACTACTTGATGTACTACTTGTGTTCTGGTTAGTACTACTATACCTTAGCTTAGATATTATTTTATTCTATAATATCGTGATCACCATTGCCAAACAGTAGTCCAATGCTTTCAAACAAAGTCAAACAATAACTTCCTGCCAAGAATCAGTGTCACAGAGTGTGGCAGTGTGCTCCTCCTCACCTGATCTTTTGCCCTTGGCTCTGCTCAAGTGATAAGTACCAGTGACAGCCGTGATAAGATGCACCTGGTCATGATGGCTGCATTCGGCTTAAAGTGGAGTCCCAGGAAACAAATAACCACTCAATAGCTGAGAGCTACTTTATGGATGTGTGTCCTTGTCTACCTAACCAGAATGTTAATTAATATCTGACTTAGGCCACACTTGGCAGAAACTAACATCTGCAGCTGGCATGTAGGCATGACTATAAGCCAATCATATTACCCCCATAAATAGTGAGCTGTCCAAGAGCCCTTAGAGCTCTCCTGCATGGCAGTGGGCTGCATGACAGGATCTCCCCTTGAGTATGGACACCTCTCAAGGTTACTCCTTGAGGCTGAGAGATTCCTTACTGCAACAGATGCTTGGTAGGTGGCTAATAGCATGCTGAACTTTGAAATCTTAGCTAAGTGATATAAAGAATTGGTTGTGTACACAAAATCCTTTAAGTATAAACTGTTGAACAAGTCTCAGACTAGGATTGGATCCAACTGCCCCTAGGCTCCTCTCTGAGGAGTTTAGAAAGCAAGGGGGTCCTTTCTGAACCTTGTGGCATAACAGGAGGGTCTCCCTGATGATTTGTCTGACTCTGTCCTCTGTGCAGTAAGTAATCAAGTGAACCTTGCCATCAAATCTTGTTGAACCACTGTCACATTTACTAACAAATTTTGTTAACTCATTGTAATATATTAATAATATATATACTTTTGCTTCTCTCTTTTACGAGTGAAGTGTGCTCTCACTCTCTTTTGTGCCACAGAATAACCATTATGACTATTTGGAGTGGTGTGGGGCACACTAAAGAGATGGATAAAGACAAGACTGAGGTCAATGGCTGCAGTGACCAAGGAATGGCTGGAGATATTGCATTCCTAAGATTTCTGATCCTCCAAGAAAAAGTTCACTTCCAGTTGGCTTGTCTTGACTTCCTCCCTGTGGAAAACAAGGTGCAAGAGTTTGAGAGGCTATTGTCTTTCTTGACTGGACATTTCAAAAGTGTTTACTTGTTCATTATTTGAGGCACAGTCCTAGCTTTTTGTGCATCCTGAGATGTTATTTAATTAAAGATTGTTCATGAACTGGAAGAAAGGGAACATTGGATGACCAAATCCTATCCACCTTTGCAGGCAGACTTCCAACTTCCTACATTTTAATGTAAGAAGCGAGTATATATGATTAAGAATTGAAATACAGAAGTGTTTAACAGTGCCACAGCATTGATCTGCACATGAAATGAACTACCACAGAGAGCACCTGTTGTGTAAGTGGCACAATTAAACAAAGGAATGAGTGTAAATTATCCTCCCACATCAAGAAAGGAGTGCTGGGGTTAATAAGATGGAAAAATGTATGAAATCTATCCAAATTAAAGGCATTCTATAATTAGAATCTTTCCTTCTGCATTATTCATTGTAAAAGAATTAATTGGGAAGAAATGCAGATTTCTCTAGATGAAAAAAATATTTTAATTTTTTTCTGTATCCATATAAATTATATAACATTAATTAGTTTGTAATATGTTACTTATCATAGCAATCATGACTTTACTCCAGTGCCAGGGCCCTGAGGGCACCACCAGGCCTGACTATCCCTGCCCAGCTGCCCCCCGGAGCTCACCCTACCCTACCTACAGCCCAGGACCCAATTTCAGCCTCCCAGGGACTCCCCCCACCCTGCCCACAGCCTGATGTCTGAGAATGAAACACCTAGTGACTGGGTGGTACCCCAAACTCAGCTGCTCTGACTTGCATCCCTTCTTTCTGCAGCACATGCAGGACTTCAGTGCTCCTACTGAGCACCTCAAAGAGAATTCTTTAGTGTATCTATTTAGCTTAATGAAGCCTCCAACTGTTCTTGTATCTAGGTTTTCCTAAATTATGCTGTCATCAGCTATTTCATAGCATTACTGTGCAGCTGACAGACCACTGTAATGATGTTCTGCAATGACTTTTACTTTAACATTTGCTCTTCCTTCTCAGCACTGCCACTTCTGCATTTCCTTCCCCCATTTTTGTTATGGACAGTCATGCACAGATGGTCTGCACCAGACGAGGGAAGGGGAAAGGCAGCTGGAATGCTGGTGGCAAAACTCTCAGTCCGCATTTTGTTAATAGTGTCATGGGGATTTCTGAAGCTATACTCAGTAAGTGGAAAGAAGGGTTCTGCATTTCCCCCCTAGAGTTTGTGAAGTTCAGAGTAACAGCGTGAACAGATCGACTGCTTAGTCTGTATTGACTGCATAACAGCTCAGTGCCCAGTTCTGCTTGCTTTCAGAAATTTTCATGTCGATTTGTGGGTAGGGATTCTCTAATTTGGATCTTGCAGTCCGCTACCACTGCAGAAAGAAAATATGCAGAAGCAGCTCTGTCTTTGTTTAACATCTGTTAAGACTATCTGATCTGGCAAGCTTTAAGAATGTAGGAGATTCCTCCTCCCACACCTACTGGGCTGCCTGTGTCAGTCTTTACTTCCTCCTAGTCCGATTCAATAGCCAGTCTCTCCAGTAGTAAGGCTGAGCACGTATTACTGATAGACAGCTTACTCTGTATGCACTATATACACATATATACATGGCTGGCCACACAGATAACACAGATGCACTTACAGAGCACTCATATGAACACAAGCAGCACCAGTGGTCTCATCCTGCTGCCTGTCTGGCTGAGCAGGATGGAGGTCTCATAATGGGTCTCACTAGTGCACCTCCATCCTACTCAGCTGGAATATATGTGTGTGTGTGTATATATATATATAAAAAAATATATGTATACATGTGTGTGTTTGTATACATATACAATATAGATCCCTCCAGCAACTAGGCTTAAGCATCCAGTATGCCCAGTAGTTGCACCTGGATCCCAGTCTCCTCAGTGGCTGGCACTTGGGGGACATGCGAACTCCATTCTATTTGTTGATACAGACTGTCTCACCCTGCCATACCCATGCACATACAAACACATGCACCCACACCCGTAGCTGGCTGGGACTCCCCTGATCCCCAACAGCAACCTCCTCCCCCCTGGTCTCACCCTTACGGACATGCCTGGTGCCCAGGTCACCTCACATACTCACCAGCTCACCTGGCTTGATCTTCACTAGCACTCTCACACTCACTTGATCACCCACACTCAGTCCAGGTGCTGCACCATGGGCACATGTGGCTCTGACTCACCGACCCACCCTGGTTTCTGATACTTGGTTTCATTGATTCGTCTCTCCAGTCGCTGCCACCACAGACACACAGGCCCTCTGGACCCATAGTCTGACTCCAGTTGCTGGCACTCAGACCCCATAAACTCATATGCAGGCAGAGAAAAGAGCCTCTTACTGGAAAAATAACTGAAGGTAGAGCTTAAGGAGGAGACAGGACAGACTACACTGAGCAGGTGCAGGGCATGGCCAGATTGTACAAACCAGCCCCTGCTTACATGCAACTGGACCCTTTTATTCCCTTATCCCTTCATTTTCCCACCATTGTTCCTCACCCAAATCGCCTAGATCCCTTTCTTTTCCCACCTTTGTTTCTTCCACGATACATCCCATAAAAAGTCTTCTGTAATTCCAAAATTCTCTTCCCCTTCATCCCGTATTGTGTCCCACACCTGTAGGCAATAACAATCCCTCAGTCCAAAAAGGTGATCCAGAATATTTGCTCCCATCATCATGGGTTTCACACCTGCACAATGGATCTAATGGCCCTGGGAAAGCCCTGCGAGGAATGTGAACAAGATGAGCCTTCTCAGGAGTCTGTAATTTGGGTTTCTTCACCTTTCATCATGCCTCTGTGCTCCTCTGTGCTTGAGGAGATGGGTCTTTGATGATCTGGTGGCTCTCCTGTGATAAGCTTGAGAGCAACTGGGACAGGTTATTAATTGAGTTACCCCAGCTGTCACTGTTTCTCTTCTGTTCTCTGTGTGTGCGGAGGAGTTTCTTAGCACTTTACCTAACAGTATCCTTCAATACAGCTCTAACATTTGAATATGAAATCTTGTCTGATTCCATGATATATACTGTTTATGCTATAGGCTTATTTTAAATGTACAAGCCCCTGTGTTGTGCCTGTGGAGTGCACCTATAAAGAATGTCTCACCTACCATGTTTCCAAATCACTTTATGTCACCTAATAATCAGAGAGGCATTCTGCATGAATATCATATGGAACAGTTTTAATTGAGGGACTAATCAGCAATGGATCATTAATTAAATCTTTACTTTTTTAAGACTATTTGAGAGTATTAGCCAGGCAGCACACTTGGGAAAAATATGTTCTGGAGGATAAATTCTACCTTCACCTCATTTTATCATTTGAGTTGTATATAATCCAGAACAAATCTCAAAGACTACAAACACTTATGAATACCCATACTTTTTCCAACACAATGGAAGGGACTATGGGTTCTGTCTTTGCTTTTGTGGAGGTTTCATTCTGAGTGCAGAAACACTGAATCACTGTAGACTAATGCATTTTTCTATACCATCAATAGAGAAAGACTGATAACTTACCTAGGCTTTCTGAATTCCTCCCTGAAGGTACCTAATTTTCCTTACTGAGTGTATAGGCAGCATTACTGCCTACTAGAAGAACTTTGGCTTGGCCAAGTAGGATAGACGCTGCTGCCTAGGAATTGTAATACATCAGTTAGGCACACAAAATAGAGCATGTGACTCCAGTTCAAAATAAATAACAGCACTCAGCCTGAGCTTACTGAGCCAGGAAAATAAAATCCATTACATTATTTAGTATTTTACAGTTGAATTTTGACCATCATCAAACTGCAGAAATTTTCAAAAGTTGTCTGGTGAAGAAACAGTGTTGCTTTGGAAGCTGCACAAATTTCAAATGTAGTCTTTAATGTATTAAAAAAAAAAAAAAAAAAATAGTCCAGTTCCTTCATCAAAGATTTCTATTAATTTGAATAGGAACTGGAAAAAAAAAAAGTTAATAAAATCAGAATTTATGGGAAGTTCTTCCAAAAAAAAAAAAAAAGAAAACAAAGTTCTACAATCTTGTGCCTGTACTGAGTGAAATATTCCTCAGGTTAATGACATTTTTTTCAAGCATTATGTAGGTGGAAGTGAATGTTTCTTTATATCACAAATGTGCAAACTTCCCAAACTGTATCTCTGTTGTTGCTAGTGTAAACATAAATGCTAAATAAATGATAGTGATTTCTGAAATCATAAAGAAAAATTCCCGGAAGTGTCTTAGTATCACTTGGGAAAAGTATCAAGGAAAAACTGAATATATATAATATATTATAAAACATGTATAAGATATCTCTCCATTATCTTCTCCACTGTTCCAGAGACTTAATAGATTTTTGGAATCCACTCCAGAGAAACCTTCATTTAATCGTCCACATTAGTTAGAGTAATTACAATTTTCAGTACCTGACACTTGCAGACCTCCAAATGGAATTACCTTGAAGTGTTATTTGTGCTGGGATCTTAGTATTCAGAAGATGCTGTGTAATTTCTGCCAAACTCCCAAGATTTGATAGCTGTAATGTCTTTTATCTGACTTCCATTTTCTTTCAATAAAGAAACTGAAGGAGTATTTTCTTTGAGATGTATAAATCTATCAAAATGGATTACATCTGAGCGACAGAGCACTAGCACTAACAAAAATCAGAGGCTGTGTGATCAAAAATCTGCCAAACATTAATCTGTCATCTACATTACTTGTTGCAGAAACATATCTCAGGGTTAAAAATTATTTCTGTTTGTAAGCCTGGGACATTACATTGCAATGTTCTTTAAGTTATTGACTCTAACTCTGAGATAACACAGATGCCTTCAATATTAATGCTTGTAGGAGATGGATAGATACCTATGTTTGAAACTCTGGCACCAAAACAATAAGTTAGTAATGATCTTTTTCATTAATGAAATCCTTACTGTTCAATTATTTCTAGACTGGTATATTACAATATTTAAACTGATGCATCTTTCACGCTGTGGATATTTCCAGATGGAGTGATGTAACAAAAACCTTGAGAGTTGCCTTGTCTTAGAGGAATACCTGGAGAGTCAGGTCATTTACCACACTTAAATGGTTAATTTGAGACTGCAGGTAGGGCAGTAAAAGCAATCATATACCCGCAAAATCTCCACTGCATTAACTGGGATAAATTGCGTTGCTCACTTTGCAGACTTCTTGTATAAAGACTGAGATTCCTGCTATTAACATCGCTTTCCCCCTATGCATTCTCTCCATTTTACAGCTCAGCCCACATTTTATGAGGTAATTAAACATCCCTCCACCACTTTCTTGGAGGCATCTAAAGGTTAGCCATAATATATCATTTAATGGCTGATCAAAGGATTGCAAACTGCTTATGTGATATTGTAGGTGTTACAGGATCCTCTTTTCAGATGTTTAGAAGAGACATAGGTAACGTAATTTATTTTCTTTTGTGGTTAATTATTCTGTGCTTCCATGATGTGTTACACAGGTATTGCAAAAGGGGGTGAGAGGCTGGGAAGGAAATCTGATCCTCTGTCAAGAAGGAATACAGATTTTTAAAACAGACATTAGGCTTGCATATAGGCCATTCTTCTTGAGTAATGAAATGAGTCAGGGGCATTGATGAGAATGACATCAATAATTTGTCAGTACCAGTCTGATATATGTTTACATAAATTTATATGTGCTTTGAACTAGAGATATATGAGCAATTGCTTTCAATTTTTGCAATGTTTTCAGAATTAACTTTTCATTGTCCAGCTTACCTGGAGAAGATGTGTCACGGGCAAGCAGAAAACAAACATCAAATAAATTTTGGAAATGGCATGTTGAGTTTGTAGGACACAGAAGTGTTATCTATATACTTATCTAGCTAGCTTTATAGATGTCTGGCATCACTTATTCTGAATGTTGCATGGCCACAGCTTCAGTATGTTTTATTTTTAACACTCGACATTTCCGAAAATCAGCATCAAAACGTCATGAAGAAAGAGAAGTTCTTAATGTAAATCAACAGCTGTAATTAAAATATTAATATATATTCGATAAGTTTTGAAAATGAAATTATTCTCTTTTTGACAGCTCCAAAATGTAATAAGATGTTGCAGTGAAATTTATATCTTAGAGGAAGACATCTGAAGATCAGCGTTTCTCTCTTTCTGTTTATATTCCTGTGAGTATTTACCTTGGACTGCACAAAAACTGAATACATGAAGTAGATGTCAGATACATCTGAAACTATGAAGTTTAAGATTGCAGTTTGAACTTCATGCACATTTGAATTAATGATATATTGGATTTGAATGTCTACTTTATGTTGGTGCCTACTTTATATTGATTTCCATTATAACACATCCATGAGCAAATTTTAAGGATAAATTTTAAGCAGCTTAACACCTCACCCTTTCTTTTTTAAGGTTTATATGATTTCTTCAGGTATACTCACTGGCTAAAATTTAAGACTGTGTAGGGATACTCATGGCAGGGGGATTGGAGAAGATGAATTTTAAAGATCCCTTCCAACTCAAACTATTCTATGATTCTATGATTGTGCTGCATATCTAAAAGTAGTATAGTTGCCCACTCTTTTGAGCATCACTTTGGGAAAATTCTAAAATGGTGGGGAAAAAAAGAAGTGTAAATCTGAAACAGGAAAGGAAAATGTCCATAGCTTTGTTCTTATGTTGTGATACAGTATAATCAAACGCTGTTTTCTGTTTGATAAGCATTACAGTCCGTCTTCCGTTTGCATACTTTCATTTGTTTCCCACATACAAACTATTTCTGATAATTAGATTTTCTCATTGGTGAAAGTTTTCGTCATTTCTGAAATCATTTCAATAGCTGTCATAAGTTTCATTTTAATGAACAGTGACCCTCTGGAATTTTTTGAGTACACTGTACCAGCAATAGAAGGAATTTCCCATTTTCCAGCTCCATAGCTATTGAATTATTGTGGTTCTTTTCACAGGGACTATCTTGTTAACTCTTTGTGTATAATTGTCACAGTTACTGCCTTATGTAACAAGAACAAAGCTTGTCACACTGTAGGAATTTAATAGCCTCCAGTTTATTAACCTCCAAGTACTTTTCTGTAAGTTTCTTTTGTTTATTGGCCAAAAAGGAAATAAAGAAAAAAAAAAAAGAAAGGAAAAAGAAAAGAAAAAAAAAAATCTGTCTGTAACAAAACACTAAAACACACTGAGCTTGTTTTTTGTAGCGAAAGGCAACAATCATTTCCATTTGAGAAAAATTGTCACTGACTGCAATTAAAAGAAATACGGATATTTAGAAATCATATGATCATACTTAAAATAAATTATGCAGTTTATAGAAATTCATTAATTCAGTTCATTTAAGTTATGTTCAATGGCTTTGTTAGAAAACATAGGAATTGTATCATGTCTTTAGCTATATCTCTTAACACTAAATCTACACATGAATAAAGACTAAGTATACAGTGGAAATTAACATCTTATTGTTCTAAAGAAAAATAAGTCTAGTTTACTTAAAGTAAATGAAAGCATTCTGAAAAAAAATAGACTCAAAATTAGTCATCGCTCATCTAGGAGAAAGAGATTGAAAATGAATACAACTTGGTTTTGCCAAGACTACGTATATTCATTTTAGCATAAATAAAGACTGTAAAATGCTTAATTTGAAATTTGCTTTAATAGCTGCCATTTTTGTTTTGGGAGAGAAACATAATTTAGTTTAATCTACTTTTGGCACAATTTTATTTTAAATGATGACTAATAATATCAGGTGTTCATTCTGCTATATTTCTCTAATCTTTCACAAAGAAAGAACGTCAGGCTATGAAATTCCCAAAGCAGATATTTTATTAGTATTCCATTATTAAATAAAGACTTTTTTTTTTACTTTATTCTGTTTTCTCTTAATTTAACTAGATGAAAAAATATTCTTTTGATAGATTCCCCAAAAAATGTTCCTTTAAATTTCTGTGATATCAGGCTCTCATTCCATTTAAACTGTCAAGCAGCTTAAGTCATTTGAAAGTCATTTGGCAAAGACTTCTACTCACCTGGAAAAATCCAAGGAATGGTCTGCAATTTTTACTCTGATATTGATGTCATCAGTCTGAGTCCATTGATTTGAATGGGTTATTCAGAATTCATTCTGACGTAATTCAAATTCATAGTTGAATTTTTATCATTATTTCCTCAACATAAGATTATTAATTCAATTTGTATGGTTTATCCATTTGCAAGTACTGGATTTTGATATATTTCCTGGCATTGAGCAAGACTTTAGTCTACAAATAATCTTTCTGATGTTAATGCCACCATTTAAACAGTAAATAATACTTAAGCTTAGTAAAATGATCAGTCACTCCAAAATTAAACTAACTGATCAGAGAAAAAAACCCAACTTCCTGCAAATTATGCGATTTCCCAGGGGAAGTAGAGTGTGGAAATGGCACTTGTTTTTATAGACAGGTTGAGACAAACTAATGCCTCCTATTAATTATGACACTTGATGACACCTGAAGTCTTTAATTGGTTTAGGCCTATCCCATCCCCAGAATTTAAGCAAAGGCTGCTTAAAATCTGAGTTCAGTTATTTCAGGCTTTCACTGTGACAAAACACTGAGTACTCCCAGTGGCCAGACTGGTCTTCCTGAGGTCTGAAGTGCCCTCTGGAGGTGCCTGACTTCCTCCATGAAGGGTCCATTGGTACCCACCTCTGTGAAGTCCAGGGTAGCTGCTCCTCTGCTTAAAGTGTTACAGCTCAGTCACTCAGATTAGGCAGCATTAATCTGGGTCCTACTAATATTTTTTCAAACTTAGATTTATTGATCTAATTTAATAGGAAGAGATTAGCAATTATTACAAATTATCCTGTTCTTTTCTATAACTGGTAGAGAAATTATTTCCTAGCATATAACATAAGCAATACAAAAGTATGGATGCAGATCACTGTACAGTTTTAAATTGTAACAACTGGGATAATTTCAGTAATTTAGCTCTATGAATGTCCACCTATTTTATTTAATTATAGTCAGGTTCACATCTCATGACCAGCTGTTTTTTCATATGTTTCTATCATGTTCACTAGTCTGTTTAGACACATACTAATTATATGCCAGAAAGAAAAGCGGGAAGGAAAAGACAATAGAAGGCCTGGGGTTTTCTGAATGGCAAAATGTGTAAAATAGTGAAATATGTAAAACTGAAAAGCAAAACTCCATTTTAAAATTTGTTTGAGATTTTGAAAGAATTACTGCGATTTCTGATCTTTTCAGTTTAAAAGAAGGACGTAATATGCTCTCATTTATCTTATGTTCAGACATTCCTGGTGTATATTATTGGTCTGTATGTATGAGAAAAGAGAGCATAAGTAAACAATGGACAAAAATAAATCAAAATTAAGATAATTTCTACTTCAGTGGAAGAGATACGTTCTTGGAAGCCACTCAACCTTACAAACAGGCTGTGTTAATGTGTTCAGAGTTAGCAAAGAATGAAAGTACAGGTCATGTCAAACTACATTAAATTGTTTGTTATGAGCTAAATGAATGACAATAAAACCTTTAGAACCTTTAACGCTTGAGCAGCTTTTCAACTAATTTTTTTCTTACTTTTCTATTTGGCAGAATGACAGCCTAGCTCATTATCTTCTTCCTCATCACCATTGCCTTGTGATGGGAGAGCGAGCTATTTAATAAAGGTCAAACAAACTAGGAACTATGGGCATTAGGTCAGAGTGTAGATTTATTTGACAAATTCATAAAATAATGCTACAGTGAGTTTTCACTGGCAAAGCTGAGAAACAAAAAAAAAAAAATTTACTTCTCAACCTTAAATATTCCATAAATTTTGACTTTCTTCAAGAATTAACATTGGAGTAGTTGGTTTTAAAAGACCCCATACTACTAGCAGTTTATTTAAAGGGGTGGAAAGTGGGCTGGGCAGACTGCATCTCTGGGTCTTCATTTCAGAAATGTACTTTAACTATATCTTTCACACAGCCATTTAAGCAGGTGGTGCTTCATATAAAATGTTGAAACAGTGGGTTTTAATTACCCTTTTTACATTATTATTCTTTGCAGATTCAGCTTTACGGGGTTGTACTCTTTTTGTGTGGGAGTCTGTGTGTATGTCACAACTGGATACTGCCCACAGAAGGTCTCCATTAAGACCACTTAAGTTGATGGTGAATGTAGGCACAAACAAAATCACCTAGGGACAATGTTCTGTACCACGGCACTGCTGATTTCTTAATCTCTGCAAGGGCCTTTCCTGTTACTGCTGTGGGAGCTGCTGGGGTACATGGTTTCACAGAAACTTCATTCTCCTTTGCTGCTTCTGCCATTCCTTTGAAGATAGCCTCAGAAGTTCAGACAGACCTTCATGACTCTGTCATCCCCTTTCCAGCTGATGTGCTTTGTCAGACCGTGCTTTTGTTTTGTATTAAATGCACAGCCTCCGCTATGGGAAGGCAACTTTCGGTTTTGCCTGTGCTGTTGAGAAACCTTAAGCTGGATCTGCATAGTTCCTGTTTCTTCTAAGATACTTGATTCTGCAGTTTCACAACTGACTTTATCCATGTTGGAGGTTCACTGACTGTTTCTGTGAAAGCAAATATCACAGGCAGTTTGCAGTTACCACATCAAAAAAGGTTCCAGCTGCCAGATACTCCCAGCCATCTTGCTATCAGTAGTGCTGTTAAATTCAACTACTGAATAAGGAATGCACTTAGTAAAACACTAGCAGTAAAGGCCTGTTAAGCTAAACGTTCATTACACTCCCTGATTCCCTGCAAACATTATACATTTTCTTAATAAAATACTTGCTATTCTTATTCACTACCATGTACAAGCCAATGTTTATTTCATAATAGTGATCAGCTGTGTTGTGCACTCTGAATAAGTTTAAGACCTTATTGAAACAGCCAGCATATGCTTTGTCCTGAGTTCTATATTTCTCAGCCATTTTAAGAGAAATTTCTGTAAGTACTAATACTTTTGCCAGTGACTGACATTTTGATGATTGTCGATATGCAAGATTTTTCATTGCTTAGGAATATTCATGTGGAAATAAATTCCTGGGTATTTTCAAATCTTATATTTAAGCAATGTCTTGCACTAATTTAAGTTCACTGATGAAAGCTGGACTTATGTCCATGATTACCCCAATAGTATACTGTTTCTTTCATTAAATGCTTCACTAAATTGAGGTAAGTAGCTGTACCCTTCACTGGGTATTCTCCAAATTCCACTAGAAGAAGCAAATTTCATTCTTCACTTCACTTTTTATTTTATTTTTAGTATACTTTTTTAAGGTGTCTATTCCTGTAGACAGTTCAACCAACCATTTTGAATGTTGCGGTAATCAAGACCTTTCTGGTCAGTTGAACTGTTTAAGCGCTGTCTACACAACAAGTTTTGACCTCTATCGCTCCTATGTCTATCTGTGTAACTGAATATTAAAACTATCTTGATGTTATGTTAATTAGGTCATCATAATCTATTCTGAAAGAGTAGAGTTCCTTTCAGGAGAGATCCCTGCACAAGTACTATGCAAAGGATATCATAACTCATTTGATAAAGCACAGTACTTCAGCTTTGTCTATAAGGAAGTATTGAACATTTCTAACTTATAGCATGATGAGGATGCTAAGCACTGTTCTGTTTTATTACTGGAGTTCATGCAATTTATAAAGGAACTTAAGACCTGCTAGACAAGGTTTACCTGCTTTTTATTTAGATAGTTAAATAATAAGATTTTAGGCACCTAAATTTGACTTGGCAGTCTCATCTTAATTTGTACCATTATTCTTTCACAAACTTTATAAAACAAAAGCATCTTTTCCCTTATGAGAATATTTTGCAGATTTCAGTAACATAGCAGAAGCAGTCAGTCAGTAAGTACACAGCAAGAACAGTGAAAGAAGAGTTCATAAAATGCACCTGTTATATCTTTTATACAATAATTTTCTACCTGACATCTTCCAGCATGTTCTGCTCTGGGAGGATGGAGGTGCAGGGTTCTTTTCAGATCCCAATAAAAAAGCATGACAGCAAATATGGTAATAAAATTGTTTTAATAACAAGATAGAAATAGGAAAAGAAATGGTGATAGTGGGTAAACCTATCCCTTCAGATGCTGGGAAGCCCACTTTTGTGCAGCATCATATGGAACTCAGGTGGACAGCCACGGCATGCTGTGCAGAACCCATCCATGGGGAGGTTCATCTTCCTTATGCAGTGGCTCCTCATATCTAGTGTAACAAACAAAACTATACATCTTGTTTTGACAGGTAGGAACGTTATCTCTTTCTTAATGCCCACCAGAGCAAACCTAGCTGCACATATCTAGAAAATGTATCTAGGAAGTATAGTGTGTATCCAGGGTATTTCAGCACAATCTTTTACATTGTTGTATATATAGGGTTATACAGTGATCATTCATGCTAACGTATGCGTTTCTTAAGCCCTAAATACAAAAGCCAGGATGCCTGACATGGCTTGTTCTACATCTCTAACTCCTCCACTCCAATATCTCCCACAAGGCTCCCAGTGCATAACATCAGTAAACATAGACTCTTTTCCAAGCATGAATTACATGTCCTAATTTAAAAGTAAGGCTGAGATGGTGTCTCATATAGAGTCTTTAGAACTTATGTTAAAAGCCTAGAATTGCACACTACATGGATGCACTGACTTCTTTGGAAATGTTCCCAGTATTACTCATGTTTATACCATTGGCCTGACTCCAGGAAGTGCAAAAAACATCTCAGGTTATCTAGGAAGACACTCTCATGATAAGAAAGAGATTGAGGTTACTAATGGTGAGACATATTTTTCAATTCAATTTCTTCCTGATAGTCTGATAAAAGTATCACATGTCAGGGAACAAAGAGGGATTTTGGCACTAGAGTTCAGAATAAAAGACGTCTGCTCTTGACGAGTGGAGCAGTTCTTTATGGCAGCTTGTTTGTTTTATAACATGAGGTTTTTATTCGAGAAAGTTGTAATGCTAATGTGCAGGATCTTTCTTAACTATCCTGATTGTTGAATGATGTTATACAGTGGCTGAGGCTTGCAGTTCATGAAATAATGTGTTGTCACTGGTAATTGATGATCGCCATGTCAAACAAAAAAACAAAACAAGTTGCTTATATTTGTTGTCATCTTTATAAAAATTCACAAAGTCATAGAAGAGATTTTCTTGGTTCTGACAGATTGTGACCTTTCCCATTATTTGTGAGCATACAGGCACAGTTGGATTTTTATTGGCAGGAAAAAGCCTGAAAAACTTTCTGGCTTTGCAGAAGAGAAATAAGATAAATACTGTCTACATCATCTGCTCCTGCTCTTCCTACACATGAAATCCTTGACAATGGTAGATCCTTTTCCGGAAGGGTGTTCTTTCAGTATCTGTGTAGCATTGTATTTCCCTGTCCTAAAGGAAAGCATTGTAAAAAGCTTTAAAAAGGTCCAAAGATGACAGAGGATAGTAGAAAACTGCAGATACTGGTGATAAAAGAAAATGAAAGAACTAGAAGACAGGAATGCACACATCATTTTTAACACATGATTAGCTGCCTTCTGGGGCTATACAGACTGTTTTGTCAAAGATACATCTTTGAAATTCAAGGAATTGCTTGTGATGCATATTGGTACATCACCAAGAATATTATGCTTCAAAATAATGAGATCAACAATTCTTATGTTGTAGAATATGGTCTTTTCAGAATTGAGGAGTTTGCATCCCAGCCAAGTAGTTTAAATAATTAAGAAGCTGGCATAGCGCAGACATTCAAAACTGACAAAAGATTATGGGGATTAATAAAAGAGGGATCTGGAATATGTATTTTAAACAATACATCTATCATACATACTGTTTAGGGGTGATGAATGGTGTCTAGGAAGTGATAACAGTGACTTAAGGAATATAACATCAATGACCACACTGTGAATATGAGAATTGTACAATGATTTTTTCTTATGAAATATGATGCATAAAGTGTTGTATCAATGTGGAAAACCACACCATGAAACTCAGGCCTAAACACCTTACTTGTACCTTAGTCATCCACAGGCTAGGTACTGACATTTTCATCTACATTGAAAGAAACGTTGGGAAAGACACTAGTGGAAAATAAAGAAGTCCAAAGAATAAGAAGGAAGACATCACAGCCATATAGTTTTTTTTAGAAAACTGAGGAAAAAACTATTGGAATAGGAAGGTCAGAGAAGGATTGGAGAGCCCTTCAGAGCAACAGAAAACCTCAGGTACGGAAAAAATAAATTTCTCAAAAACACCAGGAAAATTCCAAGTTATTAATTATTATGTTTCTATTACCAGCTCCTTTTCCAAACATGCAATGAAATGCTTAACAGTTTGCTAGAAGGAACCCTTTTTTTTGAGGTAGGGAGAGAGAAGAAGTCATTTTAGATTTACTTAATATTTACCATGAGACACCGAGGTGAAATATGACCTAGGGAACTGTGCTGGTTTCCACTGGGATAGAGTTAATTTTCTTCATAGTAGCTAGTATGGGGCTATGTTTTGGATTTGTTCTGAAAACAGTGTTGATAATGCAGAGGTGTTTTAGTTGTTGTGAAGTAGTGCTTATGTTAGTCAAAGACTTTTTCAGCTTCCCATGTTCTGCCAAGCGCACAAGAAGCTGGGATGGGGCACAGCTGGGACAGTGGACTCCAACTGACAGAAGGGATATTCCATACCATATGACATCATGCTCAGCAATAAAAGCTGGAAGAAGAAGAAGGAAGAGGAGAACATTTGTCTTCCCAGGTAATGGTTATGTGTGATGGAGCGCTGTTTTCCTGGAGATGGCTGAACACCTGCCTGCCAATGAGAAGTAGTGAGTGAATTCCTAGTTTTGCTTTGTTTGTACACATGGCTTTTGCTTTACCTATTAAACTGCCTTTATCTCAACCCACGAGTTTTCTCGCTTTTACTCTCCTGATTCTCTCACCCATCCCACTGTGGGGGAGTAAGCAAGTGGCTGGCTGATGCTTAGTTGCTGGCTGGGGTTAAACAATGGCAGGAACCTTTACATCCACAAAGATAACAAAGCCAGGTAGATGAATGTTTGATTAGAGAACAGATTCTGTGACTCAATAAGTTTGAACCTCAGGAGCTTAACTACTTTGGAAGCTAAGATTTTCAAGTTCCAGGAAAAAGATGAAGCTTATTTGTAGCAAAAGGGGACTTAGTTGAGAGTGTCTGGTGAATTTAGTTTATTAAAATACGAGTACAGCCATCAGTAATGTTTAGGAAACACGGATGCAGAGAATCATGCAGTCAATCATGTGAAGGAGAAAAAGGTGACTGGGAACAGCTAGCATTGACTTATCATGGGTAAATCCTCCTTGACAACCTGATAGTCTTCTAGCATAAAATGACCGGGTCTGTGGGAAAGAGGCATGCAGTGAATATTGTCAACTTTATCTTTAGCAAGGCTTTCAACATGACCTCCAACAATATCTTTGTATGGGATGTTATAATCTAGATAGCTGGACTAGTAGATCTGTGAAAAACTGGCTGTATTATCTATCTAGCTGCTGTTGGCTGAGTAGTGGTTAAATATGCATACTGTACCTGGAGGCCAGTTTCAAGTACTTCAGGAACCTATCCTGGCATCTCCCTTGCTTCATATCTTTACCAGTGGCCTAGGAGAGGACAGGGAGTGGACCCTCATCAAGTTTGGGAGGGGAGGCTAGTCAGTACAGTTGAGGTCAGGGCCACTATTCATTGTGATCCTGACAGGCTGGAGAGACATGGCAAAAGGAATATCATGACAATCAAAGGGAGTTGCAAAGTCTTGCTCTTGGGAAAGACTAGTCCCCTGCAGGGGTGCAGGCTGGGGTCAGAGGGGCAGGGGGGCAGCTCTGTGGGCAAGGCCTGGGGGGTGGCAGGAAGCAAGTTGGATGTGAGCCCATGGTTTGCCTTGGCAGTGATGAAGGTGAACAGTACCATCGATATCCTGGGCTTAAGAACATAAGCACAGCCAGTAGATGGAGGAAAGTGACTACTCCCTTTTTCTCAGCACTCATCAGACCACATTTGAAGTATCACAACCAGCTTTAGGCTCTTCAGACTCAGGTTATTCAGCCACTCACAAATGCATTCAGTGCAACCTTCAATGTCTTTGGATGAATCTACCAGTGTTTTCTACTAAGTAGGATCTCAGTGGCACTGTATGCCTATGTCTAGGTAGCTGAGGTGAGCCTTTGATCTTCACTGGCTGTAACAGGAGTTTAGACGGTTAGCTATCACATAGACTCTATGCTCTGGAGCTGAGTCCCATTCTAGATGTCTTCTGAACAGGTGGCATCAGACAGGGAGTTTTAAAGGCTGAAGAACCTAAAGGAGAAGACAGACAAAATCCATGTTCACCTTGTAGAAGCAGTCACACATGGGGTGGAGGTGTATATGTGTGTGAAAACTCCTCATAGGAAGCCTACACGAAGAGCTGAGAAAACTTAAATACCACTTGGCCTTGCTATATTGAGGAGTACAAGTTAAGTGAGTTTGCCAGTCTGGACCATGCCACTGACAGAAGGATTAAAATTTAATCTGAATTTCTTTAATAGGTGTGTGAATATGTAGAGGAGAAGGTGGTTAGCAGTATCAACTGATACTAAACTGCAATAAAGTGAAAAGATCAATGTTGTTTGGGAAAGATAGCCTGGAGAGGTAAAACAAATGAGTAAGTTAATATTAAGGTTCATCTGGTAAAACAAATGTGATTTTTCTTCTGAGAAAATATTCAAAAATGCATTAATGCAATTACTTTTTTGTGGGAGTATTCAGAAACAACTCCTAATGGGCACACTGACACAGTGTTAAAATGGACATGTAACAGTTAAAAGCATCCTTTCCAATGATGATAAGTATATGCAAAAGCACATAGTCATAGGGAGATAATAAATAGGAAGATAATGATGATTCATATGAACATGGAATGTCACTGTAATTGCATGTTATATGTTGCTAAAAGATAATTAGTCCAGCAAGAAATTTGAATACGGATTAGATGTGCTGGAAGAAACTCAAAAAGTAAAGAATGAAGACTGGATGCTCTCTGCCCAAATTCCATTAACCTTTTGAGGATCAGTGGATATGGACATCTATCTTTCAAAAGCTCCCGTAAGACACTCAGCCTAAATATGTCTTGGGTGTTTAAGTAAAGGCAAAACAGGAACATAGTTATAATCTGACACTCAGGAGAGAGAAAAAGTTATTAATATCCACAAGTATAAAGAACCATCAGAGGATAAAGTTAAGGAAAGAAATGTTTAATCTGAAAAACAAATGCTATTTCCAGATAGTGCTTGCTGGTATGTGGAAGAGAAGGAAGACTTTTAATCCTGCACCCTATTAAATATTAAAAATACAATTCCAGTAGGAAAAAAAAAAAAAAAAAAACAAAAACCCAACTGCTGTAGCAATAAAATGTCTTAAATACTGTAATAGATCTTTCCTACTGTCATGGATTTAGCTGGGATAGAATTAATTTTCTTCATTTTAGCTGGTATAGTGCTGCATTTTGGACTTAGTATGAAAATAATGTTGATAACACATTAATGTTTTAGTTGTTGCTAGGTAGTGCTTACACTAGTCAAGGACTTTTCCAACTTCCCATGCTCTGCCAGGTGCACAAGGAGCCGGTGGGGGAGGGGGCACAGCCAGGACAGCTGATCCAAACTGGCCAAAGGGATATTCCATATCATGTGACATCATGCCCAGTATATTAACTGGGTGAGAGTTGGCCAGGGGGAGCAGTGATCACAGCTCTGGGAGTGACAGTGTCGGTCAGTGGGTGGTGAGCAGTTGCAGCACTTGTGGTTTTTTTTTCTTTTCCCTCTTTTCCCCTGGGTTTCATTTCTCTCTCTTGTTATTTTCCTTTTTATTAAGTTATTATTATCACTATTATTGTTATTATCCTAATAATTATTATCATAACCATTACTACTATTGCTATTTTATTCTAATTATTAAACTGTTCCTATCTCAACCCATCAGTTTTCTTGCTTTTGCTCTTCCAATTCTCTCCCCCATCCCACTGGGGTGGGGGGAGTGAGCAAGCAGCTCTGTGGTGCTTAGTTGCTGACTGGGGTTTTGCTATGACACCTACCTCTAACCTTACATTCCTATGTCTCCATACTATTTTAGTAATAACTTTTTAGTTGTATTCATATGACAGTCACTCAGATGGAAAAGTGAATGAAAAGAACTCTAACTGTATAAATGTGGTAGTATCAGATTGCATCTACAGTTACAATATTACTAACTGAAAGGTGTCCGTATTCCAGTATTTTTCACCCAAAAGTTAAAAAATGTATTTTATTACTGATACTCTTATGGTCTGCATTTCTGCTATTTTTGAAATTAAAATCTATAGGTATATATTGTTGTCATTTGCGTGATTAAGACCATGGAATAAGCTTTCTGTCCCAGCTTCTAAGCACTGCTGCATTTTTAAGCACTACAGTCTCATGAACAGCCACGAACTGCAGCTAGTTAGGAATATGTAAAGGACTGGCTGTTTTAAGCATCACAGTAGTCATGTTTGCAGTCCAGGAGTAGGGAGGTTCAGATTCTCTAGGTCATTTCATAGTTGATTGCTTCACCCTTCCCTCCTCTTTTTGAAGAACTGTGAGCTTTAAGAAATTCAAGAGATAACTGTCTTTGTAGTCCTCTAAGTACATAGTGTATGTCAGTATGGGTATTCTTTCTTTTTCTGTAGGAATAGCTTCTAGAGATTTTATACCCAATAAACTTCTTTTATGTGAGAACTTTTTGCTGGCTCAATGGACTGAGAATATGTGACGGCTGTAAGAAGGTGTACTACTATTGCTGGTGGTAAACATAATAAACTTGTACAGTTGCACTAATAATTTGTTAACACAAAAATTAAGTCTTTGGCCATGCTTATATCCAGAATATACGAGCCTATACCTTTTCAGTGGAACCCTCATGAAGAATCTATTTGGATAAAGATTTTCCACATCCTTCTTGATTGTGCTAAAAAAAAATGTTAGGAAGTCTTTTAATTGACATTGAATTGCATTGTATTGTATTGACAATATATTAATATTACTCACTTTGTAGAAACCTTATAATGAAAGCTGTTTTCTTTGGTTTTATTTTCCTTTGAAATAAAACTTATTTACCAACTGCATGAGACGCAAGCATCGCTGGTGAGACAAAGTTGTTACAAATAAACCTAGCCAGGCAATTAAGTAATATTTTCAGTTACATTCTAACATTAACAGAAGGTATGAGGCTTACAGGTAGGTCAAGTCATCTGCTGCTCAGCCATACCACTGCTAAGAGCAACACAGAAACTTGACAAGCAATTTTCAGCCAAGCTGAATGACATGTGCAGGAGTTTGGGAAGGGTCCACGCTATATGTCCCACTGCTCAAACATCCAATTTTACAAAGGATGCTGTTGTGGTTTAGCCCTGGTCAGCAACTAAGCACCACACAGCCGCTCGCTCACTCCCCCCACCCCTGTGGGATGAGGGAGAGAATTGGAAGGCCAAAGTAAGAAAACTCGTGGGTTGAGATAAGAACAGTTTAATAATTAGAATAAAACAGCAATAATAATAATAATAATAATAATAATAATAATAATAATAATAATAATAATAATAATAAAATAA
This sequence comes from Morus bassanus, assembly GCA_031468815.1. Taxonomy (NCBI): domain Eukaryota; kingdom Metazoa; phylum Chordata; class Aves; order Suliformes; family Sulidae; genus Morus; species Morus bassanus. Next base: position 78,792,295 of record CM062568.1, read on the forward strand.
TGAGCGAGAGAGAGATGAAACCTTGGAAGAAGGGAAAGAGAAAAAAAACAAAACCAAACAACAAAACCAAACAACAAGTGCTGCAACCGCTTACCACCCGCCGACCGACACTGCCGGTCCCTGAGCCACAATCGCTGCTTCCCCTGGCCAACTCACCCCACTTAATATACTGGGCATGACGTCACATGATATGGAATACCCTTTGGCCAATTCGGATCAGCTCTCCTGGTTGTATCCCCTCCCCTCCCAGCTTCTTGTGCACCTGGCAGAGCATGGGAAGCTAGAAAGTCCTTGACTAGTGTAAGCACTACCTAGCAGCAACTAAAACATTAATGTGTTATCAACATTATTTTCATACTAAGTCCAAAACGCAGCACTATACTAGCTACAGTGAAGAAAATTAACTATCCCAGCTAAAACCATGACAAATGCCAAAGACTCTGTGTATCAGAAATGTAAGCAGTTCCCCCTAGAGTACATTGATTTGCAGAGTCAAAGGGTAAAAGAGGACCACAGTTTCCATTCAATCTGATCATCTGTATATAAGCTGTTAGGCATGCCTTAGTTCTTCCTAGAAATAGAGGAGTCCTTAAAAATGTGTAAAGTCCAAAATTTACAAAGATAGAACAATGCAGTGAACACAATTTTCTCTGGCTTTGAATAAATAAGAATCCATCAGTCAGAAGTAATTTCTCTTCTCTTTCAAATTTTCCAGATAAAGTAAACATTGTGAACATTCATGTCCATGTCAAATCAGCAGAAAAGACAAAGTATTAAATACCTTATCATGTTGAAAACCACTGTGTGTTAATGGCATTCTTAGACATAAAGTCACTTTTGGTTTGTTTTATGTTTTTTTCTGAGGAAATAATGTTTCCATACTCTGGAAAGGAGAGTTTTGTAACACAGGAGAGAAAGCTTTGGTGCTGCTGTCAACTCTGATGAAGGAGAATAAAGGATTTCACCTTCAAAGCCAACAGAGAGATGAATAGGTAGTGATAACAAGGATAAATGAGAAGCCAATGCAGTCATACAAAGACTCATCCTAATAGGCCTGACAGAAGCTATTACGATTCACCTTACAGTTCTCATTTTCACACTAGCAGGGTGAGTGAGCACCAAAGTCTCATGTAAAAAGCTACTGATGCAGCCTCCAGGCATGTGTTTCACCAGCAGCATATTGTGTGTTATGGATTACCATTGTGATGGCTCTGATGCAAATTCCAATAAAATGTATCATGGAAAATAACTCGGGGGGTGGGATGGGGTGTGCGCATCTGCTTCCTATATTAATCCCATATATCCATGGAATCATAAAATTATAGAATCGTAGAATGGTTTGGGTTGGAAGGGACCTTAAAGATCACCTATTTCCAACCCTCCTGCCATGGGCAGGGACACCTTCCACTAGACCACGTTGCTCAAAGCGCCATCTGACCTGGCCTTGAACACTTCCAGGGAGGGGAGATCCACAACTTCTCTGGACAACTTGTTCCAGTGCCTCACCACCCTCAGAGTAAAGAATTTCTTCCTTGCATCTAATCTAAATCTACCCTCTTTCAGTTTAAAGCCATTAACCCTTCTCCTATCCCTGCATGCCCTCTCCAGCTTCCTTGTAGGCCCCCTTCAGGTACTGGAAGGCTGCTATAACATCTCCCCAGAGCCTTCTCTTCTCCAGGATGAACAACCCCAACTCTCTCAGCCTGTCTTCATAGGAGAGGTGTTCCAGCCCTCTGATTGTCTTCCTGGCCTTCCTCTGGACCCGCTCCAACAGGTCCTTGTCCTTCTTATGTTGGGGGCCCCAGAGCTGAACGCAGTACTGCAGGTGGGGTCTAACGAGAGCAGAGCAGAGGGGCAGAATCACCTCCCTTGACCTGCTGGTCATGCTTGTTTTGATGCAGCCCAGGATACGCTTGGCTTTCCGGGCTGCAAGCATACATTGCCAGGCCATGTTGAGCTTCTTATCAACCAACACCCCCCAAGTCCTTCTCCTCAGGGCTGCTCTCCATCCATTCTCCACCCAGCCTGTATTTGTGCTTGGGATTGCCCCCACCCATGTGCAGGACCTTGCACTTGGCCTTGTTGAGCTTCATGAGGTTCGCATGGGCCCACCTCTCAAGCCTCTCAGGGTCCCTCTGGATGGCATCCCTTCCCTCCAGCGTGTTGACCGCACCACACAGCTTGGTGTTGTCGACAGACTTGCTGAGGGTGCACTCAATCCCACTGTCCATGTTGCCAACAAAGATGTTAAACAGAGCCAGTCCCAACACCAACGCCTGAGGAATGCCACTTCTCACTCATCTCCACTTGGACATTGAGCCATTGACTGCAACTCTTTGATTGTGACCGTACAGCCGATTCCTCATCTACCGAGTGGTCCATCCATCAAAGTCATGTCTCTCCAATTTAGAGACAAGTATGTCATGCCTGACAGTGTCAAATGCTTTGCACAAGTCCAGGTAGATGATGCCAGTTGCTCTTCCCTTATCCACCAAACCGTAACTCCCCTGTAGAAGGCCAGCAAATTTGCCAGGCACGATTTGCCCTTAGTGAAGCCATGTTGGCTGTCACCAATGACCTCCTTATTTTCCATGTGCCTTAACATAGTTTCCAGGGGGATATGCTCCACAATCTTGCTGGGTGCAGAGGTGAGACTGACTAGCTTGTAGTCCCATGGGCCTTCCTTTTTTCCCTTTTTAAAAATGGGGGTTATGTTTCCCTTTTCCAGTCAGCGGGAACTTTGCCGGACTGCCACCACTTCTCAAATATGATGGATAGTGGCTTAGCAACTTAGTCTGCCAGTTTCCTCAGGACCCGCAGATGCATCCCATCAGGTCCCATGGACTTGTGCACCTTCAGGTTCCTTAGATGGTCTCAAACATGATCTTCTCAACTTGGGCAGAAGTCTGTTGTCAAGGATATCCTGCAGCAAAGAATAATTGATGTATTAGGCCATTTGATATTGCCTCTCCTCAATTTTACATCACAATTCTCTATCAATGTTGAAGAAAACGCGTGGGGATATGCGTTTTGGAGGTCAACTCTCAGCAGTCCGTCATGCTAAATCAGTAGAAAATGTAACCCTTTGTTCTTTACAAATGTTCTGGCTGGTTAGTTTAGCCTTCCCATGGCAATAAGGGTCTTAAGTAGCAATTCTCTTATTTAGAAAGATGGGAATCCAGAAAGATGAAGCAAAACTTCACAGAATGAAGTTATAGTAGGGACAAGATCTCAACACCAGTGACATCCTACCTGGCCATTCTTTTTTTTCTTACTGTGGCAAAGAAAGTTCAGGCTTTGATTTCCTCCAGCACAATAACTGTACTTCTCTTACTATAATTAGAGAGGTCTCTTTCATCAAATGTTTGGCACACCATAGCTTTTGCACACACGTAGGATACTTTTGGAATCTGATTAACAGTAAGACACTGCCCTTGAAACCCCTTTTGATACTAATGCAATGACAGTTATTGAACAAGCAGTGTGGGGTTGGTTACAATGGAGAGATGAAATACAAAAAGTCATACACAAGTCAGTTTCCCTCCAAGTACCTCAACCGACTTGTCTCTGTGTCTTACTGACTTTTCAGGGGAGGTTGTTGCTGCATGACTCAACTCTTAAAGCTTTCTTTCCATTTGTGCTTCTCCAAAGCCTGAGACTGAGTCCTAAGCAGTCTTTCTTATTCCAGAAGGACATTTGAAAGAGATGTTACTGGGATTGGATTAAAATAAAGAGAACTGAGATCTAACCCTAAAGTAGTTACAGGTGAAGAAAAGAAGCACTCCAGGATTCCTGGAACCACAGGCACTGCTGAACAACTTGAACAGCCTTTTCTAGAATAAGGTTCTTACTGCTCCTCTGCATATATCTTTCTCCCAGATTTTTGGGTCCGCTTATACAGGCTCATGCAAAGGCACCTCAAAATTAGTCAGCTTCAAGGGTATCCTCTTGGAGTTTTTCTTTGCTAAGTAATGTGAGGTATTTATTTATTTCTTTATAAGAAAGCTGAGGTTTAAAGATACAGTGTTTAACTTTCCAACAGAACTTCTTATTTTCTTTGACAAAAATTGCTATGTTGGTAAAAAACATTTTCAGACATCAATAAATTCCAAGACTCCTTTTCTGCAGGAAAATTTCTTATTTCAAATGTGAAATTTTTGACATATGGACTCAAGTCCTTCTTGCCAGTGATGTAAAACCTCACTAAAACTAAAGCTGAAGGTGACAGCATTTAATTTTGATAATTTTCAGTGTTGCTCCAACACATGACAATAGTAGTAGTAGTAGTAATATTAATAATAGAAATAATAATAAGTTATTTTGCAAGTAGTTTTAGCCAGCTTGTTTGGTAGTTTTGGCATATTCACTTGGGCTGATGATGACTTTTTCTGCTAAACGCTCCCCACTCAACCTGCCAACTCAACGTTTTGTCTACATTACCCCAGCGCATGCCAACTGCCCCATTAATGAAAATACATGGATGACTACTCACAGCTGAATTCAAGATAACAGACATAAATATCCACTGTTAAGCTAATAGAAAAGTTATGCATTGAAACTGTGAATAAGGTTACTAGCAGACTGTGTTTTCTTGTTTGTCCTGCTTTTTTCCCACTAATTGTGTTTCAGATTTTTTTCAAACATTAGGAAATTATGCAGTTGGATTTCACCTTGATTCTTTCAATGTTCACAGTTGGAAAGTGCTTTCCCGCATTATTCTACTGCCTAGAGGCTTTAAACTGACAAGATTTTTTCCATTGTGAGAGACTGGCATTAACAACATTTTGCAACTGGAAACAATTCATACACAGAATAAATTTAAGAGGCATAAATATCCTCTCTCTTACAAGTTTACAGAAGTGTAAAAAAAATTCTCTAATTAAGTCAGTGAAGTTGTATTACTCTACAAGCCAGTTAAATGCAACAAGATTTTCACCCTCAGGTACCAGAACCTTGATGAGAACTAGCAGTTTCACCTTAGTGATATTTTTTTCATATATTTAAGATATTGGTGTTCATTTCTGTATGACCTGGATTATCCAACAGGCCATGAACAATGAAACATGCACTTCTGCTCTTGTACCAAATGATATAGTTCATTAGTCAAACATAATTATTTGCAGAACCATCCAGATACAATTGGGTGAGTTTTTAAAGCAAGCTATCAGCAGTTTCATGATTTTCACACTTCAGGTTCTTGAAAATCACACCTGCAGGATAAAGTGGTTATAAGAATCAGATGCTTATAACTGATTCAGTTTCTTTCATATTTACATGGAGGAACAATCATATAATACAATTATAATTTAATAATTGTGATGAGTGATGAAGACTGTGATTTAAATATCTAATGTATTTCCAATATTCTTGGAAATATACTTTGACTTAAAGCTCAAAGATAATGTTTAATTGCTGGAAAACGAAAGACAGAAAACATTTTAATTTCTTGTCAAAAAAAGGTCAGGTTTTAGATATTGTCTTGTCCAGTATGGACTGTGATAGACACAGCATGAAAAGAATCTCATCTTGGATTTCAGTCATTAATTCTCAAGAATATTATTATGGCATAAACCAAGAATGGATCATTTCTCTAAGCTTCAGCTTTTACTCCCACTGTTCCCAAGACAATGTGTTTATATTTCCAGAGTACTATTCCGGACCTAAAAGGCCTTGTCACATCCAGATTTGATACATATCTCTCCATAATGCTTTCACAGCAATAGTTACAGCTTGGCTGGCATTTGGATCGCTCAGCAATTCTTATAGTTTTATAAAAATGTAGGTTTTCCACTGCACCTGAAATGTCCCACTCTCTATCCTAGAGGGAAATGTCCAACCGTATCCCAGAGCTGCCCACTCAGTGGACATGGAGAGAAAATAACTTCTTGTTTATTTATGGTTTTCCACACAGGTCTCTTAAAAGAAGATGCCTGAGAGCACTTTCAGTCTAGGATATCAGAAGAGGAGCCAACATTAATTTCTGCCCTCAGGAGTATGCTTTAAGAATAGTTTCCTTTCACTGAGCTTTTAGCTTCATTGCAGCCTTACTTCATTCCTTACTGTTGTCAGCAGCCCTTTTTAATTAGATGTTTAAGTGCACTTCCACCTCTTTTTTCACATAATGTCTGATATTTTCCCTTTAGTTACAATTATTTATCACTCACATTTCCTCCACCACTTGAAGAGCTAGTGAGAAAGAATCTATTAAACAAAGCATAAAGTAACCCCATGGTTTCCAGGTCTTTTCTTTCTATGGTGGGTGCTTTAGTGAAGTGGAAAATTCAGATTTCTTCACAACACAGAGGATGACAGATGCAGTCTTCTTACTGTTTAAAACTAGCTTTTGAAGTAAAATTTATGTGAAAACTATTTTCTTCTTTTATGTGAGAACATCTCATTTTTATTCACTTACTCATTCACCCACTTTCACACACATAACACATAACATAGACAGAGTGCTGTAAAAAGGAAAACAATCCAGTTTTTGCTTATCTACAGAGGGAGTGTAGAACTTTTTGTATAAGGGGGTTGGCACAGAAGTGTGCATGCATCAGGGGAATGGATAAGATTCTCATACTTCCTGTAAGAAGGCTGGATACATGGGGACCTGGGTAAACTACTGATACGAAAGCACATAGATCCTAGGAAATAAATGAGAGGAATGGGAGCAGGAGATTTTAAGCCTGTATGAAGTCTTGGAGCCATGCATCACTGGAACTAGAGATGTGCTGGGGTAGCTTGCATGAATGGAGAGCTGCAACAGAGGGTTACAGATTCTTAAGGAAAGAATGGAAAGGAAAATTAGTGGGAATGAACTAAACACAAACATGAAGCTAAAATTTATGCAGATCTGTTATGAAATGGGCAACAGTCCTATTGCAGAGTTTGTTTGTCAGGATCAGCTAAGAAACCAAAAAAGCAGTGCGGAGGTGTTATGCATGGTGGTCATCTGCTACAGACAGCCCCATAGAGAAGAGGAAGTAAACAAAGCCTTTTTAAAGCAACTGGAAAGACCCTCACAATTACAGTCCTTGGCTCTCATAGAGGACTTTAGCAACCATGACATCTGCTGGGAGGGCAAGATAGCATGGCACAAACAATCCAGAAGATTTCTGAAGTGTTGTTCTGTTTTGATGCAGATTTTGCATGAACAGATTAAAGGATGAGCTCTTCCTGACATGGTACCCAGAAAGAAAGGAGAGCTGGCTGAGAATGTGATAGTCAATGGCAGCTGGGTCCAAAGAAGATGATGAATATTAAGATATTAATATCCTGTGAAAAGTGAGGAAAACAACTAGCAGGCCAAAGCCCTCAGCTTGCAGACGACCCTATCTTGTTCAAGAAACTATGATCCTGTGCATCAGAGCCCTAAGTGCACCCATAGGCTTTGCCTGCTCATCCCCCTTGGGGTCTGGCTGCCCATGCTCAGGACAGCTCTGTGACAGCCCAGCTGAGGGTCATGGAATCACACAGCTTGGAAAGAGCTGGGACAGAAAGAGCTGGGAGATAGTCCATGAGATGATGCCTCCCACTTTGCTTTGGAGCTGTACTTAAGCTTAGGTCCTATCCTTTGTTCCTTCCCTAAGCTACATTGCAGGTGTCCATTTTCCTACCAGGTACCTCACTGATCCTTACCCTGACCTGCTTACTTGACTCTTTAGCTGGGTCTCAGACCTCCCCTGTAAATGCAGCCTTGCCAGGTGATCTCTGGGCTCTGCACCTGACTCCTCACTTCACCCCCTTGATAATTGCTGGGCAATGGCAGGGTCCTGTCCCTGTCCCAGGCCCACTGGGGTACTATGAGAGGGTTCCCTCTCAGTGGCAGCACTACCCTGCCAGCAGGGTGGGTGCCTGCATCTCCCAGCTCATCCTCCTCTGTGAGGCAGCCCCCCTCTGGCTGCTCCTTGACAGCTGAAGTAACTGGCCAAGCTGGTTGGGGGACTGAAGCATATGACAGACATAGGCTGAGGAAGCAGGATTTGTTTAGGCTGCAGAAGAGAAAGCCCCAGGGGAGTTTAACTGCAGTTTCCCACCACGCTCAAAGGGTTTTATATAGAAAAATCTGAGAAATGCCCTTTCTCTCAGAAAGAGCAAGAGATAAAGTCCAACTGGAAAAAAGCAAATTGATATTGGACATACAGAAGAGAACCACTTTTCCCAGTGAGGGTGGTTAAACACTGGAATAAGTTGCCCAGAGAAGATGTTAAATACTTGGAGGTTTTCAGAACTGAACTGAACAAGGTCCTGATTGAACTTTGAAGTTAAGTCCTGTTTTGAACAAGACCTTGGACTAGATGACCTCCAGACACCCCCTCCAACTGACATTTTTCTTTGATCATATTATCAAGGTCAAATTGTATTAACTGTAAGTACTCTTCCTTCACTTAGTGGGGAAGATAATATTCTTGAGAGCCAATGAGCTTGTTGCCATCTAGATCTCTTCAAATGAGAGACCTGGGTGTTTGGGTGAGTGCTATAAATGTCTGACAGCTTCAGTCTAACTCTGTAGAAGGGATAAAAACTTTTGCATTGAATTTTGTAGATATACAGCTCAGTAACAGAAGTCATTGAGTTCAATTGACCAGGAAGACTCTGATGTTTGCCTGAGCATTTGTGAGTAATAAAACAGAATCCTGTAAGCACTTTCAGTACTGGAAAAACATGCCTGATTGCTTACATGCAGACAAGCAGCTATTTTGAGAAATTTATCAGCAACAGACCAGGTGTAGATGCAATTTAGAACTGTACAAAACAGGTTTTTTACATTTAACACTTCAGCAAGTAACCCCTTTAATTTAGAGGCTGTTCTTGAACCTTCTTTGTATGCAAAGGACAATGAATATTTTTGTAAAGATGTGACTATTAATGAATATATTTCATTTACAGTAAAACTCAAGCAGTTCAGCAGGGTTGGTGCCAACATTGGACACTTGTGAAAAATCAGCAAGAAATAAAATTTCATTTCCGTCTTTTTTGTTGTCAGTTACTTTTTCTTCCTTCCTTTCTACAGCAAATATGTAAATAGTAGCAAAAAAGTGCCAACAGATACAGTCTGAAGTCAAATGACATTTCTTTCAATCTATTTATTCATCGCCACCCACTTAACACAGCCAAATTGTGATAGGCGGTCCCAGAACTAGTTCACACCCTAGTAAGCAGCAAATGCATGATGAATGAGATTTAAAGCTATGAAATAAACAGCTGCCAAAATCAAAATAAGCAGAAGAAAAAACCTAAATCCAACAAGGAAATAGAAGAGCTATGTATCTCAGTTCCATCATCCTGCAGCAATAATCAATTTGATAGACGAGATTTCAAAGATAATGCAGTGACAGTTTCTCAGTGGCAGCTTTAAAGGAAAATTTAGAATTAAAAATGACTTTATGATTATGAACTGCAGCAATAATCTTAATGAGGTGACCACTTAGGAAGGAACATGGCAAAAAATCAAACTTAAAGTTGCATGGTTTCATGAGCCTTTAACTATGGAAAATTAACTTACATTTCTTAACATTGTAAGGGCAACAGTATGAAATGGCAAACACCGTGAATCAAAAAGCTACAGCATTGCACAATTAATACACATAAAGACATTCTCTCTCACATTTTTTCAAAACATTTATTTAATTATTCAAATACATTCAGCTGTGTCAACTCTTGTCATCATTCAGAAATGCATTTGGCATTTACTGAAATCAGTAGGAAATCCATTCATTTTGCTCTGTGGTTTTCCACTGAAGCTCTGGATTACATATGCACAAGATGACAATAGCTTTTAATAATGTAACTGCACATTTGAAGATGCAAAACATTTTAAGTACAAGATAAATATCTAGTAGACATGGGAGATGGTGTTGTAGATGCTTACAGTCTTAGAATTGCAAACTAATAATGTTCAATTCAATGTTTTCATATGGCTGATTAATTTCTTCTGTTGAAGAAGGAAGGAACAAAGGAAGAATCCAAGAAGGAACAAAGAAAAGTGAATATTATATGTATTTAGCAATAATTACAATACTGAATTCAATTTATCTTAAAAAATTATCAGCAGACTAGTAAGTACAGCCATATATAGAATATCTTGTTATGAAGACTTTGAGACACTGTTCATTTACTCTTCATGCTATCTTGGTTCCACAGAATACATATGGTATCATGAATCTGCCCAAGCTAAAATGCCAAAAGAAAAAAGGTAGCTTCACCGTGTATGACCCAATAGCTGAAGCTTTCCTACTCAGAATAGATCAAGTCTGCCAGCACATAGATGTGTTGGGAAGACTGTATGGAAGAAGACCCAACTTCTCCATCTTTCGCCCATGAGGTGACTCTTCACAAGCTGTATGACTTAGGCTGAATATTTAGCCTAACACCCTCAAAATCTTCATAAGGATAAAAAGGGCACACCTTAAATGTAAAGCCAAGAATTTATTAGTATAATTGAAATCTCGGGAGTCTAGTCAAAGAATGATATTAGTCCAGATTTAATTATTAGAATGAATAAATAAATAAATAAACAACCTAAAGAAGAAAATGCTATTAAAGAAAAAAGATCAATAATAATAATAATAATGTAATTAAGATTCTTCAACATACATTCTTCGTATTTACCCCTTTTTCTGGTGTTATGCTCACCCTTCTGATGCCCCTTTCAATCCTGAGGCTGACAGTGAGTTTTCCCTGGCAAGCATAGGGATGGTTGAAGCAGGTGGTGAGTTTTCTAGGTTATTCACCAGTTTCTTCTTCTTCCTCTTCTTTTTCCTTTTTTGGGGGGATTCACCAGGGTCTATTTGTATGTGTTTTCTAAAGTGCTTTTAAACCTTGTTCTTTCTTCATTGGTTTGCAATTCCATGCTACATCTAAATTTACTAGACCTGATATGTTTCATGTTAGATATTTTTTCTTTTTCTTTTTTTTTTTTGACTCCTATAACTGTACTTGTGCAGCTCCTAGTCCGCATTTCTATTACTGACCATTGGTGAGCTGTTGATAAACTTGAAGTCTTTAGTTTCATCCTGTGCTTTGTTCCTTACTTTCTCATTACTATACTTCTGTACACCACAGCCTTGTGTCCTGACTTCTCAAGGTCTCTGCTGTCAAATAGGCTTGTATTTCTGTACACTGAATAATTATGTTGGAGTCATAAATACCTAATTTATGCAGAATAGCTACTTGACTGCTGTCTGTGTAAAAACTATAGTTGTACCATAAAAAGATGGGGGGGAGAAGGTAAAGATTTTTAAAAAAGTGGCCTGTATAGCAACCTAGCCATTAGGAAAAAACAACCAACCAACCAAAAACCAACAGAAAACAAAGCTTCAGGAAGGTCAAGAAAAGTTGAGACAAGGTAAGCCTAAGAAGCTTCAGTCCCAAGGCCTTGCAGAGTCACTTGTGTCCTGGTACTGGCAATGGCATTGTATCACTGGGCTACAGAGGCACAAATTTCAGTGACACATGTTGTCTTAACCACCCTCCTGTTCTCTTCTGCAGGTTGCATGATCTGCTTGCCCTGACCCTTTTTCTTTCCATTCAAAGTCCAGTTCCCAGGAAGAATTATACCATTTAGCTGACTTTTTTTTGCTGCAAGCATATTTCTTGGACCATGTCCATGCTACTTTCAAGTGAACTGTTCAGGACAGGCATAAGGTATTGCTACTTGAATATTAAGCAAGTTTCACACTAGAAATTCCTCTCTGACTGTGTTATAACCGTCACTGACTACCTCCCATTCCTCAGTACCACCTTCTTTTTTTTTTCTGTAGTAGTTTTTTTTTTTCTTTGCTTTGTTTTTCCTTTGATAACTTGACATCCTGCATCCTCATACCCTGCCCCTTGACCAATAGTGGCAGCATAGACAGCCTGCCAATGCCCTGCCCCATTACCAACATTGGCAGCGTAAGCAGGATGCTGCCTGTATTAGTCATGTAAGGTATGATCCTCTTAAATCACACTGCCATTACTGGAGCCAAAGGATGCTGTGACTCTTACCTGCATTCAAAAGGCATTTGCATGACTGGCTGTTGCTGACAGATGCCCCAGACACCAAGCGTCCCTGGCTATCCACAGGAGCCATGGCATTGCTTACGATGTGTTTGCTCTCAGTGATCGAGTGAGTCACTGTATAGGTATGTTGTTGCTCATCTTTCCTACTGCCTCATTAAAGTTTTGTTTTATAACATGTTGCTAGACTCCATTAGTATTTGGACCATATAATTATATCTGAATTAATAATGATTCTTTGATTAGGCTGTAAGGGTGTCAGTTATACTAAAAGTAATGTCTATAAGATGTGTTTCAAAGGAATACAGGGAACATAACAAGACTATGGAACCCATGTCTTCTTCAAGCTCTGAATGGGTCTTATCACAGAATTGTTACTTAAAAGATGATAATGGCAGTGCCATGGGAGTCGTCATATCCTAATAATACTTACATGCTGAAATTTAAGGATTAATTTGATACAGGTGCCTCAGAATATGAAGGACTTAAAACAGATCCTTCTTTTCACCTCCTATGTCACATCAGACTTGTGAAAAATTAGTTCTGAGATACTAGTTTTGCCCTTGCTAAGAAAAAGAAACTTTGGTTCCAAAGCACAGTTTTGAGTATAAAGTATTAAAGGACAGGTTGATAGAGGCTGGACTTTGTAATCAACAGGTTCCTTTACTTTAAATTCTTGTGTTTGTGGGTATATAGACCATGATAGCCTGAGGGAGTGCTTGCTTGCCAGTCAAATTATTCCTAGTTTTGCAGGTTTATTTCCACATCTAATAGAAAAAATGTAGTGAAAATGAGTACTGAGTGGTAGTGTTCAGTGTGAACATAACATGAAGTAGTGGCACTCTTGGGCTAATGTGGTATGAAAGTCTTATCATAACAATAATTTTCTAACATGTCTTATTAGTCTTGCACCACGTTGAGTTAGCTGGTATTCTTTAATATTATTTGAAAGCCAGTAATGGGATAAGACTTTTCTTTTATCATAGCAAATACCAATGTAACACAACGGAGATGTAAATTTACATGATGTACAATTTTTACATTATGTAAAGTTGCTAATAAGAAACTTTACAGACCCTTTTCTTAACTGAACACATTTTTGGTACAACTAAACCTTTACTTTTCCAAGATCATACTTGTATGCTTCTCAATGGCAAGAAGAGAAATTATTCCTAGGTAGATGGAATTTTTTTTTTCTCCTGCTGACTACTGTTGAAAGCTATTTCATGTCTTCAGTGCTGTTCTTTTTTTTAAGATTGTTTTGAGAGGAAGGGTGTAAGAAAAAACACTAATCAAACTGACTGTCTTGTAAAGGATCTATAACTATTAATTCATGGCAAAATAAATATGATTTATACATATGTAAAAAAAGAAAAATCTTAAAGATAACTTCTCTCACTTAGATTGTATTTATTAATGGCATTTTTCAATAACAAATGAAGCCTGAATTTTTAATTGAATAATTCTTTAACATTTGGTTTTGTTAAGCTATTAAATTCCAGAATAAAATTTTATTGGGGTGGGGAACAAATATTAAAAAAACGTAAACAAAAAAACAAGCTGCTGACCAGAAAGGCATAATTCTTTACAGCAAAATTTTTGCTAGAATTGTATAATTTCTTACTGTTTTGATATTATTATTATTGTTACCCAACTGCAAAAATTTATGAGTTATCATGGAATGGAATTGTCTAATGAGTTCCAATAAACTGACATTATTTTTAAAAAGTATTGCACAACAAGCTTGATTAAAGCTTTTCCTTAACTTTGAGCATTTGATTTTGCACCCTTATCAGAGTTTCTGTAAGTAAGACCATTTTTTGTGTGTATAATCCATAATTAGTAACAAATTTTCTCTCAGTGTGAAAACATTTTATGGGATGCATGTACATCCCAGTAATCCTGCATAAATAAGTGAATATTTTTCATTTTACTACCATTACTTTTGATTACAGAAATAATTATTAACTTTTATGGTATAGTACTTGTAATATTAGATTTGTATAGGTTTTTCTTGGAGAATTTTCAGCCAGACATACTAGTTAATGAGCACCTTACCCATGGGATTTAAGACTACATTTGAACTTTCAGAACCTGTCTTTGATTTTCTTAAATTAAAACTAATTTCATTACTGTTATCACGTATTTGATTCACAAACACCTTGAGTGGATCAGAGAATTCACAATGGCATTACTGATTTGGTTATCACATAAATTAGGTCATTATCAAACACCATCCACTTCCAAGCAGTCAGACAAGAATAAAAGGAAGATATTTTAATTTCAACTAAGCAAGGAAAGAAGAAAAATTGATAGAACAGGGAAAACCAGGTGATAGAAATATTACAATGAAACAGGTTAAATAATCCACAAGATACATTCTCATACCTTGACGTTGTTTAAAAATTTGCATTATTTTTATTCTTTATTTGTACCTGTGAGAATATGCACAGCAGCACTTCTCTGAAGCAAATATACAAGCATAAGTGGAAAATATAACTAAAAAGTTGAACGAACTAATCAAAGTTTAGAGAATTCAAGGAATCCTACTGATGCCTGACAGCAAATACTTTGTATGTGAAACCTCAGGAGGTTTGAGAATGAGATTGTTCTGAGCCACCTGTTATCGGATCTAGCTCAGGTTTATGCAGGGTAAGCAACTTATCTAAGGTATAAAGTCAGCACCACAGTTATGGCCCTCACTTATTTGGCCCATGGAAGAGCACTAGAAAGTCAATTTATTGAACTGCTGCTACTAAGGAACAAGTGGTTGGGCTATTCTATATGAAGCAATGGCTAGAGTAGGAAACAGGGAGAAGAGCAATGAGACTACTTCTGTAAGAGAAGACAAGGCATGGAAAGGCAAAGCAAGGCAAAAGAGGAGAAAAGCAGAGCAGAGAAAGTGAAGACAAGAAGCAGTATCCACTTTAAAAAAACTTAAAAATACAGAGTGCTTTCAAGTTGCTTTTGGCTAGCAGTACCTAAAATAACGGCTAGACATCTTGTCTCTCAGACACAAAGTCCTTCTGTAATTCTAACCCATAAGTGGGTTTCAAAATCCCACTAGGCACTTACCTTCATCTTTAGCTGCCTACATACCTTTAACACAGCACTCTAAGCCTCCTTTAATTGCTCCTCTGAGTTTTCTACCTCACAACCATGCTGACTGAATAAATGTATGGAGGATTTGAAGCAGTCTGATACCTTGGTAATGAGGGAAGAAGGAACATAGAAATATCACAAATGGATTCTTAACTGCTTGAATAAAGCTTCCTGCTTTAGACCACCGGCAGCTTTAATCTCTCAGTGCTGTCAGAAGGACCAATAGCCCGTTTGATCTTCTAGTATATTCTTGAGTGCAGTTACTACCTAATTAATACTGATGAAGGATAGTTTAATTTGGAACAGAAGGTTTTGTGTAAATGATATAGCCCAAAGGAATTAGTTGTCCACGATTTATCTTATAAAATGTTTATCTTATTCAGCTTCTAAATGTTTCCTGAAGGGTTTAATTATACTCTATTACTATATACAATATACTAAAATATATTTTCCCAGTAAAAATATAGTTTTGATTTTAATTATAACAGAAAAAAAAAGAAAAAAAGGAAATGGACTTTCAACAAGCTCTAATCAGCTTTAATAATACTGCTGTAGAACTAGAACACAAAGCCAGCAGGTCACAAAAGGCTTAAAAATTATGGTCTAGCTCAAGTAAAATTTGACGTATCTTAAAAGCCAGCCACAGCAACAGGAAAATTTTAGGGCCTACAGGATCCATCCATCCTAATGTTAGGTGTCTAAATCTCAACTAGTCACTCTAGGGTCCCTTTGCTTTCTACAGTAAGAAATAGGCATTGTTAATTAATATTTTATCAAAACTGTTTTGCTGGTTTACATGAGAATAAAATAAAATGCATTCTGGACGTTCTCACCATGATCTATTAGGGAGTCTAGGTAAAATGTTAAAACTAGGAGAAATGAAGCCATCTACTCTTCCCAGACTTGAGCTCCCACACTTGATCCCCACCTGAATCTTGAACTTCGGGTAAACACCAAGGCATCCTAGGTTGTGCGCACAGTGTGTCTCTTTACTTGAGTCTGAAAACCAAAACTGGTGCAAAGATGCCTCTCTCAGTCTTTTCCAAAGAAAAGCAGAGTAGAGAGAGTGAGGTTTTCCAGGGAAGTGTTTTCATCCACTCTGAAATGTCCTCCTGAAGACAGGCACGGTACCGAGTTGGTGGACAGACTGCTGTCCTTCCTAGAATAAAACATCCTTCCTTATTGGTGTAGCTGAAGACACAGAAGATATGAGGACCCAAGCCTCATTCAGCCTGAGAAGATCCAAATACTTCTTTCCTACCTTCTAAGAGTCTTTCAAAGACACCCATCTACAGAATAATCTGGGTGAGGGTCTAGGAGGAGGAGTGGGCACCTACCTTGTGTCCTTCAGATTGACCTAGGGTCACTCCGCAGACAAGAATCTTAGACTAATAAACCCAAATGGAGAACAAGCAGAGATGAATGAGACTGCTTCTCACTGGATATCCCCCATCTTGAATTTGTTTGCTTTCTCAATCACCTCAATGCATGAACGGTCCAAGGACCAGAGATTAGCACCCAGAACTCCTGCTGTTAGCTTTGTGTTCTAGCCTGCAAGCTACAAAAGCACAGCTTGTCCTTGTAGGCCCACAAATAATTCTTTCAATGCTAAAAAAAATTCATTCAGTATTTAATTCCAGTCTCATTAACAAATAATTTCCTTTCATTTTTCTCTTTCATCATGTCCCCTTTTTCCTTTTTATTTTCCTTTCTTCTTTTTTGGTGTTGATTTTTTCTCAATAGTTCCACTAAACAGTAAGATACAGAGGTTGGAATACAATTACAGAAGTAATGTACATTTATAGCAAGACATATATCTGTTTAAAAAAAAGATTTTCTTTTCTTTTTCTCAGAAAAAAAAGTGGCATGTTTAAAGAAAGGGTTCTGCTCTTTTTTTGCCTGCAACACATAAATTTTTTGGCTACAAAATCTTCTGCAGTAAGGAAGTCAGTTTCATCTTTAGAAAAGGCTTATGTAATGTTCTAAGACTATAAATGAAGAAAGATTTCACACAGTATTCAAAAGTTAGTAATAAGATATAAGGTCTTGTTGCTATGTTTGATGTTGGCTAGAAGACCCCATTACTTCTAACCTACTGCCTTACCACTAACATCACCAAGCCATTCAAGTAAAACCTCAAGGAAAAAGAAAACACAATACTATCTTATTTCTAGTTTACTATATTGATGCCATGAATATGTAGTTTGTAGCTTCCTTTGTAATTGGGAAGATTTTTACAAGTGATAGAATATATTTTTGGGCAGAAAATGAAAAGATGCCTTTGCAAATCTCCCCACCTCTGCAGCAGATCTAGATTGCCTTCAGTAAAAACATAGTTAATGTGACTTGTAAATACAATTTTCTAAAAGTCCTTCTCAGTCATCTTTGCACAGCCATGAATCTTGCAGGGTATAGGACAATGCATTTTAACCCTTTTGGTGGACACTCAACTTTATGAAAATAATTCTCAAAGAGTGAGTACTCTTCTGAGAACAAAATATTCAGAAAATATTTAACTTCTTTATTCTCTATATTAATTAAATGTCCTGTATTACCTTGCAGAAATTGCTTATATTTTTATCTTTTGTTGATGCCATTCCCACTATTTTCATTCTTTCTTTCTCTCTTTCCTATATGACTTTCCTTCACTCTGTTTTCTAAAAGCCTACACCTGCCAAAAGATTAAGCATAAAGAATTGCTCTTAAAACCAAGAAGAGTATCTGGAAAGCCTGTGGACTTGGTCTCAGACAAAATCTGAAGGATTACTTAATAAAATAAACCAACAAATATTTGGAAAATGGTGATAATTCTTCATTATCAAAGTTATTGGAAATATCATTACAGAGGAAGCACATCTTTAATTATTTTAATAAAAATTTTACCAAGTGAGCAAACCTGAAACTGAAGCAACTAAAACTAAACTAAACTGAATTGACTTCTTCAAACTACTATGCAAAATAGTGGTCTGCATGTGTGCATATATGTATAAATAGGTAAATAAATAAATGTATAAATATATAAAGCCCACAATAATACTTTCCTGATATATGAAGTACATTTATGATTCCTTTTCCAGACCACAGGAAACAATGTAAATATATACATGTTATAAAAGTAATACCTCTGTATCTTGCACAGTGATCAGCTATATTTAGCAAAGCTGAGATTTATTAACTGTGGGTTACTCTTCCAAAGCAAATGAGGAAATTCATCAATTAAATGTACAAAAGAACAAAGGAAACAGTGTTTGAAAATGGACTATGCAATCTGTCATGGGGATCAAGCAGGCAATCCACCTGCAGCTGGTTAGGAACTTTTCTATCACTTTCGGTCAAAAAGTGAGAAGACGTTAAACATGGATATTTCTATGAGAGTGCATTACTATTAAAGTAATATGCATCTGTTCAAGCTCCGTACCTTCAAGAGGCCAAATATGTAATGACCCTGAGAAGGTACTTTTACCCTGTCTTATGTAGCCCTGTAAGTGCCCCTGCACTTTCTTCTTGATGTGATATGAGATTTTTTTTTTTTTAATCTCAGAATGTTTCACTTGCTGGAACAGTCAACAATCACCTCCAGGTACACTTATTCTTTTCTATTCCTAATGTTTGTTTGGTACCTTTATTCATCTATTTAATGACTAGCATAGCTGTAGTAGATCTCATGAAATATATTGTTCAGACTGCTAAAGCCTTCCAGTATGTGTGCGGCATATTCAGTGCCTACAGAAATCAAATACAACATCCAGCTCTCATACCTTATTTTTTATCATTCCCAGGTCTCAGTCTAGAAAAGTATTTTCTGGCATACTGAATACTTGAGATGATTAAATCTCAGAAAAGGCTTGTGAGGAGGTAAAAGGAATCTTTTCTTTAATTTAACGTTACAATTCTGACTGTAAAAGAACAGTGCTAAAACATCAGAAGAACGGTGCTGTGATCTGAAATAGAAAAACCTTTGACTGTGTAATCACACAGTCATAGAGAAAACAATTTGCAAATACCGAAAGATAAGATCACATTTGAGGCTGCTGATAAATATTTTGTTCCAGCCTGAAGGAATAATAATGTTCTACTGTCCTTTAATAAGGTTAGACCTGCTGCGATTTTTTCCCATGTGTGCTCTACTGAGGTCTTGCTGTAAGTTTACACACAGTAATTTTGAAAAGTTATGTTTTATTGTGTGACAGTGATGGAAAACTTGCATGAAGGTAATTGGAAAACAAGGCATTCACCCTGAGTAAATGAAATCTGAACACTGTTTAATTAATGATTAAATTTTTTTATTCTTTATCTTCATTTTCCCTTATTTTGGGGATTCTTAAAGCAAAAAATTAAGAAAAACTGAGTTATTTAATACAAACTGTACTATAAATTCAGAACTTTCACATTTAGAAAACAGGAGAATAGAAAAATATATTGAAAGCTCTTTTTCTTTCTCTTTTCAATTGGATGGGATTCTGTTCATTTGGGGAATATCACAGAACCCTCAAAAATCCCCTAGAGCACAGGCTTGAGACCTCAGTTTTTTAGAAAACATGTGACAATATCCATAGCCCTTATTCTGTTATCTATTGTAGTCTCTACAGCTAGTATTTAAAAGAAATTAGAAATGTTCTCTAAATAAGAATTCTTAGCACTCATAAAGTAGTGTTTCCTTAACTTTTGTTAAAAGGGTTTAAATTTCAAGGATTATTGAGTTTTATAGGCATGGAAAATTAAGTTACAAAAGCTTTCTCTGAACAGGTGCTTACCAGCTTATACAAATACAGTACAGGAGTAGGAGAAGGCGGCCTGTGTCCTAAACACGCAGACTGAATGCAAAGGGTTTAAACATTCATTGCTCATGAAGAGGTAGGCCTGTTCCTATATATACACTGCTTACCTCTCTTTTGATAGTGACCTTTTCCTGTGGAGCTTTCTAAATCTTCTGAAAAAGAAGAAACACAAAGATTACTGTTGTGTTCAAGATACATGAAAATACATAACATTTCAAGGAAACTGTGAAAAAGCTTTTTTTTTTTTTTTTTTTTTTTAATGTGTGTTCATGTGTCCTCAAAGAGCCCTGTGGTTGAGAGCCAGAAAACTAAACTTTTTCCAATAATGACTTTGCACGATAGGCACTGAGGGAGCTACTTTCAAGTGGAATTTCTTCCCTAGAGGGTTAGGTGTGCCAGTGCATATTTCATTTTGATTTCTCTTTGGCACTAGTTCACACATATATGGTATAAGTACTTGGCGTCTGCTAGTTTGGGTGAAGTTATGCCTCTCCTGGAAGGAATGATAGACATTGTGCTGGTTTTGGCTGGGATAAAGTTAATTTTCTTCATAGTAGCTAGTATGGGGCTGTGTTTAGGATTCGTGCTGAAAACAGTGTTGAGAACACAGGGATGTTTCTGTTACTGCTGAGCAGGGCTTACACAGAGCCAAAGCCTTTTTTGCCTCTCACCCCACGCCACCAGCGAGTGGGCTGGGGGTGCACAAGGAGCTGGGAGGGGACACAGCTGGGACAGCTGACCCAAACTGACCAAAGGGATATCCCACACCATATGATGTCATGCTCAACATATAAAGCTGGGGGAAAAAGGAAGGAAGGGAGGGACATTTGGAGTGATGGCGTTTGTAACTGTAACTCTTATGTGTGATGGAGCCCTGCTTTCTTGGAGATGGCTGAACACCTGCCTGCTGATGGGAAGCAGTGAATGAATTCCTTGATTTTCTTTGCTTGTGCGCACAGCTTTTTCTCTACCTATTAAACTGTCTTCATCTCAAGCCATGAGTTTTCTCACTTTTCCTCCTCTGATTCTCTCAATCTATATTACAGGCAGTATGAGAGAGAATGACTCTTTCTGGCAGCCATAAGACATTGTCAATATATTTTAAATTCTCTACTTCAGGGATTATTTCTTAAAGCAATTAAAAGTTTTTTCTAAAATTATCTGACTACTGAGGACAAAAGAAACAGAATCATTTGCATTCACACAGTGATGCCTTTCTTATGCAGGCACCATTTATATCTTGCAATAAAGCATTACAGACTGACTACTGTGTTTTTTTTTCCCTGAAACGTAAATCCAAAATTGTAGATAGAGCACTGCTGGGGATTATCATTGGGATAGATGTGTCTGGCACGAGTGTTATTCTTGGTTTGGCTTCATTAAATGAGCCATTACCGGGAAAAACAAGTTGTTGTATACTTTTGTTGCCTTCCACCGTTTCCTCTATCAAATCAATAAGACAGTTTTGTAACTTTGGTTATAGTACTAGTTCTAACTCCATTTCATGACTATCAGAAATAGTTCATTAGCTTTTAAAATGATAAGGAGAAAAAGCAGTCTTGAGCTGCAGAAGTGGACTTTTTTAGGACTGTGAATATCCTCTATTCTATGTCATGATACATAACTAAAGGTTGGTAAATAAAAAATAGTAATTCTATTATACAGTATTGTTCAAAGCCTTCAGATTAAAAAACAAAACAAAACAAAACAAAACAAAAAAAACCCAAAGCAGGAAACCATGGGTAGGTTTTAGACAGTGACAGTATTACTGTCTACGAAGTGGTCTATGCATTACATTTTCAGGAATCTCTCATTATTCTAGGGATTTCTTATCATATTCATAATTATTATGCCACAGGTCACTATCAAGTAACGTGGATCTATGGGAAGAGCTGTTTCATGTCCATTAAATACCTCAGAAAAAGCAGTTAAATGAATATGATTTCCCATTTTCCTTAACACTTAAGCTGGTGGTTTTCAGAGATGTCCTTAATGAGTGGCTAAAGAGGAACAATGCCTCTCCTCTCCTGATGCACTAACACCATTTTGAAGAACTTATTCTCCTACCATGTGACAGAAGAGAGAACATGCTGTCCCTCTACTTCCTGCCACAGCAGTCATCTCTATTCACTGACTGATAACATCAGTAGTACATTAGCAGAATTTAGTTAATGAGTGAATAATTTGAAATACTGTTCAATATTTCTTCTTCAAATAATGTCCTGAAATTTGGTTAATGTAAAAGAATTCTTTTTCTGTAACTCAATTGTAATTATCTAAAAGTGGTTCTTAGATCTTGGTAACAATTCTTCTTTCATTAGATTTATTTAACCTAAGAGTTCTTTTTTTCTTTTTTCTTTTGAGACTTTCTCATCGTCTAAATTCTTCAAACAACTGGAAAAAATAGTATTTTACTAAAACACTAGGAAATGCCCACAACTTGAAAAAACCCACTTTTTTTTTCCTGATTAAGTTACAAAATATTCTTACTATTTTCCAAGTCTAAAATATCTCAGTTAGACCTCATGTGCAGAACAATATGAAAAAATATCATTTTAACACTACAAGAATGGCATAGAAAAATTCATACCAGGCTTATTTAGACAAAATTTCTGAAATGTTTTCTATTACCCCAGGGTGACAGTGAATTCTACTTTAATACCGCATAAACAATAAAACATCTCAATAAAATGTGAATGGATGTTTCCAAACTTCTTCTTTGTGCTGCAGATTTAGTTTTGTTGCTACATTGTTTAAGCTAGGAGACAATAGATGGTTGCTTTGTCAGATTCTTTGGCTTTGATATTCTTTGCCATTATTTTAAAGATGCATTTATCATACTTGATAGTGTGATGACTGTGAAACTGGTACTCCTAGTGTTTCACAGGATTCCTTAATCATAAATTTACCAGAATTCAGTCATTTGCAACAAAAACTTAATGTGCTGCAACTATATTTTTTATACTGTATGTACCATCTTAATAGTAACTAAAAATACTAAAATCAAAAGATTCTTTATCTTTGAAAAGGTAAGGGAATTTTGCTTTAGGTAATAATAAGAAGCAGGAATCTCAGCTATTCTGATTCATTCATTTTGTCCACTGCAGGTGGAGATGTCACTGCAGAAGTATCAGGAATGTTAACACTGACTTCTGACCAGAGAAAGACTTGTTGGATATCAGAAATGTTTTTCTCTAGGTTTGCATTTTTTGCCTTCACACATTTTACAAAATTGTTGCAATTTACTATTTTCACATTTTGTCTTAAATTTATGTACTATTAACTTCAGGTTTCCCTTTCATTTTTGTTATACTTTTTTGTCCAGTCACTTAGCAATTAGAGCAAACATATGAAAGGTAACAGCTTTTCTTTTTTTGTTCTTTGAGGCAACTCACTTGATTATGTCACTTCTGCAATAGTCTCTGCAGTAGTAAAGCCAGCCAAAACAGAGGAGGAATGTCTCACCTCACCATCTAAGAAATGGCTTTTAACTGAAGAACTGTTAGAATGGGCTAGGCAAATAAAGATCTGTACATGAACTTGCTGCACCTATAACTACTTTACAGTTATGCAGTATATGTTGATTAGCACTGTAGAAGATAATGTTTTCTGTTTTTTTCATATCTCTATCTTCATCTTTCCAGGATACATTTAAATTATATACGAAATCTCGGCAATTGTTGCAAAAAGAGAAATGCACGTTCTGTCATGGGAAATTTGATGGTATATTAAGAAAAAAAGGTACATTCTTTATTGAAGCAGTATTTAATTAGACTCATTGGGAAATCAGAGTTTTTACGCACTGACAAGCATACATATAAACAGGTTTAATTATGTTTTATGTCAGAAAATGCAGACCATACCTCCCCCCCACCCCCCGCACTCCCATTCACAGTGTTCAAAATAACATCAAAAAACTTCGAAAACCTGCTAGTAGATGCCTTATAGTATTTACTGACTTTTGTTTAGGTTGTTCTTAAGGTCCGGATGCAAGAGGAAAGTCCCCCTGAAGAAGAAACTCCTCTCAGCTAAGCATTCTTAACATAACTTTACCCTTGAACATAAGAGGTCAGGAGGCCAAGTGATCCCTAAGTTTCATTATTTTCTGTTTAGTTGAATGAATTATTCCATTCAAATTGAATTATCTCCTTTATATTACAATACAATTAAGAGGGGATCTGTACTCTTATGAATGATTAGGATCATCAGAAACAGCATGGAAATGGTTTTGAGTGTAAAAAAGCCACCACAGAAGCATTTTAGTTGAATGCAATGTTCATAAATGTCTGGTGAAGAATGAAGAGTTATTTCCTCCAGTATTTTGAGTTTTTACTAAGGTTTACCTACTTAACAAGAGCTTTGAAATTATAGTCATTGCTTGTATATCTTTTTCAAGTGAAGAAGTCAATTCTGTCAATACCTTGTTTACATTTACTAACTTTATATCATGACATCTGATAAAGTTGCTAAATTTAATTCAATTCAGAGGCAGGTTCCTTGGTCTTTGACAACTAGTGTCCAGTGAAATGCAGTTGAGAAAGACAGACAAGAGGAACTGTAGAGAGTGGAGAGCAATTCAGTGAAGAGAAATGGAATGTCTGCACTGAACATCATGGAGCACAAGAATTTTGTTATGACATTCAGCTTTTCCAGCTGTTAGCACTTATGCTTTGCTGTAGCTTGTATGTACCCATCATTTTACCAAAGATCATACATTCTGATATCACAAAGTCATGCAAGCACAAGAACTCCCATTTTGATGGTAGTCAATGGAATATGTTATTTCAGAAGATATTCAGCTAAATAGTAGTGTGCTAGAAAAAGTTTTATGACATATCCTTTAGAGCACATCATCCCAGAAGCAGTAACAGAAGACATAGGTATGTCTGACTTGAACAAGAAGGCAGAGTGTACAGATTTCCCCAAACTGGTAAGAACATATCTGTTGTATAACCAAAAATGTCTGTAGTCATGTCAGCCCAATGTTGTTGCTCAGAAGCTAGGCTTTGTAGCTTGGTTGCAGCCCTGTGTTAGCATAGTTTACATTGTTTCCAGAACACAAGTTAGTGTTTCTGTCTAGCTGCGCCTCCTTTGACATCACATGGCTTTGACTCCGGTCAGTATTACCTCAAGTATCTTTGTGCTGCATTGCTCTAAATAGACAGGGTTATATGCACACAGCATTTTGAAAACACCAACTGAAATAGCACTTGATAAATACAGCACACGCAAGGCAGTTGCTACCTGAAAGTGTTTATGGCCTGAAAGGCAGAGCTTTCTTCCTCAGTCCTACAGCACAGTGCAGATGTGCTCCACTGTATTTCCTAGGCTGGAAGTAGTAGTGTCTTGTGTGCCATCTTCTGCCTTCATTCTTGTGTTCACAGTAAGGTGGATCTTAACACAGCTAGTTGATAGAGGGTTTGAGGATACAGTAAAACCTTTTAAGAAGTGCAAACAAATGACATACACTATTTTATTTTTGAACTTACTGAGCATGACATTAAGAAAGCAACGAATTTTGCTGTTAAGACATCAGTTTGACAGTTGGGCACTAATGATACCATCAGCATGAAAGAAATTGGTATACAAGAATTTCTATTGATAATAATAATAAGATCATAACAAACTGTATCTCTCACTAAGGAGTTATAGCTTAGTTTGTGTGTCAGTCAAACCTTCAGGTTATATAATAATGTTTCAAACCACAGAAAGAAATAGTAACTTATCAAAAAACACCAACCAAACAAACAAAAGAAAGCCCAAAACAAATAAACAAAATCACTCTCCAAAGCTCTCCCTCCCTGTGGTGTCCAAATCCAATGCCATAAACAGTTTTCAAATGTCATGTAATGTAAATTTTACTGGAGTAATCTATAATGCCAACTTAAAAAAAGCGGCGCTGTATCACAGTTGAATAACACATCACATTTATTTAAAAAAAGTATTGAACAATGATCTCTCACCTGATTCATTTATCAGTTCTGGAAACAGAATTTTTTTATTAATTTTTTTAAGTAGGAAGAAGCCAACCAAAATGCTCAGCTGATAGCCTCCTGTCCTAAGTATTTTCAGTGAATGAAAAATGGGGCCCTATAACAATAAAAGTCTCATTCAGGGTGTGAACTCCTGGTTCCTGAATGAATTTAACTAGGTTGCATTACAGTGTCTGATCAGTCAGTTTTGTAGCCAATTACTTTGATGAAACTTGAGTAGCCAATTCACCAGGCTCCTCAAGTAGGCAGACAAAAGTCAAAAGATAATTTCTAGTAGATGCCAATCAAGAGATTACTCGTATTTGAGCAGAACAACTAGCTAGATCATAAATATCAAAAGTAGCAGATTTCTCTTTTTTAAGGATAACATTTTTGGTAACTTTTGGTCTTTGAAATTGTGCTCCCTCTCTTTATATAATTAAGAAAAGTCATAATGAGTGTAGGTAATGAAATGGAGTAAAAAAGCATATTTTTCCTGGCAAATACAGCAATATAATTTAATTATTATTTAAGCAACAGAGATTTGATATAGATATTATTATTAGTGTTATTATATTTTAATTATTCTTGTTATTACAATCTGTATTTGTATTTCAGGAGTACGAAAGAGTTCCACTCATGGGACTGACTGTGCTAGCTAGCCTCTTAATACAATCAGAAATGATGGTAACTGCTCCAGGGAGCTTTAAACCTAGGTGTAAAACCAGAATAACAGAAAGAGAGGAAAAACAATTCATAATATGTAGCAGCTTGATGGATAATATTTTCTGTAGGATGTCAATTTAATTGTTTTCAAATATAAATATGATGTACCACATGAGCAAAGGAATGAAGTTGTTGGATGAGGAATCTGTCAAGGAGGTGAAAGGAGATGGGAGTCTGGACTGATTGAGGGGAAAATTAATCTCTCAGTGATGAATGAAGGGTGATACAGTAGGAGTAGGCTATGAAACTGAAAACACATAAGTAATGGTTGATCTGAAAGACAGACAGAGGTGAACCAATTAAAATTATAAGCCAAGAGAAAGATCTGCAAAACAATATTGTGAATGGAAATGAAGGAGACAAGGCTGCATTTTTCAGATTGAGAAAAGTAAAGTTGTATTGAGTAAGATATGGCAAGATTGTTCAAATTCTAGTGAACTTTCTGGGGATCTGATCCTTTCACCAAGCCTTAAATGATCATATTTGAATGGCATTTTAAGCTTCAGGGAGAACTCACACCATCTAACTTCAGTAATTTTTATTACTTTTTAAGGATTTTTTAAAATTATTCTTTGAGGAACAATTTAGATCTGTAAGCAGGTGTTCATGTCTTTCTTACACAGTCCAGAACTGCTGCCACAGGTTATTCAGAAGTTTTATAGTAAGCCTAGTTAGTGTCTCAAGTGCTGTAACAGTGCCCTGGAAACAGGCTCCTCTCTGCTTCTTGTTTAGGGAACCAAAGTTTCTGGCTTGAGGAAAATAGGTGACAGTAGCTGGGTCTATTGGATTTCATCCATGTGGTCACTAATGTACATTAAAAACATGAAACCCAAGAAAATAACTTCAGAAGGTAAAAAACAAACAAGAATTTTTTAGGATAATACAAGTGCCTTCTTACTACCAGAACCCAAACCAATGAACTCACTAACTGAAAACTGCTCCTTCTGAGTAGTAGTACTGGGTACTACTGTGTAGTAATACTTTAAAGAGTCACAGGCTCATGGAAGAGCTTATGGTATGCTTTATTTTAGCATAAAAAATTCAGAAAGTCAATATGGGTAAAGTTAAGCTTAGCATGTTTGAGTCTTTCTGGGAAATTTATTTATGTGGCGCCCGTCTACGTCCATATGCTTCTCCATGTTATTGTGGAACTGCAACTTGCAAAAGAACAAAAAGCCCTAAATTGTATTTTTTTGGTTTTTTTTTTTTTGTAGTGTGGCAAGAAAATGGTGCTCCTGTATGAATGCAGTGGTCTTCCTGCCAGAGTGCACAGAGTTTTGGCATTGGTACATCAATCACAAAAATTGCTGAGCTGCTGATGGCTTCACAAAGAAATGTTCTACTAATGTTGATAAACTGTCATTTGTTCATTAACATCAAATTTCCACTAGAGGGTAGAACCCAAAATGTTGTCAGGAGCCTACAGAAATTTCTGTGATTACACTGATGTTCTCTAACATATTATTATTGGAATAAAATGGTAAAATGTATTAAAAGCAGTGACAGTTTACAGTGTGCTTATATTTGCGTTTTCATAGTATGACACTGTGTAGCATTTAAATCCAGTGCACACTGAATAGGACAGTTGAATCTTTAATGCTAAAGAAAAGTCAGATAGAAATATAAACTAAAGAAAATAAATAAAATACATAAGGTAAGCATTTTGAAAAGAAATCTTCAAGTGGAGATCTAAGCCTGCTTGACTGAAAAGTCATCCATTTTATGTCCAGTAAAGCAATTTTCTCTAGGAAATCAGATCTGTCTTGGCTAAGAGATTAAAAAATGACACTACAAATTGGAAGGGTTTTGCTCAATGTCACAGCTGTGGTGTTTGCTCATGATGTGAGTTTTAATGACATTTTAGCCTTTATTATCATACTTATGTTCACATATAGCAGGCTTCAGGTTCCAGAACTTTGTTTTATTTCAAAGTATAAAACTGAATTCAATCACAAATCTTGTTAAGTTTGAAAGAAAATAGCAATGATTTTGATTGCTAACTTAAATAAAGAAAAAAAATCTATTTAATCAGAACATGTGAGTTAAATACGGAATTCCAAGCAACATCTTAAAAAAAAAAAAAAGATTAAAAAATCCAAAAGTTTTTTTGAGATTTTCCCAAAGCAGACAGCTATGTTAACCCTGGAGGCTGCCATTTTTTGCTAACAGTAACAAGAAATGCTGTTCCGTGGGATTATTGTCAGACAGGGAGCTATGATTTGTTTAGTGCTCAAAAACATGTTGAGTGCTTCACAAACACATTTAAAAAAAAAAAAAAAAGATACTAATCTAGAGTTAAAGAACCGATGGTGTGCTACCTAAGAGAAGAAATCAGAAAAACAATTTTCTGGGATGTCCAGAGCTATAGGAAGATGAAAATGGAGAACCAATACTGCAAAATTACATTTAAACATAATCAGATTATATTTTCTTGTGCTCAAGGTCTTAATGATTCTGCTGAATACATGAATGAATGAAAACAAACGTGTAAGGATATATGGTGGAGGTTTGTGGTTATCTTCAGAAGACATTAAACAGGAATCTTAGTTCAGATATTGTTTTAGTTTGTATGTTCTTTAAGCATATGTAGAGGTGGAACTAAATGCATATTTAAAATTTTTCAAGATGAACAACTGGATAATGCTAATATTTCCCATCAGGAAACACAGACACACATGTGAAAACATACACACATAACAAAAAAAAAAAAAAAACAAAACAAACCAAAAAACCACACATGTGCCCAGGGAACTTTCCTTGAAATATTTGGTATTTCTTAAATTCCTCCCTTTCTATCATCCTACCTGCAGTGTGGCAACATCTTAAATCATTATTTCTTCTTCTATATTGTCTTGTAAATAAATATAAACATTTTGGATTAGCAGATTGGAAGTAGCTTAAAAGTATGAAGAAAGTGGCTCACAGTAATTAAATTAGTACCTTTCAGAGGAAGAGAAATCCTACATAAAACTAAATTCTATCTTTTCTGTGCAATTCCCAGTTTTCTGAAATGAAAAATATTCTGAAATAGCCATGAGCTCTAGAAGATTTGACCATGTAGATACTGTGGGCAAAACTGTCATCCAGTGTTATGCTGACTCTTAGATTTTCTTCCATGGCTGTAGAAAACCTCTAGCTTTCATCACTAATTCTTCTATGAATCACATATTATTTTGCTTACCCTTGGAAAACATGGTTAAACTTAGGAAGAGTGGAAAACAGGGGAGAGAGAATGAGTATGTAGACACATGGTGTAGGCCATGAATATTAGGTTAGTACCAAGACTCCATGGGCTTAAATTTCAAAGACTTGTCTCAGTCAGTCTGAAAGAGGAAAACCTCCTCCTCCCACTCAATTTGCTAGCAATATGCCTTCCCAATGTGGTCTTACGAGGGGAAGTCTAGCTCTGCCCAAAGATTCAAAGACCTTTCAGGAAGAGTTGATTTCAGCTGCCTTTGGCTAAACAGTTCATTATCCTACTGGTGGAAATCCTTCATTTTCCATAAAACTACTCTCTCCTGGCATGCCAAAACAGCTTTGTTTCGGCAGGGTGTATGCATACATTGTTATGAAATACTGTCAGTGTTTAGCTTTCAAAGAGAGTGAATGCAGCATAGGAGAGTCTGTAACAAGTTGTTCCAGAAACATTTTCACAGAAATATTCTGGAAAACATGAAAAGAAAAATTATATTTCCAAGGCCACATCTAACTGACGTCTTTTGTCATCTTTTGGAATGAATGGTATCGCAAAAATATTTCACAAGACCACCATGCAGCAAATGAAAGCCAACCCATTCCTAGATAAAGGGCACTTCTTTTAGAAGAATTGTTCTACATGTTTTCTAATATTCAAAAGTTAAATTCCTTATATCTGTTATATTGCATTCGAGGTATTAGAGAAAAATAATTGCTTGTTTAATTTTTATAATTTCCTTAGTACTGTTGTCTTCTATAGAAATATAGGATTGTCATATATCAGATAGTTCCTGTTCTCTCTTCAGTTCAGAACACAAATGGTTGTGTGTATGTTGCAGACTCTCTTTGAAATCTTTGATTCAAGATTCATTTGAAAAGCTCCAGTGCCAATGATCTAATGTAAAGCATTTACTTCTGTCACTGTTTTACTCACTTGTCCAGATCTTCAGCTGATGTAATCTGGCAATAGCTCCACTGAAGTCACTGGAGTTCTGCCAATTCATGCTGCTGAGGATAAGTCCTAGTATTAAATGCTACTCTGTGCCTTGAATTGTCCTCATCGATTTCAGCAACTCTGCATGCTCAGTATGGGTTAGACTGTAAGTATTTTATTCCCATGTCAAGAAATTTTCTTTTTTTTTACACATATTATCTCATACTGACATGAGAGAAGTCTCTTCACCAGCTGAATCCCCAGTGTTGAGTTTGAAGACCACAAGTATGGCCCAAACTAATACTTAAATAGATAATAGCTAAAGAGAACACAGATGTAATTAAATTTTTTGCTTACAGTAAGTGAGAACAGAATCTGGCTAAGGCTGTTCAATATTGAAGACCTGATGTGTAAATTAAGATTCAACAACAATGAAAAAGTACTTCATAATCTTTCTTTATAAACACTATAGGAAGGAAGTTTAATAAATAAAAAACCCCACAATGTTAATCAATATAAAAAATTGTAGGTAGGTAAAAAGATAGAAGGCA
The DNA here is from genome assembly GCA_031468815.1 of Morus bassanus. NCBI lineage: Eukaryota > Metazoa > Chordata > Aves > Suliformes > Sulidae > Morus > Morus bassanus. The sequence continues at coordinate 78,823,550 of CM062568.1, forward strand.
AAATAGAAAGTAAAATGAAATATTCATCTGCTAAATAAGAAAAATACTATCTTAAAAAAATCCTTGCAAGGGAGGAATACAGTACCTGATAAACTTTGCTGAAAGTATGTTTAAACCATTTCAGGTCTGCTAAAGTTAATAAATGAGCTACTGAATAGGTTAATGATTTACAAATTGTTGACAGAAAATTGTCCTAAATTACGGACTTGTCAAGAATGTTTTATGGGTATGAATTTGTGGTAGTATAATGGATTGTCTTGTTTTTGTCTATGTTTCTGCATTAGGGCTCTGATTTAGTAAAATATTAATTAAATTTGTTTCTAATAAGATATATTTATCACTATCTATCGGTGTTTGTAAGAAAGACCTTAGTGCCCATATCAAAACTCATACACTGAAAAACATGGGACAAAAGGTGATTTTTGTGTCTTGTAATACCTACCTTTCAAACAAGCATCTAAACAATAGCCTCTCTGCAGGAAAGGGAGATAAGATTTTGCTTGTACAGTGTAGTAGTTGTGTGAATTTTTAATGCAATACAAAAGACTGAGTACATTGCTTATATTAACAATTTATAAAGAATCCTTTTAGCCATCCACAAGTTGGCTGCAGATAGCAACACAGAAATGGTCTCTCATACATCTGTGTGGATAAACATTTCTAGCTCCTTAGGACATCTCTTCTCTGTAGTGAGCAGACTTTTTGTTGGATGTTACATCTGACTTTCCTTTGATTTATAGGTAATTATTCTGTTCCGAGTTAAACCAGCATAGACCTACTGGTCTGGGTTCAACCAATGCAGAAGGCAGTTTACTATAGCATGAAGTCCCCAGAGATGTGTCCCCAGAGACAGGAGATATTTCAGTCTACTTGAACTTGACAGTAAACTGTTCAATCTTGTGGAAATAGAACGGTTAAAAAATTAGCTACCAGCAGCTTCAGTCTTCCCATGATTGCTGTCAGCTCATGTTAAGGTGTGTGACTGAGCAAAGGACAGCTCCTCTTCCCCACACCACTCTCAGGTTTGGACTTGGAAGTCCTTGCTCTCCCCTGTACGTGTGAACCCTATACCCAGAAAACCCCATTGAGTTTGCTGTTTGAAGCATCCTTGTCATCCACCCCACACTGGCAAATGCTTTAATACTGTTCTAACAGCACACTCATGCCCACAAATCTTGGGATATCTTATGGGAGTTTCAGTGCTCCTCTAGGCACAGTAAGTTAGAAAAATCTTTTTCGTGGTGTGTCCATTTATGTCAGGGCTTTGGCTAACACTGGAAACCAAAGAAATTAATTCTTCTGTGAGAGGCCACTCTTAAAAACAGACTGACTCCTCCTTTACTTTTCTCAAGTTTTACAGCTTCCTTGGCTTATACTGAATCATGGATCTTTTCCAGTTTCTGTTTTCCTCTGTTAGACTTGTTAAGCTTTTTCTCTGCTGTTAGCAATACTCTTCAAAGAGCACGTTAAACAGGAATAGCTTCCATTATGTCTAAATTTGTCTTTCACATGTTAAACTTTCAGTATCATATGTTAATCACCTATATGTCCCTTCAAGTGGTACGTTTACCAATTCTGAGGACAGTGTCATGTTAAGAATTCCTAAGATTGTGGAAAGAGTTGAAGTGGCCTGGCATGAAGCTGCAAATATGACAGAAGGTGGGAGAAAGTAGTAAAAGTAGGTTGGAACAGGAACACTATTTCTTTCCTTGTACCAAAAGCCATACTAGCCCTGCTATACTACTAGTCCAGGCATCTTGGCTTCAGCTACCTGGACCTGGACCTGCTCAGCTCTGACACATAAGATGTGTTTCTCCTGCAGCCACTGAAGAACACACAAGAAGCAGTGATCGGATATATAAGGATGTCCAAAGCTTTTTCTTTCAGGGCAACTTGAAAGACGAGAGAGGGGGCAGGAGTACAAGTCTCCTAAGTATCCTCATAGTCTGTACATGTCATATGACATTCTTGACCTCTACAAGAGTATTATGGGGGAAACTCATTAGTTCTTTAGTTATTTCTTCTTCCCAGGGAATTGAAATACAGAAAATACTGGTGATAGTTCCTCTGGCTCTGTCTGGCTGACAGCTTTGTAGGGTCTGAGGCTGCTCATGGACCTTGTAAAGGAGAGCTGCTCCTCTCTTCTCCTGTGAGTCCAGACCCACTCACACAGTCTCAGAGCATCTGGAGGAGACTTGGGGATGTCACTGTCTCAGCTATCAACTTGTTCACTGAACTGGAGCCTCACTTAGACAGTTTTCTTATGTGATCTCATATATAAAGTCTACAGAGTCTGAAAGTAAGACTATTTTCCTGTGGCACTCTTAGAGTCCCTCTGACTTAGGGCTGAAAAGTAGAAATAGTTACTGTTTTAGATTTTGATCTTTTATTGTTTAGTGAAAGCAGAAAATGTGCAGAGAACTGTTTGGCCTTTTTCAGGATGACAGAGGAGTGACAGAATCATACTGCCCACTTTGGCTTTTTATTTTAATTTTTTTTAGCAGTTGTACATATCCATAATTTATCCAGATGAAGAAGAATTAGGGAAAAAGACAAACATTTATGGTAAACTGCTCGATCTTTTGGAGATGTTAATGAAGCCCATGTTAGCTCATTTCAGCTTCGAGGCAGAAGACTCATTTATTTGCTCATCCTCAGATGACTGGCTACCTGTACAAGCACAAGCACTTCTGGTTATCCTGGACTGGTGGCAAATCAAGACCTTGTGATGATACTGGCTCAGCAGCTCTAGTTTTCTTTAGAGATCTTTTGATCAAGACTTCTAATTAGCAGTCTTGATGTTAAAGAATAGAGCTATCAGCAAGATATTGGATCAGCAGTGTATTCAAATCATGTCAGAGAGGCCACTATGGGGTTTCTTGTTTAGCACGTCCTCTCACACCAGAGAGAGCATAGTATTAAACGTGAACAGCATTTGCTACATGATATTTGTGCCCAACATTGGCCTTGTTCACAAGTTTATATACTGCTGCACATCATATAAAGACTTACAGAATCAAAGCCTAATTTGTGTTTTAATGGCTGAGAGTGAGAGCAAGTCTGCTCAGTCTCATACAAACTGAAAAACTTTCTTTTGTTTTTTTTTAAACAGGTAGTAGACTGTGAATGCCCTTGGGCAAGAAAGCCTCTCTGGTCTATTCTGCACACTACCTAGGGAAATGAGATGCTGATCCAGGACAGTGGTTTTCAATCTATGGGACTCAGATACTGCAATTAAGAGGTCCACAGAAGGTGACCAGAATAGGAAACACTTTATACCAGCTGATGAACATCACATTCATAAAGGGATCCCTGCTGGATATTTATTTTGTACATCCAAAACTGAAGTAAGCTTTAAAACCACTAATTCAGGCTTCACATCTGTGAACATGATCTCAACGCTGAAAAATAATAACATCTCAGAGACAATTGATTTTGTGTTTTGCAAAGTAAATTCCTCTAGAAAGTCAACAGTCAGATAAATTCACTATCTGATCATTAGTTAAAGTGGACAGATTTTAGAGCCTTTTAGTACTTCACTAGAGTGTAATAAAAACAGAGAAAAATTACCAGTATACTAAAGAGGAATCTGTAGTGTTGGTTGCGACAACAGCACTGCAAATTAATGAGCTGAAATGCCTGATATTTCAACTTTCCTCAAATAACTTTGTAAGGATGACTTTACAAATTAATTCTAGCACTGATATCTTAGGTAAATTTCACTGCTTACAGTAGCCCTTCAGGGCTATTTACTGAGTCACTGCTACAGAGATACTACTTTTTTTCTTTTTCTTCTTAGAATAAACACTCAAACACTTTATTGAACTACTGGAGAACAGCTACTATAACACTTTTTAATGAACAGAGAATATGCAGCCTTCTAACTGGTGAAAATACTTCTGCAGTTATATATAAAAGTTTCTTGGCTTTAAAATTATCTGAAATCTATAGATGTTAAAGCATTAGATTTACAGTATATTCATACCTACAGCACTCAGCATAAAGACATGCAATAAGGGCTTTCATATTGTCCGAATGAATCCTTAAACAACATTGAAATAATTCCTTGAAATAGAAAATGTTCTTCTTTGTGCATAATAATTCTTATATATTGATCATGATACAGAAACTACTGAAAGACCATCACATATATAATATATTTATTCACTTGATAGGTACGATATATCCATCTGCACTTATATTCTAGACTTTTGACTTCAGAGTTACAGCTATAGATATGCTATATAACCATTGATTTAGGATATATCCTTTCTACTTGTAGAACTTTGCCCACTTTTTAATTGCCTTATCTTCCTTATGAGGACAAACTAAAAGATTTCAAGAGAGACTTTTGTTTAGAAACACTTCATTTTTCCACTTACAGAGCAGTGTTCTGCAAGTTCTCTTTACAGTTCCTGCAATATCACACGGGGTTTTTATCTTTGGAAGTTATCTGAAGTGCAAAATGTCCAAGATGTTGAGATGATTCAAAGATAGCAAACAGGAATTATATACAAAACCTCAGCCAGCTTCCCTAATCTACCCCAGCTGATTAACAGGAGAATCTGTTTTCTATCCTTCACCTCCTCCAGAGAAAACCATATAGATTTCTTTGCCTAGAGGATTTTTTTTTTTAAGAAGAAGAAAAACACAGAGTATTTTAAAAATATGATTTAGAATGTTTCTTTCTTTTTCCTACTGTCCTTGAAACATGCTTATTAGCTATTTCCTGTCTGAAAGAAAATAAACTGCGTGTAGCTTAATTCTGAGTTATCATGTCTGGGTATCTCATATTTCCCCATGTAATTTAGTCAAATTTTGTCATAGCTGCTATGGTAGAAAAGGTGAGTCAGTTCTTGATATAACCTCATTTTGTGAAATGAAGCCTGAAATGATAATTAATGAACAACAGAAATGTACTTGCATGTAGAAAACATGGTGCTTGAAAGTGGTTTATAATATTAAAATATCTGGTCATTTTTTGTGTATATTACACACAAATTAAAATAGCGCAGACCTCAAGAGTTGCCTTGTTATAATTTTAGTATTCAGCATTTTCCTTTAGTAATGCTAAAGGTGTGTTTTCTTTACCTTAAACAACACAACAGTGTATAAACTCACCTGAGAACACAGATCCCAGTTTTTATGCTGTGCTGTGCATTCCATGCCCATGATCAGTGACTCAGGTTTTCCTTTGCTAATGTATTCTCTTTACTGGAATGAATGACTTTTGGTAACAGTATTTCAAAATCTTCTCAAAAATTGTTAGCCCAGATACACTTATGTGGTTTACATTTTTTTAATTATTATTATTTTACTGAAATGATCAGCTACAAAAAACTTAAAGAACATGACCGTGCACATTTCACACAACTAATATTTCAAGTTTCTTTTCTGCAGAGAGGGAACTCACCAATTCAGCCATGTCCCAATCTTTGCAAATGTAAAAACTATAATGTAGTAGTTGAAGCGATGGATTGAACAGAACAGGAAAACTGAAGGTTAAGTCTTTGGAAGATTTTAAAGTCCAAATGAGGTTGCATGACAACAGATAAAAGTAAATGATTTTTTTTTCATCAGGCTGTGATGCCAAATCTTACTGTGTGGAAAGCAAGACAGTGATGGTAAGAAACCAAATTTAAATAACAAAAAAATTATATTCCTTGAGCAATATAATCTCCAAGGAAATTACAGTGGCAAACAGTGTTTTTGCAGCACTTCAATTTCTTCAATAGGTGAAAATGTAATTCCTATTTGTTCTGGTTGTTGGAGGGAAACAGATGGCATAAATGAGATGCATTTCGCTTGACACTGGCCTTTCACTGGACAACATAGGGCATCCATCTGCCAACCTGTTCTTAAATCCCTGTATCACAGCTGAAACACACAGGTATAATCCCATAAATATTTCATAACTCTTTGCAAGGAAGAAATGTCAGGCTTGAATTAAAATGCATTCTGATAATACCATGAAATATTATGATATGGAAGAAGTATAGTCAGTTACAATATGAGAAAAAACATGTAAATGTTTTGGTGTTTCCCAGAAATGAACTGTCAGCAAAGCCTTTTTTCTTTTTTTTTTTTTTAAACTGCATGCGTGCAGTTTATTTCCATTTCTAATCTTTTTCTGAACTCTCTGCTCATGACAGCAAGAGACTTCTTAGACTCCTGGAATGAAAGTACATACGTAAATTAGTTTAATCTTATTTCTTCAGGTGTTTCTGTGAGACACATGGAGTGTTTGCTTTTATTCTACCACGTTGTAGGAGTGGATGGAAGGATGGACCAAAAGATGCTTCTTCAGTAAAGGCCACAAGCAATAATTTTTATTGTAAATAGCATCAAAATATCTTCCTCCTCTCTTTCCTGTTACTGTCAAATGACCATCACTCTTATGTCACTTCTTCCTGTTTATCTTTGCCAGTTTTCTTTCCCTTGGCTCTATTTTGTGATTTCTGAGTTGGGAGGAGGCTAGTAGGCAGAAGGGTTTCCTCTTTTGATGCCAAGGACTTTTAAGACTGTCATGGTTTTAGATGGGATAGTTAATTTTCTTCACTGTAGCTAGTATAGTGCTGTGTTTTAGACTTAGTATGAAAATAATGTTGATAACACACTAATGTTTTAGTTGTTGCTAGGTAGTGCTTACACTAGTCAAGGACTTTTCCAGCTTCCCATGCTCTGCCAGGTGCACAAGAAGCCAGGAGGGGAGGGGATACAACCAGGAGAGCTGATTCGAATTGGCCAAAGAGTATTCCATATCATGTGACGTCATGCCCAGTATATTAACTGGGGGGAGTTGGCTGGGGGAAGCAGCGATCGCAGCTCGGGGACCGGCAGCACCGGTTGGCGGGTGGTGAGCGGTTGCAGCACTTGTTGTTTAGTTTTGGTTTTTTCCTTCTTCCAAGGTTTCATTTCTCTCTTGCTCATTATTTTCCTTTTCATTATATTAGTATTATTGCTGTTTTATTTTAATTATTAAACTGTTCTTATCTCAACCCACGAGTTTTCTTACTTTGGCCCTTCCGATTCTCTCCCCCATCCCACAAGGGTGGGGGAGTGAGCGAGCGGCTGTGTGGTGCTTAGTTGCTGACCGGGGCTAAACCACAACAGTCCTTTTTGGCGCCCAACGTGGGGCACGAAGGGTTTGAGATAATAACAGTTGCTGGTCACAGCATTGATTCATCTGTTCTCGATATTAGTTAGTCAGACCTACACCATGCTGGTTTTGAAGTACATGTTAAAGATTCGTGTTGGGTTTTGTAGTTTGCTGTGCTCTGCAGTGGCTAGAGATGTTTTGCCTAGGAGATTTGTTATTAAAACACTGGCCTTGAGTTTTATCGGTTATTTGGGTCTTGCATGGAAGCCGTTACTGTACTTTGGCTACCACCTCATGGAGACAATTAGCAATTATACCTCCTCTTCTGAGAGGTTCTTTATGGAGGAAATACAGAATGGCACCTTAGCTACCGTCTTCTGTAATGCCTCCTCCTTCATTACAACAACTTTTCAGTATCTTGAACATCCTTGGGTAGTTAAGATACATCTGTTGATTTTCCTATGGCAGATTGTTTCGGTTTTGTCTAAGGTTAATAAGCAATTCAAGAATATCATCCAGAGCTCTGCCCCAAAGCTCGATAATTATGGGTGGCAGGGTATGTGGGATAGTATGGGCAAATGCCTGAGACGGTGGGCACCCCCAGTGTTTTGGGACTTCACCCCTGAACAAGTGCAGAATCCTGAAAAATTAGTAGACTATTTGGAGGAAGTATGTTGTCACCCTAGCAATTCCAGAGAGATACAAATCACTGCAATGTGCTGGGGCCTGGCCCATGCCTACCGAGCCCTGTTCAACAGTATTCAGTACCACCAAGGGAAAACGACAGGCCCTGCGGCTACTCCAAGCCCAGCGACAAGCACTGTGGCCACTCAAACCCCCACAACAGGCGCTGTGGCTGCTCCAAGCCCAACGACAAGCACTGTGACCACTCAAACCCCCACAACAGGCCTTGCGGCTACTCCAAGCCTGACGAGAGGCACTGTGGACCCTCAAACACCCACAACAGGAGCTGCAGCTGCTCCAAGCCTGACGACAGGCACTGTGACCGCTCAAACACCCATGAGAGACACTGCAGCTGAATCAGAGAATCAACCCGTGCCAGTATCAGTTGCCCCTATACATAAGAAGAAATCTTCGAAGAGAAAGTCAACTCATTTAGAAAGAGATGATAGAGAAGTAGTGCCATCACGAGGAGAGGAGAAGGAAGAGGAAGAACTCATACAAAAGACAGAAACTACCCGATCCTTATCTTTAAGTGAGCTGCGAGATATACGAAAAGATTTCGGCCGTCATGTAGGTGAGCATGTTGTCACCTGGCTGCTGCAATGCTGGGATAACGGGGCCAGTAGCCTGGAACTAGAGGGTAAGGAAGCCAAACAACTGGGATCCCTTTCTAGGGAAGGGGGGCATTGACAAAGCAATTGGAAAAGGGACACAAGGCCTAAGCCTCTGGAGGCGACTCCTGTCTGCTGTGAAAGAAAGGTATCCCTTCAAGGAAGATGTTATATATCGCCCAGGAAAATGGACCACCATGGAGAAAGGTATCCAGTACCTGAGAAAATTAGCTGTGCTTGAGGTGATTTATGGTGACCTGGGTAGTGAACAGTCATCCAAAGATCCAGATGAAGCGCAGTGCACATGACCCATGTGGCGGAAGTTTGTACGGAGCGCACCATCATCCCATGTAAACACCCTGGCAGTAATGTCCTGGAAAGATGAAGAGGCACCAACAGTAGGGGATGTGATTGATAAACTCCGGGATTATGAAGCACATGTCTCTTCCTCCCTCATCTCAGCTGTGGAGAAACTGTCCCGGGAGGTTCAGCAAATCAAAGAAGATATGTCCTACTCCCTACCTGTACGGACCAATGTCTCAGCCATTAGGAGCAAACATCCTGCTCAAGAGAGAGGATACACACCATGGGGCACCCTATGGTTTTACCTCTGTGACCATGGAGAGGACATGAGGAAGTGGGATGGAAAACCTACCTCAACCCTAGAGGCACGGGTACGTGAGTTGCAAGGAAAAGCAATCACTCAAGGGGGGACCTCCAGGGGAGTTGCTGCTCCAGTTTCCAGTAAGAAGTTCCCCAGACAGAGGAGTAGAAGTGCTGATTCTATCCATGATCTTAATAGAGAGACTTCTGATTCCCATTCACAAGAAGTGGTTTGGGAATTCTGCAATAGGAATTAGAGGGGCCCTGCCTCCAGCCAGGTGGAGGAAAGGGACAACCGGGTTTACTGGACTGTGTGGATCTGATGGCCTGGCACATCTGATCCACAGGAGTATAAGGCTCTAGTGGACACCGGTGCACAGTGCACCCTAATGCCATCAAACTATGTAGGGGCAGAACCCATTTGTATTGCTGGAGTGACAGGGAGATCCCAAGAGCTAACTGTATTGGAGGCAGAAGTGAGCCTAAGTGGGAATGAGTGGCAAAGGCACCCCCTTGTGACTGGCCCAGAGGCTCCGTGCATCCTTGACATAGACGACCTCAGGAGAGGGTATTTCAAGGACCCAAAAGGGTACCATTGGGCTTTTGGTAGAGCTGCCTTGGAGACGGAGGAAATTAAACAGCTGTCTACTTTGCCCGGTCTTTCGAAGGACCCTTCTGCTGTGGGGTTGCTGAAGGTCAAAGAACAACAGGTGCCAATTGCCACCACAACAGTGCACCGGCGGCAATACCGCACCAAGTGAGACTCCCTGATTCCCATCCATGAGCTCATTCGGCGACTGGAGAGCCAAGGAGTGATCAGTAAGACCCGTTCACCCTTTAACAGTCCCATATGGCCAGTGCAGAAGTCTAATGGAGAGTGGAGACTAACAGTAGACTATCGTGGCCTGAATGAAGTCACTCCGCCTCTGAGTGCTGCTGTGCCAGACATGCTAGAACTTCAGTACGAACTGGAGTCAAAGGCAGCCAAGTGGTATGCCACAATTGATATCGCTAATGCATTCTTCTCAATCCCTTTGGCAGCAGAGTGCAGGCCACAGTTTGCTTTCACTTGGAGGGGCGTCCAGTACACCTGGAATCGACTGCCCCAGGGGTGAAAACACAGCCCTACCATTTGCCATGGACTGATCCATACTGCACTGGAACAGGGTGGAGCTCCGGAACACCTTCAGTACATTGATGACATCATCGTGTGGGGCAACACAGCAGAAGATGTTTTCGAGAAAGGGAAGAAAATAGTCCAAATCCTTCTGAAGGCTGGTTTTGCCATAAAACAAAGTAAAGTGCAGGGACCTGCACAGGAGATCTAATATTTAGGAATAAAATGGCAGGACAGATGTTATCAGATCCCGATGGAGGTCATCAACAAAATAACAGCCATGTCTCCACCAACTAGCAAAAAGGAAACACAAGCTTTTTTAGGCGTTGTGGGTTTTTGGAGAATGCATATTCCAAATTATAGTCTGATTGTAAGCCCTCTCTATCAAGTGACCCAGAAGAAGAATGATTTCAAATGGGGCCCTGAGCAAAGACAAGCCTTTGAACAGATAAAGCAGGAGATAGTTCATGCAGTAGCCCTTGGGCCAGTCCGAGCAGGACAAGACATAAAAAACGTGCTCTACACTGCAGCTGGGGAGAATGGCCCTACCTGGAGCCTCTGGTAGAAAGTACCAGGGGACACCCGAGGTCAGCCCCTAGGGTTTTGGAGTTGGGGGTACAGAGGGTCTGAAGTGCGCTACACTCCAACTGAAAAAGAGATATTGGCAGCATATGAAGGGGTTTGAGCTGCTTCAGAAGTGATTGGTACTGAAGCACAGCTCCTCCTGACACCTTGACTGCTGGTGCTGGGCTGGATGTTCAAAGGGAGGGTCCCCTCTACACATCATGCAACTGATGCTACATGGAGTAAGTGGGTCGCACTGATCACCCAACGGGCTCGAATAGGAAACCCCAGTCACCCAGGAATCTTGGAAGTGATCATGGACTGGCCAGAAGGCAAAGATTTTGGAATGTCACCAGAGGAGGAGGTGACACGTGCTGAAGAGGCCCCACTGTATAACAAACTGCCAGAAAATGAGAAGCAATATGCCCTGTTCACTGATGGGTCTTGTCGTCTGGTGGGAAAACATAGGAGATGGAAGGCTGCTGTATGGAGTCCTATACGGCAAGTCGCAGAAACTGCTGAAGGAGAAGGTGAATCAAGTCAGTTTGCAGAAGTAAAAGCCATTCAGCTGGCTTTAGACATTGCTGAACGAGAAAAATGGCCAGTGCTCTATCTTTATACTGACTCATGGATGGTGGCAAATGCCCTGTGGGGGTGGTTACAGCAATGGAAGCAGAACAACTGGCAGCGCAGAGGCAAACCCATCTGGGCTGCTGCATTGTGGCAAGATATTGCTGCCCGGGTGGAGAACCTGGTTGTGAAGGTACGTCATGTGGATGCTCATGTTCCCAAGAGTCGGGCCACTGAAGAACATCAGAACAACCAACAGGTGGATCAGGCTGCTAAGATTGAAGTGGCTCAAGTAGATCTAGACTGGCAACATAAAGGTGACCTATTTATAGCTCGGTGGGCCCACGACACCTCAGGCCATCAAGGAAGAGATGCAACATACAGATGGGCTCGCGACCGAGGGGTGGACTTGACCATGGACACTATTGCACAGGTCATCCATGAATGTGAAACATGCGCTGCAATCAAGCAAGCCAAGCGGGTAAAACCCCTGTGGTATGGAGGACGATGGCTGAAGTATAAATATGGGGAGGCCTGGCAGATTGATTATATCACACTGCCACAAACCCGTCAGGGCCAGCACAATATACTCACCATGGTGGAAGCAACCACCGGATGGCTGGAAACATATCCCATGCCCCATGCCACTGCCCGAGCACTATCCTGGGCCTTGAAAAACAAGTCTTATGGCAACATGGCACCCGAGAAAGAACTGAGTCAGACAACGGGACTCATTTCCGAAACAACCTCATAGACACCTGGGCCAGATAGCATGGCATTGAGTGGGTGTATCACATCCCCTTTCATGCAGCAGCCTTTGGGAAAATTGAACGATATAATGGACTGCTAAAGACTACACTGAGAGCAATGAGGGGTGGGACATTCAAACACTGGGATACACATTTAGCAAAAGCCACCTGGTTAGTCAACACTAGGGGATCTGCCAATTGAGCTGACCCTTCCCAATCAGAACTCTTACGTACTGTGGAAGGGGATAAAGCCCCTGTAGTGCATGTAAAAAATAGGCTGGGGAAAACTGTCTGGGTTATTCCTGTCTCGGGCAAAGGCAAACCCATTCGTGGGATTGCTTTTGCTCAAGGACCTGGGTGCACTTGCTGGTAGGTAGGTCCAGCAGTACTGAGACAGTAGGTGTAATGCAGTCCCAGGCTATCTCTCAGGCACAGAAGCAAAAATACAGGTATATGTTTTCTCACTGAAACTGGTGAATATCCTCTTAGCTCTGGCTATACACAGACCTAGTATGCAGCTATGTAAACATACCATTCCTTAATCATCTTAGTAGAGATTTTCTTCAGCTGTTTTACTTAGAGTTCTTTTTTTCTTGATTATGGACAGTCCAGATAAGACAAAATCAGTGCCTTGGACACTGGCTAGTACTTTTCAATCTTTTACAGAAAACCTTTGCTCTGGGATCAAAAGTGAGTGAGTTTTTTGTAGCTGCATTACAATGATGTCTCATTTGGTTGTTTTTTTTTTTTTTTTTTTTGACGGACTTGTCCATTTTGGCCTTTCTGTTCTTCAGTCATTTTCAGCAGATGAACTCTCAGGTTATAACAAAAAACTGTATTACAGATATACCATCTTGTACTTTTAATGTCTGCATTTATTCCCAGTTTTAGAATTTCAGTCCTCAAGGTCACCTAGTTCTTTCTGATCTTTCTGAGTTAGTAACACTCCTTCACTTTCTCACCAGTACATTTTATTAGCATGCACTTTTCAAGTCATAGTCCTTTTTGAAAATGTATTATGAAATAAGAAAACAGAATGATCTTTGACCTATCCTTTCATAGATATTTCCCCTTTCAATATTACTTTGATACCGGTATCAACTTGCTATTACTTCCGTTACTTGCTATTCCTTCCCCTTCAACCAATTCCTAGTTTAATATTTTTTTGCATCCTAACTGAGTTTCTCTAATAGCACCGTATCAAAAACTTTAATGAAATATTTTAGTGAACTCCAGGCAGATTATATTTGTGATATTTCCCTTTTCCAGAAAATCATTCACTTTATCAGAGGAAGACGTCAGTTTATTTCAGTGTAATCTATGTAAGTCCATGTTGTATTTAAGCTCCTTTTCCATTTACAGAAATGTCTTTTGCTGTTCTTTACTCTCATTCCAGCTTCCTATTTCATATTTGTATAGCTTTGAGATCATGCCACTGTGTTTTGTCTCAGCCTTTCCCTTCCCTCTCCTTCCCCTCCATCTTTATTCAAAAGAAATGCTGCACTCACTACTTCCAGTTGTGAAGTATCACCCTACAGTTGATAGATTTATTAAAAATAACTGCTATCAGGCCTGAGCTTTCATTTGTCAGCTCAGATGTAGAGCTTATCAGGGCTCCCCATCCTGAGTGTACTAAGTAATGTAAGCTTCGTTTCCACCTCTGTTGTTATTTGTTTTCTTGCCCCTGTTCTCATGAGCATTCCTGCCTTTCTCCCACGTTCACTATCATCGTCTTTATCAGAAAATAAGGCAAAGCACTAATTCTGTCTGGGAGCCACCCTTATCCTTTAGCTGTATTCCATTCTCCATCCTTTTTCTCTTTGTTATTTATATGGTTGAAGAATCTTTTGTTATTTTTTGTGATATTCTTTGGATACCATGATGATAAAAGTATAGAGATATAAAAGAGATTGGGTGGATTAGAGAGACAGACAGATATCTTGGTGTCAGACCTATGCTTATGTTCATTTCTTTTCCCTGGTGCTAGTAAAAATGATCAGACTCTCAGAGAGGAAAGAAAGCCCTTTACTGCAGCCTTAATTTAGTACTGGATGTGAACAAAGGATGTGATTGAATAAAGCTGTGCAAAATACAAAACCTTGGGCTCGTGTGAATTGAACAGTCGGCTCACCACAAACATAGCGTGAGCTTGAGGATAATAACTTTTCTGCAGAGAAGCATCTGCTCATTTTGAAGCAGGTGGGGGTGATGCTGTGAATGATGTTAAGTATTAGAAGCTGCTATCAGCTGAAGTTTCATAATGTAGCCTTCTACCTCAGGCAGCCTCTCTTTCCTTCAAGTTAACATCTCTTTTCTTCCACAAAAGAGCTTGTCAAGGTGTTTCTTATTTAAATTAATCTTTAATTAGTGTCCTTATTCTTCCCTTTCTTCTCATCTGTTCCTAGATGTACTTGAAATGCACTAAATGCCCTTGAGTATATTCCTTCATCCCAAATGGTTCTTGACCCAACTGCCTTGCAAGTATTGATGTTTCTCAGTTAATAAAAACAAATTGTAAAACATCTAAGTGTATATGGGCTAACAATTTTTGAGAAGATTTTGAAGTTCTGTTACCGAAAGTCATCGGCTCTCTGGCCAATGTGCTTCTATACAGCTCTAGAGTGAAGCTGGGACTTACTTCTAACCACGAAGTGGACTTAATTACTTTTTTCTTTCTTTTTTTTTGTAGCTTTCAGGACTCTATTCCCTTTTTGGGAGAAGAAGAATGAACTACTACTGTTTTATTCACCTGTGCCAGAAACAGCTGAAATGGGAAAGAAAAATTTGATGCCACAGGCCAATTCTATTTCTAGTAAAAGATAAATTTAGATAGCAGAAGGGGAAACAATTCCTTTAAAGGTATGTTGTAACAAGGTGTCTTTCTTCTAATTGTGGCTAAGAAATAAGTAAAAATCCTTTTTTCTCCTTTTCACTCATCAGCCAGTAGAGGGGAAGCAAAAAGGTACTTTTACTGTAAAACTTCCTGATTTAGCTCCTGGGACAGTAAGAGATATATCCAAGAGGAAAGAATACTCTTTGGATTCTGTGAGGATCAAACAGTAATTTAGATATTACTATCTGGACATGCAGAATATGATGCTGAGTAGAACAGCAGGGATAGTGCCGAGATGCATTACAAAGAAAGCTATTTTTTATGATTTCTGTCCATCACACTAATACCAACCTTTTGGATAACCTTGATAATATATGAGGTGAGAAGCTACAACCTAGCAAGGAGGAAAGGGTGAGTGAAAGGCAAAAAATATCTGAGCACTATCACAGAGGGTGGCAGCTTTGATTATAATGCAGGAGACACCTGTTTAGCTTTTAAAGCTAGCTTTTTTATAGTTGGTCCTTTCACCTTCCTAGCTAAAAGTGAAAGTTGAGGTCTTCCCAACCCATCCCCAGATGAAGTTATTCCCAGTCCAACCAGACTAGGTTGGAAATAACTTGAGAGATAAGGCCTTAGGCAAGGAAGAGTTTATGTAAATTAAGAGTTTATGGAGGGATATAATTTTAAACCTCTAGTCACCACATGCACAACTGCAATCAATTTTGTCAATTATTGCATTTAATAAGTTAAAAAATAATAACGCACAAAAACTATCATAATAAACAACTTTTCCATTTGCAAGTAATTGGATAGATACTTTCAGATTTTTTTAAAAAAGCTTGTTATATGCTCTAAAAACTGGTTGTCTGAAGAAAGATATTGTATATATTGTGCACCACTGGAATTTCTTAAGTGCTCCTACTGGCTTCCATCCTCATTAAACTACTCAGTGTGTGCTCTCAGTTGGACAGAAACTTTATAACTTTGAAGTAAGTCAAGTGGAGCTCACACTAGGCATGAAGTGCTGTGGTTTCAAAGAAAAAAGAAGAAAAAAAAAGAGTCCAAGGAAATGCAGTCACAGTTGCTCAAAATCATGTCACTGAGTATCATTTCTTTCAACTCTCATTTCATCTTGGTTGGAAAGTTCACATTCTTTCAGAATACACGGTTGTGGGGCACAAGCTTGAAGTTCCTTTCTTTGTTGTTAGGAAGCAGTTATGCAATAAGCATTACTAATTACAAATTGTGTAAATAAAGGAAAAACTTTTGAGACAGAATTAGAAAACATTGAATTCCAGCACTGGAGACACCATTATTTATTTTCAATGCTTAAAGCCCATCAGTATCATTGGAATTATAAGTAAGATTCTCTAGGGATGACTACCTGAGACATGCAAATGAACCCAGTCATATAGCTGTTAATAGATCTTCAGTCTAAAACTATATCCTGAAAGCATTTGGTATGTGCACCAGGCAGATTTTTGTTGCAGTGGGATATGGGAGTTCTAAGGGACTCCATGCTTTTTACTAGGAGAATGAAATTCTTGCATTAATTATAGTACTGTGGTGGTTTCCTTGTCTACTGCAAGAAGCATCTATTCTGTCTGGAAAAAGAAAGTCAGCAATGTGCACTTTATATCTTTCTAAATAGAGAGATTTAGGACATTTACAAAATAGAAGTGCCTGACACTTTTAAAGCACTCTTTGATGTTACCTGACTAGCATTCATTAACACAGAGCTCATAAGATCAAACCATGTTTTAACCACATTGGAGCTATAGCTCTGCTGCTTTCTACCCCCCAGAATGGTCATTTTGTACAATGTAGATGGGGTTTAAAGGAATGTCAAAATGTCACTAACCACAGAGGATAAAGAAAGGAGGTCAGAAGCAGAAAGAGAATAGCGAGAAAGCAGTATGAGTAATAGAAAAAAGGGAAATTATCTGCTACAAAATTGCAAGCCACCCACCTCTTTGGTTTTGTTTTGTTGGGGTTTTTTCTGAACAAAATGCCTAATTTTGCTGTAAGCACAACCTTTATATTCCAAGGAACTGGATATCAGAAAGAAAAACAAAAACAAAAACAAAAACAAATACCTAAGTGGAAAACCAACATATTTTTCCAAAAGCTCCCCTGCAAATCTTTCGTTACATGTATAGACCAAAACTTTACTTATATTAATGTACATCAGCTGATGGCCATGGGTGTAAATTTCTATCAAGCTGAGATTCACTGATCATTTCTGTCACAACCCTGAGGCTTAAACTTGTAATCTACTTGCTGTTGTATCCTCTCAAGATTCACATTATGACAGATCCCCAGATCCCCAATAAACATTCTGGGCACACAGGGAACTGGAAATCTAAAAACTGCCATCATCCTCTAACACAATTTCTTGGCCTTTGATAGCTTTGTTTTTCTCTGTGTCCCCTGGCTAGCATCTAAATTGTGACACTTAATTGAGTTTGGCCCTTCACTTTTCTTGTGTTTGATGAGACCTGTAGCATCATCTGGCAAATGGAAAACATGGAAGAAACAATCTTGGACTGTGATTCCCATTATTTTTATATTCTTTGTGCATGGGTCTTCAGTGTAAAATGAATAGGCCATCCCTTCGACACAGGTGCCTCCTCCAAAACATTCCCTCCTACTGAATATAATTGTCTGATTTCCTTTCTTTTTTTTTTTTTTTGTATAGTTACAATTCTGACAAGAAGTATGGAGAAAAATGTTCCCTTAATGCCTTGCAGTTAGGACATTCTCTTGGAAAGTGGGAGTTTTAGATTCTAACTCCTTCCATTAGTGGAAGATGAGGAACATATTTTAGCATACGGAGACTGGACCTCTTTAGGTATTTTCCTCCTGCCTCTAAATCACAGCTTGTTAAGTACTTCTTACCTCAGGTTGGGGAAAATCTGTGTCTTGTGAATAGCATTCAGACATCTAAGAAACTTTTCAGTCTGCCTAGGCTTAGACTTCTGATGATCAGATAATTGAATGGTAAGTAGGGTGAAGTAGGGCCTCAAATTTCACATCACATTGATCTATGCAGTCTCATTATATTTCTTAGATATTGTAGACACTTGCTGTGACACCCTAGCAAAAAGAATGTAAAATACTATCTCTATATAATAAAAGAAATTACTTTCAGGAAAAAAAAATCAGACACTGGAAAAAAACTTTAGGCATTTAATAAATATTTCAGAAAAAACTGAAGAGAGAGGAGAAAGTAAAGATGACATTTATTTCACACTTAAACTTTAATTATTCAATATGTCTTATATGATCTTTCAGATATTCTAATATCTCAAAGACATTTGCTTCCAGTGAGGATGTTCAGCATCTCCCAGAAATTGCCTTATACCAAGCAGGACTGGGCATCAAAGTGTTTTTAACTGACATTCTTTTAATTGCTTCATCCTCTGAAAGAAAGCCTACATTTAGACATAAAACATCAATTAATTTATTTGCTGTTTTAATGTCTGAATTAGGAGCTTGATACTGGGAAATAAGAAATTTGAGAAAGGCAAATGTATATTACTTATTTGTTTAATAACACAGAAGAAATGATTATTTTATTTGCACAATATAGAATCTGGAAATCAAGAATTACTGGTTATCTTACGTAGTTATACTCACAGCACATGCTTTTTATATCACTATAAGTTTAGAACAAAATAGCTTTTTTCTACTGTTCAAACATCAAATATACTAGTGTTTGAAACATAGTTTAGCCCTTCTGTCACCTAATCTTTTATGCTTTCCTTCTAGAAGCTCATTTCAATCAGAGAAGATCAACTCTTTTCTCTCGAGAATATTATCTATATCCAAGAATAAGAATTCCATACTGGTGACTAAAATGTCCTTGAAATTAGAGTGCCAGGACTTTAAGGTCTTGCTGTAATTTTTTACTGTTATAATTAATGAATCAAATTAAGTACTTTGTTTCTGAGGTATTCATTATATGCACCTTGGTGGTACACTGCAAAGGTTATCTTATGTTTTGAATTTCCTAACAGAATTTCAGTACTTATTCATGGATCGTAGACTTCTAACTATACCGTCTCTAAAATGAAAACTTAAAATCACATCTATTTTTAGGTAATACTGGCTAAAAATAAGGAAATATTATCTGAAAATTCAAACAGTTTAAAGAAAGAATGAGCACATAAAGTTATTTCCTTTCACACAAACATTATGTCCAAAATGTTCTTTTGTTGTTTTTTTGTGCTTTGTTTGTTTATTTGTTTGTTATGCTTTATGTATGCATATGCTTTATGTTTAATGGGTTAATGTAAACACAGGTGAGCTTTCAGTGCCTATTCGTTGCATGGTGCCACCAGTCACTAAAGACAAAGAAGTAAACAAGGCCATGCATGACTCTAGTCAAAAGAGTCTTGAAGCAGCAAAGACTTCATTTTATCACTTCATTAATGTGTACAAACCTATGAAATGAGAAAAATGATACAAGTTCCAGCTCTGTCATGCACAGAAATGTCTGCAGGCTTATGAAGACCTATTTCATAATGGGTAATAAGTAGTATCAGAAATTGTCAAAATGCCACTGAAGAGCAGGACCTTAAAGGACTCATACATTTATGAGTGACGCATTCTGATCTGTAATTCCAGAATCAACCAGTGTTAAACAGCTGTGTTCCTTACACAATAGGTGAAAACATGTAAAAAAATTTTTGAGGTAAACTGAAACATGATGACATCTCTTTGCAAGCTATCACCTCAATACTGTTGATTTCAACATCAATGAGAATTCTCAGCAGAATGATTAAGTTACTTATTTTTTGCAATTAATTAAAAATGTGTGAGGCACGTGATAGTAGATTAAGTAAATATGCTGTTCTCATTTACCTAGTGATAACTTATTCATGTAGTCTTACCCTCCGTGTCTTGGGAATTCAAAACCATGGTGTATTAGAATCATGCTGACCCAATACGGCAAAGGTGTTTATTTGAAACCTCACTTCAGGTTTGATTCTGGAGTCAGAGCTATTTTCTTTCATAAACCACAGCTTAGATCCTTCTCTGAGTACGCATGCTACCTTTACTGAATTTTTAAAATCTTACAGAATATAAGAAGTGAATTAAAGGACAGCAAAATGAAATGCTACCCCTTTGGAATTAAGGAATCAAAGTGAGGATGCAAGAAAACCTTCAAGAACAACAGCACTCATTTGTCTTATCTGTACAGAGAAGATTTAGCAAGGGCAAACATGGGGTAAATGATTTTTAAAAAGTACATCACAGGGGGTCGGCACACATAACTGAACCATGAGCTAAGCCCCACAAAACTTATTTCACAGCCAACTCATTTCACAGCCAACTGATTTCACAATCAGACCTTTTGATCTAAAGTATCTAAATCCAGTTGACAGCCGGTCACGAGCAGTGTTCCCCAGGGCTCAGTGTTGGGGCCAGCTCTGTTTAATATCTTTATCCATGATCTGGTAGAGGGGATCGAGTGCACCCTCAGTAAGTTTGCGGATGACATCAAATTGGGCGGGAGTGTCGATCTGCTCGAGAGTAGGAAGGCTCTACAGAGGGATCCTAACAGGCTGGATCAATGGGCTGAGGTCAATTGTATGGGGTTCAACAAGGCCAAGTGCCGGGTCCTGCACTTCAGTCACAACAACCCCATGCAACGCTACAGGCTTGGGGAAGAGTGGCTGGAAAGCTGCCCGGCGGCGAAGGACCTGGGGCTGCCGGTGGATAGCCGGCTGAACATGAGCCAGCAGTGTGTCCTGGTGGCCAAGAAGGCCAACGCCACCCTGGCTTGTAGCAGGAATAGTGTGGCCAGCAGGACTAGGGCCGTGATCATGCCCCTGTACTCAGCACTGGTGAGGCCGCACTTTGACTATTATGTTCAGTTTTGGGCCCCTCACTACGAGAAAGACATTGAGGTGCTGGAGTGTGTCCAGAGAAGGGCAACAAAGCTGGTGAAGGGTCTGGAGAGCAGGTCTTATGAGGAGAGGTTGAGGGAACTGTGGTTGTTTAGTCTGGAGAAAAGGAGGCTGAGTGGAGACCTTATCACTCTCTACAACTACCTGAAAGGAGGTTGTAGTGAGGTGGGTGTTGTCTCTTCTCCCAAGTTACTAGCAATAGGATGAGCGGAAATGGCTTAAAGCTGCACCAGGGGAGGTTTAGATTGGATATTAGAAAAAATTTCTTTACTGAAAGAGTGGTCAGGCACTGGAACAGGCTGCCCAGAGAGGTGGTGGAGTCACCATCCCTGGAGGAGTTCAAAAAATGCATAGACGTGGCACTTTGGGACATGGTTTAGGAGACATGGTAGTGTTGGGTTGACAATTGGACTTGATGATCCTAGAGGTCTTTTCCCATCTAAATAATTCTATGATTCTATGATCTTTAGAGGAGTTGAAAGCCTAAATAAATATGAAAATTAAAAGATGAGTAGAAGAAGTAGAATTAGAAGAAGTCAAAAGAACCAATTATTATATCATAGAGTGTATTTTCCTACTTCAAGCACATAAGTAGCCCCCTTTATTTTTTTATGTATTTTATTACTAAAGTGTATTTTTTAGCGGGAATTTAAGTGAATAAAGAGAAGTTCATGAGCACATGGGCTTGAAGAAGTTATTCCAAACTTAAAGGAAGTATTGTGTAAAAGAAAAAAATCAATAAGAAATGAAATTAATGCTGAGCTTGGTTTCACTTATGGAACAGAAGTGCCTGTAATGGTTACTCAGAGAAGATTTTGGCCAGGTGTGTTTTGACAAAAGGTCTAGATGACAAGGAGAAAATTTTACTCTGGTATTTTTCTGAGAATGAAGAGTAAAAACAAAGCAAATTGAATTGAAAATGTTCTCAGAATTTGTTATGTCATTATGTATCTCACTGAAAATATATTTTTTTAGTCTAATACGGACTGAGGACATAGTTTTGTCTTCGGTTTTATATAATTTGAACCATACAGCTTCCACAGGAGGACATCCAAATAATTAGACTAGGAAGCAAGGACACTTTTTTTGGAGCTGTTGACTCTGCAGAAGAAAATTTAAGATTTACAGAACAGGAGGAGAAGTTTCTGGTCTAAAGGGTAGAATAAAGGAAGCTGTTCAAGAAGTTCTATTAAATTGTGCTGAACACTTAAACTCAGCAATTTTTTTCTGGCTTTCCTAAGGAAATGAGGTTTTACCCTGTTAACTGTTAGTGTCTGTAAATAACTTTTTAATTGTATTAGAAAGTACAGAGATAAAGGATGCTATTCCACAGGAAACTAGGCTTCATTAATTCCACTGCATGTAGAAACTTTTTTTTAAGACATAGTGTTAAGGATTCCTAAGGGTTAATATGTTTAAGGAAAATGAAAATTTTTCTACTTTTCTGAAATGGAATAGGATATTATCCTATGAAGTCTTGTAATTTTCATTGTGCAGATTCAGCAGAAAGGTGGCTTTCCAAATAAGTAGAAATTGCAGAAATTATTGTTTTCTGAAAATGAAATCAGTTTGAAATGGCAATTACATTTGCTGCTGAAGCCTATTTCTCACCAAATATTTACAACACATAAGTTCAGAACATGAAAAGTACATTGCTGTCTATTAATTTAATGAAAAATATGAAAGCTGTAGGTGTATGTTTGTCTCTGTATTGTGGGACTTTGTTTCTAATTCTTTAAAGTAGATTTTACTGATCTGTAATATTCCTAGTACATTTCATGGGAGTAACATCTGCATACATGACAGTTAATCAGTCTGTTAATTTTTCAAACTATCTCCTGCATGGTAAATTAGTTGCTATTTTCACAAGGTAAGGGAACAATGATTTCATCAGGTGCTGGAATTAAGAGTATGTAATTAGCTTGGCAACTGTGGCACAGAGATTAAGTTGTTGTGCTTCGTTAATTAATAGGAAAATAAAGTGCCAGCTACATACTAGACTGATATAGTACTGTTGTCCAGGGCATCAGGACTTCCCTCTTTGGTCATTTCAGAATTTTTCTGTAGGTGGCTTCAGGATAGCTGTGTACAAGCAGAGTGAAACTGATTTTTTGTGAAATGTAGGATGCTTGAAATAAAACCTGAAGAGTTCAGATACTTGGAGGATATTCCCTGACATGAGAATTAATTCATTCCTTTGTTCAAAACTTCACCCTAATTATTGATTGAAGGCATATTTAACCTCACATCATCTGTCAGGCAGGTGGAGTAAGTTTTGGGCTGGGCTGGTTTACTATTCATGCATTAGGAATTGTGGTCTTAATACATGCAGCCACAAATGGCAGCAAAGGGAGTGTTTCTTCTTGCATCGCCCTTCACTACATGGAGGAGATATTAGCAGTGACTTCCAAGTAGTGCCTGGTTATTCAAAGCAGGGTTCATTGCACAGTGTTTTTCCTTTTCTTCTGTAAGTGAAGAAGAGGCAGGAGTTGCTGACACCATTGCACATGAGGGTAATTTCATAGCACTAAGAGTAAACAAAACACAGCTCAGCAGCCTAATCAATATAGCCACACACACTGAATTGTTTCTAGATATGCATCATATTTACATTCACAACATCAAACATCTTATTCCGAATCCTAGAAAATAAATCCCACAACTGAAGAGAAATAGTATACTGATTCTTGCTAAATCAAAGTTAGCCATCAAATTAGGGTGCATTTTACCTTATTCACAGGGTTGTTGAAAATTTATAGAAGTACCTGTTGGATTAACTCCAGCTTTATGTATAATAGGCTATCCCTCTTTATTGCATGGCGTGTCATATTCTATGGTTCTATGAAAATCACTAACAGTTCTTCTGAGTGAAAAAACCCAGAGAAGGTTAAAAACATTAACTTTAGGAATCTTACGCATTCAGCCCAGCTCTCTGTGTCGAGCTGGTTTGAGGATGTTGTAGTCAGTTATTGTATTCTTTATTCTTGAACACTGAAAGTTGGGATGTCAGCTTTCTTTGGTCGTGAAAAACTTTCTAAGTCAATCAGTATTATCTGTCAGTATGTCACCAACAGTTTTGGTTTATGGGTTAGTAATTCCTCTGTCATGAGGTAGATGGTTTAGATTTTGATATTCTAAGCTAGCATTATCGTTAATATAAAGACAACATAATTTCCCTCCAAATTGAAATTGTCTTCTTCATATGTCAAATTTGCCACTCATTACTGAAATGGTATCTATAGAGATTAATGAATAACGTTGAAGACAGTGTGTGAAGGTTTTTTTTTCTCTGAATACAAGTATGCCTTTATAGATCATTTCCCATTCAGTAATTTTCCTCTTAATAAGACCTCTTATTCTAACATTCACATTTCTAATTTCAGTAGAAAAGTCAATTTAAAACACAACTTACCTTAATGTGAATAAAAAAGTGAAACTTCAGTTTACTACTGTCTATCAGTAAAGTATATATCAAATCTTGAAATATTTTCAAAAGGAAGTATTGCTGAAACATGATTAGGAAATTAATCCTTAATTCTGCACTTGCATGTATTTCAGTTGTGTTTTAGTTACAAGAAAGAGGTATAGGTACATATTTTTTTTTCAAGAGAGCACGTAGGGCTTTAAGTTAACAATCTGTGGGGTTGGGAAAATGTGTACAAAAGTGATGGAAACATATTTGTATTCTCATAGGGTAATAAATGATCTGTCATCACTAATAGCCACAGGAAACGTCTGGCAACTCAACCAGAATAAGTAAGAAAAGAGCATGACAGCTCGTCATTACCAAATGAAGCTGAGACATTAAAGGTATTCAATCATAGTATTTTACCAGTACACCTGGATTCTCTTTATTAAAAAGGCATTTATCTAATGATGCATAGCAAGGTATTTCCAGTAACTGAAGATGGTTTTCCCAATGGAAAGTGGATTGCAAAGGACCAGAGGAAAAATAATCCTGTATTATAGTGTTGCAAGGCCCAGAGTGTGAGTGCTGGTCCTGCATATTTTTCTGTACACACTTAAATTTGTGCATATGAGAAGTTCAGTTGTATGTTATATATGAATATTCACATACATAAAGTTACTAGTAAGCTTAAAATAATGGAGACTGACTTTTGGCTGTGTGTGATCAATCCATACAGATTTGAGGACCTGGAGAACATATTTCTCAGGTACAGTTCCACTGACAGAAAGTTTGTTGTCTTCAGTGAAAACACTTCCTTGTGCTTCCGAGGGATTCTGTTCCAGACAGAAATAAATTCAAATAAATTAGGAATGGCTCGTGGATTTTCCATAAGTAAAGAAGGTGAGAAATTAATCCCATGAATGATTCACTGCAAATTACTCACTCAGCTCAACCACACTCAAGGAAATTGGTAGTCAAAATAATTGATTATAATTCCATGAATTTTTTTCTTGCTTATTCAACCTGAAAAAAATATATACCCTAGAGTAGTGCTGTTCAGAATCTCTTTATTTGGATGTAGCAGGAAATTCTGGTGTTGCATGCACCTGAGGGGATAAGAGAAACCTGAGAAGTAGCAATAATGGGATTTTTCTGATGCTTGCACATGCCCCATGCTGAAAGGGGTGAGGAAATTCATCTTCATGTAAAAAGGAATGTGTATTCAGAGAAAATTATATCTTTGGAATTCCTGTACAGAATTTTTTTTTTTTTTTTTGCAATTCAATACATAGATGAAAAAGAATAATTTTGTAATCATTATAAATTTGCTTTAATCACACTTTTGTTTCTTGAGTTATTTACCAGGAAATAGAGTACAACTGTGTTTAAAACTGAGATAGTGGCTGCACAAGAGATAAAGTTGCAAAAGCTGTCTTGAAATTGCATGTTTTTTGCATACATACAAAGAATGAATGAAATATTTAGGAGAATTCTTATTCTATATGAAATGACTTGTTTGCACATTCAGGGTCAAAAGATGGTGATATAGTGTCATCCTGTTGTGCCACTTCACTAGGACATCTTAGTGCTGAGTCCTAAGATGAGAGGTAAAAACTGACTTGTGTTTTAGTTTTTGGATGTCCGTGGCTTGTAATGTCTCTGGGCTTGTCACTTTATAAGCAAAAGACACAAAATTTCTGGTTACAAAACACATTTCATAACTGAAAATATTGATGGGAAAAAAAAAAAAAAAAAAGAGAAAGCTTTCAGCTTGATTTATATAAATTCACTGCTTTTTCCCAAACCATATATATCTGATGATAACCAATGACATAAAGAGTATGCTAATATCACCTTAATTTGAAAGTAAGTTTTGCTAATAAAGAGTTTTAAATCAAGTAGCAAGCAGTCTGAGGAGTTTAGACAAAAATAAAATGAACACAAATCTTTTTAATCTTTATCAGTCATTGCTGATGGAAAAGATAAGATGAAATATTTTGTTGTACCTCTAGCCTATCATTATCTTAAATTTTATTGCTAATAAAGTTGTCATTTTTCTCAAGCCTCTCTTTTTTCTTTAGGACAGCATTCTTGCACAAGCTGTTTGCAGTTGTCTGCCAAATTATATTAATTTGCAGCAATTAGTGAAGGAAGGTCAAGCTGTTGTTTTTAACCCTATTAAGACCCTGATAATAATGTAATATGTTAAAAAATTTACCTTGGTAAAGTAAATATTAGACGTGAGAAAATGTAGAGGACCTATGTATTTACCAGGTGGATTGCTAACAGGAAGCCATGCTACTGGCAACTGACCTTCCCCAGAATGCTTATGACAAGAGAGAAATACCTTATGTCATCCTATATATCCTGCAGGGTTAGCTCAACTTATAAGAGGTAGCTTATTATGCCTGCTACACCGGCTAAGTATAGTTTCATGAAACACCTCTCTTCTAACCCAAACCCTCTGAAACTGTAATTATAAGCATAATCTAGTAGGCAATAGTTAGTTTAAAACATAAGCACTTCATTTGTGTTAAATTTTCAGTTCATGAACACAATAGAGTTTTAGTTGCTTAATAGCAATGTATACTACTTAGTTCAAAGTACAGTATAATTTACAGCTACAGAGTACCTATATTTTTATTTCTTCAAACTGACTAGAAAAGTCTGGGAGAAAAGGTACTTTCAAACTGAAGAAAAATTTTAAATATATTTGAAGAAGAAAAGGTAGACTATTGCTACTTTCTCCTTTGTTCTTCTGGAATGTTTACCTTTAGGATTTAATAGATACTGAATTTGGAGTAATAATATCACATCTCAAGTGGGTCTTTATGTCCTGTTATAATACTATGAATAATCCTAATAATTTAGTCATATTTAGTATAGTGTAGATTCTTAATGATTAATATATTACATTTGTGATCTCAGAATATCCATATCAGTGGAGTTAATGTATAAGCCAAAATTCATTATTGTATTCAGAAGCAGGCTAATTAAGAACCTAGCTGTAAGGAAAAGAAATCTCTTATTAAATTAGAAAACTAAATGATAAATTCAATCAATTAATAAGGAATACAGAATACCTTTGATTTTCTTCTAATGTTGCTATTTCTACTTTCATTTATGGGTGAAACGGTTGGTTTTGTAAATAAGTTATCAGTTATGAGTTAATAAGGTTCTTTGTAGATTGGTTTAATTCTGTGCATACTGCACTGATTTTGGAAATCTTTGCTGGAGAATATGATTTTGTGTCATATTGTGTATACAAACAAGTCTTCATTCATCTAC
Source organism: Morus bassanus (assembly GCA_031468815.1). NCBI lineage: Eukaryota > Metazoa > Chordata > Aves > Suliformes > Sulidae > Morus > Morus bassanus. Next base: position 78,850,992 of record CM062568.1, read on the forward strand.
TAACTGTGGATTTTGCAATTCAAGGAATGCATTTGACATGCTGAAAGGCCAACAAGATTTTTGGAGTGCCTGACCTACAAGGAAAAGCTGAGAGAGTTGGCACTGTTCAGCCCTAAAAAAAAGATGGTGAAGGCAAGACCTTACCACTGTCTATAACAACCTAACAAGAAAGTGTAGTGGAGATGGAGGCAGACTCTTTTTGGAGGTGCACATGAAAGGACAATAAGCAATGGACACATGTTGAAACAAAGGAAATTCTAAATTGATAGTAAGGAAAAATTTAATAAAGAGGATAATCAAATATTATAACCAGTTGCCTAGAAAGTCTGTGGCATCTTCATCTTTTTACTATATTCAAAACCTGACTCTGTAAGACCCGGAGCAATCTGATGTAAAATGACTAGGTTTTGAGAGGAGAGTTGGACCACATGACATTTAAAATCCCCTCCAGCCTAGATTATTCCATGACTCTATTTTATAATTCCATGAAATAAAGAAAAATAAAAAAGTTTATATAATTTTTCTTATCTTTACACTTCAGAAAAAGAGCTAATCAAGGAGAGGGAAATTGTTCATTCATGCAGTAGTGTACAAAAATATCTGCCAGTGTTTTTTCTGTTGTTCATCTGTTCTATTTCTTCTGCTAGAAGTTCAATAAGACAAAGGGTGGAGCACCTTTCCTTGCATTTTTCGCCAATTTTTATAATCCTTTATGTGCCTCAGCACTGAATACATCATGACTGTACTCAAACAAGTAGAGATCTCAGAAGTATCAAGGACAGTCTTTTCATTTACTTACTCTGCTCTGTCTCTGAAATGCCCTTTAGCATGATATTTAAAGTCTGTCATTGTTTTCAGCACAATTCATCCTCTCTTTCTATCCAGCCTGTTTTATCTTCCTCCCATTTTCTTCTATATTTCAACCTGTTCCCCTTTCCATCCTAGCTAAGGGCTCTTCCTCTTCTCAATTTTATCATTCCTTGATTTTAAAGTAGTTCTGTAATGGCATTATTTCATGATCTTGTAGTGGCTTTGTCTTAGTTTCTTACAGCTTAGCTATGTTTTATTATCTTCTTTACGGTTAGTATGATCTCATCCATTTATAACTACTAAAGAGACTTGGTGTGTATAATCTCAGCCAAGTTGCAGAACCTTTACATTTGATGCTTTCCCCCTGCCTTTTTATAGAGATATTGTAATACCCCAACAGAGGGGGAATATATATGTTTTTTAATATACTAATGACCATTTCAAGTAGACTGGAAAGTTCTATACAATTATTCTTTACCTTAGTGCAGATTTTTATCTGGTGTGCTCTGCAAGTAATTATTGTTTTTATCATACAACAAACTGATGTTGATGCCATATTGTGTTCAACACTAAATGGAAAGTTGGTGCATTTTTTGCAGTTGAATGTCTGCCTGCTACATTTATTGGAGCATTCTTGATGTTGCCCATAGTCCTTGTAAAGCAGAAAGAAACAGGGTAAGAATAAACAGCTTTATCTGCAGACCCAGTCCCAGATGTTTTTGTTACAAAAAGAGAAAAAGGTGGTCTTATATACTGCAGTAAAGAACAAAAATTAAAACATCAAGAGAAAAATCATCTTGATGACATATGTAATCAACAACATATAATAATAAATCATTGTATCTGGGTAATAAGAGATCCTTATTGTGACATTAAGGACATCCCACTTCCCAAGTGGTGATTCCCACATCCTCACATCCCACTTGTGACTTCCCAAGACAACTTCAGTTAGATGAATTATCAGCTGTATTTAAGATAGTTTTCTCAAATTTATAGTAAAAAAGGTATACCTATTTTTAGGGTTTTTTGCATACAGTTTTAGACAGTTCATCAAAGAATAGGAGTAGAGCTGTTGAAAAATAGTATTCTGATATTTACATACCTCTACTTTTCCTTTTTTATTTAGGAACATTTCTCAGAATTTTAAAATATAAACTAGAAAATTATACAGAATAATAAAGCTCATTCTTCCATCTTAACATTTTGTCAGGGTCCCAAGGGGGCCTCATGCAAGAAAGCAGCGTGGAAGATGCAGTTCAGACCAGGAGCCAGGACAATTACGGGGAGGAGCCATGAAGCACACACGTTACATTTCTCATAAGACAGAACTGTGATTTATGTTTGAGGAATGAAATAAATTGTTACAGGATGAAATGAGCAGTCATACAGTACAGATCTAGGAACACTTGGATTGTATTTTCATTCAAATACTCTTGACAAGTCTATATAGCTGAATTTCTTGCTACTGGGTAATCTGATACACAGATATGATTAGAAGTGTATTAGAATTAAACTAATAACTGAAAATGAAGCAGATTTCAAAGTGTTATTGTTTTCACAGGAGCAAACTGTTGAAGCTATGATGAAGATCATGATAATGATGAAATCACTTCTGACAAAGACACATTGGAATATTTTTTAATATAGCATTAACAACTCCCCTGCCTCCTTCAAACCAAATGGTTGTTCACCTGAGCTATTAACTCTGTAAAGATGTTCCACTACACAGACTTAACTTGTCTGTGTATTTGATGAGGGAGGCTGATGGGTCTCAGCATAGGTTGCTGCGTTCAGCGATTTGCATGTCATAAGCTCTCATCTCAACATGGAAATCAAGCCCATTTTTCACTGTCGTTCTTTCCACTCTGTGCTCTAACCCTCTGAAAACATCTCCCCCGCCAGTGCAACTCATAGCAGCCACTCACATTGTAATTATATGAGCAGCCAAAAGCCTAGTGATTTATTGGCTTTTCTAGCTGGGATAAAATGTAAATCTGGATAATAGCTGTCATTTTCAGGTTCGGAGCTGGGAATGTGAGATAGAGATTGATTTTTAACTGTCCATTTCCTTAGCTGAGAACATTATGCAGTGTTTCATTTTGGCTTGTGCTGAATGTCTGTCACTGCAGACACAACACCTGACCACATCAGGGTGTCTAACCCCTTTTAAAATTGTTTTGTTCTGGCACCTTCTAGAAATTCTTCATCAAAACCAACTTTCATTTGTGACTGAATGTTCTCAAGACTAGACAATATTTAATAATTTGTGGGTTTTTTTCTTTTTCTTTTTTTTTTCCTCCTCCTCTCCCTGCAACCCTTCCCTAAGACACTGAAAATTTGAAAAAGCAACCAGTAGATCATAACGTTGGTCCATGAATTTATTATCCAAAGAAACTAGAAAGCTGAATAATATTAACACAGCTGATGAACACTTGTCTTCATACCAATATTTGTTTCAGCTCATGGTGGAAACCCTTTTTCTGTTTTACTACATATTAAACAGACTTCATAATGCCATACCAATTTATTCTGTATTTGAAATGCCAATATTGAATATAGAGGATTATAGGTTGACATGATTTCTTTGCAATAGCAAATAGCAATATTATCCATATTGCCTTTCGCATAAAGAGTAGGCACCACGGAATAAAGAAGTTGTTACTGTACTATGGTATATTGATATTACTGATCCTTTCTATATGAGACATCTTAGCTAATAAACTCTTCCAATTTTTTTCTCTGAAGCAAAATTCACCAAAAAACAGTAACAAGGCCTCTCCATAAACACACATCTATGAGCAGTAAAGCAAATATTTCTAAAAAGACGTAGATAATATACAGTGCTAAAAGGATTACTGTCAACGTCATAGTTTCTGACAAGTCCATGTTTTATCTGAATGAGAGCAGAGACTGAGTTTAATTCTTCCAAAAGGAGTTCCCTGTTGATAGGGTAGCTGTCTCTCAGATTTTTTTATTTTGTTAAAACCTCTGTATTTATGGAACTAGTGAGAAACTGTCTCTGCAACAATGCTTGTGGACTAGAAATAACCTATGATAATATCCACCTGTAAATATTCCAAATCTGTGGTTTGCTGCAAAAAAATACAGAAATGAAGCTATGTTTGTTTTCATTTGGTTCAAAGAAACAGAATAATACCCAAACAATATAGATTAGGTGAAGAGTGAAAGAAGTTACAGAAATAGACCATATCTGAAAACAAACATACATTTGTGTGAATTATTAATGGAGAAAGTAGATTTTGAAAATGAGCTTCAGTGAATGCAAACATAAAAAAATCTTTCTGCAGATAAAAGAAAATATCTCTATTCTTTCCTAAGTATTTTAAATTAAATATAATCTTTACATAATAATATGATATCTGGCCATGTTTTACATATGGGGCAAAGCACAGCACTTGTACAAAATAAAAAGAAAAAAACCTCCCACAAATAATAGCAAATCAGAGTACATTACCTATCTAGTAGAATTTGTCTGTAATTGACAACAAGAATTAATTTTTCATAATTAAAACTTCCCAAACTCCACTGAGTTATGGTACACACACACACGAACAGTCAAAATCTATTAAATCCTTCTTCCTTTAAACCTACCCATCCTATTCCTACCTATCTCCATTTTGCATTATGCAGTGAAAATAACTGGTCCTTACAAGAAGTCTGTGCAGTCAATAGTATTCTAGTTGTTATCAGCTCTTTGATGAAAATGTACATGTTTAAAATACAAATAATACTTCTTTAGGCTTGCAAAACAGGAATATAACTTACATAGAAGCATATCAGTTTTCTTTTTAAAGTAAGAATTAATTTAGTTTATCTTCAAAATATTTTTTTTTTAATTAAAGCCCATTTGTGTTCTGGTTTTGGTTCAGGAGTTGGACTCGATGATCCTTGTGGGTCTCTTCTAACTCAGGACATTCTGATTCTATGATTCTTTGATTCTATGATTCTATGATTCCATGGTTTTGAATGTGGTCTGGCAAGTAACATAATTATAATACAGTAACAGAATTAATTATTTTATTCCCCACTTACTACTAGAAGCATCTGAATTGCTAGTTACTAGGGGAATTGCTGTTGTTTTAATGTGATATCATGATTATACAGAATGAAGTGAACATTAGCAGAAGTCAGATTAGCGAAATTCTTTCTCATTTCATAGTGTGTGTCTTGATATGTCACAGTGACTATTTATTGTTGTTCACAGACACATTGAGTTCCTCCTAGATGCATCTGAATTTGGTAATTTTTGTTTTAGATGAAGTGCTGCTAGAGCTCACTGCAGTTATGTATATCTTTATCAGTAGCCCATCATTTCCTTAGGACTAAGGATTTTGTGCTGGCTGACAATTCATGTTGCTCTCTGTTCACTACCTGCAGAAAAAATCAGAAAAAAATAGCTTTCCCTGCCAAGTACTTTTTGTTTGGGTTGTGTGTTTGTAGAAACTCATTAGGTGCAATGCAATGAAAAATAATATCCTGTTAGGGTGGGGGAAGCTGACTGTAAGCCAGTAAGTCAGCTTCATCTGGGGCCCAACTTAAATGCCTCTATGCAAATACACATAATATGGTGAATAAACAAGAGGAGTTACAGAGATGCACATGACTGCAGGACTATGATCTTATTGGCATCACAGAGACATGGTGGGATGACTCCTATGACTGGAGTGCTGGAATGGAAGGATACAGGCTCTTTAGGAAGAACAAGCAAGGGAGACGAAGAGAGGGTGTCACCCTTCTATGTCAATGACCAGCCGGAGTGCGTGGAGCTCTGCCTGGGGATGGATGAGGAGCTGACTGAAAGCTTATGGGTCAGGATTAAAGGGAGGGCAGGCACTGGTGACATTATAGTGGGGGTCTGCTACTGGCCATCCAATCAGGAAGACCAAGTGGGTGAGGGCCTCTATAAACAGATAGGAGCAGAAAGCCCTGGAGAGAATAGAGGCCCGAGAAAGCTGGTTAATATTCAAGGATCACCTCTTCCAACCTCAGGAGCAATGCACAACAACAAAGAGGAAGTCAGGCAAAAATGCCAGGATGGATAAAAATGGAGCTCCTGGACAAACTCAAACACAAAAAGGAAGCCTGCAGAAGATGGAAGCAAGGACAGGTAGCCTGGGAGGAACACACAGAATTTGTCCAAGAAGCTAGGGATCAGGTTAGGAAAGGTAAAGCTTTGATGGAATTAAATCTGGCCAGGGACAAGGGCAACAAGAAAAGCTTCTATAGGTACATCAGTGATAAAAGGAAGACTAAGGAAAATGTGGGCCCTCTCCAGAAGCAAATGGGAGACCTGGTTATGCAGGATATGGAGAAGGCTGAGATACTCAACTAATTTCTTGCCTCAGTCTTTACTAGCAAGTGCTCAAGCCACACTGCCAAAGTCAGAGAAGCTAAAGGCAAAGGCAGGGACTGTGAGAATGAAGGACTGCCCACAGTAGGAGAAGATCATGTTTGAGACCATCTAAGGAACCTGAAGGTGCACAAGTCCATGGGACCTGATGGGATGCATCTGCAGGTCCTGAGGAAACTGGCAGACTAAGTTGCTAAGCCACTATCCATCATATTTGAGAAGTGGTGGCAGTCCGGCAAAGTTCCCGCTGACTGGAAAAGGGAAACATAACCCCCATTTTTAAAAAGGGAAAAAAGGAAGGCCCATGGGACTACAAGCTAGTCAGTCTCACCTCTGCACCCAGCAAGATTGTGGAGCATATCCCCCTGGAAACTATGTTAAGGCACATGGAAAATAAGGAGGTCATTGGTGACAGCCAACATGGCTTCACTAAGGGCAAATCGTGCCTGGCAAATTTGCTGGCCTTCTACAGGGGAGTTACGGTTTGGTGGATAAGGGAAGAGCAACTGGCATCATCTACCTGGACTTGTGCAAAGCATTTGACACTGTCAGGCATGACATACTTGTCTCTAAATTGGAGAGACATGACTTTGATGGATGGACCACTCGGTAGATGAGGAATCGGCTGTACGGTCACAATCAAAGAGTTGCAGTCAATGGCTCAATGTCCAAGTGGAGATGAGTGAGAAGTGGCATTCCTCAGGCGTTGGTGTTGGGACTGGCTCTGTTTAACATCTTTGTTGGCAACATGGACAGTGGGATTGAGTGCACCCTCAGCAAGTCTGTCGACAACACCAAGCTGTGTGGTGCGGTCAACACGCTGGAGGGAAGGGATGCCATCCAGAGGGACCCTGAGAGGCTTGAGAGGTGGGCCCATGCGAACCTCATGAAGCTCAACAAGGCCAAGTGCAAGGTCCTGCACATGGGTGGGGGCAATCCCAAGCACAAATACAGGCTGGGTGGAGAATGGATGGAGAGCAGCCCTGAGGAGAAGGACTTGGGGGGTGTTGGTTGATAAGAAGCTCAACATGGCCTGGCAATGTATGCTTGCAGCCCGGAAAGCCAAGCGTATCCTGGGCTGCATCAAAACAAGCATGACCAGCAGGTCAAGGGAGGTGATTCTGCCCCTCTGCTCTGCTCTCGTTAGACCCCACCTGCAGTACTGCGTTCAGCTCTGGGGCCCCCAACATAAGAAGGACAAGGACCTGTTGGAGCGGGTCCAGAGGAAGGCCAGGAAGACAATCAGAGGGCTGGAACACCTCTCCTATGAAGACAGGCTGAGAGAGTTGGGGTTGTTCATCCTGGAGAAGAGAAGGCTCTGGGGAGATGTTATAGCAGCCTTCCAGTACCTGAAGGGGGCCTACAAGGAAGCTGGAGAGGGCATGCAGGGATAGGAGAAGGGTTAATGGCTTTAAACTGAAAGAGGGTAGATTTAGATTAGATGCAAGGAAGAAATTCTTTACTCTGAGGGTGGTGAGGCACTGGAACAGGTTGTCCAGAGAAGTTGTGTGTGCTGCTTTTGGCTGGTGTAGAGTTAATTTTCTTCATAGTAGCTAGTATGGGGATGTGTTTTGGATTTGTGCTGTAAACAGTGTTGATATGCAGGGAAGTTTTAGTGACTGCTGAGCAGTGCTTACACAGAGTCAAGGTCTTTTCTGCTTCTCATACTGGCCCCACCAGCAATTAGGCTCAGGTTGCATAAGAAGCTGGGAGGGGACACAGTCATGACAGCTGGACCCAGCTGACCAGAGGGATATTCCATACTATATGACGTCATGCCCAGCTTATAAAGGTGGGGGCAGAAGAAGGAAGGGGGGGACATTTGGAGTGATGGCGTTTTGTCTTCCCAAGTAACATTTATGCATGATGGAGCCCTGCTTTCCTGGAGATGGCTGGACAGCTGCTTGGCGATGGGAAGTAGTGAATGAATTCCTTGTTTTGTTTTGCTTGCATGCACAACTTTTGCTTTACGTATTAAACTGTCTTTATCTCAACCCATGAATTTTCTCACTTTTAGTCTTCTGATTCGCTCCCCCATCCCACCTGGGAGGAGTGAGCAAGTGGCTGTGTGGGGCTTAGTTGCCTGCTGGGGTTAAACCACGACACTGTGGATGTCCCATCCCTGGAAGAGTTGAAGGCCACGTTGGATGGGGCTTTTAGCAACTTGGTCTAGTGGAAGGTGTCCCTGCCCATGGTAGTGGGGCTGGAACTAGATGATCCTTATGGTCACTTCCAAAACAAACCATTCAATGATTCTATGATTCTATGATTGTTTAGCCCTTTGCAACATAATAATGAATATTTTATGCTCAGTGGCTTCAGTTCCGAGTACTGGCTCCACTCTTATGATTCAAAGTTTTACGTTTGCAGATTCATAACAAGTCTACATAACTCCTCTTAAGGGTAATCTTTGATATTATTTAAAGAAAGGGGAAGCTATAATATTCTTAATGTCCTTGTAGAAGCTGAGAATGCCATGTACGATTTCTGTGGTGATACTAAGGAACCCCTACACATAGCTGTATGGGCCATAAGTCGTAAAATGAAATAGATTTTCGAAGCTGGTATTGTCAATATTTCTCCACAACTCCAACTGATTGCATCTGTGGGCAGATATGTTTTTGTCATTGAGCAGATTCATTCCTTTCATATATATTTTTAGCTCTCTAGGTCTCTTCAAAAGATTCTGTTTTTCAAATGTAGCTTGATCATTTCAATTGTAAATGTGGATAAACGGATGGGATAGAAGGACTATGGATAAGGTTTTCTGAACATATTTTTTGTGAGAATTTACAGGTTTTCAGTCCACTCCATTCATTAGGTGCATTACTTGATTTCGGTCATACTTAAAAAACCTCAGTATAATCTATCATGTTTTTTAAGTGCTTCCTAGTCATAGACACAAAGTTATATCGATTTCTTTTTCTTAAGAACATCTCCATGCATGAATTGGAACAATCCATTTCAAGCTTGCAATCTACTTTTTTTTTTTCATTTATTTTTTTGTTAATAAAACAAGATAGGAATCAGTACTGCCTAAAGTTTCACTCATTATGTTTAGATACTTCTTTTGCTAATCTTGTCTTTTTATTTCTCCAGAAATGGTGAATTAAAGTTAATGAGGTAATTTCAATATACAGTATTATTTAAGTAAATAGAGATATGTGTATCTAAATTAAGTCTTTGGAGTTCTGCACTATGGAAGCAACAATTGCATCTAAAAGGTCATAAAAGGAATGTGGTAAGCTAGTTTTAACACTTTCAGGTATACACACTAATCTACTAAGGCTCTGAGTGACATGAAAATGCAAGGATATAACTCTCTTTCTTCCTCTCCCTTCCCCCCACACCCCCACCCTTCTTCCTCTCTTTCTGTCATTTATTAATTTTAATAGCAAATAATAACTAGTCTTTACCATTGCAACTTTATCTTATGCTTCCCTATAGTGTCTGAGGAAAGAGAGAAACAACATGGAAAAATGATCTCTTGCTTGTTTGATATTGACATGTGGTCTGTGCTTTTCTCTTCACTCCCTCCATTTTTACCAAGTTCTGTGTTTTAGATTGTTATAAATTTGAGGACACTATATATTTTAATCAGTGCTGGGTCTCTTCTGGGTGTCACACTCTACATAGTGGGTGAATACAAAGTAAAATACCCAGCTATGCCAGGAGAATCCAACATTTTCCACACATTCCATTGAAGACATCATTTTCTTTTATGAAATTACAGATCAGCTTCCCTCCTCATCTTCTGACTCTTTTCAGAAAAATTCTGACATGCTGTCTGTAAGTCCAGGCACTTCAAATCCTTTCATGTCATGATGCTAAAATCTGCCATCTTTAAAGTTATGTTCTTCAACAGCATTTAGTAGGGTATCGAGCACTAGTTTTAAGTGTGTACTAAGTTAAAGTTAGCCTTTAAATGTGCACATCTGAGCTTAAAATATATATTAGAAAGAAGTCTAAGCATTTGGAGAAAATATTTGGAAATTAGTGAAGAATAAAGGCATTTTCTTGTCAAGTTATGTTTGTATAAACTAACTATTTATGATCAGTCACATCATAAATGTTTGATATAACAGCGTTTATACATTCTAGTTCACCTAAATATCTTCTAAAATTATTGTGTTTGAGGTTTTTGGGGAGGGTGGAATTTATTTGTGGGGATTTTTTCTTTGACTTTCTACATTTTAATTCTATTCTTTTTTTCTGACTTATTTAGAATCACAGAATCAAATGGGTTAGAGGGGACCTCTGGAGGTCATCTGGTCCAACCTCCTGTCTGATGCAAAGCCAACTTAGATTAGTTCTTTCCATTTTTTCTGAAATATATCACCATTAAGTCATTTTCCTCCTTCCATTTCTGTTATGGATTTCTAATATTTATATTTTTAACAGATGCCCTTCTGCGTGTTCTTCAAGATATATCAGTGTTCTTCAAGGTATATTGGTTTCCTTCCAGCTTCCAGTTTAAAAGTTGCTTCTTCTCAGCAAAATCTTATTAATTTCTTGAACCTGAAGATTGAACCTGCTTTGATTTGGTCAGAACCAGAATTCTTGCAGGCATATGGTGCAGAATGAAAACTTTATCTCACCTCAAAAACTTAGGAAGAATTTCAGTAAAATAAAACCTGTTCTGAATTGATAAACAAAAAAATTCACATATTTCTTTGTAAACAATACTTCTTAGTTTAGCAAATGGTTCATAAAAGCACTGTCCTAGAAAACTACTGTCTCATGGTAGGATTCCATTCTATAACAATAGGGTTTTTTTAAACCAGTTTTTTTCAGGTAAAGAAGTAAAAGTTCAGTAAGAATAATTACAGAAGTAATAAACACTGTGACAACATTGAATTTTTTTTTTTAGGTGACATGGGGGTTTTTGTACTTGGAATAATTGTAGAGGAAACTTTGAGACATAAAAATGTCTCTAAAATATCTTCTTCACATGCAATTTCACACTTTTTTTCCCCAGTCAGTCCTAACAAAGCTTTTTAGGTTTAAGGATAATGTTAGTTGACATAATTTCCTACATGATCTAAGAGAACATTTCTTCTGGCTTTTATCCCCGTTTTTGTACAAGCTCTAGATACTATAATAAGACTACATTGAGGACTGGAAAAATAGATCAAGTAGGTAATTTGAACTTTCTTTCATTGCTTATAGTAGAATTATTATGAAAGAAGAAACTTTAAAACATTTTTTTTCTGCAAGCTGAAATGCTGTTAAGTGGAGAATTGTGAATATTTTTTAAACATTAACCCAAATTTGAATCCAGAATGGCAGAAGTTGTAGGTCTTTAATAGTCTTCATTTATTGCCATGTAACATTTGCATTAAAATAGACTTTGAACGCTAATAGACTTTGTTGTGTCCTAATGATTCTTTAAGTCTGATTTAATAGAAATCTCATAGCTCACCGAATTAGTTAACCAAAAGTTTCAACAGCACAATACTAGTAATTTTTGTTTGTTTCCCTGATCAAAATACAAGTAATTATATGACAGAAGTTAGGGAAAGGAGGATAAAACCATTCTATCAATTTCTTTGCCATTTCAGGGTTATGCGTTCCCTGAAGTACTTAATATAGTAGCAATGAGGAAATCTAGACCAGAAGAGAGGATACAGGTCTGTGGGGCAACAGTGATCAGGTGTGGATACAAATCACATCTCCAAACTGAAGAATTGTTCAAAATTGAAATGAAAAAAATGTATCAAAATCAAATAATATCATTATTTTCAGCAGTATTCTTTATGTCAGGCTAAGTATAAAGGGTCAAATATCACCTTAAATGTGAAATGACATTAAAGATTTTGTTGAAGCTAATGGCAAAACTCAGAGCGAATTCTGTAAGATTAGACTGCATGTGAAGAAAAATGCTGAGTGGAAGAAAGAAAAATAGGAATCTGAATTATCGCCTTGGTGACCTATGTGAACAATATATTTTAGCCTGAGGAGTCAACTTAAATAGAAGAGTTAGCAGAAACTAATACAGCAGATTTATTTTTCTGACTCTTGCTTTCCCTTAGCAGAAGCCTGACTTGTAAAATTGCTTCCACTTTATGAAATGTTTAATGTAGCAATATTTTTATGATGATTTAGAATAAACTGAAATCTTACAAACCAATATTTACACAGTGAATTACCTTGTGCTGAAAAGCTTCCATTGGATGGAAACCAATTTCATATATAGTGAGAGAGAAAAAAAGTAAGTGACATCTGCTTACAACAGGAAGCTCCTCTGATTCATTTATAGATAACTGCACTCAGTGTGATCTGGGAACATGAACAAGGATTTCTTAAAATTTGACCATTATTTATAGAATTATTTATCTGGAAAATCTCTTAATTTAATAAAATAAACACAGAACAAGGACTACTAACATATAAAGCATTTCAAGTACAAGATAAACCATTTATGATTACATATTTCTGGAATATCTTAATGTCATGCCAATGTTCATAACAAGTGGAGCATAGAGAATCAACATGTTTTATTCATGAACACATATAAATTTCTTTCCCTCCCCTGAAATTTTTACTAACTTCCTATAATTTAAGTTTAACATAAGAAAAAGTCAATTACAATTCCCAAAGGTGGAAGCCTAATTTCCAGTGTTAAATATTCACCCATGACATCTGGAAAACTGGAATAGATCTTGAAATGTGCATATCAAATGGATTTTGAGGTGAGAAGAGTGACCATTAAGGCCCTTCATGACTGTTTGAAATACAAGTTTTCAATAAAACAAAAAGGTACACATTTTAAGATTCTTTTAAGCTTTCACTTTGGAAACTGAAATTGAATTTTATCATAAAATATAGCATTTTGTTCTTTACAACCATTATAACCCCATTGTGTGCTTAATTATAGCAAATTAACATTGTGGTTTTCTTTTTGGTCTTTTTAGTGGTTTTGGTTTGGTTTGGTTTGTTTGTTTGTTTGTTTGTTTTATGAAAAGAACAGCCAGGAATGCATAGAAGACAAAAGAAACGTTCTCTACTTTTCTGTACCTTTTCTTATTTCAGCTTTCCTCTGTGCAGTCTTTTTACACTATAGGGCATTCTATATTGTGTGTGTGATGCTATTACTGTAGTCAAAGGGTAATTGATGGAGTTTGTCATGATTTTATAGAAAAGAAATATGGGTTTTGGCAAAATTTACCTATTTTCTCACCCTATTCTTAAGACATGAATTTACATACTTTAAACATTTTCTAAATAAAGTATTTACTAATGTATTTACTAATGATATAAAATTAATGGTAGAAGAAAGAAGAAATATACATAACATAAAAAAATCTGGAAGTCAGATGATTCTATTCATAGTAGCACTACCAGGTGATAAAAATGGTGTTTATGAATCCCAACCACACCTCACGATGCAGGACAAGCATAGTACTGTTTTAGAGCTTCCATATCTCTGTCTGGGAAATCCTGTGGATAGGTGCATATCTGCTGTAAAGGGTATGTGCTACTGAAGTGTACGTACTAGTCCATTGCATAGACAACCAGCAGAGAAACACTTTGTTGACGTGTTCTGAATAAGCTGAACTAATTCAATGAATGCTTAGTAGATTCCAAATGATCCTGCTGGATTCAAAGAGCAAATGCTGTAGTAAGTCTCTTAAATAAGACTCTCGAATCTCGAACATTCTTTCCCCACATGCATGTACAGTATATATAGATTTCTTACCCAATTACTTTAATTCTGATCTTCTGGGCTGAAAACTACAAGTTTATACCATGTGCCAAGAGGATTCTTACCCTGTTGCTGATATACCTGCTTTCACTGTCATTACTAGAAGTTACAAAATTCAGATGTTGGGCATTTATAGAAAAGTTGTGTATCTTTTCCTTTTCTTTTTGCTTCTATGAATCTTGCAGAGCACAGGCACTAATGTATAAAACCTCTCCTGATTATTTCTTTGGGCTATATTGGTAATTACAGAATAGGTGATGGAATACTATAAAGATTGACAGAAAAATCCTTAGAAGTAATCTGAGTTTGTCTTTCTTAATGTATATGCTCGTTAGTAGTCTGTAATTTTTTTATGCAGAAGTTTCTAGGATGACTCCAGGCTGTTCTTAGACTGATAGGGGTCCTCAGTAAACTGCAAAGTACAAACTCATTTTTCTTCCCTGCTGCATTTTCACGACTTAGACTGTTACGTTACTGTCAAATTAAATGCTTCTTTTCTTCACCATTCAAGAGGTCTAGTACCTCAAACAATTGTCTTTTTAACTTCTCTGTAACCTTCATATATATGACTTATGGCTATTTCTTACAGAGAAAGTATATGTGCTTGTATCCATGTACCCTAGGTAGGTAACATATCATAGTACCATAGAATCACAGAATAATTTGGGTTAGAAGGGACCTTTACAGGTCATCTAGTCCAACCCCCTGCAATGAGCAGGGTCATCTTCAATGAGATCAGGTTGCTCAGAGCCCCATCCAACCTTACCTTGAATGTTTCCAGGCATGGGACATCTCTCGCCCCTCTGGGCAACCTGTTCCAGTGTTTCATCACCTTCTTCATAAAAAAATTCTTCCTTATATCTAGTCTAAATCTACCCTTTTTCAGTTTAAAGCTGTTACCCCTTGCCCTATTGCAACAGGCCATGCTAAAAAGTTTGTCCTCATCTTTCTTATAAGCAATGTTTAAGTACTGGAGGTCTGCAACACGGTGTCCCCAGAGCCTTCTCTTCTCCAGGCTGAACAACCCCAACTCTCTCAGCCTTTCTTCATAGGACAAATGTTCCAGTCCACTGATCATTTTTGTGGCCTCCTCTGGACATGCTCCAACAGGTCCATGTCCTTCTTATTTTGTGGGCCCCAGAGCTGAATGCAGTACTCCAGGTGGAGTCTCACCAGAGTGGAGTAGAGTAGCAGAATCACCTCCCTTGACCTGCTGGTCACTCTTCTTCTGATGCAGCCCAGGATGCAATTGGTCTTCTGGGCTGTGAACCCACATATCCAAATACAGAAATGTAACAGAAATAAATTCCCATTGCTGCTGTGTGTGTGGCTATGAATAAGAACATAACAATATCTACATCTCTACTCATAGTGTCATAGAGTTCAGAGTTAGCGCTGACCTACTTAGTCATCTTGTCAACTTCCAAGGCCCATATGGATGGTCATTTTTGTCTTTTCATCACAGAGGAAATTGAAAAACTGCATTGTGAATTGACTATTCAGCTGTTAATACTTCTGAGTTCCAAGGCGTTTGGAAGCTTCATGTACAGTACTTGTGCCATTCAAAGACCCTAACATCCTGTGGGCAAGAATGAGATCTCAACCGGAACTGCACAGTAAGAAAACAAAGAATGAAGGAAACTATATGTGAGCAACAGCCTTCTATCACATTTATTGCCAGCAGAAGGCTGGTTTATGCACTACTCTAATGAATTAAGAAGACATTGATCTTACATCTCAACATACAAGATTTTTTTCAGAAACACAAGAGGAAATTGCAAGTTCCCAAGTATGTATCTTAGTAAAGAATCCTTTGGAAAAAAAGTCTTTGTTATAAAAGTAGAGAACATTTTGTTTCCCCTTAAACTCACAGTTTTAACATCAGGCTTTTGAATACCGCATTGGTGCAAGTGGAAAAGTAAAATAATGTTTTTCACCAGCTTTTCATATTATACTGTTAACTTTTGCATCACCATAGCACTTGGGGGTCAAGGTCTCAGTGTACACATCATTGTACAAAAGCAAAGCTAAGGGAAAAATGTCCGTATTCTAAGTGATTTGCAATATAAGCAAAAAAACAGATGAGTATGACAGGCAATTGTTTGAGCACAGCAGCTCTGAAACAGTGTTAGAGGTTATGTAAGTTTTACAGAAATGGAAAAAATAATCATTTATACAGATTAAAAATAACTAGCCTGGAAAAAATCTGCTGGATGGTGTTCTGGTATTCCCAGTGAGAGGGGCAGCATAAGATGCTAAGGTAAGCGAGTACGACAAGGTGATAGAAAGAAACATATAAGAGGATAATTCCAAATGCTGAAGGTGAAAGAGATGTTGGGTAGGTTGGGGATAATCCATGATGTGCTTGAAATTGAATAGAAGTGGTTCGCTTGATTCAATGGAGAGGTGGAAGCCAGCAGACTGTCAAGAAGGGTGACAATGTCAAAGTGACAAAGTAGAGAAAATCTCTGCAGCTTCATTTGACAAAATCTGTGTGAGACTGCAGTTGTCACAGCCAGAAAGAAAAGGATGGTTCAATAATTGACAAGTTGACAAGAGCCAGGATAGGAATTTCTGGTATGTGGCTGTGACAGAAAATACTGGTCCTTAAGGAACCAGCAAATGCAGAGGTAAGGACCTAAAGTTCTTTGACCTATGTCAAAGATACATCCAGCCAATGGTCCAGAGTAACAAGAAGAATGACATGATTGGAATACATGGCATCTGAGAAAAGGAAAGCTAGAGAAAATAATAAAAAATTGACAGTTTTCTCTAATTCATGCTGAACATTGTCTATTCGCAGACATGGAAGAAGGTTACAGCACACAGTGGTAAGAGAAACCCCTCCTTACCCTCTAAGTTACCTTCTAAGATGCCCTTACAGAACTGGTAGGAGGCTCTGGGTATGGTAGATAAAGTGCATAATGAGAAAGAGGAGGAACCTCAGCAAGCAGTCTTGCCAAGATCAGAGAAACCAACCTCTCACAACAAAATCTGCATTAAGCACAGCACCGAGAGGAAACAACGGTGCGTTACGGTCATTGGTGATTTCCTCCTGTGTGGAATGGAAGCACCCTTCCACAGGAAGGTTTTCATGGAAGTTTGCTGACTTCCTGGGCCCGAGTTAGGGATGTCTTCACAAGACTGAAAAGCCTAGTCCAAACTTCAGACTACTATCTATTTCTGCTCTTTCACATGCGTACAGATGATGTCACAACAAAAAGTTGGAGGTCAATCAAAAGACACTTCAGACCCCTGGGAAGAATGCTAAAATTTCAGAGCATAGGTATTGTTTTCCTCAATCTCCTCAATTTCCTCAATCCTCCCAATAATGGGGGGAGACTTCAGAAGATACAGGTGAGCCCAGGATATCTGAGTTACAATGCAATTTTTTGTACTGTCTTTGTAGAACACCATTACTGCGGTCAAAGTACACAATAAAGTATTTGAATATTAATGAAATAATGCTTAAGAAAAATGAGTCTATCATAATGTTTAACAGAACAAAACAAAATTGCAAGTTCTTTCATTAAAATATCAGAATACCAAAAATAATCCATGAGCCAAGTTTTCTTTTCCACTGAAATCCTTTCAGCTCCATACTGTCAGAACCCACCTCAGAACTGGCAAAAAATAAAGTGGCATCCTCGAGGCAGTCTAATTTTGTTGGTGATGAACACAGAGGGATAAGTGTAATTCCTACTTTCTGTGGTCTTTACTTGAAGGCTGAGGATGAAGGCAACACCTGACAGTGTTAAAACTTTTCTCCCAGAGTGGTAGTGTGCAAGGAAGGTTCACTGTTCAAACTTATTTTTATTAATAATTATAAAATCATTTTCTTGCTCTATAAGGAAGCAAGCAAGCAAACCACTTTTATTCATTTACATAACCTTAAAAATACTCCAGTACCTTTATGGAACTGTTGGCTATATTGAAATATCTTAGAGTTTAGGGTTTTTCAGATGAATTTTGGAAGCATAGATTCACAGAACAGTTGAAGTTGGAAGGTACCCTCTGGTGTATCAGCCACTCCTCCCAGTTTTGTGTCATCAGCCATGCTGAGGATACACTCTGCTCTATCATCTAGATCATTAATGAAGATGTTAAACAGGATTAGACTCAGTTTTGATCCCTAGGATACACCGTTAGTTACTGGCTTCCAACTAAACTTCATTACATTGACCACCACCTTCTGAGCTTGGCTGTTCAGTTAGTTTTCAATCCACCTCACTGTCTGCTCATGCAGCCTGTACATCAACAGCTTGACTATTGGTATATTATGGGAGACAGTGTCAATGGCCTTACTGAAGTCTGGATAGACAATATCCACTGCTGCCTGAAACTGAAATTACGAGGTGCCTGAAACTGCTTTTCCTGGTTCATAAATCTGTTTTGCCTTTTGTGCTAATGACTGGGAATAGTTTCTGTACTATAAAGCCTATTTACAGAGGAATTAAAGCCCTTTTCTTCTCTTTCACTGTTACCTTATTTTGTGTTGGTAGGTGCTTCCTCAGCAGAATTTATTTCTCTTAACTGCCCACATTTCTTTTAACTGTGGCTTCTGTGAAAAACCTCTAATACAAATCCCATGACTACAATACCTAATGGAACACAAAATATACATAAATTCTAACTTTAGCATAAAGACACCTATTTATAGCTTTTTGTAAAATGTAATGTATAAATAAATGTATAAAATATATAGGTATAAATATATAAACAAACATGTGCAAATTAATATGTAAATGTGTAAATAAATGCATAAACTTTTAGTAAATGCTGGGTTTTTAAGCTCACCCTGCAGCAGGGTCTTGATGATTTGTTTTTTACCTCCTAGTTTCAACACTCATTAAAGGAACCAATTAAACTCTCTGGCTTCTCCCCATATTTCATTTTCTTCCCCAAAAGCTTCCATGTTTTCTGTTAGACCACCCTCCTTCTCACTCCATGTCTGAGTCCATGAGCAATTACAGATTAGGAACTCAGTTCTACCTCCTGTTATGCTAATCATGACTTATGTCAAGTTCAACTTAGTATCTTTGAAATTCTGTCCTTGTGGAAGCAAGGAAAATGTTGAGTAATGATCAAGTCACACATTTGATGGAAAGTAGCATCTGAAACACTGGTACATTTAAGAAAACTTATCTGAAAATAGGTACAAATCTTCACTAGCAGTTTTTGGGATACTTCTGTAACATATTCTTTTGTCTGCCAGTCTGTCATCTTGTCAGAGCTTCCCTATACTCTCTGGACAGCCCAAGGGAAATATATCTCTTTGCAAGTACCATGGATTTATAAGGGTCTGTAGCTCTCTAGATTCCATCTTTCTAACTTGGTGAAGCAACTACATCATACCAGCCTAGAATATGGCACAATGCAGCATACAAGCCCAGGTTAACATGATAAATAACTCTAGCTGAACTTCCACACTTTGTTGGTATTCCACTACTAGACCTGGCATTTGTGAAGTAAAACCTATTGGTTAATCATCAAAAGAAAAGATTGTTAATAAGCTGCTGATAACTACTAACCACATACAAATATTCTAAATGTAGTTAATTTGTTTAAAAAAGATTGTGTCACATATCTGTATAGGTGTCAGTGAACACGACCAATTCAAGTGCACTGTTAAACCTTCTTTTCACAGGTTCCGATAAATGGCTGGTTTACTTGCTGCATTCATAGCATTATTTTAGACTCTTTCACTGAATATCAACTCCATGTCTGTCACAGTGTCTAAGATAATTTTTTTTTTAAAAATGAAAGTGAATATGTATTAAAATTATCCATATCCTCCCCCATATTTCTTAGTTTATAATCACTTAAATACTGGAAGTATAACTTGGTATTTGAAAATATAAAAACATTAATAAAAAACTGTCCTTGCTATAAAGAATGCATATTTAGCATTGACTCAATATTCAATGTATTCCTAGGCTGTTTTGTGTTCATGAAATGAGAATAGGTTTACTTGCTAATATTGCAAAATAGACCTTAATCCAATGGATTCTCTCAGTTGTCCATATTGGCCTGCGTTGTCACTTCACAAGCAGAGTCTCTGGCAATGCAAGTGCTAAAATTAAATGTGCTTAAAGGCAATGTATACTTAGGCTATGTTTATAGTTTCTCAGATTACCCGTGTCATGGTTTTAGCTGGGATAGTTGATTTTCTTCACTGTAGCTAGCATAGTGCTGTGTTTTAGACTTGGTATGTAAATAATGTTGATAACACCCTGGTGTTTTAGTTGTTGCTGGGTAGTGTTTACACTAGTCAAGGACTTTCTAGCTTCCCATGCTCTGCCAGGTGCACAAGAAGCCGGGAGGGGAGGGGATGCAACCAGGAGAGCTGATTCGAATTGGCCAGAGGGTATTCCATATCATGTGACGTCATGCCCAGTATATTAACTGGGGGAATTGGCTGGGGGAGGCAGCGATCGCGGCTCGGGGACCGGCAGCGTCGGTCGGCGGGTGGTGAGCAGTTGCAGCACTTGTTGTTCAGTTTTGGTTTTGTTTTTTTTCTTTCCCTCTCCTTCTCGTGTTTCATCTCTCTCTCGCTCATTATTTTCCTTTTCATTATATTAGTATTATTGCTGTTTTATTCTAATTATTAAACTGTTCTTATCTCAACCCACGAGTTTTCTTACTTTGGCCCTTCCGATTCTCTCCCCCATCCCACAAGGGTGGGGGAGTGAGCGAGCGGCTGTGTGGTGCTTAGTTGTTGACCGGGGCTAAACCACAACAACCCGATAAGTAAATATCATCTTAATAGTAAACAAACCAGTTTGTCTTTGCAGCATAGTATCAACATAAACCATAATTTAGCACTATTTAAATCCAAGAGCTTTGATGTAGTATAACGAAAATATTCAGTGGTTCGTGAATTTGATGATGGACATTCTTCTGCCAGTGACTATGACTCATGATATTGTTTTACACACTAAGACAGAACATCATTAGATGAAATAAATAAAACAGTTTATTGAGAAACTCAGTAGTGAGGAAACTTAGAAATAGCTCTAGAAGGGAGATACCAGAAGTTTTCCTGCTTGATTTATCAAGGTACCAACACTCTTGAGCAGGTTTGGAGCTTTAAATCAAGTCTTTATGAAAGCTTCATCTTAATAAAGGAAGTTAGACAATTAGCTGTGAAGTATAGCCAGACAGATAATATTTCTGATAGAAAACAGAATATATTCATCACTGAGATTTTAGAAAACTAAATTTCTTGGTCTCGGTGTTAGGGATAATTTTAGATATATCTCTTTCTGAAATGTATTTAAGCATATCTTATTGGCAAAATCTGTATTCTCCAGCCAATTGTCCTGTAATCATAGGAAACAGTGCTGATAGGCTGTCTTTAGGAGTGGTGAACTGTACTTAAGCATTTGAAACAAGTTTTTTCGTTAATGGGAAGTCCATAAAGAAATCAATTTCAGTACCTAACTAACTCTGACATTAGAAAGTTTTTGTCTCCTCCTTCTTTTCTTTCACTTCTCTTTTAAAAAAGTCAGTCTTCATAGGATTTTTCTGAGGAATGAGAGGGAGTTCATTTTTAAAACAAAACTTTTGATGTCTGAATTCTCCATTGTGCTACAAAGGCACTTTTCCTTCTTGGGAGGTATGTCATGTATAATGACCTATTCATTTTTAGTAACCATTTGGAAAGTACAAAAATTACTTTTGTTCATCCTTTGGCTGAGGAATTCCCTTCCCTCGTAAGTACTACAGAGAAGCTGAGATTTTCTCAGTAATGAAAAATACTATTGCAGAATGTTCCACATTGTCCCCCATCTTCTATTGTTTATATGTTTCTCTTTAGTATATATAATATACTACAGATTTATGTGACTCCAATCAAAGACCTTTGGTAGTTGCAGTCGTCAAGCAAAAACCTTCCTCTCAGCTCCATCTCTGTAAGTAAGATTCCTGGGGGTGGGGGGAAGGAAGGGAAAAAAAAAAGTAGCAGTAATCCTTAGTGGTGCAAATAGTTTCCCAGCAAGTCATTAGTTTAAATAAGATTGCATAAAATTATCTGATTGCTTCAATTAACTCACATTCATAAAATAACAGAGGTGTAACAATACAAACTCAAATTTCATAGTTTAGTCATTTCTGTAATAAATGCAGACTGCAGTCATCTTGTCCATATGGACAAGAAAGAATGGATGGACATTATGTAGTGCGTCCTCAGGTAGTTTTAGAAATGTATCACCTTCCCTCACTCCTTACTCACAGCAGAGATATATGCTTATATGCTTTGAGACAGACTAGAAAATTGAATTCAGACTATACTTCATTTTTATTAACTTCTAGCAATGTTAATAAAAAAATAACTGTTTATTCAAGGAGCATATTTGGAACTTGTGGGGCACATCCATGTTAACTTCCAGAAAAAAGTCAGACTTTTTTCCTTTTCTTTTTCTTTCTTTTTTCTGACTCTTAGAATAAGGCCTCTAATCTACCATGACTAATAGAAGATTTTTTTTTTTTGAAAGTCCACCTACTGAAGTACTAATTCCTGCGTTGTGTAAGCTTGTTGCAGAAGATCCACTGTCATCTCCAGGAGAAGATCAGGTGCATTGTATTGGTCATGTGCATGCTTCCCTTATATTTAATAGTGTCATAATAAACTTCACTGAAAATATACACATATTTACAGTAGAAAATCCCTCTGAAAAAGGTCCAAACCAAGAAAAACTGAAGATATTGTAACCAATTTTACAAAAGTAGAAAGTGACACCTTATTTCTTCACAAAAAAATATTTCTTCTTTGTAGTACTATAATCTGCTTCTTTCATGCAAAACAACTCTGCCTCTGCTTTTACATTTCCTGGAGGCAGCTGATTCCCTTGACATGTCTTTTTAACACATGATTACAATCAGAATCTTATGTAATTCAGTAGCTCTTTTCAAAAAAGGAAGCTTAATCTAATAACTTCTTATTAAATTCTTAGTTCCTGTAGAAGTGCTTTTGAAGGATATTCAAGGTAAATAATTTCATTTTGGAACTAAGCTGCTGGTTACTCTCATCTTTCCTAATGAAAATTTATTTCAACATAGCAGTAGATTCACTATTTGTTATATTACGATGTTTTTGAATGGGAGAATTTGTGTGTGCGTATTAAATACTCAGCAGAGACTACATGACCTGAAACAAATTACTTTATTTCTTTCATAAATCAAAAGATTAACTTTTTTCTTCCTGAATATTACCTTTTAGAAGAGGAGAATATTTAAATGTGCTAGAGTTGTTTAGTACCTCAGTGAACTGTGAAAAAGGACATTGTCATAGCAAAGAATATATACTTATCAAGACTTCTTAAAAACCTTCATTTTAAGAAAAAATAATCTTGTTTGCTGAAGTTTCTTAATAGATACACCAACTCTCCTTACAAAAAAGAATATAATTTCAAGGTTCCCAAGAGGAAATAGCTCTGTAGGAGCTAGGAACTCTACTTGCAGGAAGAACTCAAACTTGTATCAATGCATTTATACTCAGAATATGTACAGAGGCCGAGAATGAGAGAATGAAACCATTATATAAGAAAGCATTTTTCATAACTGAAATACTTAGTGACTTGATGAAGTCCCAGGGATAATGAGATATCAGGTTTAGGACCTTTCAGGAAATCCTAAAATTTTGAGAACTGCTTTTCATTTTTTAACTGAAATATTTATATGTATCTCTTTCTTTCTTTCTTTCTTTCTTTTCTTTCTTTCCCCAATTTTCATTCTGAAGTGAGGGTGGATTGGCAGGAATTCAGAACCCAGCAACACCGACAGCCACTGATGGGCTGGGACCCATGGGTTTAGGCAGCCCCCCCCTGGAAAGGGACCAGGTAGTTCCAAAATGTTCAGAATCGGCCACTGTGGGGTTCTGTAGATTTCTGCTGCAAAATGACACTTCCCATCCATGGCTTCTAGTGAGCCTGTGCAGACCTTTGTGTGCCTGTGGCATCTAAGCCCCAGTCTTGTGCCTGGGGCTTCTCCCACCCAGTTCTGGAGGACTGCTGTCACCTCACTTTGCCTCCTCCATACACTGTCCACAAAAGCTCCCTGCAGCTGTGGACTTTCAAACACTGGTGTGCCCCTAGCACTGTCCTGCAAACGCTGGCTTTGAAACCAGCAAGTTCTCCAGTGACCTTGAGAAATCACACCAATCACTGTCAGAATCCTGAAATTTTGTTGTTAGAAGTTTATTCAAAGTACATTTCCATGAAATTTTCATTTTTATTAAGAAAACACACACCCCCTAGACAAACAAGTAAACTAACAAACAAAACCACACAAAATAAGCAAATAAAATACCTGCTACAAACCTCTTAATCATCTGTACTTGAACAGCCTGTGTCAGAAGCAGGACTTGGATCTCGAATTCTGAGATCCAAGTCAGTGTTTTTCGTATAAGGACATTATGTTTTGATGGATGTTAAACAAACAGAAAATTCCTAAGAGGAAAAGCTGTTGAGGTCCTGACAGTTAGTTGATGTTGACTGTCCCCACTCCTCCAGCCCTCTTTCAAGATTTTGTCTTTGTGCAAACATCTTTTTCCCCACTTTCACTTGAAAAAAGAAAAAAAAAAAGTAATCAGCACAGAATTCTGATTTCATGGCAAGTGCTCTTCCAGTTAGGTCTCATGGTCTAATTTATAGGTCAGACTTTATATATTTCTGTGTTTATCGGTTCATTGCTCATCCAGGTGAGCCTGTACTGGCTGCATGGAGGAAGGATACTGTCTGTGTCTGCAGAGAGTTCCTTCTCAGAGCTGTGGGCATCCTCTCTGCAGTCCTGTGGCTGCTGTTTCACAGTTATGAACTGCCAAGTGTCAAGCACACCATGGAGTACCAGAACAGGTGTCTCTGGATAAACCCACCCTCCAGAAAAAGAAAGTGCCATTGTATCAGACATACAACTTTAAATTTTTCTATATACTTTAAATTCAAGAAAGTTCCAGAGGACAACTGTCTTAGGTAAACTGATGCTTTCTTTACAAAATACTTTTAGTGTTCAGCTACTTATCTTTGTTAGCGTATTTATCATCCTTCTATTTAAATACTTTGATGACCTTTAATCATGAAGGATATATATATAGAGACTGATTGACTCTTTAGTGTATACTTGTAAACAAGTTGTCAATTCCACTCTAAAATGCAATCAAAAAGAAAAACAAATCACTTAAATTTACTTTTAAATCATAAGTGTTTTTAATCTGAGTTTCATAATTTGAAAAATGTGAAGAGTAATTTTTCACATACTTTACAGGAAATATGGAGAGGTAGACTAACATTTTAGAACACAGACTGTGTAACTGACCCAGCTATACCTTTTCAGAAAAAAAAAAAGATTATGCTTTTAGACCTAAATTGTCCTTAGCTATGCTAAGACTGATAGGTTACATTTGCTCTGTCATCGCTGTAGCAGACATTAATACAATCAATGCTTGCTGTGTAGCCTTAGCTGCAGAGACCACAGATTGGGTTGCAAAACTTTCCAAGAATTTGTATGTCTTCTCAGTCAGTTAAATCAGTGTGCTGAGGTCTATGCTGCCATGATGCCACTCAAGCTTCTGGCTTTATGTACACCAGCATGAGAGGGTAAACTCCAGTATGGCCTTCACTGTCTTTCAGGACCTCCACCTTACAGGTGCTGGACTGACAGGAGCATGTAGTATCTTCTTTTTTTAGAAAAATATATGAAATTAAATGTTTCCTTTTAAACCACAGTAATGTTCTGCTGTGTTCAGGCATCTGAGCCAGTGGGAAAAAAAAAATCACAAAAATACCATACATAACAGCACTTTGGGAGGATTGGGATTTGTATTTTCATGCTGTTTTTCCTGATATATGATCTGTCTTTAACTGCCATGCTCTGCTGTGTTTTCTTGCCTTGGGACTAGTTGTCTGATGTTGGGTCTCATTGTGTTGAATACAAAAATGGAGTTACATCAGGTAAACAAAAAATAAAAGAAAACTTAAAAGAAGATCTTAATCATCTTTCAGATTACATATTCTTGCCTGTTTTATATTTTTTTTCCTTACGCATCTCTCTGAAGGACTGGTCCTTCATTAATTTGTGTTGTGATCCCTGTTATAAAAAAATAAGATAGATGTTCTTTTAAAACTTTTTTTTTTTTTCAGATAAAAATCATATCAATTTTAGTGTTTTGCTTGTGGGTTGTTCCCCCTCCCCCGAAAAGGGTGCCATTGTCTTAGATTAAATATTAAATATTTACTCCCTTCTCAAGTCAAAAGCCTGCAATCAAGGATATTCCTGACTTGCTGAATAACAGTTTGCATTAGTTCTTAACAGTATGCTCTATGTGCTAATAAAACATGTTTTCTGACACATTTGTCAAACTGAATCTGAATTATAGCTCCAACCTGCAGACACAGAGAGAATGCATCCTGTTTCAGAACTGATGTGCAGCGGCTGAAGGTTTGATTTGTTTTCTGAGAAGACAATAAAAAGTCTGCTGATGTCAGTTACAGAAGGGTAGAAATCTTCAAAAATTCATTATTTAGGCATTAACCACTGAAAGCCCTAAAATAAAAAAGCTACATTACTAAGAGAGAAAGAAAAACATATTGTTCTGTCATGACTATGTGGGGAAAATACATAAAGAGACTTAATGGGGGAGTGTAGTATGACTAAATAAATACCATGAGTATTTACAGTAATATTCAGGGAAGACAATGTGTTTTCAGAAATTAATTTTATGCATTTTCATTAATTTGAATAGCTAGAGGAACATACATTATTCTGACCTTCTACTTAGCATTTTGAAAAAAACTCTAAGGAACTACCTCCCCAGTTTCAGTTATATAGTGTAGAGTTCCAGATATGACCACCTCTAAATAGATCAGTCCATTTACACAAAAACCACAGCTACCCAGCCATTTTCATAGGTGTCAGTGTTGCATCCACTTTTGATCACGTTATCCTAGTAAACTAATGGAGACAGAGACTCAGACAATTAGGGGGATGATTGTGAGCAGCAATGATGTTGAATTGTACTGTAGGCCAGGGTTAATTTGCTGCTGCTGGAGCAAGAAGACAGCAGAGTAACGGGGCCTTGAATCTGAGTTATAATTGCCTCCTGAGGCTAAGCATGATATGGCTGTGTTCATCTTCCTCCATCACATTGTCAGAAGGAACAGGAAAAGAGCAAAAATGTCTGCTTTAAGAGGATGGGTCCCAGGCCGTGTATAACTAGGGAACAGTTGTAAATAAAACTACTTAGTTTTGCTGGCAATACTTCTCAGCTTTTAAAAATCAGTGAAACTATAGTAGCAGAGTGTCATGGTTTTAGCTGGGATAGTTGATTTTCTTCACTGTAGCTAGCATAGTGCTGTGTTTTAGACTTGGTATGTAAATAATGTTGATAACACCCTGGTGTTTTAGTTGTTGCTGGGTAGTGTTTACACTAGTCAAGGACTTTCTAGCTTCCCATGCTCTGCCAGGTGCACAAGAAGCCGGGAGGGGAGGGGATGCAACCAGGAGAGCTGATTCGAATTGGCCAGAGGGTATTCCATATCATGTGACGTCATGCCCAGTATATTAACTGGGGGAATTGGCTGGGGGAGGCAGCGATCGCGGCTCGGGGACCGGCAGCGTCGGTCGGTGGGTGGTGAGCGGTTGCAGCACTTGTTGTTCAGTTTTGGTTTTGTTTTTTTTCTTTCCCTCTCCTTCTAGTGTTTCATCTCTCTCTCGCTCATTATTTTCCTTTTCATTATATTAGTATTATTGCTGTTTTATTCTAATTATTAAACTGTTCTTATCTCAACCCACGAGTTTTCTTACTTTGGCCCTTCCGATTCTCTCCCCCATCCCACAAGGGTGGGGGAGTGAGCGAGCGGCTGTGTGGTGCTTAGTTGCTGACCGGGGCTAAACCACAACAGTCCTTTTTGGCGCCCAACGTGGGGCACGAAGGGTTTGAGATAATAACAGTTGCTGGTCACAGCATTGATTCATCTGTTCTCGATATTAGTAGTCAGACCTACACCATGCTGATTTTGAAGTACATGTTAAAGATTGGCATTGGGTTTTGTAGTTTGCTGTGCTCTGCAGTGGTTAGAGATGTTTTGCCTAAGAGATTTGTTATTAAAACACTGGCCTTGAGTTTTATCGGTTATTTGGGTCTTGCATGGAAGCCGTTACTGTACTTCGGGTATCACCTCATGGAGACAATTAGCAATTATACCTCCTCTTCTGAGAGGTTCTTTATGGAGGAAATACAGAATGGCACCTTAGCTACCGTGTTCTGTAATGTCTCCTTCTTCATTACAACAACTTTTCAGTCTCTTGAACATCCTTGGGTAGTTAAGATACATCTGTAGATATTCCTATGGCAGATTGTTTCGGTTTTGTCTAAGATTAATAAGCAATTCAAGAATATCATCCAGAAATCTGCCCCAAGGCTTGATAATTATGGGTGGCAGGGTATGTGGGATAGTATGGGCAAATGCCTGAGACGGTGGGCACCCCCAGTGTTTTGGGACTTCACCCCTGAACAAGTGCAGAATCCTGAAAAATTAGTAGAATATTTGGAGGAAGTATGTTGTCACCCTAGCAATTCCAGAGAGATACAAATCACTGCAATGTGCTGGGGCCTGGCCCATGCCTACCGAGCCCTATTCAACAGTATTCAGTACCACCAAGGGAAAATGACAGGCCCTGCGGCTACTCCAAGCCCAGCGACAAGCACTGTGGCCCCTCAAACCCCCACAACAGGCCTTGCGGCTACTCCAAGCCTGATGACAGGCACTGTGGCCCCTCAAACCCCCACAACAGGCGCTGCAGCAGCTCCAAGCCTGACGACAGGCACTGTGACCGCTCAAACACCCATGAGAGACACTGAAGCTGAATCAGAGAATCAACCCGTGCCAGTATCAGTTGCCCCTATACAAAAGAAGAAATCTTCGAAGAGAATGTCAACTCGTTTAGAAAGAGATGATGGAGAAGCAGTGCCGTTACTAAGAGAGGAGAAGGAAGAGGAAGAACTTGTACAAGAGACGGAAACTACCCGATCCCTATCCTTAAGTGAGCTACGAGATATACGAAAAGATTTCAGCCATCATCTAGGTGAGCACATTGTCACCTGGCTGCTCCGATGCTGGGATAACGGGGCCAGTAGCCTGGAATTAGAGGGTAAGGAAGCCAAACAACTGGGATCCCTTTCTAGGGACGGGGGCATTGACAAAGCAATTGGAAAAGGGACACAAGGCCTCAGCCTCTGGAGGCGACTCCTGTCTGCTGTGAAAGAAAGGTATCCCTTCAAGGAAGATGTTATATATCGCCCTGGAAAATGGACCACTATGGAGAAAGGTATCCAGTACCTGAGAGAATTAGCTGTGCTTGAGGTGGTTTTGTTTGGTTTGGGGTTTTTATTTGTTTGGTTTTTGTTTACTCTTTGTTTGGTTGGGGTTTTGGTTGAGGGTTTTTCTGGGTTTTTTTTAGGACTCTGACATTTCTTGCAGGCTGAACTTTAGTGTGATTTTGTGTCATGAAAAAGAGAGAAGCAGAATACCCTAAGGTTAATGTATACTATGGTATATTATTATTTAAAAGGGTGAGCCATTTCATGCAACTATGGATCTTGCATTTCTACATTTTATATCTTTAACCCAGCCCTTTTCACAAGTGTCCTCATCCCTTTCTGTTTTACAGATTCCCTGAAACCTCCAGATCATTTCCACAAAGAAGGAGATTTGGATACTTAATTCCTTCCTCCTTTCATCTTGTTCTCCATGTCAAGAAATCTGGTTAGGAACATTTCAAATTTTTCTTCACTTGGCCAAAAAATAATTCTTGTATTTCTCTTTCATCAAGCATTTTATATATCCTTTACTTTGCTCTGAACCTAATCAGATTCACTAAGTAGTCTATATGGAGGAATTTGCATGCATTTCCAGTTTCTACCCCACCCCAGGTTCATCATTTCTGTTGTTCCATGCAAGTTTGTGTACACTTCTTTCTGTAGCTGTTGTGTGATTTTCCTTTTTCCCCTTAGCCATCTTTCTCCATCCTCTCCCTACACATGGAAAGGGCTTTTATTTGGCTCCATTGCCCCCCTTAGCCCTCCAAAAGGTATTTTCCAGTATCCTTCCTGATCTAATAATTTTTCAGTGTTTATTTCCCTTCTGGGAATTATGTCATTTGAGGCATTGGTACACAATGAGTAATATATTAAATCTATGCATTGTACGAATACTTAATAGTTGAGATTCAAGACAGCACATATGTGGATGCATGAGCATATTTTTAAGAAATACAGCTTACTACTGAACTAGTAAAGCTCAGGATAAATTACTTTTCTGACAACATAAGGTTTCCAGGTGTCATATATCATTATGTACCATACCCAGCTTCCTCTCATTTGTCCTGTGCCTGCTGGAGTAGTAAGTAACCTTGATATATTCTGGAGATGATGTGGAGAGTACATTCCGGATAGAATCACAGAATGGTAGGGGTTGGAAGGGACCTCTGGAGATCATCTGCTGAGCTTTTTTTTCTGCTATACCAGGAGTTAGGCACCTGAATTACAAGGATGGATAATGACTGAAGTTTTGTGGATGATGGCACTGACCAAATTACCTGTTTTGATACCAGTCCTTCTATCTTCCACACTTCTGTCCTGATAGCTTTCCATTTATGTAGTTATTGACTCTGCTTTTTTTTTTTTTTTTCCCCTGAATGTTTAATTCTTCCCAGGCATTTTAGGCCTTTCTATAGAATGCCACAGTGCTTGGCATTACAGGACTGAAATATATTTGTGGAGCTAATTTTTGGCTTTTCTTAATCTGTTTCCAGTTGTAGAAAGGTAGTATGTAAGTATTACTTTCCTCAATGCTTCACAGAAATAATGAAATATTAAAAGAAGATCCAATACTACACTGATCAAAAAAATACAGTATCAGAAGTGGATAAGGTAGAAGGGTAGTAGGAGAACTCATGCAACTGCTCATATATGTGAGTAAAGTCTAATGCACTAATTCACAGGTACTAAAAATATAGCTTCTTATAAGTCTCCCTAATAAATAAAATTTAAAAATACAGAAATGTTTAATAAATTTCATCTTTGTTACCTTTCCATTAATGTTAAAATTGAAGGGAAGGTATTACAAATATTTGTCAGAATTCTTTTAATGAATTTATATTAAATATCTCATGATGCATGTGATATAAGCCTCTGACTGTAGCAGCAGTTAATCTGAGTTCAGATGCAGTTCTGTGCAGCGTAAAAGTTTGGGTGACCTCTCTTCTTGATATATTTGCCCCTATTTGTATTTCATCCTGACTACTTATTCCTGGAGAAAGGTGTTTTAAAGAAGGAGCTGCAGATCTAAGAACTGCACAGCCCCTCTTCTCCTTAAGTTGCTTCAACACAGGTCTATCAATCTTTCTTTAATGAGAGACACATTTCACTGGGTTGATTTGCCTTTTGCTGCAGACAGACCTCTTCTATGAACAGCTGGCTTGTTGTAGCCGGCATCTGCAGCTTTGCATCTTTTCCAGGACATCTGAAAAGTATGAGCATTAGGGACCGGATCAATCTCTTAACAATCAACTGCGTTTGAGCTAAGTTGTGAGTTCTTGCAGAACTACTGTAATATTTGCACACAGTAGCTATGTAGGCATATATTTTGGACTGCCACATAACATGTAATCTGCTTGCTGTATTTAATCAAAGAACAAAATAAATGTCCTAAATTTCTTTCATGTCTCCATAAAATGGATCTAAATTCTTAAGCTATTTCTTAATAACAATCATCAAAATTCATTTTTTGTTTCACAGCTGTTGCATAGTCTTACAAATGGTTCTGTTATCAGTCATAAAAATATTTACACATGCACTTATGCTATATATTTGTGGTTTTAACTACCAGCATAATATACTATAAAACATGCTAACTCTATATCCGTATAATATATTTATTTTAAGAGAGATTTCTTGAGCTGATGCCTCAGTGAAGTAGCCACTGAATACCCACACCATTATCATTAACCCATCATTAATGAAACAAGCTAATAAAGATACTCATTGACTATAGAATCCTGTACCACATTACAGATGAAGTTACAAAATTCTCAGATGTTTTCCTGGTACCATATACTTTTTAAAAAAAAAGAGTCTGCATAGACTATTTCTAGGAATCAAATCAAATCCAGTTATACATTTTCACCTCTTTTTTTAACAGAATTTACCTGACTGTGCTTACATATTGCCTATTAGGTTGTTGTAGAGAGTATATAATGTCCATAATTCACTACCAAGTATAGCTCTTCACTCCAAAAGAAACTTCAGAAATTGTTGTGTGAGACTAAAGAAATTACTTATTTCGGTTTTATTTTTTTGAGAACATAAGGTTTATTATACTTGTATTCCAATTTCAAGTGTCTTTTTTTTTTGCCTGCATATTTCTTTTATTTAGCTATTGACATTGTTCTTTTGTCCAGTTTGTTTCTGAAATTGCAATGTACTTTGCATTCTAAATCTTCCATATAGGATATATTTTACTTTCCCTACTTTAAGCTAATTGTTATTTTCTTTATTGTTTTACAGAAGAAACTAAAGGCTTTTACTCTGTTCTGAATATCACTATATGTATGAACAGGTGGGATGATGAAATGTAGATATCTACATCTAAACTGATTACCCTGGATCATAGGGTGACATAGATGAAAAGGTCTAGGTGTCACAGGTGACAACAAGCAGAACATATTGGGCAGTATGTATAGGTGTGGATGTGTGGAAGAATGGCTAGCTGACAGAGGCTACGACATCTATATGAGCAACCCAAGCTATGCTGTGGGGGATTAAGTGCCTGCTGTCAGCAAAGTAACCTTGAGAGATTCAAAGAGGAAGTTGAGCAATTGAGCAAGCGGAAGAGGAGGAGCAGAGCGGTGGTGTTTACCATTCTGAAGTCGGATCTAGGCGGCCCCTTCCGTATCGTGACTAACCAAGGCAGACGAATCGGGTATGGACTAGGGGCGCGTGAACTGGAACTAATAACCAATCCTATACATTGTTTACGTGCGTGTATATTTAGAACGCTATATAACCCGCCATGTAGTATAATAAACAAGGCTGATGATCGTACTCATATTGAGATTGTCATCGGTACTTCGGATCGCCGCCCCGACTCCGACATGGATGAATGCCCTAGACTGAACTTTTGGAACTATCAGGCAGTAACTTGGTACTTGCTAATGGCTATTGGTATTTGCTAAGTTGTATATTTTGATAACACCTGGATTAAAGAAAAAGGGCATACCCTGAATCCTCCACTTAGAAAGGAGACATAAGACAAAACCACAGGAGGCTGATCACATATTTTGCTTCTTTAGATGGATTTTAGGAAAACCAGGGACTTGGGGATCCAGAAAGAAGAGCTGGTGCTGAAAAAAGGGTTCCTGAAAAGAAATTATCTCAGTAAGATGAGGACCCAGAAAGAAGGTAGAGATCCTGGCTGTAGGAAAGATCACAGAATTGAAGAAAGATCTTAGAAATCAGAGAGGAGAATGGAAAAAACTTCCAGAAGGGGCGCAGAGATCTCAGCCAGTAATGCGCAAGACTGGTAGGTGTGCGCAGCTGCACACATTTAATAACTTTCTCCCCAGCCTCCCTGGACTGGCAGCAATCTCCCTGCTGAAATGGGAATTCAAGACATAGAGAACATAATGGTGTAGGTGGGTGGGTGGGCAGGTGGGAGGAGAACAAGTGAGTATGTGAGAATCAAGTAGATTTAAAACTGAAATTTTGATTCTTAAACAAACAACACTATCCAGATCCAATACACATTGCTGTTTACTCTGCCTCACCCATGACAGTAGGCAAAAGCCACTTTCCTTACATCTGGCCCCATTAATTCTATCCATTGTAAGAGGTCTGTATAAATCAAGAGGCAAATATGCAGTCTCCCCACACAATATCAAGTAATTTATTAATTGAAGAAGGCTCATGGATATTTTATACTGTAGCACATATAAAACATAATTATCATCCAATGTCCAAAGTGTAATTTATGAAAAAATATTCATAGTCTGAAAAGTAATAATTAGAAATCAGAAATCATTCACACAAAAACTCCAAGAAACACCAGCTTCCCTCCTTTGTTCTATTGTAACATCCACATCATGCACAGAAGGCACATTTAAAAAAACCTTCCCTGGATGGTAATTTGCAGATGGCACTGTAGCCTCAACACGTGATTGTTTTAAATGAGAGAAAAACCTAACATTCAAGATTTAAAAAGAAATAGGAAACACCAAGGTACTCAATAACTTGTCTGCCTCAGTCTTTCCTGGTAAGAATGTTCTTCAGGAATCACAGGCCCCTGAGATTATCATAAAGTCTGGAGCAAGAAAACTTACCTTCAGTGGAGAAGCATCATGTATAAGGAACAAATAAACAGACCAGACAAAGAACTCCATGACATCTGATGATATGCACCAAAGGGCACTGAGGAAGCTGACCTATTGTGGTGGTGCAGCCCCCCCTGGCCACTCTGAGATCCCAGGATAAGCCCTATCTTGCTGTTATCTTGGTCATAATGACTTGGGCGTCAGGCAATCTCTACCACACCTGGGCCATCTGCTCCCTGACTTGTGTACCAGAATTGTGGCCAGAATGTAAAATATTGACCAAAATCAATCACCTCAATCCTATAAATAGCAATCCAAGAAGGAGACCTTTTGAGCTCTCTGGGACCGCAGCAGGCTGTGTGACCCTGTATCTCCCCCTGGGCTGGGATGCCTCTCAGGGTAAATTTCATGAGGATTGAAGGTTCATCTTGTTACTGTAAGATAGCAAAAATAAGAACCCTGTAAAACTCAGTTTGTAGTTTTAGAAAGCAGGCATTCTTCATTGCGGCACCGGGCGCACAGGGGATGGCTCCACCTAGTGTGCACGCCAAGTTGCTCTACTACAGGGGTTATATGCAATAAAAAAATACATATTCATTAGATTTCTAGGAAATGATTACCATATTATACTATTCCTGGAACTCATTAATATATGCAAATGTCCTCAATGTATGCGCATTCATGCTCATCTGTGGTATTCCAGGGTCCTCTGGTGGTCGTCAACAGTGTTCATCACTGTGTCCGCTGGTTGAACTCAGTCTTCGGGCATGCTCAGTTCATTTTTGGCTTGGTTACACAATTCTTACTGATACTAAACTAGCTTATTCTAGCACATCTTCCTTATTTATTCTACTCAAGGATACAGTGTCTCCAGACTCCCTTCTATCTAAACACATATAGCAAATTCTAAGACTATCTGTTCACAAAGTATTCCAAGTATTTGAAACTTAGCTATGTTGCTTCAATTAGAAGAGACCATATGTTCTTTTTGAAGTCAGTATCAGGTATCAGTCTGCTGACGATTTTGCGAGGACTCAAAGACCTGATTTAGCGAGGTTCACCGGCGTGTGTTGATGAATGCCAGCACATAAAAGTGAGTAATTTACAAAACTCACAAAAAAGGAAATTTTAATCACAAGTTAACCTCAGGGTGTGGGTGTGTGTGCCTGCAATTTGACTATATATGTTATCCCTATTCATATAAACCATTGACCAAATCTGAGACTAAGATTGGACCTAGCTGCACCTAGACTTCTCTTTGAAGGGAGTTTAGAAAGCAACCTTGTGACTCAACAGGAGGGTCCTCCTTATCCCCTGCATCCATTATCCCTCTGTGAATCATTCTAACTTGAGTATAACTGATTTTCCTTTGTGCACTTCTTCCATGCAAGTAATAGAGTGAACCTTGCTATTCTCGAATCTTTAACTAAGTCACTATGATGATTGTAAAAAATTCCATCAAATTGCTGTCTTAAATTGGCTGATGCTGTTAACATTTATACAACCTAATATTGTGATCTACCTCAAAAATATTAATAAATCTGAAATTGTTAACCAAAGCCATGCAACAAATCATATTCCTGGCAAATTGTGTAGTCGGCCACATCCACGAGGTTGTATTCCCAACAATTTGGCGTAATTGGCAGAATACACAAATCTGTATTTGCAACATCTATATCATTGTTAGGCTACTCTCAGTTACCTTGGAAAGGTCATGGTGACCAAAGGAGGTTCCTGATAACTGGAAGAAAGCAAATTTCACTCCTATCTTCCAGAAGTGCAAGACGGAGGATCTGGGAAACTACAGGCATGTTAGAGTCACTTCACCTGGGAAGGTGATAAAGCAAATCATCTCGTTTGTTTACAAACATATGAAGGACAATAAGATGACGGTGATTTTTAAAGGGCAAAACACACCTGACCAACATGATAGGGTTCAACAAGGAGATAACTGAAAGTATGAGGGGAGAGCAGTGATGTTGTTTATTTAAATTTAGAAATGCTTTTGATGCTGTCTTATGTAAAATGCTTAAAGACAAACTGATGAAGCACAGGGTAAGCTGGACAGTGAGGTGGACTAGAAACTGGCTGAACTGCTAGCCATAAAGGCACAAAGTCTAGGTGGAGGCCAGTAGAGTTTGGTACTGGGACCAATACTGTTTATCTTCATTAGTCACCTAGATGATGGGCCCAAGCACACCCATCACAAATTTGCTGATTATACAAAATTAGAAGAAGTAATAGCTGATACACCACAGGGTTATGCTGCCATTCAGAGGGACCTCAACAGGCTGGTGAAACAGGCAAACAAGAATCTTTTGAAGTTCTACAGTGAGAAGTGACAAGCCCTGCCCCTGGAGAGGAACAACCCCATGCAGCTGTATGTGCTGTGGGCTGACTGGCTGGAAAGAAGCACTGCAGAGAAGGCCCCAGGGATCCTGGTGGACACCAAGGTGAACATGTCCTTGAGGCAAAAGCAACCAATGCTATCATGGGCTGCATTATGCAGAGCATTGCCAGCAGGTCAAAGACGCTGATACTTGCTCTTTATTCAGCCCTGGTGAGACACATCTGGACTGCTGGGTCCGGATCTGGGCTTCCAGTATCAAAGAGACATGGACATATTGGAGAGAGTCCTGCCAAGGGCCACAAAGGTGACTAAAGGAACACCTTTCCTATGAGAAGAGGCTGAGAAAACCAGGATTGTTAAGCTTCAAGAAGAGGAAGCTCAGGGGGTATCTTATCAATGTGTACAAATACTTGATGGGAGGGAGTAAAGAAGACTGAGACTCCTCTAAGCGATGGCCGGTGACAGGATAAGAGGCAATGGGCACAACTGAAATACAATAAATTCTATTTAAATATAAGAAAAAACTCTATTACTGTGGGAGTTGTCAAATCAGGTCAAGTTTTCTCTGGAGCCTCCATCCTTGGAGATAATCAACCCCCAAATGGACATGACCCTGAGCAACCTGCTGTAGCTAATGCTGCTCTGAGCAGGCTGGTTGGACTGGATACCTCCAGAGCTGTTTTCCAGCCTCAGTCACCCTGTAAGTCTATGATTCTGTGGGAGAATAACATATGAGGCACAACAGGAATAGATTTTATTCATTCTATGCCTTTTATCCTAAAACACTATAATATGGAACAGAAAAAAATAATTTTTTCCTGCATGAATTTTTGGTTGCAATAGAATAAGTAGTGAATATAATTCTTTTAACTGAATAACATACAATGATTTGAAAACGTAAAGAAAAGAAATAATTATCTTTTTTTGCACAGTTTTTGAATAAGGCTTTTAACTCAGACAGAACTCTGAATGTTCCTCTCTGTTTCATCTGACAGACCCTTTCCACTGGGGTATAGTGTAAATGATCTGATTCATCAAGTGCAGTTCCCTCTCCTGGTCTTTCCTATGCAGCCTTTTAACAGCCATTTTCCATTTCCTTGTGTTTCAAACTTGTACACATTTAAGTTTTGTAAAAAATCTCACCTCTACCACTAGAGGATCTGTGTTAACTGTTATTGGCTTTGATGACAATTTGACACATTTCAACTGTTCAGTCTCAGCAATACATATTTCTGTTCTCTCTACCATGTCTATTGCAAGAGCTAGTTAATTAAAAAAAAAGAAAAAAAGAGAAAAGTATTCTTTATTTTTGACATTAGTACCATT
Source organism: Morus bassanus (assembly GCA_031468815.1). Taxonomy (NCBI): domain Eukaryota; kingdom Metazoa; phylum Chordata; class Aves; order Suliformes; family Sulidae; genus Morus; species Morus bassanus. Next base: position 78,888,918 of record CM062568.1, read on the forward strand.
CCAGAGTTAATCCTCTGCCTTTAAACATTTATATCTTTATTTTTACAAATGTAACCCTGAATATTTTGAGTAAACCTAGAGAAAAAAATTGCATATTCTTATCATAAATGTAAAATTCTGTTACTTAATATGTTGAAGACCTGACATATGTCAGCCAATTTGTCTATTAATTTTGTCTATCAATTTTCAAAAAGTTGACATTTCTATAATTATGCAGAGCTATCAAAGGGATTTACACTTTCCTTGTGTTTTTTTTTTTTTTTCTTAAACAGTAAGAATATTGCTTAAAATCTCTAAATATTTTCTGGTATATGACTTATTCACTGTACATATGTGAGTATGCCAAAATATTGTAGCTGCAGAGAGAACCTTTTCTGACAAATAATGAAGTTTCTATAGTTTCACAGACCTGATGAACAGTATGGTAATTGTACTGGGCATAAGCCTTCAATCAGCTTTTGCTACAAGCTCTACTTTTAATGATTTGTCAGACACTCAGACACTCAGGCAATTAATCACTGGCATTCATGTGAGGAAAATATTCAGAAGGTTGCAGAAGACACATATAGGTAGGTGAATTTTATATGAAAAGTGAAAAACCTTTTTGAATATGAGGGCATAATTAAAAATCTCCAGCTTTTTATACTTAACATTTTGGCCAAGCAAAAATAGCTTTTATTCTATGTGCAAAAGAGATTAGATTAAATAGTCTTCATTATAGCCCTGCTCAACCTTGTCCTAAACATGCAGTGTAAATCAATCAGGAGGTTTTCAGCTAGAAAGCTTTGTTTAAACTATAATGTAATTTGCATGAGAAAAATTTTTTATAACATTTAATCTATCCCTGTATGTAGCTGGTGCAGTTTCTTTACAAATTTACTTATTTTAGGGTACATATTTAGCCATTTAACTCTTTCAGCCTATTGCTGAACAATTTCTTTATTAAAAACGATAAGGGTATGAAAAAGAGATAATAAATGTGGAAGGAAATCTTAATGAGGTGGTCTATTACAAAGAAATGCCATGAATACTGGGTATACCTTCAGACTGACAATTCTGTGAATACTCATGAATGTTAATAACAAAGACTGAAGATGAAATACCAAGTAATACTAATACCAGACTCAATGTTCAGTGCAATGTTAGCAGCAGCAAGTGGGATTAAGATGGTCCTGTCCACTCAGATGTTCCTGAGCAGCCACTTAACTCTGTTGATTTAGCAGTCATGCTCTTAGCCAGATTAGTGACATGAGCTGGGTTAAAAGAGAGTCCTCCTTTCTTCCCTCTTTTTCCTTTTATGTTGATGCATCTGCAGGCAGATGCTCAGGAGTGGACACCTTCCTTTTCCTTCTCATATACATAACTAATGTTATAGTTCACTGCTTTTATCTGTGTAGAAGGAAAGACCTTCAAAAATTTTCAAGCAAAGAACCTGAAAAGAAACATAATTTTCTTGATTCATCCCACCTGAATTAGGCACAAGACTAAGTTAGAGGTCCATTTGCCAAAGCTCAGTTTGTAGCAGTGGCAAGAGATAAATGGCTTTAGGGAACAACTCAGATCCTGGTGGGCTGAATAGCTCTTTAGAAATGTCTGTCTCTCATCAATGACTGTTTGCCTAGAGTCACTGTTAAACGTTAAAAGGCTTTTTATTTTGTTCATTTTTCCCTAAATTGCACAGAAAAGAAGAGGAAGAAGAATGTCTGAACTTTGATATTAAACACTGTGAACTGTAAAGGCTAAATCCAACCAGCTAGAGACAGCCCAGGATAAATCTAAATCTGCAATATGTATCTCTTTCCTCTCTTGTCCTTTCTGTAAATGAATAACCTCTCTCTTTTTTTCTCTTTTTTCATTTTCCTTTCTTCTTTTTTCTTTCATGTGGAAAACCAGCTTAAGCTTAGCTACAAAAGATGGTTTGAACCGCTGGTTCTTTCCCAAGACAGAAGAATTAAAGGTTTCTTTTGTTCTTGCTGGATCAACTTTCTAGCATCAAATCATCAGAATCTCACTTCTGGTGACAATAGATTCATTATCCAAAATCAGAGGTAGATGTCCTCAGGTTTTCGTCTCTTTCTACAGGCCACTGATCCTGAGCTTATTATTCTATCTGTGATAATTTAGAAGACCAAGTTTCCATCTCACTTTGAAAGACTGAAGGTGTTTAATTTGCAGTATTTGAATTGTCCATGCATGACCAGAGTTAGCTGATTAAAATGTTTCTTCAGGGTTTTCTTGAACCTTCATATAAAATACAATTTGTTACTATTTTAATCCCGTATTTCAAAATGCTTAACTAATTTATCTAATGTTAATTTGAAATGCCAAATAGTATGCAGGCTAATTGGAAAGTACATTTGTAGTGCTGGAGAAAATATTTCTTTTGCCTACCTTACATGTGGCAGTACATTAATAAAAAGGAAGGGGAGAGATTAAATAGGAAAAGAATAGATTCTTTTAAAAAAGAAGAAAATAATTAGTTGAAACTGGGGAAGAAAATGAAAAGGGTACTAGAAATGTACTGTTCAATAGAGGAGAAAGAAAGCAAAAGCTAAAATGGGAGTTAATACATGACTAGAGACTTTCTTCAGACTGCTTTTACTCTTCAAAGACTCCCTATAAATTTTGTTCCGATTTTTAGCAATGAGTAGCCAACATGTTCTGAGCTAATATCCTTCCCTTGACTTGTTAGTTAGTCAATAATTTCTTGATTTTAAGTGCTTTCCAAACTGGTACATGTACTAGTTTAAATGAACATAAATTGACATAAGATGTCATTCACATTCATTTTCCAGCTTCTGCTTTGCCTTGATAAAAGGGGAAAAAATATTAAAAGAGACAAAACCAAAAACAAGTCAGTTTTAAATGTGCTGTTTTGATGTTAAAGTACGAACACTTTAAATTAAGATAAAACTATGTGTAGTACTGAAGAAATTGGTTAAATCTTTAACCTTGTACAGTGCAGGGATGGATATAACATATAGTACATTTTTCCATGTCATCTTGTCAAAAATATCTCTTCCATAGTATTATCATAGAGGTAGCTGCTCATAAATATCATGATCTCAAGTTCATACCAAGAGGCACAGAAGATAATTTAAAAGTTTCCTCTTGTTCTTTCTGAGTGGGGGATTGTCTATCCTCTCACTTTGGGACACTTAGTCCAAAAATGAAGTATTTTTCATTATGGTACCTCTGGAAATTGGAAGACATAATACACTTAAAAAAGCAATGTCGTTAATAATAGGAACCAAGGAACCAAAGAACTCACAAAAAATAAAAATATATTTCATAACCTTTTCTGCTAGGAATAGAGATGTGTAATTTATAATGGTGGAGGCTGATTGATGACAGAGTTATCAGAGCAAGCCTTGATGATTGCTTATTTTTTTAGACTTGTAACCCAAAATAGCTAGCACAGGTGACAGTTTCAAAAAACACTTGTCGTTGGCTACGGTACCTGAGGCTATGGCAGTTGTTAGTTAGAATAAGCTGAGAGGGAAGAGGGGTCCAGGAGGACTGGCTGATTTTCAAGGATCGCTTCTTCCAAGCTCAAGTATGGTCCACCTCCAGGTGCAGGAAGTCAAATAAAGATGATGGGAGGCCTGCATGGGTGAGCAAAGAGCTCTTGATTAAACTGAAACATAAACCAGAAAAGTACAGGAGATGCAAGCAGGGGCAGATGACCCAAGAGGAATACAGAGACACTGGCTGAGCATAGAGGGATGGGGTTAGGGAAGCCAAAGCCCATCTGGGCTTGAATCTGATGAGGGATGTGAAGGTTAACAAAAAGGGCTTCTACGGGTACAGTAGCAGCAAAATGAAGACTAGGGAAAACGAAGGCCAGCTGCTAAAGGGGTAAGGGGACCTGGTGGCACATGACATGGAGAAGGTTGAAGTGCTCAATGTCTTCTTTACTTCAGTCTTTCCATGATTAGACTGGCCTTCAGGAGTCAAGTAGATTTAAGATGTGATGTTTGCCATATACAGTCACAAGCTGTGTCAGGAGGAAGTTGTGTATAAAGGCAGCATATGTGTTTGTCAAATGCCACATTAATGGGGATATTTAACACATGTTTATGTGATCTTCTGTGTCTGCCTGTCTCTGAGCGCAATCTTTTTTTCTAAAAGCAGTCTTTAACTCACACATAAATGCTCCAGAATGAGACAGAAGAAAGTAATGAAAAGTCAGATGATGTGATGCAGACTGGAGGAATACCATAAAAGTATTCTAGTTTTCAAAGGTAAATGCCCTGGATACTCAAATCCAGAGATGAAAAGATGTATGTTACTAACATGTCTTCCCTTTCTCTTCTGCCTTTCAAATTTTCACAGAAGCAGAGGAAGATGCAGAAAGAAAGGGCTACTTTTTCTTCCACACAGATACAATGTAGCACAGTTGCATCACATTTCTAGGTGTTGAACTGATGTGCTTAAGTTAGGACAGTCATTGCCCATCTTCCTTCAACGTTCAGCAGAGTATAGTAAACTCTAGAGATCTGATTCACCTGCTGACACTGCCTATTTATCTCCTTTGTCTCTACAAGTCACTTTTAAAATTGTAACTCTCATAAAGTTGCCTGAAGTTAGAAAGTATGCAACCAGGCTTAGCTGCCTATAACTCAAGAGCAGTCCTAAAGCTTGACAGTTTAATGCTTTTCATTTGGTTTTATTTTAGTGATATTATTCTCAAAATAAGCACATGCATGCTGCACCTGCCCCCAGCTAGCAAGGTTCCCTTTAGACAGCTGACTGGAAGAAAACCATACTGTCTGAGAAATTAACATGTTAGGAAAGTGAACAAATCTTTCGGAGTAATCCTGGTATCCAGCTGGCTGCCAGAAAATTACCTGAAGCAGTGTAGAGAAGCTCTAGTAGAAAAATCTGTGCACTGGATTAATGACCTGTGAGTGTTAGTAGCTCCTCAAGTGCTGTTGCCTGAATGACAGCAACTTTTGTAAAAATCACCTCAGTTAAGTGACTCATATCTGCAGCATTCCAGTCTGCAACAGCTTCCATCCTCCTTTCAGATTGATTTGTAGTCTAAAATGATCAAGCTCCTTTAAAGCTTCTTTATAGGAACGTAAAGTACATCTGAGCACTCAGACTAGGTCAGTGCCCTCAATTGCCAAGGTTCAATGGAAAGTTAAGAGCAGATGTTGGGTCATTGTCAGCATATGTAGCAAGAAAATTGGATCTTTGGCACTAAGAAGGAGAAATAAACCATTGGTGATGTCATTAAACCTAATATAGCCATAAATACACATTCTACTTAACTATGAGAGGGATTGCAAGACAAAATTGTGGATCAATTCTAGTGTTAATATCACCCTGTACTGCCCACAGTATCATTGCTTCAATTTTATATTATCTTTCAGTTTACTAGACTCCAGCACACAGATGTGATCACTACCTGAGGTATCTCTAAATGCTTCCTTCACAATCACCAGCTTAAACTCTAATGCAATAAATTGCTGCATCACCTTGTGGTCTTGAACTTCCTGCATAAACCATGTGCTTCTACGTCACCTGAAAAACTTGCTGATAGGGAGAAACAGGAAATTAGCCCATGTGTATTAAATACCCTTTCTTTAACATCTCAATATTACACATAAGCTTCAGTGAGACACAGTGATGCAAGAGTTAATGAATTTAATTTCCTTTACTCTCCAAAACATTCAGTCTTGTCTCTACCATCTTAAATCATTCTCACATTCTGACATTAGATGCTGCAGTAGTTTACAAAAACCAACATGCCTGCACTGAAACTACTGCTTTTTATCTCAACGTTTTGCATTGTTGTCTGCACGTAGCTTAATTTTCTTTGCATATTTGTTTGTTTAATCTACCTAGAGATGCAAATGACTTGATAAAAATATAAGTTCAATCTATTTTGTGTAGTTCCTAAAAGTATTTCAATACTATCACCATAAGTGACACATTTACGAAAATCATACAATGTGGATTGATTTTCAGAGCCTTAGAACTTTCTGTTTCTGAAACTTCTCTCTATACATATATCAGGCATTCTGCATGGTAGGAGCACATCTCTATCATAACTGGATGTATTTAATCTTTCCTCTGGCCTCTTTATGCTCTTACCAGCATATCAAATACTTTAAATTTTACGTTAATTTCCTGGTCTGATTAGGAGATCTTAAAATGGGACTGATTTAATCATCCTCCAAACTGACTTTTGTCATACAAATGAAATGTCTCAAAACGCTTGGATGAAAGGGCTAATCACACATTAGAACATGCTTAATATGGTAAAGTGTCTCTGTTTTTCAAAGTTAGCCAAAATCTCTAAATATGATAGCAATTTTTGGTTTGTGGGGTCCCCTCCTTTGTGAAATCTATATGATTATTTATCAGTCTTGACCTGGGTGAAATTTGTCATTGTGATAAATTGATTCCTTAGTCCTTTCTCAGTTACACAAATATGTAGTTCATGGATTTTTTTTTGTATTATACGTGTCTACAACAGTCCCACATAGAGAAATATATGCTACTACACCCACATTAAACTTGAGTGTCTGTCTAGGATTCCTCCATAAATACTAATTTGAGATAAAAACCTGAAATAGTCATTTTAAGGTAAAATAATGTTGGGTTTATTTTATTTTTTTTTTTTTTTTTTAATTTAAAGGTATTTAGCAGGAGGAGTAAAAAAACCCATACTTGTGTCATATCTGGTGTTCATTGCTATTTTTAAATTTGTGCCAAAAAAAAGTGCAAAGTGGAAGGTTTTGAAAGCACAGTCAGAAGAAATAAGCAGTAAGCATAGGCATAAGGAATAAAAATATTTATTGTTCACAAAATTCATGACAACTCATGTTTGCATGGAATTATCTAAAATTATTATGTGCTTTTTCAGTTTTTGTTTTATATTTTTTATAACTATAAAATACTAAATTGTGGAAAATTCTACTACGTTATTTTTTCAGAAAACTGTGCTTTGGCTGTAAAAATTATACATTATTTTGCAAAAATGGTGAACTTCCATGTTAAGCAAATGATATGTAGTGGACTACTTTATTTCCCTCCTCTTATACAAAACATCTTTTGCTTGCAGAAAAGGCAACTTGAATAAACAATAATATAAAAACAATAGGTAGGGTGTTAACACTTGTAAATCAAAATTTGGTTTTGCTCCACATTTTTAAAAAATGTAAACAAATTTTAATTCTTAGATTAAAATTAGTGTCAACAATTTAAGTGGACAGGGCTATGATTCTTACAAATGCTGTAATGCTTCATGTCAGTGCATTACTTCTATTAATATTGATTGGCAAAATACATTAGTTATGATACCATAGTATATAAAGCCTCAACCAACATCCATTCATCTGGTGCATGTTTATTAAAGTAGAAAGAGAGGAAAGTCTTATCTCCTCAAGAGCTAATGACCTAATATACAGGACAAATTTTGAATATAAGTGGAGTGAATTCCCTTTTTTTTTTTTTCCCAGGATTAGGCACCACATTGCTGCTAGCATCAAGACTACTGTCCAAGTGTTTGGAGTCCCATCTTATGTCATCCCTTGGTGGATTAGGGATCATGGAAAGAGGCAGGACTACTTCTGTGTCTAAAATACCAGTATGACCAGAGTTGTTCTTTCATTTCTGATGGAATCTGTTTTTAAAGAGAAATATGTTCCAGCTAGAGTTCCATTTCGCAGAACTGCCAACTATCTAAACATATGACTGAGACTTTTTGTAATAGTTTTATCTTGTGATTCCCTATTGCAGGGATTTATTGACTAACATAAGTTCTGTTTTTTAATTACCCTGCTACTAAAACACACTAAATCAGTCTCTGTCTCTCTTGTTGGAGCTGTTCCACTTTAAATAAATAAATATTCACTGGGCCAGAACAAATGAGTGATTGCCCCTATACACCAGTGATTAAGGCACTTGCTTGGGAAATAGGAGTCAGATTGAAGCTGTGGCTCCAATTGTTATTCATACAAAGTGGAAGAGCTCCAGCCTGTCCTTTAACTTTCAGCAGCTTAGGTAGGTTGCATGTCACTTACACATTTGAATCCCAGTTCTAAATCAAGCTACTAAGAAAAAGTTGATACTATCTATCTTGTATCCCAGGGACAATTGGACATATTGGGAGAGAAGGAGGAGTCAGTACTTTTCTACTACATTAACCAAAGAAATATATGTTCCAGCAATTTCCAAAATATAAAGAAATGTAATGAAATCAAATCTTTCATTGCACTGTATTTGATCTCTCTCCACAAGAACTATACATTGTTTAAATATGTTGCAGTTAATACGACCTTGGAAAAAGACTTTTTCATTACAAGAATGTTCTTTGAGTCCCTTATTTATTATTAAGCGAATATACAATTAAATATATTTATATATAAAAAGTGGATGTATGCTAATTACCAAAAATTCTCTATTCATACCCTGTCAAGAAAAATGTTTTAACATTACTACAAAAACACTCAGAAAAGTGGAATTTTACTCTACAGCTATTGCTGGTATAGCCTTCTCCAGATTGCATGCAGTTCTCTCTTGTATGATATTGGGCAGATGCTTATGATGGCTAGTGTGGGTGAGTGTCATGGTTTAGGCCCAGTCAGCAACCACACAGCCGCTCTCTCACTCCCTCCACCCCTGTGGGATGGGGGAGACAATCAGAAGGGCTAAAGCAAGAAAACTCATGGTTTAAGAACCAGTTAATAGTTAAATCAAAATAGTAATAGTAATAAAGGTAATGATAATAATGATGATGATAATTATAATATTATTGATAATATTAATAATAATATAATGAAAAATAAAATAATGAGAGAGAGAAATGAAATCCAGGGAAAAAAAAAAAACTAGTGATGCAACCGCTCACCACCCACCAACTGATGCCACCAGTCCCCGAGCCACGATCACTACTTCCCCCAGCCAACTTCCCTCAGTTAATATACTGGGCATGATGTCACATGATATGGAATATCCCTTTGGCCAGTTTGGATCAGCTGTCCTGGCTGTGCCCCCTCCCTTCCTGGCTTCTTGTGCACCTGGCAGAGCATGGGAACCTGGAAAAGTCCTTGACTAGTATAAGCACTACTTAGCAATAACTAAAACCTCAATGTGTTAGCAACATTATTTTCATACTAAGTCCAAAACACAGCTACAGTGAAGAAAATTGACTCTATCCCAGCTAAAACCATGACAGTGAGCAAACAGACATTTGGCTATTTAAATGATACTGCAATTTCATTGGTAATATAAGACAAAATATAAAATATTATATATATTTACAGATAATGACATATATATTTGTATATATAATTCTATTCTGAAGTCTTTGAAAGGTGCTTTTTTTCACAAATTCCTTTTTTGGAGGGGGAAGAATTAACAGTGATACCTGTGATGGAAATAGTCTGCCTTAAAGATGACTTAAGACATCTATAAAATAAACATATACCTGAGCACATTTTCTGGCTTAGAGAGTGGTCAATAGAAGGAAATAAGAGTATCTAGTGTTCAATTTACATAACCTGTTTTAAGCCTGAATATTAGAGTAAGATAAAACAGAGCCTGAAAGTAGCTATTTATTTTCTTTTGTTAGAAACCAGCTCTAGATGTCTAGTTAAGGGCATGCCTGTGCTGTAAACTGTAGTTAAGATGAACTAAACTCCCTCTTGCCCTGGCAAAAATAACTGTATAAAAAAGTTTGTTTTTCATTACTCCCATTTTGTTTTAATAGTTTCATAGTGTTGGTTTAATACATCTAAGTAATTCTGCCTGCTGACTAGATATATATATATATAGTGCACTAAACTATATCACAGTTATTGCTATTTAATTGTAGATACTTCCTTTATTTTGGAAAACAATATCCATGATAATGTAGTCTACTATTATATTTAGTTGGCAGGGGTCATTAAGAAAGAATTATCATTTCAAAGCCTATGTATTTTCCAGGCATGGTTCTCTCTATCAACATGACTTTTTATATTTTATTTTCAAAAAGTGATTTATTGAAAATAATCAATATCTTTAAAGGTTTCTGTTACCTTATCCTAAGGCTAATATTTTAAATTCTAGCTGAAGATCTGTTTGATATGACTGAATTAAAAGACTTGAGCCACTGCACAGAAACATGTCTGCATGCAGAAGTATGTGTTTGTTGGATTTAGAGACAGACAGATTATTTGTAAATTCCTATTGTATTTTTTTTTTGAGCTGCAGAAATTACAGTCTTCAGCCTGCCATTCCCTTAATTTAGACAATGGGTTTCTCAAGACAACATGTGTCTTGCATGCTTACTCTGTTTGACTTTAATAGCTACTTAATGATCTACAGAGTCCGTATTTTATTCTAGTTAATGAGGTATTCTATAATATGTTTTTTGGTTTGTTTTTTTTTTGGTTTTTTTTTTTTTTTTTTTTTTTTTGAAAAAAAGAAAAAATGTTTTTTACACCTTTTTGATTTCAATTCAGTGGGGACTGTTTGAAAAGTAAACAGGAAAGCCACGTAGCAGGTCCCCAAATAAACATCCCAACACACACTGAAAGACAGTGGGACAATTTTTGATCCTTGAAGATTCTCATTATATAGCACAATCAGTTGTCAACATTGTGTTTCAACATGTCAAAGGAAAGTTAGATATTTAAAAAGAAATGGTTAAGGTAGACATAGGAGGTTGATAAAAGTACCCCTATAAGGCAATGTTTTCCAGACATCTTGTATTATACTTTCTCAAATGGTTTAAGGTGTTTAGAACAGACTAATCAAGCAAAGACTGCTTAGCTCATAATGCTCTTATGATACGATTATTATGGAATAGAAATATTTCAAGGAACAAAAATCATCAATTTACCCAGTGGGTCGTGAAAAGGTGGCAATTTTTCTTGTGTAAAATACTTGTTACTCTGCCACTTGGTATGACACATACATACATTAGAGGCACATAGGTTATGATTACCTGTAGCTAACATACAGTACTCATGATCACATGAAATAGTCCTAGTGACTTAAAACTGGTTATTTAATTAAACAACATACAAATCAATGACAATTATAATACATATGTTACCTTAGAAATATCAAGAACAAGACATAAGAAAAAATGCTAGAATTTATTGACCATCTCTCAATATACCCTAGATGATTCTGTCCTTGTGTTTCTAATGTATGTTAATAAAACTTATCTTATTTTTAAATACTTTACCATTTTGTGCTACTTTACTGCCAATCACTTTGCAATACCAGTATTGCCCCCAGTTAATTTATTTCTGCAATTGGCTTTAGTGCCTGTACTAGAGTTTATTACCAACACATGATGTAAAAAAGCCAAAATCTTTGTTCTAATACCAGCAAGAACTTAAAAATTAGAACCTATACAGAGGTAAATTTTATTTAATATTAATATATTTCAAGTTATTTTGTGATTACATTTTAAAATGATACTTTAAATATGACTGTAAAACTAATTTTAAAACTTACTAAAGAAATTAAGATTACAAAAAAGTGTGCCACTGATTCTTTGGTTTAGTTCCTTTCTATACCAGGAGATATATTCTATGAACAGTCTTTTGATAAGACTGGCACCTTTCACTTCAATATGTTCAGAGCCTGTTTTATGGCCATAAACTTAAGGTCTCGGTGAGATGTATTAAGATCTTGTTTATTGATCTCTGTCAAAGATAGGCATGATGTAAATATTGGTCTACCACACAAAGAGTGTAGAAAATATGAGTAAACCAGACCAGGAACCAGATGCAAAGTAACTCTATTATCTGTATCACTCGTGTACAAACTGGATTGTCGGAGTCGGGGCGGCGGTCCGGAGTTACTGATGACAATCTCAATATGAGTACAAGCATCAGCCTCACTTTATTAACCGTCGTTACAGAATATATAGAGCTACAAACGATCATGCGCTTAAACAAACAATCTGATTGGTGGTGAGCTCCTGTTCACACGCCCCTTAGGACATTCCGATTCGTTCGACGTTGCCGACCACGCGCCTCGGACCGTCCAGACCCACCCCTCAAGTTCCTGCTCGCCAGCCCGCCAAAACCCAGAGCCTCCTCCCCCCTGCTCTCAAGGTTGCCTCAAGGACGGTGGGTGCTCAATACTCCTTGAGACAGCTTGGGTTGCTCATATACACGTCGTGGCCTCTGTTAGCTAGCCACTCCTCCACACTGGATAAGTTAACATATAAGGGTGATCACCTGTGGTACAGTTGTATGTTAATGCAAGAGTCTTTTTCTCCCAAGGATTTCAGTGAGTATTTCTTTTCTGCAGTTCAGTGTGCTGTATAAATATGTCAGCTTGCTTGGAGCTAGCCTTGGTATCTGTATCACAGTAGCAGCATTAAGGTATATCTGACCAGAGCAGGAGGAAGTTTAAACACCTGATTTATCTTATTGCTGAAACCTGAGGCATTTATGGTATCAACAAAAGGAGTGCAAAAGTAGGGGTGAAGCTGCAGTAGAGCACCAAGAGTACAAAAGATACCAAATTTCTGACATGGTCCTGTAGGGTATGTCTCTATGTACAAGAATTGATAGATCCTATGCATGGAGTACACGGTGAGAAGTGATTATAGGGTGTTGAAGAACTGGAAAAAATATACTGCAAAGCCTTATTTCACATATGTATGCATGTGTACATATATGTATTTGTTTATTTATATTTTTATTTGGCTATAAGTTTATGGATTCTATATATATATCAAAGCTGAAGCATTATTTAGACCAGACATCCTATCTGAATTTTCTGCTTTCCCAAGGTATTTTTGTCCTGGAATTTGGAAGGTGACTTCTAACGGGCAACATTTAAAATTAGTGATTTTTTAATATACTTAGAAGCCTAGTCAGTAACTAATATAATTTCACTGAGAGAGAAAAAAAGGAAGAGTTGATCATTTATATTAAAATATACTAGCTTTTCTGTTTCTAAAATGACAGAAATAAATAATTTACACTGCTTTGCAATTAAATGCAAAGCTAGTTCAGTCTGCTACTCTGTATTCTTATCACAGGAGACATTGTCCTCCCCAGTAGTTCAATATTTAGGAGAAAGCCACTGGACCCAAGTGACTTCCTAGTTAATATGGTTGACATCAGGAATTTTATAGGCATCAGCATTTTAGCCTATGAGCCACTTAATCATTGCATTCAACCAATAACTTTAACAACTGATAGATGTTTAGGAAACAGTAGTGACTGCACTGGGCTAATCATCTAAACTCAGAATTTGAGAGTGCTATACTGAATTATACTGACATAAAGACTTCCAAAAGTCATGTCACTATTCCTGAAGGCTCAAGACAGCAAATATATCTTCTTCATCAAAAAAAAAAGTGAAATTAGACACAATATTTTTGAAACTCAGCTAGGAAAATATGGACTTAATTGTTGCTAAAAACACAAAATCAGCAAAAATTAATTTAAAATACTTTCTTGGATCTCCATTTCTGTAATAAGTTGGGAGAGCGGGGCTTGGGTGGGTTTTTTTGTTTATTTGATTGGGTGGGTGGGTGGGTGTTTTTTGTTGGGTTTTTTTGTTTGTTTGTTGTTTGTTTTTATCCACTTTCCAAAGTTAAAGAGAAAGGTAACAACAAAAGATTATGTTCTTTACTGGTGGTGCTTACATCTTTGTAGTGGTGATATTTATAGAAAAAAAAGGAAAAAGCAATAGGAAATTGACAAGCGTATTTCAGCACCCATCCTCCAGCCTGCACTAATCCTTCCTTCCTGAAACCACTGTGGGGTTTCTAAGCTTCTTATTTTTTTTTAAGCAAGAAAAAACAAAACAAAACAAAGCTTGCCAGAAAAAAATCTTTGATATTTTTCCAGCATGGAACAGCTTCTTCTCTTCTTCAGCAGAACAAGGATGCTTGTTTGAGGCCCGGAACTGACAATATTGTCTGGATCAGTGACAGGTATCTGATCTCGTCAATTCACTACTAGAAACATGCATTACACTCCTGGATTTCTAATGTGCTACAGGGATCTGTAATCCCTAAGAACTTCAGAAATAGCAGCTTCTATCTGTCATATGGCTGGGACTACCTGTCTCTCAAACCAGAATCTACATCTCTAAATGACAGTAGTACAGCTCATTCTCTGAGGCTGTCCAAAATGGTACCACCGGGCTTTTTGCTAAACACTGCTTAAAAAAAGGACTGTAAACTGTCATATTCTTCACAGTCACTTTTCAAATTTCAGTCATATTTAGATATCATTTTCCTGTTGAATGTGTCTGCCACAGAAAGCCATCACAGCAGTCACTACTAAGATTTGTAAAGAGATTTTTTTGTGGCTGTTAATTGTTTCCAGGTAAATAATCACATCCACAGAAGAAAAATATATCAGTGCCTACAGAATAAAAAGACCTCACTTTTTGCTCAAAAAGTCCTTGGTTTGCAAATCACTGAAGCGTTGAGGGTAGACTGAGGAAAAAACTATTATCCTTCCTTTCTTATCTTTACTAGTCATCCACTGTCAGTCACTGGCAGAGCCAAGATAATGGATTGCATGGTCTTTTTGTCCAATTTTGTAGGGACATTTTTATGTTTTCCTGTTTAGAGGCTCGAGAAGGAAGAAGCAGAGCTTCCAGAAAACATATTGCTTTTGGTGATCCAAACCCAATCTGACAAATTAAGATTAAGGTGCCACCTTTAAGATTAGAACTCTTTCCTTAAAATCCTTCTGAAAAATTAAAGAGATCATTTAAATAAAATAAGCAATAATTACTTCTGTAAATAAGTAATACTTAAAATACTTTTAATGCAATTTACCCCCAGACTAGAGACAGCTAAATTTAAGGGTCAAAATAAATAAGTAAACTAGGTGTCTAAGCTTCCATTAGGGCTAGTGCAGACCTATGGAACGATTCATTCACCTACACAAGGTGTCCTAGGTTATCCCACGTGGCTTTAAGATGCTGCTACAGAAGCAAGGGACTCCTATCTGCTTTGTGTCCTATATACTAGATCTATGTAGATATCTTAGCCTAGAAACATTCGGAATGACACTGCACAACCAATTCTAGGCAAATGCTTTAATATCCCAACCAAAAAGTAAATAGAACCTGGAGAATTATGCAGGCATCTATATATAGATGACTACTTTTTGTTGACCTGAATAGATCTCCAGAGTCTATTGACTATATGGATCTTTGTTGATCTACTGACTCTCTATTATATATAGGAAACTTAAAACACCTGGTTTACATGAAGTCTCCTGAATTTACAATATAAAGCTGAAAACCTTTAGTGGTTTTAGTATTAGTTACCTGAACACGGAAAACTAGTGGCATTTGCAACTTGCTAAGTTACTTAAGACACATGTACCAAATAGGTGTATAGGACAAAGAACTTGTTGAAACCTGCATCTTTCTGCCAACTGACTTCTGGCTGCCAGGCCAGAAAGGTTCCTTCATGGACTGTGTCTTTCAGATACCCTAGGGCATTCAAATAGCACTAGTCACCTACATTTAGACATTTGAAGTCCTCTGCTACTAATGCAGCACAGTGCACAATCATATTTTACAATTCATGTCAATATAAAACTGAAAAAACCTAAAAGAAGATGTGAATATTGAAGAGAATATGAAAGCCTAAAAAATACATTGCAAGCTTGCAAATTCTGTTTTAACGTTTGAAAGGAAAAACCTTTGAGATGGTTAAATAGATTAACATTTAAATAGAATTTACAGGTAAGTGTGCTACTGCTAAATTATTTAAAACCCTTATAGCACATAGATCGAAAAATGTTACTTGACAATTTTGTCAATGGGAAAGGCTAGCAAATGGAAACAAATGATATGTGACCATACAAAATGCCTGACAGTATTGGGATATATAAAGGAAGCATATACAGTAAGGGAGAAATGAAAAATCCTAAGGAGACAGTTCAAGTGTGCTTCTGTGTGAAGTTCTGATTATCTATGGCCAAAAAAACTTAAATATACCTGGGAAAGATATAATAAAGAGATACTATAATGATCAAAGATCAAGATAAGTCTTACAAATTAACTCTGAAAGCAGTTTTGTTTTGCTCTCTCTTAGAGCAAGAGAAAAATGAACACCATAGTCCAAAGGACAGCATAAACACATCAGCAAATGGCTATAGATTGTCAGAGAAGAAACTTCATCTGGAAATTAGATGTGTTTTGCCTGTGAGCCTTAAGTTCCAAAATCATCTGTAATAGGATGAATGGTGGAAATAGGTCCCAGTGTGACAATACCACAAAATTCTGAGTGCAAAAGGACAATATTATTTGGTCCAATAATGGGATAGACTCTGCCTGGAGATCACAAGTGATGAACAGAGGTTCATGTTAACCTCAAACTATTGTTTATAACATGATTCTTTGTAAAATTTCAGCAGATTAGTGAGGAAACTCGAAGACAAATTTTGGAGAAAATTTTATCTGTAGATTATTGGGCAATACCTACAAAAGGTATGACATCTAAGGCAAAACTAATGTGGCATTTAGGAACTGTTCTCAACTTTTCAGTTTCCTAAAGACCTGATCATCATTTGCTATATCTCAGGGACAGGAGAAATTTACTATGGACTGGTTCAAAAGGGTCTGAAAACCAATACTTTCTTTTAAACACGAATAACAGAAACTCTTTTCTTAAGTAGAGTAGTACACACTTTGCTGTGCATTATGGGAAGCTGGGGCTTCAAACAACTCTTCTTCCACTAGGGTTTCAAGTTTCTGTGCAGGGAATGCTAATGAACCAAAAAGGGACAAGGGACTGACTTGCTCCTGACTACTACCAGATGTCTGTGAGGGAAAGTACACCGCTTTGCTTCTTTAAAAGATGATGCAAATGGATGTCTTCTAGCTTTTCAAATGAGGACTGAGAAAAGGCCAGATTAACAGAACAACGAACAAGACCTGCAGGACTGAGGTCCTTATTCTACTTCCTATTTAAAAAAAAACCTGTAGATTTCATTTGATTCCATTTCAAGTCCCAGATCATTATCAGGCATTGCTATATTGAGGACTATTAAATACAAAAATTCTTCTGTGTATGGGACCTTGAATTTCTAATGTATTCAGGAAAAGGAGACAAAAATACCCAATTCCACCATCAATTTCTCCTTCTTAAACCAACACAAAGTAATTTTCAACAAAGTAATTTGATTCATATTTTTTGCAGAGCAAAAATTTCAAAAGATCTGTAGTTTCAGTTAGACTGGGAGGATGGATCTTTCTGCAGAAATAAGGTAAAATAGTACAGATTTCTTTCTGGCATCTTATGCTGAAACCAGATTTACAGATTTACATTTTATTTCTAATAGGTAGAATATGTACAGCTGATATCAACAGCTCCAGAGAAAAAAAGATGTAATTTGTCTGATTTTTACTTTTGAATTTTAGAGTATAAATGGATTACCAAAATTTTTAACTATATGTGTGCCCATTAAAATTTTACCCTCAGAATATTTTAAAACCAATGCACTTGTAACAGGACGTGAAAATTGCTCTTCACATTTACTAAATTCTTATAGAATCACTCACTGAAGCAACACATGGGCCAGACTTTTTGGCCATATCTGTAATATGTTGACATTTAATGATGATACCTTTCCTCTTTTCCATTTTATTTAAATAAAGTTGAGGAGATTAAGTCAGAAAGCACATATTGGAAAAAAAAATGAGAGTGGTATAAAATAGCAAATATTAACTACTGTTGTAGTTAGTGAATTGCAGTTCCCATTGAACTCAAGGACACATGAGGAGACTGCTAGATCACTTCAAAATGTGTATATGCATTTGTGTACATTTTTATGTTGTTGTCACGTACAAATCTAAAGGTGCTTTCTCAGAGTTCTACTGTAAGCTTTCTTAGCAACATTTACTGGCTTTAAACAATCCCATTTATAAACCCGAAGAAAAATACCTCTATAAGTAGTGCTGCAGAAAAAAGATCCTGATATACATTTCAGCATGTGTTTTTAAATCCTCTGACTGAAACTCACAATCCTTTTACCAGCTTAGAACACTGATAGTAATTCTATTACCACTGAAATAGCCATCCCTCTCTAATTCTCTAGACACAATTACTGCGCACCATGCAAGATGAATACAAATTAACAGAAGAAAAAACACTGTAGAAAAGAGAAAAACAGTGTGGCCTGAAACGTTCCTGCAGGGGATGCTCTTGCACTCTCCAGTTTAGCTGAATGAGCTTCCAGAAACAGTTAAAAAAGAACGGGGGGGGGGGGGGGGGGGGGGGGGGGCGGGGAAGAGAAGAAAAAAGAAAAAAAAAAAAGAAACCCAAAACATCAAGCAGTGTTCTGTACATGATTTTTCTTCTGCCCTTAGTAATTCATACAGATACAATTAAAATTTTAATTAACACTGTTATCTAGGATTTTTTTTTCATTGTACATATCTCTTCAGTACTTTAAAGAAAGCAGTCAGTGCTTGTATTTAGAGAATAAAATCCATTGTGTTTCGCTTCTGAGTTAGTAAATGTTTCTATTTAAATTTATGCTAAATTACAGGGGAAGAAATTTAAGTATAATGTGGGGGGGTTTCTTGAATAAAATTCCTGATCCCTGCTACCTTTGCAAAAAAACACTATAAGCAACCTTAAGCAATAGGCACACAAGAAAATAAAGTGAAAACAGAAGTAACAGCCCAGTTTAGCTTTGATATTTTTTTCATAAAACTAAGAAAGGCTGAAGACTACAGCTTCATATAATTTACTACTACCTATGCTGGAAGCATTTGCTATCGTGACAGCCTGTTTTATTCCCCACAGAAGAGAGTTTAAAGGTGAACAATGTTACCTAATATTTCAGTTTGGTTACAAAAAAGACCCTGCTTTGTAGGAGTTGGACAAAACACTTGTTGATTTTTAAGTCTTCCTATTTTACCTCACTTCTCCTATAGTTTTCTTAATGGGAGACTACTTTCATTTTTCTTATCTTTTGTTATGTATAAATCCTTACATCCGTCCATGCTTTAGAACTCTAAGAGCATCTGCCCTGCCTAGTGTAATGCAGATCTGTCTTTTGATGCAGAGGAATTTTCTCTACCCTTACAAATAGAGAAGTAAAACACTTTTCAGTAAGAGCTTTATTATCAAAAAATCTTATTTATTAAAAGTAACAGACTCCAGACAGGAAGTAGACTGCTCAACTTAAGTACTAAATTAAAATGTTATTTTCATCATTATTGAGGATAGTACCCAGCCTAGGAGGGCAAAAATCTTCTTATGGAGGCTCTCAAAGACACTTACCCCTCCCACCTCAATCAATGATTTAGGCATTTACTTCAGGAGGGTCATTTTCTTAGGTACTTTATTTCATATGGAGGTTATATGTCTACATTAAATAGACTCTATCCTGCCCTTATGACCCTAAGTAACAAGTAAGCAATACATTTTTCTCTCATTATAAAATCACAAGACCTATCTGGAGGTCTGCCAGGGTTATGCCACAGGTCTACATCCCTTCATCATCCTCTCAGCTTATATTCTGGCTTGATTGAAATGATTTCTTTTAAAGTTAAGTAGTAGGTCAGCAGTAATCCTCTGACTGACCACATTAAACTCACCTGCTTCTCAAGGCTTTTGGGACAGTTGGTAGATAACAGTTTTCCCACTTTTATTTAAGGCTTTATTCCTTGGGTGGATGGGTGGCAGGAAGGGAGAAATGGGCGAGTGTTTGCTCTGTTGTTGATTATAACAGCTTTACTAGGTGGTATGTGCTCCACTCTTATTTTATCACAACAATGTTAAGCTGTGTTGAGTTAACCAAGACTATATTAACAACACCTGGGAAAATTAAGGCTGCTTGCTTTAAGCTTTTTTCAAGAGCTTTTTGTTGGTCTAATTCCTATCCAAGCTAAAGAAATGCTAAGGCCCACTTTTGTGAATCTTAATCTACTCCCCAAATGGGTGAAATCTTTATGCTCTTAGAATTAACTGGGTAATCCCCCATACCAACACAGGCTGGAGGATGAGTGGATATAGAACATCCCTATGGAGAATGACTTGGGGGTACTGGTAGATCAAAAATGGGATATGAGTTGACAATGTGCGTTCACAGCCCAGAAAGCTAATTGTATCCTGGGCTGCATAAAAAGAAGAGTGGACAACAGACTGAGGGAGGTGATTCTGCCCCTCTACTCTGCTTTGGTGGGACCCCACCTGGAGTACTGCATCCAGTTCTGGGGCCCCAAATAAGAAAGAATGGACCTGTTAGAGCAGCTCCAGAGGAGGCCACAAAAATTATTAGAGGGCTGGAACATTTGTCCTATGAAGAAAGGCTGAGAGAGTTGGGGTTGTTCAGCCTGGAGAATAGAAGGCTCTGGGGAGACCTTATTGCAGCCTTTCAGTATTTAAAGGGGGCTTGTAAGAAAGATGGGGACTAACTTTTTAGCAGGGCCTGTTGAGACAGAACAAAAGGTAGGAGTTTTAAACCAAAGAAGGGTAGATTCAGACTAGATACAAGGAAGAAATTTTTTACAATGAGGATGGTGAGACACTGGAACAGGTTGCCCAGAGAGATAGTAGATGCCCTATGCCTGGATACATTCAAGGTGAGGTTGGATGGGACTCTGAGCAACCTGGTCTAGTTGAAGATGTCCCTACTTATTGCAGGGGGTTGGATTAGATGACCTTTAAAGGTCCCTCCCAACCCAAACTGTTCTGTGATTCTGTGATTTGCCTTCGTATTCACTGACCTCTCAAAGATATATTGGAGACTAAAAATGGTCAACAAAATTATTTTTCATTATGTGCTTTAGGCAAACTCTAATCATATTAAAACTAGTAGAAAAATGTTAGCCATTATTCAACTTTTTCTGAGTTTGACTTGATCATATTTTTTATCAAATTACTGTTTTACTCTGCTCTGCCCTGTATATTTGAAGTGTTACCTCAGACTCCTATTAATTCTGTTGTTTAATGCAATAGATTAAAAAATATATGTTTAGAAACATTGTTATCATCAGCTGAATGTTTCTGAGGAGCATGATCACTTTCAGTGTCTTAATACTGTCTTTTTATGTCAGAAATATAGCATAAAATTCTGAATGAAACACTGAAGAAAAGCTGAAAGGTAAGATAAACGGTGGAGACAGAATCAGAAGAGACTCTTGCCTATAGTAAGGGTTACCTTTTTAGAAACAATTCAGAAGAATTTCCTTTTTTGAAGGTGGTCAGACAAATTTCTACTTTCTCCTAAGTTAGTCTTACCACTGATTTTGAAAAAAATAATTTGTTCACAGTGATCTTTATCCTTCCATATTTTCTCAATAGATATGACCTTTTTTGTGAAAGGTAAATTATTTTCTTGCTGCTCCAATAAAATTAAATGGTAAATAGTGTTACTTAATATGCCACTACAGTAAACTTTAATGGAATATTTCTTTCTGGCACTGGAACAGAAGCCTGTTTTATAGAATCCAGAAAACAGTATTTAGGCAACAAATTTATGTAGGTTTTTTTTTTCAAAGCAAAAAACTGAGCTTAAAAATATTGAAGATAGAATTTTTTTCAAATTCACTACTATAATGTCAAAACTATGATCTGGGTTTTTTTTGCTTTGCTAAGTATTTCCTATTTTAGCTGTATGATAACAAAAATTTTGAAACACATAATACAATATTATAAAGGTGATGAAGTTTAAAAGAAAAACAATCAAATTTTCTTCTAGAAAAAATTGAGATTTGGGTCTTCTTTTTCTTCTTTCCTAGTGTTTAACATACCATTTAGCATAATTTGAAGTAACACAGGGTATTACAAGATTCTGGCAGGGTAGTTCAAATATGGCCTTACCAAATATAAATACTTTTGGAAGTGTTGAGCAGACAGTTTTCCTAATGGCGATAACCTGTGGTCATATTCATGTTAGCTGGATTCTATTCCTACACATGACAGAGGCCAATAAGATGTGTAATAACTTGATCTAGAGGCTTTTTTTTCATCTTTGCATGATTTTATTGAAATTGTAAGAAGCAGAGAAAAATGTTACAGGGTCTTTTTTATTGTTATTATTACTGTATAGATTATGTAGTGGGCATAAATAATTGTTGAAGAATTGTCCTTTGAGTATGAATGAAGACAGTTTCTTTTCAAGAGTTAGCACACTAAGTGAATGATGCAATAACAACACTTCAGATCATAGTTAAAGATCTCAATGCATTAGAGAATTATTTTCATGCAGGTTATCATAAAGTAAATATCCATAATAGAAATAAAAGTGAAAGAGAGTTGGTCCCCATTTATTTTTAAACCATTGTTGTTCTTTCCTTTTTTACCAACCCTTATATATCCTTCTATTCTTTTTATCAAATGTTCTCATAAAGAAATTGAAAAGAGAGAGCAAAAGAAACAAGCATAGCAAAGTTTGCTGGCCTTTGGGCTGGGTCTAGTATAGAATGTTGGTGCCTAAATGTTTTCTGAAATGGAATCAAGCATCATGACTTGAACTTGTAAACTAGAGGGCGAGTTAGTACCTTGGGAGTAATAAATTAAAACCACTTAAATGGTGCAATGGCAGCACTTTCAGTTATTTAACCACAGAATCTCAAACTCCACTTCTTTTCATAGCTTAGCTGCTCTTACCAGGGCAGGCTGTTCTGTCTAGCTGGAAACCAGAGACTGAAATCTCTTTTGGAGTAGCTGTCTCACAGGGTTGTGAGGGTTTTGTTGTTGTTGTTGATTTTTAGTTGGGGGGTGTGTGGTATTTGTTTGGTTGGTTTTGTTGTTTTCTTTTTTTTTTTTTCTACATTTGTTATTTTTTTCTAAATGGCCCAGGGCTGAATCTTCTTTTTCTATTTTGAAATCTGGTTGCTAGGGGACTCCTCCAGCAGATAGCAGAAAGTGTTAGTATTCCTCAATATAAAGAGAAGAATGAACTTTGCTTTCCTCTTTCTCTAAAAGTTTTCTGCCAGTAGGCTGCCATTCAAGAGGCAGTACCAGCATCTCCATCCTCAACTGGTTTAGATTTCAAAGGGGGAAAAACAAAACACAAAAACCCAAAAGATCTGGTTAGACTCATTCCAAGTCCTGTCCCACTTTAACAGAGATACCTTGTGATAGCTCTGAAGAGTTAAGTCTAGAAGGATAAGTGCATGTACAAAATAGATTCTCATGCATAATCCTCTTTGGAATTTTCTCTTGTCTGGTTTCCTGACCTGGTGCTCAACACTGTGATTGTTGTGAGTCTCTGTGTTGGCAACTAAATACTTCCAAGCAGGAGACTGAAAGATCCAAGGCCCCAGATATACACTGAACAGCAAGAGAGTCAGCTACATGACTACACCACATCACTCC
Organism: Morus bassanus; assembly: GCA_031468815.1. NCBI lineage: Eukaryota > Metazoa > Chordata > Aves > Suliformes > Sulidae > Morus > Morus bassanus. Next base: position 78,912,202 of record CM062568.1, read on the forward strand.
CTAACCTTCTGGCTTCTCATTCTCAGCTCTTCTCTTCTGGCTCATGCTATTCCTGCAAAAGTGTTCATGCAGCCCTAATCTGGCTCAGAGAAAAGGGTCAGAGGGGAAGATGAAGAAATTCTTATGACTAAAAAATACTGCATCAACCTATCTGTACATTTTAATCCAAATCAGTTTCCAGATAGTTTTCTCTGAAACTACACAAACACTTAAGCAGGCACAAGAATAAGCAGAAAAGTCTGGAAAACTTGATTCTGTTTACACTGGCATTATTGGTGAAAAAACTTTCAAGAAGCTAGAAATCTAAACTACTTTTTGAGTACCGTGCCTGAGGTTGCCCACATAAGTTCTATGTAAACAGAAGATTTTCCTTTTGTTATGAAGTATGTACCAAGTTTCCTGATGGATTGGTCCTATCTCCCTCCTTTTTTTTTACCTGCTTTTCAAATTTTTTATTTTGTAGGATAAAATTTTATATTACCTTTTTTTGTCAGAACAGCAGATGGCAGATTTTTATAGTAAGTTGATTCATTTAGTAGAGTGAGAGAAAAGAAAATAATATTCTTTCTCCATTATACAATTTTTTCCCTCCCTTTTCCTTTAAATAATCCTCTGGGTAAAATGGTCTGGAGTTGCAAAATGAAATTTGGCCTAAGAATAGTTCTCACTGAAATGTAGCCTTTTATTTGTTCTGTACAAAATTAGTTTATCATGCTTTGGAACTAGTATTCTGAGTACATAAGACAGAAAGATTCATCGTTCCTCATAGTATTTGTTGAGTTTTGTTGGGGTTTTTTTGCTGTAAACATCACAAAATGAAATAACATCATCTTCATCGCAAGACACATTTTTAGAGGGAATAATGATTTTTTTAAAGCATATTATATAATAAAGTTAATAAAAATAGATCCTTTAGGTATCAAAATTGCTTCAAAAAGCAATTTCTTTTTGAAAGATCAGTTTTTCTAAGCTTTTTTTTCTTCTAAGAGCTGCTGAATAACAGCTTTCTAGTGTTCGAAGCTTTTCAAACAAAAGTACAAGAATAGTCACCTTAATAGATGTAACAAATCTACATGAAAAAATTCTACTAAATTAACTGATTTATTGAAGGAAGTTTTGCCTGAATTGAGTTCTGATGGTAAACTCTCTGTTTTCAGTCTACCTATATTCTCACCACCAAAGGTGGGTCCATTTGAGTCACCTTTTGACATGTATATCACATGTGTTTACCTCAGAGCTAATTTGTAGCTTGGTTTTATAGCCAAGGAAGTAAAATGACACTTTTAAGATACAGCTGACTTTATCTTACGGCAGATGCCTAGATCTGAACCTCTGAACTTTGTAGAGTAACTTTTTTCCCTCTAGTAAGTTAAAAGGGAGTCTAGATGAGAAAATCAGAAGTAGATGTTTATGTGACACGGTAACTTAAGCCATATTATACCTACTAATAGCTCTACCTTTTCTTACTCACCAAGGACCTGTCTTTTACTTCCCAAGATCAGTTAATTTAAAGTTAGATAATTCGAAGTGAGATCCCTTGAAACAGTTTTAAAAGCCAGCTTTAGAGGCTTGCAAAAGTTTGAGCTGTACTGTTAGAGATATTGTAGGGTAAGCTACACACATGTGAAATGGGACCAAGATTTGGAGACTGTTCAAACTAGCTATAGGGACTGTACTGACTTAATTAATTGTCACCTAATTTGGCAATCTTCAGGAAAATTATCATATTTTTAGACAAGTTCTGACTAGCTCTCCTTACTGGCAGAAGAATGTAACTAATATTTTTTTTCAGCCTTTGAATTTTCAGATAATAAGAGCATGGCAGAGGCTATAGAAAACAGTGACTCTGCACCAACCTCTTGAAAAAATTTTGACAGCCAGCTGGAAGAATATTTGCACAGCACTCAAAATAGTTTTTATATTCTGTTGACTTTAAAACCAGTAGCTTAGGCATCAGTGTCAGCCTGGCCCACAGTGGAGTAGCACAACATTGTTCTCAGTTATGTCCTCCTAGTCATTTAGGCAATATTTGATCATGTGTGAACAACACTGAGTTTCAGATGGGATGGTGAGGTGAGCTTGGCTGGGTTACAGCACTGCTCAGGTAAAGTGATGTAGCACAGAGGATGATGACTGGTTAAGGGAGTAGGGTGGTGGTAGGGGACAATGTGCAACAGAAACATTGCATGGTGCAGGCTATGGACAAAGACATAGAGACTTACTCCTTCTGATAACCTCTTCTTTCCTTTCTTATGTCCTTTCTCATAAAATCTCTGTGGATTTGAAGTTATAATTCTAATAACAGCACAGAATTCAAGTTTGCTATATGGTTAAAATAGTAGTGTAGGGTTGTCCTTGCATGTGTACTTAGTGCACTTAGTCATCGTATCCCTGAGTGGTCTAGAAACTTCTCTGAGACAATAAAGTGAATTGAGAAGTGATTAACTGAAGTCCTAACCACCTTCACAGAAAAGTATTTGATTACTGTTACAGGACTTCTCAAGGTGGGAATTTCAGTCAGCCCTGGAGATTCCCCCCAGGCAGTCCCTGCTCTGAGTAGACTCATTGATAGCCATTTTTTTGTACACTTAAATGTCCTGGAGCAGAATGTGGCTGTCCCAGGGACTTATCTAGGTTGTTTTGGCTGCAGAATTGACTAAACTGTGCATAGATTAAATATTTGTAAATAGTCAGGAATGGACACATAGGACAGTCTGTTGCAGTATTTAATATGGAGGCTATGGAGTAAGTGAGCTATGGTTTGCATGCAGTTTAAGCTAGTCAACAGAAGCAGGTCATGCATAAACTGGAGTAGTCACAGCTGGTATGGGCCAACTAGTTATAAGAATTCACCAGAACAGTAGTTCAGGGAGTCTCATCAGACTTAGCCAGAGACTCCTTTGTGTTGACACAAAGAGAGAGACTGCTATCACCAATCACAGTAAATGACCACCCTGTTTCAAAGATTTGATTCACCAAATGAATGTTACCCTTTGTAAAAGACACAAGACATTGGTGTTATAACAAATGCTCTATCCATGTATTTCTATGTTAGACCACATCATCCTTTTGTAACCACTAACACCATTTTAAAAGCATTGGCCCCACCTTGCAGTGAGTGAGCAGCGGACATAGCTTCACAGACAGAAAATTATTCTGGGATGGCCATGGCAGTATCTGCTTCACAAAACTATTCTTTTTCTGCCATGCAACCCCATCCCCTACCTTTGCTTACAGCATTGCATCCTTTACTAATGTCAACAACTTCCTTCCAATCCTTGTCCTCATCATACTCTCACGCCTTTACCATAAACCCAGCATGTACTGTATACTCTGATTGTAATGATGCCAGATTAGAGCTCCTCAGAAAAAGATTTTGCTTCCTTCTGTTATCTTTCCTGAATTTACCTTTAAACCTATACTGCACTCTGATTACATTGCACAGTTTGACCCTAGATTATGAAGGCAAAGGCAAAATGTATTTTAGCCCATATAATACAGAATGGACACTTTCCTAAAATTCCCATTACAGAATATAAAAAGAGATGTGCTGTTTAGTTGGCTTTTACTGATGAGAACCAGCAAATCTGAATGAAAATTCATTGGCAGGAACTGCATTTGATGTTGTTTGTCTATGGCAACACTTCACATCCTTATTATGGAGCAGGCACCTAATCTGCTTAGCCTGATCCAGGCTGTAAATTTGCTGCTTGATTGAATTCTGGTTTTAGTGTTGATGATATCCCTGGGATCATGAACATCATAAGATAGCTGCCAAAAGCTGATCAGCTAAATGGAGATATGCAGTAAATGTGAGGACAAGCAAAGACATGTAAATTAGTGACATGATACCCCAAGAATCAGAGAGGGGAAAGAGCTTTCATGAAAGAATGATTCAGGTCAAGAGCACTTAATGTTGGGAAATGGCTGCTATGCTGACCCATTCTTCTACTGTTTTGTTTAAATTCAGGCAATCTGCGGTATGTGTCTGGTTACAGGAAAGGATTTCCAAGCCTAGAGAGGCAAGTAACCATTTCACATAATCAGATTTTCAATAGCAGCTGGCTGCTGAGGTGATTCAAAGACAAATTAGAAAAGCTGATGTTCCCCGCTTTCCACCCCCATATGTGTGAAGATCCTGTGTTAAAAAATGTTAACTTACAAACTATTTGAACGGTGCTAACATAAAATTATTTCAAAAGAGGGGAAAGCCTCCAGTGTTTATTGTTATTCTCTTTTCTCCTCTTTCTGTTGAATTTCTCCTAACCAGTTTTATTAAGTGAACTAACACTTTGTGATAAATTATTAAATTGGCTGCCTTTGACTCCAGTTCGTATTGAAGTTCTAGCATGTCTGGCACAGCAGCACTCAGTGGAGGAGTGACCTTGTTCAGGCCACGATAGTCTACTGTTAGTCTCCACTCTCCATTAGACTTCTGCACTGGCCATATGGGACTGTTAAAGCATGACCAAGTCTTGCTGATCGCTCCTTGGCTCTCCAGTTAACAAATGAGCTCATGGATGGGAATCAGGAGGTCTCGGTTGGTGCGATATTGCTGCCGGTGCACTGTTGTGGTGGCAATTGGCACCTGTTGTTCTTTGACCTTCAGCAACCCCACAACAGAAGGCTCCTTCAAAAGACCGGGCAAGGTAGACAACTGTTTAATTTCCTCCATCTCCAAGGCAGCTCTACCAAAAGCCCAATGGTACCCTTTTGGGTCCTTGAAATACCCTCTCCTGAGGTCGTCTATGTCAAGGATGCACGGAGCCTCTGGGCCCGTCACAAGGGGGTGCCTTTGCCACTCATTCCCACTTAGGCTCACTTCTGCCTCCAATACAGTTAGCTCTTGGGATCTCCCTGTCACTCCAGCTAATGGTGTCCATTAGGGCCTTATAGTCCTGTGGGTCAGATGTGCCAGGCCATCAGATCCACGCGGTCCAGTAAACCCGGTTGTTCCTTTCCTCCACCTGGCTGGAGGCAGGGCCCCTCTAATTCCAATTGCAAAATTCGCAACTCACTTCTTGTGAATGGGAATCAGAAGTCTCTCTATTAAAATCACAGATAAAATCAGCCCTTCTACTCTGTCTGGGGAACTGCTTGCTGGAAACTGGAACAGCAGTTCTACTGGACGTCCCCCCCTTGAGTGATTGTTTTTCCTTGCAACTCACGTACCCGTGCCTCTAGGGTTGAGGTAGGTTTTCCATCCTACTTCCTCATGTCCTCTCCATGGTCACAGAAGTAAAACCATAGGGTGCCCCATGGTGTGTATCTTCTCTCTTGAGCAGAAGGACGCTTATTCCTAATGGCCGAGATACTGGTCCGTACAGGTAGGGAGTAGGACATATCTTCTTTGATTTGCTGAATCTCCTGGAACAGTTTCTCCACAGCTGAGATGAGGGAGGAAGAGACATGTGCTTTGTAATCTCGGAGTTTATCAACCACATCCCCTACTGTTGGTGCCTCTTCATCTTTTCAGGACACTACTGCCAGGGTGTTTACATGGGATGATGGTGCGCTCCGTACAAACTTCCGCCACATGGGTCATGTGCACTGCGCTTCATCTGGATCTTTGGATGACTGTTCACTACCCAGGTCACCATAAATCACCTCTAGCACAGCTAATTCTCTCATGTACTGGATACCTTTCTCCATAGTGGTCCATTTTCCTGGGCAATATAGAACGTCTTCCTTGAAGGGATACCTTTCTTTCACAGCAGACAGGAGTCGCCTCCAGAGGCTGAGGCCTTGTGTCCCTTTTCCAATCTTTGTCAATGCCCCCCTTCCCTAGAAAGGGATCCCAGTTGTTTGGCTTCCTTACCCTCTAATTCCAGGCTACTGGCCCCATTATCCCAGCACTGGAGCAGCCAGGTGACAACATGCTCACCTACATGACGGCCGAAACCTTTTCGTATATCTCGCAGCTCACTTAAGGATAGGGATCGGGTAGTTTCCGTCTCTTGTACGAGTTCTTCCTCTTCCTTCTCCTCTCCTCGTGATGGCACTACTTCTCTATCATCTCTTTCTAAACAAGTTGACTTCCTCTTCCAAGATTTGTTCTTTCGTATAGGGGCAACAGATACTGGCACGGGTTGATTCTCTGATTCAGCTGCAGTGTCTGTTGTGGGTGTTTGAGTGGTCACAGTGCCTGTCGTCAGGCTTGGAGTAGCCGCAGGGCCTGTTGTGGGGGCTTGAGGGGCCACAGTGCTTGTCGTTTTCCCTTTCTTTCTCTTCTTAGATCCTGAGGCCGCCTCTTCCTCTTGGGGGTACTGAATACTGTTGAACAGGGCTCGGTAGGCATGGGCCAGGCCCCAACACATTGCAATGATTTGTATCTCTCTGGAATTGCCAGGGTGACAACATACTTCCTCCAAATATTCTACTAATTTTTCAGGATTCTGCACTTGTTCAGGGGTGAAGTCCCAAAACACTGGGGGTGCCCACCGTCTCAGGCATTTGCCCATACTATCCCACATACCCTGCCACCCATAATTATCGAGCTTTGGGGCAGAGCTCTGGATGATATTCTTGAATTGCTTATTAACCTTAGACAAAACCGAAACAATCTGCTATAGGAAAATCAACAGATGTATCTTAACTACCCAAGGATGTTCAAGATACTGAAAAGTTGTTGTAATGAAGGAGGAGACATTACAGAAGACGGTAGCTAAGGTGCCATTCTGTATTTCCTCCATAAAGAACCTCTCAGAGGAGGAGGTATAATTGCTAATTGTCTCCATGAGGTGGTAGCCAAAGTACAGTAACGGCTTCCATGCAAGACCCAAATAACCGATAAAACTCAAGGCCAGTGTTTTAATAACAAATCTTCTAGGCAAAATATCTCTAACCACTGCAGAGCACAGCAAACAACAAAGCCCAACACCAATCTTTAACAGGTACCTCAAAATCAGCATGGTGTAGGTCTGACTAATTAATATCGAGAACAGATGAATCAATGCTGTTAACAGCAATTGTTACTATCTCAATCCTTTTTTGTCCCTGTTTGGGTGCCAAAAAGGACTGTTGTTGTTTAGCCCCAGTCAGCAACTAAACACCACACAGCCACTCGCTCCCTCCCCCCACCCCTGTGGGATGGGGGTGAGAATCGGAAGAGCCAAAGTAAGAAAACTCATGGGTTGAGATAAGAACAGTTTAATAATTAGAATAAAACAATAATAATAATAATAATAATAATAATAATAATAATAATATAATGAAAAGGAGAACAATGAGAGAGAGAGAGAGATGAAACCTTGGAAGAAAGAAAAAAAACCCAACCAACAACAAGTGCTGCAACCGCTCACCACCTGCCGAACGGGGCTGCCGGTCCCCGAGCTGCGATCGCTGCTTCCCCCGGCCAACTCCCCTCAGTTAATATACTGGGCATGACATCACATGATATGGAATACCCTTTGGCCAATTCGGATCAGGTCTCTTGGATGTACCCCCTCCCCTCCCAGCTTCTTGTGCACCCGGCAGAGCATGGGAAGCTGGAGGAGTCCTTGACTAGTGTAAGCACTTCCTAGCAACAACTAAAACATTAGTGTGTTATCAACATTATTTTCATACTAAGTCCAAAACGCAGCACTATACCAGCTACAGTGAAGAAAATTAACTATCCCAGCTAAAACCATGACAACAGGCAATTTTAACTTAGGCTGGTTATAGCCATGGAAGAAACAGCAAGTGACACTTTTCCATCCTTTATATGATTAGTCTAGCTAGGCAACAAGTTATGTTTTGGTCACCCATTCTCCAACATACCAATTTACTACAACAGTGGTTTCTAGATGTATCTATATTCCATATAGTGGTGGAAATGAAACACAAATGGAATGATGAGTTTGAGTTTCTGAAAGCAACAGCAAAAGAGCAATCCTTTCTTGCTTTTTAATTTCAAGGATTAAGTGCTCCTTGTGAATTCTAATCATGAAGCTAAGATGCAATGCTAAGATTTGCAGCAGTGTAGTCATTTTGGAGAATACAGAACAAGTGAGGCAATCTTTCAGTTCTTGAAGAGAGAAAATGGTAGAGAAGACTAAGATAATAGCTGCTTTTGTGAAATTCAGTTTTCAAAATTGCCTTCTTTGTTGTTTCCAAAGTTCCTGACTGGAAGGCTAGAGTTGTTTCTTTATCAGAAAAACAACTTCCAGCAACATGAAACTCTTGAAGGCAATAGCCTCTAGGGAATAATTATTGTATTGGTACTGTATGGGAAATTAATGAGTAAGGTTCTAAATATTTGGTACATATTCATAGAATCATAGAAACATAGAATCATAAAATGGTTTGAGTTGGAAGGAAGCTTCAAAGAGCAGCTAGTCCAACTCCCTGCCATGAGCAGGAACAACTTTCACTAGATCAGGTTGCTCAAAGCCCTGTCCATCCTGACCTTGAATACTTCCAATGATGGGGCTTCCACACCTTCTCTGGGCAACGTGTTCCACTGTCTCACCACCCTCATTGTAAAAAATGTCCTTCTTATGTCCAATCTAAACCTACCCCATTTCAGTTTAAAACCATTGCCCCTTGTCCTGTCTCTACAGGCCCTGATAAAAAGGCTCTCTCCATCTTTCTTATAAGCACCCTTTAAGTATTGAAAGGCCACAGTAAGGTCTCCCTGGAGCCGTCTCTTGTTCAGGCTGAACAATCCCAACTCATCCATTCTTCATAATAGAGGTGTTCCAGACTTCTGACCATTATTGTGGCCCTCCTCTGGACCCACTCTAACAGGTCCATGTCTTTCTTGTGCTGGGGACCCCAGAGTTGGGTACAGTACTCCACATGGTGTCTCATGAGAGTGGAGTAGTGAGGGTGAATCCCCTCCCCTGACCTGCTGGCCATGCTTCTTTTATGCAGCCCAGGATACACTTGGCTTTCTGGGCTGCGAGCCCATATTACAGTGAAGGACCCAACATGCTCTTCTTTAGAAAGCCAAATGAATAAATAAATAAATAAATGCATACATACATAAACACAGAATTTTCAATATTGACATTTATAAGTATGTCCCTTTCAATTACATCTCACTTAAAGCTTTGGTAAACAACTCAGTGACTAAATAGTGGAACATGTTTCTTTAGCAAACTGTAAACAAGACAGGTGACGCGGAAGCTTCGGACAATAACACGCAGACCAATATGATCAGGTTAATGCCACTTTATTGCTCAGATAGCTCAGTTAATATACTCTATTGCCACGGGCATATGTTTTTCTTAAGCAACGAGATTGGTTCACGTATGTGTACACGCGCCACACGCATACCCGCTATTGGCTTGCTTGCTTTAATCACGCGCCGCTCATAACATAACAATTTCTACCCCATAATAGACACACTGGAAAAGTACTGCTGAAGTTTTCCCAGCCTTTGTGATATTTTAGTTCAGCCACATCTGCAACTTGTGCTTCCTCCCTTTTCTACTCCCTTTTCTTCTCCCTTCCTTATCTCACTCAGCTGCTCACAAGGTCGTCTCATAATTGTACTGACAACAAGTTCTCTGTGTTTGGAATGTTTGGATTGTTCACAGGGTGACCTGCCTGTTCTAAAGATTCTCCCACAAATCCCCCTTTTTCTGTTTGAACAATCCAAACTTGTTCGACGGCCTTTAGTACCAATCGCCACAGGAGGGAGAGCAAGCATGGTATCATTAATAGCACAACTGCTACGACTAATATAATCAATAGTCCGGTTTTTTAGCAGCGACAACAACCATCCTGATAACCCCCAGCCTTTCCACAAGTTGTCTAGACCGAAAAACCCACTGTCTTCTTTTAATTTTTTTTGTCTGTTCCACCAGTGCTTGTATGCTCTTATGGATAGACTCGGAGTGATCTGATAAGTTCATGCAGCACATTCCTTCAAACTCTTGGCAGCCATGTCCCTGGGCCAGTAACAAAAAATCTATGGCTGCTCAATTCTGCAGTGTGGCATGTCTAACTGAATCTACATCTAATAATAAGCTACTTAAAGCCATAAAGGTATTTGGTGTTAAAAGCGTTAAGCGCCCTAAGCTACAAGGGCCTCCCTTAAGATAAGAGGGAATACCAGGCCATGCCCTAATCATGTCAAAAAGAAAATAATACTCCACAGCACCCTCATCTCTGCTAAACAACCATATACCGCATTGATGGCATTGAGTCAATATCCACGGTTTACACGTCCCACAGTCCGGACAGACAATAACTGGCCGCTCCAGCTCCGACGACGTCCTCCGGCTCGTTCAACGCTTGGTCAGTCTCTTTCCAGGGCTTAATCCATCTGGCCGGTACCCAACGCGGTCCCTGATCTGTCAAAACACAAGCATAGCCTCTTCCAGTCATTTTTACTTCAACGGGACCTTTCCATTGACCTGTGGCTAAATCTTTATATTGGACACGCACAGGAGACGCTGCTTGTACCCCCAACTTTAAAGATGTGTGATGAATTACAATGGGTGGTGATTCACGATTGCCCGTTAGTCACAGATGATTCAGCACATACAGAGCTTTTGCAAGACGCTCACAGGGTACCTGTTCTCCCCCTTTCTGTTTATGCAAAAGCGACTTGAGTGTGGCGTGCGCCCGTTCGACAATGGCTTGTCCCGTAGGGGAGTGCGGAATGCCAGTGGTGCGGCGAATGCCCCAGAGCTGATAAAAATGACCAAACTGCTGGGAAATGTATGCCAGACCGTTATCTGTTTTCACTTCTTGGGGCACTCCGAGAACTGCCATGGCAGCACACATATGCTTGATGACATGTCTCGCATTTTCCCCAGTTTGCACAGTAGCCCACATGGCATGTGAGTAAGTGTCAATTGACACGTGTACATACTTTTGTCGACCGAATTCTGCAAAATGCGTGACATCCATCTGTCACAGCTGCAGCGCCTGTAAGCCGCGAGGATTGACTCCTAGCCCCAGGCCCAAACCCAGTCTTTGGCAAGCAGGACAAGAGTGTACGATACCTTTAGCGTCCGACAAAGTCAAATTGAACTGTTTAGCTAATACTCTTGCCGACTGATGGAAAAAATTATGAGAATTTCGAGCCTGCTCAAAGAGATTAGTCTGTCTGTTTGGCCAATTCGCCGCAACTAGGCTATCAGCGCGGTTGTTACCTAGGGCCAAGCCATAGTCAGGTTGATGACTGCGGATATGGGTCACAAAATACGGATGTTGTCTCTGATTTAACAAATGCAGAAGTTGTAACAGCAATTGATACAAAACTGAATTGCGAAGTGTTCGGAGCATAGAGCGTTCGAGTCGCAATACCGTACCAACTACGTACAGCGAATCAGATACTACATTAAGGGATTGATCATGCCAGTTTTGAAAAGCCCAAACAACTGCTTTTAATTCCAGTGTTTGGAGGGAATCCTGTGGATTCCCCTCTAATAATTGCAAGTGCCACAGCCCATCGTGACACCAGGCTACCGCAGCCCTTCTTGATTTTCGAGCCTCCCACTTAATAGGGTATTGTTTCTGCCTTACCGGCTTAGCTCCAGGTTTTAAAGTTACTTTCACCAGCTCTGCCAATTTAGATCATCCCGGAACTCCAGTTGCCCAAACCAAAGGAATCACTGCATTTTCCACTTCTTCTGGAATTTGTTCCTCCCTGAAGGAATCCTGTAACATAAACACTCTTGCCTCTATGGCTTTTGATTCGGGTATTAGTAATTTAACCTCTCCATTTTCGAAAGTAATTTGTGCATCCAATTTACTTAATAGATCTCGCCCTAACAGAGGCAATGGACGTTCAGGCATATACAAAAACTGGTGAGTTACCCACTGTTTTCCTAATTTAAATTTTTAATGACTCTAGGAAAGGCCAATTTTCCTTTTGCCCTGTTATTAGATACAGTCCATGCAACTTCCAACATTTTCCCTAAATCTCTGGATTCAGCTCCTTCTAATTTCTGGAGCTTCTTTCTGATATATGGGGCTGATTGATCCATGAATATAGAGGCCAATTGTACTGCTTCTTCTGGTTTCTCTGGGTCCAAATTAGTGTATTTTCTGGCAGTCACCTTCAGTCTTTCCATAAAGGCTGAGGGGGACTCCTTCGGTTCTTGTCTTATTTCATAAAGTTTTGACCAATTTATTGCTTTTGGCATTGCATGTCTAACACCATATAAAATCCACCTCTGGTACCTGCTCAGCATTCCTCTGGGCCCCGGCTGATTAGGGTCCCACTCAGGATCTACGGATGGAAAATTCCGTCCCAACGTCCCTTGTAAATCTCCGTTAGCATGTAATGCTTCCACCTGTTTTCTGGCAGTATTTAGTACCATTTGCTTATCAGTCTCATTGAATAGCGTGCTCAATATCACTTGTAAATCATTCCAATCAGGGTCTTGAGTTCTAATTATTGTCTCAACCACTTTAGCTACTCTATCGGGATCCTCCCGATAGGTGCCCGCAATCTCTTTCCATGATCTTAAATCAGTAACTGAAAAAAGGGACTTTCACTGTTACTGGACCGTCATTATAGAGTCATACGGATATATACCACACTGTTTCTGCCATTCCGGATGATTTTGCAGTGTAAAGAACAAGTCAACATATGCCACTTTATCCCATTTACCTTCTCTTTTACAAAACAACATTAACTGCAAGATGGTATTGTACTGCAATGTCCCATTCTCTGGCCATTTCTCCTCATTCTCCAACTTATATATTGGCCACCAGTGATTGCAATACTCTATTAATTGCTTCCGAGTCAGAGGATCTCCTCCCAGATCTTTCCAATGTGCCAAAATACATCCCAAAGGTGTTTTCTGCAGGACAGGTTTCTTACTCGGAAATGTACCCATCTTCCCGAGACTAGTGGGTGTGATCGTGCACTATCACAGGCACTAGTCAGAGGGACCCCTTAGTCCAACCCTGCGCATTTCATCTTACGAGCAGACCTGTTAGAGCTCAAAATCCCTTATAATAAGAATGCCTTATTACTTTTTCCAGGGGACTTGCTTAGAATTCTTCGGTCCAGGGATCAGAGGTTCTCCCCGAGAATCCCTCGGTGCCGGCTGGAGGTCCCGTGATCCCACGGATCCGTCGAGATTCACAAGCGGGGTCCCACCTGGGTCGCGTGCCAAAACTGTCACCGAAATCGGGAATAAACCTCGTAACACTAATGTGGTGTTAAAAGGCAGGCATTCTTTATTCACGGTTCCGGGAACACGGGGGATAACTCCTCCTCAAGCGTGTTCCTCTTTGCATCAAAATTCATCAGTTCTTATACCCTCTTTTCTGTCGATTTATGCTATTTATCATTAACCTTACATTGATTGGTTAGCTATCCTCGCTTGCTATTGCACATCAGTATACGGTCCATTCCCCATAAGCATTTGCACCTGCACGCCATACAGCAGATCCCCCTGCTGCAGCATGGACCTATCCTTGGGCCACAATCCCTCTGACTCGAGGTCACACTGGAGTTCCAGCCTGTCCAGCAGAGCAGCACAGAAACAGCAGCAATGCCCTGGCCATCTGCCAGCCCAGGCACCTGGCCATTGCTGTTATCAAAATGTTCCCAGGCACAGCAGTACGGCAAGCAGCAAAAGCAAAAAGCCGTCACTAACAAGTGGTAGACTTCAAGACATACAGTATATGTATATACAGTAAGGCAGGCAAGCCCCATAGCAAGCACAGAAGCCTGCTGATTAATAAATTCAATCTAGCGCATTCTAATCAAATCTGTCGTTATCTCAAACCCGTCAAGCCAAAAAGGACTGTAGTGGTTTAGCCCCGGTCAGCAACTAAGCACCACACAGCCGCTCGCTCACTCCCCCCAGCCCAGTGGGAAGGGGGAGAATCAGAAGAGTAAAAGTGAGGAAACTCCTGGGTTGAGATAAAGACAGTTTAATAGGCAAAGCAAAAGCCACGCGCGCAAGCAAAGCAAAAGAAGGCATTCGTTCACTACTTCCTATGGGCAGGCAGGTGTTCAGCCATCCCCAGGAAAGCAGGGCTCCATCACGCGTAACGGTTACTTGGGAAGACAAACGCCATCACTCCAAATGTTCCCCTGCTGACGCGGAGTGGCCGCAGCCCTCTCGCACAATTCCTCCCACAGCACGGCCCCTATCTTTGACCATGTCTCTTGAAGGAAGAGTTCACCAGCAGTCTCAATTAATTCCTTATCCCGCGCCCATGCCAGGAGCGCCTTCAAGGTCAGTACTTCGTAACTCAGTCCTCTCTTAGAGAGCATATGTTGGAGGAGCTTAACTACTGCCTCTTCTTCCTTCGAGAGGGTAGACCCCATCTCCTCCCGGCCGCTCGCTTGGCCAAGGCGAGATTCCCTAATTACTCTGCGCTATAGCGTCTTCCCGAGTGCTGGGGCAGCACTCGCTTTCGGCCGCTTTTCCGCCCCCTCCATCCGTCGGTTTTTCCGTCAGGTAGTCGTCGCTCCCAACACCGATCCGAGGGTCCCTCAGATCTTCAGTCTAACGCTCTCCCAACTGAGCTATTTCGGCCGCCCAGGAGGCCGGCGGCGGCTCAGGGCGTGCGGGAGCCCGGGGACGGCGATGAGGAAGGAGGGGAGGAGGAGGAGGAGGAGGAGGAGGAGGAGGAGGAGGAGGAGGAGGAGAACAAGCAGCAGCGGTGGAAGAACCGGACCGTGAACGGTAACCGGCTCCTCTCCTACGGCGGCGGCAGGGACAAGTACTCTGACTCGGAGGAGGAGGAAGAGGAGGCGGCGGGGGCGAGGGCCAAGCAGCAGGTACCGAAAGAGGAGCCTGCAGTCCACCGGCCCAGACGGAGCCTCAGCAAGTCTCCTGCTCCATTCATAACAAGCAAATGCGCTGCACCCGGCGCTGGCGTGATGGAGACGGGCCAAGAAGGGGCTGGCGGAGGCCGCGGTGCTGGTGTAGTCGTAACGAATGACAGGGCGGCAGCGGCGGCAACTCGCTGTTCCGCTTTATGCATGGTTAGGGTATTCGTTACTGCTCGCCACGGCTTCATTAATTTCTTTGCTGCCTTTTCCTCATTAATAACGGCATCAAACAATTTATCTCCTAGCTTTCTCCATTCCTCTTCTTCAAACACCGTGTTGGGGTCGGTAAAAACCCCCTTAAGTTCTCCATAAGCTAAGAGATCATTTAGTTCCTTCTTTAAATCTATATCTTTAATGCCCCGCTTTTCTAAAAAGCATCTGAGCAAATTATACGCCGCTTGTTTGTTCATACCTCACTTAGCGCGCTATTGCAGCCTTTGCAAACTTCGGCGGTGCGTGGCAGGCGGGACAGCCTCTATAGGTGCTCCCGGGCGCGGGGAAAAACTCCCTTCCGCCTCCTGCGCTGCTACAGGACCGCTCCAAAGCTCCGTCGACCGTGGCTACCGGACTCCGCTATCGGGTCGCCGGGGTCTGCTACCGGACTCTGCTATCAGGTCGCCGGTGTCCCTGTTCGGGCGCCAATTGACGCGGAAGCTTCGGACAATAACACGCAGACCAATATGATCAGGTTAATGCCACTTTATTGCTCAGATAGCTCAGTTAATATACTCTATTGCCACGGGCATATGTTTTTCTTAAGCAACGAGATTGGTTCACGTATGTGTACACGCGCCACACGCATACCCGCTATTGGCTTGCTTGCTTTAATCACGCGCCGCTCATAACATAACAATTTCTACCCCATAATAGACACACTGGAAAAGTACTGCTGAAGTTTTCCCAGCCTTTGTGATATTTTAGTTCAGCCACATCTGCAACTTGTGCTTCCTCCCTTTTCTACTCCCTTTTCTTCTCCCTTCCTTATCTCACTCAGCTGCTCACAAGGTCGTCTCATAATTGTACTGACAACAAGTTCTCTGTGTTTGGAATGTTTGGATTGTTCACAGGGTGACCTGCCTGTTCTAAAGATTCTCCCACAGACAGGAAATTGTTAATAACCCATTTTACTTTATTTGACTAGACCTGTTTCCCCTGGTTGTTTTGTCTTCCTTGAGTAAAGCATTTTCATGGCAGAGCACTGTTTTATAGTAAGTTGCCTGTGCTAAATCAACTGAGGTCAACTATCTAAGATGCGGATTTTTAGCCAGAGGATTGATATTTGGTGGACATGTCCATCAGTGCATTAAAAAAGAATTTAAAAGACTGTATTCATTTTGGCACAGCTATCTTGAAGTGTTTTGCTAAATTTGTCTCATTTCTGCACCTGTTTGAGTAACATTAAGGTTTTCATTTTTTGAGTTTATCTGTCAGCAATTTTGCATCCCATTGAACAAATACTGGATTGGGTAAGAACCTTTTAGAAAGGATATAACAACGTGTTAGAAAAATGCACAAGTGCATCGTTGGTAACTGTATTTTTTTTTTTTTTACTTTAGCAGGAACTAGAATATTTATGCCTCAGGTCTACTGTTGATTTAGCAAGGCTGACACTGAATGTTAGAATCAGTGACAAGCACTTTAATATTTTAATTTCCGACTGTTTTATTTTTACCTTCCTTCTTCTTCTGAGAATTATGTTTCTTTAAGATGAGGAAAACATACCAGCATCCCTCTTTTTATTCATACATCAATTTAATTGATGCTCCAGAACTGCCTGCTATTATGCATGCAGAGGGAGTTGATTACTTAAAGCATATTAGATCCTAGAGAAATAAAGTATTTTTGTTTTCAATTTTTCAGAGATTAAATAGTCATTCTTGTATATACAGTGTTGTGGTTTAACACCAGCCGGTGACTGAGCACCACAGAGCCGCTTGCTCACTCCTCCCCCAGTGGATGGGGGAAAGAATCAGAAGAGTAAACGCGAGAAAACTTGTGGGTTGAGATAAGAACCATTTAATAATTGAAATAAAATAAAATAAAATAGTAACAGTGATGATGATGATGATGATGATAATAATAATAATAGACTATTCAAAGCAAATGATGCACAACACAATTACTCACAACCCACTGACTGACGACCAGCCAGTCCCCGAGTAGCAGTCTACTGGGCAGCTTTCCCATAGTTTATGTACTGAGCATGATGTCATATGGTATGGAATATCCGTTTGGCCAGTTTGGGTCAGCTGTCCCAGCAGTGCCCCCTCCAAGCTTCTTTTCAATCTCCAGCCTTCTCAGTCAATAGAGCATGGAAAGTTGAAAAGTCCTTGACTAGTATGAGCATTCTCAGCATCAACTAAAACATCAGTGAGTTATCAGCATTATTCTCATTCTAAAGCCAAAACACAGCACTATACCAGCTACTAGGAAGAAAATAAACTCTACCTCAGCCAAAACCAGGACAGCATCCACCCCTTATTCTATACCATCTATGTCATGCCCAGGTCCCACACTTTCCAATACATTCCAGTTAGTCACCACCACCTTTCCTGTCTTTTGATCTATACACACGGATTTCATTTCCTAAGTCTAGGGGCCATCCCTCTAAAATGTCCACCGAGTTAATTTAGTCCATGACTTTGAGATCCATCTGTCATAACAGTCCTTCAGGGCAGGAGAGATGGTGTGTGGTGTTGGACGTTGCATGCTGAAGCCACTTCTGGTTCCACTATCACTGTGCTTTGCTTGGTTTTCATCAAAGTTCATTCTTCATTAATCCGGGTGATTCTTACTGTAATATCATTGGTATGGCATACAGCTACTATACAAGTGATGATACAATGTTGTATAACAAATAACATGTAATTTATTGGCTACTCTCATCCCAAATCAAATCACCTTGAGGTACACATCGGACTTCCCCATCCTCCCGCATCACCCACGAAGTGCACCCAGGTCCTCGAGCAAAAGCATTCCCACAGATGTGTTTGCCTTTGCCTGAGGCAGGAATAACCCAGATTGTCTTCCCCAGCATATTTTTTATGTGCACTACAGGGACTTTATCCCCTCCTGTAGTAATACATACATAAGTTTTGATTGGGCAGGCCCAACTTGATTGGCAGATCTGCTAGTGTTGACTAACCAGGTGGCCTTTGCTAAGTGTGTATCCCAGTGATTGAATGTCCCAACACCCATTGCTCTCAGTGTAGTCTCTAACAGTTCATTGCATTGTTCGATTTTCCCAGAGGCTGGTGCATGACAGGGGATGTGATACACCCACTCAATGCCATGCTCTTTGGCCCAGGTGTCTATGAGGTTATTTCGGAAATGAGTCCCGTTGTCTGACTCAATTCTTTCTGGGGTGCCATGTCACCATAAGACTTGTTTTTCAAGGCCCACGATAGTGTTCCGGGTGGTGGCATGGGGCACGGGATATGTTTCCAGCCATCCGGTGGTTGCTTCCACCATTGTAAGCACATGGCGCTTGCCTTGGCGGGTTTGTGGAACAGTGATATAATCAGTCTGACAGGCCTCTCCATATTTATACTTCAGCCATCGTCCTCCATACCACAGAGGTTTTACCCGCTTGGCTTGCTTGACTGCAGCGCATGTTTCACATTCATGGATGACCTGTGCAATAGTGTCCATGGTCAAGTCCACCCCTTGATCACGAGCCCATCTGTATGTTGCATCTCTTCCTTGACGGTCTGAGGTGTCATGGTCCCACTGAGTTATAAATAATTCACTGGCAATTAAATAATTGCCAGTACACATTCACTGGAGCCACTTCAATCTTAGCAGCCTGATCCACTTGCTGGTTATTTTGATGTTCTTCAGTGGCCAGTTCTTGGGTACATGAGTGGCTACGTGACGTACTTTTACGACAAGGTTTTGTACGTGGGCAGCAATATCTTGCCACAATGTGGCAGCCCATATGAGTTTCCCTCTGCGCTGCCAGTTGTTCTGCTTCCATTGCTGTAACCACCCCGTAGGGCATTTGCCACCATTCATGAGACAGTATAGAGATAAAGCACTGGGCATTTTTGTCATTCAGGAATATCTGAAGCCAGCTAGATGGCCTTTACTTCTGCAAACTGACTCAATTCACCTTCTCCTTCAGCAGTTTCTATTACTTGTCCCATAGGACTCCAGTTTATATTGAAGTTCTAGCATGTCTGGCACAGCAGAACTCAGCAGCAGCATGACTTCATTCAGGCCATGATAATCTACTGTTAGTCTCCACTCTCCATTAGACTTCTGCACTGGCCATATGGGACCGTTAAAGCATGACCAAGTCTTGCTGATCGCTCCTTGGCTCTCCAGTCAATGAATGAGCTCATGTTTGGGAATCAGGGGGTCTCAGTGGGTGCGATATTGTCACCGGTGCACTGTTGTGGTGGCAATCAGCAGCCATTGTTCTTCAACCTTCAGCGACCCCACAACAGAATGGTCCTTCAAAAGACCGGGCAAGGTAGACAACTGTTTAATTTCCTCCATCTCCAAGGCAGCTCTACCAAAAGCCCAATGGTACCCTTTTGGGTCCTTGAAATACCCTCTCCTGAGGTCGTCTATGTCAAGGATGCACGGAGCCTCTGGGCCCGTCACAAGGGGGTGCCTTTGCCACTCATTCCCGCTTAGGCTCACTTCTGCCTCCAATACAGTTAGCTCTTGGGAAACCCTTGTCACTCCAGCAATACCAATGGGTTCTGCCCCTACATAGTTTGATGGCATTAGGGTGTACTGTGCACCGGTGTCCATTAGAGCCTTATAGTCCTGTGGGTCAGATGTGCCAGGCCATCAGATCCACGCAGTCCAGTAAACCCGGTTGTTCCTTTCCTCCACCTGGCTGGAGGCAGGGCCCCTCTACTCCTGGTCGTAGATTTTGTTACTCATTCATTGTAAATGCAAATCAGAAGTCCCTTTATTAAGATTGGAAGTAAAATCAGCCCTTCTACTCTGTCTGGGGAACTGCCCACTGGACAGTGGAGCAGCAACTTTCCTGGACGTCCCCGCCTTGAGTGATTGTTTTTCCTTGCAACTCACATACCCGTGCCTCTAGGGTTGAGGTAGGTTTTCCATCCTACTTCCTCATGTCCTCTCCATGGTCACACAGGTAAAATCACGGGGTGACTTATGGTGTTTACCCACTACATCCTCTCTCTTGAGCAGAAGGACACTTACTCCTGATGGCTGAGATACTGGTCCATACAGATGGGGAGTAGGACATATCATCTTCAAGTTGCTTGAACTCCCGGGACAGTTTCTCCACAGCCGAGATGAGGGAGGAAGAGACATTTTCTTTGTATTACTGGACTTGGCCAGCCAATTCATCCATCGTTTTTCCCTCTCCATCTTTCCAGGTCATTACTGCCAATGAGTTGGCATATGACGATGGTATGTTCCATACCAACGTTGGATCTTTGGATAACTGCTCATTGTCTGGATCATCATAAATCACCTCCAGCATGGCTAAGTCCCTCAGGTACTGGATACCTCTCTCCATGGTGGTCCACTTGCCTGGGTGGCATATAACCTCTTCCTTTAAGGGACACCTTTCCTTCATGCCTGACGGCGCTCAGTTGTCTCCAGAGGCTGAGGGTTTGTGCCCCTTTTCCAATCACTTTGTTAATGCTCCCTTGCCTAGAAAGAGATCCCAGCTGCTTGTCTTCCCTACCCTCTAATTCCAAGCTACTGGCCCCATTATCCCAGCATCGGAGCAGCGAGGTGACAATGTGCTCGCCTGGATGACGGCTGAAAACTTTACGCATATCTTGCAGCACATTCAGGGACGGGGATCGGGTGGTTACTGCCTCGTTTATGATTTCTGCCTCTTCCTCTCCTTGTGATGGCCCTGCTTTTTCATCATCCATTTCTAAATGAGCTGACTTTCGCATCCAATACCTCTTGTGTATAGGAGCGACTGATGCCAGCACAGGCTGGTTCTCTGGTTCAGCGCAGTGCCTGTCATTTTGTTGTCAGATCCAGAGACCTTCTCTTCCCCTTGACGGTACCGAATAATGTTGAACAGGGCTTGGTAGGCATGGGCCAGGCCCCAGTATGTTGCAGTGATTCGTATCTCTCTGGAATTGCCAGGGTGACAGCATACTTTTTCCAAGTATTTTACTCTTTTTTCAGGGTTCTGCAGGGAACTTCTGGGGTGAAGTTCCAAAACACTGGAGGTGCCTGCTGTCCTAGGTACTTGCCCATGCTATCCCACATGCCCTGCCACTCTTAACCACCCAGGCCTGGAGCAGGTCTCTGGGTGGTATTCTTAAATAGTTGTTTAACCTTAAACAAGACCTGAGCCACATTCAGAAGACATAGCAATAGGAACGTGCTGGTTTGAACACCCCAAGGATATTCAAAATTCTCAAGAGCTATTGTAACTAGCCTGGAGGAGAAGGGGAAGGTGAAGGAAGGTGTCTTCCCCGTAAATTTGCTCTCTGAGGAGAAAAGGTGAAAAGTGTAATTATTAATAGTTTCCGAGAGATGGTTCCCGAAGTACAGAGATGACAGCAATGCAGATGACGACAAATACCAGATTAGTCTCACAACCAGTCATTTTATCATATCATAAGCCCGTGTTACACAGTACAGTAAAATCATAACCTTAATCCAGCCCCCAGATGTGATAAACAGCAGAACAGGGAACATACACAGCAAGTAAGGTGTTACATAACAAGTCTGAGAATAAGCATGACAACTCTGAGAGCAAATAAATCAACATTGTGACCTGCAACTATTAACCTAATAATGAATGCTTATAGCAAATTTGTTTTAACATGCTCTGGTCAGATCTATCATTATCTCAACACTTCAAGCTCCACGTTGGGTGTCTAAAAAGGACTGTTGTGGTTTCACCCCAGCCAGCAACTAAACACCAGGCAGCTGTCTGCTCATTCCTCCCCCAGTGGGATGGGAAAGACAATCAGAAGAATAAAAGTGAGAAAACTCATGGGTTGAGATAAGATCACTTCAATAACTGAAATAAAATAAAATAATAAGAATAGAATATACAAAGCAAGTGATGCATGATGATATTGCTTACCACCTGCCAAACGATGACCAGCCAGTTCCCTGAGTAGCAGTTCACCGGGCACCTTTCCCCTAGTTTATATACGGAGCATGATGTCATGTGGTATGGAATATCCCTTTGGCCAGTTTGGGTCAACTGTCCTGGCTGTGCTCCATCCCAACATCTTGTGTATCTCCAGCCTTCTCAGCTGATAGAGCACGAGAAGCTGAAAAGTCCTTCACTTAGTGTAAGCACTATCAGCAACAACAAAAACATCAGTGATTAGCATTATTCTCATCCTAAATCCAAAACATAGCACTATACCAGCTACTAGGAAGAAAATTAACTTTTTCCCATCTGAAACCAGGACAACATATAAATCAAGTTTTTAAGTTAATTCTCTAACTGTTTTTATTGGACTTTTTTCTTTTTTTATTTTGTTTTGCTTAATTTAAGTAACTTTATTAGTGATACCTAAACAGATTATAATAATAATAATTTTCCCGGAATCTATTCTCATAAACAGAATAAAAAGAGAAGAGGACAACTTCCTTTTCCCTATAGTTGCTTTCTCTTTCTGTTAGTCCTTTTATTGAGATTCCTTTCCTCTTAGCCTGTACATAGAAAATGTACAGCCTGGGGAATGGATGCTGCATATAACTTAATATGTATTTAGCTGTAATCAAATTGTTTTTATGATTTTTTTTTATTGCACTATATTCTCTGTTTATATGTGTCCTTCCAATGGTCTTTAAAGCTCTTTGTATACACTTTGAAGCTATTTTTATGAGCAGGGGCTAGGACTATGTTCTTTTCCCAAGGCCAGGTGTCAGATACTGTCTGTATCCATTTTCTATAATAACTGATGCTAGATCATATCTATGCTCCTTGTGATACCCTTGTGGTACTAAATATTTTTATTATTTTTGCTAACTTTTACCTTTCTGAATGTGTTTCTTTCAGTTAAAAGTGTATGAAATAGTGTTAGGACTGTATTGTAGCCCATTAGAGTGGCTGCAGGTATTGCACGTGCAGAGGCAGACCATGAAAGGCCTGTGGGAGTTTGATAACATAACAGTGACCAGAATATGGTACTGAAGAGTCACATAGGGTAGATGGTGCCTTGCACTTTGAAGGCTTGTCCATGATGATTTATGATGGCCTGAACTGAAAAAAAATTCAGTAATTACGACAGCCTTAAAACCATAGAGATGGTGACTGGTCTACATTTACACTTTTGCATATCCTATAGATTACATTCTATTTTTCCAAACTTTTCCCCAATTCATCAAGACTCTTCTTAATTCTTGTCCTTCCAGCACCCTGGCAGTCTCTTCCAACTTAGTGTCTTCTGTTAAATTAATAAATATGCTATTTCCTGCATTACAACCTTGACAGTATCCTATGGTTGCAGATACAGGTTCTTAGATTAGTCATCCTTTCTTTGTGCTAGTGAAACTAGTATTATTATCTTTTAGAACCATTTTCACATCTGTTACAACAGCTTCCTTCAGACCATGTTTTCTGAACTTGATTAAGAGAATGTCATGTAAGACAGCTTCAAAACCCCCACCGGAGTCAAGATATGACATCTTTTTTGTCTCTTGCCACAAGGCCTGTTCCTGTGTCATGGGAGGAAATTAGATTAGTTTGACACAGTGTGTTGTTGACAAATTCATGATGGCTGTAGGTGTTATATACCCTTCTGTAGGACATTACCATAAAATAAGAAGAAATTGTAGGTACAGAGGGAAAAAGAGTTATCTGGCTATGTAAGTTTTTTTCTTCTTCTTCTTCCAGGATTAGGAAGGACATTGTTTTCCCGTCTTTTCAGTCTCTCTGAACTCCGTGATTTTCTTTCTCCATTTGGCATACATATTTTCAGTTTCAAAAGAGTCCCTTGGAATAGTTCAGTTCAGTCCAAATATATAACCTTTAAAATGAACATCCACTATTTCTCATTGGTCAGTTGCATCCTACTACAGGAAGAATTTTCATTGATTGGTTCCACAGGGAAACCAGTGCTTAAGCAACTAAAAAATTGGCACTGTAAGGAATAGATTGCACCCCCATGGAAAATTAAATTTAAGATTTTGTTGGTTTTGCTGAATGGTGTGCAGAATGCTGTGCAGAGGTGTAATTCAAGTTATTCTTTACAATAACTTTTTTGTCTGGAAAACTTGGATATCCATGAATATCTCACAGATATTTCCAACAGACAAATCGCGTTTTACTTAGCTTAAGCTGATATAGAGCTTCTTCAGCTTTTACTCCTTCAGTTTACCTGGTGCAAACCCTTTTCCAGAGCATGATATATAATGCCAAGAAAAGGTATAAGAAAACAGGGAAGGAGAAGTTAGTCTTGGACATATTTAAAATGCTTCAAACTTTATAAGTCTTTCTGTATTATAAAGATACAAATAAATATGGAAATAATATATGAAGAACATATACATATATGAATATAAGAACAGTTGTTGAAGATAAACTATATGTATTGGAATAAAAAATATGTTTTTAAAGTGTTTTAATAAAGTGTATTTTGAGTGTGAAATTATTAATAAAGAATATGCACAATATAATCCCTTAAAATAAAAGGTCTATCTCATAATGACTTAATTCTACTCTATAGGAATTATCTGATTGTTATACTGTGTTGAAATTTGGGGAACCATGACTGATTGGAATTTGAAAGAAAAACAGTGGAGTGCACTTTCAATTTTTTGAGCTCAAGCTACTCCTCAGGCAGTAACACTGCATTTATCAAACACAATCCAGATTAAAGTTATCATTTTATGACCTTTAAAAAATGTATGGAAAACTACAATGCAGAAGATAAATTAAGATGCTTTTTATGCAGAAGAGGTATTAGGACTAAGGGTAAGAAATATTTCTTCTCTGAAAACTGCTTGGCTTGCAGTATTACTTTAATTATGTCAGTGTCCTTTCCCTGTAAGCACTATCACCTGGATATTTAGGCAATTGTTTTGTTTACCCTCAGACCTGCTGTACTTAAAAGTAATTGAGACTGGTTTTGGCTGTTAGCAGGATTTGCTAGGAATGTGTTTCCTTGGCTACACAACCTCTGTTATACTACAAGTCATGAAAAGGTCATGAAAATTTGTGAAGCTCCTTTTAAAGATTAGTGATTTCCAATGGTGTTTTTTTTTTTTCTTTTTAGTAAGGTGTATTTATTATACACAGTGAATCTGCTATGATTTTCTAAAGCCAAGAAAAACACACAGGAAAACAGCAGAAAGAGAGACTCAAAATAGCACTACCTGTTTCTTCCATTTTCACATTTTTTAAGGAAAGTTTAGATTCCATTGGGAAGCTTGTTATATCCCAGATAATTTGGTAATAGGATTGCAGAATAACACTCTTTTAAAACAATTGAAATACACCAACTGATTTCAGTTGGCCCCAGTCTCTTAATAATGGCTTTCTAATTCCAAGATCATTTGAGCAAGACTTATGAGAATTTATATCATATAAGATAAGTTTTCACTTTAAAAAGAAAGTTCCCTACAGAATAAAAAAAAAAAAAAAAAGACAAAAAAACAAACAAACAAAAAACAAAAACAACACAACAAAAAATGTCCCACAAAAACCAACAACATAAAATCTTCCCACAAATAATTTGGGAATTTTGTCAAAATTTTTCTAGGGTTCTATTTTGGTCTTTTTTATCCCATCCCATTGGCATTTTTGATGCTTACTGCAAGGGAACAAGCTCTAAGTAATTGTCCTGGTTTCAGCTGGACTAGAGATAATTTTCTTCCTAATAGCTGGTACAGTGCTGTGTTTTGGATTTAGGATGAGAATAATGTTGATAACACACTGATGTTTTAGTTGTTGCTAGGTAGTGCTTACACTAAGTGAAGGACTTTTCAGCTTCCCATGCTCTGCCGGGTGCACAAGAAGCTGGGAGGGAGCACAGCCAGGCCAGCTGACCCAAACTGGCCAAAGGGGTATTCCATACCATATGACATCATGCTCAGTATATAAACTGGGGGAGTTGGCTGAGGGTGTGGGGCTGCTGCTTGGCGACAGGCTGGGTATTGGTCAGTGGGTGGTGAGCAATTGTATCATGCTATCATGGGTCACTTGCTTTGTATATTATTACTACTGCTACTACTAGTACTATTTTACTTCATTTCAATTATTAAACTGTTCTTAGTCCACAATTTTTCTCACTTTTCCGATTCTCTCCCCAACCCACAGGGGGGAGTGGGGTGGGGAGTGAGCAAACGGCTGTGTGGTGCTCAGTTGCTGGCTAGGGTTAAATCATGACATTAAGCAAACAGACAAATGAGATTCTGACTATATATGTCTAAAATATGGGCAAGTAGTAGTCACACTAGTATTGATGTTTATAGTCAATGTAGAGAAATAGACATCTTAAGAGTGTGACTTGTGACACATATATAAATAAATCATGCCCTAGAATTTTCTGTTTCTCATCTCTTGCTATGAATGAAATCCAGATAGGTAGATGTGGACATGTACGTATGCGAATACACATATATGTATATGTTCAGATAAATCCTCCAGAACTTCCAGACAAGCAAGTAAAATACATAATGTCCCATTCATTGGAATGAAAGACAGGGCCATGTGCAGGTCCTTAATATTGAACTAGCACAGGGTCCAGCTGTGCAGCAATCTCTGTTTCACTTCCTGCTTCACCCTTCTGCTCATCTGTGCTTGGTGCATTCATTTTTGTGGGATTTTGGAGTGTAGAGTAAATTTTATATGAAAGGAAGGGTTAATGACTACACTGTTGAGTTATTTTAGTCACCTTGGAACTTATGCTTTTCATTTCATAAACATTGAGATAAGACCTGTCAAAAAATTTAAATGAAAACTCGAGTACTCTTGAACAATTTTACTGCATGTGACAAATTTTATTAAACAACATGGTAAGTCAATAGTGCCCATCTTTTCACAACTCAAACACAGCAAATATCAATAAGTAATGCATTGTGAGCAAGATCATATTTTCTCATCCTTACTGAAAAGGGGTTTTTTTGTTATTGTTGTTTCTGTGGCTGTTAGTAAAGTTTGCAGATTTTGTGGGTCACAGTATGGGATCACAATGTTAAGCTCACTCTGTAACAGACTGCAGTGCTCATTGGCTGTGTCTCTGACTTTTACCACTCTTAATTAGTTGTATGTGAACTTCTGTCACGCCAAAACCATGACAACCACTTAATATTAAAGCTAAATTTTGCTCTTCGTTCCCTCATTTGAACTATTTTTTGTGGAATTATATCAGCTTTTACTGTGCTTGGGTCTTCTCATATATTAACATCATCAATCATTAGGAATGTTAAAAGGTGCTTCGCTTCTCCTTAATAAATGCTAAATTATAAATGTGGACAAAGATGCACCTAAGTAATTTTAAAGGAAAGACAGTGACATAATAAAGTTCCCGGAGAACTTTAGAAAGTCAGGATAATCTTTAAGATGTGAATATTTGTGTGAATCTGGGAAAAAGTTTTTAAAAGAGGAGACTGATATAGTTGCACAGAAATGTAATTATTCAGCATGACATTAGTCCTGATGAAATAGATTCTAACTACTTTTCTTTATAAGACAATTTTCTGAAAGACATTTATTTTAAAGATTAAATCAAAATTGATGACAATTTGGAAGTCTCATCAAGGTGATTTTACACTGAAATTATTCTCATCTCCTAATAGTACAAGGTCTTTTTTCATAGTGAGGTTTCAGATTGAAAGGCAAACAGAAAACAACTGTGGGAGAAGAGTAGAAATATTGCACATTGACCCATCAAATTAGGGGCCACAAATATGCTGTGTCAGAAGTTTCATTTGTTGTTTGAAGTGACAACATTTTAGATATCACTAATCATTTACAAATGACTAAAAAAAATATTGTCAGAAAAGGAAGTGCTTTCGCCAGCTGTACTATGTAAGACATTATTGTATTATCAGATTTCTATCTGAATTCAAGGATTCAATTACTAAGACTAGCAGTTACCTTAGTACCTATTGCTCTGGGAGGCAACTAACAACTATTTAGCTTTACTGATTTATACACAGGTCTGAGAAAGCACATTGTCTTTATTTCTTAGCTACTTGGTGTCCTGTAATTTCAAACTCTCTAGAGACCATGGCAGGGGGTGGTGGTTGGGCTTGCATAGTCATCTGACACATTGAGAAGTTTGAGAAATAGGTATTGCACACAGATAAATGGAAGCTGGGACAACAGGAATCATTGTTCATGGAGAAGTATTTTCACTGAATTAAGACAACAATAGCCATAGAAGGAAGGTACTTAAAAGAGTAGAATAGAAGGGTTTAATAGAAACCAAGGAGGAGTTTGTGTGTGTGTGTGTGTGTGTGTGTGTGTGTGTGTGTGTGTGTTTTTGTAAACACCAGGATAACAATTTCATACAGAAAAATAATTTTGACTTTAGTAAGAGCAGATGTAATACCATGTATAGGGAAGTATCCTAGGCACAGACAAGGGAAGATGCACAATCCTTGTTTGGGAGGAGAAAATTCTTCATGGTATATATTTGAAAGAAACTTGATAAGAGTACAGATTTGATACTCTATAAAGTTATGAAGAGACTTACTGTTTTCTCTTTCTCAGAATCCTCATTGGTATTTTTCCAGAGACACACTCAACCTATATTTTCCTAATATAAATACTAAAATTTCCTACAATTTACCACTGTATAATTTTAATAAGTTAGCACTTTGATAAATGAAGATTTGCCTTTATGACAAATATTATAACAAATTTTCCTCTTTAATAGTTTTTAAATTGCCAGGTCTCTTACTGAGCTCATATGTAATGTCAATAACATTTCTGTTATTAGTTTAATTAGACAATCACAGAAAATTGTAGGATCACAGAATAGTTTAGTCCAGAAGGCACCTCCAGAGAACATCTTGTCCAACCTCCTGCTCAGAGCAGGGGCAGCTAAGGCCTCTCCTCATATGTCAGATGCTCCAGTGCTTTAGTCATCTTTGTGTCTCTTCATTGGATTCACTTCAATATGTCCATGTCTTTCTTGTACTGAATGATATGGCAATTTTTCAATTTGCATCAAGCAGATAGTTGAGGAAAAGAAATATAACAGGAGAAAGAGTACAGCTGCCAAAAGTGCCAGGTTTAACAAAGCAAAGACTGTTATTGGCTTGTAGCAGTATTATGGCAGGACTGCAGTTATACTAAGGTATTGACAGTAGATGACAATGTCTAGGGAAAACTGGTGATCCACAGTAAAATGGTGAGAAATGTTTCTTGTATATTTAAAATGCCTGGGTGTTTCTGTATGAGTTTATTATTATAAACAAATCCATCTATTACTAAGCAAATATCAAGACAAGCAGAAATATAAAATAGTTCTTAGTGAGAAAATGACATTTGATTCATAATGTGAAAGCCAGCTCTTGTCACTGGTTCACTTTTTATTTATTTCTTAACTAAAATTTATCTCCTTTGCTCAAAAAATGTAAGCATCTCACAAACATTTTGTCTGTAATGAAATTATTTAACCTGTACACAGAGCTATCAAAATGTTTCAACTTGCACCCACTTTTGTCTGTTACTACCTTATCTGCTGATGCGAGAACCATAACAGTGGCACACAACATTAAACAGAGCTGATCTGCATGAATCTTTATCCTTAATTTTTTTCTGTTCCAGCGCTGTGGACTCCAGGAAGAAACAAAAATAATGACTGGACCAACAACTTCTGGCCTCTGCAATCCAGTATCTTGTAGAGATTAATAATAATGAAAAGTAGACCAAATAACCAAGGCAACTGGAACTTTAGACAGAATCTACTTCAGCCTTCCACAAAAAGATATATCTATATATACACTTACAGGAGGACTGTCACATATTTGAAAGAGACTTTTTTTCTTCCCCCACCCTTTTTTTTTTTTCCCCTTTTCGGTCCTGTTTCTGACCAAGAATTTTCATTCAGCCAACTTAATGCTGGACATCTTTCTGTAATTCAAAGTCTCGGTAAAGTTCCAGGTTCAAGAGATCTTTAAAACAGACACCAAAAAGGGACCTGATGGTTTTGAGGCATTTTAAAACATAGATTATGTTAAAGCCATGAAACATTCTTTGTTAAGGACAGCCAGTAAACACACAACAAGACTATGACCTTGACATTTATTCTATAGGGGAACAGATACAAAGACAAGTCAATAGGATTCCCTTACGTGTACTAGTACAAATTTGCTAGGAATGGATGAGAAACTCTTTGCCCCATGCTACAGCAAAGACACCAAATCCCTCCTGTCTTAGATTACTTATTTGTTTTATGATAAATGGTTTCATCAGGTTTTCTAAGACCCTGTCTGGAACCCCTCTGTGTGTATAGGAACATAAAAAATAAAAATAAAAATTCTTAATGACATAAAAGTGTCAGATCAGTATGGCATGCCTGAAAAAGTAAGGAATTATGGACAGTCTTCACAGAAATGTTATTTAAATGTTTGGAGAAGCCTCAGACAAATATAGTTATGGAAAAGTTCACTGTTTCAAACTGCACCAGTATTTTAAAGCACTATTTTAAAATCAGAGAAATGGAAGAAAATGAAATTTAAATCTCATGCATCTAAGACTGTTTCTCAGTCCATTGCATTACGGCAGCCATGTTTAACAGTTGTATCTCACCATAATTGTGTGAGGGCACAGATGAAGGAAGAGGTAACTGAAATGATTCACCACTAGGTTGAATAAAAAGTTTAAAAATTTACTTTTTTTTTTTTTTTTTCCATTTATGCCAGAGGTTACTGCTAAGTTCCCTATGCCTGATCCTGATCTATATTTTTTTTTACAGAGCTCAGAGAAATCACACTAACCTTCCAACACAATATATGAGATCAGAATTGGGAACGTCTTTTATGTATTAATTAGGGAAGTTTAAGAAACTATTGTAATGTTACACAGTCAAGATGTTAAGTCTTTATACTTTAGTCTCAGAATCACGCAAAATATTTCATTTAATCTTCCTTTGTATCTCTTCCCAGAAGAATAAAAAATCATGTGTGATTTCTGCCTCTTATAATCCTTATTTCTGTGTAGAAATATAGCACGTTTCTGGTATTCTAGTTGCAAATTTTAACAAAAAGTTTTAGGTAAGAGACTTCAGGACAACTTTACATTAAGTTTCATCAACAACTTTTTTTTGATAAATTAGTGGGAATCTAAATAGTACTTT
Source organism: Morus bassanus (assembly GCA_031468815.1). Taxonomy (NCBI): domain Eukaryota; kingdom Metazoa; phylum Chordata; class Aves; order Suliformes; family Sulidae; genus Morus; species Morus bassanus. The sequence goes on from CM062568.1 coordinate 78,943,180, forward strand.
TAAAGTCAATACATATATAAATTAAGTAGGGGTTGAATTGTATTGAAAGCAATTCACACTTGCCAAGCTGTTCTAAGAAGTGATTTTAAACTAACCAGTTGTTTATTAAAGGCCAACATCTGTGATCTTTTAACTGTTCAGATAAGTGAGGGATATGGTATCATTTTCCAAAGAAAAGGAAGAAAGTGCTGAACCCTTTCCCAACTTGCCAGAGCTCTCTACTTAGCAAGAGAAATGAAAGTAATATTTTTGTTATCTGAACAGATTAGGTTGGTACCAGAAGCTATTTATGTTCAATTATACTGCCTGATTTATTTAGTGAGTGGGCAGATTTTGGTAATTTGTTTAATAACATAGTAGAACAATATTTATTTCATGACATAATTAAAAAGGTGGATTGTCATATAATAAACTACTCAGTGCATGCCAGTAATGACATTACACAGTTAAGGATTTCTGCATATTTATGTGTATTCAGCTACATCAGAGTTGGAAAAAGGTCCATATTAAAAATATGGTCACTTGAAGAAAAACAGAATATAAACTTTCAGTATGTCAGATAATCCTATCCATGTGTACGGTTTTGCATGGCAACAAGTTCTGAGTAGTTCAAGAAGATCACACCTCAAGATAATTTCCACAACTAAAGATATACTCTCAGGTATTTAACATGGTAGAGAAATGCGCTGGGTATGCCACTTAATTGCTTATTAATTTTTAATAAATTTCCTGAATGTTTTATTTTTAAAAGAAATCTTTTGCAACAGTACTCATTCATTCGTATTCTATGGTGTTCAGATTTTTCACATGAAACACATGACCTTTAATAGTCTACAGTCTGGTTTATGTTTTCCCTAAAGTCTTGCTAGCATGACTTGCTCCAAGATCTGATCAGTGCTAGTCTTATAGGGGATGTTTGCCATCAGATCTAGTATTCTCCATGATATACTACATATATAGAACTATATTCTGTGATTCAGTATGTGAGTTCTCATACGGGATTAAAAGCTTACTACAGTAAATATATCTTAAGAATGACTGGAATATATGTAAATATATGTCTATACACATAGAAATATATAATAGAATAATTTATCAATAGACCTATATTCCAGTTTTTCTTTTTCTGCAAACACTTAAGTCTCTGTACAGTGAAAGCTTCTTCTGAAGGTTGGAACAGGCAGCTTAGAACACTGTAAGAATAACTATTATCTCTTTATTGTCATTTTAGTGGTGTATTTTATTTTCTTCTGTTGTATGTTTCTTTTCTCTCTTTTTTTTTTTATGCACAGAAGACAAGGCAGAAGTGGGGAGTAGCGTTTCCTTAGTTTTGATATGCTTAGAAAGTGCTTCTCTTTACATTAGTAATACCTCTAGCTATCTTCAGCAGTTACAATTTCTGTTTCTGTTCAATTCTGTTCCACATATCATCGCAGAACAGCCTGCAGTCACCAGTTACTAAGCGCAATGATAGGATGCTTATAAGCTTTTTCTTTTTTTTATCTTTTTGGAAAATTTTCATGGCTACGCATTACTTGTATTTTAGCTTTTTTCTCAACTATGTGTGGTTATCTTTCCTTTGTTTGCTAAAGTACAATACTACATTTTTATGGCATTAAAGCAATATTTGTTATCTGGGAGTGTACATAAAAATGTATCATTAGAAAATCTTTCTTAAACCTCATATTTTTTTGAGTGTTAAAAGTGTTAAAAGCAAGCCAGCAGTTAAATCTCAGAGTAATTTTTATGTTTTGCTCACCATAAAGGTTGATAGAAGTTATTCTCAAAAAAAAAAAAAAAAAAAAAAAAGGAAAAAAATCTCTGTACAGAATTTCCCTGATTGCTTTAGCACTATGTAGGAGAAAAAAGGACACCAGGGTCATGGAAGAAAATTAGAAAAAATATATTAATAGAGATCCATCAATCGTATATCCAGATAGAGTGGAACAGACAACCTGTCTATCTTTTAGATGTACACTAACTATACTCACACTTCAGGCATAGTTTGTTAGAAATATGAATTAAATTCAAATTTTTTCAGCCATTTATATAGGTAATAATATACTATCTTTTTTTTCGAGATAATCTCTTCATAATTACCATTTAAAAAATAAATAAAAAAGAAAACACATTTTTCATTGTTTAAAGTTGTTTAGTTCTGGGCTATGGCATCTATTTCCTGCACCAAAAAGATAATATTCCCTGTAATAGTTGGATTCTGAATGAGGCTAAAAATAAACTTCTGAAGACTTGTGCAGATTGTTTCAGATTCTCTTTGTGCAGATTTATCTTTCCTTCCTTCTTTTCTCCCTCAATAACTTAACACAAGTTCCTAACAGAGATTTTATCTTACTTTTCTGAACAGAAACACTCAAGCCCCAAATATGTAATCCATGTGTGAAAGACTGGCTTCACAGCTATAACAGTTGTCATTGGTATTTTTAATTTTTTAAAAATCTCCTGGAGTCTGAAATGAACTCATTCATTCATACAAGTGAAAGATTCAGCTGTTTTACTTCAGCAGCCTTGCTCTGAGAAAGTTTTACAGATGACTGAGGCAGAAAATGCTACATGCTCCAGTGCATGAGCAGCTCTGAAGCACACATGTTTTTGATGGAATTTCATTTTTACTGAGTACTTTGAAAACTTACAACACACAGGTAAGGCTGATTTCTAGCCCATATAAATTTAAAGCGTAAAGTAGTCATTAAATGTACTGTCATTAATTTCTTTCTGAATCAAATTTTAGAATCATAGAATGGTTTGTGTTGGAAGGGGCCTCCAAAGATCATGTAGTCCAACCCCATGAACTGAACGTGAATCCTGAAAATTTTGTTTTTCAGTTTCCCTAGGTCTGAGTTCAAATAAATGTATTTGTCCATTATTATAGTTCATATTTAAGGTATATTCCCAGAAACTGATAGGCTAATGCATCTTCCTCTCCCACGTGACTATTCAGATCAGTAAGTTCAGTGTTAGTGAAAACACACAGCACTGCAGGTCACAGATGCCATTCTGAGGAGTCATGGACCTTCCTCTCATGTATTTCCCTAGTTGAAATATTCACCATTTTAATGCATTAATATACTGATAGGAAACTTAAATGGAAGAGATTGAGGTACTCAGTACCTTCAAGCTTTATTTTTCATAGCTGGTTAAACATCCTAATTCATTAAGGATTATGAGACAAGCAATTCCATGTATTCAATGCATTCAAGTAATTTAAAAGTAAACAAAGAGACTTTTTGAGTAATTGTAATAGAAACTATAAAGTAATATTGAATCTCCAGAACAGATGAAAATGTAAATCTATCTAATTGGGTAAGCTACAGATTCCCTACAAATATTACTTCATATTTCTATCAGGGATGGCACAAAAGAATGAAAAAAATAACCTTTCCTAAAGAGGTAAGGAATGGTTTGGGATTTCAGCACCTGTACTAGCCAAACCCTGATGAATGAAAGGTATTTTTCACATCAAAAAGAAGAACAAGTGAACTGAAGTGACCTGAAAAATGCAGGGTAGAGTCTCATAAATGCAAGAATAACAACTGTAGAGAAAGAGAGATGTTCACTTTAATTTCAAGCTTTCAGTGTCTGGTATTTAACCAATTGCTGTGGAATACCTAGTAGGATATAGAGATCATAGAATTATTTGAATTGGAAGGGACTTTTAAAGATCAGCTAGTCCAACTCCCTGCCATGAGCAGGAACAACTTTCACTAGATTAGGTTGCTCAAAGCCCTGTCCATCCTGACCTTGAACACTTCCAATGATGGGGCTTCCACACCTTCTCTGGGCAACGTGTTCCACTGTCTCACCACCCTCATTGTAAAAAATGTCCTTCTTATGTCCAATCTAAACCTACCCCATTTCAGTTTAAAACCATTGCCCCTTGTCCTGTCTCTACAGGCCCTAATAAAAAGGCTCTCTTCATCTTTCTTATAAGCACCCTTTAAGTATTGAAAGGCTACAACAAGGTCTCCTCAGAGCCTGCTTTTCTACAGGCTGAACAACCCCAACTCTCCCAACCTTTCTTCAGAGGAGAGTTATTCCAGCCCTCCGACCATTTTTGTGGCCCTCCTCTGGACCCGCTCTAACAGGTCCGTGTCTTTCTTGTGCTGGGGACCCCAGAGCTGGATGCAGTACTCCAGGTGGGGTCTCACGAGAGTAGAATCACCTCCCTCAACCTGCTGGCTACGCTTTTTTTGATGTTGCCCAGGATGCGATTGGCTTTTTGGGCTGCAAGAGCAAATTGCCAGCTCATATCCAATTTTTCATCCACCAGTGTCCCCAAGTCCTTCTCCACAGGGCTGCTCTCAGTTCATTCATTCCTCAGTCTGTATTGTTACTGGGAATTTCCCTGACCCAGGTACAGGACCTTGCACTTGGGCTTGTTGAACTGCATGAGTTTTGCATAGGCCCACTCTTCAAGCCTGTCAAGGTCCTTCTGGATGGCATCCCTTCCCTCTAGCATATCAACTGCACCACTCAACTTGGTGTAATCTGAAAATTTGCTGAGGGTGCATTCAATCCCACTGTCAATGTAATTGATGAAGATATTAAATAGTATCGGTCCTAGTATGGACCCTTGAGGGACACCACTCATTATTGGTTTCCACTCAGACACTGAGCTGTTGACTGTAACTCTTTGGTTGTGGCCATCCAGCCATTTCCTTGTCCATCTAACAGTCCATCTGTCAAACACATATCTCTCCAATTTAGTGGCAAGTCTGTTGTTGGGGACTGTGTCAAAGCCCTTACAGATGCCCAGGTAGATCACATCCGTAACTGTTCCTTTTTCCACTGGTGCAGTCACTCCATCATAGAACACTGATAGATTAGTCAGGCATAACTTCAATTCAAAATTCTTTCTTTCAAAAAAGAAAGAAAGAAGAAGGTATGAGTCTGGACATCAAAACTTCTACAGAATGTTCTTCAGAAATAAAGTCCAATTGATCTTAGTGAATTTTTCATGTGAAAAAGGCTGAAGGTTTAGGTCTTTTGTTTAATCATGTTTCCAAATTCACTATTAAATTATACATTATTAAACATTAACAGTAATTATTTGCACTTATATTTAATAAATGAAATGTATTAATAAAGTGTCTGTTACATTGTAACAGAATAGTACACTCATAATACTTTGTCAAAAGGCGTGCTTGAAAAGTTTTGGAGTGGAAAATACGTATACTACTCAATAATTTTAACTCTCAATATTAGCTGGTAAATATAACTTCACACATAAAACCTGTGCATACACAAATGTTTCCACATGAATGAGGGTAACTCAGTGGAACCTGTAGGGTGGACAGAAATTAGGAAAATAAATAATATTTGGAAAGATTTGAAAAAAATGATATTTAAAAATACATAACCTCATGATGCAATATATTCATGGGTATTTCAAAACATGCCATCATAAATCAAAACATGCCATCCACTCATTGCACTATGTAAGGAAAAATAAGGTATCCATAAAAAAACCCCTTATTTGTTCAAAATGGATAACAGATTTTTATCCTTGCAACATGAGTACATGACAAGAGATTATTCATTTTTTTTTTTTTTCAGATAAGGCAACTGGAAAAGAAATCAAAGTAGTTTGCCTTTCAGTCTCTCCCCTGACCCCAAGTGACCACTCCCCATTCCCCCCTTATTTTTCTTTATTTATTTTTAATTATTTAATTTGATAGTTAAAATTAAGCTATTATTCATATAGCTTTACTCCTTTTTTCCTAAGAATATCTTCATTTTCTAGACTGTATTGCCTCTTTTACTAAGCAGTTGGATATGACAACTCCCCCAGGCTTCAACTATTATTTTGGAGCAAACAGTGAAAGAGTATGAAAGTTAATTTTCTGTTATAGAAACCTCTGTATAATTCTTTTCAGATGCAACATATTAAAAAAAATTCAGAAAACCACATACTTCGCTTCAGCTCCAATCCTCTTTTCAATATTTCTTTAAGGAATTTGGTATGCTTAAGTTTCACTCATAATCCAAATGAAAAAAATCAAAATCTTGAAGACTCTTGTGAAATATATTCCTGTTTTTGCTTAGTTCTAATTAGCTTTTTTGAAAGCAAAACCTAGTTGATTGCCATTTGCAAATATTTGGATTTAAATTACTTACATTAAAAAAGGAACTTTTTAACAAATCTCAGAATAAATATGGATAAAATAGGAATATTTGCTTGATTAAGCTATCCATTCTTTTTCTTCTGTCCATTCCTTTACAGTGGCTTTGCACTTCACATCTTCCAGTGCTGTGGTGTACATTTTCAGTAAGTGGAAGTTTCATTTAGTAAAAAAAGATCTTGATTTACTTATTTGATACAGTTCATCCTATGCACTAGACGAGGCAGGGAGCATGTGAATAAAACAAATAATCATGTAGTTTTACCTGCCTAGTAGCACACATGACCAAAACACTAGCAATAGTCTTTCTATTATGGCTTGATTAACAAATGGGGTAACTTTAGCCTTATATACTTATTTGCTTGAATACATAATTTCTGAGATTTCATTAAAAGTAAGTAGATGTCATGGTTTTAGCTGGGATAGAGTTAATTTTGTTCACTGTAGCTGGTATAGTGCTGTGTTTTGGATTTAGAATAAAAATAATGTTGCTAACACACTGATGTTTTAGTTGTTGCTAAGTAGTGCTTATACTAGTTAAGGACTTTTCCAGGTTCCCATGCTCTGCCAGGTGCACAAGAAGCCAGGAGGGGAGGAGGCACAGCCAGGCCAGCTGATCCAAACTGGCCAAAGGGATATTCCATATCATGTGATGCCATGTCCAGTATATTAACTGGGGAGAGTTGGCCAGGGGAAGCAGCGGTTGTGGCTCAGGGACTGGCAGCGTAGGTTGGCGGGTGGTGAACAGTTACATCACTTGTTTTTCTTTTCCCCTGGGTTTCATTTCTCTCTCGTTATTTTCTTTTTAATTTTATTATTATTATTATTATTATTATCATCATCATCATTATCATCATCACTATCATCATTATTATTGTCATTACCATTATTACTATTACTATTCTAATTATTAAACTGTTCTTATCTCAACCTATGAGTTTTCTTGCTTTTGCTCTTCTGATTCTCTGCCCCATCCCACTGGGGTGGGGGGAGTGAGCGAGCAGCTCTGTGGTGCTCAGTTGCTGGCTGGGGCTAAACCACAACAGTAGATTATATAATTATTATTAATGTTAAAGACTTTACTTCACCAGCTCAATCCCTGAACTTCTAAAGCAATCTTTTACTGTTTGTCCCCTGTGAATCTGTCCTTAGAAAGGTTTGCACTACACACTAAAACTGATGCTTATATTAAATGAGGAACATCTCTCTATAGCTAAAACTGGCAAAGACAGAGATATAGTAAATCTTTCTGAGAAATCGTTGGCAGAGCTGATAGTTTTCCTCATTAAGATTAATTTTTTTGTTCCTTATGTTACAGAATTTTTCAGCTGGAATTTGAGTCTTTGAAATGCTTGTCTTTAGAAAAAGTCAATGTTGCTCAATTCCTTGTGTGGGCCACTTTCTGTATATCCAGATCTTTTAATAATATTTGACATTCTACACAGACTTTTCCATTAACTGATGGAAGGATGACCATAAAATGCAGAACATGACAATGATACCAGTGACTTCCCATTAAACCTGAAGGACCGTAGGTTCTGAGAGTTGAAATTATTAATTTAATGTGTATGCAGCGAGAAAGCCATGGTTGCCTGGAAATGTTCAAGGAACTTGGGCCAGAGCCCCCTCCATAGGTCACATCTTTTCTCCTGCTTTTTGAAAAGAAGACCTGTTTTTGTCCAGAGTTTGACCCATCTAAAATGTTGATGTGAGATGCTATGGGCACAGCCCAGAACCAGTTGTAGGGGTTCTGACTCACTGCCAAAACTAAACACCAACAACTTGTATTACACAAACCACAGGCATGAAATGACAGTTTCTGACAGTTTGTAACTTTGCAAAACTTGAATAGATTTCCATGAAACAGGAGTCACCTTTCCCTTAAAAATTTCCAGTTTGAAGTCCTGGTGTCATATATGATGTCAATACTCATTGAGAGGAAAAAGAACAATAAAGCCACTTCATGTTTCTCTGTATTGGTGTTAGGTAACTTTAATATAGAGGCTGTCATATTTACAAGACTATGACATTTCATGTAACAAACTGCCATGAAGAACTGAAGAGGCTATAACAGCTAGATAAAACCATCCCAGTAAATTTTCAGATGACTGCCCATTCTTTTTACAACACAATTTGCAAGTGTAATTTATCTGTGATTGCTTATCTGTGTATTGGCATCAGTATCTGATTGAAGGCACAAATTCATTTTAGTCAGAGCAAAGTTGAAGGATTCATTTTGCACAAACACATTTTTTTTTTTTCCCAAGATACTTGTGACTCCCTTCAGGATAGGAGGTAATGCAAACTTTATGGCATACTGTGGCTAGGAAGTCCAGGGACATTGTACCTAACCCTTGAATTCATAACTTACATTTACGAGATCCTACAATCAGCTGCAAGGAGATAGACTGTAAATATGAAAATCTTTAACATGGGATTGATTGTCTTAATTCCTTCACCAGTTTTAAACGGATGACTTTTCTGATCTTATATTTCATTTACAGAACTGTATACTGAATCTGTACTGACAATATGAGATAACATTATCCCAGACTTTCTAACTAACTTCTCATCACAATGAACCAAATAGCAGTGCTATTCTTTTCAGTTTCTAGATGAAAAAACTTCCAGGTATGAAGTACTCTGACTGTATGAACACATTCCCATAACATATACTGAAATCACTTGTCTAACTGCATAGAAAGTTGAAAACCAGTTCCTGTTCCCTAAATGGGAATTCATTAAAAATTTCAGTGATGCCTTTGGAAACTGTGATCTTAAGTAATTATCTGAGGAACAGAGCTGAGGACAAGATATCCTTTCATATCAAACTGTAATGGTTTATATTTTAAGGTTCTTAGAAGCAAATATCAGATCTTTAATAACTAGCATTCTAGCTGTTCTGTCCTGTATCCAAAATTACTTTGAACAGGATCAAGTGGATAAGTTTTTATTTAATTTATTCTTTTACTTGGTTACTGTCACCAACTTGCTGATAAACATGTGAAGCACTCTCTAGCACATTTCTGGTGCTTTATACCTTGGCTGGTTGCTATTTTCAGATGTACTGGTAAGTGGCCTGCTTTTCTGCTAGAATCAAGGTGAAACTGATCAGTACTGATCATTCTCCCAGTACCACCCCACAGACCTCATCGTATGCTCAGGATACATTCCACTTTCTGTGGAATTCATGAAAGACTACCTGGCATTGTATTAATGTAAGGGAATTAATAAAAATAATTTCTGAAAGTTTGGCTTACACAAACATTTCTTTATTAAGGTGTACGTAATTAAAAATCTTGTTTGTAAATAGATTATTTTTCTGTTTTAATTTTAAATAAATTAAATTATTCTCATTCACTATTATAAAATTTATTTACTATTATCTTATCTGAAGGATCATGGTCTTGCCACACTGAGCACCAAATAAAATATATTTCCCTATCCAAAATGCTTGAAAATCTAATATCTTGTTCCATAATTAGCTACTAAGAATTGACCTTGTGCTACTCTGGGGTTTCAGCAAAGTTACTAGAGATTTACCTCAGTCAATGGCATGACTTAAGTTGCCCTGTTGCGGGATCTGACTATAATATGATGGAGTACATGTTATTAAAAAGTCTAATTGTAGTCTTTGTATTAAAAGCAAGGAAAAGGGTGTTATTGTTCTTTTCTTTAACAGCCCATGTTTAATAACATGTACTCATAACATGAGTACATGTTATTAAAAAGTCTAATTGTAGTCTTTGTATTAAAAGCAAGGAAAAGGGTGTTATTGTTCTTTTCTTTAACAGCCCATGTTTACGGTACTTATTTAAGGTATGGGAGGCTTCAGTTTTCTTTTCAATCTGACAAGGTTTAGACTTTGAGCTTCTGTCTCCCAAATGAATATCTAACCGTTAAGCAACAGGTTAAACTGCTTATGTCATAACACAACAATTAATATATAGAATCTAATAGGCAGAAAGGTGGACTAGATTATAAAAGCTATAAAATTGCATCAAAATAAAAAATATTTACTCTCTGCATTAAATGGAACTGAAGGGTGCTAAAAGAAGTAGAGATTTGGGATTACATAGGCTAAGGAATTTGCAGGGGTTTTATACTTTTAGAAGTGAAGGCATTACAAATACTAATGTATCACAGTTCATATTTTACTGTACTAAGCACAATCATGTCTTCATATTATTTGTTAAAATAAGCAATAGAACATCTAATTTTGTTTAAGATGAGTGAAAGATATTCCTTTCTCTGTGTTTTAAGCCCTCTGAAGACCTGCCTGACCAGCCAGCCTCCAAGAGACAAAACCAGATAACCCTAGTGCTTCTGTCTCACAGTCTCCCCCCACTCCAACTCTGCCACCCTCTCACCTTGTCTTCTGCCTGCCCTGTTTTTTTGGCAAGCAAATGAGGCTGCAGTAGGAACTGAAGTGTAAATTCAGCTCTGAGCTTTCTCATGGCTGAATTGCTGATTCCTCTGCTTCCTCCTTCTGAACAGGTAGAACCTCCAAGTTGATAAAAAATATACTAAAATTGGAAGTCTCTCTTCATATGGGAACTCCATCTACACAGATTTTATTCCCTGCAGTCCAGCATGCAAGTTATAAAAGGAAAATTAAGCTATAACACACAGATGGCATTTTTTCATTTCTGTAATGTTTTGGCTATGTTCTGAACATTAATAGCTTGCCAGGCACCCATAAAATATGTAATATAGTTACAAAATAACTGTTTTATCAAATTTTGCAACTGAATATGAGGTGTTCCCTCTTCTTCCCCTGCCTAGACCTGGAAGTTCTGGATGAAGGTATTTATTGGTTGAAAATGATACCTGACCTATCTCTGGCAAAGAGTTAACTAAATAAATATTTCTAAAGGAATGGTTTTCTAGAAAAACAAAAATAAAAAAATTGTTGTCTGGTTTTTTACATTATCCAAACTGATCCTTTATTACTTGTTGTTTTCCTGACCATTTTTACTCTGTGAAAAGACTATGCCTCTACTTTATTTATTCTTCATTGATATACCTAAAAAAATCTTAAAATTTTTAGTATTTATCAGTCTTTTTTTGAGTAAACTATAGTCTTCTGGTCTTCTTCTTATGCAGTATGGTTCTTTTTACCTCTTTCCAGCCACTTCAAAATTACCATATATTCTATACTTACTTGGCTTTCTTGATTGCAGTGCATGTTTCACATTCATGGATGACCTGTGCAATAGAGTCCATGGTCAAGTCCACCCTTCGATCACAAGCCCATCTGTATGTTGCATCTCTTCCTTGATGGCCTGAGGTGTCATGGGCCCACCGAGCTATAAATAATTCACCTTTATGTTGCCAGTCTAGATCTACTTGAGCCACTTCAATCTTAGCAGCCTGATCCACCTGTTGGTTGTTCTGATGTTCTTCAGTGGCCCGACTCTTGGGAACATGAGCATCCACATGACGTACCTTCACAACCAGGTTCTCCACCCGGGCAGCAATATCTTGCCACAATGCAGCAGCCCAGATGGGTTTGCCTCTGCGCTGCCAGTTGTTCTGCTTCCATTGCTGTAACCACCCCCACAGGGCATTTGCCACCATCCATGAGTCAGTATAAAGATAGAGCACTGGCCATTTTTCTCGTTCAGCAATGTCTAAAGCCAGCTGAATGGCTTTTACTTCTGCAAACTGACTTGATTCACCTTCTCCTTCAGCAGTTTCTGCGACTTGCCGTATAGGACTCCATACAGCAGCCTTCCATTTCCTATGCTTTCCCACCAGACGACAAGACCCATCAGTGAACAGGGCGTATTGCTTCTCATTTTCTGGCAGTTTGTTATACAGTGGGGCCTCTTCAGCACGTGTCACCTCCTCCTCTGGTGATATTCCAAAATCTTTGCCTTCTGGCCAGTCCATGATGACTTCCAAGATTCCTGGGCGACTGGGGTTTCCTATTCGAGCCCGTTGGGTGATCAGTGCGACCCATTTACTCCATGTAGCATCAGTTGCATGATGTGCAGAGGGGACCCTCCCTTTGAACATCCAGCCCAGCACCGGCAGTCGAGGTGCCAGGAGGAGCTGTGCTTCAGTACCAATCACTTCTGAAGCAACTCGAACCCCTTCATATGCTGCCAATATCTCTTTTTCAGTTGGAGTGTAGCGCGCTTCAGACCCTCTGTATCCCCGACTCCAAAGCCCTAGGGGCCGACCTTGGGTCTCCCCTGGTGCTTTCTACCAGAGGCTCCAGGTAGGGCCATTCTCCCCGGCTGCAGTGTAGAGCACGTTTTTTACGTCTTGTCCTGCCCGGACTGGCCCAAGGGCTACTGCATGAACTATCTCCTGCTTTATCTGTTCAAAGGCCTGTCGTTGCTCAGGGCCCCATTTGAAATCATTCTTCTTCTGGGTCACTTGACAGAGAGGGCTTACAATCAGACTGTAATTTGGAATATGCATTCTCCAAAAACCCACAACGCCTAAAAAAGCTTGTGTTTCCTTTTTGCTAGTTGGTGGAGACATGGCTGCTATTTTGTTGATCACATCCATTGGGATCTGATAACATCTGTCCTGCCATTTTATTCCTAAATATTAGATCTCCTGTGCAGGTCCCTTCACTTTACTTTGTTTTATGGCAAAACCAGCCTTCAGAAGGATTTGGACTATTTTCTTCCCTTTCTCGAAAACATCTTCTGCTGTGTTGCCCCACACGATGATGTCATCAATGTACTGAAGGTGTTCCGGAGCTCCACCCTGTTCCAGTGCAGTATGGATCAGTCCATGGCAAATGGTAGAGCTGTGTTTCCACCCCTGGGGCAGTCAATTCCAGGTGTACTGGACACCCTTCCAAGTGAAAGCAAACTGTGGCCTGCACTCTGCTGCCAAAGGGATTGAGAAGAATGCATTAGCGATATCAATTGTGGCATACCACTTGGCTGCCTTTGACTCCAGTTTGTATTGAAGTTCTAGCATGTCCGGCACATGATACGGAATACCCTTTGGCCAATTCGAATCAGCTCTCCTGGTTGTATCCCCTCCCCTCCCGGCTTCTTGTGTACCTGGCAGAGCATGGGAAGCTAGAAAGTCCTTGACTAGTGTAAACACTACCCAGCAACAACTACAACACCAGGGTGTTATCAACATTATTTGCATACCAAGTCTAAAACACAGCACTATACTAGCTACAGTGAAGAAAATCAACTATCCCAGCTAAAACCATGACACAAGCTTAAAGGCAGCTGAGAGAGTTTAAACCAGATTTCTTTTTTTCATATGTCTGACTTTTTTAAAGAAAGGAAACTTTAATTTGCAAAGTATTTTATGACTTCAGCATTTATATTGTTATAAACGGCAACGTAAAGAAAGATACTGAAATGAAATAATGTTTAATCATTTTAAGTAATTCAAATATTATGGTTGAATTCTTTTTCTCTTATGTCATATGCAGTTTTTATTCCAATGCATATTATGATATAGAAAGAAACACAAGAGCTAATCACTATAAATTTTAACAGTTCATCTGTCAAAATACTGACAGCTAAGCAGTGTCAAAGCATTTTTGTTCATTTTTATCAAATTAAACTAGTGTAAAATTAGCTTAATTTAACAAGCTTTCAGTAATTGAACCTCATCAATGTCAGGTAAAATTAGACAAATCGATCGGTTAATGTATCTCCTATTTATCTCTTAAATTCAACCGCAAAATAAAAAACAACATTTTTGATCACCCTCTTTAGAATATATCTTTTATAGAGCTAAAATCCTATAAGCTCTAGACCTCTGTCTTTTGGCATCTGGTTGCTTTGTTGTGTAAAAAAAAATATTGTTTGCATTTTGTTTGTTACCATTCCACTACTTCCCAAAGTGGCTTCTATATCGACTGCACTAAATCATGTTACACAAATGCCAAGCTGATCTTATATCAATTCCCATCACATCAGATCACTTCTGTTTCCATTTACTGTTCTGTTACTTCTTCCTTCTTTTTTTTTTTTTTCTTTGTTGAATGAGTCACATCCTTTTTCATGCCTAGATGCATCTTGTCAAGATATAGCCAGAGTGTTTAGCAGTACAGACAGGTCCAATTGGACATAAAACTCAAAGATAGCAAAAAAAGTACATCAAGAAAAGACAGTCACAACATAATGAAAACACAAGATTTCTATTTGTTATTTAATTCCATTATATTTTTAGGATTTGTTCTGAAGACAGTGATCATATTTTGTTGACAGAAGATAGAATCATAGAATAATTTAGGTTGGAAAAGACGCTCAAGATCATTGAGTCCAACCACTTCTCCCAGTCTTCCTGTTCTTCTTCCTCCTGTTCCTTCTCCTACTCCATTTTCCCCTTTTCCTCCTCTTCCTCTTTTTCTTCCAGCTTTTATTTCTTTTATTCTTTTGCTAAACTCTTCCTCCTGATTTTGTTCATCTCCGTTCTTTTTCTTATCTTTCACCTTCTTGTGTTCTTCCCCCTGTTCCTTTTTTCCCATCTCCTTCCCATCCAGTTTCTCCTCCTTCAAACTTCTCCTCAAACATGTCAGCAGATAAAGAGCTGAATTTCTGGTTTATTTTGTGTTCCCCAACCATTTTTCAAAAATATTAGTTTGTTGTAAAGTGGTTCCTGCTAGAAGAGCTGATTCCTTGAAGAATTTGTACATTTATCTTGTACAAATTTTTGCAACCCTGTTAATATATGTTATTATTAATTTATATATTAGTTTAATATATAATTATTATTATTAATTTCTTAGAGGAAAAAATGTTTAGTTTAAAAATACAAAATCAAAACCAATGTAACAAGTGACCGTTTTCACAAAAACTATACATGATTAGAAAAACATATGATCTTAAGGATGCCCCAAAATCTTATTAGATTGATGTCAGAAATTTAAAATATCTGGATTCATTCCACATTATTTTAAGAACAAAATTAGTCTTTTACCTCCACAGACTTCAAAAGATACAATATTCCATTGTTACATGTCTTGCAGACATTAATCTTACATTTTATACAGCACAACTGATTTTGAAAAAACCTCGGTTGGTCTACATAGCTCCTTAATACTACTCTGGCAAGCATACAAACCTAAACAGCAAAAAGGGAAAGAAAAAAAAGAACAAGAGAAAAACAGGAAAAAATAAAAGAAAAAAGAAAAAAAAATTGGGAAAAAAGAAACAAAAAAAAAGAGGAAAAAACTAAGGCTTTTCTATTGGAAAAGGAAGGCCATAGAAAAGTTTTTGATAAGTTTCTGGGTTTCTTTGTGTGGTTGAAAATTTTGTTCTATTGAAACATATTGTACTGGTTTCTGGTTTTTGCTGGGATAATTTTTTTCACAGCAGGTCGTATGGTGTTATGTTTTGGATTTGTGATCAAAACAGTGTTGATAACACAAAGATGTTTTAGTTACTGCTGAGCAGTGCTTACACAGAGTCAAGGCCTTTCCTACTTCTCTCACTGACCCCACCAGCAATTAGGCTCGAGTTCCATAAGGAGCTGGGAGGGGACACAGTCAGGACTGCTGATCCAACTGACCAAAGGGATATTCCATACCATATGATGTCATGCTCAGCAATAAAACTCGGGGGAAGAAGGAGGAAGGGGGGGACATTTAGAGTGATGGCATTTTGTCTTCCCAAGTAATGTTTATGCATGATGGAGCCCGGCTTTCCTGGAGACGGCTGAACACCAGCCTGCCAATAGGAAGTGGTGAATGAATTCCTCTTTTGCTTTGCTTGTGTGTGCAGCTTCTGGTTTACCTATTAAACTGTCTTTATCTCAACCCGTGAATTTCATTCGCTCCTTGGTCCCACTGTGAGGGGGAGGGAGCGAGTAGCTGAGTGGTGCTTAGCTGCCTACTGGGGTTAAACCATGACACATATCAACAGCAAAACTTTTTTCCATAGCTATATTTGTATTTTAATATTCTTATACAAGAAAAGAATTTCTTATTTTATGCATATACTTGTAAAATCACTTCCACAGAGATACAGAAAGGAGAAGGAGAAATGTTTTGCAAGTAGCTTTCCACAGGATAAATATTCTGCATAAAGGTTCCCCTGATTCATTTCTGTTACTAATTTTTTGCATTTCAACAGTCACTAGCATCCTTGGCAGAACAAGAAGCAATGGGTGCAAAAGGAAACATGGAAAGTTCTGTCTGAACATAAGAAAACACTTTTTTACTGTGATGCTGGCAGGTCACCCAGAGAGGCTGTGGGGTCTCCATCTTTGGAAGTATTCAAAAGCTGCCTGGAAATGGACCCAGGCAGTCTGCTCTGCGTGGGCCTGCTTGAGCAGTAGGGTTTGACACGGTGACCTCCAGAGGTCCCTTCCAACCTCAACCATTCTGTGGTTCTGTGAAATCAGTGAGAACAGAAAACTAGGATCTGTAGTCCAAACCTTTCCCTTCAATAGCCGTAGCACAATGAAATTATTCTCTTTTGTTTATTGACTGTGTAAAAAGATGAGACTGCAAAGGATGTTCTGGATCACTGGATTTGAGACCCTTTCTGCTGTAGCCAAATATGTCAGACAGCAATATCCATAAATACATCAATTCTCAATATAACCCCCCCTACACCTTTAAAAGTTGTTCCAATATCTTTCTATCTAAAAGGTCAAAGATATTAATCTGATTTTCAGTCAGGATAATTCATTAATACCCATTACTTATTTGCAAATTGGGGCTGTTCAACTTTTCCCCATGGGAAGCTTTCTTCATTCTGTACCCACAAGGCATATCTATAGCAGTCCGTTTAGATGCGTATCTGGATTTGCACAGAAACAGTGGAAGATACTTGGGCAGCTGTAAGCATAATAAAAAGCTTTCACACTCACTACTGGATTGCCCAGTGGAAAGCTGCCAGATTTCCAGTAAGAAAGTTGTGGCTTAAGTAGTTTTTCTTCCTCCTTAATGACTACCTCTCAATGAATTTATAGAAACAATACTACACTAACATGATTTGGCAAAGTTAAAACACACCTCCCCTATTTCTACCCTTCTAGTCGATATGTATAACAAAAAAATGAGTTCAACAATGACGATATGCAGAAATACCCCTGCTCATGCACATTTAGTAGGGCAATATCTAGGAATATCTGTCTCATGCCTCATGGCTGTCTACACTATCAACCTTTCTACTGTTGGACTGACATCAGCAGGCAATATAAAGCTCCAGGTCCAAACCCCCTTTCTCCAGGGAACATTTTTCTTCAAGTTACAGTAAAACAGGCAAACAAATGGAATGCACACACAGGGATTTGGAGGTACTTTTGTTAGTGTGTATGTACACTCAGGAGTAAATTGATTTACCTTGAGCAGTACTATTTTTAAAAGTCTCACAAATAGAAATTCATAATGGCTGACATCTTAGAAATTCAGGAAGTGTGGCATGTGCTGTTCGATGATAAATGGACAGCGACATCCTCTGAAGTGAGCAGTCTCAGTAGTCCATATCGACTTCACTTTCTTAGGGCCAGATGGAGAGAAATGGTGATGTAATGACCTTCTCTCCACAGGTTCAAACATCTGCAATCTAGCAGGCAATGTGGCTAATGTACTGCTGGCCATATAATTTCTGAACAGGTGTCTTCCAGGCAAAGAATGAAGCAGGAACAAGCTTCCAGGGCAGCTGCATTATGAACATTTCACACTGCTCCCTATTAGGTTACAGAAAATGACAGGTTTATATATATATATATATGTACATATAGGTATATATATATATATATGTATGGGTTTTTTAGTTTTCAGTTTTGTCATGGGAAATGGTGCAGACAGGGAAGAAGGAATGTGGAAAGAAAGAGATGAAGATGTCAAAATACAGGTCATTACCTACCTAATCCTTAATACAGTGGAATAACGCCTGGCTATTAAAATAATATAAAGCAGATGGTCAGCTCCCACCCTGCTTTTAACAAAACCAGGGATTATGCTTATTTGCAATGTGGCCCTTTGTTCTGTTTTTTTTGATACTTCACTGCCTGCCTAATTTTCTTCCCTTGTGTTATTATCTACAGTCATTTCATTCTGATTTTCTGTTGTTGTTGTGATTGTCATTAGTTTTTATGTAGAAACTGCTTTGGAAACCTAAAATGATATTACTTTTCAGGCAAGGTTTTACAGTACTGCGTATTTATGTGGATGTTGTTTTAAGTGTATAAAAAATAATTTAGTTCAGCATAGTATAACCCTTTGTATGTAGGAATGTACTTTTCTGGCAATATGCACTGTGAAAAGAGCAAGAACTGATGAAATCAAAACAGTACCACTTAGGAATACATACAAATACTGGGGAACAACCTGGTCTTTTCTTAAAAAAATTCTGGATTTCATTTCACTTCATTTTACGACAAGTCACTCATCTCCTGAAACATGGATTTAAGACAGTGAATTTCAATCTCTTTAGATTTGCTGACTCCCTGAAAGTTACCCTTTATAGCTGTGAAACTCCCATGTAACAAATGGAAACTTCCCCCAAAGTGATATGCTTTTCTTATTTACAGTCCACAGATTTCTCAGAAGTTGCTGGACCACATATTTACTCACAGAGAAGAAAATGTGCCGCACATCATCTGTGACTCAGAATAAGCAAGGCTTCTTAATAACACACAATCTCAAAAGTAATTAGCACACAGAATGGCTATGCAATGACAAAAATTTCCATGCTAGCAGACTGTCAGAGCATGCTCAGTCACCTGGTGTTTTGCATATCTTTTAGGGCATGGGGAGGATGTTAAACATATAGCTACCACTAGCTAATTTCTCCCAGCAGGGCAATTTTGAATCTTCATCAGGTATGATGCCAGGATTTATTATGAGACTGTTGTAAACCTTCGCATTTCTCCCCAGAGTTCAGGAAACTGGAGTACTGTGACTTATTACTTTAATACTCAACTGCTGCCGTATCGCTGTTCCCTTTGTGGTTCTGTTGCTATTATTTTATTTGCATTCATTAATTATTACTACTATTACTTTTGTGTACCTATATAGACACTCATTTGGTTTTTAAAATATAAAATGCATTGCATGTTCTCCAAAAATCTGACAGGGGATTCCCTTTGTGAACCTAACGACATTATTTTAGTAAAGTTATTATCCTCCTTGGTATTTAATTCTACTTAACACAAAAAATAATAAAAATGCTCTTACAAATGTATGAACAGCCAGTGATAGACATTGTCTTGTTACGTGTCTTAAGTAATGCAGAATGGACCTATCACAGAATATGCTGTTAGAACAGTAACGGAAACAGTACTACTTATATGGTTCACACATTTTCCTCACATGGACTGCATATCTCCCTTTTGAAATCTTATGAAATCTACAGGTCCTTACAAGCAGTTGCTCTTATTTTGCCATGTTAAGCTTTTTTTTCAGATTTCTTTGTGAACCAAGACAAAAGTTTTCAGATGAAAAAACTAAGATCAAGGTTTTAAATCCATATATGCAACAAACTATCATTTGAAGAATATGTTTTGAGATGAGGTTTCTTTCTTCAAAACTTCTCTCATTTCATTGAAATGAAATCTGTTCAGTTTTCCAAACACTGTACCCTACACTTCATAAGCCCTCTCAAAAACACATAAAAATATTAATTCCAAGCTATTGTGTTTTCCAGAACCCACAGAAAGAGAACCCCAATAAAGACAAGAAATGTGATCTGGTAGGATGAACAATAGTAACACTGCAGGCACACATATAAATTTAATTCCATATGAATTAACCAGAGGATATGGTTACAGAATTTTTATTATCTTCATCAGAATTTTTTGGAAATTATTCTGTTACGTACACACTGATGGAAAATGGTAGCTTCCCCAAAACACTCTTTTTTGTGAGAACATATTAGTTTGAGCATAATTTTAATCAGTGAAAGGATCTCAGTTCCAGCAATTTTTCAGCAAAAGCAGTAGCCCAGTGCTTAATAAATTCAGGTCAAATCCAGAATCAAATACTTACCTCAGTCAAAAGTGATACCTGAACTTAGCCTTCCTGCTTGTAGTGAGACCTATTTCTTTCTTGAGGTGGAAGTGATGAACTTTCAGTCCTTCCCATCGGAACTGCTCTACTTCATATAAATAGTCTTCGGGAGAAGGGGAACAAAAGGTGTCTCTACAGGTCAAAGCTTCTGACATAAATCTGACAGAAGTAGCCTCACTTTGAAGTCCCTCATCTCAATCAGAACAACTTGGCTCCATCCTCCTATCTGAGTAATGTCACCAGTGTGCTACAAGTTATAGCCAGCAAGGTATTTTCTTGTTCTTTTTAAAAACAGAACAGCACAGCTATTTCAAAGGTTCCAGAAGAGCTTGAATTTATTTACAGTATAACTCTGTTTGATGGTAAGGGAAAATACTTTCCCATCTGCACCTCTTGCCCTCTTGCCAGTATCATCTTCTTTTTCTTGTTTAAATATTTACAGTTAACTGAACAAAAAATCTACAGCTATATTTCGATCAGCTGTTTGATATGGGTACCTCTGTGCATAAAATGACATATTTCATAATATTTTTTCATCATTGCTATGATTATTTTAATGCAACTTTCATTTCTATTTCAATTATATTTAGCTACACACATAAGTGAAAGTACTCCTGGGCATTCAATAATTTGTTTTCCTCTATACCTTCATAAATGTTATTTTTTTCACTGAGCTATCAAAACAAGCACAGGATGCCATTTGTACTTTTAACAGATAGAATGTGCAGAAGGGATTTCTCAGGTGAATTTTAATGCAAATCCAAATGCCATTCTTTTCTATTTCTTTTTTTATTCTTTTGTTTTTCTTTATATTTCCTTTAACTTTATCTTCATGGAAATATGCCAAAAAAATTCTCAGCCAAGTTACTATGCTATCCAAAGAATACTGCGGGTTTTTTCCATAATCTGAAATATGGAGACTAGTATAGAGAATGAATGGTTTTGACCACTCTACTTCCACCAGTTTTCAACTCTGTGATTACCACTTTAGTCCATTCTTGAGATTTGTGCTTGAGGAGAGTCTAAGCAAGTCAGCAATAGGAATACACTGCAACTTCTGCCTCTAACTTTCTTCAAACTTCCCTAATACAGCACATTTTAATTATACAAATATGATCTGAAATATTAATATTTTCATTTCAATGCTTTTTTTTTTCCCTTCATTGTACAAGTTCAGTCTGACAGAAGCAGGGCTAAGTTGAGATGATTATCTTAGTTCCAAGATCATCTAAGTAAATGTCACTAATATTACTTTCTAGGTCTGCTGTTCAGTTTCTCTGCATTTTTTGCAGTGCTTCTGTTGCTTGTAAGCCACTTCTGCTGCTCCTTAGGGTAAGTATATAAAATCCACCTGTTCTTTAGGGTAATTATATTAAATCCACTAGCAAAGTTCAACATACTGATAATCTATTATATTTGAGAGTTTTACTTACTGGCAGAAATTTCTAACCGTAGAGGATTGAAATATAGTGTAACTGAGTGCTCCTATTTATTTTTGTCAGAACTCTTGTCCAAGAACCAAGTCAGTTCATTGCAAGGGAGGGGAGAGTGCTGCCTCTCTGGCTTTAACAGTGTTCTTGAAGTAGCTAAATAGGAAGCTTGCAGAAAAGCAAATAAACTGTAGAAAGGAAAAGAAAGAAGACGTGGGGATCAAATAAGCTGTCAACAACTGAGTACATACAGGAATTAGGAGGTAGGATATCAAGAAATATATTTTGGGAGTTGAAAGCTAGCAATCTAGGAAATTGGAGATCACAGAAACTGGTTTTGCAGTGGGACATAAGGTGGAGAAAAAATGGAATAACATTTGAAAAATAAATTTAAACTATTTTATGAAAATATTTTAAAATTTAACAAATGTAAACATTTTTATGAAACTTGTTATTTAACATACAATCCCTTACAATATGATTTTTTGCATTTAGAACTCACAGAAACCCCATGGAATCACAAATATCATTGGCTTAGGAAGGAGTAAGATATTATTTGTTATTGTTATCATATTTACCTAGTGGCTGATTCTGTAATAAAAAATGAAGCTCCCACTAGGAAAAAGGCAAACAAAAATCTGTATCTTATGAGAAAAACCAAACTTGGAAATTAAGTTTGAAACAGAAGATAGCAATACTTCTGTACGCATTCTGTTAACTTCCAAAGAAGATGAAATTTATTCAGGTTCTACTGAAGCATGAAAAAGACGATCCACATGAAAGCTACTCCACTCCTCAGGAAAAAAAAAATTACATCTCCCTCTACCCCAGATACCAACAAAGAATATAACTTGGGGGAAAACAATCCACTTTTCAAGTTTTCTCTGAATGAAAGTTTGGAAGAATAAGTCTTTAAAACATGGCTTATGGAGTTAATTCAAGCAAAGGCATAGCTGTGAATGATGTGCATCAATTAGAAATCAAAGAGCTGTGAATGAGAGGCAGCTCATCAATCACTGAAATGAAAGTCTCAGAAATGTAAAGACAACTAAAAATTAAAGAATCCAAAATAAATTCTCACTATTTAATAAAGATTGACAGGGTTTGTCTGCACACGGTTACCACTAAGCTTTTGAGACTGGAAACGTTTGAGTTGGTTTTGGTTTTGTTTTATTTTTCCAAACAGTACCATTTCAGGGAAATACATGACATACACACTGAAATCAATGTAATTTTGCTGAATCTAATACATTGTCAATTGCTTCTGAAATCAATAACAGTACTTTCTGACTGATAGGATTATATTTTTATATATAAATACATTTTCTTTCAAAATATATATTTATAGAAGCCAGTAACTTTTTTTGTCAAAGTCAATATGTTTTCATTCACATCAATACATTTATTTCTCAACTCCAGCTTTTTCCAGTCAGAAGTACTTGCCCATCCAATGCATATTTCTGCACAACATATATCCATTCAAGCTAATACAATACAGCAGCATCTGCTATTCTGCTATGAATAAATATAACATACTTCTGTGGAATTGAACACATATTATTGAAAATAACATATCTGAAGCCATCACACTTTGCATTAAATCAGCATGGTGTAATTGCAACCAAGATTTGTCATTTATTTTTCAAATTCTGCTGAATACATACTCCTCTACATATTGAATACACAGTGTTTTGCTGGACAAAACGTAGATCTAGTTGAATATATATTCAGGTATTTTCCAAGCGGAAGTAAAATGCTTTCAGTAGTGATGGGAAAACCAGTTCTCATAACCCAAGAAATTTTGCTTTCCTGTAGTCTCCAATTCTTAGGACTGACAGGTGAAGGACAAAATATTTCAGACCAACCCCTTGAAATCTCATTACAATCTCTTTCTCTTCCTCGCTTACTAAGTGTGTTAGCCAGTAATGGAAAAAGTGGTTGCCTTGGGTACAGATCCAGAGATCCCTATTATTTCCATTCACACCATGGATCATCAGAGAGAATCTTTATCCAGTGGAAACTCAGATTTTTTATTTTTTTAGTAAGACCTTCTTCAAAGTAACGTGAGAACATGAGGAAGATACCTTGCTGTAGCTGCCTTCATGCATCAGTACTTCTGTTTGTACTCTTTCTTATTCCTTCACTGATGATCATCATTCTGTGTACCATCAAAACATTTCTGTTATTGAGATTTGAAGATGAAAGAAATATCAGCATTTTTTCAGGCCAAGATGCTGAGTCAGTTATCAGTCTTTTTTGTTGGTACAACATTCATATTTGAAAAAGTATTTGACAATGCTACATATTTCCCCCTTCCTTCTTCCTTGCAGAATTTAAAAAAGTTGATGAACAAAGTATAACAAAATTGCTTGTCTATGAACTGTTTCCAATTAACAAATAATTAGGAGGACTATTTTAAGTACATGTAATATAATCAGAAAGAGAACAATTTCTAAGTATACTGTTTATCAAAAATATTTTCATGCTGCTTAGAAAATTTTTATCTGACAGTAGTAAACAAAGTAAAACAAGAACAGTGACAGCTACCAACAGAGAAATGGACTTCATGTTAGCTTTGACTCACAATAAATTAATTTTTTTTTCTTCCTTAAGCTTTGCTCCCACTAAAAGTGACTGATTGAGGGGACTTTTAATAATTCTATATAATAAGCCATAAAAAGATTTCAATCATATGGTTCTTCAAAATGATTATGTAATAACAGATTGATATATCAATCATATTTATATGGAACTGGCTCCATCTCTGCAGTCTTTCTACAGTGGACAGTAATATCCAGGAAAAAAAAAAAAAATAAAATATGTTTTCAGATAAAGATTTATATTTTCATTATACTGTTTGACCTTAGGCTGCAGATATTTATTCAATACAATTCCTTATAACTACCATACCAAATGTAACCTTAATGATGCTCCATAGTTTTGCAATGCAAATTATAAGCTGTTTATGATTCTTGATTGTGCAAATTAAGCCTAATTAAGTCTTTTCTATTCAGGGAAACATTATGCATTGTAAGAGGATTTTTTATTGGAAAAGCAAGGTCAATATAAACAATTAAAAAGAATTTGTTGCTGAGCAGTCTGAAAATGTAATTTCAAATGCTGTTTATTGAATTCAATTTAGGGGTTCCCCACTGGTTAATTTTTGAAGCACATTTATGAGAACTGCAAGCTTCACAGTGTCCTGGAATCTACTTCTTTATTAAATTAAGATAAAAAAGAAGTAGACATACCTTAATAAACTATTGCATGTAACTTTCATGACATAAATTGAAAGTTTTTTTGCTAGAACAATCTTTTCTGCATTTGCCTCAAACAGAGATATTTCTCCCTAACGAATGTGTACTGCATGGTAAGGATTGGCAAAAAGGAAGTTTAAGGCACTGTCCACAGAAAAGAGAGATTTATCACTTTGACTTTGTGTAGATCTTGTGAAGAACTTCACCTAGTTTGAAAATATTTTCACAGATCACATTTTATTAATAATTTTATTAATTTGTTAGATTGTTTATTTTCTCTGTATCCTATATATATTATCTGGGCTTAAGATAAATCTTGTCTGTACCCAGATATGGTAACACTATGAATAGAGTAAAGCACTCAGTGAAGAAATGGAAGAAAGGAACATCATTTAATATTCAACTTTCCTGAATGGGCTGCAACATAATTTGGACTGTGGAGGATTGCTACAGTACAGATACCAAAATATTAACAGAAATGCTGACATTAAACTTCGCCGGCCTTTTAAAGTTTTGAGTTTTTTTAAATGTGTTTGCAACACATATAACATTATAGCCATATATATTTATGCTAATGTATGAAGGTTTCAACAACAGATTTTTTGATGATGATAATAATGGCATTGTGGCTTCATCACTTCTGAATCCTACAATTTATCTGAACTCAGAAATCTAACCATTACAAAGACCTTCAATGGTCTGTAATAATATTTTCTTTCCCCTCACCCTCTCCTCCATCCCTGTGAACTGCTGCTCCATCCACTGCAAATGTTGCAATTGTATCAGAAAACTTGGCATCACTAAGGAAAAGACATTGGTGAATATTTTTTTTCTTAGCTGTCCTCCATACAATTCCATTCAGAGAAGACCTTCAAAAAGACTTTCCCTCCCTCCCTCCCTTCCTTCTGCCCTCCTGTCCTCCCATCCTTCTTTTCTCTTTCTTCCTTTCTCCCTCTCACTTTCTTTTTCCATGTTTCAGCTCTGTTTCTCACATGTGATACCATCAGAAAGATTATGTGGATCAGAAAGTAGCTTATGTCTTCTATATGCAAAATCTTTAATATTAAGTAGTTGTATATAAATATATATATGTCCACATGGGATTTATATCAATGTTAATCAGTGCAGAGCTTAGTAGCATGCATAGAAAACAGTTCCTAATTCTATTGGTAATGCATAAGAAAAAAACTGAAATCCGATTACTTATTCCAACACCTCGTTTGCTCTTCAGTGCTAAATATGAAATTACTCATGTAGATAGCACTGACATATACTTACTAAAGTGCTAAAGAGAAAAAAGCTTTGGTAATGAGAGGTTGTAAGTGTATACTCCAGCCCTATCATAGTATCCTGTGCCTTGAGAAGTTCTAAATTTCCTACTTTTTTCTGATTCTTCTGTGAATTCCTACCAGAGATGTTTGTTCCTGCTGGGCTGTCTGTGCTAGAGAGATGCTATTACACTAGACTACATTTTAACAACTTTTTTTTTTTTATCTCAAGACTGTGTAATGTATTGGAAGTGAAGAAAAAAATGTACAATTTAAAAAAGTAAACAGTTTTAAAAATTTTGAGGTGGAACTTCAACTTCTATGTCAGCAGTGATTTAGCCCTTTTAATCTCTTCTTACGTGATATAATGCTTTGTATACAAATTTCTCTACTATTTTTCTAAGCTTTTTTACAAGAAATAGTTTACCTTCAGGCTTGCAACCACAGTGACTAAATAAGTATACAGAATGGTAGGGGAAGGATGCCCATAAAAGATTCTATAGGTCAAACAAACAAGGCTTAGACATCAGTTTCAACTATCATAGAACCATAGAATCATAGAATGGTTTGATTTGGAAGGGACCTTCAAAGTTCATCTAGTTCAACCCCCTGCCATGAGCAGGAACATCTTTCACTAAATGAGGTTGCTCATAGTCCTGTTCAGCCCGGCCTTGAATACTTCCAATGATGGGGCATCCACACCTTCTCTGGGCTACTCGTTCCAGTGTGTCACCATCCTCATCATAAAAAATGCCTTCTTTATGTCCAGCCTAAGCCTACTCCCTTTCAGTTTAAAACCATTGCCCCTTGTCCTGTGACTACAGGTATCTCTCTGTTTTTTCTTATAAGCCCAATTTAAGTATAGAAAGGCCACAGTAAGGTCTCCCTGGAGCCATCTCTTCTCCAGGCTGAACAACCCCAACTCTCTCAACCTTTCTTCATAGGAGAGGCTTTCCAGTCCTCTGAACTATGAAGTAAAGCAATCTGCAATTTCCAGATGTAAATGATCGAGATTGTAGTAAGGCTGAAGTGAAGCTGAGACATCTCCCTGATAAACAAGAGGTATTTGAGAAGATACTAGAGAAACCAATCTGAGACCTGCCTAGACATTTTGTATGCATCTATTCTCCACAAGAACTCTTCAGTTTCTCTAAGGAAGTACACAGCTGGTATAAAACACTGTGCCTGTGTTTGTTTTTTTTCTTACTGTGAATTGTCTCACTATCAGTTTAGGTAGTTAGGTAATTCCTTCAAACAGCTGTCAAGTACATTCATTTTAATTAGAGTATTATCTTTCTGATGATTTTTTAAAAACTAATATTAAGACATAGTATCATTTGTCTGAAATATAAAGTCTAAAACAGAAAAGCATTTAGTGCTCGTAACCCCCGAGTTTCACAATGCATATCACAGAAATATTTGTATCATCTGATAATAGGTTAAGGCTTGGAAATTTTGCCACCAGATGTGCATACATTTTTTTATATATGCATTTGCCATATAGGTATTGATAACCTGGAGTTAAACTGCAATCTCTGCCCATTAACTGAACTTCACAAGGCTGGAAATTGAAAAATGAAAACTTTTCTTCTGTGACAACAAAAAGAAAAGCAATTATAATTTCTGCCCACACAATGTTTTACATAAATCCCATTATGGCATCTGGACAGCTATTACTCTGGTTATTCAACAACCTTGATGAGCTCTCTCTTTAAAGATGATCTAGCAGCTATTTTTAGTATAGCACAAAAGCACATTTTCAGTATGTAATTTTAATGTGTTACTGTCATTTCTTTCAAATTTTTAGTACAAATCACTAAAAACATGTGTCCTATGGCCCTCATCCAAAACCTATTTTAGCTAATGGAAAGAATCTCTGACTGTAATGGGATTTGGATCCATCCCTTTGTCATTTGGGTAAGTTGCTAAAGTCATCCCTTTTCCAAGAGCTTTGGAAAAAGAACGTGTTTTCAAGTCTGGATCTGAATTTTATGTTTTGTTTTGTTTTGTTTTGTTTTGTTTTGTTTTACTTCAGGGATGAATGAGGAAATATCTTGCTGGGGAAATTTGGTGAGTTTATTTTCAGTTTCATTAGTATTTGTAAAGGTAACAGCTAAAGACATTCAATGAGTTTGTGTATGTATACATTTATACACAATTACACAAAGTAGTACGTACAAAAACTC
Source organism: Morus bassanus (assembly GCA_031468815.1). Classification (NCBI taxonomy): domain Eukaryota; kingdom Metazoa; phylum Chordata; class Aves; order Suliformes; family Sulidae; genus Morus; species Morus bassanus. The sequence goes on from CM062568.1 coordinate 78,971,418, forward strand.
AAGTGCACACATACATATGATTTGTCTAAATCTTTATGATATGAACAAAATCATTCTATGTTCTTCTGTTCACCTCTAATGTATGAAAAGTGTTTAAGTTTATGGAACACCTAATCATAATCACTTTAGGTATCCAGGTTATCAATCTATACTTATGATAAAATTATTATATAATTATGATATTATATATATTACCATGAAAGAAGTTGTCAGATCTCATGCACAGAGGAATAGGATACTAAAAATTAGAAAGAAAAAAATGTTACTTCATTGTGGTACCTAGATAAGAACACTTATTTGAAACTTTGCAGAAACTCATTTGTTTTGCACATTTTATCTCAAAATGAGAAAGAAAATAGCACAATCCCTCTGAGGTAGTTAAAAAGGTGTTTTGACAGTGCAGCATATGCAACTAAGCCCTGCCAATGGCTGTCAAGTCAACATATGCCCAGTGTTTTCTTGGTACAAACTGTTCCTGGCAACTGCAGGGGATGATATTACTATTAGAGCCATTTTATATTTATGGCCTTCCTTGTTTTAAAGAGCAAGTAGAACTGGTGAGTGATATAAAAAAAGAAATATCAAGTTTGCAAAAATGTGTAAGTGGCCTCTTTATTTCAATTACTCCTAAAAGGAGCATGCACAGCAACAGACTGATTAGCCCTGTTTCAGGGATTCTTCCACCTTAGGTTACTGCCGGTGCTACTGCTCCAGAGGATGTGATAGAAAATGAGAAGCGAATAAGGTCTGTCTCTCAGAGAACAGCATATTTAAAGAATGAAAAATTTAACTAGGAGGTAAAAATGTCTGGTCACTGTAAGTATAGAATAGCATCCTCCACATACCGGGAAAGACTAGATGATACTGAGAAGATAGATTGAAAGGGTGTTAGCTGTCCAGATCCCTCCTGCATTCGCTGACAGTTCTTCTGTCAACAAAATTAAGCATTACAGCTGACTTTCAGCACCTACATGGGTTCAGCTCTAAAGACAGTCTAAATGTATACATGTGAAATATATACATGCTAAGCACATTCAGCACCTAAATAGAGGATTGACTTTGCAGTAATAACTACAGGCTTAGAAACTTCACAGTAACTTTTAGGTTCATTCTAATATTCCTGTAGTAAGCATGTAAAAATTTGCTGAGTTTGTTATGGATGTAGAACTTGCCACTTATGCTGAAACATTGTATCACTTTGTGCAAAAATACACCAATATTCATCAGGCAAACAGTAAAGTAAAAAAAATCAAATCATATGTAATGTCTCTCCAGGAAGAAACTGTCACTGAATTTTGTCTGTTGGGTTGCATACACCTGTGGCTGTTAAGCAATTAACATATTTACAGTGTTGCAGTCTTCATTGATCGGGTTAATAATTAGTACTTAAACCATCTCTTTGATTTGCTGCCAGTTGCCCAAAATAAAAGGCAACTTACAACAGAAGTAGAGACTCTTTATTATGCTACCTGGTGATAGGTTATGTACCCCTAAGCAAGCAGGAGACACAAAGAAAAATTACCTCAGTGGGTGATTTGTGTTTTTCTTGCAATGTGTTTGCATATGCTGCAGATGGTAGGGGAAAAAAACAGCCAGCACATGCTGATAAGTGTGCTGGAACGGTATTGTTGTTATTCAGATCGGTAGATAAAATGTTGGCCCTACCCATGAAATAGGGTTATTTTCTATCTCTAAGTATTGTGATCCTATGTGTCTACGTGGCATACAATTTCTGTATTCTGTATTTGACATATATGTTGTCTTTTAGGTAGTTAAATGTGTTAGATTGTGCATGTCTCTGTAAGAAAGATTAGTTTTCTATTTTAAGCTACTTTTCCTTAGCAGCATCTTCTGGACCCCCCAAGGTCCACCTTAAAAGTATGTATGGAAAAAAATGACACATTTACAGATTTAATGATGATAAAGGTTCAGATAGAATAAGCAATGGATTTAGGTTTATTGATGTAAGTGGAAATTCTTCAATGTGTATACAACCAGTCACCAAACATTCTCAAGACCTGAGGGGATCCCAGTTTTTTCCATATCACATCATCAGAGACCAGTCCAGTTTGGAAGAGACTCCAGGAGGTCTCTAGCCCAACCTCCTGCTCAGAGAAGGTGCTCCAATGTGGTCAGGCATTCCAAGCATCTGAGTCTTAATGGTACCACACAAATGGTTGTATAGACTATCCTCCTTGAGGAAACCAGTAAATCTTTTGCATAACATAAAGCCAAGATTTCAGAAGGTGCCTGCATAATGCCACAGAAGTAACAGGTATGGCTCAGCTTAATTCTTGTGAAAAGGCACGTAATGACCCTCCCCTTGATCCACGACTTTTCACGCATCCTCAACTTTTAGGAGAAGGCTCCTTTTCTCTTACATTACATCATTCACCTCATTATTGCCCAGAAATCAGGTGCAAGAGAATGAGTTCATGCTGTAGCAGAAAACTATTCTGTTTTTCCCCCCACATTCTTTATAATTATTTTCTCCCAGACATTAATTTATAATACTTAAGCTTTGAGTTTTTAAACAATAATTGTAACTTTTGTGTTACTTTTTCTCATTAATTTGGATTGACATACTTCTACCTGTGTATTTTTAAGAGGTTTTTGAAAAACCCATACTGTGCTGAACAGCCATTTATGTAACAGAGCCATTAGAAATTTGACAAACATCTGCTTTGTTTAGTGTCCAAGTCCTTGGCTTTAAGCAATTTCTGAATTTGACTTTGATGAAAGTTTTAAAAGACTGTATTCTTCTCCATACTTCATGGGATACATGTGTGATATAACTTAATATGTGTGGTAGAACAACAATGACATTTCATACTGCATGAAGTAGTGACTGAACTACCTCATAGAGCAGGTCAAGCATGTCATCAGTGCTGTTCTGATGCTAATTTACTATAAGGGAAAACAGACTATGTGGAACAGATGGAACAACAACTAATAAGGAGGTAATGTCTGACAACATTACAAATGCCTTAGCTTCAGTATCGCTAATGTTTATGTATTTTATACCCTACACTGTAAAGACTATGTCTTATAATGCAATGAAAATAAATTTTGTAAGCAAACTTTTGGTGAGGAACCATAATGTTAAAGTTGGATCACAAAAAAAGAGTGTTCTATGTTATATGATTAAAAAGTTAGGCATGTATATCCTGTATTTTTATAACAATACAGTACAAGAAATGGAATTTATATGTAGAGATGGAAATAGATTCCTTGTCTTTTAGAATTGCTCAGATATTCCTGGAACTACAATTGTTTTTGGGAAAATGTAATTATTTAACATAAATAATTAAATACAATAAAATACTTAAATAACACATTTATTATTCTAAAATTATGTAAATTCATACATTATTATTATAAAAAGTAAGAGAATTTTTTATCGCCCTCTTTTAAAAAAAACGCTTATATGATACTGTGAATGAAAAAGCAGCAAAAGAAACATTTTTTTATCCTTCTGTAAGGACTTAGGGGTTTAGGCAGTAATTTTTTTACCATATAGATGAGTCAATTTTTTAAAAGGCATGGATTTGGTAAACCTTATTAGAGCTCTGCTGGAAGCTTAAAGGGGATTTAACTAGTACTGCACAGAGAAGAGAGGCTTTGCTTGCAGTTAAAAAATAACACCTGCCATTGGCTTTCTAGCAACAGGATCTGTTCAAACAACCATTGGAGACAATTTAAGAAAATGCCAGTCAGTCACTCATCACTGCTTAAATCAATTTATAAATGCTATTATCATGGGAACCAATCGATGTATAAATTTTCTTGAAATTAGTGTCAGTGGCAGTCATCCAAGAATACATGCGTTTAAAATAAAATTGCTGAGGATACACCTTTGCTATTTTTAACATTTTATATACAAATACAGTAAAATGTTTTACATCCAGAAAAGACTGTAAATGATGCATGTGTCTTATGGCTGTATATTTTGGAAAGTATTGACTGCAAATCTTCAATGAATTGTGAACTGTTTAACAATGAACTCTTTTTAGAATGCAAAGGGTCTGCTGCACAACTCCATAAATAAAACAGGTGCCCTAAAGTTGGAATGAATGATGACATGGCAGCCCCACAATGCTGAATAGAGTTATTAACTCCCAAACACTTAACAGCAGGAGTATTCACAGAAACAAAAATCAAACAAAAAAAAAAGACAAAGCCCCATGAAGAGATTCTGTAAGGTATTCCCTAGTTAAAAGGAACTCTAAGGATCCACTAATAAGATATACTCCCTGGAGTTTACTTTGCAGCTTTCTTTTGCTGATGCATGCCGTTCCTAATCTGAAGTTGTGGCATTCTGTGATGTTGAAAAGTTGGGATAAACAAGCCAAAAATTTCCTTCATTTCATTTAATCCTTTATTTCTTTAGCAACACTGCTAGGATTTTTAGGCTGTGCTCTGGAATTTAAGCATCCATTTCCTCCTCAGTCCCATTTTTGATGTTTTTGTGGATATGGCACCCAGTGTTTTGTCCCATTGCTTTTTCTGTCTGTTTATAAAAGGCCTTTTCTTTGGCAATATCTGAGAAGCAGACAGTGTATCTTGATTACTGACATAATATTCTAATCCATTAATATCTTATCTTTATCTGCGTACTCTCTAAGTGCCTTTCAGCAGACTCTTAAGCAGTATGACAAGACTGGATTCCTATGCTTAAAGAAGGTCTTAAATAATAACAGCAACAACAAAAAAAACTTTATAGGTAGTACAATTTTACCACCTGCTCACCCTGTTCTGAAAAAGCCTAGAATGGGAAAACATTTTTCCAAATTTAGCTGATCAAGGTGTCAGAATTGTGAACAATACCAGTGAAAGCCAACTGTTAGGCTGTAGTCCATTCGACTTAATTTACATACTCAGCTGAAATATCGACAGTAGACTTCTTCAGGTGAGACCTTCAGACACGTGAAGTTAATTTTGCAGCAAGTACATAAATATCAACTGCAGGTGAAATAAAATAAATTTACATTTACATTTAGGTGTCAAAAATGTTAAGCAGATTAATTGGCATTTTCTAATCTTTATTTTCAATCTATAAAGTAATAATTCCTCTTAAATTCATGGGAGGAGAGGGATTACCTTGGAAACTGAAAATTCTAAAGGTCGGATGAGGGAGCCTGGGTGCTGGTAGGAAATGAAAGTGAAGAATAATTTCATGTTGAGTAATCTAAAACTGAATAAACTCCTAGAAGAAAAAAAAAAATTAAAGGGGCATAGTGTCAAGTTGAATTCAGTTAGAATAGTCTGAAAGACTTCACTGAGTATCGAAGTGACTTGTGTTAATCAGGACTAATATTTCACTGATTAATTCCTTAACTGTGGAAGTATTTTCAAGAGTAAGGCTATTAGTTCTGCAGCTAGGAATGCCAAGTGACTTCTTCTGAATATTTGTTTAAGATAAATCTTTTTTTCTGCTAAGGTTTCCTTTGCGGGATCTTTAAAGGATACTGCACCCCATAAGCATGTAAGATTCATTTCAGTGAAATAATTGTTATATGGATTCTTATAATTCAAGGTTAATATTGTCAGACCCAAGAGAGATTTACTATTCATTGTCAGAAAGGACAACATTTTATTATTGGGGTTTAGGTGTAAATTTAAAATATCGCATGAGAACTAGAGCTCATGAAGAATCTAGATGTGACACATATTATTTTTCTTCGAGTTCTTTCAGTGTAAAGAAAGAATTAAATTAATCAAATTGTTTTTTGATGTCCAGAGTTCTAGAATTGGGAAAATTGTCTAAACTGCATTCCACAATGACAATTCCAGTGTAATGTTAAGAAAAATAATAAGAAACTCTTAAGGAAGTTGTATCAACAGCAAAAAACAGTAAAAGAGATAACAAAAGAGAGAGGTAAAAAGCAAGTTTAGCACTATTTTGAACAATTACGACACTTGCATTAGAAGGTGATTCACTCTTTGGTCGGGAACCAACAATTATTTTACAGCATAGTGACACTTACAATTGATGTTCTAAATGTTTAAGCACCTGGATCTGAGAGTATAGCTAATGAACACATATGTATGTAGCTGGGTTCTCAATGTATCCTGAAGCAACAGTATTAGATGCAAGAAAAAAGACTCAGAGCAGCATGATTCCTGACCAGAAGGGTGCCAAAACTAGTCTGCTGGAAAAACTGGAGTAAGGAGACCCACTGTCATCCCTGTTAGATGTACACCATTGAGCAGTGATGGCAACATGATACTTTTCTGGTAAAGTGTTGGGAGATGGAGTGGTTGCTCCATGACCAGCTAGGCATGGGAATGGGAGACACAGAGGCAGCTGACCTAGAAATATTCATGTTAGATGATCTAAGTTATTGCAGCTTCACTCTTCTGTTTTGATTTCATAGTCATACCTATTTTCTTGCTGGTCATGTTTATCTTGTGCAAACTTTGCACTATATTCTAAGTATTTTTTTCTTGTGATTATTTGAAAATAGCTGCTCAGATTCTCTTCTGGCTGGTATTTCTAGCCAGAAGGTGTGAACAGTTTTAACAAATCTTTTCAAATTACTAATAAACCCTGGCTTTATTGTTTATTTTCATTTCTGTTTTATTATTTATTCTATGTCAGTATTCCCTCAGTCTGTCTTACAAACTGTACCACAGCCAGAGAAATGCTGAACTGAAAACACATAAATGTGAAGAATTAAATGTTTGTGCCTCCACAGATCATGGACTCATTTTAGAAAATGTTAGGGCAGGCTCATGTTTGGAGATTTTGGCTGCTTGAAGAAGATTAACAGAGACAGCAAAGGAAAGAGCCAGAGAGAAGCTGGAGACCAGTTTAGGAGTGCTCCTAGAAATGTATCTGCTGGGTACAACTCTCCATCAGGGTCTCAGAGGAACAATTGAACACTTTATGAATAAATTATTGTAATGAGCAGGCAAAATCTGTAGTACGGGATTAGTTTCATTAATACTGAAAATGTCTTTATTAGCCCAAGAGTGAATTGCATTTAATGTCAGATGAGGGCCATTAGAGTCTCTTTTTGTGTCAGACTCAAGAATAGTCATCTTATTTTCTGACTGTGGGTGCTATAATATAGATGTGCTCTTTATACAGGTGTTATTTAAATTATATCTGTTGAGCATAAAACTTAGTGATGCATGTACATTTTAAGAGTTGGCTTACTGTACTGTAGGTCTTCCTGTAAGCATTTATTTTTACCCTATTTATCTGAGAGAAGTAATTATTCTGATATTATCTACCTCTCTGGTAAAAGGACAAATAACCTTTAACAATATATATAAGACTCTGGAGAAATAAATGCTTCCATTTTGTGCTTGTCAGGGTCCTGAGGGTACCAACAACCCTGACTGTCCATGCTCAGCCCCACAGTGGGGCTCCCCCCACCCTGCTCAGGGCCCAGGACCCTGTTTCAGCCCGGCATGGGGCCATCAGTCCCTGCCCCAGCCATTTTACAGAGATGTCGGTCTCCAGCTCTGCCTAAAGCACCAGCAAAGGCATCGCTCTCTGTGCAGCCAGCCTTGTCTGTATTTTGTTCTTGTATGTGTCTAGTGGTATTATGCATTCAGCCTTGCTGCTGGTAGGACCTAGGGAGAGAGAATTGCAACAGCCTGGCTGTATGGGACTGGAGCAGGAGAAATCCCCCTGGCTTAGAGCAGTGAGCAACTCTGGCTCCAGTGGGCCTGGAAGGAGCAATCCCCTGTCCCCAAAGACATTCAAAGTATTCAGCTTCCCTTGACAGAACTGACACTTTAACTTTATCCATACCATGTTGTTGCTCTCCTGATTTCATGTATGTATCTTAATTTCCAATTCATAGCACCATTTGCATGTTGGTGCAAAAGGCTGGAAATTCAATGTTTCGTTGACAAAAGTGCTCGGTGATGGAAGTGTGTGAGCTGCATGTCCTAACCTTTTACCATGACCTAATGGAGGTGCCTGTTCTACCTGTGCTTCCTGCTGGCTTGCTTATAGCCATTTGCAGGCTTTCCTGCAGCCCTGAGACTTTACACACTCCTCCAAGACATCATGTCACATTTTAATGTTGAAATTTACCTTCTGTAGCATCCTACTGCAAAAGGTAATATATTGGAAACCAAGAAAAATATCTTCATTTCAGAGGACTCATCTTCCAACCTTTCAAAATGCAGATTTATTTGTTATCTTGTGAGTATTTGCAAGTCCTAGACCTGTCTTCACATTTCTATTGATGAAATATTTTTTTTTCTTTAGCAGTGTGCTGCCATCAAGCAGGAAATATTCCAGGCTGTCTTCAGCTTCACAGGGGCCAACACTGTTGAATTTTAAAAAGCTCAATGTGGTGCGGTTTTTTCTTACTGCATCAAGTGCATAAAACAGATTTTAAAATCTTTCCCCATTACAAAAGTCTACATGGGATCTTTGTAGGAGACCACCACTGCCACTGGCTGGTAGCAGCTTTGAAATACTGCCTGCCAGAGCCCTAAGGCTGAGAGACCCTCATTGACGAATCTAGGTCCAGCCCTTAGTCATCCTTAAGCTCAGGGGAGCAAAACAGGGGCTGACTGTAATAGGAAAGGCATTCCAACCTTTCATCTAAATGGCTTTTGCAGACTTTTACTGAAGTTTCTTTATGCAATATGTGCCAAACACAGGCCAACATAGAGAGGAATGTTGAACAAGTTTCTCATGCAGCACTATGCAGTGACAGAGTTTCACTTAGATATCCAAATGCATACCTGGAAAATTTGACCTCGATTGCCAGTTATTTCAGTAGCATCCAACTAACTTTACTATACTCCACATGCACAGTATTACTTCTTCTTGATAGCCTTCTGGTTGCTTTACTTTATACTCAAACTTTTATGGGAGTGAAGGAGATATAAGGTATTTCTTGTATCAATGCCAAGAGCTTACTTTCCATGTAGAAAATGTAGATTGTCCTGAGATATACCTCTTCCTGATCACAAGTTTTCTCAAATGTGTCTCTGGATAAATTCAGACCAAACACTGGAAGTCAGTGTAGGTGTTCCATGACCACTACCCATTGCCAGCTCTGTGTGCAGAAGGCAAGTGGGAGTATTTTATTGGAAAGCACAACAGGCATGAGATAGCAGGAGCATAGTGTCAACATAGTTGTCTGACTCCAAACAGATTTTGAGGCCTTCACAGGATGAAAATGTGGTGGGCTCAACTTCAGCAGGCATTTGTGCTCTGCTATGGCAAACAGCATAGGGTCTAACAAACATGGACACACTCACTTATATTAGGCATTGAATAAAGTGATTTTCAGCATGAACACAGCCAGCGACTGGCAGTAACTGTAACTTATAACTACTTCTTGGAAATTAATTTTTGCTAAGCTTATGTGTAAACAGAAATATATTTGCCTGTTACAAATCTTACAAAACACAAATGACAAAGAAATAAAAGACTTTTCATTGGTTTCCACATGACTCTTGACTTCATTCTGTCTGAAAGGAAATTGGAATACAGTTTTCAGGAATACTTAGTTGCTAAAAGTACTGGTACAAAAAAAGCTTTTGTGAGATGCATTTCCTTTGAAAGATAGGTAGGGAATCTTCTGCATTAAGTTATCAGCTTCTCTTTTTTATCTCCTTTTTTTTTTTTTTTTAATGTGTTTTTCATTCCAGCCTAATTCTACAATGTTCTGGATTAGTCTTTTCCTGGTTTTGAAGATGTTATAAATAATAAAACTAGAATTATTGTTAAAAAAAGTTGTGCAGGAGTGTTTATGCAATAGAGTTATGATATTATATTCTTTTTCCTTTTCCTTTTCTTTTTTCTTTATTTCAGACCTGATGATAGTTTTGCATGTCCAGTGTGGTTCATTTGCAGCTAGATGAGGCACTGTCAAATGATCCTGTTGCAGTCATATAGAATTTATACAATAAGCATCTGACCATCTTTATCCTTTTCTTTTTTCACATTGACTTATTGCTTAGCTTTTTAAATAACCAGAAACACTTTTATCTGATGACATTGCACAGTTAGTGTCACAAAAGAAAATAGAGAAATACATTGGAATCTATGCCTGCAAAGGTTATGTTAGAAATGTGTTGGAACTAGTCAACAGCTGTAACCAGAAAAACCATCATCTTGGCAAATAATCAGTGTTCTTTTTATATTTTAAATTTCCTTTGATTCCATGAATTTCACTGTTTCCTGACTTCTATTAAAAATGCATAAACTTTTTGATTAGTTTATCACAATGTGGAACCAAACAACTGGGTATGACAGAATTTAATTTTGTTGCAGAAGAGCCATTCCCTTGATGCAGTGGCTGGGATCACCCAGTCAAAGCCAGAATAAAGGTTAGGAAATACATCACAGTCAGTATGGCAGGAGGCATTTGATAACAAATAACAAATAACCTTATCCTTCCAATGATTTGAAAATGGGAGGCAGGGAAGGAAAAGAAACTGAAACAGTAATCTTGTTCAGAGCATGAAAGCTACTTTCAAGAAGATCTTTTTTCACTTTTCTGCACCAATGCCTTTCAGTTATTATTTTCTTCTGCTTAATGAATACAGAATTTCTGGTGGAAAAGAGAAACAAATAAAAAGACTTTCCAAAATGAAATTTCCTTGATGCTTTGAGTTAAAAAATATTAGACTCTAAAACACAGTGTTCTTATGCATATACAGTCAGTGACATATATGAATTGATTTTGATTGCACTAAGTGAGGTAAACCAAATAACCAAAATGATAAAAAATATTTTCCTTCATTAATAATGCTTCTAATAATAATACAGGTCTTAAATACTACATTTGCAGTCCCACTGAGAAATCTAATGAATTTTCACAATTATATATTAGAAATATGGTCTTGCTCAGACAAAACTCGAGTTATGGGACGGAGCAACAGACACGGTATGGTTGTGTTGGTCAGGGAAATGTATGAATAACACTGTAGACTTAGGTGGGAATTACTGGTGGTCAGCTGATCATTTAGACTGAGGAGTCAAAGATTAGAATTCATGCTAGCCATGTTGCTCCCTTCCCTGTTGTTGACTGCAGATTTTTAATCACACTAACCAGTTGACTAACCCTGAGTCAGAAGACATTAAGCAATTAAAATCTGTGTTTTTAAAAATATATTCTGCAGAATATAATTGCTTCATGGCATAGGTTGGTTAACCTTGCTTTAAGGATCAGGGGCCATACAGGGGAGATCTTAAAAAAAAGATTTTGTTGTACTTTTTTGGTAATTTTAATTAGTTTCTCAACATGGAATTTAACCTCAACATTGCAGTAACATAGATATTTGTCTTTAATTATATCAAACCTTAGAAATTTTGTCAGATGGCCCTAAAAGACAAATACTGTTGCATATGACTTATTTCCCAAAGTAGCAATACTGCTTGTTTCTCTCTGAGTTGCAAAAATAATATTACGGAGGACATCATGAATAATGCAAGAAGTCTGATTTAACACCAGGATTCTTTCTGGCGTTCAGTATCTGTGAATAACATATTAAAAGCATATACCAGTTTTTATGATTGAATGATAGGAATAATGAACTGGCATTGAGCCTTTGTGATTCCTGGCCAAAAATGGGATCTGTTCACTAAATCTAATAAATTTTATGTCTACGATTAGAGCAATTCAGTGAGTTGGACTGAAGGCTAGAACATTGGCTTTTGCTTTATTTTCAATTGCTATGTGAATTTACACGAGACTCATGACTGTTTATCATGACGGCCGTAAGGAAGTAAAATATTCCTAATGTAACAACAGCTATGTATGATGTAAATGTAAAATAAATATATGTCATAAAAATGGCATGTGACATTCAGAAACAACTGATGAATCCTGTAGCAGAAATAAAGCAATATTCTGGCCTTTGCCTTCCCCCAAACATCATTTTTAGGCTCTGGTTTGGCATGTAGGACTCAAGACTTTCAGAGTTGGTTCAAGTTTCTCAGCAGTATAAATAACTGTCCTGGTTTTGGCTGGAGTAGAGTTTATTTTCTTCCTAGTAGCTGGTATAGTGCTGTGTTTTGGATTTAGGATGAGAATAATGTTAAAAACACACTGATGTTTTAGTTGTTGCTGAGCAGTGCTTACACTAAGTCAAGGACTTTTCAGCTTCTTTTACTGCCCTGCCAGTGAGGAGGCTGGAGGTGCAAAAGAAGCTGGGAGGGGACACAGCCAGGACAGCTCACCCAAACTGGCCAAAGGGATATTCCATACCACATGATGTCATGCTGAACAAAAACAGGGGAGCTGGCTGGGGGGCAGGGCTGCTGCTCGGGGAGTGGCTGGTCGTTGGTCAGCAGGTGGCGAGCAATTGCACTGTATCACTTGTTTTGTATATTCTTTTATTATTATTATTATTTCCCTTCCTTTTCTGTCCTATTAAATTATCTTTATCTCAACCCATGAGTTTTACCTTTTTTTTTTTTTTCAATTGTCTCCCCCATCCCACTGCAGGTGGAGTGAGCAAACGGCTATGCGGTGTTTAGCTGCCTGCTGGGTTAAACCACAGCTATAACAAAAGAGATTACCAGAAGAGGAGCCTTGGAAAACAAGATTTGCTGTTGCTATTTTTCCATCACTCCACACACATAATGCCTTTCCTTGGCAGCAGCCAGCCTGGCTCTTCCTCCTGTACAAGAGGAGGAAAAACTGCCTCTGTTCTGCTGGTCAGTGCAGCCTGGTGCCTAGAGTAACACTTCCATTTGTCTAGATCTGAAGGTAGTTTGAGAAGAAAGCCATTCCTTAAATCAATTAACTGCACCATGTGCATTTCTTTTTAAAATCCTCTCTCAACCATATGTACTCAACAAAGCTGAAATGTGAATCTGATTGGTAAAGACAGATGTATACGGAAATGAAGAGTCTGTTATACCGAGGTGTTTTATGACACTATATTTTTTTTCTCATAGAAAACAGATGAATTACCAGTGATGTTTTGGATCTGAAGTTGAAAAATGTAGCAGATGTAGTCACCTGATAGTTTGGGTTTCCAAATGACCACAGATGTCACTTAGCCTGAGGCCACCTCTGCTTTTGTTACTCTTTTACAAGCACACTTCAGTCACAAATGCAGAGCTAAATCTCTTTAAAATGTTATGAATGTTCCTACTAACCTCTACAGAAAATACAAACATGAACACAGCAGTACAGATCAGTAGATGCAAATAGCTGCTCCTAATTAGTAAGCTGTTCTTGCATTTAATCTTGTATCCAAGTAAGGAGCAAATAACTGACTAGGAATTCTGTTATTACGACCCTCATTAATGTTACATTTTTTAATGTCAGAGATTATATCTGGATCTGTATTAGGGTGAATTTCTGTCTGCAGTCATTTTTGCCTGTTAAAGAAAGAAACAAAGACTGCAGCACTGTCAAACAGACCTGCCTTTGAAGAACTAAGAAAGTCAGAAAGAAAATTTTAAAATGTTCAGACTATGTATACAGTTTGTTTTATACTTCCTGTAACTAATAAAAAGCCATTTCTATGCTCATCTGTCCATCGGATGCAGTCTGTTTAGAACAGGACAGAAGTCAGTTCAATTAGTTTACCCTCACCATTACTGTAAATAACATTAGAAATAATATGTTTGTATCCTGATGCTAAGACCAAACTTATATGTGCACAGAGTGCCCTCAAGAAAGAAATAATAAGTTAACAAGGAATAACTATTTAACGTTATAATTCATATAGGGTTAACATTTAAATGTGTGAAGATGATGAGTCTCCACCATGTGTCACATCAGATCTATAAATTAATTATTACTTGTTATGCTACTCTACTCCTCCATCAAGCCTAGTATAACTTAGGGGATATGCACGACTATTTCCCATTAAAGCAGTGATTCCTGAGGTAGATCTGAGGCATTCAGCAGTTTAGCTAATTCATTTACTCCAGTCCTTTATATAGGCCATATCTTACACCTCTCAGGTTTCTCATTGATCTCACCCCCAGCCAGTATGCTCCCAGGAAGAAATTTTGCACTCTGATTTGAGTTTACTAAAAGGCATGAACTGAAATGCTCGGCATTACTGCTGTTTGGCATAGTTCCCTGAAAAGGAACAAACAGTGATAGATGATTTCTTTAGAGGTGTTATGTGGTTCCCATGTAAGCAATATTGCTTGTAAGAAGTATGTACGACTGGGCCAAGTGTAACGTATGCTTCATAATCACTGTAAAGGGGAAGATTCCTTTATGTGAAGGTAAACTGGCTTCTTTCTCATCTTTCTTATCCACAGCTGGTTTGAAAGGTTGCCTGTTGGTAATGCTGTGAATCTAGACTAAGTGAAAATACCAATTGCCCACATGACCATTGGCCAATATCTAAAACCGTTTTATAACTTTGTATTATTGTGGCAGTACTCTAAATAAGAAATTAACCACATGTGGTAGGGATGAAGCATAGCTATGCCTAAAAGTGTCTTCTACTATTAATCACCAAAATCCCAAATATTTGAATGGTGGGGAAATGAAATACACAGCAAAAACCTAGTCTGAAGTTAGGCTTAGTGTTGTTTCCCATCTCTGCAAAATATTTTGTTAGGCCTTTTTCCTCTAAACCTGATTCTTCTTCCATCATGCATAGATAAATAACTGCTTTCAACCCCAACAAACTAGTGTTGCTAAGCACAACTATGGATTAAAATACTCCATGCTTTCTCCCAGCTATGCAAGGAAATCATGACTCTAAACAGCAAATGTCTCTGCTTTTCAGGTTTGTTCATTTGGTGCTTTTATTTTACTTTTTGTTGTTTATCATGTTCTGTCATGGTTACTGCAAACATTAGAAATTTTTCTTCTAAAAGGTGTTTGGAAATCAGAAGGCATTATGTGCTTAAGTGTATTTTTGCTTATGGGGAAAAACAATGAAAAACAACAGAAGAAACCTCCAGTGTATGTCAGCTTGAAGCATATACTGCTGTGGAGAGTTTCTTATGGCTGAAAGCACAGAGCAGTAGAAATCATTATTCTTTGGTCTGTAGCTGAAAGACTCTTTCTTGTCTATTCATTTGGGAAATAGGATGGTAATTGTAATTCTGCCCTGGCCAGTCCATGGGCTTTCCAGTGAACATTCATACTGCAAGCTAAATTTCATTTGCCTATGAGAGACTACATCCCCATTCTGCAAGATGTCAATAGGGATCTCCTATAAGAAGGATAGCTGTAAGTGCGGTACCTTAAAACTTGTACTTGTAAAGTCCAGTTTAAAGGAACTGTGTAGCCAGCACATACACATTTATAACCTTGAGAACTCAACTTTCATTTCCCTGGTTTTCTCAAAGATTACAATGACTGCTCTTCTCTAATATAAGATCCTATTTTTTTTCTTCTTCTAAGTCAGAACTCTCTTTACTTTCTTCAATTGTTAATTGATTCTGACATTTCCAGCTGCAATTGCTTTTTGCAGATTTACACAGGTCCATCTCACTTTTTTTTTTCCAGGGGAAAAAAAAATCCATCCAATCTGTCCTCCCACTTGAAAGTAAGCATCCAAAAGGGATGAGAATAGCAAGACTTTGCTACAAGATATGTTCAGCTTGCAGTGAGAATACTTCCCAAAAGGAGACATAGACTTCAGTGTGCTATTTCTACTAGCATATATCCTAATTTTAAATGTCATACATTTCTGCACACTCAAAAAGCTGAAGACTGATTTTCAGCATTTGGTACTGAATGGCAGAAAGTGCAGGATTATAACTATGTATTATAAAAATAAAATATGAGTCAATGGTCTTCATTTTGTTATTACATTTAATTCTATGAGAAAAAATACCTTTATGTCTCTATAGATATTCTATGCCACTATATCATTACTGAGAATATTTAGGTATGTCTTAGGTAAACTGTAAAAGGTCAGTTTTCACAGCACATTCATCTCTCTATATGTTAACAAGTATGTTTTAAGCTCATGATACCATTTCCCAAAACACCCACGCAGGAGATGTAAAACACTCTAGTATATCTAGTTGTTGCTACCAGCTGCCCTGTGTGGGAAATGTAGAATTTTATTTAATACTTCCTCAGAGATGGCAAACAGATGGTTTAATGCACTCTTAAAATGTTTGTGCCTGAGATCCAATTATTTTTGTTCAGTTAACAGCCTATTACTACTTTCAGCATAAAATGATGTAGCATTCCTGATCTTAAGGCCATAGACTATTGCACGCTAACATATAAACATTGTTATATAGCTTGTTTAAGATGCCACTTTTGTTTAACATTTCCACTTCCCCTGCCCAGTGCCTCCTTCTTACAGCACTGTCTGATTAAATATTCTTGTTTAACTGTATGTTAAACAGTTATAGTTCCTGATATTTTCATCTTTGCCTTTGGATGATTCTTACATTAACAGCAATTTGATAAACCAACCATTTTATCAAACTGCCCTTGAATATAGTTCTTGACAGATCTGAAGACTTTCCTTGAGCATTTTGTGTGGCATCTCTTATGGTATTTCCCCTTCAGTTCATCAGTGTGAGTTTGGTCTTACACCTGAATTGTGGGTCTGATGCTTGCTCTACACTCACTGCTTTACCAAGGGCTCTAACAAGTAAATTCCAATGATTGTTTGCAGGGCTGAGCCAGAGACATCCAGCCAGGTGACTGGATATATATATATATACCAGCATGTATCAGCCTGTGTGATACATGCTGGTATAACAAGTGTTGGTGACATAGGCAATGGTATATATTTTGAATCCAACAGCTTCTTTGAACAATGATTTAATAGTAACCAAATTTTCTAGTCTTGTAAAGTCAATAACAATATATTTCTGAGTATGCTTGTGTTTTCTTTGCCAAAAAGATAAGGAACTTTCCTCATCCCATAATTTTGTCCTTTATAGAGCCACCTTATTTATTCTATGAAGTTTCATTTGGATGAGAATTTTTGTGTTTCATTTAATACAACAGTATATGCATAGGTGCATAGAATTAAAAATTCAGAATTATATTCATAACATTCTTAGTAAGTTATTTATATGTCAAGACTATGTAAATAGCAAAGCTCATAGGCTATATTTGATTATTTTCAAGACTTCTTCACCCAACTGTCAATGGAGAAAATACCTTCTTGTTTCAGGTATGACTCTTCAGTCAGGTCACTTTTAATATGACCTGCAGCAACAAGGTTTTTATCTAGTGTTGTGTACTTTTGGGACTGAAGTAACTCCAGGCAGTTACTCCAACTGTCCTTATCACCACCCTCATATTACAGCAGATTTTAGATTAAACAAAGAGGATACGTGAAGCATGATCCTGATAAAGAAATGACACAGTTTGTATATTAGGATGTGAAAGGTGTGAGTGGCATTAGACTCACTATCTTGTATCATAGCATAGTGATCTACAGTAAGGGAATGATAGTGAAGGATGCAGATCATGAACCAAGCTGTTACGGAGGCATGTGGTCTGCCTTCTTCACTGTTGGAGGTTCTGATGAAGTAAAACTTGGTTGTAGAGGAGCACTGCAATAAACAGTGAACAAACCCAAGTTATAACAATCTGGACAATCTGGATTTTTTTTTTTTTTTTTTTTTTTTTTTGGCTCAGTTAGTTGACCTGAAGAGTTAGAAACAAAAGATACTCTGTTCAAAGTAAGTTTTTCAGGGAATCAAGACAGGGACCTAGACATACCATCTTCTCCACTTCCCTGCCCAAAGACAATATCAGGTGTCCCAAATCTTTCTTGACAGATTTTTGCCAGGCTCTTCTGAAAACCCTCTAATGCTGGAGATAGAATTTTCCTAGGCAGTCTATTCTAGTGCCCAACTGTCCTTCCAGTGAGAAAGGTTTTATTCTTTAAGTTCTAACACAAATATATTTTGTGTGTTCAAATCTTTTTCCCTTACACTTACCCCACTGGATGTATAGATGTATATATAGCAATCATAAACCTGCACAGTCCCTTTTTTGCTGTCTGAGTAAACAGGTCTTTTAGCTTTGTAGTCTGCGTTCACTTTCTTGATTTTTATTAAATATGAGTGATAGAACTGTGGAAAATATTACAGATGACATATTACTAATGCCTTGCACTCACTACTGAAAGTGCCATGGCTGATATATCATCTATTCATTATTTTCTTGGCTGCAAATGAATCACATTAGTTTTAAATAATATATACAATATTAACTAATATACTTACAAATTTCTCTTCTGTTGTTTCTAAATTAAGAATACCTGGGTTTAGCACCATTTTCTCTCATAGTTTGCTTTTTCTGCTGTTAAAAGTATTCTCATTTATATGATCAATCCTAAATACAGTCATACCATTTTCCCTTTCTTTTCTTCTGGTATCATTCTGCAGTAACAATGATTCTTTTAAATTTGTGATAGTACCAAATTTAGTACTAAAATGTTACTTTTTAGTGTTGTGGTCATCAAGAATTGTTTATAAGGTTTTCCAAGACTTATATTTGTTTTAGGAACTCTACTAACAACCTTTCTCCAGCTTTATCTTTCCCTTTTTTAATTCTTCATTCACTTTATACATTATAATTCTTATGCAAATCCTAAAGATTTCTAGACTAACATTCAGAACTGAATCAAATTGTTTAGTAAATTCTATATAGTACTAGTGGTATTCCTTTGTTTAGGAAATCAGCTGTTTTATCAAAGTCACATATCAGTTTAATGTGACACGGTCTTCTTTTGTTAGCATGTTGCCTGTTCTGTTTGTTTGAATTTACTTCAAGAGGGAGGGTGAAATCAAGTGTTTGTTCCAAAATAATGAGAAAAATTACAATACTTTACATAAGTCCTTAACACTCAGAACAAAACCCTAATAAAACATGAGTTAAAGTAAAGTAAGCATGAAAATTCAGATTTGTTAGGAGAGAACACACAACACAACCTCCTTTAAGCTACTTATTATAAACCATTTGTTAGAAACTATATAACTCTGTACATGAGATGTATAACTAACTCAGTGTGAGCATTTTCAGATTTCTGAAATAGCTAGAAAACACAAGGCACGTTCAAAAGCTGATAAGGCAATATTAACATAAATGTTCTTTTACCATATTCTGTTGTTTCATTTGGCGGTCTACTTCTTCAGAAGCATGATTATTTGGCTTTAATGATGGGGGGGGGAGCATTGCTTTCTCCCAGGTTAGGCACACAGTATGCCCTTTTTGCGTCTGTGTTCAGAATATCATCACTGACTCACCAAAATTCTGTATCTAATGCTCTGTTGGGTTATGACTTGAATAGCTGAAGACAATATGCTGTTCTATTTCTACAAAAATGAACAAAACAAAATCCCTCACAGTAATGGGACAACAGTTTCACTGTAACTCTAAAGACAGGGAAGATATTTTAAGAGAGCAGAGAGTTGAACATTGCAAAAAATTTTACTGTTTCTTTGTTATCAAATGAGAGAACTAGGGAGATTGAAAAGTCATTTGGTTTGGCATAAGATAAAAAAATCATGGCATTTTTTATACCTTTAACTCTGATATTTTCCTCCTTCTGTGACCTCTTTTTTGCAGGTTTAATGAAAACCAATTCAAATTAAAAAAAAAAATTAAAATAAGAAAAGGGAATTAAAAAAACCCAACACTTATGCTTTTTCACTGAAAATTCAATGAAATTCCGTCAATTGGATCTGAAAGTGGCACATTATTTCACCTTTTTGTACATGGGTCTTGATTATATTTTTTTCCCAAATGAACTTAATTTTGCTTTTGGTGACTTGAAATTTTTATGGAGAGTATCTAGAAGAAATGAGAGCAAGAATCAAAATAAGAACAAGAATGAAAAGAATGAAAGGAAAGGAGAAATAAAAATCTTATTTGCTATTGGAAACCTTTAGTACAGTCTATTGGAAGAGCATAGTGATTAAGAAGAATTATTCTCCATATAAGTAAACAAAGAGAAGTCTTTGTTATTATTTACAATAATATGTTCATTATTTAACATGAACTAAATGCTTTATAAGCTTCTTCAAATCAAACATTTTTAACAGGTATTTTAATTGCTGATAGCTAGGCAACCATGAAATAAATTACAAGTTGCCCTTGCATGATTTAAACTTGGTATGAGATTTGCCACAAACAAAAGAAATATTTCTCTGCAGGATTTCTTTCTGCATCATTTACTCCCTGCGGTTTAGAGCAGATTAATATGTTCAGAGACTGATTGCCATAATTACTCTGCCCTGCTGCTCTTCTGTATTATGCAAACAAATGCATATGATGAAGGAGAGAAAATGGACAAGAATAGAGATTCTTAGGCTCTCCTGGTTTCCAACTTAAAATATCAGGTCATGAATAGAAGCTAAAAATTTGAAGCAAACTTGAGTGTAGTTCACTCAATGCATCTGATTAGTCCTTTTTTGTGTTTGTTTGTTTCAATGACGTTTTATGTAATAATTTTCCATTCAAAATTATTTTTTAATTCATTCTCTTAATTTAGAAACTTTGGAACTCTGATGGACTTTCAGTGTTGGTAAATTTTTAAGTTCTTTTGAAAAACTACCTTCAAATATTTGTTTGCCAGTAGCAATCATCAATGGAAATTGTTCACTTACATTTCAGTTACAGCAAATGACCATCATAAATAGTTTAGTTTTGCTTTTTTATTCCAAAATATAGTAAAGTAAGAAATTTTTAAAGATCTGAAACAAGGCTGTAAAATGGGTTGGGAGGTTTTTGTTGATAATTCCTACCAGTGTTGTGCTGACATTTTGTATATATTATGTGTGTTTATATTCTGTATGTCCATACACAATAATGAAATCACTCGTACCATCTTCTGACTACACCTGATCTCTCTAGCACACTGTAAGAAATCTGATCTAACAGTCCCACTTCAGGCAAAAGGCTGGACTTGGTGACCTCCAGAGGTCTCTTTCTACCAACTTTTCTGTAGCCTTATGAATCCTGGCTTCATGGAAAACAACTGAAACTCTCCTATTGACTTCTGTAAATCCACAATTCAAAACTGTCATGTAAGTGTTCCTGCACCTGCTGTATGGGTTGCAATCTATTGTTTATGGTTTACATAAATCTGATAGTTATGGCAGAGAAGTTGACAAGATGTATGCTTATTACTGCTTTCCCCGCCCCCCCCTTTGTTTGACTCTTCTGAATATGAATAAAGATAGGAGCATAAAATGGGGATTGTTGTGTTTGCCTTTTCTTGTTGTTTGTACTTCCTTCCTTGGGTAATTATGAAGAAGCAAGGTTTAGTGATTATTTTGTAATAGGCATTAAGTAGCCTGTATTTATAAATTCTCATTTCCATCAAACAGGATACCTCCTTTTTAGGAGGACCTAAAAAGATTTCCAAAGTTATGAATGGTAGAAATATATCTTTGCTTCATTTCCTTTGTAAATATTTTTCACTATGTTTGTGTGCTATATCACTGAAATTTCTATTAAATATTGTTTTGTATTGAGTTTTAAAATATTTTTTATTTCAGTTACAGTATTGATCTTTGAAAAATTAATACAGAGAAAACTAAAAGTTTATATATAATTGAAGAAACAAAGGAAGAAAAACCAAGTCAGTAAAATTTATTCTTGGAGCAAGATACCGAGAAATGGCAAACTTGTTTTTCTGCCTCAGGGATCTGTGTCTTAAAGTCATTGGTAGTCAGCATGGACCCAGATAAGGACGCATATTGTCCCTTATAGGATTAGAAGAACACTATGTCTGCTTTATCTAATTGCTTCCTTTGAGATATATATCTTACTTACATTTGTGTCCCCTTTCTCATGCATTAAGCTGCAAGACCAGATTACCTTCTCATGTGTCTCAAGTAATTTATGGAAAATGTGACAAATTCAGTTAGAGCTTTCTACTATATTTTTTAAATTATACAATGATGTTTGTTTCATTATTGTACTAAGAAAATTAAGAAAACAAAAACAAAAAAACACTACAAAGCAAAAAATCCAACCACAAAACAAAACAAAAAAACAAACGAAAGACAAGTACAGAATTTCTATGAGGCTGTCAGTCTGATGAATGTGGCTCACTCTGTAAAGGCAAAATGAATATTTGGGGTGTATGTCCCAGGAAAACCATCTGTGTTCAGAAATCTCTAGATATTACAGGGCCTGACTGCTTCTAGCAGATATTTTCAAACAAAGATGAAAGCCATATAGTCCAGTGGCCAAGTAAGGCATTGAATGAATCAGCTGAACTTATTTTGCCTGTTCTGCCTTGTCTGTTTTGTAGCCCAAAGTCTACCTGCACATAAAAATAACCTTTTTTATCTTTTTCAATAACCCTCACTAGGAAGCTTACCATTCAAAGTTCATGTATTATGAAACTTGCATCTCAACCAGAACACCATTATGTTCAGTCGGCTTGCAACCAGGTTCATGTGAGTTCAGCTAACTTGCAAACAAATGTTAGAATGAAATTTTTCAAAGTTTATCTGCTTTTGAGTATGCTTACCATGGTTTTTATGGTTATGAAAATCCAAATCTTATTGCCTTAAGTTTTGACTTGAGACAAACTCTTTGCCAGTGGTACCTTGTTTGTACCAGTGGGGTTTTCCCCCTTTTCCCTGATCCCAGTCTCAGGCCACCAGTTGTCCTGCCATTCTTGCAGTCATGCCTGTGACTCATCTATGTTAATAATTTCTTTCTGTTGGCCTGGGAAACAATTATCCATGTTCTGTCTTGTACCAGAACTTTTCACCCTTGATAGCATTATCACTTAGTAAAGGTGAATCAGTTCAGCAGGGAGATGTTAAGATGTAATTTCTTACTTGCCTTCATCTATTAATTACAGCCTGTCATCTCAGACTTTGTAAGTGACAGTGTGAAAGATCCTAGTCTGTTCTAGTTCATCCTTAAATTTTACTTCAGCAGTAGCTAAAAAGCTCACATAGGATGCTTGATCATTAGACAATAATTTCAGTTCAGTCCTACTTATGAGGGCTTAAGCCATGACAGTTTGACTGCATATTGTAACAAAAATGATTTTCACATCCTCACTTACAACTTCTCAGAAGGCAACTAACATGGAAAAGGATCTCAAACTATCTTTCACCTTTAATGGACTATGCATGCACACCTGCTCCATTACACTACAATGAAGCCCTACTCTTTGGTGAAGACCAGCACCAGCCAGGGAAATTTAGAGTACCTAAATTCATGGTGAAAGCAGAATTTCAGAAACAGGTTTTTGTCTTTCATTATGGTGAGTGCTCTGAAATCTTCTTTTTTTCAGTATGATCAGTAGGGAAAGGATAGAAATATTGTGCAATTCTGTGCCTAAACTAGAATATTAATGCTATGAATTGCAGAACTGAGTATCACAGTGCCTACAGTTCTTTCTTGGATGCCTGCCCATCTCTGTTTTCCTAAGGAGATAGTAAGTACAATTATTGTTTACCTTTTACCGAGGTTAAATAAAATGGTAGAAATCAAGTCTAGATACAGACTCAGAAGCTCAAATCAACGGATATTGATATCCACTACATAACCTTGCAAATTTACCTTAGATTTACCACAGCATAGGAGATCACATATTTTTATCTTAACCAGGGAACAACTCTGCTATGTTTTTTGGTACCACTGTTTTCTCTTAGTCATGGTATTAGAGACATCATACATGATCTTTTGAACTTTGAAAACTATATGCAGTTATTACATCAGAGAAAAAGAACCTTTATTAAGTACAAGAATACACAGAACAGAAAATAATAGAAATAATTCTGTAAACCACTCTGAAATAAACCAAAGAAAAACAAACAAAAAAAAAAGGCAAGAAAACATCAGCTAAAGAGAGTAACCAATGACACGGTTTTCAAAGGGAACATCTAGTTTTGTCTTTTCTTTTTTTTTTTTTCCAAAGCATGGATGGCCAATTTCTTATCAAAACAAATCTCTGCTCTAAGGAACAGACTTAACAGTGTGATCTTTAAAAGCAAATTGGAAACTGCCCTACTGACCACTTTAATTTGCATTCATATGTTGTGCTGGGAGTCAGTGACTGATTATTCTGTTAAGAACATATCAGTGAAATCAGGTAAAAATATTTAGAAACTGAAAAAAAAAAGTAGCCATTTTCCCTGCTACTATGTTTGCCATAAATCACTAAGTCTTAGACTGAACTCAAATCTTATAATATCACCTGATTTTTCATTACTTAAATAACAAACTATTAAATATAGTTCACTGTTTGATTGATTTTCTTTTTGTAAAACTATATCACTCTTTTGATTGATTTGAATTTTACCTAGTCTCATTTTTAAAATCTGAAAAAAAAAAAGACTATTTAACACTAATAATGTTTTGATTCAGTTTTGAGTTTGTTATTCAATCCAGGAAGGACTGAGGCAGGATTCAACATTGGATTTTACAAGAAGCTGTTGTAGTTTTACTCAATTTCTTCAATATTAGCAGTCTCCACTTTTTTTCCTTGTCCTGACAACAGGTATTTCCTCTGATAACATGTATTTCCTCTGAGCTGGCCATCAGATTTATTACCTTATATTCAGTTGCTATCACTGTTAACATTTTTATTTTATGATATATAAAACAGAACAGCAAAATTATGTCTAGTGACATAATGTTAATAACTATGTACTTTTTAATGGAAAAGGCAATTAAGATTAGGGCTTAATATGATTCCAGGGAGGTTAAAGAAAACATCATGACAAATGACGAAGAAATAATAAAATCTCAGACACAGTTTTGTTGGAGAAATCACAAGTATTTGATTATTTCATCACGTTTGTTTTCCCTTGACACTTATGCCCAGATCCAGCGTGAATACCTTCTGTGTCTTGGTAGAAAAAGATGATGTTGCACAGTCTTGTTCTGCATTTTCTGGATTTACTTTTGGTAGTAGTTTGATGCAATTCCCAGAGCAAACAAGAGTTACCTTGTGAGAATTGAACTGCCTTTTTACCATGAAAAGCATTTGCTGCTAATCCCAGAAAAGTCAGTGATGAGTGTGTGTAGACCTGGAAGGCTGCAAAGAAACAACACGTTATCATGAAGGGTGAACTGTTCTGTCCTTGAAATGCCTTATATAAAAGAATCAATATCTTGTTAAATGATTATATTTTTCTCAATTTTCTTCTCTCATTTATGTGCATGCCCAGAGAGAGGATTAATTCATATAAACACTGTCTAATGTAAATTATTTTCTCTGTTTTCTATTCTTTGGCCTTTTACCCAAATTAAAATCAGTTTTATAGACTGTGGAAAAGAACAGCTTTTGCTTAATGATACAATAATGAATCCTTTTTTTTTATTTTTTTTTTTTTTTTATTGCTTTCACATTATTTTTTAACCTATGGCAAAAATATTCTTTAGCATGTTGTAAAGGGCTTATGTTTTTAAAAGTATTCATTATTTACTTACGGGACACTTTTTTTTTACTTTGTTGTTATTGTTGTTAAATGAGTTTTCTTAAGATAAGAAAGATGTTATTTTGATCTCATATTAAATAATTCTTATCTATTCTGACAGTTATACCTTTATAATAACATATTTATGAATTAATAGATACGACTCGAATGCACCCTGCAAATGTTAAAAAGGGTTAATATGTTCCTGACAAAGACACATCATCTTGAAGTAAATCAGACTTTATCAACTCAACTTTTTTCATTCACTGGCTTCTTAAAGAGGGAACAGACACTGAGGAATTATGTTCCAGTGCTTTTCAGTAAATCCCTTATAGGCAATATAAGGTAAAAATCAAAATACTCAATTATAAAACTTCTTAAAATTAAAATATATGAATATATACTGTAAGAGTCTTTGCAGGGCAACAAGAGAAACATTCTGTTTTGTCATATGTTTGTATTATATAATTCTGCATATATACTTCAAACTAATTAAATTTGCAACTACCCAACACAGTAGAATCTGTTTCAAACTTAGAACTTCAGCTTTCCAATGATAAGTTTCTGTGTTTATTCCCATATTAATCTGCAATTATTCCCTGTTATTTTAAAATTCTTTGTTAGTTAGAAATTTATTGATGTATCACCATTTTCTTTTAGTTTAAATACTTTTTTTTTTTTGTATCTTTTAGATGCTTAAAATAATTACTCAGGTGTTTAGAAAATTGTGTTTCTTCTAAGTTTCAATTATTATGTTAAACTCTTCTGGTTTCTGCTCACAAAACAATGTTTCCTCACAGGCCTGTTTTCCACCACTTCAGTTTGAGCAAATCTTTCCTGAATATAGAGATCAGAATTTCTCACAATGAGTATTCCATATAAAATTTTGTCATTTAAGTCCTGTATGATTTCATTAACACTTTCATTTCTCTCTTTGAAATACTTCAGATGAAAATTTCTTTTGCTATCCTGTAACTGATGCCAGGAATAAACCAAATCTTGTTTATGGCCTACAGTTGTGCTGTGATTAACTAATGCATATAGGTCTATCTTCTCTATTGCTTCAACTTAAAGGGCACATAGCTCTTGTAGAAAATCTTGCAGCTAGTTATCAGGTATACAGTCTTTCAAAATGTCATGTTTCTTCTTTTTTCTTTTTTTTTTCTTCTCCTTAAATTCAATACATATACTATTTCATTAACATTTTACTGCTGCTTCTCCTGTATAGTTTTATGTTGTCTGAAACAGAAACTTCTAGAAAATTATTCAGTGAGGAAACTAAGTATTCCAGACTCACTTACGAAGGTAGCCACCCAAAAGATGATACTGTGCTGTGGTTGTATTCTGTTTTACAGGGAAGCAAGGTGAACATCACCAGGTGTTGTACTGAAATTGTGAACTTTTAAGTGATTTCAGTAACACATAGGAACATTTTTAGACACATAAACCCACATCTAAATATATAGATATAGCATGACTAGCAGACAGAAGCCACTCAGTAAAAAAGGTTTTTGAGGAATATTTGAAGCGTGGAGTCACTAGCAGCCCCCAGTTGCTGGTCTGATCTTATTCTACATAAAAAACTGCACTACTGTCCTCCTCCAACACTACCATAGCTCAGGTTCAGCTCTCTGTGACCCAACACTTAATTTGGTGTAGCTGTGCTATCAAGAGGTCAAGTTTATTCCTCTCACATAAAAAATAAAGGGTGCCTTTACAGTAGATCATAATTCTGATTTTCTGAAGTGCTGTAAGCATCAAGCATCTTTATACTATGAATATTAACATTTACTCAGAGCCGAAATAGTTACCTGTTTTAATCTTCCTGTTTTCAAATGCTTTATTCTGATTCCTTCTTGGAATATTTGGGGTTTTATTATTTTAACAGGTGAGCTTCACAGCATATCAAACAACACTAAACAGGCTAATCCATATGGAATTTTGTGATGCAAGAAAAGAGAATGAATCCAAAAACTTTCCAGCAACTGCTATAAAATTAGCTCTCCCAGTGTATCAGGAATGAGACAACTCAAATATTTTTTATTGTTTAAGAGGTGGCAATACAGCAAAGGGTAACAACAATATTTCAGAAAAGCTATGAAATGTTCTATAGCTGAAAAACATTGTCTCAAATATTACCTAAACTCCACATTCTGCCGCACAGTTTATATGCTGCTAGTATACTCTGCAATTGAGAACTTACAGGGCTTTATATTAAATTTGATTTTTAAATCTACTTGCTTTTACCCACCTGCCAGAAAACCTTTTTTTTTAATATACACTGAATCTCTATATATTCAATAAAAGAACCTTTTATATAAAAATTCTCCTCCAAATAAAAGATTTTTGTAACACAGTCCTTCCTGAGTACAAAATGATCTCTTTTGGGGTTTAAAATCCAGCAAAAGTCATAGACTGTTTAGAATGAAGCTAGTGCTTTTGACAGCAAATACACGTAGTCTTGCAAAGTAAGAACAGGACATCCCACGATAGCTGCTCCATGGTGTTTGATTCTTTGTTGTTTCTTTCCTCATGAAACCTGAAGAACAACTGAAATAAGTTATCCATTTCATGTCCTCTTCCTTCCTAAAAGAGTGTTGTGAACCCATTTAATGCTCCTGAGAGACTGACTAGGAAACTTGGCACAAATAATAACCAGAAATTTCTGTGTGCGTGATTAAGCCAACATGTTTAGTCATTATTCTTTCGTCTCCCAAGAAAGATCTTGGTTTTGTTCACTCCATTTCTTTCTTTCTAAAAAACATTTTGCCCAATAAATGAAATTAGATTAACTTCAGAAAAATATGTATTTTTATATTGAAAATAAAACCTTCTTTCTCTTTCATACCATATTTTTGGACAAAAATTACCTGTGAAAGTCATTCAACAAGAATAATATTTTTTTTCCCAAAATTTGAGATAAATAGGGCCTGCTGGAGTAAAACTAGACATAAATATTCATAAAAAGAAAATAATTAAGGATTTATTTTCCTTGTAAATAACATTTTAAAAAGTATTAGGTCTTGGAGTAGTCTTGTATTTGAGTCAATACTTTTTGTTAATCTTTGAACTTTATGTGCAAACTCCCCTGACTTCTTTTCAGTTGTATTGTGTCCTCTTTTCTTTCATTGAGATAATTTTCTTAGGCTTGCATTCTATATTCTCTACTCTGATTTTTGATCTTTTCTTCTCTTGCTTTATTCCTTTTATGTATAAAGATCAGGTCATTCAAATGTTTAAATTATTTTTGTCCAGAAGCTTCAATTTAGGAAGTTTCTCCAAGGTAAAATACAAACTTGATATTAACATGAACTTTTCTTGTTTATTTTTTTACTGTGTTGCTTGTTGCTTTTTAAAAATACTGTTTAACTCACTATACCTTTTCTAGTTGTATTTCCAGACCAAAATACATGTTAAGCAAATTTTAGTGAAAGACCAAGCTGGAAAATATATAATCATAGGCAAAAAGTGCTACAGCAACAAAACCTACACTTGTAACTGTGGAAAAAATTATCCAGTACAGAGTCATGTATTTTATACGAAAACTAAAGAGAAATATCTTGGTTTCATAATTGATGTAGATTTTTGTCTGAGAACTCAGACATAAAATGTAAGAAAAATAAAATTGTGGGAAAAAGAAGTGCTTCTAAGACCCTAATGAGGAGAAAGTACTAAATAAAAGACTGAGGATAAGATGTATTAGATAAATACTTAGGAAATGCACAGGAAAAAAATACAGATATGTGTCATGTAGATCAGTAATTCTCAAGGTGCTTTACTATAGGAGAAGTATCATCACCCCCATTTTAAACATGTAGAAATGGAGATACAGAAGATGGCAAGGCTTGGAAAAAGGCCAGATTCAAAACATCTAGGAAGAACTTACAACTTTGAAAAGTGTTGTATAATTTCCTGTTCTGCATTAAGTGATTTTTCACAGGAATAAAGTTAAAAAGAGAATGAAAGAGGAGGGGTTAATCAGCAGACAACAAATTTTAAAGTGCAAGTGGAGAAAAACATATAAGAATTCTTGAAGAATACTTGAAGAAGTTTTACATGTTAATTTCAATTTCTTGTCAGAAGTCTCTTAAAAGATAAGCAAACCCTGCATATGTGATCAAAATTAGCAAAGATGTTATGACATTAACTCCAAACCAATATTAACACTATAGTCTATAATTTCTTCCCTAAAAACTATATGTTGTCAAGCTACCCTTTGAATTGGGCTGATAACACATTGCGCTCTTTCTGTTTAATATTTGGTCCATATATTCAGGTAGAACAGATATCAATAAGAAAGTACAATGCACCAAAAGCCACACAATGTTATGCAGTCTACCTGGATTTCTACCACTCTTGCACATTATAATGAGACTATATGAGGTCATTACTCAACATATGTGAGGTGAGAGCAAGCCTCCTACTTTCAGAAACAATTGCTTTTATTGCTTTCATAATGTTTTTGTTGAATAGATGTTTTACAATTAAATATCAAAATACTTCTAGAATGATGCAGAATAAAACAGAAAGGGACAAGACCTCACCCACATTCTCACTTCTTTATATAACAGTAAAAAAAAAAATTGTGGTTGAAATCTGCAGAAAATGAGATTTATTCTCTTATTAAGAGAAGAAAGAAACAGGTAATTGAATTTTATGTGCTTGCTTCCTGGATTTTGGACAAGATCCTTATAAAATAATCAGAGGTGGTCCAGCTGGAAAACTGGAATGAGGTTTCTGAAGTTTTTCTGCATCTTCTAAATCTAGACATAACCTACAATTTTGGGTCCAAGGTGCCTTACAGAAATAATCAGTAATAAATGTAAAGAAATAATATGGTTTCTTTGCATTTTCCATTTATATCTGCATTCAGATAAGGATATGTCCATTTGGACTCCAAATAAGGCATAAGGCATATGCAGAAATGTGTATATGTATATATGTGTTTTAGTGCATTGATATTCTTCAGAATAGATATGCCTTCAGTAGATCTTCATAATCATTCTCTTTTTTGTTAACTGCTATTCTCTCTTTTCAGGCAAAACTGTGGAAATACAAAATGAATTATGACTTTACTAACTTAGAACTTCCTTTTCGAGCAAGACTTGTTTTGCTGGGAGGATGGGAGGGTGAATTTTGTTTTGTTTCTTTTCTTTTGGTCTATATGTGTACTGGTTTTGGCTGGGATGAAGTTAAATTTCTTCACAGCAGCCCGTACGGTGCTGTGTTTTAAATTGCTTACCAAAAGAGCGTTGATAACACAAGGATGTTTTAGCTGTGCTTGCACAGCATCCAGGCCTTCTCTGATTCTCATGCTGCCCCCACAGCAAGTAGGCTGAAGGTGAGAAAAAGGTTGGGAGAGGACACAGCTGGGACAGTTGACTGAAACTGACCAAACAGATATTCCTGAAAAGTCATGGTAAGCAGTAAAACTTAGCAGGG
Organism: Morus bassanus; assembly: GCA_031468815.1. NCBI lineage: Eukaryota > Metazoa > Chordata > Aves > Suliformes > Sulidae > Morus > Morus bassanus. Next base: position 79,002,157 of record CM062568.1, read on the forward strand.
GAGGGAGGGAGATGTTCTTCCAAAGGAGCCATTTCTTGGGGAATGACTGGGCACCCATCTGCCGGTGGTGAGTGATTGCTTTTGGAATAACTTTTTTGTTTTCTTTTTTTTTTCCCCCTTTCACTTATTAATCTGCCATTATCTCAACCCATGAGTCTCCTGAGGGTCTTTGTTGTTTGTTTGTTTTTTCCTCTCACATTGCCCTTCTGACGGTCTCCCCTGTCCTGCCAGGGGCGAGTGACTGAGGGGCTGGGTGGGACCTTAGCTGCCAGACAGGGTCAATCCACAACAGTATTACAGAATAAGTTCTCCAGAAAAGACTTTCCACCTTTGGAACATAGCTATTTTAAAAGAAATACCACACAAATAAACTCATGGACTACATTTTCTGGGAATGCCACAGCAAGTAAAAGAGTTGTTATCCCCATGTGTGGACTGTTATTTGTATGGATGAGTTATTAAATCATATAGACTGGAATGATAGAAAAAATCCAAAGATATCACCTTACTAGATTTAAGGCAGTGAAACTGACTTTGCAATATCTGCCCTTTGCTCTGATACATATATTGTTTAATCTAACCTAGTGGAAATTAATAAGATAGTACTGTAAAACATTACTTTGAAGGAAAATTTTCCAAAGATACAGGGGAAGTCAAAAGATGGTAGCTATACACTTAGCAGCCCATGTTTCCTCATTTCTTTCTATTTTATAGGGTACAAGGCCTGATTAAATTTCTATTAGAGCAACTGAAATTTGCCATAAAAGTCTTAATTTATTTATTATTCTTTAATGATATAGCACTGACAGTGAGCATAAAGTGACTTAATTGTTCTGAACTCTTCATAGTCACTTTTTCAAAGAGATTATGTACTCGACTGTACTGTACCTAAATAAAAACATATAGAGTGAGCGATATGTCCTTATGGAAGAAGTCCTGTATATAAGATTAAGTCTGAAAACAAGCCCCAGTCACATATGGACAGTTGTATGAATGGATTAATGCACTAGTTTTCCTTTCAGAAACAAGAGGGGAGTCTTTTTGGGCACAGCTGAAAATACGTCTGATGTTCTCAGCATTATTCTTGGTGCAGCTAAACATATAGCATGAGGCGATCTATAGTTACCTCTCTGGGCCTGATCTGGTACCATGGGAATTCAGTAGAAGAGATTCCAGTAACTATGAAAGACACAAACCTGCAGTATGTTATTTGGGAATGGGTTTGCCATTTAGAAAATTTGCAAAGTATCTGCTTTTCCACTGGTTCTGACTGTCTCAAGAGTCGAATACAGATCATTCCTTTTTCAATGTGTTTGTCAGACTGTCAGATTACATTATCAAATGAAAAATTGACTCCTTTTGTGTAAAATCAGTAAGTGACAGCATAATTTCGACTTTGTGTTTTGGGATGAGAACTCTGCAGAGCAGATCAGAATTGTGGTTATACAGAGAATTTCATGGTGTAATACTTGAGGGCTTTCAAATTAAGCTTTTCAAATGTCAAAATCTGGTGTAGATTTATAAGAATAGATTTAATATAGATGAAAATATTTTTACTTTAGCTCAGCTCTTTTGGCTGAAGAAAAGATATTGCTGTATGGTTTGGTTTTTAACTTGTCATAGTTCTGAAATTATAGATGTACAGTATTGTGCTGAGTTGCACTGATAGCTGTGCTTATGCTCAGTGTCACATTCAGAGACACCTGAGAGCATTGCAGGAGACACTTTCATACATTTAACAATGACGAAAACATGCGCTTAGGTACTTCAGGAACAACAGAGCTGAAAAGGGGCTTCTTCCATCTCTGTGGTTCAGGTGCATATGTTCATCACAGTTTTGTTAATGGTGCCTCAGGTATAACATCCCTCTGAGAGGTTGTTTGTGTCTTAAGCGTTCAACACAGCATGCTTAGCTATACAGCTGGCTCACACTTGATTTTGCCTCTCTGTCCTATGAAAATTTCTAATTGATTGGTTCAGCAGAGCAAATACTCTGTGCTGGGATTTATTTTTCAGTAACTTCTCTTTGCTAAGAAAAACTGAAAGTTATTGGCCAGCTTCATCTGTTCTCTCCTTTAAGTTAAATATTTGGGTATTCTACTATTTTAGACCTCAATGTCCTTTCAGAGTGGTTGATTGTCCTTTCAGACAGCTCTGGGTATGTCAGGTGACTTTTAATAATGAATAAAAATGTGTGAACCGCTTTCTACAATGGGACAAGACAGATATGGTAACTTCTGACAAGATACAACAATATACAACATATCATCTGTCTTTGTACTCAAGGTACAGTAAAAATCTCATACATACAAAGAGACAAGTCAGCTGCTTCACAATAGCTGCCTATGTGCAGACAGTTGGTAAATATACTGTGATTTAAAATACATTAGTGGTGGAAGAAGGGTGACCTATCATGTATTTATTGTAGGTTAGGACATGTAGAGAGATAGCTGATAGTTTGATAGCAGATAGCCATTATAGTTTGCATCATTATGTAATCTTGTTTGCGTGTCAGTGAAGACTGTATTAACTCTTCCATAACAATTACTTATGTATGAGCTTTGTTGTGTTAATCTAAAGTGATCACCATATTATGATTCCACAAAAAATGAAAAGAAATTCTCACTTTGTTGAATAGTGTATAAAAAAATATTGTAAACTGGATTACATGTCAGAATTATATATGAATGAAAGAATCTTAAAAGCCACAGTGATGATTTATTTTATCTTTTCCAGTGCTAATTGATTACAAATATGTATTTGTTATTTTTTCCAACATTAGTTAGTATTTGTGAAGTAGTGCTATACTTGAACTTGCAAAAGAGGTTGCCTCCTATACCAAACCAAAATATGCATATGTGTATAAGTAAAAATGAGTAGAACATTTTAAGAACTAAACTATATGAATACTTTCCAACAATATTCACCATTTTTGTGTTCTGCATTCATTGTGAAACTATTCAGAAGAGACAGCTGAAAAACTTTTCATATTATTATACTTTTGTGAAATCTTCTCCTTAAGTTGCATCTGAACAGATATGCAGTTAGACACTTTTGATTTTATGTTTAGGAGAAAAAAAATTAAAAATCCCTGCTCAAACACTTCAGAACAGGCATTTCATACCTTTTCCCTAAGAATTGATTTACTAATGTATTGCATACTAGTTAACAAATTATTCTCAGATTGTAATAAGTCTTTGACACAATTGACTTGCTAAAGTAAGTGAATAAATAAAGCTCCATACTTTGTTACTAGAGCTATGTAAAATACAATAATGCAGGCAATGATTCTCAGGATTTATCAAAAATTTAGGATTTAGCTTCCAAAAACAATTTGGAAGCATTGTTTTTTTTCTCTGATGATCTATTTACTATTATGTAAGGTTGAGAATGGATTTTTCATTTTGATAGTTCAGTGCTTAGTGTTCTTTGTATTACAGATCACCAAAGGGATATTTAGTTTGAACTCTTTATTCCCTTTATATTTAATTGTTTTCTTTACTACATAGAACCAAACCATTCCCAACTCAGGAGATAATTAAAAGTATTTGATGTATTTTGATACACCACATTTGCATTGGCTGATGAGTCTCAAAAAATGAAAAATGTTTATATGGAAGTAGCTTATTTTAACTCATTGAAGAGAGATTTATTTTGCTTTTCCTCTTTGTTTCTAAACAAACATGCAAACATATAAATCAGACCTTGAATATCAGACAAAAGACCACAAAATTGTTATATTTCCGTAAATAATATTTCTGGTTTACTAATGTTTTTTCTTAAATACAAAGTTCACTTATTGAAAAGTAGGCATAGACAGTAAAAGTTTTTCTGGAGATACTTCAGAAGAATGTGAAAAGGAGCCTTTAAAATGTACTCTGTGTTTAGAAGATACTCTATCCTTTTTTCCTCTGTCATGCTATCTAACTGCATTCATTTCCTTCAGTCTTCCTATCTGTTATAATAATGCCTTTCAGAAGGAGTCCAAGCCATTCACTATTTTTCATCTATTCTTAATGGAATGAAAAAGAGGAATAAAAACTACAATGGAAAGTGCATTGAAATTGTGTTTTGGAATACAGGTTTTCCTAGAAAATGTTAGGATGTAGGCTTCCACTATTCAATCACCAATTCAGCTTTGCTTTGTAAGCAGTATATCCATGCTCTGGCTTTTATGCTTTTCAAGTCTCTTGAAATATCTACAAGAAAATATTTGCAGATGATCTTATGGGCTGTGCTCTCACTCTACTTTGAGTGTGGAGCTTGTGAAATCCTCGGTTCAGATGCTAGCAGTTGCACTTGAACAAAAACATTTCCCATTTATTTTCACTTCTGTAAATAATATCCATACTTCCCTTGCTTTATTAAGTCTGTTCAGCTTTTAACTCAAAGCTTGTCATTCTGTTCTAGCTGGTTTTTGGAAAGGCTTACTGATGTGTTTATCATGTAGGCTATAAAATGCTTGCCTCCTTTTTAACAGTGTAATTGCACAGATGTGCTAAGCTGGCTGCTCTTCAAGACATTAAGAGTAGTCTCTGGTTCAAGGAGGAATGGTGTGTTGTAAGCAGGAAAATACAGTTTTAATTAGTGTATCTATAACTCTGATAAGTGGACCAATAATTAAATCAGTATGGTCCAATTACTATTTCAATCAGATTCAGATTTTATAGCCTTCTGTCTGCTACTGTAGCAGTTGTACTTCTATAAGCATCTAAATTCCCTCTTATAAGCAAAATCCTATGTTAACCATTCATGACAGCATTGTGAATGTTAAATGCTTGGTGTTGTAAATCAGGATGCAAAGGGCTGTATTTGACACAGAGTCTGTAATGCAGCACTATTTGCCAAGGTGGAGTTTAGGTGGGGCAGCAACAAGACCAGCAGCACACCATCCAGCGATACACAACATGGAATTACTCAACAGGATGGTTTTTTTTATCTGCATAGTGATTTCTGTCCAAAGATTTCTATTTTAACTCACATATGTGTGCATGCCTGTGCACGCACACGCATGCACACATACACACTAGTAACGTCCCCTGCCCCTCCAGGACCACATTGACCACCTGCAACTGGGTGTTTGCTCTGACCGCTCCTCCTGCTGGGGCCTGGCTGGGGGCCCAGCCTCTACATGTGTAAATACTCCACTGTGGGCTCAGCCTCCTGCATTAAGTCCAACATCCAGTGATGTGTTCCTGCCCCAACACCGAGGGGCTATTTTTTCAGCTGAAGTCTGGAAAAGATGATTTGCTTAAGTCCTGTCCAAAATTATAACAACTGAATTATTCTGCAAATTAAAGTCTTTGTTTTATCTTTGAAAAGTCTTCTTATATTGGTGTGGAATCCAAGAATTACTTTGCTATAGCTGAGACTATAGTCTCAGTAGTGACTTATGATAATATTTTATTCCTAAGGTTCTGCTGCTGTTTCTGATGTGCATACTTCACTTATTCCATACAGAAATCACTATCTCAGAATTATTACATGACCTCTTCAATGTGTTGAAATCCATCACATTTCTGAGAGGAAAAAAAAAACAAACCCAAAACAAACAAAAAAAATAAAATCCAAAAGAAATGTTAAATGGAAATCTCAGGAGAAAAATTTCTGTGACAGTAGCATATTTTTCCTTCAAGAAACTTAAGCACAGGAACACCACCACCACCACCACCACATTAAAAGAAATCTTCATTTTATTCTTAGTGTAATTCTTCTACAACCACTGTGAAAGCCCAGCCTTCAGGAGGAGGACTCTTCACACTCTTCCCCTGCTCCCACAGGGAGTGGGTCCCTCCCACAGGAGACAGTCCACCAACTTCTCCAACATGAGTCCTTCCCACAGGCTGCAGTTCTTCATGAACTGCTGCAGCATTGGGTCCCGTCCACGGGGTGCAGTCCTTCAGGAACAGACTGCTCCAGCAGGGGTCCCCTGCGGGGTCACAGGTCCTGCCAGCAAACCTGCTCCAGCATGGGCTCCTCTCTCCATGGGTCCACAGGTCCTGCCAGGAGCCTGCTCCAGTGTGGGCTTCCCATGGGGTCACAGCCTCCCTTGGGCACATCCACCTGCTCTGGTGTGAGGTCCACCATGGGCTGCAGGGGGACAGCCTGCCTCACCATGCTCTTCACCATGGGCTGCAGGGGAATCTCTGCTCCGGTGCCTGGAGCACCTCCTCCCCCTCCTTCTTCACTGACCTTCGTGTCTGCAGGGTTGTTCATCTCACATATTCTCACTCCTCTCTCCAGCTGTAATTGTACAGTTTATTTTTCCCCCCTTCTTAAATATGTTATCGCAGAGGCACTACCACTGTTGCTGATGGGCTCAGCCTTGGCCAGCGGCAGGTCCGTCTTGGAGCCCGCTGGCACTGGCTCTGTCAGACATGGGGGAAGCTTCTACCAGCTTCTCACAGAAGACACCCCTGTAGCCCCCCTGCTACCAAAACTTTGCCACTCAAAGCCAATGCACTATTAAAATTGATGCGGATGGCTGAAAACCAGATGATTCAAGGCACTAAGAAGCAAATAGCATACAGCTTTAATTTTTGCATAATGCTTCATTTATCAACAGTACCTTGAGGACTCTTCTTGTGCTGAACTCAATTATTCTGTTGAAAAAAATGAATTCCTTTTCCTACTGGTCAAAACTGTAATATTTTGAAGAAAGTGGTTATTAGTATAAGATCAGCATGTTTTCTCAATAATGACACCTTTTGCTTGATGCTGCTGCAGATATTTCCTATTAATATACAAATTTTTAAATAAATAATTAGAATATGGGTGTCAATATGAGACCACATGTGTTGACAATAAAGGAGAGACATTTTAGTGGACTAATTTCTTAAAATACTTTGAAAAAAAAAATACAGAGCTCTTAACATCAAAAGACTACATCTTGTATGAGAATTAAGATTTTTTTTTTACTATTATTTTCTGTAGGTAAAGGAAAACATTTTTAAAAGGCAATACTCACAAAAGAAAATATACTTTGTCCAGGATAATTTTTAGCCTAATGATAAAAGAAAAGACTGTCTCTTATATAAACCTTAATTAAAAAAACAAACAAACAAACAAAAACAAAACCCACACACAAAAAAACCAAACCAAAACCAAACAAAAAACTACTAAATAAAACCTTTTTATTAAAAAGGCAAACCAGAAACTCCATGGAAAATTATGAAGATGGAAATACGTGTTTCAAATTTGACAAGATATTTATTTTTAGGCAGAATGTACTTCTCATCTCTAAGTCCAGGCTGGAAGTGTATTTGTGAAAGAACTGACAGATGACTCCTTAATTACTACTATAACAGAAGAAACCTGTGATTGCTACTGTCAAATTACAAAAAGTAATTGTTAGGTTGGGCCTTAATAATAAGTCAAATTTTAAGTCTTTGTGGTGCACAAAAGCAGCTTCACTACTGAAATGCAAACAAATTACCCATGTATCCAAAATGTTTTTAGAATAATGTAAGAAGTGAGAATAAAGACAGTCTATAAAAAAGACAGCCTTGAAAATATGGAAAGCATAGATAAGGCTTATCAAGATGAAACCAATCATATTAAATGTTTCACTTCTTCATTTGGCCAATACAAATTGTATAAATTATGCATTTTTGTCTTTGTGATACATCTGCCATGGTGAGAATCAGAGCTGTGCAACTATTCTGCAGGTAGGACAGACCATTGTCATGTATAAGCACACAAAGGATCTGAAACAGTTTCTGAGGCATAGATAATGCTGTCTGGTTTTGATTTTAATACCAGTGCAGAATTAAGTTGTCTTCAGTTGCCCAAACTTCATTTTTTCATATAGGCACACAACATTTATCAAACATAGAAACTCAGAAGTTGATCTCTCTGGGACCACCTTTAGACACAGGTAAACAAGCAGTTGTTGTAGGTGTCAGGACCTGGTAAGTTAAAGCCATAACCTTCCTACTTCTCTTTGTGCCAAAGACTTGAAGAACTGGGCTGCTGAGGGCAACATCAGGAGAAGTGATGTTCTTCTCTTTAGAAGTGTGGGGACTAACACAGACCAGGTGTCCAAGGCAGCCCAGGAGACATCGCTGCTACCACTCTCCTGGTGTCTGTTTTCCAAAGTGGGGTAGAAGAACCTTTCTCTATATTTCTCCAAGCTGCATGGCAGCACCTGCCAGGACACAGCTGTCCTTAAATCAGTGGTGAATAAATGGAAATGGTTTTAATAATCCCTTGGATTTTGAGACTACAGGTTGGAACTAGGTTACATTTTCGGGCTCTTCCTTGCAGTTATGAAAGCTAAAGACCAATTTATATGTGTTTGTACTTATATGTTTTTATATATATATACCTTTGCTTGACATTCTCAGATAATTAGTGGTCACCAGGACTGTTATTTCTATTAAAATGTAGCACTACAGGATTCACAAGGAAATTATGTGCTTTAACATTTTCAAGCATTGTAGGGAAATATTCCATAAATAAAAGTTTCCTGCCACATACTGTAGGCATTGGATTACAGTGATTTTCACTAGATATTTGCTAGAGGTCTTTTAAGATTCATCCTAACACCGAGGTGTAACATTCATCTAATAGAGATGTCCTGAGAGCTAATAAACTCTTCATGGGTAGACTGTATGTATTAATTTACAGTTAAGGTATTTTCTTCCCTCACATTGAATAGAAAGTTGCCGGGATAAAGGAGAAGAAAAGCTTTTGATAGCCACTGGCTGCCTTTCTGCCAAAATTACCTCATGCTCTAAGATCCTGTCCCTAAAACAGATCATTGAGCAATTACCTCGTTCTGCTTACACTTTCAACAGCTTCTAAAGGCACTAAAAACCTCTCAGAATGAAAGCCCATGAACAAAGGTGAGCAGTGTTCATATGCATTCAGGACTGATCAGAGAGTAAAGAAAAAGTCATACTCCTGTGCATCAATTAATAACACTTCAAGTTAAATGTGATTTTCTTACAATATTACCTCTTTATAGTATGTACATTAGCTTCCATTCAGCCAAACACTTATGCTAGACCAAGTTATTTCTTTGAACAGAGAAAAACAATTTGAAACCAGAAGCTTCTGCAGATTAGTAAGCAGCTGTGTTCATTCAGTGGCCATCAGGCTTTTTTTCCCTCAGCAGTACTATGTTGATCTCTTTTTTCCCCTCTTTCTGTCACAGATTTATCCCACCCAGTGTTAGATGCTGAACAGAAGTACCTATATCAGGAGAAAAATTAGCCTGGGCTCTTGAATGCAGATCATGAAAAATAAGTACATCCTTACTTTGACTATAAAGGGAACCCAAGGCTGCTTTTCTTTTGAGTTAGATAACCCCTTCAATAACACTTCCCATCAAATTTCTCCTCCACACACGTACACAACTTCTGCCCCCAAAACAACTTATCTCCAGAAGAATTAATAATTGCTGCTCACAGATTGGACAGAGTTATTGCAACAAAAGGAAATTTACTCATATTCAGACAAACTACTACACAAAGAACATAAGATTCAAGTATTGTTATGTTATTGTGCCTGTGATGCTATTGTACCTGTTACGGTCTTCACTTAATCACCTTGCTCTTTGCCTTCTGCTCAGTATATTTCCCAAGACTGTTGATTTCCTCTTTCTTCATTCCATCAGTAAACATATCCATTTTTGGGGGGAGGGAGGGGGGGAAGAGGATTAATTGTGTACTCCTAATATTTACCAGCCATTCTCTGCATTATTTAAGAAGGAAAAACTGAGACTTACTATCTCAAGGAAGCCAGTTTCTAATCTCTCATCCTGCCAAAGCTTATACATGTGTTTAATATTTTGCTCACAACAGACATGTTTAAGAGAAAGGAACTACCACCACAAAGTTAGAAACATGCATAAGTCTTAGCAGGCTCAGAGCCTAATTAAATATATGTATTTTCTCTCTTTTCATTCAGTCTCTATAAAGAAAGTTGGAGAATTTTAAAATATCGTTATATGTGGCTTGTCTTATTGCATTTCTACTGTCATGGTGCAATTTTAATCAACCTAGTGATGTATATTAATAATGTAAATGGAACATTTTATTATATTACTACCTTTTACAATGAATCTAATTTTTAGGATTCTGTTATTGCATAAGTATGAGAAAATATAATTTTAAATATCTCAACTAATAAAATAAAATCAGGTAACATTTAAATATTACTAGTACAGAAATATGCAAAGATTGCTGCTATAAAAGTAGTAAAATACATTATTATTTCATTCTTTCACTTTTTAAATGAAATGATAGAAAATGCTCAGGGAATGCTGATGATTTCTATGAGTGAGCCCTGTTACTATGACAATTAGGACAATAATACTTCTTCCAGAGATATTTTCCTAGAAATAGTACAGGGTTATACAAAGTAAGTCATTAGTAACTAACTGAGGTAAGAACGGTCACTTCTTTTCAATAGTGTCTCTCATATGAAAGTTAATTTTTAGGCTTTAGAATGATTTATCTTTAACTTAAGAGAAATTCTGTGAGAAGGCCATCCTGAGGTTATTTGCCTTCATCTTTTCCCCACAGCAAAAGTGATTATCTCTGATGGGGTAGACATTATGGAAAAGAAAAATTAAGTCAGCAGAGTAATAATTGTTGGAATATTGTGAAGAAGAAAGCATCTTATCATTCTCTTTTGAAAATGAAACAAACAAGGCCCCCACTTCTAGAATTTAACATTTGTCATTACCGTGTGAGCTCAAACACTCATTAGTTACCTTTGCAATACTTTAAAAATGTTGATGTCTTTTATATTTGTTGACAGAGTAGATTCTTATCAGTTTTAACAGCTAAAATGGCAGAATACTCGTGAATACTATTATTTATCTCTTATTGATGACAAGATTCTTACAAATCAAACCAAAGTTAATAGGAGGCAGGCAGGCTCATTAAAAGGATTTTTTTTTTTTTCCCAGAGAACTAGATTGTATGATATCATATCTAGCTTGTTCTAATTGGAAAGACTGTTCTAGGACCAACTCAGTAAAACCAAAAATATACACAAGGGTGGAAGATATTATTCAGATTAATCTCTCTTTCTGTTTTTGCTTGCTCTGGAATCATATTGGGTGTTTACACAATATTCACAGAAATAAGGAAAACTGTTGAGGATAACAATAAATTCATCAGTAAGAAGACCAGGAATATAAAATTTCTCAAAATGTAAATTATTGGGCTTTAATAGCCTGTCATCAGAAAGGCATACTGGAGACAAGGAACCTGAAGTCAGAAATGTGTTCATTAAAGTATAAAGTATATAGTGGAAATGTTTATGAAATTTCTTGAGGAAATAAATGATAATCCATTTGTTTCATGTAGTATTCAAGAACTGAACCACAAAAATTTTCCATAATGTTTGGAGTCTCAAGAAAATTTCTAAACTAAATGCTGCAGAAGAGCAGTCTGCTCAGGGTGACTCATGCTAGCAATATGAAGTCATATAAGGACAATCAGGGAAATGCACAATGGCTTGCACAGAAAGAGGCAAGCTTTTATTTTTTGCACTTTCCCTGCCACATTAGAAAACAAAACAAAACCAAACAAACAACAAACCCTTCATGTTTCACTGAGAGATGGAATTTCTGGCTTAAATTCAGAAATTAAGAAAGATAAAGTAGGGTGGACCTTAGGTCAACTGTTGAATCAACCCAACATACAATTTCCAGCATGATCAAAAGACAATGTGTTTTTCTCAAAAAGCTGTGTTTCAGATATGAGGAGAATGTCTCAACTAATTTTAGTTACAAATATACAGTGCAAATTTCTGTCTCTGAAACAGTCATCCTAGGCTCATTTTATAAACAGTTGATAAAATAATATATTTTCCAGGAGTGACGTCAGTCATCAGGATGGGAAAAATATTTCTGATCTTCATAATTTATATGGTTATACTACAGTATAATATGCCAATTAATGGCAGATGATTCACATTTACAGTGTCTTCTGAAGGCCAATGGAAGCTTGAATAAGCTGTGATAAGGTAGGTGGAATCCCCTCACGAAGTTTTTGTTTAAGTGGAAAGAAAACTAGAGGAGGAGCAGACAAATGCAGAAGGGCAACCAGGTTCGAAGGAATCATTTATTAAAGACAAACACATAGACATTATGAACTCTCAAGACACAGGAAAAGACTTCTCAAAAGATAAAATTCCGGTCAAAAACAGATGAGAGCATATTCAATGGTTCAAATCCTGTTTTAAGCATATTAAAACTACATGAAGGTAAAAACCTTATACATTTTATACAAATGTTAGCTGTCTGAGATACCAGGAGAGTCAATAACTTTTGTCTAACAAAGACGTAAACATGATGGAGATTTCAGAAGTCTAGTGGAAGGAAGGCAGTGCATAGGAAGGCAATTTGTGGTATATTCCGTTAAGTACACATAGGACAAGGTATATGCTTTACAGGAAAGGCAAAGTAGATACACTAGTGAAGAAGTGGAATTATATGATAAATGAAATACTGAGCACAATAAAATATCAAGAAATGATAGACTGTGTACTGAAACTGCAATATGGATTGTGTCAAACATTAAAAAGAAAAATTTAGAAAACGTATGGTAAAACATCATGTTGTTGTCCATCCAAGATGCAACAGGCACTGTGACCAGCTAAGAGCTATGGCAGAGTCAGTGTAATGAGGACAGAAATAATTGCCTTTCAGAAAATTATTGGTACCCTGGAACAACATCATAATGAAAAAGTAGATTTTTTAGTCACAGTGTCTTCTGGAGCAACTATTCAGAAAACACGCAAAGAAAAGAAAACCAAAATATTCAATTCTAAGGAGTGTATGGGACGTGGTTCAAAAGTTGCTGTTACAGTCTGTAATAATGAAGATAACCTAGTTACAATTGCAGGAAAATCTGCCCTAAAAAAAAATCTCCCAGTAACACCTAACCTCAGAGTTAGTATAATACAAAAAACCCAAACAACTGCTTTTTGTTTGGTTGGTTGGGTTTTTTGTTTGTTTCTTTCTTTTAGAGGGAAGATGAAAGAAACATTCAAAAGGACATAATACTTTGAGGTAATACAAAGCTGCTTAAGGATGCTATGTTAAAAAGTCATATTCAATGTATATTATCTGTCAGCAGATATCCTTGACAAGGCAGAAATTAGGAAACTCTGACAAGATAATGGATAACCACAAAAGGATGGGCTAAAAAATTTAGAAAAACAACTTATTAAAGGTACTTAAAACAGTAATAAAACACAACAGAAACAAGGAGTATGACAAAACACCCCTGCAGAACCAATGATCAGTGTGCAAAAGGAGCCTTCCAGGAAGGTAAAGCTACAGCCATCAAGCTAAATCAGTTCTTTGCACAAGTTTTCAGGTGTCAAGAAAGTTCCCAGAGTGGTCCATTCTTTATGGAAGACAAACCAGACCAAGTGTCTCAGAATGAAGTGTCAGCTGAAGAATTCTGAGAATAACCTTATAAACTGAGAAAAGAAGTTGCTATCTTTGTATTGTATTCATAAAACTGTTCTAAAGGAATTAAAAGGGTGAAATTCTCCAATTATTAATTCTAAGAATTAGTGGATTAAATTACTCAACAATAAAGTAAGCAACGTCAGTGGTAGAAACCATAGTGAAGAAAAGAATGAGTAGGAATACAGATAGATATCTACATAACTATGCTATAATGGTGAAAGGTAAGTGGAATCACACTGAGTTACACGGAAGAAGTTCTAAAACAAAGAAAAGGAAGCTGCTTTTCACACAAGCATCATTAAACTGTAATTCAGCACCACATTAGTTTTCTAATGCCAACTTTGTGGATAACAGCAGGAAACAATTAGACAATGCACCGGTGAAAAGCTCCAAGGGCTATTAAAAAAAAACCTCTAGGGAGGTCCCTAAACTAAGAGTTTGTGGAAGCTAGGAGAGTATAATGGGGGAAGTTTCACTGAGCATTTCCCCACTCTTGTATTCTCTTAAATATTTGTCACAGGCCACTGTCAGAGAAGTACTAGAATAAACAGACATATTGCCTGACTTAGTAACAGAAATATTAATGTATATCATGGGGTACATGTATAAATATAATGCAAAATTTATATATATTTGAGAGATGAACTATACTTTTTTATGAAAGAACAAAGCTTATAAGAAGAAACCTTTATAATGGCATTTCTTATTTCACTTTGATATTATACTTCTGCTATTTTTAAAGAAAATGGATTTTGTAAGGATGTATTTGTGACTTTTGTAGAGAAAAACATAAGTAATACTTGGTTTAGAGTAGCTTTTAATTACATTTAAGCATTAGGTAAAACCACTCCAGAAAACAAACAAAAAAATCCCACATTTACATTTTCTTTTTCTGTAATTGTGCTTCAGTGTCAGTCAAACAAGATGGCATCAAAATTAAAAACAAAATGAGGCAAAACTCTGAATTCAAGCATAATAATTTAGATCAATTAAATAATATGCATGTAGTGAAGTTTAACAGTCTGAAGACAGAGGCTGATAATCAAAGTACATTTTTACTATAAGTACAATGGCACAAACATAGTATGACAATGAAAACATAAAACTGATAATGTATTTGTTTCTAAATGATAACATAAGGGGAATTATACTAACCAAGATAAATTAATATCTCTTAACTCAATGCTTATGTATAGACACAAAAGATAGTAGCAAATCTGCGTATGAATAAGTGTTAGATTGTTGAGAAATTAATCCATATTTGCATAAGTTAAATATCTGCTTAGATTCATTATAAATGTATACATATTTTTAAATAAAGATATTTTAAAGACTGGAGCTAAAGTTAGTTGGCTAATTATCTTCAAATAATATTCTGAAAAGTGTGAACACTCAATTGGTTTTCAAAATTAAAATCAATGTTTCATTTCAAACTCATGGTAGCAGCATTTTCTTATTTATTTCACTTTGATAATCAACCTGGGAAAGGCTTTGAGGCACCAGACACTACTGGAGCACCTACCAGATATCAACTTCCAGCAGAATTTGGAAATATTAATATGTCCTTTGTGCCTTTATTTCAAACTGGAAGGACAAAAGTATAGTCAGCTGTTCTATCAACAGATGATATCTGTAGAAGACAGATTCCTTTTTGATTTGTTTCAGATTTTTCTTTTTCTCTTTTGTAACTTGTACTCAAACACCCTAGATCCTTATACTAGTTCTGTTTTTGTCCCAGGCTTATCACCAGTAAGTTTACCTGAAACAGTTAATGACCACATAATTACTGAAAAGTCCTTCAGTTTTAAAGTTTTCTCAAATAATTATCCTTATTTTATAGGCTATTAGAGGAAAAAAGAAAACTTCTTTATTTCCTGTTTTGTTGAGGACAGTCAGCAGTGGAGTATGTTGCCCTGAGAGGCTGTGTCCTTTGGAGGGTTTCAGTCCTCAACTGGACCAAGACCTGAGTAGCCTGGTCTGATGCCTGAGGTGGCCCTACTTCTGGCAGGAGGGGTGGCCTAGAGACCTCCCAGGGTCCCTTTCACGATGTGCAAAATACTTGCAGGTATTCAACTTCTCTATGTCATGTCAGCAAAGAGAAGAAAGAATAACTTTTACAAAATTTGAGTCACTTATCCTCAGTAGAAAAGATCTGTTGGATTTAGTGATGTGTCCCTTCAGGTTACACTAGATGAATAAAGAAATAAGAATGGGGTTATTTTGGAGAGTTGGACTGTTGTCATCTGCTGTGGTACCTGGAATTGATCACTCAAGCTCTTCATGGAACAAAATAGCAAATTTTCAAAAGTCTATTAACCTTGTACTTCTGTTTGTTTTTTCTGAGGAGAGTATTACTGTGCCTGAATGTACAAGTTGCCACAGAAAGATTAACATGGGAAAGAATTCCACAGGAAACTAAGATTAGGTTTTCCTTGCTCACAAAACTTCTGTTGTAAAAATATGCCCAGAAGGAAAGTCTTCCTGGAATCAGGGGATGATCTTAGGGCATCTCACACTTCACCACTTTCAGGTTTTCAACTAATGAAGTACAATGCATCAGGTTTTAATGTATTGGTTCACTGAGGTTGTAACTCTAGGACTGAGCTAGTCAAGGAAAGGAGCAACTAGGGACCTTGAACCAGTGCATAAGGAACAAGGTAAAGAATACCTGGGCTTAGAAAGCTGAGCAGAAAAACTCAGATGTTTGAAGGTGGTGTGGTCTTATTTTTCTGTGCCCACAAACATCCTGAGTACTGAATTTTGCTAGACCCTGATAACTGATCATTTGATCAAAGGAATTCACTCTGTACAGACAGTCCTTGGGATCCTGCCTCTATTCCTTTTACTGCCCCGGCACATGCATGCAGTCGTTTGTGCACCACAGACTGCACAGCTGGATTTCCTCCAGCAGCATTCCTCAACTATCTGAGAGCAAACAAGCCTCAGCAGCTTGGGTGCCCTATGGCAGTGAAGACTCATCTAGTTTTTGCTGTAGAAGATAGAGATGTCCAACAGAGGTCTCCCAAGCCACAGAAACAGGTACTGCCTTTTCATAAATACTACATAATTCTTCTGCCTTTAACAGAGTGTACAAATGTAATGTATGTTTTACTCTCAAAATTGCTGTCAATATATGCTGTCAACATGTTTTAAATGGAACTGGAGAAATAGTTTATAGCTATTTACTGTGCAGCATCCTGTAATCATGATAGCAACATCAGGAAAAGTGATTGTAGCTAGCCTAATTTGCGGTGTTTGTGTCACATGCATTAGATATAAGAGTGGGATACTTGACCTCTTGCAGCTATTTTCTGTGGTTTGATGTTTCCAGTGGGCATCAAATTTAGGAACAAATTTTTTCTGCTGAGGTAAAGTATAGCTCATATGCTAAGATAAGCTCATACCACATAAACTAAGACATAAGCCTTTAAAAATTATCATCCACTCCATGTCATGTTCCTACTTTTAATTGCACTGGCAAATAACATAAGAGAGATTATATACTGAGCTGCAGTCAGAACAATACCTGTGCAGGTGTTGTAGGCTTCTGTGCTTCATTAAAACCTTAACACACCGTTGGGACAAACACTATTTCTGTTCTTTCCATGTCATTTTGATCAAAGGACTTAATAATATTGTTTTTTTCTCCACTATGAGATTATTGACTACCTCCATAAGAACCTCCACATTGTCAAATATTTCACAGCTACCCTAAGGCTGCAAGTATTTCTTGATGTTTTTACAAAGCATACTCATGAGTTGTTTTCATAATACATAAAGGTCATAATTTGTCTCTAAAGCAGCCTCAGACAGGATCTTTAAAAGCTTTACAAGGAGTCCTTTATTATTATATCACACAGGTAGTTTATTTTCTGAGAAACATAACACCAGGGAAGCTCCTAGTCCTTTCCTTGCTTTCACATATGTGAAAACATGCTTTATTGAAATAAGTCCTTGAACAGACTAATTGTGAAGTAATTCTTGTTATTCCACTGGAAAGTGGAAACATCTCATTTAATCTCTGAGAAATGGAATTACAGAGTCATAGAATACCTCAGGTTGGAAGGGATCCATAAGGATCATCAAGTCCAACTCCCTGTTCCTTGCAGGACTACTTAAAAATAAACCAAATAACTAAGAGCATTGTTCAGATACTCCTTGAACTCTGACAGGCTGATAAACTAAAAAAGAAATGTATTTTATTTTAGGCAAAATACACTAAGATGCGGGCTCTGATGGGCTAGCAGGAAGCCTGAAATGAACTCTGATAGAAGTTTATTGTCTTGAAGTCACACATTATTTTCTTAGCAGTACTCACACTCTTTTTACCTATAGATATATTTTGACAGCAGTTTGCACAAAAACCAAGTTATATTTGCCATCATTTTAAAGGTGCAAGAAAACTTGCATATTATTTAAAAGTTATTTGCTCCTCACTCATAAGCATGCATTCTAAGTTTTCTAACTTGTTCCTATTTTCTGTTCTTTTTCTTGTCTCCCTTTTCTATCTTGTAATTAAAAATCTGTACTTAGCTTGATTAATAAATCTTCTATCTAGGAGACAAATAATTTTTTTGTCATTATGCAGTTCAGTCATGAGCTGAAGAGACAGAAAGAGAAGATATGAAACTCTCCTTCTGTTATGGTTTTAGCTGGGATAGTTAATTTTTTTCACTGTAGCTAGTATAGTGCTGCGTTTTAGACTTAATATGAAAATAATGTTGATAACACACTAATGTTTTAGTTGTTGCTAGGTAGTGCTTACACTAGTCAAGGACTTTTCCAGCCCCCCATGCTCTGCCAGGTGCACAAGAAGCCTTGAGGGGAGGGGGCACAGCCAAGAGACCTGATCCAAATTTGCCAAAGGGATATTCCATATCATGTGATGTCATGCCCAGTATATTAACTGGGGGGAGTTGGCTGGGGGAAGCAGCAATCACGGCTCGGGGACCAGCACTGTCGGTCGGCAGGTGGTGAACGGTTGCAGCACTTGTTGTTTGGTTTTTTTTTCCTTTCTCCCAAGGTTTCACCTCTCTCTCTCGGTATTTTCCTTTTATTATATTATTATTATAATTATATTATTATTATTACTCTGTTATTTTAATTATTAAACTGTTCTTATCTCAACCCATGAGTTTTCTTTCTTTGGCCCTTCGGATTGCTCCCCCATCCCACAGGGGTGTGGGGAGTGAGCGAGCGGCTGTGTGGTGCTTAGCTGCTGACTGGGACTAAACCAGAACACCTTCTCTGTTACATTTTTTTGAAGAGGTGTGGAGAGCCAAGCACATATTTCTGAGCAATGGATTTGCAACAGAGAGATATTTAAGGGACTTGGAGGCTGAGAATTACTTTCTGACAAGCTGCTAAAAGCCTGTGTGGATATTAGTGTGGCGTGAAGCTGGGGATTTTTTGCATTTCTGCATGATCAAAGGGATATTTTTATTTCTGCATACACAGTTGAGAGAGGAGCACTGGCTTATTGACATAAGAGAGGTGGGCACTCCGGGTGAAATTAATCTCACCTAACTCTAACTGCCTGAAAAATGGGCATCTAGTCAAAGCTATTTATCTAGGCCTCTTCTCCCTCCCCTTTTAGTCAATGGAGAGAAATAGATACTGCCACAGACAATTCATCCCCCCTATCTCAGACATACAACCAAGACAGGATGAATTACCTTCTGGGAGTTGCCTCTTTCTCTTGAGTAACTATATATCAAGGCTACATTTCTAGCTCTGAGCAGCCATTTGACTTTTAGATGGCTAGCTGAGCTGAAACATACTTTCTATGTACATTTGTAGCTCAGATTTCTGTTGGCAAACAAGGAGATTAAAGACTTGGCAAAGCCATTCCATATGCTGGAAGCAAATACTCTTAGTGTATGCTACAAAGAAAATGGTATTTGCATGGACTGCACTTCCAGTCTTTCATCTGCTGCTATGCCAGTGAACTGCTGGGTTCAAAGAGTCAGTGATTATCAAGCCAGCAAGATGAAGGGGCTGAGGAGCAGCAGGACAGAATGGGCATCTAAAAAAGCTTTTGGATAGCTTTTATGAGAAATCAGTAACTATCAGTGCTTTGCCTACCCATAGATAAGAAAATTATCACTAACTTTCAGCTTGCTAATAACACATCATTTAAAACTCTTCAGGGGGTTACTTTTAGTGCTTGAACAGTGAATTCAGAGCTTATGAACTGGTCAACCAGTACTACAGGAGCTGAGAACTGTGTTGTCCCAGGTCAGCAGAATTAGTGAAAGAAATAACCTAACAACAAGGAACTGTGAAATAGAGTAATATTATGCCAATCCACATAAATAGTGCAAACAGCTGAACACAAGTTGGATCTTTTGTGCTTATTTGTAAGCCTCTATATTTTGAAACTTCAGGCCAGGAAAGAGAAGGTTCAGATCTCAAGCTTTAGAATTTTAAAACACAGTTGAAGTAAAAGTTAAACTCCAAGTTTTGACCTGAGCACAATATATGTATCTTGTCAATATATTAATAAAACCTAATATAAGCTCCTTCTTAAATTCCTTTTTTTTTTTTTTAATTGCTTTCTGGACAACAGGAAATTTCTGTGAGTATATTTTCAGAAATATCTGGGTTATCAACAAATTTATCTACAATTTTTAAAGAATTTCAGTTGCTCCTCCAGTGAAATTACAGAAATGTCAGGCTTTGAGGTAAGCCCTACTTTGAAACCATCTTTCTAATTGTATGTGAATACAAATAATACTTTATTTATTGTCTTCTAACCAAAGAAGCAGTGGGAATGTCATGGTATTTTTGGTAGTTTTCATGTTGTCATCTGTAAAGTGATGAATCTGACATCTAACATTACACCAACACAGTTATGTTTTTCTATCAACCGGATCTTTTGTGTGTGCCCAGTGTTGCATAGATTCAGTTTGTCCTTGAATCAGTCACTGTGAGTGAGTTTCCCAGAACAGCTGAGTTGGGTAAAAGAGATGTATGAAATGGAAGGAGAGGATATACAAAAGCTATACTAGATTTTGCAGCAATTTCCCTTGCAGCCCGTGTAGAGACTGAGAGAGGTCTGAGCTCAATGACTAGAGGCATTAATAAATGACAATATTATATTGTGGTTTTCTACACAGAAAGTATATTATCCTGCTAGTTTCTTTACAAATTTTGTAAGATAGATTGATATAACTTGCTGTATTGGGTTTGTGTGGCCAGGTTTTGGTATCAGGAGGCTGTATGGTGGCCTGTGTGAAAAGAGGCCAGGGGCTGCCCAATGTCAGACACAGCCAGTTCCAGCTGGCTCCACAATGGACTCACGACAGGACACAGTACTCAAAACGTATTTCACAAAAGGACAAAACACTGCACGGCAGAAAGAACAGTGAGGAGAAAAAAGTGTGAGAGAAAACCCTGCAAATACCAAGGTCAGAGAAGAAGGAGATTCTCCAGGCACTGGAGCAGAGA
Organism: Morus bassanus; assembly: GCA_031468815.1. NCBI lineage: Eukaryota > Metazoa > Chordata > Aves > Suliformes > Sulidae > Morus > Morus bassanus. The sequence continues at coordinate 79,023,044 of CM062568.1, forward strand.
TTCCCCTGCAGCCTGTGGAGAGGACCAGAGTGGAACAAATATCCACACTGCAGCCTGTCGAGGACCACAATCTGGAGCAGCTGGGAATTTCCTGAAGGAACTGCAGCCTGTAGAGAGGACCCATGCTGGAGAAGGGGAAAAGTGTGAAGAGAAAGGAGCAGCAAAGAGGAGCTGTAATGGGCTGACCTCAACCTCTATTCCCCATCCTCCTGTGCTGCTGTTGAGGAGAGGAGGCGGAAGAGTCGGGAATGAAGGAATGGAATTGAGCCTGGGAAAGGGTGGGGGAAAAAATGTTAGTTTAATAATTTTGTCTTTGTTTTGTAGTACCCAACTCTCTTTTAATTGGCAATAAATTAGATTAATCTTCCCCAAGTCAAATCTGTTTTGCCTGTGATAGTAACTGGTACAGGATCTCCTTGTCTTTATCTCAACCCATGAGCTTTTTCATCTTATTTATCTACCTGCCCTGTTGAGGAGGAGGAGTGAGAGGGCATCTGGGTGGGCATCTGGCTGCTGGTCAAGGTTAACCCACTACTCTTGCATATCTTCATCATACTTTTTTGTTGAAGAAAAATTTCTTAGGGTCAAGTCAATTTCAACAAATAACTAGGTTTGGATTGTTACATTTTGTGTAAATTGTACCTTGACATGTTCTTTAAACTTTCCCTAAACTGACAATGCTCCTTTTCTTTAATGTAACCAAATATTTAGGATTTCTTTTCCTTCTGTGAAGTAGAAAAACTCATAGCTGTCATCTTCATCATATTTGATACCTGTACCTGTAGTCCTGGTGGACAAGTTTAATGTCAGTCACTGGTGTGCCTTTGTGGAGAAGAAGGTGGACTGCATACTGCATGAACAAGAGCAAAGGCAATAGATCAAGGAAAGCAGTTATTCCCCTTTACTGAGGATACGTGAGGCCAGAACTAGACTACTGTGTCTACTGTCCCTTCCCTTCCCCCAAGCAATTTTGAAAAAATGGAGAGATTTCTGTGAAGGACCGCAAAGATATCTGACAGCTGGCATATATGACTTATAAGGGGATACTGAGACATTGGTGAAGTTTTTTTAGCCTGGAAAGGAGAAAATTAAATTTTGATCTAATTGTGATGTTGCACTAAATAAAAGTGGTTCATTGAGATCTGAACTTTTCTCAGAGGTGTGTGATTAAAGTACAAGAGCCAAAGGTTGCAAGAAGAAAGATGCTGATTGTCCATAAGGAAAAAAATCTTTCAAAATAGGAATTGTTGAACAGTGAACTTGGTTGCCCAGAAAGGCTGTGAAATCTTCATCTTAAAATATTTTAAAACTTGTATGGATAAGGCTTTGAGCAACCCATTCTAACTTTGAGCTTAGCTTTGCTTTGAGCAGGAAACTAGACTGAATAATTTTCAGATACCCAAATCAACCTGATTATTTATGTAATTCCATGATTCAACGACTACATTTACCTTAAAAAACCCTACAAACAGGTTAAAACATTGATAGTTAATGAAACATTTGACTTTTGAACACATTATCATTGTTTCCACATATATAAATACACACGCGCACACACAAATGCACATACACACGACTTCCAGTGAAGCTTGTGTTAGATATGACTTGTCTCTCTCTCTCTATATATATATATCATAAAATGATAGAAATATAAAATAATTTAAATTGGAAGGGATCTCTGGAGAGTAAGTGCTTCATCCCCTTCATTAAAAGCATGGCCAAAGCAGGTTCACAATCTATGTGTACCATATATAATAAACCTTCTTTTGAGCAAGAGGAATATTCATTGCTATATAAATTATGACTACATTGCTGATATTGTATGTATATAGTGTAATGATTTAAATGTAAGGCATGTATCCATACCTAAAAAGGTAAGTTTTATTGTTTAGAAAAGCTAAAAATCTTTAGGACAAACATTCAGTGTCTACAAATGCAATAATTTTACTGAGGAATTTGATTATCCAATCAGCATCATAACTACAGAAAAACACGACACGTCAGTTGACATAAAAAATGCATTTTATCTGAAGCATATGAAAAGTCAGTATGTTGCTTGGGTTTGCTTTTGCTTTATTTTAGGATTATAAATGGAACTCTTCTGGGGAAAAGTGGTTCAAGTACTACCAGGTCCATTTTGAGGAAAGATTTCTTTCCATCTAAATCAGATAGAAATTTATTGCCCCCATGGTTCTGATGTGAAAATAACCATGTCATTATTACTTTATACTGTATGGTATATGATCTTTCACTGATTATTTCTTTACACTGCTCTGTTATTTTACAAGAGCCAGTTTCAGCGAATGAATCTGCAATTTTCTAATATAAATTTTGAATATCTCTTCATAACATTGAAATATTCTAATTCTGGTGTATTTATAGCTCTAGTGATTGTGATTAGACTGCTACTCTTCTACCAGTATATATATATTCTTCCTTATGATATGTATCTAGAACATCAGTTTTGTGCTTAACAGTAAAGATATCTAATATTTGAATAAAACTTACTGCATAGATTTCCTGGATCTGAATATATTATAGACATTGTTAATAACTCTTAATAAATTTATCACAATAGAAATCTGTTTCTCAAAAGCTTGAACACTAGAAGGATCTTACATTTACTGAGTGGTATAGTTTATGTCAGTGTGTATTTGAACTTGACAATTTATGACAGAAAAGACTTAACAAAGACTTTTTTGTCTCTGGAAATCAGGTAAGTGAAAAACAATATCTTCCTGTCATTGAATCCATGGGAATCTGTGGAAAAATGATTTTTCTCTCTCTAAAAATACATAGTTGAAATTATCCTAATAAATTATCAGTAGGAGGAAAAGCATTCCTCTTATTAAGCAACCCACTTTCCTGAGTTCTTTAATAATTTACTAAAATTAATTAGCAGTTTGGTTATTCTGACATCTTGATGTATAACACAGCAAGATGAAATATGCAAAAGTTTTTTTCTGGACAACAGACATTTATTTCTGCTGAAAAAAATGAAAAATGTGTATTTCTTATGCCTACATCTCAGAAGTTTTCATCTGTGAAATAATTTGGTACTTTTCCAGTAGTTATATCTATCTTTGATATGAACTATGATATTCTAAGGTGGTAGTCTAATTTACCTTTCTAGTTTCATTAATTTTGAAATGTATATATGTAAATCACTTAATAAGTGAAAACGAATCAGACAGCATGATTGTTTTTGTGTACTTTATCATCAGTTCTTCATAGATATTGAATAGAAAATTTTCTATCAGTAGTTTGCATTATTTATATATGAGTAGCTGTAGGACTTACATGTATGTATTTACATGTCAAGAAGTAAGTCACAAATTAGAGAGAGTATGGGGATAGCTGAGGATAAAACATAATTTTGTGATTACATGATTGTGTTGAATAACAGATGTCTGATCAGGTCTGACAGCTGTTAGACTTACTAGAAGAAACAATTAGTTTTAGAATTATAACTACTGTTTTAGAGTTAATTGAAAGAGTTTCCAAAAAAAACCCCAAAGTTCAAAAGTTTCAGAAAGAATGCATATTTTCACATGAACATTATTAGAGAGAAAGAAATAAAAAATCTTGTTTTTATAAGATCAACTTTTTTTTTTTTTTTTTAGTTCATTATAACTTCTGGAGATAGTTCCTACCTAAATCATACTGTCTCAAGCTCAGTTTAGCAGTCTGTTTGTTTTTGCCTCTCAGAAAGCAATACCGTCTACCATGTACAACCTAATTTTCAGGAAGGACCTGAACCTCACCAGTATCTAAATATTATACCACCAGGGTTTGTGGAGTTGAGAGATTCCTACAAGAGCTCACGGGTGACCTGATTTGGACATCTTGTGGTGAAATTCAGCCAACTCTGCGTTGACATCCACATTGGTCCCTACACTCTTTATACCCTTCACAGTCAGTGAAAAGAAGCAAGTGTTCTTCAAATGTGATTCATCTCACCTTAAAATGAATGTTTAAAATGGACTAGATGAAGCAAATCCTTGAAGTGTCTATTGCTCTCCATAGGGAATCAAAAGTGACTACATTTGCTGATACATCTACACTCAGATAACTAAAGTTGAGCTGGAAGACCCTTCCTGATGCTTTGTTGCAATTCTGACATATTTGCAGTGACATCTGTACTGTACTTTACTATCTAGATGGTTTGATCTGGTAGTCAAACTCATCAAATTATTTTGGACTGAATTTAGTTTAGTATGAAATGTGACAGAGCAGGTACTTTAGTTTGTAGGGAACTGCCCTGGCCATTGTGGTCACTTTCACATCTCTTATTACAGCAAGAACTGAAGGAGCCAGGGAAAGAAAATATCAGTTTGGGATGAGTGGAAACTCCTTAATTCATTTTTGCTGTGAGTGGAAATGCATGGCTATACTGACTGTAAAACATATTATTTGTATATCTCACTAAAGTCTTTATGGTAGAAGACAGATAGTGGTAGCAAAATGTCATCAGCAGATTTGTCTAAAATTCCTGTCCTTACTACATAGAAGAACAAGGTTGGTTGCATCTGAAAATATAAGTAGAATACAAATTAGGTATTAAGTTTCTACACTTCAAGCAAGCAATATTTCCTTATAAGATTACATGATTGAAGTTCAGGGGAAAAGAATTCCCAAATTTTGTGATGTCCTCTTTCCGCTCTCTGACAAGATTTGTGTTATCAAGATTGATCTCTTTGCAAGCAGAAATTGTCTTAAGTAATTTCATTATGGAGGTGCAGATACAGGGAGTGTTGGGATTAAGACAACATTTAACACTGAAGGATCTGCTTGGTTGACAAAATTAACAGCTCCCTGTCAAGTCAGCAGTACCAATTAAGTACATTACCAAGTAAAAGGCTTTCAACTTGTTTTGCAGAAGCTACACATTTTAGTAAAGACAATGTACACAGGTACAAGGAAATCTATCCTTTTTATTTGACTGTAATTTACTTATTGTTGTTGTGAAGTATCACACTGCTCTTAGGAACAAAGTATAATGTTCCAAATTTAATGTAAATCATCTATGTCTAGTGAAAGAATATTTCACTTACTGATCCTGCAGTGGTACTAGCACTCATGCAACCGCATGTCCCCTCCTTTGGGCAAAGAATATAGACAGCTGAAAACTGACATACCAAATAGAAATTAAAAATAAAAATTATTAATTTTCAGCCCAGTGAACTTCTTCATCTTCCTAACTGCTGTTCAACCTGGTGAATATCACTGTGAGCACAGTATCTGTGTGGGCAGAAAGGAAACAGCGGAACATAAAGTTGGAGGCAGGAAGATGCACAGGTTAGCAGCAACAAAGACTTATATGTTCCTCATAAAGCTGTGACCTGAGCCAGACACCTATTCTGCTGTTTTCCTGGTATTGTACAAACATGGAGAACTCAATTTTGAAGCACTTATAACTTGCTACATTAAAGTAACAACATTGCTATGTTAAAGTCTCACTTTTGAATCAAGCGTTATCAGGTAAGAACCATTCTAGCTGCTCACCATCTGAGGCACTACCAGTATGCTGGCTTTTTAGTAAGACTAGCTGGTGCTTTACAGCAGCTCAGAATTTAAGTGCCAACCCTAGGTCTCCAGATACAAAAACAGAAGTGTGGGTCTTAAGGATGTGGCAAGAAGAGGAAGTTTTGAAAAGTCTGTTAAACTTTCATTACAGAGGATGGAAGGGTGTGAAAGTACATTAAAAGGCTAGGTTTCTTCAGGCTTCAGGCCAGGGTACAAGTCATTAACAGTTAGCAATCTGTGTTGTTAGACCCACTGTATTCATATAACCCTGTAATATGGTATTGGTTTTGCTACTGGCAGGCAGTAATCTTTGTGATGAGTTTGCAAGGTCTCAGAAGGGAGGGTTAGCTATAACAGCAATTTTTCTTATTTCTATGGCTAATCTGATTTACTTTTGTGAAATACAGGCCTGACATAAACAGAGGGCTTGGGAAATAACAGCCTGCCCTAACACTCCCACTCTGTCACTACCTAGATGAAGCTGCTGACCTTAGGGCTCAGGGAAGCAGCGGAAAGGAGAGCATAATATCGGGAAAAGAGGTAGAAGCTAAAAGTGTATGTTTAACAAATTTAATTGTGTTGTTATTATTACTGAAACTTCATAGATGTATTCTTTCACTTTCTGCAATAATTAGACTGTTAAGGTACCAATTATACTAACAACAAATTATTGACTTTATATATAAGGTATGTTTTCTTTTTTCTCATAAACAAGGCTTTAAGCATCAAACTATTTGTTCTCTGCTAGTTGCCTATGAATCCATAGTTTCCATGGAGGAAATGAATAGTACTTCAAAGCTGGAATGAAATGGTGAACTGCAAATAAGGTAGTTTGAAGAATGAAAAGAAAAGCATGATTTTGGATAGAATCTAAGTAAAGAGCTCACACACTGAACATCATGCACACTGTGAAGCAGATCATAGTGGACTTCTAGTGCAAAACTAGTTTTGTGATTATGTACTTAGAAGCCTTACTATAACTCTTTGCTCTAGGATGTTAAATTAAATGTTCATAGCCAACCTCAGTTATTGACACATCCAACATCTCATGCCTTGTCCTTGTATTCATGACAGTATTTTTTTAACATGGATACTTTCCATATAATATGTATCTATGATATAAACAGCAAAGATATTTTGTTAACTGAATACAGGTTATCTAGTGGACCATTTGGTATAAAACTATTGATATGAGGATCAATAAATTCTATAATAATTTTCCCATCTATCAGTCTTTCATCTATTACAAGGTTATATTGCTATTCCTTCAAGAGCTTACATGTAATGTTTATATTTTGATCTGTAGAACGTCATATGGAGACTCAGGTGTCTGTGCCATGTGCTAGGTACATAGCCATGTGTCAATGTACACAGGCTAAGAGTTATCACTTCCTTCTTCCAGAACTTCAGAAATGACCCCCAGCAGAATATTCTGAGGTAGTGTGGGAACACCTACAGTTCTGATGGTGCTGGCTTTAAATGATTACCAGTAGGGTAGTCTGCACCTAAATGCTCTTCAACTGAGGTAGCTAAAGGAGTTTAATCTTGGGAGATTAGATGGGGAAACAATCGCTTTAGAGACTAGGCCTCTACTCTTCCAGTCCCAGGGACCAGCATATGACAGAAGAGCTACCACAAGGAAGGAAAAAGGACAAAATGGCAGGGACAGATGTAGAAATTCATTGCTTCGTTTGCCATTTAAAGTTGTGATGGAAGAACTGAAGATAACAATTGCCAAAACACCTTGTGATGTTGAGTGGCTGAAAAACGTGGTCACAAGAATCATAGTTCTTTCTGTTAAATTTCCCCAATATGTTTGCTAACTTCTCAGTAGCAAACATTAAGCACTGAACCAGAATAAAGATGGTAAGATCAATTGTAGCTGTATTATTCACTCACGAATAGATGAGTTTCTTCATGCTCAGCTTTTCTTGCAACATGTATTCTTCTCTAGTGTTGTTAAGGCATATTGAACCAAAAGGGAAAAAAAGAAGAAAAAAAAAATCTCTTCAGGGCCCTTAACATTTATCGTAGCTAAGAAATTATCTCAGGAGGTCAAATGCATGCATATGGGGAGGCATAAGCTTGTTTTCCTTTTTTCATTATCATTGCTCAATTGTTCTACCTGATTTGAATGTAGGTTAAAGCCTTGACCTCAGAGAAAGCTAGATTGCAGTTTTATAATGCACATAGGAAAGGGCAGTTCCTAGATAGACTGCTATGGGAACAGTCAAAAAAGTCAGTGAAAATTCATGAAATCTCACACATTTCCCTGTTTTGTAAGAAGAAATATATTTTAATAAAGCATCTGCATGTTCTTGAAAGCAAGTGGATTGGTTCCAGGTTTTTCCCTCCTCCACAACTATATTTCCCTCGCTCCTGCCTATTTCTTTCTAGAGGATCCCTGCTCATTCATGACAGGAATCACAACCTCATAGTCTGTTGGGAAAACACTTAAGTGAGAACTGTTTAACTCTAGGAGACTCTGAATAAAAAAATTCTTGGCTACTAAGTCTGAGAATGGGCTTTCTCAAGTTAAGACCATATGTGATGTATGCAGAAGCTAATTTAAGGATAAAAAGCTTATGAAATAATTAAAAGACTGAGTGGCAAATTGAACAGACTCTTTCATCTATCATAATAGTTTCAAAATTTTGTAGTTTTGTGCTTTTCTAGAGACTTTTAACTTATAAATCCTGATATCATTCATTCTATGCTTTATTTAAAAATATTAATGTTTCAACAATCATAATTTTAAAGAAAGCTTTGAAGCATTAACTGAAAGTGTAAACATTCAGAAGATAACTCCCTCAAAATAATTTTCATTCTGGATATTCATTCTTTCAGTTAACTCATGCATTTCTAGCTAATGTCATTTTTTATTATTAACTTCTGTTTGTGTATGCCTTTAACTGTCAGTACTGCATTCCCCTCTGTCTTTAGGTATTTGTTCAAACACAGATTTTTACATGCATAGATACAACTTTTCTGTTTCTTGAATATAATCTTTATTAAACTGCCAGATTCTGTTATTTTCAACCTTGTTTTAGAAGCTAAAAGATATAAGACTGGAATAAGTTTTAATACAATAAAATCTATTGTGAGTCACAGACCACTTTTTTAAGTTACATTGCAGGAATGTCTGTTTTTTCTTTAAAGATATTGTGGATCTGGACATATTTGTTGTTGCTTTGCCCTCATGACTAGAGTTTCCTTTCTGTGGGAGAATTTTTAGAGCAGGCAGGTCACGCTGTGAACAATCCAAACATTCCAAGCACAGAGAACTTGTTGCTAGCACAACGATGAGAAGGCCGTTTGGGCAGTTGAGTAAGATAAGGAAGGGACTAGAAAAGGGAGGAAGCACAAGTTGTGGACATGGCTGAATTAAGATATCACCAAGGTTGGGAAACTTCAGCAGTACTTTTACACTGGGTCTATTGTGGGTGAAGAATTGTTACAAGTGGCGCGTGATTAGAGCAAACAAGCCAATAGCGAGTAAGCGGCGCGTGTACACATATGTGAACCAATTGTATTGCTTAAGAAAAAACATATGCCCACGGCAATAGAGTATATTAACTGAGCTATCTGAGCAATAAGGTGGCATTAACCTGATCATATTGCTCTGTGTGTTATTTCCGAAACTTCCGCGACAAGTGGCGCCCGAACATGGACCACTCTCAGATCGGTGTTGGGAGCGATGACTACCTGACGGAAAAACCGACAGACGGAGGGGGCGGAAAAGCGGCCAAAGGTGAGTGCTGCCCCGGCACTCGGGAAGACACTAGCTAGTGCAGAGTAACTAGTGAATCTCACTTTGGCCAAGCGCGCTTTGGCCAAGCGAGCGGCCGGGAGGAGATGGGGTCTACCCTCTCGAAGGACGGAGAGGCAGTAGTTAAGCTCCTCCAACATATGCTCTCTAAGAGAGGACTGAGTTACGAAGTACTGACCTTGAAGGCGCTCCTAGCATGGGCGCGGGATAAGGGACTAATTGAGACTGCTGGTGATCTTTTCCTTCACGAGACATGGTCAAAAATAGGGACTGTGCTCTGGGAGGAAATCAGCAGGGGATCCAAGGAGGTACAGAAATTTCCCACATTGTGGAAGCTGATATCAGAGACATTAAAAGAAATGCAAGCAGAGCACGCGGCTGCCGATGCGGCTTTCGCAGCCATGGCAACTACTCAGCAGAAAAAAGGGGGTTGCTCGGCTGCTTCATTTGTGTTCGGCTCAGTAATTCCACCGCCTCTGCGTAGTAGACATGGGGAAAGTAAAACCCTCCCGGGACCAGCGCCCGCGCCGGTGAACGACCTTAGGCGGGACGGCCGAGACAACGGTGATGAACCTAACGAGGGGAACTTTCTGCCGCCGCCAGATGATCCGGCAACACCTGAGGATGGCGGGGGGTGCAGGACGGAACGGGGTGCCGCTGCGTGTTTACCACCTCTACCTCCCTCGGAGTCAACCTCCCCTGAAAGCCCACGGGACGGGGAAAAACAGGGGGAACTAAGAGACCATCAGTTTTGGGAGTTGTTAAACAAGTTTGAGTCATTAGGAGTGCGGTTAACCACCACCCACTTACCTGCCCCTTTAACCCCTTCAGCTCCTCCTGCTTATCTGGACCTGGGGGTGGGGGGCGCGGGGGGCGCGGCCTCGGAGCCGGCTGGGTCGGGGGGCCGGTGGCGCGGTGATGGGGGGCAGGATGTGCTGTCGGTGGGCGGGTAGGACAGATGGGATGTGCGGAATCGGTGGAAAGGGGTAATCAAAGAGGCTGCGATGGAAGGGGTGTTTCTCGGGCCCTCAGCATACCCTGTATTTACTAACACCGTGCAGCAGAGACAATGGGAGCCGTTTGACTGGAAGCTGTTAAAGGAGATAAAACAGTCAGTGGTGCAGTATGGGCTTAGCTCACAGTTTACAAGGGCTTTAGTCGATCATGTTTTTGTCTCTAACCTGCTAACTCCTCATGATACAAAGCAGATAGTGCAGATGTTGTTAAAACCATCTCAAAAGCTGCTGTTTTGGAAGGAGTGGGAGGAATTGTGCGAGAGGGCTGCGGCCACTCCGCGTCAGCAGGGGGACATTTGGAGTGATGGCGTTTGTCTTCCCAAGTAACTGTTACGCATGATGGAGCCCTGCTTTCCTTGAGATGGCTGAACACCTGCCTGCCCATGGGAAGCAGTGAATGAATTCCTTCTTTTGCTTTGCTTGTGTGCGTGGCTTTTGCTTTGCCTATTAAACTGTCTTTATCTCAACCCAGGAGTTTCCTCACTTTTACTCTTCTGATTCTCCCCCTTCCCACTGGGCTGGGGGGAGTGAGCGAGCGGCTGTGTGGTGCTTAGTTGCTGACCGGGGCTAAACCATGACAGTCCTTTAATCAGCAGGCTTCTGTGCTTGCTATGGGGCTTGCCTGCCTTACTGTATATACATATACTGTATGCCTTGAAGTCTACCGCTTGTTAGTGATGGCTTTTTGCTTTTGCTGCTTGCTGTACTGCTGTACTGCTTACCATCTTACTCTGCTGTGCCTGGGAACATTTTGATAACAGCAATGGCCAGGTGCCTGGGCTGGCAGATGGCCAGGGCATTGCTGCTGTTTCTGTGCTCACAGAGGCACTGGAAGCTTTGGATCAACCGGTGCCCCAGAGGTTATGTTAGCAGTTGACATCGCTCGGGGAAAGCCTGAGGAAAAGGTGACAATGGCCTATCCATCAGGCTCCTGTATGATATTGTCTATGTTAATAGATACAGGTGCCGATGTTACAGTGATTTCTCAGGCTTATTGGTCTTCATATTGGCCTCTTATCCCCATAGCCACCAGCGTGGTGGGGGTGGGAGGCTCACAAAAAACTATGATGAGCTCCTCTGTGATCTCTTTTACCCTCTCTGACGGGGCTACAGCCACCGCGAAGCCATATGTGATGCAGATACCTGTTTCGTTGTTAGGCAGAGATTTGCTTTCTCAGTTGGGAGCTTGATTGGTAACTTCACCTTTTTAGGGGCGGTCACAGTCGAGCAGCCAGTGTTAAAGCTCACCTGGAACACTGGTACTCCTGTGTGGGTAGACCAGTGGCCGCTAAAGGAAGATAGGCTGCAAACTGTTCAAGCTTTAGTACAGGAACAGCTAGCTGCAGGTCATATTGTTTCATCCACGAGTCCGTGGAATACCCCTATATTTACCATTCAGAAAAAATCGGGAAAATGGCAATTATTGCACGATCTACGAGCTATAAATGCTGTCATGCGAGACATGGGGGCTTTACAGCCTGGGCTGCCTTCCCCTGCCATGATACCAAATGAATGGAACATGTTTATTGTAGACTTGAAAGATTGCTTTTTTACTATCCTGTTACATCCGGAGGATGCGGAAAAATTTGCTTTTACGGTTCCATCCATTAATAAAGGGGAACCAGCCAAGCGATTTCATTGGGTAGTATTACCACAGGGAATGAAAAATTCGCCTACTCCTCTTTGTCAAATGTTTGTTGCCTGGGCTTTGCAACCATTTCGAGAGCAGAATCCATTTTTATTGATCTATCACTATATGGATGTTATATTAGTGGCAGGACCTGATATGAAAATAGATGAAAAACTACAGGAGCTGACAGTTGAGAAAGCTGGCCTCAGGATAGCCCCAGAGAAGGTACAAAGGACCCCGCCATGGAATTATCTTGGTTGGATTATTACTCAAAGCTTAGTTAAGCCTCAGAAAGTAAAATTAACGACAGAGATTAAGAATTTGACCAATGTCCAAAAGTTAATGTGAGATATTCAGTGGGTACGATCAGTTGTAGGTATAACTAACGATGATCTAGAACCCCTGATGAGTCTGCTCAGTACGACTGTGAACGCCAGCGAGTCCAGAAAACTGTCCGAGAAGCAGAAAAATGCTCTCAATAAGATAGTCGAAAAAATTTTAACAGGCTTCACTCATCGCTGTGTAAGTGACGTGCCAGTACAGTTAGTTAGTTATCAACTCTGGTCACGATCGAAAACATATGTGCGCTGTGGTCGCACAACAGGTCAACTCAGGACTCAAATTGATAGAATGGATATTTTTGCCCTATCAACCCAAAACCACTGTGTGTACACGGGTAGAGATGATTGCAAACCTACTTATTAAGGGTCGGAGGAGAGTTATTGACCTGACTGGGCAGGAGCCACAGATCGTGTATGTACCAATTACCCAAGATTACCTTGATTGGCTAATGTATTCTTCTGAAATTTTACAGTATGCCTTAGCAGATTTTCCGGGACGAATTACCAATTCATATCCCACTTCTAAACTTTTACCGCTCTTACAAAATCAGACATTTGAGGAACGTCCACAAAGATCTGAATCCCCCGTTAACGGGCTGACTGTCTTTACTGATGCTGGTCGAAAATCAAAAAGGGCTGCAATAGCCTGGTGTCACGATGGGCTGTGGCACTCGCAATTATTAGAGGGGAACCCACAGGATTCCCTCCAAACACTGGAATTAAAAGCAGTTGTTTGGGCTTTTCAAAACTGGCATGATCAATCCCTTAATGTAGTATCTGATTCGTTGTATGTAGTTGGTACAGTTATGCGACTTGAACACTCTATGCTTCGAACACTTCGCAATTCAGTTTTGTATCAATTGCTGTTACAACTTTTGCATTTGTTAAATCAGAGACAACATCCGTATTTTGTGACCCATATCCGCAGTCATCAACCTGACTATGGCTTGGCCCTAGGTAACAATCGCGCTGATCGCCTAGTTGCGGCGAATTGGCCAAACAGACAGATTAATCTTTTTGAGCAAGCTCGAAATTCTCATAATTTTTTTCCATCAGTCGGCAAGAGTCTTGGCTAAACAGTTCAATTTGACTTTGTCGGACGCTAAAGGTATCGTCCACTCTTGTCCTGCTTGCCAAAGTCTGGGTTTGGGCCTGGGGCTAGGAGTCAATCCTCGCGGCTTACAGGCGCTGCAGCTGTGACAGATGGATGTCACGCATTTTGCAGAATTCGGTCAACAAAAGTATGTACACGTGTCAATTGACACTTACTCACATGCCATGTGGGCTACTGTGCAAACTGGGGAAACTGCGAGACGTCATCAAGCATATGTATGCTGCCATGGCAATTCTTGGAGTGCCCCAAGAAGTGAAAACAGATAACGGTCCGGCATACATTTCCCAGCGGTTTGATCATTTTTGTCAGCTTTGGGGCATTTGCCGCACCACTGGCATTCCGCACTCCCCTACGGGACAAGCCATTGTCAAATGGGCGCATGCCACACTCAAGTCGCTTTTGCATAAACAGAAAGGGGGGGAACAGGTACCCTGTGAGCGTCTTGCAAAAGCTCTGTATGTACTGAATTATCTACGACTAACGGGCAATCGTGAATCACCACCCATTGTAATTCGCCACACAACTTTAAAGTTGGGGGTACAAGCAATGCCTCCTGTGTGCGTCCAATATAAAGATTTAGCCACAGGTCAATGGAAAGGTCCCGTTGAAGTAAAAATGACTGGAAGAGGCTATGCTTGTGTTTTGACAGATCAGGGGCCGCGTTGGGTACCGGCCAGATGGATTAAGCCCTGGAAAGAGACTGACCAAGCGTTGAATGAGCCAGAGGACGTCGTCGGAGCTGGAGCGACCAGTTATTGTCTGTCCGGACTGTGGGACGTGTAAGCCGTGGACATTGACTCAATGCTATCAATGCGGTATATGGTTGTTTAGCAGAGATGAGGGTGCTGTGGAGTATTATTTTCTTTTTGACATGGTTAGGGCATGGCCTGGTATTCCCTCTTATCTGAAGGGAGGCCCCTGTAGCTTAGGGCGCTTAATGCTTTTAACACCAAATACCTCTATGATTTTGCAACATTATTTTTTCGGTCTAGACAATTTGTGGAAAGGCTGGGGGTTATCAGGATGGTTATTGTCGCTGCTCAAAACCGGACTATTGATTATATTAGTTGTAATAGTTGTGCTATTAATGGTACCATGTTTGCTCTCCCTCCTGCGGCGGTTGGTACTAAAGGCCGTCGAACAAGTTTGGATTGTTCAAACAGAAAAAGGGGGATTTGTGGGAGAATTTTTAGAGCAGGCAGGTCACCCTGTGAACAATCCAAACATTCCAAGCACAGAGAACTTGTTGCTAGCACAACGATGAGAAGGCCGTTTGGGCAGTTGAGTAAGATAAGGAAGGGAGTAGAAAAGGGAGGAAGCACAAGTTGTGGACATGGCTGAATTAAGATATCACCAAGGTTGGGAAACTTCAGCAGTACTTTTACACTGGGTCTATTGTGGGTGAAGAATTGTTACAAGCGGCACGTGATTAGAGCAAACAAGCCAATAGCAAGTAAGCGTGCGGCGCGTGTACACATATGTGAACCAATTGTATTGCTTAAGAAAAAACATATGCCCACGGCAATAGAGTATATTAACTGAGCTATCTGAGCAATAAGGTGGCATTAACCTGATCGTATTGGTCTGCGTGTTATTGTCCGAAACTTCCGCAACACCTTTCAGGTAATAAAAGATTATAAGTCTAGTAATAACAAGTAAAACTGCTGTTGTATATGACCTTTCCATTTTTTCCTACTAAGAAAAATTAATTCAGTTCAAGACTTTGGGGACTTAATTAGTCATAGGTCATGAGAAAATACCTGGTTAATTCAAAGATTACTATTTATAAGAGATTACAAAGGAGTTAGGATCTACTGTGTTCCTGTTATATGCTAATTAGCTTGAAATTATGATAACAGCAACCACATTTTAAATGGCTGCTAGAAAGTGTCATAGAAAAATTTATTTGCTAGTCATTTGTTAAGGAAAAGACATTATGTTCTCATGGAAAAGGAGGGTAAATAGTGAAAATAAACTATGTTTAACCCTCTATTTAGCAAAAAATCATGATGATATTGATTATAAACCTTAATAATATTGATTATAGCTCTTAAAAAAATTGTATTTGCTTTATGTGGCAAGGGGGAGCTGCAAGGGTGGCTTCTGTGAGAAGAGATCATGGGCTTCCCCTGTGTCATAGAATCACAGAATCACAGAATGGTTTAGGTTGGAAGGGACCTTTAGAGTTCATCTAGTCCAACCTCCCTGCAGTGAGCAGGTACATCCCCAACTAGATCAGGTTGCTCAGAGCTCTGTCCAGCCTGACCTTGAATGTCTCTAGGGATGGGGCTTCCACAACCTCTATGGGCAACCTGCTCCAGTGTTTCACCACCCTCACTGTAAAAAATTTTTTCCTTATATCCAGTCTAAATCTACCCTCTTTTAGTTTAAAACCCTTACCCCTTGTTCTGTCACAACAGGCCTTGCTAAAGAGATTGCCCCTATCTTTCTTATAGTCCCCCTTTAAGTACTGAAAGGCAGCAATAAGGTCTCCCCGCAGCCTTCTCTTCTCCAGGCTGAGAGAGCCAGCAGACAGAGCCAGACCTAGCTGGCTCCAAAACAGATCCACTGTTGGCCAAAGCTGAGCCCATCAGTGATGCTGGTGGTGATTCTGTGATAACATAGTTAAGAAATTGTAAAAAAACACTGTGCAGCAGCTGTGAGAGAGGATTGAGAAAACGTGAGAGAAACATCCCTACATACACCAAGGTCAGAGAAAAAGGAGAGAGAGGAGGTCGGCCATGCACCAGAACAGAGGTTCCCCTACAGCCCATGAAGATGACCATGGTGAAGCAGGTTGTCTTCCTGCAGCCCATGGAGGATCATGTCAGAGCAGATTTCCATCCTGCAGTCCATACAGAATGCCACACCAGAGCAGGTTGATGTGCCCCGAAAGAAACTGCAGTCCATAGAGACCTGATGCTGGAGCAGGTTCCTGGCAGGAGCTGGAATCTAGAGGTAGAGAGGAGCACATGCATGAGCAGGTTTTCTGGCAGAAACTATGGCCCATGGGTGACCCAAGCTGGAGCAGTCTGTTCCTGAAGGACTACACCCCTTGGAAAGGACTCATTCTGGAACCTGTGGAAAAGACCCATGTTGGAGCAGGAGGTTCTTGAAGGACTGTATCCTTTGGGGGGGACCCCACATTGGAACACGTGAAGAGCATGAATAAGAAGGAGCAGCAGAGGTGAAGTGTTATGAAGTGACTGTAACCCCAATAATATTTGGGAATACTCTTTTCTCAAATAAAGGCACTTCTCAATAAATACTGCTTTTGAAGAACAAAATTATCATTACCTTTGTGTTCAAACTTTCATCTCATCATTGAATTTTTATAGAATTTCTTTTAAATAATAATTTGAAATTAATATTTAATGTTGGCCTTAAGCAGATAATTGCAATACTAGAAACGTAGATGTGAAAATACAAAGAATTTCAATTTTGATCTTAATAAAGAACAAGGTCTCCAGCAAGATTACATTCCATCTGATATAAATGAGAATGATACTTAAAAGTGATACAGGAGAGTGAATAGCTAATTAGAACAATACTGAAGTGTATTGCAGTTCTCAGGATAGATCTGTTACTTTCTGGTCGAATCCTTACATAATTTTGTGAAGTAGAGAGTGAATAGTAGTGAGTTTAGCCCATATGTCATGACAAGCTCGTTAGACTTTCTCAGTTGGGCCCTGGCTGAGTGACTGTAAAGTGACACTTTAATGGAGAGACCTGTGGGGAAAACTGAAATTTATAAGCACATCTGAAAGGTTCATATAGCTGCACATTTTGTGCATCTTACTTACTAATAAAATTTTGCAAATAATCTACATTTATCAGATGCAGAACCTTCTAGAAACACCCATCATCCATGAATTCTTGGATATTCTGACTCCAGATACTAAGACTTAGTCATTGAGTTACAGGGAGTTCGTATTTGTTTCTAAGTGGCAATCAGAGTGGAAGGCATGCACTGAATCCAGAAAATCTAAGGTTACCTGTTTTATCACACTTTACCACAAAAAGGGCTAACAACAAGCACTGAATTATAGGATTTCAGCATTTTCAAATGGACTTGAACTAACACATTCATTTCTGATCCTTGATTGCAGCTCTGTTTTTGGGGTTTTTTTTGTTGGTTTGTTTGTTTGGCTTGGTTTTGGGTATTTTTTTTGTGATTAACTGTTTTTTATTTTGCAACAAATCACTATAATTTGCATTTTATACTTCTGAAATACTTTCTTAGTACTTGGGGTTCTGGATACATATAGTTTCTCCTTGAAGGAGTCCTCCAGTTGAATTATGAACCTCTAACAATTTACGTCATGACTAGAGAGAATTTTTCTATTTCTAGCTATTGATTCAAAATGGCTTAATGACAGAGATATAACAAACTCTGCAGGAACAGAACTAAATCTTCAGATTGTTAATGCAGTTGCCATTGCAATTATTGTTTCCAACATGATCAGCTACTTTGATTATTTTTTTAATAAACCAGAGAAAGAATAATTTCTTAATCTGCTGAAGACCCTCAGATACTTTCCACAGCATTTAAAAAAAAAATAATGTTTAAAGGTGTAATTGAAACTACAAATATTTTTGAATGATCAAATAATTTGACTTCCTCAGTTGTAAATCTTGCATATGAATAATATATTTGGGAGCTCATTGGTAGCCACAGTCTTTCTCCCTGACTTATAAAAATTGTTTGCTATTCACATTAGTATTAGGCATTCTGAGAAAGCATGAAAACATTGTCAAGAAACAACAGCAATGAAAAGTATTTTAAGAGAAAAAATACAGATAAGGCAGTGACTGCTGTAGAAATTTCAAAATAATATGTTACATATATGACAAACAGCAATTAATATGAACTTAACTACAGTGCTGGTAAGGAGTTCAGATTTCATTCAAATAATGCAAAAACATCCAAAGAGTTATTTGTATAGATACTAGACATAAATTTTTTTCCTTACAATAGGAATAGAATAAATGCAATCAGTCTGGGTATTGCCCAAAGCAGAGAACAGACAAAAAGGGATTTCAAAAGGCATATTTATAAAATTCTTTATTTCTTTCTTTAAAGTTGGACAGCTAAAAAAAACAAAAATACAGACAACACGCTACAAAACCATCTTCCTAAATTATTATACTAGAGAAGTAGTAATTTTTGAAGGTAGCATTTCTTTCTCTACATTAATTTAGTTAGATAAAGTCTGTTACATCAGTATTTTTTGCACAGCACCTCTTTCTTCTACTGGTGCATTCTCAGTCCTACAATTTTTTAGTTTCTCCAGATGACATTCATTTCACTTTACTGCAGATACTGACAGTTTGCTATAACCTGAAACGGTATCAAATGGAAAAATCCAAAGCAAACCAAACCAAAAAACACCACCAAACCATCAACAATATTGTCATTATTATATAAATACAAATAACAAGTACTTAGAAAGGTATTATCTTTTAGTATCATGTTGTAGCTTGAATTTCCAAAGACCGCAAGAAATGTGGGAACTCTAAAGTAAAAATGCACACATGACCAATAATGTATTAAGGCTATCTTGAAAAACACCTTCAAAACACCAGACACATAAAACATTAGATGACATGTCTTAAAAGGATGCGAATATGGATCTGAAGAAAAGTATGCTTTGATGGAAGATCAATGGATATATATGTTACCCTAGAAAATACGCAGTCCACAGCTGAACAGAGGTACACTGATGAGAAAACATACTTTGACACTCCACAGAATGGATATGTTATCAAATTAAACAGGAATCTTCTAGAGGAAAAATCAGTTTACCTGATATAGGCATCCTAAAATTTAACCATGTGGAAGAGTATCAAAGTTTACCATAACTGACAGCATAGGTGGAGATGCCTCCAGATGGTGTATACAAAACTATAGCAAACATCATTGGGCTGTGCTTGTGCCATACTTCAGAATCAAGTACGCAGAACTGATAAATCAGACATCATTACTGCACTGATATGTATTTAAGTGTTACTGCATTTTTATTAAAAGGAAATTAATCTCTGTTGCTTGTGTTTTATCCGATAACCTGCCCTTAAGGCTTTGTTATAATTTAACCTAGAATCCCATACTTCTGATGGAGAGAAATAAGTACTTTTATACTGTGATTCCTCTCGTCATAATGGCACCTGAGGTACTTGGATGAACTGTGCTTCTAAAAGAGCTTACATCTTTCCATTAACTCTAATGGTGGAAATCTACAGCAGGTTAGAGAAGTCTCTCCCAGAGTCTTTTGTGCTAAACAGTGTGTCTTTTGCCAGCTAATATTGTATTTCTGTTTTCCCAATCTGGGATAGATAGTTTCAAATTCCGTGGATTTCATTAGCAAAAGACACTAACAGAGTAGTGGTCATCATATATGAGTAAGAGCACAGATATTCATAATTTCATAACAACATGTTATGAAAATTATTATTTATACTAACTATTTCTTGATATTTTGTTACTAGGTATTTCTTCAATTGGTGCAGATTCTTGAATCTGTTTCTAAGAATAGAATAAGGACATAATCACAGAAATATTCGTTCTAGTCATCATATCTGTATAAGTATACATTAACAACCATATCAAATCAGGTCAAAATCTATCTGACCTGCATCCTGTCTTTGTTATTTCTCAGTAGTATACACCTGATAAAGACCATATATATATAGTGATATTGCCTCAACATACTTGTCCAGTGTGTAGCAGTGCCCAGCTTCTGATTCCTATACTTAAAATACCTTCTTTGCCAGGATACTTCAGAAACTTCAGAAGTTTTTTTTGTGACATCTGGTGAAAGCAAACAAACAAACAAACAAACAGAACCCAAACTCCAGTGGTTTATTACTTCAATTAAACAATCAGATTTTAATTTACCCTAACTACAGCACTTAGGAAGATTGTTTATAAATGTGGGCAACACAAATGAGTCTTTTCCATGCTGTTTCTAGCTGTCTGCAACCCTCACCTGGGTTCAGTTTATGTTGCACACATCCAAATACAGATATTGACAATTATCTCACTTGCAAACATTGTATTATCTAGAGTGCCGGTGAAGAGGCAAGACACATATACCACCCTCCTTGACTGACACACTTGTTTGCAACCTTACCTGTCAAAAAAGAAGAAAGATGGAAGGAAAAAGAAGCAGATTTATTTTACCCTGGATGACAAACAGGAATAAGTTGATGTGATGTGTCGCTGACAGAGCATTATATCCTCAGAAACATAAACACATTTATTAAGTTATATATGCTTGCAATAATTTTATTTTTGTTTAAGTCTCTCTTTCTTGTACCTGTGGCATATGTACCTTTGGTATTCCCTCAAATAATTTATTTTGCTGGTACTTTGACAGTTTATCTGAAATAAATGAAGTCAAATTTATAAGTGGTGTTTCAGGTGTTTTTATTTCTTAGGTTATTTATTAATGCAGGGTTTACTTCCACACATCATGAAGTAAGTTGCAAACTCTCAAAAGGCTTATGTTTTCTGTTGTTGCTTTTTTTTGCTCTTGTATTGAAATACCAGATCTCTTTAGTCCGTTGTATGAAACAACTGTTCCTCTTTAAGTAGTAGCACAAGGATTTCCTAGATCTAGGAATAGGTGTGGTTAAAGCAGATAAGAAACTGACTGTTAGATTGGACACTTAGATATTTACTAATTTCTTATTCTGTCTGTAAAGTAGCCATGTGGCTGTGATCTACAGCCCTTAATCAAGAATTTTTTTCACAGCACTCCAGTAGGAAGACCGTGGAAATTTCCCTACTAGTTCTATTTTGTGCCCTTTAATAAATGGCTCTGAGACAAGTATTTCTCATATTAATTTCTGTCTTTATATATATATATAGTTTACATATACACAGACATGCACATATATATAGATAGATAGATAGATACAGATATATATACACACATATTTATAAGCCCTGTATCCAAAAAGATCCCAGGCTGTCAGGCTACTAGTAATCCATGCAAAAGCTGCTGTGTTTCCTGTAGGGAAACAAACAAAAATATATCCCTCTGAAATGTGTGTTAAAGACATTTAAGGAATCTATACTGTGCAACATAAATTGAGGAATGGATCATATTCATCAGCATGGGAAGATTCCCACTGACTTCAATCAGTATTAAATAAAAAAAGAAATTCAGGATTTGAATGCACATATTGCTTTTATTAACTGCTTATTTTATAATTTTAAGAATTTAACACAAAATAATTTGAAAAAATGTTGCATATTTTCCTTGACTTCAGAAAATTTAGAAATCACATGAACAATTGTATTACATTCAAACCAATTTCAGAACATCATGGTGTAGGTTCTGCTGTCCACATCAAAGCTGATGAGTATCTTAAACTGTGTTATGCTGAAACCTACAAATCAGCTTAAAGGAGATGGTATTACCAATAAGTATAAAGAAGGCAATAGCCTTATAATCTTTATCTACAGGCATTAAGTTCCACCCAGGTCTTTTCACCAGCAACCCAGAGTTGAATATTTTGGGATCTCTCCCAAGGTTCATAGTATGCAAGCACCTTCCTGGAGTTATAGAAAAGATTTCAAAGACAAATATGCAGAGACTATTATGCATATGCATATTATAATGAAGAGAAAGATATCCTCTCCATTCATTTCTCATATCACTATCTATGAGTGATACTCATAAAATTACTATGAGTGACAAGGTTTTGCTTCTTGACAAAAGGTGCTCTGTCTACACTTTTAAGAAAATAGTTTTTCCATAATATCATAAGTAAATACTTAAGACCAGATCATTATCATATAAAACAAAATAGAAGAATGTATGGATAAAAAGTAGAAAATCAAACTGAACATAAGAATAAAAAAGACATCAGCAAGTATAAAGCATAAATTATAACAATAAAAACTGAGAAGTAACTGAAAGAGAAAAATATTCTGCAAAGAGAAACAAAAACAAAGGCTTAAGATTATGGAGGAAATTTAAAATAAAAAACAATGCAAAATAATAAACACATTGGATGGAATCTAATAGATAACAAGTGAGAAGAGTTATTAACAGGGAAAGTTTTTCTGATTTTTGCATCTTTGCTGGTTTAATCATCTGTTTTTATCTTATTTTTATGTTTAAAATGCAATGGGGCAATTCCATTTTCATATATGTTTTGAAACAGCCTAGTATCTTTGAGCAGCAATAACAGGAACAGATCTGCTTCCTTACATATAGTCCTTCTGTGATGTAATTTTGTAGCAGCTCTGTAGTGTAATAATTTAGGAGTAAGTCTATATACATTGAAATCCTTAAAAATTACACAAGAATTATCAGCACAAATAACTATCTAGAATTTGATAAAGACACAAAGGTTAATAATCCATCAAAACCCAGGTCAAGAGTCATCCATATTCTTTGAAAGAGAATCTTTTTAGTATCTCCATAGAATAATTACTGATTAGGCCAGCACTTTTCTGAGTGGGAAGATCACAGCTCACAGAGCCATTAATAGCATGCTCTGCACATCATGAATTTTCCCTAGAGGTCTTGTATCAAAGTGCTCAGCAAGCTTAACGATGCATAGTTTGAGATTTGATGAAATCATATCTTCAGCTGTTCTGGCTTCAGGTTGTATCAGAAAGAATACAAGTGAATGGATATTGCTTGTGCCTGATATGCCACATATGGAAAAAAGTGTTCTATATATGGTTATTCATGTAAATTTGTTAATGCAATGAAAGAAGACTAACATTAATATTTATAAAATTTGCTATCAACTCCCTGTTATGTTCACTTTAGCTTTGTACAACTTTCTACACTACGTAGAATTTTGCAGGGTTTAGATCAGATCCTTAACCTAGTAAACTGATGACATTACACTATATTGATGTAACTATTACCACTAATGCCAACTCAGTATCTGTTCTCTAACACTTGGATGCATTTTTTAAAGCATTGACAAAATCACTTAGCTACAAGTTTAATAGGCATCACTATGTTTTTCAGATTTGGTGGGAAAATATTTAGAAATATGAGTATGAAACTTGGCAACAAAAAAACTCTGACAACAAGTGTAGGTGGTTTCTTCACCGGTGGGAGGTTTGGGGCTGGTTTTTTTGTTGAGGGTATTTTTTTTCGGTGTGGAGAGGGGGATGTTAAGATTCTGCTGTAATTGCATTAGTTTTTCAATGAATTTATGCTTCTTTCCCCAAAATTTTTCTTGTTCCATGCACAACCTGTTGTACCACTTTCGTTTAAATTGCAAAACATGAAAATACTAATTTTAAGGAGGCTGTGTGGTAAACTTAAGTGTCTACTTAGATATCTTAAGATCACTTAGCCAGTTTACTGAGACAGTTATAAATTATGCAACCAAATTATTATCAAGTCCGTCCCAAACTAAGATATATTTGTACCATAGGGCTTTAGTATGGCTCAGAGCAAAGGAAGAATAAGGATACACCCAGACCTTGTACACATATCTTCACCTATATATATGATGGATGAGGCAGAATTCATATTTTGAGAATACTTAGCTTGGAGTATAGCAGTTAATCACTATGGGTAGGATTCATGTTGCCTAACTTCTGTCATCTAAAGTGTAGGTGTTGGGTCAAAGCTTGTTATTTAGACTTTGGGTATAATCAATGTGATGGACAAACATAAAGACATCACACAAATTTTGAGACAAAACTTAGTCCTCAGCTGAGAGTCCTTGTCATAGGGATGAAGACAATAAGCAGAACTAAATATACTACCTCACAAAACTCCCTGGAGGCTGAAGGGATCATCCTATGGCATATTCTGGCAACTGCTGCCTCTGTTGAGACTGTAGGGAATCATTCGGAGATGATGCACATGAGACTTATGGCTGATCCAAATGGGGTAGCAAACTGTAAGATGAGGAACCCTTCCACACAGAGAAAAGTCTCCTGTGAAATGTCAGAAAAAGAGGGTTATAGGGCTATAGCTCCCTGCAGGTATAATGAAAACCCCCATTTATATAATGTTTGTACATACTCCTTTTTCTTCTTTTTCTCCTCTTGTTCACTGTACTCAAGAACTATTGTGTTTATGGGGTTTTTTGTTTGTGAAAAATTCAGAGTTCTGTATTATTTTATCTGGATGGTACTAAATTTATTTGTCTTTTAAATAAAGATCAGCAGAGACATTTAAAAATTCTGCAACTTAAAGTATTTTCTAATTTATATTTTGGAAGTGGGAATTTAGCAATCTGAATTTTGACACACACCTAAAACAACGCTTGAATTTTATTTTCAAAGCACAGAGCAATGTACTTGAATGAAACTTTTATCCTCTGCAAGCCCTGGGCTAAAAATTCAAGTTGAATAACTTGAATTGTGTTGATATAAAGTTCCATTTATTTTTAGGAATAACACTCTCTTCGGGGCATTAAAATCTTGGCTGTGAAGGCAAATGCACCCTTATTTGATGTTGATAAAGACATACAAGTGTTTTTATTTTCTTAATGCATGGTGAAGCTTTTCTGGTTCAACAACAGTTCTGCTATCCTGAGGGACACAGCCAGAAGCATGCTGAACTACTAGAGCAGCACTAGGCTAAGTTTTAGTACTTGCAATGCATAGTGAAGGCTAGTCCCTCTTCTTTTTTTAAAGAGAACTAAAAAAGAAACAGCTTAGTCCTTTTGGATTTGTATGGATAAAAAAAAAAGGTTGACTAGAAAACACAGTATCTAACCCTTCAACAAAGAAAATAATGTGAAAAATTAAAACAAAAAAAAATTAATTGCTTAAAATGTAAACAAAAAATTCAATTTCAGAGTAGTTTTGTTCCAAAGACATTATAAAGTTAATTTCTAATACAATGAGTAATGGGGTTTTGAGACAAGTCATAAACAGACTTGGTTTACTCCCAGAACAGAAAAATGAATTTAAAATTAAATTCTAATTAACCAATATTTGGAAGATATTGCACTTGCTACTTCATTTATTTCAGGTTTTATTTATAATTAAGAGCGTACTTTCATAAAATTTAAAGATGCGTTAGAATGTAATGATAATTTTAATTTATATTTTACAGTCACCCAAGGATGACTATAGCAGATATTAGTGAATGGAGTATACAGATTATTTTTTCCTCTCCTCATTTTAAAGAAGTTAGAATATTGTGCTTAGGTAAAACTCATTTAAAATCATGTACACAGTGGCACAAAAATGAAAATTACATGCATAACATTGCAAAGACTAGCATTTTGAATCCTTGAAATGATGGATTATAATCCAACCAACTGAGTTTATAATTCAGGAAGTATATGAGGGAAGTTAAGTAAATTGTAGGTGTAGATAGAAGAATGGCTGCTAATTAGGAACATTTCATTTAAGTAAGAATTTGATTTTGTTCTTGACTGGTATTTTTCAGGCCAAGATAGTAATAAAAATCTAACACAGTTTCTCAACCCCATAGAATCAGAACAAACAGCTGACTTTGGTGATTGATGGCAACAGTTGCTGAATCTTAGGCTGGTTCAGTGGGTTTTATTGGAGCTTTTGGGGAGGCAAGAAACACCATTGTTCCCCTACAGCTCTGGAATGTTCAGATGGCAAACACATGGATTCTGAGACCACAAAAAAGACACAAGCTGAGGAAAATCTCTATTGAGCATCTGTGACTGCAAATCCACAGTACAAGGGTTTGCGGAAGGACATAAAGGTAAAAAAAATCCTTTGGTTGAAACACAGGTGACAGAGGCAGAATGACAAAATCTTTTTGAATAATATCAATATGGAGTATTGACCTTTTGTGTAGGATCTTCTTTAAGTCTTTTCCTGATCTTTTCCAAGGGCTATTTATGCTCTGTGTGTATAAACCAAGATTCATCTGACTTTACATTAGTTTTTAAAAAAACTGTAGATTAAGGTAGACAATGATGTCAGGATTAATTTGTGGGGGGAAAAAAAAAGGCACCTTGTGCCATTTGAAAAATCTTAGGGTATCCTAGTCATTTTCACAGTTCTGGCAGATCCAAGACACAAGACAAACTAGGGGAACCAAAGCTCTCCCAGCACATCAGCTATAGGTCTGATATTACCCAGTGTCCAAAATGACTTTACAAGCCTGTATTCAGGCATCTAAATCTAGGTCCAGATTTTACAGATGGTGAATGGGGAGAATCCATCCCTTCCAGAAAGTGATTTATCCCATATAACTTGGACACCTATTTTAGGTTGACATACATTTCTGGAGATGTCTATTTCTTTGTTAAGTGAAACTGGTTGACAAATTTAGACTAGAGATTTGATTCACCCCAGCACTGGACACCTTAGCATAGTTTTCTACCTACTTGCTGAAGTGTAAAATCTTATTCTACCCAATCTAGATAAGATAGTACCTCACCTTGAGGTCGAGGCCATTAAGACCTATTATATGCATTCAGTCCCTGACACCTGATGACAAACAGGAGCTTTTCTGAGTTGTTTATAGGATCCAGGAATGAGGACTTCTGTAGTCCTGCTGATCTCAACAAAATATAGAGGTTAATTTAGCTGACTGAAGATAGGAGTCTATTTATGAATACTACCCCAAACTTTACTAACTGTATTGATTGATTTGCATTAGCTACAATGAGTATTTAAATATGTGATTCACATGTAGATATGTCTATTGTAGATACTTAAATAGGGATATCTAAAAATAGATCTGAACTTCACTGTAAATTCTGAACAGATTATTTGTTTGCTTATTTTACAAAAAAACCCCAAAGGTTATTCCCTTTGATGTGGATGAGGAACTAAATCTAAGTTCTGGTTCTCACAACTCTTAGGTGTTACATGAACTCTACGTGAGTGTCATGGTTTAACCTCAGTCAGCAATCAAGCACCACGCAGTCGCTCGCTCACTCCCCCCTGGTGGGATGGGGAAGAGAATCAGAAGAGTAAAAGTGAGGAAACTCCTGGGTTGAGATAAAGACAGTTTAATAGGCAAAGTAAAAGCCATGTGCGCAAGCAAAGCAAAAGAAGGAATTCATTCACTACTTCCCATCGGCAGGCAGGTGTTCAACCATCCCCAGGAAAGCAGGGCTCCATCACGCGTAATAGTTACTTGGGAAGACAAACGCCATCACTCCAAATGTGCCCCCACTTCCGTCTTCTTCCCCCAGCTTTATATGCTGAGCATGATGTCATATGGTATGGAATATCCCTTTGGTCAGTTTGGGTCAGCTGTCGCGGCTGTGTCCCCTCCCAGCTTCTTGTGCACCCAGCAGAGCATGGGAAGCTGAAAAAGTCCTTGACTCGTGTAAGCACTACTTAGCAACAACTGAAACATCTCCACATTATCAGCACTGTTTTCAGCATAAATCCAAAACATAGCCCCATACTAGCTACTATTAAAAAAAAAAAAAAAAAAAAATTAACTCTATCCCAGCTGAAACCAGGACAGTGAGCTTTATCTTTTTGTCAGGTTCTGCAAAACATATAGAACTCCAACTTTTGATTCAGATAGCGAGGAAAGTAAAGCGCAATTTTTTCTAATAGCAACACTTCTACATTAGGTCTAGATGCTGAGTGAAACAGTTTTCCATTCAACAGATTCTAAAATTCATCTGCAGGTTACAAAACCAAGACCTAGCCAATGCATTTAGAGTAAATTGAACCACCAGCTGCTCCAGAAGTAGTCATGTGCCAGTGGCTTTTCCTATTTGGCAAGACAAATTCAAGTCTACTCTAGAATATTTAGAGTAGAGGTTCACACCTAAAGTCCAAATAATATCATACTACTTGTCTTAGAGTCACCAACATTACAATGACCATTGGAAGAAACTTCCTCCTCCGATCTTATGATACCAGCTCTTTTTCTGTGTCCTGTTCATGAGACTGTGAAACCCTCAAGACTCTCTTGATACAGTGGAAAGCATGCTGGGAAATGAAACATTTGTTAAGTTTTCTCAGGGTTTACAGATTTGTCAGTAAGATAAGCAATGATCCGTTTTTTTCTGTTCATCTTAAATCCCACTTGGTTGATGCCAGAATAAGATTAAAATGCATACAAAAACATTTATTCATAACATGAAAAATCAACAACACAGAAATTTAAATAAAAAAAAAAACACACACAAAAAAAAAAAAAACCCAAACAAAACAAAAACCCAAAAGTGATGCACTTAAAGAGTAAATATGCACAGCTGCATAGCTTCACAACTTAAATTAAGATTACTTCAGGAAGATTTTATTTATCTTATCTACCTAGTTTACCATAGTTCTCCTGTTAAGGTGATACTAAAAGTTTCAGAATTTTCTGTATATCTTATGAACAGTTTGGACCTGATCAGCAGATTCCACATCTGACCTTGCCTATAAGAGCAACAGAACTCCAAGAGTAACACTTGCTGCATGAAGACATGCATGAGATATGCATTAAAATAGATAATTTTTTAAATTTTCTAGATCTTAAATGTTTCAGGTGTACAGAAAGGTTTAACCCCTCATTCAAACTCATCCCATTTCTTCTTTATCCAGAAGATAATTGATTTTGACAAGCTTGACATGTGGGCCCTTGTGAACCTCATGAAGTTGTGTGGCCAGCAGGTCAAGGCAGGTTATCCTCCTCCTCTACTCTGCCCTAGTGAGGCCACATCTGGACTACTGTGTTCAGTTCTTGACTCCCCAGTTCAAGAAGAACAAGGAACTACTGGAGAGAGTTCAGCAGAGAGCTACTAAGATGATCAGGGGACTGGAGCATCTCTCTTACAAGGAAAGACTGAAAGACCTGGGTTTGTTTAGCCTGGAGAAGAGAGGACTGAGGGGGGAACTTATGAATGCTTATAAATATCTAAAGGGTGGGGCCAGACTCTTTTCAGTGGTGCCCAATGACAAGACAAGGGGCAATGGGCATGAATTGGAACACAGGAAGTTCCACTCAAATATGAGGAAAATATTCTTTACTGTGAGGGTGACAGAGCACTGGAAGAGGCTGCCCAGAGAGGTTGTGGAGTCTCTTTCTCTGGATATAGTCCAAACCCGCCTGGATGCAGTCCTGTACATCCTGCTAGGTGTACCTGCTCAAGCAGGGGGGTTGGACGAGATGATCTCCAGGGGTCCCTTCCAACACCTACTACTCTGTGATTTGGTGAAGTTCAAAAGACCAAGCACAAGGTTCTGCGCCTGGGTCAGGGAAATTCCCAGTACTGATACAGGCTGGGGGATGAATGGATTGAGAGCAGCCCTGCAGAGAAAGACTTGGGGATACTGCTGGGTGAAAAATTGGACATGACCCAGCAATGTGCGCTTGCAGCCCAGAAAGCCAATCATATCCTGGGCTGCATGAAAAGAAACATGGCCAGCAGGTTGAGGGAGGTGATTCTGCCCCTCTGCTCTGCTCTGCTGAGACCTCACCTGGAGTCTGTGTCTGGCTCTGGAGTCCTCAGTACAGAAAAGACATGGACCTGTTGGAGCGGGTCCAGAGGAGGGCCACAAAAATGATCAGAGGGCTGGAACACCTCTCCTATGAAGAAAGGCTGAGAGAGTTGGGGTTAGTCAACCAGGAGAAGAGAAGGCTCCTCCTCCTGTGGCCTTTCAGTACATAAAGGGGGCTTATAAGAAAGACAGAGGGAGACCTTTTGCCAGGGCCTGTAGTGACAGGACAAGGGTCAACAGTTTTAAACTGAAAGAAAGTAGGTTTAGATTGGATGTAAGGAGGACATTTTTTACAATGAGGGTGGTGAGACAGTGGAACAGGTTTCCCAGAGAAGCTGTGGATACCACACCACTGAAAATGTTCAAGGTCAGGTTGGACAGGTCTTTGAGCAACCTAATCTAGTTAAAGATATCCCTGCCCATGGCAGGGGGTTGGACTAGCTGATCTTGGAAGGTTCCTTCCAACACAAACCATTCTATAATTCTATGATTCAATGATAATCTTGTCACTCACTTGATTGAAATTAAAGGATTTTCCCCTTTCTTAGTTATGAAAATATCTTTTTGTTACATTAAACATTGCCTAAGTATTCAATGGTGTTTTAGATGTACCCATGACATTCACAGATAGTTAACAGGTATGATGAAGGATCTCCAGGAGGCAATTTGGATGCAGCAGAAGCCTGATACTCAGTAGACGAATACTCAGAGGTTTTTACAGTTGCTCTAAAAGCAAAGTTTAAGCACTAGAAGTCATCTCCTGCATTTAACGTTACAACCATTTTCCTCAAAGACACATAAAAACTCTCCTTCTCTTGCTGTTTTTTTATATAGTCTAGTTTAGGATAGTTTTTGTTGTTGTTCTTGGTTTTTTTTTTGTTTGTTTGTTTTTTTTCTTATATCCTATATCAGCATAGTTATTAAAACTAAGTTAGAAAACACTGAAAACTGTATGACATTCATTGCTGACTTGCATGTTAGATGTTACAATAATTTATCATACTAATGTGGAAATTGATTTAGGCTGTGACCCACAATTTCTTTCTCTTAGGCACATCATTAAGCCATGTTCAATGAGTGAACCTTGGAATGTCTTTCAATAGCAATTTGTGGAAGCTATATATACCTACTGAAAACTACCTTTCTTTCCTTACTTGCTTTTTGCACCTCTTAAAAGCAGCCCACAGACCTCTTACTGGTATAAGGAGAACAGGTGGAAATTTGTAATTGCATAAAAAAAAAAGCATTTTGGTTTAGGATATTTTAAGATATTTTAAAATAGTGCTCAGTAGGCATCTAAAATGTACATACCAACCTAGTTTACACAGAATAAATTGGATTCTGAATTGCCATTATGTATTTGCAGGTTTGTATGTATATTTAGCAACACATCCACAGTGTTACCACTGCTTATTAGTGTCACTTTGGACACTAATAACTGTCACACCAAATGACAGTTTGGATTGCAGTATTTTCAAAAGAGGAAAATGTTTCTTGGATTAAACTTGGGAATGAATGTTAAGTTGATTTTGAGGCCTTCTTCATAGAACTACATGTAAAATCACTGGGATGCAGCTGGGAGATTTTCAGCCAAAATGTCAGGCAGAAAGCCTGGAAAAAGGCCAATTGAAGGACAGGCCATTCCTCTGGTATCGGCAACAGTCTTGTCTCTGCTGCCTCACTCTAAACAAACCACAGTGCAAATTATAAGAGAAGTTAGTACAAATACACTTTACACCCAGCCAGTGCCTTGCTTGATATTTCTACTGGATGGACAATGAGGCAGAGCAATGATGTGAGTAGACCTCATCACCTTCCCAACCACCTCATCTCTTCTCCTGCTGTTGTTTCTTCATATCATACTAAGGATATCTGTGTTCATGCAAAATATTTCTTATTCATAACATTATCTAAAGTCTTTTCAGTCTCATGGGTTTGTTTGTATTGATTTCATTGGACTCTGGATCACAGCATCGGTGTTCTGATATGCAGTGAATTAGTAATTAGAGGTATAGTTTTATACTTAAGACTAAGTCTGTAAGTTTTTTCAGTCACAAACTCTAATGGTACCTGGGGAAGTCTTAGGTTATCAGTCAAATCCTATTATGAAATATTAGGTGACATATTTAGTTGTCAGAATTAGTAGATGACCAGGTTATATGTTGCCAATAATTTATCTGAAGTGTAACTGATTACAGTTGCTACTGATTCTGGTGTTTGTGAAATCACTTAGTCATTCACTAGTTACTCCATCTGATCATGTAAAGTATATGTCTACCTTTATCAAATTTACTGAGTGAAATTATAGAAATGATCACTAATAAATTGGAAAAGGAAAATAAAAAAACCTTTTCATGTGTGTAAATATGCAATTTGTCAGATATTTCTGGAATTTCACTTTCAATAAACAGCAGTAACAAAATGTTTGTGCATGCTGATGAAAAGATTTGATAGTTAAACCTGAATAAGACTCTGTCTACATACAACAGATTTGAATTTTACAAGAAAGAAAACAGTTCTATCAAGATTTTTTTTGCTGTTTCAGAGTTCTGTTTGCAAGCTTTGGTCCTAAAGGGTCACAGCTGAAACCACTGAATTTTGAATATAACAGTTTTTAATCAGAACTATATTTTTACTTAGGAAAAATATAAAGGGGCAGGATTATGTACATTATAGCTAGTTTTGTGGAATTAGTGTCCTTGCCTCCAGCTACTCCTGTGTAGGAAGTTCATTGACTGTTTGTGGGTTGACTACTTTGGCCTTGGAGTGACAAAATGAATGTTAGCAAAATCCAGCTCACTTTATGAGGAATACACACATAAATCACAAACCAACAAACAAACTGTGTATGTACACACACACATATGTGTTATATATATATATATAATATGCTATATATAATATTTATGTAAAATAAGATATAACAGATGGACAGAGATTATATTAGATACAGATATGGATACAGATATAGATATAGACATCCTTTCTGTGTATATATATTTTATGAAAGTAATACACTATATGTAGAGAGTGATAATTACTTTAATCTGAGAAATACATATAAGATAACAAAGCGAGATTAAAAGTTTTTTTTTTTTAAAAAAAAGGAAAAAAAAATAAAGGAAAAAATATATGAGTTCATAGGCTAACCAGAAAATAAGACAAATAATGATGCATTACCTTGTTGGATTTTTTATTATTTGAAAGCCAATTTACCTGTAAATCGATAGCATTTTATTTCCATATTTATTATTTCACATGCACTACAGGACTGAAGCAGCAAAACTGTCACCTAAACAGCATACTATTAAAATGTGAAACCATTTCTAGAAAGCTGTGTATGCTATGTCCAAGCACAGTCAACTTGCATTAGCTTAGTAAATCTGTACTGCATCACTGAACATTAGCTTTATTTCATCCATTATGGTGCAGAGATTGCTTATTTTGTTCCCAGGGCTCTTTTATATGAAAAAGCAATAATACTGTCTGCCAAAATGGTCTTGCCCTGTCAGAATAGTTTTAATTGAGCTGAGCCATAGGACCCTGCCCAGTGCTATTACAGGAGCAGAGAACCATTTGGTGAATAGCACTCTATGAGATTATAGCTGTTAAGAGTATAATGGACAGTTACTTTAATATCCTACCCAACTAGGACACTATAAACATGTCCATAGGTGGTCATTTTACCTAGTTATTCCATTTCCTAAAACAGTGTGGGACTGATGCCTTGTGTCTATCTTTTATGTGAAAATTACTGCTTGTATTGGCAACAAGTGTTACCCATTCTGTGGTCATGGAAAGGAGATAGAAGAGGTCATCTTTAGAAAGCAAACATTTACTGCTTGAATTCTTTGTACTTCTTTCAAGCAACTATAGTACCCAAGTAGAATAAAAACTAATGCAATTTAAGTATTTTATACATTTCTTCCAATGAAAATATATTAATTATTCAATGGAAAAACTAGTTGATAAGGAAAATATTTTATTTTCAAGCTTATGAGAGCTGATTGTAAATAATGACAAATATAAACAGGTGTAAATAGTCACCTGATAATTTACTTTTTCAACTGTTTTATTTGTGGGGTTCTGTTATTTAAACATATATCACTTAATTTAAATAATTCCTTTTTAGTTTCAAACTGATTTACAAACTAGATAGCGTAACAGCTGAGCAGCATGCCTGGAAAGAAACCAAACAACAACTAAATAATTCCCAGCAAGCTTATGTAAGTTTGTGTATGAAAAAAAATCATGAGTCATCAAAATGGAATTAGAAATGGAAGTTCTTTCCCCAGCTGTTGAACACAGGACATAAATAGAAGCCCCCTTCATTTCATATCTCTGACAGACCATTAGAGATCAAATAGATAGATATGATGATTTCTTCTGATGCTGATGATGATTTGTGCAATCCTGTTAATTCAGTTTAATGAGTTTATCTATGTCAAGCAGCAAACTGCTGTGAATGTGGGGCTCATTGTACTTCCATTCTGTATAGACAACTTAATGTGTTTGCCCAGCACTAAAGACATGCTGAAGAATCATCAGTTTGCAAGACAATGGCATTGGGGAGAACAGAACATGGAGTTATTTTTTCAGAGTCAAAACCAAAAAATATAAAAGACAGGTTTAGACAGGATGCGACAGCCTTTAGAAATTATTGCAGGTCAGGTGAACACTCCCCAACACACTCTTTATAGTCAGTGGAGAGAAAAACAGAGCTAAAAGACACAATTTGTCTAATGTTTTTTACTTCCTGTAAGAATAAGACAAATCACTATCCAGAAGTGCCTACTTCTTTTGAAACGATTTTGACTTATATTCTCAAAGTACCCTCAAACTTAAACAACAAACTGAAGATAGATACACTTTTTATCTTCTTTAGGTAATTTTGTACAAGTTAAAAAAAAAAGAGTGTTTGTAGGAGTCCTTTCATGAGATTTATACCACTCCATGTACCTAAAGTACAAATCCCAGTCTTTACAATGTATGAACATTGTGAGAAAATCATTTATGCTTAGGGCATCTTTACTTATTTCTCCAGGAAGGGCTAATAGGCATGGGCTGTTTTCTGGAAAGTACTGTTCTGGTAGCCTTGTTAGACTTGGAAAAAACCCTAAAATTCAGATTGTCTGCAATGAAGATAAACACAGGTACTAAATGAGCATTCATCCAAATAAATTATACTATAACAATGACACTTTATCTCATGAACCAAAAAGACAGCCACCTCTTCATAAGCAACAGGACTAGTACCAGAAATTTGCCCAGTACATAATGTTATAGATTAAATAGAAGTTAACATCTCATTTAGAACTCATAGCTCCCCGAAGGGCAAATCTACAACGAAATCTAAACCTATAATTAATCAATAATTTTCACTCCTACCATGCTTTTCTTTTCCAAGCCATAAATCTTTCCACCTTCAAAGAACAATAGAAACTGGTAGAGGTCAGTTGTTGGTTTTATGTACATCATAATGTTAGGGGAAATTACTGTAGTATTCTACTTTTCAAATACACAAATGTGAGTATTTTAAATATACTTTTGGAAAGTCACAAAATAAAGAAACATTTAAAAAAATAAAAATTGGAGATTTCTATTTCTCTAGTGCTTGTGAGAAGCTCTGGAAGACCATGTCTCTAGTAGTCTACCTCTTCACCTGTTGAAGTGGCATGAAGCAAGCAGTTTGCTCTAATGCTTCCTGGCCCCTGGAGAAGGCAGTCCTGTGACACTGACTTCCCCCACTCTGCCCCCACTCTTCCCTTCTCATTTTTTCTGTGTGCTGAGTATCATGGTCTTCTAATCCTCAGATAATCAAGTGAGCTAACTGCTCTGTTAGAACAGTAAACTCCCCCCCGCCCTGCCCCTTGTCTGCCTCTTTTCTTGTCTTCCCTTTCTCTTCCCCTTTTTGTCTCTTCCTCCTTCCCTTCATCCCTTCCTTCTTTCCTCACTTTCTCTCTCTTTCTAGTTATTTTTCTTAGGGCTAACAAGGGATCAGCTGCATGCCAGAGCTAGTGTGCAGGGTTATGTAGAAATCTCTCTCATAGAATAGCACTGTTGCCACTGCAACAGAAGATCAAAAACTCAGTGGCAGCAGGATATTTGACTGACCTCTCAGTCTCAGGGACTTTTGCCCTGACAGGACTAGTCCTGACCCTTGCAACTGTAGGGGCTGGGCTTGTAGGCTTTACACATGTATAACACATTAGGCCTGGAATGACCTACAAGAGCACTTGTTATCCCTATAGGAAACTTCTAAGATGAAATCAAGCAATGTTAAGTCACTGTCAGAAAGAGTATGTGAAACATATTTTTAATCACTTTTTCATTACCAGGGAACCTGTAGATTCTGGTTGAACATCTCTGTAGGGAGAGAAGGCATATCACTCTAGGTCAAAAGTCAAATGCCAGCGGAATGGGGGAAATTATTTAAGACATTGTGTACCAGCTATTTTGTCTGCCTCTTTTTATCCAAGCTCCATCAACCTCTTCCAGCTGCCCTTACACTAGAAATGGATCCCTAGAAACTTAATTGCTGCAGGACTCTACTTGCTAGTCTTAATCAAAAGAAAATTTGGCTGATGTAGGGCAGGTGTTGTTAAATAGTGTATTGCGAGTTAATTTATCATCAGTGCAGAACTTGAAATGTGTTTCAAATAGCAATACAAACACCCAAGATATTGAAATTCCATTTTTTTTCAGCTGTCTTAGCTAAATTATCATGTATTTTACAAGCCAGCATTCTTGGGGGAAAGGGTTGTGTTTTCCTCATAAATTAAATATGCAAATGGACTCAGTCAGCAATATTTGAATTGTAGTGACAGCATATTTTTTTTGTTTTGTCTCCTATCAGTAAAAGCAAGAAAAAATACATGATACATTCTATAATAATACTTTGTAACATTCTTCTCCATAACTTTCACATTATCAAATTAAAATAATTTTCTCATTTTCATTGTTTTAATAACTTCTGTTTCAATTTTCAAACCACAATGGAAATTAAAGGAAAATAAAGGAAGCATCATTACAAGAGTTGATTACATATTGTACCAGGGACTTCACTGAAAGAAAATTAATATAAAAGAAGCTGTTATGTTGTCAGACCTGGCACAGACAAATAGCATGCAGATATTGTGGACCTAAGATTTTTTGAAAAGTAAAAATATCTTCTTTTCTTCTTGAAAGAAGAAATTGTTGCAGTCTTGGGTATCACTGAATGACAGCAGTTGGAAAATATAAGTAAAAGTACATAGAAGGCCATTTCTTTGCAGCAGAATAAAGGAATGAAATTTAAAAAGAAGCTTGGAAAAGTTTGGCATCAGTTGCTTCCATACATCATAATAATGAGTAGTACTACACAATACAAGAAAACTAGCATATTCAGTTTCAGGTAATTAACTTTGAGTGAATTAAGAAAGCTAATGAGCAAAGTGCAATGCACTAAACTAAACAAATTGGAAGAATTCTGGAAAATATTCAAAACGGCACCTTGAAAGACGAAGTCTATAGGAAGTACATATGAGTCAATATGAAAGTACAAAAGATTATATGAATTATTAAGGATTAAAAGGAAAGTGAAGCTGGAGAGGAAGAAGTAAAAACGCAAAGTAAAAAAGTTCAGGATCAATGAACATAGCCCTTGATAAGAGCTTATAAATTAAAAAGACAGTCATAATTATTCTTATTTGCAACCTGTAAAATTCCTGTAATTATGGTTTGCTCTAAAACTCACTGTGGCCAGCTGAAGTTTTGTAATGAGTGGGTCGATGACAGAGAGAGAGAAATTTTCCTTTCTTATTGATTGCCAAGGGTATGTAACACTTCAATAGTACTTGCACAACAGACTTCAAAACTTGCACAACTTCTCAAAAGTGACAAACAATGAGGTTCAAGCCTTCTCAAAACAAGAAAACAATGTCTGTGCTTTTGTAGATGATGCAATCATTAAAGTTTGGTGCAATCGTTTTAAAAGAATTAAAAAAATACCCCATGAAAACAAGGCTTTAAAACTTTTAATGGAACAATGTGTTGATCAAGTTAAGTGTGAGATGTAGACATAAGATATAGGTAGAGATAGAGGAATTGTGGCACTAGTAAGGCCACTACACTACATTACAGATTAAGTGATAGCTTTAAATTGAACCTTTTTGGGGAAAAAATATTTTTGATTGGCAATAACATCTCGTATATTATTTGGGTATTTGTGGTATAAAAATAGAGTTGTTTTAAATAACAGATTTAAAAAAAAAAAAAGAATTAACAACAATATAGTGGTTAACTGTTAAGACTGAATTGGCTCTCAGTGAGCCACAGATAACAGATATTTTATTTCATATACTTGATATAGGTTACTGTGGCTCCGTACAGATGATGCTTTACCTTGTGAATTAAAAGGAATAAGTTATTTTCTTTTTTTTTCCCCCAGCACCTTGTATTAAAGAAGTGATCATTTATTCTTGTTAAAAACGTATCTATGAGTAGTGACTGGTTCGTTACCAAATGTCCCTGGGGTCCCTTAGCATGCAAGCAGTTTTTAATCAGATCTTCCCACTAATTTAAGTGATAAGTTTAAGAATTGATGGTACAAAAAAAAGCTCTTAGTTGTATTGTATCTCCAAGTATAACCACCATCTATAAACCATACCATTCTTTTATGGCAAGCACACAGCAAGTAAGTAAAGATGTACAAACATCTGTCAAACCCATTGCTTTCCATGGCAGTATTGGGTTTTTTGGTTTTTCATATTGCTGTACTGAGAAATTCAGCTTATCAGCTGATTTTGCTGGTGTCTGGCTCCAGGCTGAGAAAAGGAAAATTTAAGCTGAAATCAAATTGATTTGTGCATGGTAAGAAATAGTCTTGATACCAGAATATTTTAAAAATGTCTTGTCTTCTCCCTGTGTTTCAATTCCAAATTTCTTTTATCCTCACTGATTTTAATTGAAGCTATTTTTATTCAAAACAAAACCAAATAGGATAATCAGTTTTATCAGATGTACAGCTTCTGTAATTACTTTGGAAAAACTCAAATTATCTGCAGGAAGAACAGGGCAGAAGGAAGAGTGGAAGAAAGGAAAATGGAGCACTGTGCCAAATAAAATGAGTAAAGATGGTAGATGATGCATAATTTTAGTTGTTGGGTCCTTGATCTCCAGCTGAAAAACCTTATGCTGACATTATTAGGTTTTTAATCACATTAGGTTAAGATTGTTGAAAATGGCTTGACATCATTGTATTTTATTTTGACATTTTCAGATTTAATTATGTGTTAATTAATTTGGAGTATATTCTACCAGACATTTGTTCCCAACATCTTCCAGATTCCTGTGGACCTCAAATCATGGGGAAAGAAACAATTAAAATCATGTTGGAACATCTCTTATCATTGGAAATCAATTAAAACCAATGTTTTATAATACAATTGTAAAATGAATAGCCATGTACTTATGAAGTCTCTTTGTGTGAGTTTGTGACTATTCATTTACAATAAATTATTGGGAACTTCTTACAGATAATATTTAATAAAAGTATAGGAAAAAAGGTTTCTTATTTAAATACACACACATGAGAAATTGACTTTAAAATAATCAAATATGAATAATAGTTTTACATAATGCCTTGAAGGGTTAACTTGCAATGCATTTCTAAAATATTAAATCTGTGTGTTTTATGGATTTGTGTAAATACATGTGTAAGCAACTTGTAAATATTCTTCTTTGAAAGGAGTGCATGCTTTCAAGAAACGTAACCACCTACAGATTATTGTAACCCAAATTAGAATTGACTGTAAACTCCAAGCCTTTCTAAAAATAGCCTGTTAGCCCTTCTGTTAGTAAAAAAATGAATCTCAGACAATGTAAAAAACTGCATGTTATGATTAGATTAGTAAAATACATGACAGAATAAACAAAAAGGAATTTTTTTAGTTCTAGTTATATAACTCAAACTCTACTTTCATATGTAAAGAATGAAAGAAAAATATCGGCTGTGATGGAAAATCAAGAGCTTTGAGATGTCATTGTGAATGAATTGTATAAAGAAGGTAGAGAAGAAGAGGGAGGGACGAGACTTCAGCTTTTACAAGGAAGGTAATGAACGTCAAATGACATATGAAAAAAATTAGAGAAAGAAAGAGAAAAGATAAAGTTGGAAAGAAAGGAAGAAAGAAATGTAAATTAATTTACAGGTAAATGTAAAGAAAGAAATACGTTTCATTCATTCTGAATGAAACATATTGCTTATGGCTCAGCAAAATTAAAGTGCATAGAAAAATTTCTGGAGTTTCTTTAGAGTAGGACTCCACTGTTCCATAATTTACCTTTCATTTATAGGTCTTGGTCCATGGTAGTCCTTGCCTTTTGGAGTAAACCTGATAGTTTCCTGTGAAAAAAGTCCAGTTGTGGCTCTGAGATAGTCAGCGACACTACTGCCCAACGGAAGTACAGGTGAGACTGGACTCAGTTTGACTGCCTTTTCTGTAAAAATCTCTCTACTATTTTCCCAGCAAATGTAGCATTGGGAAGTACCTTTTTCTCATGCCAAAATCTTCAGGACATACAGAATGTATCCTGAATAATAATTAACATTACTCCTTCAACTTTCTATATGACAGAGAATGATATATTTTGGAACAAATATGAATTTCTGCTACAAGTTCAGGGCTCATAACTTAAAAATTCTTCAGGAGGAGGAGGAATTTGATTATTGATGTATGGTGAAGCTGTGAAAAGGACTGTTGTAGGATGTATCAAGAAAGGCAATTACATGAGAAATAGCAGGCACTGGTGAGATCCTACCTGAAGTAAGATTTATAATTCTGTTTAATAATGAGAAACATGAATTCAGACTAAAGCAGTTAGAGAGAATGCTATTATAATGAACAGCTAACTGGAAAGAAAAGGAGTATATCATATATAGTTTAGCAAAGAAAGCTGCCAATGAATGTAATTGCTGTTTGAATTCACTAAGGGAGGAGACAGAGAGAGGGCAGTATTCAGGAGGAAGAGAAAAGAGTTATTTAAGCTAAGATAAAGTATCAGAAAGTTATTTGATTAGATATGACAATATTGGCAGAAGAACATAGGAGTGTAACCTAAATGCAAGAAGAACGGGTGGCAGCTTAGAGGATGTTTTCCTATCTTTAAAATGACACAGCTGTCAAAAAGATTGTTCCACAAGATGTGGGGACAAAAATAAATATATTTTTTTAAATCACCTCCATCAGTTCTTGAAAAAGATATTAAGGACCTGGTTCCTATTCAAGTCCCCTGCCGTTATACCCCAAGATGCTGCATATATATAATTCTTTTTTTGTTTTTTTACTGATATACTGAAAAGGATTGTAGATATGACAACATGAGGATATAGCAAAGTAGAGGCAGAATATGTTATTCATTGCTGTGAGAAGTTCTCATTTTCTTTATTGCACATTCACTTGGGACATTTTCTGAAAATAGATTAGGTATTTCCCTCAAAATAAGAAATAAACAGTTGTTTTTCCTTGCAACAGTTTTGATCTTGTCAATAAAATTTTTATACAACTTCTGTCAGAGCTATTTTAAAATTTTAGCAATAAAATATTTATTGGTTGCAATAACAGAAACTCTAGAGAGGTATGTACCTTGGCTTTTTTCAGTAGAATAAAATATTGTCAAAATATCAGAGAAATAGGTGCTATATTCATGTTCCTCTAAAGTAGAAATAAAACAATAGAAGTATGTGACAGAATATTTTTCCTATACAGAGCATTCTTAAATGAGAATAACTTACAAAGCTTACAGAAAAAAACAAAAAATCATGCAAAAGTACCAGTCAGCTGGGGAGGACCAAAAAAAAAAAAAAAAAAAAAAGACCTAAAATATACCAATATTTTTAAAGCAAGCTGAATAGAATAAAGCAATACAATATTTGCTTCTTCGGCCAGAATGATATTTTACCATTTAAAAATTATGTTGTAAAAATTGCCACATAACTAATTTAGGAGACTATCATAGTAAATCTTATTGAATATTGTAAGCAAATAGTATCATAAAAGATATTTTTCCAACTCTAAATTTGCCAAAATTTCTGGTTAGCATGGATAGAATCAAACCAGAGGGTTGATCAAAATAAATTTACTACTACAGTTGGATCTGAACAACCCAACTTTTGCTACTAACAACACTGTTCTTCATACATGAATTATCCTTACAAAAAAAGAAGAGATATCCTTGTAAATTAATAAGATTGGGGAAACGTTACTTTTTAACTCAAAAAAAGGTAAAAATATTATGAATTTCATAAGCCTAGTTCAACCAATACGTTGAAATTGAGATTGCAACAGGAACTGATATGTCTGACCCTTTTCAGAGACAGGGTCCCCCTGGATCATTTTCTCTCCTGATTGCTTTGCATGTGTGAAGTTGCACTGATTCCACACCTAACAGAAACTGCTTTTTCTTACAGGATCCAAGAAGATAAAGCCATTTTGAAAACTTTTTTTCCAGGTAACAAAATACTCCACAGGGTGTAATCAGCCATCAGCAAAGCAGACACAGATTTGATTTGTTATGCATCTGACAACTTTTTTTCCTGCAAGTATTTCGCAGTACAATTTATGAAGCAATCTGCTAGATGTACATAGATGTACATGTATGTTCTGCTAAGGAACAGACAATGCAAGCTCTATGACCCTAAAAAGGTTGAATTTATTTCACTTGTTTTTCATGCTCTCCTTATACTATATGAATATTTGCCATGAAACTGTACTTGCACAGTGGACTGGAGAATGATGCCTACAGTTGATGTCCCTGTAAGACTGCTTTGTGAATTGGGAGATTCTTTAATATTTAATTCTTTCTGAAGAAGGCAGCTTTACTGTCCACAGCAAAATTCTCTACTTTGGGTTGATAGTTGTATTCAGTATAGGTCTAATTAACATTACGGAGTATATCTTGATGCAATTAGTATTGCCATGGTTTGAGTTTTGCCTTCATTAAGTAGTTCCATTGATGTAGATATGACAAGTGAGTAGTTAAATTTGCATTGTAGATCAATCCATAAGCATCACAAAATCACATAAAACCTCTGCAGACAGCTCAAAATGTTAAATTAACTTTAACCAGTCTGAATTCCCACTTGTTTTCAACTTGAATATTTTTACTTGCTACATAAATTCAAAGAAAAATTCATATTCTTAGCCTTTTATGGTCTTGAGCTCTGAAGTATTTCTGTATTATAATATATGTTCCTCTGTTTGTGCTAACTTACTAAATGGTTTCTCTGGTTACTATTTAAATTATTCCTTTATTTTATTTTTTTTTATCCAAAAGCTCTCTTTTAAGTCTAATATGTGGTCTAGTCAGAGACCAGAAAAATGTTTTTACTTATGTGACAGTATCATTAAATATTTCAGTTTGTATCTTTTCCTGGCACAGATACCCTTTAAACCTCGCATTTCTTAACTTCTGACTGCTTGATTTTGCCATTTAAAGAGCATAATTCAAGGTATATTTTAACATGATGTTCTTGAGTTGTTGGCTACTTTTTATGTAAAGGTTTGAAAAATTCATGCAAAACATCATATCACTCATAATAAAACTCATTAACAGGTTCTGAACGCTGGAAATTTAGTAGCAGGAGACAAATATCTAGCAGCTGATTTGATCAGGTGGCTATGTTAACTAAACCTTTCCTCAGAAGGAATTTTTTTGAGTAGAGAAAAGGTGTCATGCATTCCTCAGCACCTCTCAGGCATTGGGATAACTTTGGTTTTAAACACCTAATTTAGATACCTTCAATGTTTCTCCATGTGAGGCATATGCTTAGGCTTCCATTATAGTCAGTGAAATATATTCATGTTCAGCTATTACTGTAGCATGGTGCATATATTTTTCTTGGGGAAAAAAAGAGAAAAATGGGTTTCACAAGACTAGGAGAATTTATTTCCATATGCTGTTGAGGGCCTTCTTCCCCAGAAGCTGCAAATATCACAGGAGCATTTTGTAAGAAGAGACGTGAGACTAATATGCAAGACAAGTTTTATTCTTGTAAAAATGTATAACAAGACTATTTCTTACTTCTGTGTAACAGAGAGG
The DNA here is from genome assembly GCA_031468815.1 of Morus bassanus. Lineage (NCBI taxonomy): Eukaryota > Metazoa > Chordata > Aves > Suliformes > Sulidae > Morus > Morus bassanus. The sequence continues at coordinate 79,066,903 of CM062568.1, forward strand.
AACAATTTCAGGAAGCTACATAAGCAAAATAATTCAGGTAGTGCAGATGTGCTTCCCCACTATTTATGAAGCATATATTTCATATGATATATGAAAGATTTTAACTTGCTATATCAGTGAACTAGGACATTAGCAGTGTTTGCTCTCTTCTGTGCACAAGTTACAGTTCCAGCATAGCTTGTAAAACTTCAGTTTGTGGTAGTGAGTGGAAAATGTTTGTGGATCATGGTATGAGGTCCACTGGACTAAACATCTTTTTTTTATAGTGTCTATGGCTACAGGGACCTGGTGTTGACTCAGATGTCCCTACCAATCACATTTTCCTAGGAGCTTGCTATCACTGTCCTCAGTTTTTAATCTATGTTACCAGATATTTGACAAGAAAATATTAATTTCAAACACTTGAAAAGAGATTAAACAGCTACTGTTATAGATTGAGTTTGATGTGTCATTGAAACATAACATATTTGTGACACAGCATGCTGAGATTCATGTGTTAAAACCACAAAGTCTGATGTTCTATTTAAATTCACCTCAGTTAACATTCCTTTGTCCATGGGAGGATACTAGCAAAGTTAATCTACTGAATGGTTATCATGCTCCACTGACTATTTGGATCCATTATATTTGCATAACTTAACATATTTCTGAAGGTGACTGAAACTTCTAATCACTTGTAAGGGAGAGAACAATGAGAGTTTAAATGGATTGTTCATGCAAAATGTAAGAAGACTTGACAGGTAGAGCAAAGTGAAAAACAGGAGTATTTTCCTGGTTTGTCTCCTCCCCTTTTTATATCACTGGTTTTTAAATTAAGGCAATACAATGACAGAAGGGGGAAAAAAAAAGCACTTTTGGCTGCTCTTTCAAAGCTTAGGAGATTATGCTAGAGTTTTTGCAATTTTTTAATGGAATGAGTCACAATACAAAAACAATTGTAGTAATGAAATTGTATTCTGGATTGATTTTTACTATGGTTACATTTCCATGTAAAATGGAGGTTTTACAACTGTACTTCTAAAATTTTCAGATATAGTCAACAAAAGCTGGATATACCTTTATGCACAACATAGTGATGTGCATCTGATTCTGGTTTTAACACTTTATTCTGTAAGGTGACAATTTCCTATTGGCCCATTAAAAAAATGCATTATCTCTACCCATTATTTTACTCACCCTGATCAAAAAGTGGACAACAAAACAAAAGCTTCTTTATTTTTGAATTGTGACCTTCTGTCCATCAACAGACAAAAATTATTTTTGAGAAGAGATTTTTCCTTCCCCCTCCTGGAAATTTTAGTATTTTGACATTTGGTTCTGCTCTTAACTGGACTTTATATAGGTGAGAAGGACATTCCCCAGGAAGATCCAGAATTTAGCCTTAGCCCACAGAAAATTTAACTACTTTTGCCACAGAGCAAATATTGCGTTCAGAAACAGAAACTGAGAAGCAGTATTCTCAGAATGTTGCTTAAGACAATGACTAGAATCTTTTCATAAGAGTCCCTTTGTGCTTGCACACGTGTCTCCCTCATATCTATTCTCATCGAAGCCTAAGTTGCCATGTGCCATTTTTTAGCCAATGAAATCCCTAGTAAGGACTATTGCATAGACATACAAGTGCACAAAAACTCTGTAATGCATTTCAGCATCAGTAGAACAAAAATTTATGAGATGGTATTATATATTGTAACAAGTTGTTATATGCAGTAAGCTGTTACATGTTGTGGAGTGTTACGACACGGACTCTGGCGGGGGTGAAGACCAAAGACCTTTATTGCAACAGACGTTAGAGCTTTACAGTTACAGTTATTGTGCATGCACTATCAGCACCCCGCTGATAGGTCAAAGCCTTGCTATCACGTGCAGTTTCTTACATTTTGATTAGTTCCCTCTATAATGCTGACCTGGCCTTTAAAGATTGCCTCACATTCTGCTTCCTTAGTCGACTTCCTCCTTGCTTGTTTATCTTCTTCTTAAAGGCACAGGGCTTTCTCATCCAAGTCGATCTGAGTTTCCTCATACAGGTCCTTTCCCACACATGTTGCCTCAATTTTATAAAGATCTGGTAGGGCTGGACCTCCCAATGCAAAAGAGTTGCCCTTGTTACCCCTTCTAAGAAAAAGCTGAATTTGCTCTGGTTTCTAAGATGTTCTGATAGAACTGTATACTGACTCCTAACTGTTGTGTCAGGTACATATTTTTTATTTCAGCCATGAATCTCTTTATCATACCTGAATTAAGGAGAAAAACAATTACTAAGAATTCCTTCAGACTGCATTTCAGCACCTCTCTGGAACTGCTTATGTCTTGTGAGGTATCCAATTAATGAAATATTCTTTCACACTGCGCTAAACTGATTTAAATTTAAAATCACAAATCTTGACACATTCAGGTCCTGAATAAGCTAAAGTCTGTTCTCCTGAAGTCCAGAGTCTATCCTCTGCTATTTTCCTTTCTCACTGCCCTCAGAATCTCATAGCCCACCATTTCATGGTGACTACAGCCAAGGCTGCTGCTGATTGCCACATCCCCAACCAGTTCTTCCTTGTCAGTGAATAGCACATGCAACTCTGTGTCACTCCTGGTGCATGGTTGGCCCACCCAGTACCTGTTTAAACAAGTTATTCTTGCAACACTCCAGAAATCCTGATGACTGTTTATATCCCACTGCACTGCCCTTCCAGCATAAGAATCACGGTCTGTGACACAGAGACTTCCTTCAGGCATTTAAAGGCTTTGTCCATATCCTCAGCCCAGACTCTGACTTTCAAGCTCTCCACTACCCCATTGTCTGTCCCATCAAAAAGCTCTCTGCACCCTAGTCCTTCAGACACAGGCCAAGATCTTTGCATCCTCATCTTTGTCTGTCCTAAAGAGTGGATATCTATCCATTGTACATGGTCCACCATGTCTTAGTTATTCCAACAATGTTGTAGATTTGTCACTGTGTGGGAGGTCTAGTTCCTCCGGACTGTTTCCAAGACTGTGCACATTTGTGAATGTGCACTTAAGAAGGGCCTCCTTTCACCTTGTTTTATCTTTCCTGAGGTGTCTCTTCTTATTGTTACCCTGCACATTTTGCTTTCCACTTCCATCCACTGACTGCTGTTTGTCCTTTCTTATTACCATCTCACTCCTGGGTTAACACTCTCCTCACTAGGTTGGCCAGCTCTTCACCATTCTGGTGGGTCCTGTCTCCTCCCAGCAGATCCTCAGAGAGTCATCAAAAAAGTGAAATCGCTGTTAATGACACCAGCTTTGCAAACAGATGCTGACCTCCACAATCATTCCACGTATCCTCTGCACCTCTGTGATAACAAATTTAAGAAACTGTAAAAAAACACTGCAACAGCTGTGAGAGAGGAGTGAGAAAATGTGTGAGAAACATCCCTGCACACACCAAGGTCAGAGAAGAAGGAGGGGGAGGAGGTCCCATAGGTGCCAGAGCAGAGATTCCCCTGAAGCTCATGGAGAAGACTGCAGTGAAGCAGGTTGCCTTCCTGCAGCCCTGAGGACCACATCAGAGCAGATATCCACACTGCAGCCCATGCAGGATGCCATGCCAGAGCAGGCGGATTTGCCTTGAAGGATACTGCAGCCCATAGAGACCCAACGATGGAGCAGGCTCCTGGCAGGAGCTGCAGCCTGTGGAGGGGAGCACATGCATGAGCTGATTTTCTGGCAGGAAATGTGACCCTGTGGGAGACCCACACTGGAACAGTCTGTTCCTGAAGGACTGTACCCAGTGGAAAGGACCCATGTGGCAGCACTTCATGAAGAACTGCATCCCATGGGAAAGACCCACACTGGAGCAGTTCTTGAAGGACTGTAACCCATGGGAAGGACCCCACGCTGGAATAGGTGAAGACTGTGAGGGGGAAGGAGCAGCAGAGGTGAAGTGTTATGAACTGGCTGCAACCCCCATTCCCTATCTCCCTGTGCTCTTCATGGGGGTGGAGGTAGAAGAGTTGGGAATGAAGGAACAAACTTGACCCTGGGAATAAGGGGAGGTGAGGGGAAGATGGTTTTTAGTTTTGGTTTTATTTCTCACTACCCTACTCTATTTTTAATTGACAATGAATTAAATTAATTTTCCCAAAATTGAGTTTGTTTTGCCTGTGAGCAATCTCCCTGTCCTTATCTTTTCATCTTATTTTCTTTCCTTGTCCTGGTGAGAAGGGGAATTGAGAGAATGTCTTGATGGCCACCTGGCAGCCAGCCAAGGTTAACCCACCACAGTGCCCATGTGGAAAAGTAACAGGGACAATAGTCTGAGGTCTGGACAAGCAACATCCAAGATTTGAGTCCCCAGCAAGCAGCAAAACTCTCGAACAGCAAGTCAGGTCAGCAGATGTGGGCCTCCCCACAGCAGGGAGTCACCCACTGCCACCGCTCACTGATTCCTCCTACTGCTGCCATTGTCATTCCATCACAGCCAGCTCAGGTGTCTCCGCAGATGCTGCTTTCTACCCTTCATCTGCTACCAGGGCCTATTCTGTAGTTGCAGATCTGTGAGTGGAGGGTTATCTTGGTGCTGGAATTCATGATGTCCCAGCCTTTGCCACCACAGGAGTCTTCATTTGCCACCCAGTGAACATGGTCTTTGCCTGGAGGCAAAGGTCTCTCCTGGAGGTTCGATATCTCCTCTTCGCAGAGCCTAAGAGAAGATTCTGTCAGTCTCATTTACGTTCCCCTTGATGTGCCATCTGGTCTCCTCTTGCTACAGCTACTTACCCTGTAGACAGATCCGGCTCCCTCAGGCAGAGACAGCACCTCTGTCAGCCCCAGCTCTGCAAGAGGCACTGGGTAGCCTCAGACCTGGGTGGCCCCGTCCTCCCTCTGGCAGAGTTATGCTGTGCCAGGGGTAGTTGCTGCAGTTGGTGGGGACTGTCTCCTGTGGCACATCAGCCCTGTTACTGATCAGTGTTGCTCTGCCTTCAGCAGTGTATCCATCATATTGATGATGTGTCTGTTAGCTGCCTCCATTTGTGCTGGTTTTATTGCCCTTTTATACCTTAAATCAAAGGACTCTCTCTCAGTCAGATCTGCAGATCCCAAATCTTCACTACAGTCTGAGAAAGATATTATTTTTTACTCAATTATTGAATTCAAGTTTCTTTCTCCTACTTCTGCTTGCACATGTATGAATGTAAAATGTTTCACTTTGAATGATTAAATGTATTGGGTTGGGTCCAGGGTTTCCTTGAGCAATACTTCACCGTTTATTAAAATCCATTTGATCCAGTTAATTGTATATCTACTCTCAGTTCCTATCTTCAATACAGTGTCCCCTACATTTGTAGAAATCACTGTTTCAGGCCATTGTAATTTGCATACCCTTTTAGGACATAGGAATTATGTCCCCGATCTGTACAAATTCAGAAACAAATCAGGAGAAATCTAGACAATGTAAAATAATTTTACTCTTTTGAAAAGAAAATAAAATTATTTTATGACATGGTGAATAATGTAAACATCTTTTTATCATTTGCATATAATTCCTTTATCATTATTTCTATTATTACTCCTTTTGGTTATACAGTGGCTAAAGTGAAGCAGAATGGCTTATAATGTAACTTTATGACATAATCTTGATTTTTGTACACAATTCATAATCATGTCACCCAGCTCTGTCTGACAATCTCACATATTTTATCTCTATTAAATATACTTAGTCATATTATTACACATATGTTTGGTCATTTCTCTTAACTGGTAAGCAAAGCTGATTGAAACTTTTTCATACCTTCTATAACAATATACTAAATCCATATTTCTAAAATATTTCATGGGAATGTAGTCATTACATGAACATTTTCTAAGATAACATGTCAAAATAATTTGTTCCAATGCAGCTTAAACAAATATTGTGTAAGGATAAAGTAAGAAATTTTGAAGTATTTTGTTTGGCAATGACCGTTTTCTCCTCCTCAAGTTCTCAAATTTTTAATCTTGATTTGTACCTAAGCAGCATTTTAAAATTCTGAAGCCTCAGAAGGAAACATTCTATGTTTCCAGCAGTTATATCTTTTAAAAAAATACTCAGCAGATTTAAAAAAATAAAAATAAAACCATGGAAATTTGTCTTCCCATTTCTAAGTGAATTGTAAAATATTCTGAGGAGTGAGAAGTCTGTTTACACACAATCAAGCACGTAAAAGCACTGTAATCTAAATGGAAGAAATTGATTTGTTGTGCTACATGAGCCCATTGATTTTCATTCTAACAAAAGAAAATAACCTCACTGACTACAGTCAACAAGAAATGAGGTCCCTTCTCTGAAGTGTATACTTCAATGATCCGATAAACACATAATCTCTTCAGCAAGCAGATGCCATCACTTAAAGTACAAAAAAAAAATAAAAAACAATCAAAAAAGAAAAAAACAAACAGCAACCCAATAATTACACCAGATACACTGTTCAGCATTACTCACTGCCATCATCATCACTGCACGTTTTTTATGTTGAGAAGAGAGCTGAAGGTGATTGAAATGAAGAGTACTTCAAATCATGGCAAGTAAGTGGTAAGTTTGTTGCGTACAATATAGTCAATCCTTTACTGTTTGTAGATTTTGTTAATTCTGTCAGGTGATGAGCTTTCTAGAAGTCTATAACATAGGTTTTGAAACTTAGCAAACAAGTTTGACAAATTTAGGAGCAGTGTAAGGTGGATAACATCTGCAAAAATTAATGTAGTCACAAAAGGAAACAGTCAACTTTGCAATGTCTAACTTTTAAATGGCCTAGGAAAAGCAGTCAAAAGTTATGTTGCGTTATTGTTGGCTTAGTGTTGGTATGCACTGTTCAAGATGTAGGTGTCTAAGTCAGTTCTGTCCTTCACAGAAATTTGAGATTATGGTCCTTCTTTTACCCTTTTTCTTGATAACCCACTTGTTACAACACTGACATGTATTGGTTCGAGTCTTACTCCACTGTATTTAGATTTGAGTGAAGGTTTACCACCTCAGAAGACAAAACACTGGCAAATAAGTGTTAGAAATGTTTTTGAGTCTCATCTGGTGAAGCTGCTTCCTTTTGCCTAAATATGTTGTTATTCTTTCAATGAAAAGCTTAACGTGGCAGTCAGACTCTGAAACATTCCTGTGTATCCACTTCATTGACATCTGAAAAAATTGTCTTTTAGCATTTCTTTCCTTTGAAATAGCTGTAAAAAATCTAAACTCCCTGTTAGATTTCTAATTATGACCGTACTAAGAGTCCTCTTTATGGGTTAGCAAGAAGCACTTTTAAGACATACCCTAGCTGTCCTTATTATGCTTAACATAAAAAAAAAAAAAAACAAACCCAAAAACACGACAAAAAACCAAACTCAAACCACTAAAAACACCACACCCCAAAAAGAGAACACAGGACCAGAATATAGTGTGATCAATCTACCAAAAGTATATATAATTTCCATGCCTACCAAATGAGATGGAAACTATGTCTGTTATCACAACTTGGGGTGTTCTAACTACACCCACAGTAGATTTTCAGTTTGTTTTGTGTAGTTTAGGATAATCAGTAGTATGTAGCCTGTTAAATTTAAATGCAGGTTAGACGGTACTTAGTTACAAGGGGTTTTTATTACATTGGATGTTTTTGGAAGGTTTGTTATTTGGCTCTTTTTTATGCAGGCATATGACCTTTCACATGCATGAAATTACAGTTAAATGATCTATTTACGTATAAAAATCTCCAATTTCTTCCCTATCTTGAGCAGAATACAGAAGAAAGTTTAAACAAGTTTCCAGTTCTATATTTCGAAGTGCAAACCAAAATCAGGTTCCTTAATAACTGGATAAATAGGAATATCCCAGTCCCAAGAGGGGATTTTTTTTTTTTTTTCAAACTGTAGATGAAATAGCTGTAAGAGTATTATAGGTAGGGATGCAGAAAAGTAACAGTAAACTGAGTAAGGTTAACAGAGGTCCTTTAAGCACATCAGTATCATTTTGTTATCCTTTTGTTATCTAACCAGGAGCCAATGAACAGGTCTTAGACTGAAACCAAAATATTCTATGGTTATTTAATAAATAGGTGTATTTAAAAGCAAACAAACAACACTCCCCACTCCCCCTGCCCCAACCCCACAATGGCATAGCTTTTTTTAAAATTGGAGTCATCCTCTTCAGAGCACTGAATGTGAGAGTTTTCTTCTAAAACTGACCCAAAGAGGTAATGAGATTTGTACTGCCTATTGTACTACTTTCAGTCCATTCCACAAATACCGCCAGTTCAATTTCACATAAATTAGGTCACAGTTTCTCTGATAGCTGTTGTGGTTTAGCCCCGGTCAGCAACTAAGCACCACACAGCCGCTCGCTCACTCCCCCACCCTTGTGGGATGGGGGAGAGAATCGGAAGGGCCAAAGTAAGAAAACTTGTGGGTTGAGATAAGAACAGTTTAATAATTAGAATAAAACAGCAATAATACTAATATAATGAAAAGGAAAATAATGAGCGAGAGAGAGATGAAACAGTAGAAGGAGAGGGAAAGGAAAAAAAAACAAAACCAAAACTGAACAACAAGTGCTGCAACCGCTCACCACCCGCCGACCGACGCTGCCGGTCCCCGAGCCGCGATCGCTGCCCCCCCCAGCCAATTCCCCCAGTTAATATACTGGGCATGACGTCACATGATATGGAATACCCTCTGGCCAATTCGAATCAGCTCTCCTGGTTGCATCTCCTCCCCTCCCGGCTTCTTGTGCATCTGGCAGAGCATGGGAAGCTAGAAAGTCCTTGACTAGTGTAAACACTACCCAGCAACAACTAAAACACCAGGGTGTTATCAACATTATTTACATACCAAGTCTAAAACACAGCACTATGCTAGCTACAGCGAAGAAAATCAACTATCCCAGCTAAAACCATGACAGTATCCACCCCTTATTCCATACCATTTACGTCATGCTCAGGTCTCATACTATCCAATATGACCTCAATAACCCCCACCCGCCTCCCCATCCTTTGATGACATACGTAGATATCATTTATCATTCCCGTAGTCTATGGACCATCCCTGTAGAACATCTGTAGAGGGTCCACACATGTCCATTGAGTTCATTCAGTCCATAACTTTGGGCTCCATCTACCGTAATAGTCCTTCAAGGCTGGAGAGATGGTCTGCGTGGTGTTGGATTGTTGCATGCTGAAGCCAGTCTTTGTCCCACCACCGCTACACGTTGCTTGGTTTAATCAAAGTTCATTCTTCATTAATTTGGGAAATTCTTACTATGATACCATTGATACAGCATATAGCAACCATAGGAGTGATGACATACAATATCATATAGCAATTAACAGCATACCATTCAGTTCATTGGCTATTTTCACCCAAAATCAAATCCCCTTGAGGCAGACATCGAACTCCTCCATCCTCCCGCATTACCCACCAAGTGCACCCAGGTCCTCGAGCAAAAGCAATCCCACGAATGGGTTTGCCTTTGCCTGAGACAGGAATAACCCAGACGGTTTTCCCCAGCATATTTTTTACGTGCACTACAGGGACTTTACCCCCTTCCACAGTACGTAAGAGTTCTGACTGGGCAGGCCCAGCTCGATTGGCAGATCCCCTAGTGTTGACTAACCAGGTGGCTTTTGCTAAATGTGTATCCCAGTGTTTGAATGTCCCACCCCCCATTGCTCTCAGTGTAGTCTTTAACAGTCCATTGTATCGCTCAATTTTCCCAGAGGCTGGTGCATGATAGGGGATGTGATACACCCATTCAATGCCATGCTCTTTGGCCCAGGTGTCTATGAGGTTATTTCGGAAATGAGTCCCGTTGTCTGACTCAATTCTTTCTGGGGTGCCATGTCGCCATAAAACTTGTTTTTCAAGGCCCAGGATAGTGTTCCGGGCGGTGGCATGGGGCACGGGATATGTTTCCAGCCATCCGGTGGTTGCTTCCACCATTGTAAGCACATGGCGTTTGCCTTGGCGGGTTTGTGGCAGTGTGATATAATCAATCTGCCAGGCCTCCCCATATTTATACTTCAGCCATCGTCCTCCATACCACAGAGGCTTTACCCGCTTGGCTTGCTTGATTGCAGCGCATGTTTCACATTCATGGATGACCTGTGCAATAGTGTCCATGGTCAAGTCCACCCCTCGGTCGCGAGCCCATCTGTATGTTGCATCTCTTCCTTGATGGCCTGAGGTGTCGTGGGCCCACCGAGCTATAAATAGTTCACCTTTATGTTGCCAGTCTAGATCTACTTGAGCCACTTCAATTTTAGCAGCCTGATCTACCTGTTGGTTGTTCTGACGTTCTTCAGTGGCCCGACTCTTGGGAACATGAGCATCCACATGACGTACCTTCACAACCAAGTTCTCCACCCGGGCAGCAATATCTTGCCACAATGCAGCAGCCCAGATGGGTTTGCCTCTGCGCTGCCAGTTGTTCTGCTTCCACTGCTGTAACCACCCCCACAGGGCGTTTGCCACCATCCATGAGTCAGTATAAAGATAGAGCACTGGCCATTTTTCTCGTTCAGCAATGTCTAAAGCCAGCTGGATGGCCTTTACTTCTGCAAACTGACTTGATTCACCTTCTCCTTCAGCAGTTTCTGCGACTTGCCGTATAGGACTCCATACAGCAGCCTTCCATCTCCGATGCTTTCCCACCAGACGACAAGACCCATCAGTGAACAGGGCATATTGCTTCTCATTTTCTGGCAGTTTATTATACAGTGGGGCCTCTTCAGCACGTGTCACCTCCTCCTCTGGTGACATTCCAAAATCTTTGCCTTCTGGCCAGTCCATGATTACTTCCAAGATTCCTGGGCGACTGGGGTTTCCTATTCGAGCCCGTTGGGTGATCAGTGCGACCCACTTACTCCATGTAGCATCAGTTGCGTGATGTGTAGAGGGGACCCTCCCTTTGAACATCCAGCCCAGCACCGGCAGTCGAGGTGCCAGGAGGAGCTGTGCTTCAGTACCGATCACTTCTGAAGCAGCTCGAACCCCTTCATATGCTGCCAATATCTCTTTTTCAGTTGGAGTGTAGCGCGCTTCGGACCCTCTGTATCCCCGACTCCAGAACCCTAGGGGCCGACCTCGGGTCTCCCCTGGTGCTTTCTGCCAGAGGCTCCAGGTAGGGCCATTCTCCCCGGCTGCAGTGTAGAGCACGTTTTTTACGTCTTGTCCTGCCCGGACTGGCCCAAGGGCTACTGCATGAACTATCTCCTGCTTTATCTGTTCAAAGGCCTGTCGTTGCTCAGGGCCCCATTTGAAATCATTCTTCTTCCGGGTCACTTGATAGAGAGGGCTTACAATCAGACTGTAATTTGGAATATGCATTCTCCAAAAACCCACAACGCCTAAAAAAGCTTGTGTTTCCTTTTTGCTAGTTGGTGGAGACATGGCTGCTATTTTGTTGATCACATCCATTGGGATCTGCCGACGTCCATCTTGCCATTTTATTCCCAAAAACTGAATCTCCTGTGCAGGTCCCTTCACTTTACTTTGTTTTATGGCAAAACCAGCCTTCAGAAGGATTTGGACTATTTTCTTCCCTTTCTCAAAAACATCTTCTGCTGTGTTGCCCCACACGATGATGTCATCAATGTACTGAAGGTGTTCCGGAGCTCCACCCTGTTCCAGTGCAGTATGGATCAGTCCATGGCAAATGGTAGGGCTGTGTTTCCACCCCTGGGGCAGTCGATTCCAGGTGTACTGGACACCCCTCCAAGTGAAAGCAAACTGTGGCCTGCACTCTGCTGCCAACGGGATTGAGAAGAATGCATTAGCGATATCAATTGTGGCATACCACTTGGCTGCCTTTGACTCCAGTTCGTATTGAAGTTCTAACATGTCCGGCACAGCAGCACTCAGTGGCGGAGTGACTTCGTTCAGGCCACGATAGTCCACTGTTAGTCTCCACTCCCCATTAGACTTCCGCACTGGCCATATGGGACTGTTAAAGGGTGAACGGGTCTTACTGATCACTCCTTGGCTCTCCAGTCGCCGAATGAGCTCATGGATGGGAATCAGGGAGTCTCGGTTGGTGCGGTATTGCCGCCGGTGCACTGTTGTGGTGGCAATTGGCACCTGTTGTTCTTTGACCTTCAGCAACCCCACAACAGAAGGGTCCTTCGAAAGACCGGGCAAAGTAGACAGCTGTTTAATTTCCTCCGTCTCCAAGGCAGCTATACCGAAAGCCCACCTGTACCCTTTTGGGTCCTTGAAATACCCTCTCCTGAGGTAGTCTATGCCAAGGATGCACGGAGCCTCTGGGCCAGTCACAATGGGGTGCTTTTGCCACTCATTCCCACTTAGGCTCACTTCTGCCTCCAATACAGTTAGCTCTTGGGATCCCCCTGTCACTCCAGCAATACAGATGGGTTCCGCCCCTACATAGTTTGATGGCATTAGGGTGCACTGTGCACCAGTGTCCACTAGAGCCTTATACTCCTGTGGATCAGATGTGCCAGGCCATCGGATCCACACAGTCCAGTAAACCCGGTTGTCCCTTTCCTCCACCTGGCTGGAGGCAGGGCCCCTCTAATTCCAATTGCAGAATTCGCAACCCACTTCTTGTGAATGGGAATCAGAAGTCTCCCTATTAAGATCACGGATAGAATCAGCGCTTCTACTCCTCTGTCTGGGGAACTGCCTACTGGAAACTGGAGCAGCAACTCCCCTGGAGGTCCCCCCTTGAGTGGTTGTTTTTCCTTGCAACTCACGTACCCGTGCCTCCAGGGTCGAGGGAGGTTTTCCATCCCACTTCTTCATGTCCTCTCCATGGTCACGCAGGTAAAACCATAGGGTGCCCCGTGGTGTGTATCTTCTCTCTTGAGCAGAAGGACGCTTACTCCTAATGGCCGAGATACTGGTCCGTACAGGTAGGGAGTAGGACATATCCTCTTCAAGCTGCTGAACCTTCTGGGACAGTTTCTCCACAGCTGAGATGAGGGAGGAAGAGACATGTGCTTCATAATCCCGGAGTTTATCAATCACATCCTCTACCGTTGGTGCCTCTTCATCTTTCCAGGACATTACTGCCAGGGAGTTTACATGGGATGATGGTGCGCTCCGTACAAACTTCCGCCACATGGGTCGTGTGCACTGCGCTTCATCTGGATCTTTGGATGACTGTTCACTACCCAGGTCACCATAAATCACCTCAAGCACAGCTAATTCTCTCAGGTACTGGATACCTTTCTCCATGGTGGTCCATTTTCCAGGGCGATATATAACATCTTCCTTGAAGGGGTACCTTTCTTTCACAGCAGACAGGAGTCGCCTCCAGAGGCTGAGGCCTTGTGTCCCTTTTCCAATTGCTTTGTCAATGCCCCCGTCCCTAGAAAGGGAACCCAGTTGTTTGGCTTCCTTACCCTCTAATTCCAGGCTACTGGCCCTGTTATCCCAGCATCGGAGCAGCCAGGTGACAACATGCTCACCTACATGACGGCCAAAATCTTTTCGTATATCTCGTAGCTCACTTAAGGATAGGGATCGGGTAGTTTCCGTCTCTTGTACAAGTTCTTCCTCTTCCTTCTCCTCTCTTAGTAACGGCGCTGTTTCTCCATCATCCTTTTCTAAACGAGTTGACTTTCTCTTTGAAGATTTCTTCTTTTGTATAGGGGCAACTGATACTGGCACGGGTTGATTCTCTGATTCAGCTTCAGTGTCCGTCATGGGTGTTTGAGCGGTCACAGTGCCTGTCGTCGGGCTTGGAGCTGCTGCAGTGCCTGTTGTGGGGGTTTGAGGGGCCACAGTGCTTGTCGCTGGGCTTGGAGCTGCTGCAGCGCCTGTTGTGGGGGTTTGAGGGGCCACAGTGTTTGTCGTTGGGCTTGGAGCTACTGCAGCGCCTGTTGGGGGGGTTTGAGGGGCCACAGTGCTTGTCGCTGGGCTTGGAGTAGCCACAGGGCCTGTCATTATCCCTTGGTGGTACTGAATACTGTTGAATAGGGCTCGGTAGGCATGGGCCAGGCCCCAGCACATTGCAGTGATTTGTATCTCTCTGGAATTGCTAGGGTGACAGCATACTTCCTCCAAATATTCTACTAATTTTTCAGGATTCTGCACTTGTTCAGGGGTGAAGTCCCAAAACACTGGGGGTGCCCACCGTCTCAGGCATTTGCCCATACTCTCCCACATACCCTGCCACCCATAATTATCGAGCCTTGGGGCAGATCTCTGGATGATATTCTTGAATTGCTTATTAACCTTAGACAAAACCGAAACAATCTGCCATAGGAATATCAACAGATGTATCTTAACTACCCAAGGATGTTCAAGAGACTGAAAAGTTGTTGTAATGAAGAAGGAGACATTACAGAAGACGGTAGCTAAGGTGCCATTCTGTATTTCCTCCATAAAGAACCTCTCAGAAGAGGAGGTATAATTGCTAATTGTCTCCATGAGGTGGTAGCCGAAGTACAGTAACGGCTTCCATGCAAAACCCAAATAACCGATAAAACTCAAGGCCAGTGTTTTAATAACAAATCTCCTAGGCAAAACATCTCTAACCACTGCAGAGCACAGCAAACTACAAAACCCAATGCCAATCTTTAACATGTACTTCAAAATCAGCATGGTGTAGGTCTGACTACTAATATCGAGAACAGATGAATCAATGCTGTGACCAGCAACTGTTATTATCTCAAACCCTTCGTGCCCCACGTTGGGCGCCAAAAAGGACTGTTGTGGTTTAGCCCCGGTCAGCAACTAAGCACCACACAGCCGCTCGCTCACTCCCCCACCCTTGTGGGATGGGGGAGAGAATCGGAAGGGCCAAAGTAAGAAAACTTGTGGGTTGAGATAAGAACAGTTTAATAATTAGAATAAAACAGCAATAATACTAATATAATGAAAAGGAAAATAATGAGCGAGAGAGAGATGAAACAGTAGAAGGAGAGGGAAAGGAAAAGAAAACAAAACCAAAACTGAACAACAAGTGCTGCAACTGCTCACCACCCGCCGACCGACGCTGCCGGTCCCCGAGCCGCGATCGCTGCCCCCCCCAGCCAATTCCCCCAGTTAATATACTGGGCATGACGTCACATGATATGGAATACCCTCTGGCCAATTCGAATCAGCTCTCCTGGTTGCATCTCCTCCCCTCCCGGCTTCTTGTGCATCTGGCAGAGCATGGGAAGCTAGAAAGTCCTTGACTAGTGTAAACACTACCCAGCAACAACTAAAACACCAGGGTGTTATCAACATTATTTACATACCAAGTCTAAAACACAGCACTATGCTAGCTACAGCGAAGAAAATCAACTATCCCAGCTAAAACCATGACAATAGCATTGCCTTTTATTTTAATTTCTTATAATTCAAATTTTAAACTCAAGATACCCTCAAATAGATAATGAGTTACCATTAGAGAAATGGTCATCTGCTGCATATTTTATGAATGAAGGATTACTTTTCCTAGTCTGTGATCATTAAAGGAATATGCATTGAGTTTTAGTTGTGAACCTTCAATATCCATATCAAAGGTAACAGAACTATTACAGTAATAATGTGATACCAATTTCTTTATAAATTTTAAATTATCATCAGATCACTATTACCACTAATTGATCTAGTCCACTACCAGGCTTGAGCCCAAATATGAGGTGCTGCACAAAGTATCTGAAATAAGTGCCATTAAGTGCCAAAATAAAAATATACAATAAAAATTTAATCAATGAAAATAGACAGATGACTTTGTAGGCATTTGGAGGGAAATTTTGCCTGTCTCAAAAGTTCCTCAAGACGTAGATTAATATCTGTACACTGTGCTGTACAGTGCTGCCCTAACGGAACTGTTTGCTAAAGGATAGCTCAGTAATTTCTATTATGGTATGATGAACTGTGACTCACATATTCCCACAGAATTTGGTCCAATTTATTTAGAGGCAGACAAACTAGCCAACTTGCTAAGTTCTAGAACATCCTCAGAAAATAGTCTAAGGTTTCAGAGGTAACTGTGGCTGGCCTTCCAATGGCATGAAATACTACATCACACACAGCAGGAAGGTGAATCATTGCTGCTGCAGAGCTGTTCTCCACTCCAAGATCAGCTAAAACCAACAGGACTGACAAAGTCTTCCAGCTTCTTTAATTTCCATGGGTGTTCAAGAAGATTTTTCTCACTTTGGGATTCAGTTTTATCTTTCTTTTTAGGTTCCTTCAATTTGTTGCCTTTGCTTGAAAATAATTACTTTCTTTTCCAACAGACTGTTCATCATCAATGCCTTAAGGTGTTCTGAATCATAGTCTTGATCACAAACATGGACTTGGCCTCCATGAAAATATTTTATGTTCAGTTCTTTTCTGAGAATCTCCGTCTAAGATTTCTTACATGGATAGTGATCTGATATTCATAATTAGTTTCAGGATCAGAGGGGAAATACGTAGAGAAATGGATTTTTAACTAAAAGGTTAAATCTAAACATACAAAGCTTTCAAGGATCTGTAAAAGACTCATGTTAAATGGACATACTTACTTGTTCAAGCTGAACAATGCAACTAAATAGCCTGGGCCCAAGTCCACGCCAAGAACATAAGAAAAAAAAAAAAACAAAACAGAAAGAAAAAAAAAAAGGTTTGAACATAATTTCTATATAAACTAGCATCCTTGTTCAACTTAAGTTAAAATCAATTAGTATTTCCCAGACCCCAATTTTAGCAAACTGTGTGAATTTCGAATTTCAGTAATTCATTAAAATAAAATCAAAATCAATTCATGGTACACTTATCAGATTCAGATATGGCAGGTACCAAGACTATGTTTATAAAATTTCTTAGACTTTTCAAATAATTATTCAACTAGAAAACTGATATGCTTTTTACTAGCTTGATGTGCCATTTAACTCATAGTCATATGGCTGCCTCTGAGACCCCTCTGAGGCAAAATATTAATTCTGCCTAATAAAATTCCCATTATTCTGTATACTATATCAACAAGCCACTTTTTTAGAGTGAAGAATTCTTATGGGTTTGGGGTTTTTTGTTTGTTTCTTTGTTTGTCTATTTTTTTTTCTAGATATCTACAAAAGAGATAAAAAGAGTAGTTGATCCATACAATAAATATCTGCACTTGCATAAGAATACAGAGTTCTAAATTCATACATAGAGTGTGAATTTGACCTTTAACTTTACTCTGTCATCTGATCCAAATAGTAGCATATGCTCTAAAGTAAACATTGCAAATAAAATAGAAAATTTAAAGGCACAAATATGTGATGCTGCAACAAGTGCTATGTAACATCTCATCTGAAAGCTTTAAATTCTTTTTCCAAAGTCACTTAGACTTCTCCATAACCACTACAGTATGAAACTGTACTACCGCTTGTGCTGTGTGGAGTCTTTATGTTAGATTTTCTTTGCTCTTTTTATCAAAGTTGGCAATAAGCTTATCATTCATAAACAATTCAAGGCAGCAGAATTGTTACTGTTATTTCAAAAAAGGCTCCAGGTGACCACAGTTTTTTCTTTACACCGTTTTCATTTTAGGAAAACACCAAATGTACAAAAAATATCAGTTACAAGCACAAAACAACCACTTATTTAAAAAAAAAAAAAAAAAAAAAAAGAAAAATTGAGCTATCTCGTCCACAACCATGGGAAATAACCTTAATTATACTACAGAGAAATTGTTTAAGTAGTGAACTATTGCTCTGATGTGACTATTACTGTGATTCAGTCTGTTAGAAAGAGAGTTCTTAAATATAAAATACTGGAATAACAAGGAGAGAGGGCAAAGAGAGAAAAGGGGATAATTAAAAGTCTATACATCTGGGAAAAAAAGAGACATACTGTAGATATTCCTTATTAAGTGAAATTTATTCACCAAAAATATATGTTGTAGGGCTTAAATAGGTGAACTAGAAGTTCACCTATTTTGATGTTTCCTGGAAAAATGATCATCGTACATGTAGAGAAGATTTTGGTCTTATGAGATTGTGGACTCGTTTGAAGATTTCCACTGCTGGTAAAGATTATCTAACGGTCTGTAACCACAAGGGAATCAAAACATGTGAGTGCACACGTGCTTATGTCCACATACCTGCATTTGATTTTGGGGGGCTTGAACCTATGTCTGTAAACTCCAATGAAAAACTTTAATTGTTCATCTGATGCTGACAGTAACTTTTCTGTGTTGAGGAACAGGCAGTGCCTTCTGTCAAATAACTTAGTCACAGAATCATGCTCAAAGGAAATTAAACATTTTTGGGAAGACAAGGTCTGTAACCTACGATAAAGTAGATCTTTTTCTTCCTCTGAGATACAGTTTAGGGAGTTCTTCTGTGAAAAAAAAAAAAAATTGAGACATAGCTTTAGAGAAATTGAAAGGTTAGGCACCTTTTTATGTGACATATAGAAATGCACAGTGCTAGCACAGTGCTAGGACTTGCAATTTATTCCATGGTGGTGTACACTGAGCTATATTAATTTATCTGAATAAAATCTCCATAATGTTTTGGCTTGGTTTGGTTTTTTTTACCAAATAAATTTAGTCATGAAATGAAAACAGACAAAATGGAGAAAGTGTACAACAGATAAAAGGTATTTTATAACATACTTAAAATTCTGTCCAGTGTAGTGTTATATTATAAATTAATAATTCAACCTATGGTCTTTACTCAAGCTAATAAGGTATTATTTCTTGTCTGTAGGGAATGTATTTTATGTAGGGATATTCATAACAGACATATATTAATATCATGTAATTTCCATTACTAATATAAAATTGTTAAAATTTACCACTAGTTAGTAATCAAACATACATCAAAGAAGATTTTACTCCTTTTACTTAACATATGTATATAGTTTACCTGAGTTAAACAGGACTATTCAGAAGAAAAAAACAGTATGTTTATAGAGAATTGAAGCAATGTTCAAATATTTTTTTGAAAAAAAATCTTATTGCTAGTTAAAATAACTTATTTAGCAGCTCTCTGCCCAAGAAGTAAATACAGCCCATATGTTATCAAGCTACTTTTGGCCTATAAAATACCTTCATAATGCTTTAAACAGGGGTCAGAGGGCGTGTTGCTGTTGGGGTTTTATGTTTTGTTTCGGTTTGGTTTGGTTTGGTTCTTCTCCATTTTCCCTGGAAATATCAGATCTTAAATTACAACTTTTTTCTTAACAATAATATTATGACCCATAATATGATATTACTTCAAATACCAAATAACATACCCAACTCCACTTAGAGGAATTCCATTAAAGGGAAAGACTAGAGCACCTAAACCTCAGGTTAAAAAAATGTCTTGCTGTAATATCAAAGCATATTACAGCCTAAATAACAAAATTCTTCAGGAAAACCACATAGGAACATATCTAATATGTATTATGGTATTACAATAATTAAAAAGGGTAAATATGGAAATTGTATTACTACCTTTTTAAAAAGGAGATTGAGTTAGAAAATAGTTTCTCTCTTTTTTTCCATGTTAGGAACATATTTAAGCAGTTGAATTGAGGGTATCTATGCCATTGATGGTTTAGTGTGCTAGTCACAAATAATTCACCTAAATATGAGTTAGAGATGAAAGCAACATGCTTGTGCTACTGAATCAACATCCTGTTGTATGCTGCTGGCATCAGCCTTCAGTTTCTCATTGCCAAGAGTAATTGTCTCTTTTTCTTTCTTCTTTTTTTTCAGTTTAAGAAAATGTGAAGTACAAGCTATCAATTCTCCACAGGTACTGAGCAAACTGCCTGTAAAATGTCCTTTTAATAACTTCTTCAGGGAGAATAGCATGGCCTTTCAGTCAAGGATACCTCTAATTGTGTTGAATTTACTTGACATTTTCCTAGGATCTTAGGAAGTGATGAGGAAACTGAATTTGACAATAAAGTGAGGTTTTTGACATTCACTTGGTCTCTAGTGAAGTTAGAATAGTGCGATTAAAGAACTACTACCTCCCAGGATGCAGCAATTACTTTTCTCAATATTTTTTATTTGTTAGGCAAGAGATGCAGATACTCTTCTCTTACAAAGATTCTAGCAACCAAATTGTTCCTTCTTACTATAGAGATGAATAATAAGTCATATAGACCAGACAAAGAGAAGATGACTCATTGCTAAATTGCCAAAGCAAATGCATAGAATTAATCCTGAAATTATGCTCTGATGAGAAAATCAGGTAACATTTGAAGAAGCATCTGTTGCACCGTATGTAGTTTCCAGTAAAAATATGTAATTTATATAGTGTTCCAAATGTTTGTTCAACCTACTTTAAAGTTCAGTGTTGCAGGACTAAAACACAAGAGGAAATTTCTGTCACTCCTTGGTTTCTGACTCATTTTATGACACACAAATATGCATGGATTTAAGACAAAACTAAGTGTAAAGAGCCACACTGGGAGTATCTGTGTGGTAGATTTATTTAGATATGCCTAACAAATTAAGGTATTTCATTTTTGCTCAGTGGCAACTACTTCATACTACACTAATCAAGTCTTTCTTTAGGGTATATGGTCATGCAAAGTTTTGTTATTGCCTTCAAGAATTATACAGGCTCATGATAAGGAACTGGTGAAGTCAGAATATCAGGTTTCTGTTCAAAATATGCCATTAACCCTACACATGATGTTGAGAAAACCATTTGTACCCACCTCCACAATGGCAATTTGGTGTGGCAAACCTAAGTATAGGCACATTCAACTTTTTAATGCTTACCTTCTGATGAATTAACCACCACCCTGAAAGAAGAGCCTATGGTGATAAATTGGTAGGAAGAGGTACCACAGTAATGACGCTTCTAAGAATCCACCTAATGTGGTTTTGCCAGCCTGGGAAAGAAATTAACTCTGCTGTATCACTGTACACACTGTTGTTGGAGCCAAAATTTTTTAAATTCAGAAATGTATCTATCAAACAAAAAAATGTACACATAACATGGAAAAAAAATCCTTCAGGAAAAAAAAAAAGAAAATAGATAATGCAAGAAATAATAGACTAGGAAAGCAAAAAATTCTGGAAATAATAAATATCAGAACAATTCCAAATTATAAAGGAAAACAATTTATCATAATTACTTTTGTTTTCAGTAAAGGCTAATGCAAGATCCCTCATATATTTTATTTCTCCAATTACTTCTATTCCTACTGGTTTTCTTCTATTTTTCCTCATTGTCTAAGGGTTATGAGAGGATGTCATGGTTTTAGCTGGGATAGTTGATTTTCTTCACTGTAGCTAGTATAGTGCTGTGTTTTAGACTTGGTATGTAAATAATGTTGATAACACCCTGGTGTTTTAGTTATTGCTGGGTAGTGTTTACACTAGTCAAGGACTTTCTAGCTTCCCATGCTCTGCCAGGTACACAAGAAGCCGGGAGGGGAGGGGATACAACCAGGAGAGTTGATTCAAATTGGCCAAAGGGTATTCCATATCATGTGACATCATGGCCAGTATATTAACTGGGGGGAGTTGGCCAGGGGAGGCAGCGATCGCGGCTCGGGGACTGGCAGCGTCGGTCGGCGGGTGGTGAGCGGTTGCAGCACTTGTTGTTTAGTTTTGGGTTTTTTGGTTTTTTTTCCCTCTTCTTCCAGTGTTTCATCTCTCTCTCTCTCATTATTTTCCTTTCATTATATTAGTATTATTGCTGTTTTATTCTAATTATTAAACTGTTCTTATCTCAACCCAGAGTTTTCTCACTTTGGCCCTTCCGATTCTCTCCCCCATCCCACAAGGGTGGGGGAGTGAGCGAGCGGCTGTGTGGTGCTTAGTTGCTGACCGGGGCTAAACCACAACAGAGGAGCATTCATATAAATAAATCATAGAACTGCATTGTCAAAGTTATTTTTACCAGGTACCTATTTAAGATGTTTCTTCAAAAGTGAGTTTATGCACAAAACCCATGTCACAGTAGTTACATTTATGGGGCTTGTCCCCGCCATGCAGGTTGAGACGGCCCTATAAGGAACATTTCTGAGAGAATGTTTTCCCAGAGATCTAATATTGGAATGGTTTGATGCCTGCTTTTCTGAGTGAATGTCTTGCCACAGAGTAGGCACAGAAATAATTTATGCATCTTTCATCATTATTTGAGTGATTAGCATAGTTTTCTAGATGCCAAAATACTCTGGTATATCTACATTTCTTAAGTATAGATATTTACATCTGGGATTGCCATTTATATACCTTAGAAAATAACAGAGAGACAGAGGGACACCTAAGGGTGTAAATCAACATTCCCTAAAGTAGATCTCTTAATAGATCAAATGTATCTGTATGCAAGGAAAGTATTTATTCAATGAGACCTGAATACTCTGTTGGCATTCAAAAAGTCCCAGGGCTTGAAAATACATTTATTTATTTATTTTCTAAAAATCTCGAAAAAAATTATTTTTTAACGAAGGCTGAAAAAAATGCTAACTTTGCCAACATATTTGGTTGATAAATAAGAAGTCTGTCTATTTTCAAGAACAAGGCTTTTTTTAAATGATCAAGAATGGTGAGGAGGACACATTTTCTTCTTTAGAAGACAATAGGCCAAATTGCTATTTATGGTAAGCAAGTCCAACTCCAGACAAGGCAATGTGGCTTTTCGTGCTTATTTCTTCTACTGAAAACTCATGTACACTTGCCATTCATATCAGTGAAACTGAATCTGTATAGATTAGGAAAACTTATTCTCATATTGCTTGTTCAAAATACTTTGTTTTAATGTTATTTAAAATATACGTCTTCACTTTGGAAAACAAGATTATAAACTCCATGAAAAATGAAATGCCTGAATAGAATAAAAGATAACTCTTATCAGTACATTCTATGACCTGCAGCATCCTATTATTCTTCTAAATATATATAAACTGTTCCCAGTGATGCCAACAGTTCTGATAATCAAAGGTATGCATTGAAGATGTTAGGAAGATGTTAAGGTAGGAATACTTTTTAGATATTAGGAGATATGTTCTGACAATGTAAAGAGATAAACATTGAAGAAGCTTGTTGGGATATTGTGCAAATTCCATCACTGACGATATTTCAGATAGATCAGGCAAACTTCTGTCAAGAATGACATGGTGTTTCCTTGGGATAGAGAGCTGGACTAGATATCATCCAAAGGTTCCTAGCTTGTGTGCAGCTTTTTTACTTTACAACCTGACTTGTACCTATGAGAGTGCCAAATTACCTACCTTAAATATTATAACATAGTTACTAGAATAACTTCTGCAAGTAAATATTGCTGTTTATAAGTAGCTAGATATTCTTCAGTTTGCCAATGTACATAGTCAATAATGAAGGACATAATTTAATCTTTATAGGTCAGATATCACTAGTTTTATCTGTCTAAAATAGTAATATACTCCAGAAACCATCCCAGTAAAATCAAAGCAAGCAGAAAACAAAGGTGGTTGGATATGATCTTGTGAAATTAATACCATTTTTTTTAATCTACACAGTATGCTTAATGTGTAACTGAAAATAATTGCAAATATAAATTCAGGAGCAGTTTCTCTTTTTAGAGTCTAAATAATTTTATTATTTATAGCTACTTTCTAAATAATTTAATGAAGTTATATGGCTCTTGAGATCAAACTGGAACAAAAACCTTAATGGAAACTTGTGAAAATACTCTTGGATTTATGATGTAATCTTTGTTTAAAAATGAAAATCTTAAAGTAAGACAAATGAAACATATTGTACTTGTGAAGAACAGATTTTAATTTAAAAATAAATAGGAATCTAATGTAATTTTAAATAGTTTATCTAGTTCTTTTAATAACTGAAATGAAACAGGAAAACATTGTGGAGGTTGTTAGGGTTAGAATAATTCGGAACTTTTATCAAGTAGTGAGTAAGTAAAGATTTATTTATATTCCACAGCACTCATCTTAAATTTACATACAGTCAAACCAGAGTGTTTTGACATATTGTTGTGAAGAAAAATGAGTTCTCTTGTTCAACTTCTAAATCTTTAACTTTTTACTCTGTCATTGCACATTGGCCCACTGCAATATTTTAGTTTATGTGAGGATGACTAAGTCATGCTTCAGGAGGTATGTCCATTAAAGGCAAAGCAAGGTAATTTTTCTTTTGTTGACTAAGTTCTTGTAGATATTTATTCCTGTTACTAGATGATTAATTGCCTTAAGGATAGTAAATATAATAATGTTATGTAAAGAACATATGTGCCTGTTAAGCAAAAAACCATCTTTCAGAAGACATTTACATGTGCCTGAGTTCCCAATACATAAAAACAATAATAAAAATAATGTCCCTTGGCAAATTCTGTGGTGAACCTGGAAGCTTTTATTTTCATGGTAGCACTTTTCTGTTTTGTTTCTGCTGGAACTGGTAATCAATAAGGTCTGTTTGAAATCAAAGTTTCTGAGTGGCTTTCTAAGCACTGTCAGATTCTGGATTTGCGTGAACTTTTGTTGAGTTAGTGTCATAAGTTCAGTGTACTTTTGTAGCTTCTTGAAGAGGCATGGAGAGCACAGGCAAAACATTTAAAGTCCAAGACGTAAATCTATGTTGGCCACTTTCCAGAAAATCCTTACTCTTTAAGTAACCAATTTGATAAAAAGCTCTCAGTTTTGCCTAACAATTTCATATTAGATAGCCTTCCCTGCTTAGAAATAACTCTTCTGGGAAGATAAACATCTGTCTGTTGTCTGGAACTTCATTGGGAAGGTACCTTGGGTGGATAGACATCTGAATTCTTCTGTGGAGAAAGTCAGCCTCTGGGAAGCCTCTTCCCAGCAAACCCCAATACTCACTTGTAATTAGTATTACAAGCAATTCTATTCACAGTACTCAAGTAGCCTAAGTAGCAATCATAGACTTTTATCAATAAGATTTGACTTGGAAATAGGCAACAGCTCTAAGTCCTTAGTAAAGAGATTTGAAGCCATATCTCCAGTGCCTCCCTAGATTCTGTGCTGGAGTATTTTGACAAACAACATTGTCCAACTTCCTACTGAAGGTATTTTGTAGCCAGAGATATGAGGATACTTGAGTCAGAGGATGAATGAATAATATAATTTTAATTCAGTCTTAAAGCCAATCATTTGATAAGAAAGTCTATGACTTTCTGGTTGGTCCAGGTTTCTCAAACTGCTTCTCCTTTTAGAATGTGAATGCTTGAGGTTTTTGGGGAGGAGGAACAAGGTGTACAGCCACTGCTGTCAACATTTTTTCAGATACCTGCAATGAGTGCCTAACTTAAGATATTGCAATCTGTTGAAGTAATGCTACTGTCATGCTTCAGTTCTTATTCTGAAGTTTGGCATTTCATACAGCTGGACTTGTATCCATCATTACCTTTAACACTTAAGACCAAGACCTTAGACAAGTGTCAGAAACAGGATGAAAACCATCAACTACATCTCTATAATTCCCAAATAGAGTAGGTATCCCCAGAAAACTTTCCATGCATATCCTTTAATCCTTAGACCCTCTACCATTCAGCTTTTCTCCTGTCAGACTGGAGGGTACCATTTCTGACTATCACTGCTGAAGAAGAAATATATGTCCTATGCTGCTTTTCAAAAAAATTGTACAATTTGTCCTGGGTGGTGTGGTATTGTTGTTTGTTCCTTTTGTATTTTTTCACCCCCAACATTCAGTGGTTTGGATTTGTACTTTGTTAGATGTTGCAATTATCCTTTAGAAAGGTACGGTGTATTTAAATTCAACAGCAAGTTGTCTATTATTGGCTTTACTTCAGCAAAATATTTTATTTCTAGGCTTAGCCACAGTATGCAAAGCATCCACTCTACCTGTATATAAATGCAAAAGATTTAAACAGGTTGACAGTCAGTTTTTTACAGTAGTGTCTCTCTCCTCATGCTTCACGAAATGACTTCAGCAATAGTTTTAGAAATAGCATGTTTATCAGTAAGTATGTAATTCCTGTTTAAAAATCTTCAATGAAACTTTCAAGACCTCTATTAAATTTATCTCTTACAGGATTTCTGCAAAAGCTCATAGTATGTTTTCATGAATCTATATCATGATTATGATAATTTGTTATCTTGTTTATATTTATCTGTTATTACTTATCATGTGTTTAAACTATAAACTTTTGGCAACAGAGACAATATTCAATTTCATATTTATCTTGTAGATTGCACAATAGGTCCTGGAAATACAGAGGTATTGTAAAAAAGCACTACAAATAATAAATAACAAATAAAATACGGTCTCTTTCTGAACTCATGTGAACTTTATGTAAACTGAAGCATGTGTGTGGCCTTAAGCAATGTAAGAAAAAACATACTATGATTGAATTTATCTGACAGAAAACATTTTTTGATTGACAAAATAAGTTATTAGCAGAAAAATCATAATAGTTTTGCTTGAATTTGGTAAGCCATTAAAGAAGGACTAAATTAACTTGACGTCACCAGTTAAATTAAAGCAACCTTGAGTAACCTTCAAGTGGTGAGACTACTCTTCATGAAAGAGGGTTCAAGAGATGGTTCAGATAACATGGCATTTTCCCAAATCTGAAAAGATTATGCAACTAATTTAGCAGAACCAATTATGCCTATAGTTTATACTTGTATTTTCATTTATCTGTTTTTGTGCTTTGTTGGGGTATATGCTTTACTTTATTTTATTTTTCATTTTCCTATCCATCTTCAACAAGAATGACCACAATTTATTTCTAGACATGCAAAGACAGCAACTCATTTACTCTTGACAGAATTGGAGTTTCTAGGAATAAATAAAACACTGGTTTGGGATTCTATCAAAGAACAGCAGTATTTAATAAGAAGAACATTATGTCACTGCAATGGCTCCCTGCAGCTTCACCCAGTTAATCTCCATATGGAATAAAGCCATTCAAGAGTAATTTCCAACCTTGTTGCATGTACAGAACTCTATGTGTACAGAATTTTTCATGACAGCGGCAGGACTAGATCTTGCCTTCAGAGGCAACTGGTGTCTGCCAGCGGTTAAAAATAGTTGGAGAAAACCAGCTTATCCTCAGCTTTCTTATGAGAATATTCTAGTGTAAAGCAAACTGTGCAAATTGTCCCTATAGTGTAAAGAAGTGGCTAACAGTACAGCTATTTCTTTTCCTGATTTATTTTATTAAAATATGTCTAGCAGATTGTAAAATCTGCTATGAGAGGATAAACAGTGGTTAGCCTGGTGGGCTGGTTTTACACAATTGTGTGGAATATTCAGTAAGTCTCCATAATTTTATATCTTTTTAACAATATGTGGAGATGTTCTCAGGGAGAGATTTTCCTAATAAGTAATCCATGTCACATTTTGTTTTTCAGGAAGCAGGAATACATAAAGTACTTCAATACGACATTTCCGATCAGCTGTTGGTATTGCTCTTGCTAGTAAAAAAGATACCATTGTTGGTTTGTGTTTCTTTTTTTTCTAATTCTCATAATTTAGAGACTCTGCATGCTGAATTTTCATGTCACAACTGTGAAAGAGAGAAGGATTCAGGCTTAAGAAGAGGATTATGATCTTCACAAAGACAAAGACATTGCTTCATTCAAATCTCTCATAATGGAAGCTACTTCTGATTTTCTTTTGTGCAAAATAGGGCCTAATTTTCAATGTAAACTCCTGTAACTGGTCTTAAGCCACTTTAAAAGAGTCTGCTTATGAAAAATTGAGAAGAAATCAGAAAAAAAAAAGACCAATAAGGATTATTTTTGCTCACAATATATTGTTTAAGACAGTATCTTTTTGTGAAATGCAAAATCAACTGTTCTAGAAAACCATATTTTATCTTATCAGTATCTATTGCATTAAAGAAATTCTGTTTATGCATTTACAGTTAAGGTTATATTACACTTTCATTATAATCCTTATTTTCAAGTCCACAATACCAGTTATTACCCAAGCATTCCAATTCTTTATCTACTTACGTATTTTCCTAGAAAAAGAGAACTGATTATTTGTAGATTTATTTGCAGTGTAGAGTTATTGAGGTTCTAATTTACATCAGCACATGGCTTGATCACAAAGTGCTCGCTGTGGTTGTACTTTTGCCATGATATTCATGATTTGACATTTGAGCCTGTAATTGGCCACCTGGATTACATGCTGTGTAATTGTTGCTTGGATGACCTCACCTTCTGCAAGGGAGTTTCAGTTAATCATCTAAAAAATATTATATTCTTATTAAATCAATCTCACTTGTGGGACTGAATTTCATCTTCTGAAAATACTTACACAAAAGAAACATTCCTTTTGTGGTATTAAAGGAATGTTGGTGTGGAAGTCCCTATTTAATTAAATCAGTCTACCTGCAGCAGAAGGATTTTCATTATTTTAAAACTATACTTGAGGTTAAAATATAATCTCCAAAAAAGAGTATATTCTCTTTTCCACAACTAGCTTTAAAATAATAATTTATTTGACAAAGAAATTATAAACTTACTGACCTTTTAATAAAACTGTAATTTGCATATAATTTTAAGAACATATATTCTATGTTTCTATGCATCTTTTAGAGAGACATTAGCCTAAATTTTGCCTGTATACACCATCTTAATACAGGTATGTACACACACTTCATGATATATATGTATCTTATTCTCATTTTAACATGATATTTAAGTATCACTTGCTCAGACTAGGAATCTAAAATAACTATAATTTTCTGTAGTTTTCAGATTTTCAGGAACTGCATAAAACCTACAGTGTTGTCAAGCTATGCTTTTTCCATATCATATGTAAATAACAAGGTTAAATTTCTTGTCCTGGTGAAGTCAACAATAATTTTGCTATTGATATGAGTAGAAAAAAATTCAGCCAGCATTTTAAAAATTTATTTCTAACTTTAGTTAGTTAGACCTAATTGATTTTTCCATCAGACTGAAGTAACTATTAGATTAGAACTAACAGTGATATCATACTGCTTAATGTGTTCATTGCACTAATGTATAGGCTAAGGCTGGTCAAGAAAAAAAATCACAACTTGGTTGCACACCTACAGTGGAGTCTCAGATGCTGCCTAAAGTATCTTCTACACTTTTAAAATATTACTGGTTCTGCATTAAGAATCACTGCTTTTCTGAGCGAGTATTATACCTCTAACCTAATTTTCTTATTTTGCTGATCAGAGGTGATTTTCCCATTGCATTTTCCAGTAACAACCATGCACTAACTTCAGTTAAAAATTCCTTACCCAAAAGCCTTGCACAAAGAGTTGTAAATTTATGGAGGATGCAACAGTTCAGTCCATAACCTTCTTGCTTTTATAATCTACTCGTGTGTTGTGAGAAGAATATATTGATCATAAAGCAATGTTTTCAAAGCATAAAACTGAGGGATGTCAGTACAAAAAGTGCAGTAGTGACACAGAAACAATTGTAGCTGACAAATACAGATTTCCCAAACCAAATATGCTTGGTTCAATGTATTTTCTAATGGTTCTGAGAGATAACAATTTCATTTATGATAGACTGTTCCAGAGCCTTCTGGCTATTGCTGCCTACCCTAACATAGAAGGGGCAGAGCTGATAGAAACTGCTGGCAAGTGTGTAAAAATAATGAAGAAGTTTTAGACATTTCATTTCCTGCAAATTAGTTCTCTGTGATCCATATGTATTTTCTATAGTTCAACAAACCCTCTAAAGATGAATGCTTTCATTTAAAATCAAATAGTCAGTTTGACAATTGCCAATTTTCTTGTTGCCCAGGATTGCCTATTGATTTTTTTTTTCCTTCAGCAGTTAGTTTCTTCAAAATAAAAACAAATCTAATGTTTGTTGAATTCCGATTAGAACCAAGAAAGAAAATTTACTAGGGAAGATAGCTGAGAAACACCATACATTTTCATGATACAGACCCATTTAAATATCTTTATTTGCATTGTCTTCTTACATTGAATCTGCCCTCTGGTTAAGATGACAACAAATAAGAAATGCAAATATGTATTAAAATTTGTATTACTTTTTTTACTTTCTTATCATTTCAATAGACATTTCAAGTGAAAACTTACCCAAAAGGGTAAGGCATCATAGAAACAGGTGTTAGAGAGACAGAACTTCCATATTAAAAAGGAATGTATGGACTATACAGTGATTTGGTTTTGGTTTTGGTGTTGGGTTTTTTTCTGATGAGATTTATAAACAACGCATGTCTTCTCACAAAATCTTGGTATTTGCCAAGATTCAAAGCATTCAAACATTTTCTCTTTCTCAGTTAGATTTATGATCATGAAGAGATTTCAGTAAGGCATTCCAGAGATTTAAAGCAATACTCAGTGATGGTATAAATGAGTTCAAGCCCAGGCTTTCATAATGCCATCTTCAGTCTTCCTTTACCTTGGCCTTGCACCAGCTGTGTTAGTTTCAGGTACTACATGGTGATCTATATATTGCCTCCATTACAGAAAAATTGACCTAGCATCCCACAATTTCTGATCACGAACACCCACCCACAGAATTAATGTCTTCTTTTGTTACAACAACTTTATAGACTAGTGGAAAAAGTATATATTATGTGCAAGTTGGTTACAAAACTTACAAATGTGAGGCTATCTCCCAAAGCAGTTAAGGTTGGCTGATAAATAATATAGTTTCATACACACTGCTCTTTCTTGAAATCTAAACCTGTGTGCAACGGGTGCAGACTGAAAGTTAGGGAGAATTTTCCCTCAAAACAAGACTATACTAAAAAGAGTTTGCACAGGCATGACATTCACCACCAGAGAGAAGACTCTATCTATCATATGAGCATCTAAATGAGGACTGGTCACCCTCTCACTGGGTATTCCCTGTGATTTTATGTACGAATATTTCAGAGTCCATGCATGTATTTCAGGTGCTAGAAATTGTCTTTTTTCTTCTGATTAAACTTAGTAAAAGAGATGTTTACAAAGACAGTCTCTCCTTCGTTTGCTTTACTTTGGTCAAGATCTGCAAACAGCATAGGCTATGTTTTTCTGGTAACATGCCAGTTAACAGAGCTGATCTAGGTAAAGAGCAAATCTACAAGAAAATTCTTTGGTGTTCCATCAAATCATCTTATTGAGCCACTGATCCTTGCATTGGCAGCAGCACCATGTGGCTGTGGAAGTGCAAGGACAGATGACTCAGGGAAGTATGAGGACAGAAATAAAATGGACTTAGACTGGTTTAATCTGAACTTGACTGAATCCTAAGTAGGTTTATATCTTTTTTATTTCCTTTTGGACATAATCCATTAGGTGTCATAAAAGACAATAGAATCATAGTAGCTTTTTGTACTGGGAGACCCAACACAGAATATTGCACTCCAGATGCAGTCTCAAAATTGTGAGGAAGGATCACTTCCCTGTACTGTTGGCTAGACTCTTGCTAATGCAGCCCAGGATGTTATTGGCCAACTTTGTTGATAGGACATCTTGCTGACTTATGTGCAACTTGTTGTCCTGCAGGACTCCCGGACCCTTTTCTGCAGAGCTGCTTCCCAGTCAGTTAGCCCCCAATTTATATTACTGTATGCTATTATTCCAACCCAGGTTCAAGACTTTGCTCTTGTTCAGCTTCATGAGGTTCCTGTCAGCTCACTTCTCTAGCCTGTCTTGTCCCCTCTGAATAACAGCCCTGCCCTCCAGAATATCACATTTGTATATATTCACATCTGGAGTGAAAATTTTTAATTAGAGCCTCAGTATCTTGTTGATTTGTTATCTTTGCAATTTAATAAGTAAAAAAAAAAAAAAAAAAAAAAAGCTCTTTATTTCCTCAGTGCCTTATTCCAGAGATTGTGTTTGCCTCCTTACTATCAGAAAGGAGGACACATATTTCAGGCAAATTAGACTAGTAATTTAAATTAGGTGGAAGAGGATTTAGGAAAACTGGAATTGATCTATTTACACCAGGAAAAAAATATTGTCAGAACAATTTTTTCTGAGTATTTCTCATAGATATCATAAACAAAATAAATTTCAAATTTCACCCTTCTTCAGCCAATTTCAGACAGCTTTGTCTTCCTGGCCTCCCTTTTCTTCCCTCACTGAAGAGTTAAGAAAAAGCTTCTTTACTTATTACCAAAAGGAAAGAAAAAGTGATAAAAACCTTCTTAGTTCTGAAGAAAAGCAATATAACATAGACAATCCACAAAATCAAACTATATTGCTGATCTTCCTTAGCTATAAAAGAGTACTGCAGAAATTAGAACTTTTCTTTTGAGATTCTGACAAATTGCAATACTGGAAAGCCAGTCAACATTGTGACTTGTCAAAAGAGTTTATATTTTCATCATTTCTCCTGGGAAGAAAAATGCTGGAACTCAAAAGAAAGGTATGGATAAAACATTGCAATACTTTAGAAGCAGTTGCTCACTGCAGTTGAAGTCTGTTTACATTTAAAATCAGATGTCAGAGATTCACATGTGATCTGGCATAAGCGAGATGTTCTCCTGCCAGAATTGCCTAACCATGTCAGTTACCTAAATTCATTACATATATCTCTTTTATCCTAGAATTTCCCTGAATACATGATTTTGTGTATTAATAAACACCTCTCCCGGACAGGTTTCTGGACAGAAGCTAGCCTCCAAGCTACCATGCTATGGTTTTATATAGGTGGATAACCTGAACTCATCTTAATTTCTATTGTAAACCTTGGAAAGGTAGACGCTGCTAGATCTTCTGTAGCGGGTGGTAATTCTAACTTTTTTTCTAAAAGATTAGTGTGTCTAAAAGATTAGTGAGGGTACTCATTCAGAAAATGTAATCTGAATCCTAAAACCTATTAAGAACTGAACGCACACAATAAGGTCCTAAGTATACAAAGGAAAAAGAAACAAAAGAAAACAAAAAACAAAAAAACCTTCCATGTAGTCAGGTAAGAAATATTCATGGGCTAAGTAAAGAAAATGTGAAAACAGTAGACTTAACATTTAAGGTTTCTCTGGCAAGGGACAAAACAGAATCACAGAATCATTTAGGTGAGAGAGGATACCTTGAGATCATCTAGTTCAACTTAATTGATCAAGTAGGGTCATCTCAAACAGGGTCATCTGGAGCAGGTTGTCCTGGAACATGTCCAGCTGGGTTTTGAACACTTCCGCGGATGGACAATCTTAAACTACCCTGGGCAACCTGTTTCAGTGTCTGACCACTCTGAAAGTAAAAAGTGTTTTCTCATGTTCAGAGGGAACTTCCTGTTTTTCAGGTTTGTGCCCATTGCTTCTTGTCCTGTCATTGGGCACCACTGAAAAGAGCCTGGCTACCATTTCTTTTCTTCAGTCCATCAGGTATTTATACACATGGATAGGATCCCCCCTGAGTCTTCTCTCTCCAGGCTGAACAGTCCCAGCTCCCTCAGCCTCTTATTGTATGAAGGACCCTCTTCCTAATGTAGCCCAGCCTTTATCCTTGTAGAAATATTTAATCCAGATGTAAATGTATTTAAAATGTACATTTACTTCCCAAGAAAGCACCCAAATTGCCAAACTCATATAATTTCCTCTGCTGTCTCACTTTCCTGCTTAACCAGAGGTTCACCTTCATAAAGACAGGACTGATGTCTAGTGTGCACAAGGTTATGAAAAAGAAGGGTTCAAGGCAGGGAGTGCTGGAAACAGTGGGGTTAAAAATCCTTGATGTGCCTCATTTCCTTTCTGTGTGCTCTGGCCACTGTGCTATTAAGAGAATGTTAGCACCCAGATACTTCAATAAACACCTATCTGAAATCAATGAAGAACATTTACATTTCCTATATGTTCTCTGTGTTTTCAGGGAATAGGCAGATCATATCTAGCTTGGTGCACGGTGTTAGCTTCTTGAAGTGCTTAAGTTCCTTCTACAGTTGGCAGATGGATGAGGGCTCCTAATTTAAACCTTGTTGGCTCTGTGGACATGCCCAGCTTTTTGTCTAACAACTTGGTATTCACTTAGGTGGTTATATGCAAAAAAGTTAATTTTCCCAAAGTCATGCCCATTTTGCCCACCACAATAATTGGTAAGCAGTTTTCCTGTATTTATCTTGACCCATAAGCTTTCTCATTTCTTTTTTTTCCCATTTTGTCCTTCTGTCCCTCCGAGGAGGGGAAGTGAGTGAGCTTCTGGGTGGGAGTTTGGCTTGTAGCCAAAGCTAATCTACCACAGCATGAAACTCTCCTGAAGGAATGGATGTTTTTCACAGTAGCTCAATTCCCCAGTCTAGAGAAGAGATAACTTCGGGGAGATATCCATCTAAACTTCACTAAAAGCAAATGTTTTAGATTTAATGTCATTATTTTATGCAGGCTTTATCACTGCTGATTAAGTGGCACAGTTTCTTATAGCATTCTATTTTTTCTCTGTCAGAGATCTGCTGCATTTTAAAGCAAAGGAACATAGTCACTTGAAGAATGTAGTGTTAACATTTAAATCAGCATACTGGTAGACAGACTTCTACAAAAAATTTAAAAGCAATCTTTTAACAGTTATAATAATGAGATTTGTAATGGATTTTACAAAGAAAAAAAGAATCCAGGGTGTAAATATAGAATTTAAAACAGAATTAGTTGAGATATTTTTGTAGCTGGGGGAAAAAAAAATCAATAGAGAAATCTGTATCACAACATGCCTTCTCAAATCTCTCCATCTGTCTTAAAATGACATTTTTTAGAGGTATAAGAGGGCCTTACTATGGTTCCTGTTGACACTTTGCTCCCGAATCCCTCTGCTCCTGAAATCAATTTTCACAAAATTTGACAAGCATGCAAAGTTACTGCATTATATTGAGAAAAAGAGTGAGAGGAAGGACCCTGTAGAATTGGAACCCCACAACATTGTTCTATAGCCTATCCATAGTGTTCTTCTAGTGGGGTCACTGAAAGCTCTGTGGTTGATCAGAACTATTTGTATAACTGATGCAAACAGTAAGGGAAATGTTACAGGTCATAGCCTGTGGATCAAAAAGTTACTTGCCTGAAACAAACTTTCACACCATGTGAAAGTGTTCAGACCTGGTGTTGGCCACTGGACACTGGGAGTGCGTGGCTGGAAAGAACTCAACTGCGATACAACCACATATTCCTCAGCAATGTGAACAGTGAATGGAAAAATTCAGAACAGACACACACCAAGCCTGCAAGGTCAGTGGACCTTAGCCTTAAATCAGGGAATTATAGTAGAAAAAGTGTCATTTTTAATACATAAACTGTACAGATACCAGACAGAAAGAGTTGAACACTGTTCACTGCCCACTGCTTATGACTCTCTACTACCAACATGTAAGAAAAGAAATTAGTATCTTAGAACTGGGCTTAGTTTTGAATTAAAAAAGAAAGAGAGTGACAAATGGGTTTTACTGATTTGTGCAGTCACTGTAAGTAAGGTAAATAAAATGGTGATTTGCAGCAATTAGGGTAAGCCCAGAAGCAGAAGTAAAAACAGAAATAGCACCCTGTCTTGCTTAAAAATTTGACATTTGGATCATTAGCAAAGTATTAGAAACAGAAGACTTAGAGAATGGGTTTTCTAAGCTATCACTGACTATCAGCACAGGGAGGAAAAGGGTGAGATCAGGATGATAAACTAAAAGCATTTGTCATCTTTGGAAAGAAGCAGCCCAGTCCCTGAAGAGAAGTGGTGGTAATATATGAGGAATGGACATGAAAGCCCATCAAAAATCAAAGGAGGACAGGATGGATAAAAAATCAAGCAAGGATATCAACTACCATAGGATGCAGCCCTGCCAGAAGCTGAACCACTTGTTACAGTAATTACCTAAAGTATTGGGAGAACAATCACTTTTCCAATTAGGAACTTTGAAATAAAGCAAATACTACAAAATAAAGTATGTCAGAGCAAATGTAAGATCATAAAAGATGATACAGAAATTATAAGGGCAATCAGAAGAAGCTGTAATGGAAGGGAAACAGGGTGTTATTTAATCCAATATTTACATAAACAAGGATTTCAAGGGTGGAAGAGAACTTTAAAAAGCATTCTGCTTGCAGAACAGTGCTGAAGCATCAGAAAAGATGACTGAATGTGGTTTAGCAACTCTTTGCATAGGTTAATGCAGTTACCTGTGTTAAAAACAATTATCTTTGGTATCAAGAAAATAATTGGTCCTTGGGCAAGAATTCAAACATTTTGTTGTTCCATTACCTATAACTAGAGAGGGAAAAAGCATGGCTTCGTTATAGTCAAGCCTTATTGAGAATGCTTCCATAAAAACATTGTGAAAAAAATCTGTGAAATTTGAATTGGGTGAGATCAGGATTAAATTCAAGTCTTTTTTATGGCTACAATTGTAGTATAGATGGGGAAGAAGGCTGTGCCTGTGTATGCAATGTATGCAATGCACTCAGTCAGCTGTTCCCTAGGTGGTAGCGGAACTCCACAGAGTCTCCACCTAGATGAGGCAACAGGCTGGTTTGAGACAGCAGACTAACTGGAGACTGACTGAAGTCCTAGCCAGCTCCACAACAAAGCATTTGACTAATTTTTGTAGGCCCTTTTGAAGTGGGAGTTTCAGTCACTTCTGAAGAATGCTCCAGGCAGCCCCTACTTTCTACAGACCAATTGACAGACACTATTTATATGCTTAAATATGTTGATTAATACAGTCCCAGCAACTTGCCCAGACAGCTCCTTCTGCATAATTCACCAAAATGTGCACAGGTACTTGCACACAGTCAGTAGAAACTGTTTTTGCAGATACATAAATGGTCACAAAGGACAGTCTTTTGTAGTAAGCAAGATATTTAGGATATGTCTCTACATGGTTTAAGATAACCGACAGAAATAGTTTAAGATAACTGACAGAAATGGATCATAGATCTGCTAGAGTGATCACACAGGAGCACCGGCCAGCTGGTTATAAGAATCCACTGGAATACCTGAAGGATATGGTAGTTCAAAAGGCATTGATTGAGATCAAAGTTCTTATTTTACAGCTCCATTAATCAAAGACTTGTCTGAAATTTTAGGTGTTAAAAAAGATGTCATACAGTTGGTCAAGCACATAGCTACAGGTAAGCAGGGAGATTTAATAAAACATTACATTAAGCTTAGAGAAAGACGGTCAGCAACCCAGGAAAAGACTGGGATAAAGAATTCTTAGTCATCCTAATGTCTTCATGTCTGTTCCTGCAACATGTGGATTTTGTCCCCATATGGCAAAAACTGGCTGATAAATGAGAATCTCAGCAAAGGAGGGGTGGCAGAAAAGCATCAGATGAACAGCAGATGTAAATAGAAATAGCTATCCAGCTAAACCCCTAGTCGGATTAAAACAAACAAGCAAACAAACCAGAAAGATAAAAAGACACACAAACACACAAAGGAGATCTGAAAAATATATAAACCATAGCATATAAGAATTCAAGGTATATACAAACATTGCAGTGAAACCTTCCATGGATTTTGTAGAAAATGGCAAGGTACCATTAAATCTCTGGAAAAAAAAAACAGTTCTACAGTGTGTCAGGCAGAAATAACAAAACAAAGAACAAATCAGCCTTGGAAGACACGGATTTTAGCATGGCTTTTCACAGGGTCTCACAATGAATCCGTATGAGCAACAGGGCATTTACAGCTTCGCCTAGGGGGGTTGGAGCACATGACATATCAGGAGAGCTGGGAGTGCTGGGTTTATTCAGCCTGAAGAAACATGGGCTAAAGGGAGATCTACTTGTTTTCTTTGACTACATAATGGGTGCTCATAGAGAACATAGAGACAAAATCTTCTTGGAGATGCACAGCAAAAGACTTAGAGGCAAAAAAAAAATTGCAGCAAGGGAAATTCTGTTTGAACATGCAGAAATGAATCTTCACCATAAGGCTGGCCAAATATTGGAATGGGCTGCCCAGATGGGATATGGAAACTTCACCCTTGGAGATACTGAAAACTCAGCAGGACAAGGCACTGAGCAACCTCATCTCTCTCTGTAGCTAGAACTAACATTGAAGCTGTCACTGCCTTGGCTTCCAAAGGTCCCTCCAAAATTAAATTTGCCTGTGTTTCTCTGAAATGAATTAAAAGAAATCAGAAACACAAGGGAAAAAATGGCGAAGATTCAAAGAAAGTATGAATAGTAAGGAATCATACATATTGAAATAAATAAGAGTAAGAAATTAACACAACTGAGAAAAAGTTCCTAGCTGTAAAGTAAACATAAATTCTTCCATGCACATTTCAGTTTACCTTTTAATGGAAGCACTCAACCACTTACATGGGAGATTTTTGTGTTAAGGTAGACATTTAAATTTTATTTTAATGGAGCTCAAGCAACATTAGTATTCTCTATGCACAGTTCCAAATATTTAAGAAAAGATTATTGAGGAATCAGAAGAATTTTGGAGATATTAATAACTACATCTGTAAGATATACATGTAAAGAAAGTGATGTTAACCTTTGTAAGGCAAAGGACCTCTTTCCATGTTCAACTCTGTAGGCAGTCACTTGTAATACTGCAGCATGCCTTTCATTTCTATTTTATAAATTCACACCGTCCCTCTCTTTGTCTGCTGTGGCAGTGCTTTACTCTGTACCCAAAATGCTCCTGTCCTCATATCTCTGAAATTGCATAAAGCTTAGTAGATAGCAGTAGTAATTATTAATAATTTAAATAGCCAATAACATTAAATAGCCAATAAGCATTATTTGCATAAAATTTATGCACAAAGCTTAGTAGCCAGTTAGAGTATGCAACATCTGCACCCACTCAAAGTATTTTCCAATTAGTACCATCAGTGTAATGAGCAAG
This sequence comes from Morus bassanus, assembly GCA_031468815.1. NCBI lineage: Eukaryota > Metazoa > Chordata > Aves > Suliformes > Sulidae > Morus > Morus bassanus. The sequence goes on from CM062568.1 coordinate 79,105,491, forward strand.
AGCAGCCAGTAGGTAGATTGATAAAATTCATGAAATCCGGAAAGGTTGCCCAGAATACACTCATCTGTGGGGTCACAGCACATGTGTTCCCAGCTGGACACTGCAGAGTGTTTTCCTGTTTCCCTTCTATCTTTTTTCTTTGATTTTTTTTCTTGTTTTGGGCTTTTGCTGAGGGAGGAGGGGGAAGCAGTCCCCAAAATTAACCTAGGCTGTTAAGTTCAATGTCTGCCATGATCTATAGATACTCTTGGTCCTCTACACATCTCCATCCTTTCTGTAACAGTAAGAAATAAATCCATGTTGTAATTGCTAGATGACTTAGTCAACTGCCTTTCAGAATTTTTAATTGCTGTATGAGAAAGAGACTAAATAAGATCAGAAAAAACAGTTAAATTCAATGTCCTTACCACAGACAGCTAGTCTATCTTAAGTAACTATAAATTTTCTAGAAGGTTGTTCCATAGTTTGATTTTTCTTAGAGCTCTGCATGTATTATTGAACATGAAATCTAAAATTTTCCTGCTTCTTCTTTTCTACAATTTAGTCTGACCTCTTTCTCAGATAAATTTCAGGAATAAAGAGCAGAATTTTTACTTCAAACACCTTATGGCCTTAATAAGTACTTCAGAATTTAAGAGTGTGAAAAGCTCCATTGTCACCTTTACAGTTAGAAAAGAGATTCACCTAATCAGCATGGGGATAATAAAGGTTATATGAGCATAACTGAATACCAGATTGAGTCTTGTGAACATTAGACACCCCAAATGAATTGCAGATGAAAGAAATGTGAGAAAATATGATTCTCTTCTTGTATGGAAACCAACAACCAAAAGCTCCGAAAGATTTTTTTGATGAAAGGGACTTTTTGTTATAGATGACCTATATAGCTGCAAGGGAAACTAACTCCATAATTTCAGGAAATGTTGTAGTTGAGACTAATTATCCTTATTCACCAGTCATCCATTTATGTTCTATCTTGCATAATGTTTGGGTTTTTTTTAATAAGAGGTATTGCTTTCCATTTTCCTGTCAGTAAGCTGCACTATTTTCTTTTGAAAACCACAAAAGTTATTGCTATTGAATCCTTAAGTTAATAACCTAGACTGTTTTTGTTTGTTCTTGTTTGTTTTTTTTTTTTAAGAGTCTAAGATATATTAGGAATATCTCATACTCATAACTGAAGCATTTCTAATTCTCTTTGTATAGCAGAAATGAAAGATACCTAGAACACATGTTAATCAGGATGGACTGGTTAGCCATGGAGTGTTTCCAGACTCCTGAACTTCTGGAAATGTCAACATTTCAATAATAAAGAAAAAAAAAAAGCAAAAAAATCATCAGTACAAAACATATTTCCTTTGGAAAGAGTTTTCCAAATTCTCAAGTAGAAAAAAAAGTCCTCTGGACTTTTTAAAACAGAATTGCTGGGGTCCTTGCAGGTATGGCAAGTGACATCTACTTCTTATTACACGGCTTGTTATATAGCTTATAGTGTAGCTACAGGAAAGTTAGCTCAGGGAAATTCTGGTGCTCAAGACCTTCAGGCACTCTTCTTAGCTGCAAGAACTTCAGGAAACTCATTAATTCTGCAGCAGTCTAAAAGCATCACAGCTCCTGGGAGCTGACTGATGAGCAAGAGAAACCTTGAAAAAACTGCATGATTGTCACCAATATTTTTTGTAAAATACATGTCCTCACTGAATGCTTTCATTTGACTAAATGACCAAAGAAATTTTTGCACCAGGACATAGCCAATAAACATTTCACAGACTTTTTTTTTAATTATCAAAAATTAGAAAATAACAATCACTTTTTCTCTCAACAATTGCAACTTCAAATACTCAATTTCAAATTACTTTTCAGGAAAAGTATTCACTCATTTTTGCCCTTGACTTTTGAAACTGAATTCAGTGTCTTAGCTGGAAATCTGATTTTCTAGGGTCGAAAATATGCCCAGTAGAAGTAACTAAGAATTCACCAGAGAAATTGGCATTTTGAGTACAATGAAACCACAAAAATACAAAATACCCTCCTGTCACGGTTTTAGCTGGGATAGTTAATTTTCTTCACTGTAGCTAGTATAGTGCTGTGTTTTAGACTTAGTATGAAAATAATGTTGATAACACACTAATGTTTTAGTTGTTGCTAGGTAGTGCTTACACTAGTCAAGGACTTTTCCATCTTCCCATTCTCTGCCAGGTGCACAAGAAGCTGGGAGGGGAGGGGGCACATCCAAGAGACCTGATCCAAATTTGCCAAAGGGATATTCCATATCATGTGACGTCATGCCCAGTATATTAACTGGGGGGAGTTGGGCAGGGGAAGCAGCGATCGCGGCTCGGGGACCGGCAGCGTCAGTCGGCAGGTGGTGAGCAGTTGCAGCACTTGTTGTTTAGTTGTTTTTTTTTTTGTTTTTTTTTCCTCTTCTTCCAAGGTTTCATCTCTCTCTCGCTCATTATTTTCCTTTTCATTATATTATTATTATTATTATTGCTGTTTTATTTTAATTATTAAACTGTTCTTATCTCAACCCACGAGTTTTCTTACTTTGGCCCTTCCGATTCTCTCCCCTATCCCACAAGGGTGGGGGAGTGAGCGAGCGGCTGTGTGGTGCTTAGTTGCTGACTGGGGTAAAACCACAACACCTCTTAAAGACCTTATAACTTGTTTTTACCATGATCTCTTTTCAAAACCACATACATATGCTGTTCATCCAGTATGTGTATATATATGTTTGTACAGTATATTCACTTATATTTATTAAAGGCAATTATTTAGTGTCCACCTATGACAGTTTGTTTTCTATCAAATGGTATATCTTGCATATAGACAAACCAAACAAAATAGAAAAACAGCTTTTTAAATCTACCCATTTGCTCAACTTCAAGAGACACCTCTCTGATAAGAATAACTTAGATTAACTTTTAAAGCAATATAATTCTTGAAAGGTGCTGTGGGTTTTCTACACCTGTATGAAATGATCTGGAAGAACTTGTTGTAGTTTAACCCCAGTCAGCAACTAAGCACCACACAGCCGCTCACTCACTCCCCCCACCCCTGTGGATGGGGGAGAGAATCAGAAGGGCCAAAGTAAGAAAACTCGTGGGTTGAGATAAGAACAGTTTAATAATTAAAATAAAACAGCAATAATAATAATAATAATATAATGAAAAGGAAAATAATGAGCGAGAGAGAGATGAAACCTTGGAAGCAGGGAAAGAGAAAAAAAAAAAAAACAACAAAAAACAAAAACCTAAAACCAAACAAGAAGTGCTGCAACCGCTCACCACTCGCTGACCGATGCTGCTGGTCCCCAGGCCGCAATCACTGCTTTCCCCGGCCAGCTCCCCCCAGTTAATATACTGGGCATGACGTCACATGATATGGAATACTCTTTGGCCAATTCGAATCAGCTCTCCTGGTTTTATCCCCTCCCCTCCCGGCTTCTTGTGCACCTGGCAGAGCATGGGAAGATGGAAAAGTCCTTGACTAGTGTAAGAACTACCTAGCAACAACTAAAACATTAGTGTGTTATCAACATTATTTTCATACTAAGTCTAAAACACAGCACTATACTAGCTACAGTGAAGAAAAATAACTATCCCAGCTAAAACCATGACAGAACTGCTGTATGAATTTTCCAGGATATGGTTCAATGATCATGTCTCTGCCAAAAATGCTATTCAGGTCCTCAGGCTAGGTGAGGTTATATCTGTTCTTAACTTTATTTTTCCTACTGTTGACATAACTCAGCTCAACCTCTGTTCTGTGCTGTGGTGCTGGATCACTGCTAAGTGTTTCCTTTCCCTTCATTTGTCCTCACAGATGCTTGTGCATTAGAGTGCTCTCCAGATGGGCCTGGACTCTCTTAAGCTGTGTGATTCATTAAAATCTAAGACCTCAGCATGAGCCACACAGAACATGAGGCACATCTGCTGAATAATCACGTTTTGAGCTCAACTATGTGAGCTTGCCTTGGGCAACTGCAAAGCATGACACTTGATTATGATAAATGGGAATAGAACACGTTGTCAAGATGATACCACTGCAGTTGAGGTACACAAGTACACTCATAGATTTATTAGCGTAGACAGTCAATAGGATGACAGAGAAGAGACTGCCAGATATAGAACTGTTATTTTAGCCTGGCAATTCAGCCCACATCCTTTTGCTTTAAGAAATCTCATTCCCACATTCCAGCAAACCTGCACGCAAATTGGGTTTATTAACACAAGTCAAAATGTCAGAAAATATGTAACAAAACACTGTGTATTTGCAAGGCAGTTTAGAATAAAATAAGCCAACTTAAACAGCAATAGCTCATATAGGCCCTATTGGCTGCTCATACTCTAGTGGCTGATTCAATCCCTGTTGGTGGTTTAAGTTTGTTTTCCTTCAAAAGCACACTCCTGAATTGTATAATCCATTAATTCAGGGCACTTTGGAAGCTGACCTTATGACTGTAAAACTAGTTATCATACAGATGTTGAAATGACAGGATGAACATTTGAAAAGAAACAGTGCTGACTAGAAGCTGGAAAAATCAATAGAAATGTTACCAAATGGAACATTTTTTTCCAAATATGAATGTCTCCATGTATTTAGGAAAAAACAGCAATGTGGTAATTTACTTTAAGTATTCAAATTTACATTTACTTTAACATTTTATGTGTAAACACTGTTAATGAATTTGGCAACATTTTATTTTTAAATGAAGTTACGGCATCTGCTGGACTCTGTACCCATTTCTGCGACATCATTTGTATTCTTGTTCTATTGAGAAGAGCTAACAAATCTAATTTAGCCTGAAGCAATTGTTTTGCTGTTCCAGTTCAGTGAGAAGTTTTAGGTTTGGAAACCAAATTAGATTTTGGGAAATATAAAGTCCAAATACTGAACATAACAGATGATCAGCTTTCTGTGATACACAACTACCTGGAAAGAAGAGCTCTGAAAAATAGATTCTAAAAGTTTGTCCATGTTTTCATAAAAAAAAAAGATGCCAAAATCTGATCACTGTCACTGATTCTGTCTATACCAAACCATCAGCAATATAACTTTTGGGTAATTTACTGAAGCCATTTGTTAATCATGGGTAAGTAATACATTACTGCTGTTTGTATACTGTTTGCATAGGTTGGTGGTTTCTTTTTATAGGTTGAATTTTGACAGACATCTCAAAATCTTTTGATAGAATAGTACTTTCTAGACAGGTTTACTAGGAAATATCTCTATGGAAATTATGTTGTCAGTCTAAAGTGTTTTGCCAAGTATAGGTATCAGCCTTTCTTCACCAGAATGCAAACCAGCACCTTTCACATATCTCTGTTTATGTTCAGGCCAACTGTATAAGATTCAACAAGGCTAAGTGCCGGGTCCTGCACTTGGGCCACAAAAGCCCCATACAATGCTACAGGCTTGGGGAAGAGTGGCTAGAAAGCTGCCTGGTGGAAAAGGACCTGAGGGCATTGTTTGACAGCTGGCTGAATATGAGCTGGCAGTGTGCCCAGGTGGCCAAGAAGGCCAACAGCATCCTGGCTTGTATCAGGAATAGTGTGGCCAGCAGGACTGGGAGTGATCGTGTCTTTGTAATCGGCACTGGTGAGGCCCAATGCTGTGTTCAGTTTTGTGCCCCTCACTACAAGAAACACACTGAGGTGCTGAAGCGTGTCCAAAGAAGAGCAACGAAGCTGGTGAAGGGTCTGGAGAATAAGTCTTATGAGGAACAGCTGGTGGAACTGAGGTCATTTAGCCTGGAGAAAAGGAGGCTCAGGGGAGATCTTATCACTCTCTACAACTACCTGAAAGGAGGTGTAGCGAGGTGGGTGTCAGTCTCTTCTCCCAAGTGATAGGACGAGATGAAACAGCCTCAAGTTGCACCAGGGGATATTTAGACTGTATATTAGGAAAAATTTCTTCACTGAAAATGTTATCAAGCATTGGAACAGGCTGCCCAGGGAAGTGGTGGAGTCCCTATCCCTGGAGGTATTTAAAAGATGTATAGACATGGTGCTTAGGGACATGGTTTAGTGGTGGACTTTGCAGTGTTAAGTTAGTGGTTGGACTCGATGATCTTTAAGTTCTTTTCCAACCTAAATGATTCTATGATTCTATACCAGAGAAATACTGCAGATAGTTTTTGTTAATCACTGGCTTATACTGTAATTTTCTAATACAATTGGACCAGAAACTTTTAGATACTTTTCAAAACATTTTGAACTTTGCTAATAAAAAGCAACAACTGAAGAATTAAAATTATCTGCTTCTTACTACACTTCCCAGCAGGTGTTGTATAGCCCTGGATGTGAGACCTACGTGAATTCATCAAATTGTTCAGTACTCAAAGTTTAACATTAACTTACTAATAACTTACTGGAAATTGTGGTGAAATCTATTTTCTACAATCTAAATAAAGATGTTTATGTGCATAACTGAGGAAGCATTAATGGCTTGATATTGTGGAGACTTTCAATTTTATATTCAGTCTCGGGGAATGATGGAATGCTGTTTCTAGTAAGCACAAAATCCCTAATTCAAATATCAGTCAAGCCTTTGGTCAGTTCCCTCAATATGTCGTCTTTGGCTTCCTCACCCAACCACTATAGGCCTGAGCAAAAAAATCCTCTGTAATGCAACTGCATATCTGAAGGAAAAAAATAAAAAGGAAAAAAAAAGTTTCCTTTATACAACATTAGAAGTGTTAAATATTATGATGCATCTGTTCCAACAGAGAGGCTCAACCCAACTCAAGAGAGTATAGTTTGAAAATATTTTGAGGTTTCATAGATTTTTTTTCCTTTTCTTTTCTTCTTCCCCCCAAAGAGCTTATTCTCCTAAATCAAATACAGGGTTCTTGCAAGACCTAATGAAAAAGCTGTTTATGTTCATGTGCAGAATATATCTGGTGTAAAATCTTATGATGAATACCACTTATAATATGAGAAAGAAATCTTTTTCACAACAGGCCAAAAGAGCCTTGGTATGAGTACCTCCAGACTAAAGTATAATAAAAGGATAAATAATAATGACCACAGCTCTAAATAAGTCTTGACTTGCAATATTTTTTTAAATGTTGATTGAGATGTTCCACTGATGATGAATGAAACAATTTGTTCATTAGTTCTTTGTACCGAAGTTCCCTGAAATCTAATCCTACAGTTTCAGTTATTTCAGAGTTATTAAACCCAGAGAAGTGCATTCATGCTGAAACTGGAATTTTAGAAGGTAATAACCTATAATTGGTTTTAAGATGAAGAATTATATTTGCACAAATCAATAATTACAAGAGATACGAAAATGTTATATAAAATTTTAAGGGACTTGCTCTTTTTTTGCTGTGGAATTGTCAAGGGTGCACAATAGTTTTGAAACACAGCCTAAACATTGACAATCTCACTTCAACTACTGATTTTTTACTCTAAAAGCTTCAACATCTTTCTAATTGCTAGAAAGGAGCAGGGTACTGGAAGTATTGCATACGGTGTTTTCATTACTCCATCACATTTGAAAAGTCATGGCAGTCAGGCAAGTCCCCAGTAACTGGAAAAAAGGGAATATCACAGCCATTTTTAAAAAGGATAATAAGGAGGGCCCTGGGAACTATTAACCAGTCAGCCTCACCTCTGTGTCCTCCGAGAACATGGAACAGGACCTGCTGGAAGATATGTCGAAACATACAGAAGACAGGGAGGAGATTAAAGGCAGCCAACATAGCTTCACCAAGGGCAAATGGTGCCTGACTAATCCAGTGGCCTTCTATGATGGGGTGACTGCATTAGCAGACAATGGAAAAGCTACTGACGTCATCTACCTGCATATTTGAAAGGCCTTTTACACGGTCCACCACAATATTTGTGTCACTAAATTGGAGAGATATGGGTTTGATGGATGGACTGTTAGATGGATAAGGAACTGGCTGGATGGCAACATCCAAAGAGTTACAGTCAACAGCTCAATGATGAAGGGGATACCAGGAATAAGTGGTGTCCCTCAAAATCCATACTGGGACCAATACTATTTAATACCTTCATTAAAGACGTAGGTAGTGGGATTGAATAGACCCTCAGAAAGTTTGCAGGTGGCATCAAGCTGAGAGGTGTGGTTGGTTTGCTAGAAGGAAGGGATACCATCCAGAGGGACCTTTGACAAGCTTGAGGAGTGGGCCTGTGCAAACCTCATGCAGTTCAACAAGGCCAAGTGCAAGGTCCTGCACTTGGGTTGGGGCAATCCCCAGTATCAATACAGACTGGGGAATGAATGGACTAAGAATAGGCATGCGGAGAAGGACTTGGGGATACTGGTGAATGAAAAATTGGACAGGATGGCAATGTGCACTTGCAGCCCAGAAAGCTAATTGTATCCTGGGCTGCATAAAAAGAAGCGTGGGTAGCAGGTCAAGGGAGGTGATTTTCCCCCTCTACACTGCTCTGGTGAGACCCCACCTGGAGTACTGTGTCCAGCTCTGCGGTCCTCAGTACAAGAGACACATGGACCTGTTATGATGGGTCCAGAGGAGGGACACGAAAATGATCAGAGGGCTGGAACACCTCTCCTATGAAGAAAGGCTGAGAGAGTTGAGGTTGTTCTGTCTGGAGAAGAGGCCTTTCAATACTTAAAGGGGACTTATAAGAAAGACAGAGATTTTTTACCAAGGCCTGTAGTGACAGGACAAGGGGCAACTGAAAGAGGGTAGATTTAGCTTGGATATAAGGAGGATATTTTTTATGATGAGGATAGTGGGACACTGGAACAGGTTGCCCAGAGAAGCTGTGGATGCCCCATCCCTGGAAATGTCCAAAGTCAGGTTGGACAGGTCTTTGAGCAACCTGATCTGGTGAAATATCTCCTTGCCCTCTGAAGGTAGTTGAAGTAGCTGATCTTTGAAGGTCCCTTCCAACACAAAACTTTCTATGATTCTATGAAATATGTCAGGCACAGAAAAATTTCTAGGCTGATTCCTTCTCCTCCCCAACATTTCCAATTTTAACTGTGGAAAACAAAGGCTTAATATTTTAACAACAAAGTAATTAATTTTTATTTCTTTTTCAAGCCATGACATTTTAGTTATCTATTTTATATAGTGTGCTGGTTTTGGCTGCGATAAAGTTAATTTTCTTCGCTGTAGCTGGTATAGTGCTGATGGCACACTGATGTTTTAATTGTTGTTAAGTAGCTGCTAAGTGCCGCTAAGTAGTGCCTACACTAGTTAGGGACTTCCCCAGCTTCCCGTGCTCTGCTAGGTGCACAAGAAGCCAGGAGGGGAGGGGCCACAGCCAAGTCAGCTGGCCCAAACTGGCCAATGGGATATTCCATATCATATGACATCATGACCAGAATATTAACTGGAAGAGTTGGCTGGGGTGGGGAGCGATTGCAGCTGGGGACTCATGGCATTGGTCGGCAGATGGTGAACAGTTGCATCACTTGTGGTTTGTTTTGGTTGTTTACCCCACCCCACCCCAGGTTTTCACCCTTCTCTCTCTCTCTCATTATTTTTCCTTTTAATTATATCATTGTTGTTGTTGTTATTATTGTTTTATTTTAATTATTAAACTGTTCTTATTTCAACCCACGAGTTTTTACTCTTCTGATTCTCTTCCCCATCCCACTGGTGGATGAGTGAGTGAGTGGCTGTGCGGTGCTTAGTTGCTGGCTGGGGCTAAACAACAACATAAATTTAGTTATCTAGTTATATATTTTAGTAATCTATTTTATCTAGTTATCTTTTTAAATATAATATCTAAAAATTCTGAAGCATAAAAGGAAGAAACATTGTTTCTAAAAATGTCTACAGGCACATCTAATCTTTACTATTTAGATTATTTTCCAGTTTTTGGATGCAAGTGCTTATCCTAAGTGAATTCTTACCTGTGTTTCAGGATGGAACTTCACACCATTGACCTGTATGTTTTTTTTTCCAGTCAGATAAAACCGGTGTGGAAGAGGGCAAAATGACATATTCAGTAGTTCCCTTGAACTAGATGGATAGGAGAACAAAGCTTGTGATACAAAATTATGTGCACATACCCTACAGTTAGGAAAGTGCCTTAGGAGTTGCTGGTGGACTTATGACAGTAATTACTATCATACCTTCAAAATTCTTAGACGAGAAGATTTATGTTTCAGAGAAGAAAAAAAAAAACTCAACTTGTTTTTACTTAAAGATTTCAAAGAAAATATCTGATTTTTTCTTTTAGAACTCAGCAGATATTAATGTAGTTCCACTGAAAACGAACTTGGTCCATTGTGCTCTCCCTGGCTTAAAAGCTGGAATACTAAAAGCCAGTAGGTCTATTTTTGATCAGAGTCAGACAGTGTGAATTTAATACTTTTCTATTAACCTCAGTGGATTTACCGTATTTTTGTATAATGGAGATCAGAATTTGTCTTCTGGTCTGAATGTAATTTAAAAGAATTATGCAGAAAGAAAAGGCAAGTAAAGCTGCTGTCAAAAGGTTAGAAAAATCAACAGGCAGAGCAGAAAATAAACTAGTAAAAAGGGTCTTAAAAAATCAAAAAGTTAAAATGTCATTTTGAAATGGGAGAGAGGAATTCTGCTGAGAAACTGAAGTTTATGGCACAAGCTATCTGAATGAATAGACAATCAGCTCCATGACTGCTGGAAGAGCATGCTGCACAGATGTGTAATGTAAACCTGTTTGTACGCTCGGAGTAAGTCTAATCCTTCTGAGTTGATTATCTCTCCTTTGGCATGTGGAAGTGCTGAAAAGAGGCTCCCTTTCCACTGAAATGCAAGCCTTGTGTTTTCTTTGCTGTTTCTGAAGCTAACCATGAATTTGGCAGTCATATCCTTTTCATTAGATGAAGTAACTGATATTATTTATTTATTTTCCTGTCTGTTGATGTCTATTGACATCTGTTAATGCAAGAATTTTTTTATTTCTGTAAAGGTATTCATGTATTATGTGAAAAGATCTTGTATAAAATTATTTCCTCAGACTATGTCATAGCATGTTGAATTATAAAGATTATTATTTAACAATTATCTAAAATAGCCATTACAGTCTTAAAGTTTCAATATTTTTTACAACTTTTCTTACATATTTTATGAAAGTGCATCCTCACTTTAGATGAGATCTTCTCCAATATTTTCACATGGATTTGAATTAGATATCAGATCTTAAATGTAATTGATGCATTAAAAATATTATTATAACAGTCATTTCCTTTAGTGAAAGAAATGCATGTGATCTTGATTTTTAGTTATAATTCCATTTATCCAGACTGGTCCTGATCAATACAGTTTTTCTTTTATTTCTGTAAGTTTAATCCATGTAATTATCATATGAATTCCTTATTGTATGAAGTTCAGGTTTAGATGAAGTTTAAATCTTAGTTCACTTTTATGTGAGACTCTCTTTTTAAACCTAGCATCTAGTAGCAGATTCTGGTACTTATGGGTCACTGTCTTAATTTAAGTGTTATTCCCCCCCTTTTTTTTTTTTAAAAAAAAGAGCAGAACCCTTCCTACTGTCTGATAGCTCAAGAACTCAACAAGATTAATTGTAGTTGTTGTAGAACCCCTTATATAAAAGTACCGAATAATCTTCCCTTCAGATAAATTTTATCATCTAACGGAAGGCCTTTAAATATAAGGACCCCACATCATCATCACAGTGCATGAATTCCCATCATAGAACCTTCAGGAACTCTCGAAATTAAGAAATCTCCATAAAATCCATTGCCAGTGGAAAGGATTAGCCCCTGAGACATAGAAATTCTAGTTTTCATGGTATCTATCAGAATAATTATCCAGTAACATAAGACTGTGTGACGAGAACCCTCTAGGGTTAGCAACCAGGGAATTTGTCTGGAACCACTGAAATAAGCAAGATACTAGTAGATCACCTAGTCTGCAGGTAGAAGGAACAGCTGTAAGACTTGTCATTAAAATGAAGTGTATGTATACGTTAACAGGACAAGGAATTCAGCTGTTATCTTAAGTGCTTACCTAACTTTTAGGGCTTTTTTTCTTTCTTTTTTTTTTTTTTTTTTTTTTTTTCCCCAAAGGTAGAATTGTGGCTGGTATTTTCCATTAATTGGATTAAAGTATGTTTATGGTATATATCACATGGCTGTCATGTACCATTATATTTCTGGATGTCTTGTATTGAACTTAATTTCCATGAATTTTGTTGAAAAATTAATTTTGGCCTAATTGTTGACCACATTTGTTACCAATACATTCAAAGATGGCTCTATTGTTACTTCTACACATATTATGAACGTTGAGCAGAAGGGCAAATTTCACTTTATGTGTAAAGTAGTTGGCAGAAATGTCACTTGCAGTCTTGTGAAAACATTGCTTGAAATTTCATAATGAAAAGGTCATAACATGTTATCAGACACTTTGCAGAGGGAACCAAAACTAATTAAATCCTAGTTTAAAAAAAAAAAAGCTGAGTTACATAGTAATATTACCCTATCCAAGGAAATACAGATTTCTGATAATGACATTAAGCAGCAATCTTAATTCAAAATTAATACTGTTGTGGTTTTTCCCTACAATCATAAAATTCTTATTGATGTAGAATAAGAAAGAAACTAAAGAATATGAAATAATGTAAATATACTTTATCTGACATTGAACAAACAGCAGTCATAGATCCTGCAGCCATATTCTCAGAAACAACCCCCAAAACCTGACCCATACCCACTGATTTTCATGTTATTCACTCATTAGATCAAATTCAGGGACTGACCTGTTTACAAGGAATTGCATGTTTATATATAATACTTCCACTTTTGTCACCCCAAAAGAGAAGTAAAGTATATGTCCTGTTGTTTTGCCTGCCTCCTACCAGACCCTGAGGTAAAAATTTTAAAAGAAATATTTCTTATTGTTGTATGTTGATACCACTGTGAAGAATGCAAAATAGTCACAAAGAAAACACATACTAGTGGAGTCAATCTCTTTAATGACACTAATTAAGTCTGCTATGCCAACTGGCCATACCACATGTTTATACACCAGTTTTGATTGGTATATAACAGGCAGGCATACAACTGGTGTGTAACTATTGTATACACCAGTTTTATACATTTTTTAACACTCTTTTGAAAAAAAAAAAAAAACAAGAAAAATTTTAAAAAATCCCATCCCATGGACATTGGTTATGCAATGCAGAAATCTAATATCAGAGTTCAATCCTGCACTGGTCTGCTGAGGTTTTTACTTATATTTTACTTATATCAGCACTGTCACTGAGGTCAATAAAACAGCCCTATTTATAGGTACACCAACACATAGTTGATGAAGATAAATTAAAATATTTGTTTTTTTTTTTTTTTTTCCTTTGCACATGGTATGTTTTTAAACTGAACTGTGTATTGATAACCAGAGTAGATTTACTAGTGATCACCAGAGAGGTTAAAAGTACCAGAAAAACCTCCTGCCCTGATTGCTACAGGACAGTCCAATGTCTGTAGTCATAAGAATATATATTCACACTCCCTTTCCTCTTTTGTTTGCAAATTGTATTAAAGAATTTTCATTAACTGCTTTATATCTTACTACACCAATTGCCTTTCTAATACATGTTCAAACACACATACATTCAGAATAAAGCTAAAAATGTTTTCCAGAATTGAAAATCTGAGCAGATTTTTCCCTTTAGGTGTAGATAAGGCTCTTCTCTGATATCAGAGCAGACCTAGTTTCAAATTTACTCTTGACCTTCTCCCACTTCCTTCCTCTGTATCAGCATAAAATTCTTGATGTGTACAGAGATCAAAAAGCATTGATTATATATGTTTTAGGAAGAGGTCAGCAGCCTGAGGTGTGCTCCTGGAAATACAGAAGAAAAAATATAACTTTGCAGATCCAAGGTTTCTGAAGAACAAATACTCTCTTCTTTTCATGAGTGATCACAGAAGGCTAGAATCCATTTGAAAACAGTACAGACAGCATTGTTTATCTTTAGAGAACCCAGTGACACTTTTCTGCTCAAATACCAGCCAGCAAATAATGAACAAATAAACCAACAATTAACATAGCATAAAATCCACATAGCAAACCAAAACTTGTAACACCAGGATGCATTCAACATTTAGATTAAAAAAAAAAAACTGTATAAAACCTATATTATATTCCTTTCTCAATTTTTTTTACAGTTGCATTGCCTCTATGTTGACTAATTTTATAACCTTTTTGTTTAATGTTATTCCATAAACTTGGACTCTCAACACTCATACAAACATGCACCAAATAACACCGCATTGTATGTCAGTAGAACATAATGATGAAGTGATCAGTATCACTTGTTTCATTGAAATAACTCCTTGAGAAGCTAGTTAATGAACTCAGATTTATTGGAGATATAACACCATACAGTGTAAAAGAGATTCTGTGATTTTCCAGATGCTACTAGTATTTGTACACTGAGTCTTGCCAGTGCTTTTTTGAATCCTGCTTCTGTCTCCAGCATGGACTGTCTTTTAAATTTTACCTGACTTATCTTTTAACTTATGAACTGAAGGAAAACAATAATCACATCTTTACATATTGCACTTTATTATTATTATTATTATTCCTCTAGTGCTAGCGAAGACCATACTTACCCGTAGGACATAAATCAGTTTTAGAGACTATGGAACTTGTTTCTTCTAACTACAGAAATTTCTTGGTGAGAAATGGCCAAGCATATTTGATGGCTTAAAGTTTAGTAATGTATTTCAATTTAATTTTCTGAAATAATTACCACCATTAAGATTGGATTTCTTTAAGTGTGAACTACAAATTTGGCCATTGTCATCTGAACTGGAAGAGGAGTAAGACCTAATGTTTTCTGCAGACTCTGTTATGGAGCTTCATCTAGAAAATTGAAAAGTTTAGTGGACACTGTAGAGAGCTATGCTCTGAGAGGCAGAAATTTATGGTCAACCGGTATTTTGTGTAGTCACCTTTCTTTATTTCTTTCTAGCTGCTACAGGTATTTTTTCTATGTTCCCAGTATTCGAAAGCATAAACTGCATAGGTATGTATTCTGTTTTCTTCCTGTGGTTTTCAAAGACATGCTGTTCTGGACTGGGGTTATGGGGGTGAGGTGAGAGTGAGTTGCTGCAGGGCCTTTTCTGGATCTCAGTAAGAAAGACCCAACAATAAATGGCTTAATAAAATAACTTCTTTAGAAGACAGAATAAGAGGAGAAATAGTTAGCAAGTAAACCTTATGTTATTATGGGCACCTGTGTTCATGCAGCAGTGAACAGAGTGTATTTGGATTTTCCCCTGGCACTCTTTGCAGAGCAGAGCAGATCCTGACCACAGAGAGAAGCTTTCCCTTTTAGTCCTTCAAACCACCGTCTAATTCTGTCACAAGAAAACAGCTCTATTCCTAAAGGATGCTCTTATAAGAACTTGTTGCTGCACTTGTCGATAAAGGCAAGGCCACGCAGGTGGCGTAATTGCCCCTACTGAATGGTAGCTGCCAGCAGACTCTGCTACAGTGAGCTGGCTGCACTCATCCTGCAGCCAAGGGATGTGAGCAGCACAGCACGGGCATGTGTCTACCCAGGTTAATTGCTATGCGGATCACCAACTCTTAAATGTGCAATGGTCTCTAGGTCAGGATCATTACATTCCACCCCTTGATCCACATATAGTTTACCTTTCCCAAAGACAAATTATAAGTTACAGACTACATTAATAACATACAGTCTCCTCAAGCCCTAAATGCGAGCCCCAATAGAGTAGGTGTAGCCTGTTCAAGACTCCTTGAATACCGTATCTTCCGCAGTGTTCCCAATCCACATTACCAACTGTCAAGATATTGCTCACCTTAAGTAGAAGATTAATATAGTGATTATCAATTACTGAATTTTCACAAGCCATAGTATGCAGTAATTACTGATCTTATAGATTAAGCATGTAGCTCTATTCCATAAATAGAAAAGGAAGCTTGTAAAATACATCTACTCAGTAAAAGAAGTGTTCATAATAAATCACATTTTCTTTCCTTTTAAGGAAGTGTTCATAATAAATCACATTTTCTTTCCTTTTGGAGTCCCTCACTCAACTGTTCTCTAAAGCAGTGCTTGAATCCATTGTACTGTGGAAATGCTGTGGTTCAGTTGAAGTAAAGAGGCAAAAAAGGTTTGCTGGAAAGGAAGGCTGAGGTAGCCTTTAGTATGCTACACTAGTGAAAGGTTTTTACATACTTTGACAGTGCTGATGTGATTGCACGGACTCTACTCCTGCTTGTGTTTCCGTTCAGGTCAGAACTTCTTCCATCTCCCGAAAGGAGAACTTCCATCTCCCGAAAGGCAGAGCTCTGCTGCTGGGAAATGGTGAAGGATCCCTGAGAATGCTTACAAGGACAAAGAGATAATTTGGTCGACTTGCAAATTATGTTCTGCAAAAATGTTGTTTCTGCTTTCATTCAGTTATTCCCTGAAATGCTGTTTAATTTTCTTCTGCTTTGCTACAATGTAGCAGTAAAAGTGAAAACTCAAAATGAAATGTCTGTGTCTTCTGAGAGAGGAGATGGCCATATTAGAAAGGAATTATCAGTACAATAGAGTGTACTGATCTGTCCTGAAATTTTTGAGAATGTGAAAAAAAGGATACCAACTTTGTGCAAAATACAAGAAATATTTGCTTGATATACATGTGCCTCTCTGAAGTATTTTAAATGCAAGTTTTTTGTGTATACACACTCACAAATACATATACATATGAACATACATATGTATTTATCATGTGACTTCTAAAAGTTTTCACACTAATTTGGAAGCATTTTTATTTAGATAGTATTAGAGGGTCCAAAAAAACTATATGTCCATAACAAGTTTACAAGTGTTGAACTGACGAACAGCTAATCTTATAATGAAGAATGTGTTACTTACCTGGATCATAAATAAAAAAGTGTATAAGGTCCATTAGGAAATTTTGGAAAATTCCCCACAAGTAGAAAAGGATGTGAAATGAGGGTTGACAGTCCAAAATGGAAGTAATGAACCCCCTGAGTTAACAGAAAAATTAGTTTGCATATCACTTAGGAAAAAAAAAAACCTTGACCTAATTTCATCAAGTAATAGCAATAGAACCTGAAGAACACCACCAAAACCCCATCATCCCCTATAGAAATATGTAAGACCTCATAAAATCTCACTTATTCATAGTTTTGCCTATCTGTAGTAGAACACAATCAACTTAATGTATCCTGCAGTTACAGGTAATACAGTTAGACATTTGATGACATAGCATTATCAATTTATTTGGGCTTTGAAGGTGTGCTGTAGGCCATAATACATATTTATCTTCAGTGTAGGGATTCTTGCCTTCTTTATTGATGAATTAATTGGTAAATAGACCAAAAATATGTTTTCAGTTTGCTGGCCCAACTGAGATAACAGCAGTCCTCATCCAGTGTGCTGAGCATTATGAGCTGGAGAAAACTGAACCTTCAGAAACTGTCTGCACCTCTTTATATAATTACATTCCAGAATATACTGTGTTAAACAACATTCATCAGTTGCATACTTAAAGCTGTGGAACGTTACATATAATACTTGCACATTCATTAAAATTCCCACTAGACAGAAAGGCAGTTTTGTTATAAATGATGACCTGGATTCCAAAAGCAAAACTAAATATGAAAATATCTCAAAGTTTATGCAAAAATTGGTCAGAGTTCCTCCTGAAGTAATGAAATTTCAGATTTTTTTTTTTTCACTAAATCTTGGGCTTATAAGACTTCGTAATTCTATAATATGTACAGCAAGATAAATGCATCTGAATGGAAAAATAAGAACTGAGAATTAAAGCTGTGAAGAATCAGCATAGGTGATGCATTGGCATGCACATACATGACAATTTTTGGTTGGAAAAGAAGTAATTCATACATTTGCAGCATAGATTTCTGCAAGTTGTTTTAAAGAACTGATGTGATAAGGACCAATGTTATTTACATAATATTAGTAAATACAGGACCACACTGCACACAAAGCTTAGTTTGCATTGCCTTTCTTTGATTAAAATGTAGAAAATAAAATTGTTGCTGTAACGACAGGTTAGATTTCATCCACTTATTTTACAAATATGAAACAGAACACCAAGAAGAAACATGGCAAAATCCAAGAGACTCACATATAAAAACACAGTATGAATTATTCCTTCACCTGAATGGAGCTTCAAGGACATCATGGCACAATTATTGAGTACTTCTGTATTATGTAGTGCTCTACTGTTTAAACATGGTGTAACCGACAGCTTGGTCAGTTGGTGACAAACGCAGCAGCAGCAACTGTAAGTTCCGCTGCTGGGTGCTAGATTGGGGCAGACAAGGGGGTTCCCGAAGCCAGGGAAATCTGAGGAAGAGCAGAGTGGCCTGCCACATCCCTGCAGGTCTCGCAAGCAGGGGTGACGTGGCCTGGGTGTTGACACAAGCAACCACGGGAGATTTAAAAAGCCCCAGGGAGCGCAAGTGATCAGGAGCACGGCAACCAGGACGGGCAAAGAGGATGTGGCATGGCAGCCAGGGCGTGGCGCATCAGTCAGTTTATGCAGGCTGGGCAAGCAGGGAGGGTGCTGCATCCCGCTTGTAGGCCAACAGCCCAGGGAAGTGTTTGAGGTCTCTGCAAGGATGGTGGGCATTCGCCTCAGAGCTAAAACCAGTGTTCCCATGGAGAAAGCCCCAGAGATGTCTGATGCATCCACCCAGACAGAACTGGTAAGGAAGGAGGGTTCAGTACAGGTGGTAGGTTGCAACAAGTGCCCAGACCCTTTTCCTGGTGTAAAGGTAAGTACCTGCACAAGGTGTGCACCAGTCGATGATGTGTTGCGCCAGGTGGCCAAGCTGCAGGAGACAGTTAGAAGTCTGCGCAGTATTAGTGGAGCTGAGGCAGAGATAGATAGGTGGTTTCAGAACCATGTTCCTGTAGTGGACACCACTGAGAATGAGGCACCTTGGACCCTGGTTACCCACAAAAGCAGGGCTCCGCTTCAGTCCCCACCCTCCACCATCACTACCAACAACAGATTTGAAGATTTAGCAGCTGTGGGCACTCACGAGCAAGATCTGCAAGGTGCAACTGTACCAGAAACACAAAACAGATACCGTAAAAAGATGAGTGCTCATAGTGGGTAACTTTCTCTTAAAAGGCACTGAGGTGCCCATCTGCCGACCTGACAGGGAGTCACAAGAGGTTTGCTCCTTTCCGGGAGCTAAGATCTGAGACATTGCTGAAAGGGTGCTACAACTTGTCAAGAGCACAGATTACTATCCGCTGTTACTCTTCCATGTGGGTACAAATGATGCAGCAAGCCAGAGCCTGGGCAGAACCAAGGAAGACTATAAAGCCCTGGGGGAACAAGTGAAAAATATTGGTGCCCAAGTCATCTTCTCCTCCATCTTACCCTTTGGAGAAAAATGGGCAACTAGAAATAGGCAAATAATGCAAATCAACTCTTGGCTACATGGCTGGTGCCATGGCAAGGGTTTTCGCTTTTATGACAATGGGACATTCCTCAGCAACCGTGGCCTGCTAGGGAGGGATAGAATCTGACTGTCTAGAAGGGGCAAGGAATCTTTGGCAGCAGGATGGCCGACTTGGTGAGGAGGGCTTTAAACTGAGGAACGTGGGGGCGGGGGCCAAAGTAGCAGTGCTAATGCCATCACATCCAATGGGGGAATAAGTCAGGCCAACAAGAGCAGTGACAAAGGTACATTAGCTGCCTCACAAGATGACAACCAGGAGACCAACCACCTCAAGGATGTGCATGGCTGTGGTGGGTCCTCAGGCACCCCTCCAGGGAAACCTGCCTGCTCAAGCACCTCTCTGAAATGCCTGTACACCAACACATGCAGCATGGGGAATAAACAGGAGGAACTAGAGGTCTGTGTGTGGTCGCAGGGCCATGATCTGATTGCAGTTACAGAGGCATGGTGAGATAGCTCTTATGACTGGAATGTGGTTATGGATGGCTACAGACTTTTCAGGAAAGACAGGCCAGCAAGGCAAGGTGGGGGAGTTGCTCTTTACATGAGGGAGCAACTGGAAAGCATCGAGCTCTGCCTTGGAGTGGAAGAAGAACAAGTTGAGAGCTTATGAGTAAAAATCAAGGGGCAGGAAAATATGGGTTACCCTGTTGTGGGTGTTTACTACAGGCCACCTAATCAGGAAGAGGAAGTTGACAAAACCTTCTATAGGCAGCTGGAAGTAGCCTCACAATCACAGGCCCTGGTCCTCGTGGCAGACTTCAACCACCCTGACATTTACTGGAAAAACAACATGGTGAGGCATGCATGATCTAGGAGGTTCCTGCAGAGCATCAGGGAGAACTTTTTCATGCAGGTGGTGGAGGAGCCAACAAGGCAAGACGTGCTGCTTGACCTTATACTAACAAACAAGGAAGGGCTAGTTGGGGATGTGAGAGTTGGAGGTAGCCTTGGCTGCAGTGACCATGAGATAGTGGAGTTCAGGATCCTGCATGGTAGAAGCAGGGTGACAAGTAGGATTACAGCCCTGGACTTCAGGAGAGCCAACTTTGGCCTCTTCAAAGACATGCTTGGAGGAATACCATGGGCTGGGGCTTTAGAAGGCAGGGAGGGCCAAGACAGCTGGTCAGTATTCAAGAACCACTTCCTCCAAGCTCAAGATCGGTGCATCTCTAGGAGGAAGAAGTCAAGCAGAGGAGCCAGCAGACCTGCATGGATGACCAAAGAGCTTCTAGAGAAACTCAAACGGAAGGGGAAAGTTCACAGCATGTGGAAAAAGGGACTGGCCACTTGGGAGTAATATAGGAATGTTGTCAGGGTATGCAGAGATGCAATGAGGAAGGCCAAGGCCCTCTTGGAACTCAGTCTGGTGAGAGATGTCGCAGATAACAAGAAGGGCTTCTTCAAATACATCAGCAGTAAAAGGAAGACTGGGGAAACTGTGGTCCCGCTGCTGAACGAGGTAGGGGCCCTGATGACACAGGATGCAGAGAAGGCAGAGTTACTGAATGCCTTCTTTGCATCAGTCTTTACTGCTAAGGCTGGCCCTCAGGCATCCCAGCCCCCACAGGTAAGAGAAAATCTGGAGAAAGGAAGACTTCCCCTTGGTTGAGGAGGATTGGGTCAGAGATCACCTAAGCAAATTAGATCCTTGTAAATCCATCGGCCCCAAGGGGATGCACCCACAAATGTTGAAGGAGCTGGCAGATGTTATGGCCAAGCCACTCTCCATCATCTTTGAAAGGTCATGGAGGACAGGAAAGGTGCCTGAGGACTGCAGGGTAGCCAATGTCACTCCAGTCTTCAAAAAGGGCAAGAAGGAGGACCCAGGAAACTATAAGCCAGTCAGCCTCACCTCCATCCCTGGGAAGGTGAAGGAGCAGTTCATCCTGTTGGTCATCTCCAGGCCTGTAGAGGAAACGAAGGTTATCAGAGTAGTCAACATGGATTCACCAAGTGGGGATCAGGCTTGACCAACCTGATAGCCTTCTATGATGGTGTGACTGGCTGGGTAGATGAAGGGAGAGCAGTGGATTTTGTCTATCTTGACTTCAGTAAGGCATTCAACACTGTCTCCCATAACATCCTCATGGACAAGCTAAGGAAGTGTGGGTTAGATGAGAGGACAGTGAGGTGGATAGAGAACTGGTTGAACAACAGAGCCCAGAGAGCCGTGATCAACGAGACAGAGTCTGGCTGGAGGCCCATAACTAGCGGTGTTCCCCAGGGGTCTGTGCTGGGTCCAGTCCTGTTCACATATTCATCAATGACCTGGATGAAAGGACAGAGTGTAACCTCAGCAGGTTTGGTGATGATACAAAACTGGGAGAAGTGGCTGATATGCCAGAAGGCTGTGCTGCCATTCAGTGAGACCTAGACAGGCTAGAGAGCTGTGCCGATTGGAACCTCATGAAATTCAACAAAAGCAAGTGTAGGGTCCTGCACCTGGGGAGGAACAACCCCATGCACTGGTACCTGTTAAGGACTGACCTCCTGGAAAGCAGCTCTGCTGAGAAGGACCTGGGAGTGCTGGTGGGCAACAGGCTAATCATGAGCCAGCAATGTGCTCTTGTGGCCAGGAAGGCCAACAGTATCCTGGGGTGCATAAAAAGAGATGTGGCCAGCAGGTCGAAGGAGGTTATCCTCCCCCTCTGCTCCACCCTAATGAGACCACATTTGGAGTACTGCATCTAGTTTTGGGGACCCCAGTTTAAGAAGGACAGGGAACTGCTCAAGCAAGTCCAGTGGAGAGCTACAAAGATGATCAGGGGACTGGAATATCTCTCTTATGAGGAAAGGCTGAGAGACCTGAGTTTGTTCAGCCTAGAGAAGAGAAGAATGAGGGGGATCTCATCAATACTTACAAATATCTGAAGGGTGGGAGTCAAGAGGATGGGGCTGGACTCTTTTCAGTGGTGTCCAATGACAGGACGAGGGGCAATGGGCACAAGTTGGAACATGGGAAGCTCCACCTGAATATGAGAAAAAACTTTACTGTGAGGGTGACAGAGCATTGGAAGAGGCTGCCCAGAGAGGTTGTGGAGTCTCCTTCTCTGGAGACATTCAAAACCCACCTAGATGCAGTCCTGTGCACCCTGCTCTAGGTGTACCTGCTCAGGCAGGGGGGTTGGTCAAGATGATCTCCAGAGGTCCCTTCCAACTTCTACCATTCTGTGACTCTGTGAATATTGTACTTACTAATCCTACTATTACTATTATCACTATGAAAGTAAAAATTGGGTTCTGTTCTTAATTCTCATCATCAATTTCTTTGTCAGTCTGGATGAGGTGCCTGTCTTTATCTATTTCTCTTTTTCACAAGAGAAGAAATGATAATGAATAACACCTTTCTTTGGAAACTACTTTAAACTCTGCAGGTGAAATGGCTTCATAGCTTGAACTGCAGCCTAGCAAGTTCAGTAAGAAGCTTTTTACTGACTTCAGTGCATTTTGGGTCAGACCACCTAAGTAAAAATGAATAATACTGAGTCACCAACATTTTTATGTGAATGCAGCTTATTTTGGGAGATGTTACCAAATTTATCCTCATAATTTAATTCATAATATTGTTTTACCCACTAGCCGTTCAAATTATGATGTTTCAGGTTTTATATTGTGAAATAAATGCCAAATGTAACTGGCCACAGTAGAGGAAAAAAGGAAAGTTGGTATATGTCTGTCTGAAAAGGATATTTAAATATCAGCTGAATTTGAATGTACCAAGCTAGTACTGTTAAAGAAAAGCATAATCTGAAAAAATTAATATTTTTTTTTTTTTTTTTTTTTTTTTTTTACTGGAGCAAAATCAATTTCAAAAGGCAAACTAATGGAGCATTGTACAGCATTGCATTTCAGCACACACTGACAAGTTAACTCTTCTAAAGTGTAGGACACATTGGTCTCAAATAAAGTATTCTGTGCTAGACCTGAAAGAGTCAAGAATTGTGTTACTTTCCAAGTTTTTTTGTACCACTGAGATCAGAATTATCACAAATAGCCTTCTCTGGATTATAATCTGAAATCTTGACATGAAGAAACAGAGAAAGAGAGCTGGTTCACTGTCCATTTTAGTAAAAATAATTGAAACAAAAAATAAAAGCCAGAAAGTTGACGCTTGTGTTGTTTTCTCCTTTAACTGAACATCTTCACTGACTTAAAGTTTAAAGCAGAGTGTATGTAAGTAAAATATTAAAAAAGTAACTGAGTTTCTTATAAAAGGAACAAGGCAAAGGATATGAAATGGACTGTATTTAAATGGTGTAAGTTCAGTGGAAGTTCAAAGTTTCCTTAAAAACCAAAGATCCCCAGAACTTAAAAAAAAAAAAATCAGAAAGAGCTAGCGTGTATAAAACAGCCAGCTACTTTTTTTTCTTTATCTTCTGAGTAATGTCTTTTGATGGGTAATCCAGGCAACAGATTCTAATTCCTAATTTTTAGAAAAGTTTTAAACTAACAATTTTTATATTTTTAGAAAAAGATTTACTAAATAAACATGGTATAAAACAGTTACTGAAAGAAATAGTCACTTTCTGAAGGAAATTACCTGAATTTGCTTCTCTTTCTCTCCATTAACTTTAACAAGGACAACTAGACTTCTAGCACAGCAGATCAAGTGAATGTGATATGAATTCCCCCTTCCCATCTTCAAAATAGTTATGCAGTTCTAATCTGATTTTATTTCAAGTACATATCCAATTATAGTTTATTATCTGTGTTTTTCAGTTATTTTCAGTTGATATCAGAAACTGAGATAAGAAATCACAGTTTTATCATCTGTAAAAGAAACTGTGTGAGACACTATATAAAATATCTGAACTATATGAGTGAAGCATTCTGTTCCATAATGCAAAATTATTATTTAAAATCTGTGCCTATTTCAAGTACATTTTAATAAAATGAAAATAGGTCACTGAATGTGGAAATTAACATTTGATAGCAATCACTTTGCATAAAAGTGGCAGAAAGAACCTAGGGAAAGATTTGTGCTATCTGCAGTTGGGCTCCGCACTGATTCCAAATTGAAGTTTCCAGACAAATTCCAAAAGCATTCCTGTGTGTGGCCAAACAGCTAAAGGCATCACTTGCGTGTTTAAAAGGCTTATCTGACTATCTGACTGAACAGAACAAATGCAGAAGAACCTACTGGGCATAATAACATGCTCAATAGAGCTAAGTGGTAAAGGAAGGAAACTTTTCACCTCCTGGAATGTCTTCACATTAAAATCACATGATTCTAAGACACTGAGGCAGAGGTATGACAGCAATTTTAAGACAAAAATTAAAAAAATAAATAATCTACTGGGATAAGTTGAATAAGAATTATGCCATCATCTAGTGCTGGAGATATCTCAAACCCATAGGAGATTAGAGTCAGAAATCCCAATGGAAAGTAAAGTTAAATTTTCATACTGCTTCAGTTACTAACAGGATCTTTGCTTTATAACAGACATAATTTATAAAACACATTAAGTTTTCCCACTATATTTATATAACAACAAAACCAGTGAAAATAACAAATAAACATGTTTTATTAGGGTAAGGAGGAAGCTAAAAAAAGAAATAACTCCTTAGTATGTCTGGATCATTTCCACAGTACTGCCATATGGCAGATTCAGCTAGTGTGCAGCTGAGCTGCAATAATTTGTGATTGTTTTAGGCTGATCTGGCAACTGTTCACTAAAGATAACAGCAACTAACCCTTCAGTGAACCCAGTACTATACTTTCAGCATGCACCATCTTCAAATGGTCCCAAATGTCACAAGGGTGGAGAGTAGATCGAGTGGGTTACAATGATCACAGTTACTTTTTTCCAAATGGCCATGGCCAAAGCATGACTGGAGCTTCCTTTCTGCTTTCTTTGATATGAAGAAAGGGAGGTAAATGCTGTGTAAAAGTAACCCTGCATACAACAGAGGAAAGAAGAGGACTCTAAGTTGCCAAATGCAATGAAATCACCAAAATGGCTCCTAGGTCTGTAAATGTGCACTGTTCCTTAAGAAATGTTAATAGAAGAATAAATAAATAAGCAGCTATAACTCATCAGTGTTTCTGCATAATAAAGCAGCTCTGAAGTACTTACGACTACTTATATAAAAAAAGATTTATCCTAACACATGGTACCTAATTGCTTTTTCAGATTTTAGTTCTGTCATAGTTCAAGCATAAATCTATACTATCCTGGTCTTGTATTCTTCCTAGTGTTAGAACTAACACTGATCTGACCCAGCAAATGAGATAATTTGTGGAAGCAAACTGCTGAGAAAACAACCAGGGCAAAAAAAGTAAAACTCTTTCTGCAAATGGTGATAGTGTTAGTGCAAGGAAAGCAAGCAAAATCACATGACAAGGATCCATAATTCAGAATTACCTATTTTCTGGGGAATATAAAATAACAAAATCTTTCCAGTGCATTTGTGTGTCAGTCTTCTTAAAACAGTATAATATAGACAAGATTCCCAGATTTGAAAAGGTAGCAGGGGCCAGCTTAAAAAAAGAAAAAGCGTCTTGTTTGCTTGACATTTGTGCTTTTCCCTATTCAAGTTCTCATGAAACTTCCATGTAGGACATAGAAAGACCAACATCTTAGATAATTTTTATGTTCTGTTTATCCTCTGTCGGAGTCGGGGCGGCGGTCCGGAGTTACTGATGACAATCTCAATATGAGTACAAGCATCAGCCTCACTTTATTAACCGTCGTTACAGAATATATAGAGCTACAAACGATCACGCGCTTAAACAAACAATCTGATTGGTGGTGAGCTTCTGTTCACGCGCCCCTTAGGACATTCCGATTCGTTCGACGTTGCTGACCACGCGCCTCGGACCGCCCAGACCCACCCCTCAAGTTCCTGCTCACCAGCCCGCCAAAACCCAGTCTCCTCCCCCCTGCCCTCAAGGTTGCCTCAAGGACGGCGGGCGCTCAATACTCCCTGAGACAGCTTGGGTTGCTCATATATACGTCGTGGCCTCTGTTAGCTAGCCACTCCTCCACAATTCCCTTCTCTTCTTCTTGAGCAAGCCAAGCGTGGGTCAAAAGACGGTTTACAAGTGATTTTACACATCCAGAAATACAGCTTAACACGAGAAAAATTAATACTCCAACTAAGATTAACATGAAAAGAGCTTTTACAACATCCATTAACCATCCCGTTACGCCTAACCCTTTTAGCCATGCATCAAGCCCTGATTCAGTTATGGTGATCTTATTGAAGTTGTCTTGTAACCGTTTTAGTTTTTCGTGTATGGAACTGGAGTGATCAGAGAGGTTAAAACAACACATTCCCTCAAAGTCCTCACATCCATGTCCGTGTGCCAGAAGCAGAAAGTCAATGGCGACGCGGTCTTGTAAAACCGCGTGTCGGACACTGTCTAAATCGGTCAGGAGACCAGATATCATTTCTGATGTTAAATTAAATTGTTTTTCTGCCCAACAGGCTAGATTCTTTATATTTTGTGCATTTCGCTTAGAAGCTAGTTGAGGAAATAACAGCGAAACTAGGGCCTGAGTACCTGTGCCCCATATTTTAACTTCATCCTGACAGTTTTCACCAAACCACGACACAGACCTTTTTTGTCGTTTTGAAAAGGTTCTGTTTAGGTGCCCGATAAGGTCTCTGGCGCTTGGGGTAAACATAGTGAGCTTTCCTATATAACAAGGTCTACCCACTGGATTCAGGGGAATGCCGGGCCAGGCACGTTCCCCACAAATTAGAAACAAACCAGGGGGAAGTAAGTGGCCTCCACTCGTATTGACCAATTCATGACAAGTGAGATCGTTTTTTTGCCAGACTTGGTCGTAACCACTGACGTTTTGCCACAGAACTAACTTCGCATTATGCGGGTTATTATACCCTGGCTCCCCAAAGGAAATAACTCCAGATCCATTAAAAGGAAGTGTCCTATTGTCACTCCAAGTAACCTCAGCAAACCATGGTTGAACACTAGCCATTAGATCTACTTCTTGCAAGGGAATTGGGGAGGTATGGTTTAGACCTTTTATAAACCCCTTTTGAATGGCTGAATTGTTACACACAGGTTGTGTATTTGATTCCCCGGACTGAGTGTAGGGACCGGTGTATTCTATGGTTCCGTTCCACCAATTCGCATACTCGTTAATTACATCCTCTATTACAACGGGTATCCCAATCAGACACGTCTGAAAAGGGTTTTCTGGCCGACTCATGGACAAGCAAAACGCACTTTGCCCTGAGTAATTTGCCCATGCAACCCACATATTCTCTCTAGGGTCAATTCTATGTATTCCTTTGCTTATGGTAATTAACATAATAGTCAAGAATGTGAGCGTCATCACTTCTTTTGTTTCGTTTTCCAGGCAAACCTCTTTTGACATTTTCTCTTAGTTTGTTCCCACCGTTCAGGGGCTACTTTCCAGTTTATAGGGACTAAACAGTCTCTTTGGCACTCTATTTTTAGTACTGTTGGGTTGTTGAATTGTTCCCTTAACACAAGTCGTCGCCACGCTATTCCCCAAAGTACTTCTGACTCGGAGTCAGGGGCTACGTGGCCAGTGACCCGTAAAAGTCTTACCGTCTGCCCCTGTTGCCTAACGCACAGTTCACACCACTTACATACACAGATAGATGAATTTATCCAAGAACGTTGATCACAACCTTGGCATTCAACAAGAACCCAGGGATGACATTGCTTACAATCTGGACACTCTGTGTTCACGCCGGTTGATTCCGACATCACCTTCCCAGCGCTGGTCTCACTGCACGACTAGGTACCCATATTGTTCCCTCACCTGTGGAGACACACATATATCCTCTCCCATTAAATATGACCGACACAGGTCCCTTCCATTCCCCGGTACGCAGGTCACGATAATTTACTCTTAGCCTTGGCAGAGTTGTGTGATCGCTCAGTGCAAGTTGACGGTTGTGAATAACTATTGCGGGCTCTCCCCTATCCCCCATAATACTGAGATAATTTAAAGTAAACAAAACCTTCAACAGTCTCATTTGGGGATCTTTTTCCACATCCTTTTGTTTTGCCAGATAATCTTTGATCACCTGATGGGCTCTTTCTATAACCCCTTGTCCTGTAGGAGAATATGGGATTCCAGTTACGTGTTTAATACCCCACATTTGCATAAATTTTCGAACTTTCTCACTAGTATATGAAGGGCCATTATCCGTCTTTACTTGTTCAGGTACACCCATAACAGCAAAACAGGCCAAAAGATGCTTACACACATGTTGAGCTTTCTCCCCAGGCAGTGCCGTGGCCCAGAGACATTTAGAGAAAGTATCAATTGACACGTGGACATATTTAAGCTTCCCAAATTCGGGCACATGTGTAACATCCATTTGCCAGACTTCTAGGGCCTTGAGGCCCCGGGGATTTACCCCCATGCCAATCCCTGGCCCTTGTCCTCCACATCGCGGGCATGCCTGTACAATAGAACGCGCTTCAGCTTCGGAGATTTCATACTGGCACCTTAAACTCCTCGCATTCGTATGGAATGTCTCATGTCCCTGCCGAGCCTGAGCAAATTTATCCATTGGAGGCAAAGGACAGGCAGCGCTCACCAGGGAATCAGCTAACTGATTTCCTTTTCCTAACCCTATTTCAAACTTGTGACTCCTTATGTGAATGATACAACACAGTTCGGTTCGCTGCGTCAACAGACCCCGAATCGCTAAGAACAGCTTTCCTAATTGTGGATTCTGTATCTCTTTTACCAGTGCGTCTTGTAGTCTTGGCACTAATCCTGCTACATATAATGAGTCTGTGACCACATTTAACGGTACCGTTAGCCAATTCGACAGCGCCCAGGCTACTGCTTTTAGTTCGAGTGTCTGTAAACTGTCTCCTGTTTCGCATTGTACAAAATGCTTGTTCCAGCACGTTCCCTCCTGCCAGATGCACACCGCACGCTTATTTTTCTTTCCCGCATCTGTATAGACTGTTATTCCATTCGCAATAGGCTTTTCTACCACCTTAGGCCGTTCCATCCAGGTGTTATTTTTCAGTACCTGCAGTAATCGCCCTGCTGGTTTCCTGGAATGCACCGTCCCTTCATAACCTAGCAATGCTTCCTGCAATGCTATGACATGGCGCAACCACCATTCCAGGTCCGCTGCAGTGACAGGTATGCTTATATCATGTGGTTCACGTCCCGTTATCTCCATTATTCTTGTTCTCCCCTTTTGAATTAACTCAGCCACTGCTTCTGGTCGTGTTAGTACGCTTTTTCGTGGCTGTATTTTTGAAAAGACCCATTCTAATATGATAGACTCTGGTGCCTTATTTGTTGCCTTTTTATTTTTCTGTTCCCTGCTTTCCTCTTTGCTGTGCTTGTCAGTGGCATTGCTAGATAAGGAAGGGGAATCTTCCCCCATTTCTTTTTGCCATTGACAAATCACAGCGAAAGGGGAATCAGTGGCATTGCAAATTAGCAATGACACTGGCATTTCTAAAATACGCCGACTAGTCCAAGCCCTTGTTAGCTTGTCACATATTTTAGAGATGGCTTGGAGCTGTTCTGGCCCTATATCGACGCGGTTTGCAGGGTGGGTACCCCGTAAACTACGTACTAATGGTTGAAGGTCCGCATTTGTAATTCCAACGCAATTTCTAATCCATTGAATCTCTCCGAGAAGGGTCTGCAAATCTTTCAGATTCGCCAGTTCAGTAGTTAGTTGTATTTTTTTGGGGCCGAATTTTTGCTTGATCAATAATCCACCCAAGATATTTCCAAGGTGCAGCCCTTTGAATTTTTTCAGGGGCAATTTGTAAACCTTTAATGCCCAGTACCTTAGACAATTCTTCGATATGGGCCTCGGACCATGGGGCTTGCTGTGCACAGAGAATATCATCCATGTAGTGATAAATTACCGTTTTTGGCCACGCCAATCTTATTGGCTGTAGAGCCCAGGCAACAAATAATTGGCACAAAGTAGGAGAATTTTTCATGCCTTGCGGCAAGACAACCCATTCATATCTCTTTGCTGGCTCCGCCTTATTGATAGTGGGCACTGAAAATGCAAATCGGCAGCAATCTTGCTCATGCAAAGGGATGGTGAAAAAACAATCTTTTAAATCTACTATAAGGATATGCCACCCCTGTGGTACCATATTTGGTGATGGGATACCTGGTTGCAGAGCTCCCGCCCTTTCTACTCGGGATAGCATTTCATCCACCCCCGCACCCTTAGGTAAGCTTGCCAAGATACTTTTAGTGGCCTTATTGGCATTACCAAAGGCCAAAATCCTAAACATTTGCTGTTTACTCTCGTCCCCCAGATCTGGGTGATTCATTACTGCATCCCAAAGCCTATCAACAAAATGATTGTATTTTTCTGTTGCTCCTTGAGTTAGAGTGCTAAAAGAAGGGGCTGACGACCCTGGCAGGCTTAAAAAGGCTTCTAAAGCAATTTTTGCAGAGAGCTGCAATATATTGGTTGGAAAGGTCATTTGAACATGGTGATCAGCAAATTGACCTCCTCCCACCAACATCTCAACCGTTATCCCGTAAAGAGGGTCTCCCAATTGCTGGTGTTGGGCAACGGCGGCAGCCGCTCGTTGAGACCAAGAGGATCCCCACAACAAAAATTGGGTAGGAGTTAACAATAATCGCATTAACGCTTGGCAGTCATAAGGACAGAGTACGTCTGCATTGAAAAGCCAAATTACAATTTGCCGTGCGGCTTCGGATTTTACCCCATACTGAGAAATAGTATTTTTTGCCTGCTGTAAAATTTTCCAATCATGGAGTTCCCATTTTTGCCCTCCCTGAGTTGGTACAACGGGGCAAGCCAACGGACCAAGACCCGAGGCCACCTCCCACTGCCCATCTAAGAGGGCGTCTCTAACAATACCACTCCAACGGCCAGGTCGAGTTACCGCTGGAGGCCCAGAAAGACGGGGGGGGTACAGTCCTCCGTCCCAGCTCGCTTCTTAACCGGAGCCTCTTGCTGAAGCGTCGTCGTCAAATTCTTTAGCTCTCGAACCACCTCCTTGAGGAGTTTTTTCGTCTCTCCGGTAGATCTCTTCTCTGCCTCTCCAGCTGGGGGTGTTGACGACGCAGAGGAGGTGTCGGATGGCAGTAGGGGAGGGTAGAGAGGCGGTGCGAAGGGTGCCACTTTTTCTTCCTCTGGCTTTACCGGCGGAGAACAGGGAGGCGCTGACCGGCAGCCCTCCTCCTTTTCACCCGCCCGAGTAATTTCCGCCCTTACCACTTCTGCCCCTCCCTGCAAGGGAGCTGGAGCTGGAACATTCGGGGGAGAGACCCTGCCAGCTTCCCTTGAAAGAGTCTCTCCTTCCACTCTTCCCCTCAGTTCGATGGCATCTTTACAGGGGGTCACCACCACCCCTCGACAAGTGAGAGGAGGGGGTCCAAACAACCAAGCAACTAACCCATGCTTCGGTTCCGCACTCTTCGTTTTTTCCGGCGTAGGTGCGAGCATCTGCGCAGCTGCGCACGCGACCTCTCTTTCTGCTTTCATAGCTTTTAGCGTCTCTAGAACATCTTTCCAGAGCTCACGCACCGATTTTACTTCCTTTTCCACCTTCTCATCGCCTTCAATGGTCTTTCGCCGCATCGTATCGCCTAACTCTCGCCATTCAAGCACGGAAAACAACGTGTGAGTGTCCTTAAAATGTCCCAACTGCTGTCCCAACTTTATTAACTTGGTCAGCTGTTTCACCGTTGTCTCGATCCCTCTCTTAGAGAGTATGCTTACGAGCAACATAGCGGCTGCTTCCCCTTCCATAATAGCAGCCGCTCCCTCTGGGAGGCGCTGGCCAGGCGCTCTGTATCTACCCCGTATCGGTAGTACTCTCCCAGCCGCCTTTTCTCCCGACTCCCCCTCTCTCGCTCCTCTTACCGCAGTCTCGAGGTTCGGAAATCAACCATCCGCTGCTTCGGAAATCAACCATCCGCTGCTTCGGAAATCAACCATCCTCTTCTACCAGATGTCGGAGTCGGGGCGGCGGTCCGGAGTTACTGATGACAATCTCAATATGAGTACAAGCATCAGCCTCACTTTATTAACCGTCGTTACAGAATATATAGAGCTACAAACGATCACGCGCTTAAACAAACAATCTGATTGGTGGTGAGCTCCTGTTCACACGCCCCTTAGGACATTCCGATTCGTTCGACGTTGCTGACCACGCGCCTCGGACCGCCCAGACCCACCCCTCAAGTTCCTGCTCGCCAGCCCGCCAAAACCCAGTCTCCTCCCCCCTGCCCTCAAGGTTGCCTCAAGGACGGCGGGCGCTCAATACTCCCTGAGACAGCTTGGGTTGCTCATATATACGTCGTGGCCTCTGTTAGCTAGCCACTCCTCCACAATCCTCACAATCTTCATGTCAATAATGATAAGCCTATTGATACCTCACCATATAATGATGCTGTTAACGAAGACTGTTCCTACTATTAGTAGGAATTAGTAGAAATTAGTAGAATCTAATCTACTATCAATAAACTACAATCAGTGTAGTTGAGTATCCCATATACAACCTCTGATACATACAGTATAGAGCTGTCGTTTACAGAGTCTGTTCACACACAGTTTCCCAGTCTTGAAGACTATGAATTAAAGTCATTTAATACAATACCATTTTGCTAAATGACTGGTTTTCAAACTTTTTGTCTTTGAAGATTCATAAAATATTTCTACTGAAGAAGCAGACCTCTAACATTTGTCTTGGCTTTTGCTGATTAACCCTGTAATCTAGAAAGTAAATCCTTAAAACCACTGTGATTGATGTTGTACAGAAGCTGAAGAAAAATTTACCCCTTACAAAAATATTGTAAACTCTGCATTAATTCAGCAAGGTGATAAACACATGTGGAGAGCAGAGAATCAGAAAGTCACGAGGCAATAACAGAGGTCTGCGTGTGGGTCAGTGCATTTAGCATCAGGACAATAACTATTCTGAAGATCCTGTTTTCTTGTCAAAGCATGATTTTCAAGAGGAATTTCAAGCAGATCAATGATGTGGCTTTGCAGATATATATGGGAAATCCTCCCAGACAGAAGAAGCAACAAGAATATATTAAAATTTATTTGCTTTATGTTTACAATATAAATGCAGTGTTACAATATAATTGCTTCAGCAGTGTATCTTCTATTAGCAATATGGTTCTAGCACTTTTTATTGAATGTTTGGCATTTAAGCACTAATTCAATTGCCTTTGCAAATATTTTCTTTCTAGCTGTTAACAGGAAGCTCAGCACAGTGTGTCTTTTGAATTAAATCAAGCAATCCCCGTCATTCCACTTGGTGCCTTCAATAGGTTTACTTGAAGAATAGACTTTAGGTGAGGCATTTAACAACATAAGGACTTTATCTCTTGTTAAAAATCCTTTTTTTGCTTTTAGCTAAAAAAATCAGTATCTGAGCTTCATATTGAACTAAATAAAATCACTACATTTTGTTGTTCTGTAATATGTTGAACATGTTCTTTGATAATATGTTTCAACCACTGCCTTGTCTTGAATATCACAGCTTCTATAATCAGATATCTGTGTGAGGTTAATAATCAGGGAACATGATGACAAGAGGTTCTGCTAGTGCACATATTGGCAAAAGGCAGGCCTTAATACAGGTATTTTGCAGCTGTTCTGTAGTTTCCTTAAGTGCAAGAGCTCCTCCCAGAACGGATCAGGATTCCAAGATTACCTGCCCTGCTGATCCTACTTAGCTTTAATGGGACTCAGGAGGTTGTAATAGCAACACCTTGATGTTCAGTTTCTTATTTTTATGTATGACAGCTTGCCTCTGTATTCATCAACAATACAGTTTAGATTCAGGAGAGAGCAATAGCTTGTTTCTACCTAAAAGACAACCTTTTTGACTGCAATGAAATCAGGAAAAAAGTTCTCCATTTTTGTTAGTAACTCTTTTCCCAGTCCTTATGCATAACAATGAAGCTTAATTTCTCATTTGGATTTCTCAATTTTCTGTCCAAACACTGCATTTTATTTAGATTCTTCTTCCTAGATTAAAAGCCCTATCTGATCCCACCTTTCCCCCACATTGAGAAGTATACAAATTATAATTTAGTGGGAATGTTCACTAGTATCATGTAACACTCTTGACAACATTATAAATGTATCATGAAATGCCTGTGTGTTCATAAGTCCACTGACTTACTTAAGCCTAGGTACAGTGTCTTTTATCAAGAAGTTCTTAAGTGAATAGATCTGTGACATAAACAATGACATAAACCCATAGAAACACACTGGAAGCCAGTGTAATTTTGTAGAGATAATCTATTTGGTAGCTTATGTTCATTTGTGCTTTGATGTGATATATTATGTTAGACTTCTTGTTCTGTAATTACTTGAAATGATGTGCGTACACTTCCACAGGATTTTAAATTTATTTTTTTCTCTTAGTGCTTCCATTGCAAAGATATCTAAACCAAAAAGGTTAGATTTTACTTAAATGATCTGATTGGAGTCTATAAATTCTATGTACTTTTCAGTAGTTTTAATAAACAATAGAATCAATTCAAATTTTTGTTTTGTGCTCTAGGACTTTTCAAACAGTTTAAGAAACTAACAAATGTCTTCTCTGCTATGTCTGAAGATGCATATTATCTTCAGTATTTGCCTGTCATCGCAGGGAGAAAGGTCTTGGATTTTTTTATTTCCTTATGAGCTTGCTGAAAGTATTCAAACTAACAAACCTAGGCAAGCCCATGAACACCTTTACAAGGCACAGTGGAGCAAATTACTTAGTTTAATTCAGTATTCAATGTTAATTCATGATGCCTTCAGTGCTCTGTGTTTGGGACAATTAATTAATCAAACTCAGCTTAAGTTGTTGGAATGAACTGCCTAAACAGGATTTAAACTGATTATAAATTTCAAAATAGACCTTCATTACCTGGGTGGATCTTGCCAGAATTTTTATGTCTATGTTTGAATTGCTAATGTACAATTAAAGAAAAGAAATAATGCAAAATATTGGAACACTCTGTGCTCTGAGAATTATTTATTCCTTCTTAAGTAGCCTCACTAATAGTTAAAATAATGATAATTTTCCACTCATGCAGGAAGAAAATCAGAATCTCGATATCACATTTACAACATCTCTTTATTCATGAATATACAGTACATATTGAACTACTTTGCAGAAAAATCGTAACACTGGCAAAATGGAAGAGAAATGGAAAGAATACAAACAACAAAAGAATTCAATTATACTATAAAAGCTTACCTTTTTTGCAAATGTATTTGGGTATAATAATTGCACAAGCATATGTATGATGAAGGTGTCTCAGAATTATATGACCATGTTTTCAAATACACACACATACTCCCCAAAACACACAGACACACACACACACAGAGATCATGAGGGATGGGATGGAAATACCACTGTCATGTTACATGAAGCAGTGGATCTAATTAAATCCAGTTTAGTCAATGTAGGTTTTTAAGCTGTGATGAGCATGCAGAATGTGGCAGAATCCTGAGCTAAAAGTAGTTTCAGATGAAGCTAAATTGGAAGATGTATCCCAGCAGCACATATAGCTGCAAACGGTCACTCAGTCCATGGTAAAAGGAAAGCAGTCCATGGACCACATTCAACAAAAACCCTTCCTGAAACACTTGGATGTCAAGCCCTCAGCACTAGCCATTACCTGTTTTGTTCCACAGATGGACAGTGCTTGCCAATATAGACATAACCATTCTTGTTCTGAAGTCAATAAACTTCACATGCACACACAAATATACAGCTTCCCTTTGTCTCAGCAGCCACATTTTGCAATGAACAGAGAGAGCATCTGATGGCTATGTTTGTATTGGTAAAGCAGAATACCATTTTATGTTTTATTAAACTGTAAGAAGAATCCCAGGTATAGTTTCCCTGCAGGCCAAAGAGCATTTCCCAAGGCTTTGTATGCATGTTTCAGGATTTAGCTCACAAATTCCTGATACATGGTTTAGAGTTGGGCAGGCTGGGTTAGAGGGCAAAGGCAAAGAAACAAATGCATTCAATAGCATGAATATGGACAGTCCCATCTCAGGTGGCCTCACTGCCAGTTACAGGCACAATTTTTTCCTAGTTAAGGCTCTCATAACCCAGTGAGGGGCTGTGACTGCACTTGACATAAAAATTGTATTAAAGACATAATTATTCCAGATATATAATGTACAAATAAATCATTGTAGTTTCTCCTCAATTTTCATGTTCATAAACTTTCCTCCTTCATAACGTCTGACAACTTCACAGGAAAAACCTATTTTTTAAGCATGGGTGATGTGATTGCCAAAGCTTTTATTATATTTCTGGAGACAATTTGCTGGTAGATGCTTTTTCTTACAACTCAATTTAAAAAAAAAAAAAAAGAGAGATCAATGAATAGGAAGAATATCCTCCCCAAAATGTCTTCCCATTCCTTCTCTGAAATCAACTATTTCACATGTGCATGCAGTCCTTCACGTGGATTTGACAGATACAGAACTTTTAAGTGCAAACTGTTTCCTCAACTGCCTTGACCAGAGGTGTGACGCTGGCATCACTAAGGAGACACAAGTTATCCTGAACCATTTGCAAATAGTGCTACATATTTACATTTAAAAAACAAGCAAACAAACAAGCAAACAAACAAGCAAACAAAAAAACAAACAAAAAAACAAACCTAAAAGTTATATATAAACCAAATGCGAGGAGAACTAGCATTCTGTCTCACATTTTAAAGGCACTAACTTTGTACAGTTAAATGATGCACTGCATGAACCTGTTTGGTTCTTCCTTATGGAAAACATTTAAATGTTTTATTGATGTTTGATGCTTTACTAAAATATAGCCTGTAAAATTATCTTGGGAAACCTGACTCTGATGATAAATTTAACATAAGGTCTTAAAAAGAAACACAGTGACATGTCAACGTCTGACACAGTTAACCAGTCCCACACCACAAAAACAATACCATATTGATACATTGAACTAAAGCCATTTCCACTTGGAACTTACTTAATTAAAATAATCCTCTTGCATCCCAAGATTTTAATATCCAAATCACTTATGGTTCATATAGTAAAAGGATGAAGGGATTTACTTATTGGTTAATACTTCTGCTTATTTGCATTTTGCCATGTTATTTCTTTTTGCTTTTGTTTTCCCTCTCCTCCACCAGTTAAAGTATAGAAACATTCAGTAAAAGTCTATATGTCAACTGGTACTTACTTTTCGGTTTTGCAGAGAAGGACTTGATATAGATAGATATATTCCTCTGTCTTTGGCAAATAGCAGAGACTAAATATTCAACTGTACAGACCAGGTATATTCCAAATATACTTGGCCTATGTATATAAAACAGTGTCCTCAAAAAAGGTTTAATTTTGTGTCCAAACACTGCTTTTAATTCCAATCTAAGATATCTATTACAAAATTTAACCTTATAAAATCATAGGTCATTGTGATTGTGATTTTAGCAACTTATTTCCAATTAATAATTATGAGTCAACACGTAAATACTAATTCTAAGGAATGTATTGCCAGCAGATAAAATGGAAGCAATAGAAGACCAAAGATCTCCAAAAAAAACAAAAAGCTTTTTAAAGTCAGAAGGCCTTTTGTTTTGTTTTGTTTGTACTACTTTAATAATAATAATAATAACAACAACAACTATGTTCATTTATTCAAGGCCTCCTATGTTTCAGCCATTCTTAATTTGCTCTGAGATACAAAGATGAAGTGATTTCATTATGAAACAAGCATTTTAGTTCTGTAGTAGTGCTGGTTTTCTATTTCAAGTAAACCTTTCATTTCTAATGCATTCTTGCTATTCCTCATCAATTTACATAACACAGAAGTATAATTTCCTGATGTTACATTGACAATAAATAATATATTTGGGCATCATTATTTTCATCAGTACTACAATAAAACATGAGTGACACAATGATAAATCAAGTAAAGCTAAGAAGTAATGACCAGGGAAAAAAAGAAATCAGCATCTCAAGTACACAGTGTTAAATACCTTTCTTCTAGCAGGTAATGAGAACTGTCATTCAAGTCACTTCTCACATTTAAGGTACTTTCTCATTTAAAAAGTCAAGTCAATTCACAAGATTTAATATTGACTAAGATGTCTGTTCTTATTGGCAAATGAAAGATCTCTTCACTGTTAAAGCTGACAAGAGAACTGCTTGCATTCCTCTAATTTCAGGTTTAGGACCCTTCAGTTACCATTTTCGACTACATTTGTTAGACTGAATTGTGGTATCTGTTTAAAACATTAATTTCATTTGAAAATGCATCTGTCCTTTACTGTTATTCTTAAACTGCTAAAATATTGAAGTAAATATATAGTGTGAGACATGAAAACTGGTAATGCACAAGTATGGCCTTTGTATGATCAACTTATTTTCTTTTTTCCCTAATGTGACAGAAATCCTCTTAAACAATAAGCCAAAACAGGTTATTGCTGAAGCACCATTTACTGACTTGAATTCTGGAAAGGTGAATTAAAAACCTGCTGGAAAATTGTAAATTTATATCCCTTTCATACATTTTCTAGTCACCCACCACATTAATTGGTCAAATAGGGACAAATGTATTTGGAGACAAAGGCAAATGCATAGATGCCCACCCTGTCCATAGTCCCAGAGTCTTGCAGTTCAATGTTTTTAACATTTGCATAATAACGAACAAGATGAATAAACTTAACAATCGAGTAATACAGCATTGTGTGTATTGTTTTGTTTGAAAACCAAAGATTGTGAAATCCAGTGTTTTCCAGAAAGCATCACTGAATAATTTTTCTGTGCTTTAAGAAAAGCCATAATTGTTGTGAGTCCTTCCTAGCATGGATGGTAATGCCATAGTGAGAATGGGCAAATGAGTCAAATTTGATGCTTGGCTATAACGGCAAATGTTAAGCACATCTTGACGCAGAATTCAGTGCATGAGTTGTTCACCTGCTGGCTGCTTTTAGCATCTAACTTAAAAGCAGTTCTGAGCTCCGAAAGTTAGAAGCTAATGTTCCTCATTTGGTCAATAGGAAAAAAAAAAAAAAACAAAACAAAAAAAGATGATGTGTTCAGAGAGTGAACCTAGTTATAATGGCAGGTGTTCAAATTTAGACTGTAAGGACTCCCTGCCATTTTACAACATTTTATCGTTGGGTTTAAATTACTTTTTTTGGGTCTAGTCATCTGCATAGCTAAAAGAAAAAACTCTGCTGGTAGTTTAACAAAGCATAGGCAATCTGAAGTATACAGTAAAAAGAATTTATTCTTAAGGGAGAGAGTTTATTTCAGAAACCTTTGGCTTAACTCTTCTGTCACCTATTCTTGTTAAGCTGTTCCACAAATACTTTAATGTTACTTGTTCAAGTACTTCAGAACATATATCCTTGGTGTTACAATTACATGGTAATGCTATCCACCTTCAGCTGCATTAATAAGAAATGCAAGACAAGATGCATGTTCTGTTTATTTTTTAAACTATCATTACTACTCTTTTATTTTCATAGGTATTTTGTTATTTCAGCACAGGCAGGATGGATATTTTCTATTACACAGAACATGGCATCATTTCTTTAAGAACAATTGAGTAAGGAAATACACCAGAAACCAGAAGGTCTGAAGGAACTAGATTTTTCCTTTAGGAATCCGGTATGTTGAGCAGTATTATGTAGTAAAATATCCTGATGCTATTAAATCTGAAGTTCCATTGGGCTGAGATTATTATATCATACACTCAAAAATGGGAAAAATCTGAAGTATTTTCAATGAACAAAAAAAAAAATCTCTGGAAGTTTTTAATATTTAAACCAAAATTTCCTTTATAGGTGATTATGAAGATAAAATTAAAAGGAAATTGATGTGCTGAGTATTTTAGGTTCTGCTTTTATTTTTGTTCCTGATCTTAAGGGAAACAAAAGATTTTGAGAAAAACAATGCTCTTATTGCATAACTTGTTTAAAAATATAATGAAAACTTTTTTACTAGACTAAAGTTGTTACTGATTCACTGTTACTTATTGTTTCTGTGGGTATGAATATTTTATACAAATAAGTTTGAAAGACTCATTTGATTGTCAATATAGAGATAAAGCACATAAAGTTAGTGTATTACTGTTCTGCAACAGTGAGATAATAGTTTACTTTAAGCAGTTTATCCAGCTGGTGGATAAACCATGTCTGAGATACCCTTAACTGCACCTGTGGGTTGAAGCACCTCACTGTCCTACTCAGCCTCCTAGCAGCCTGTCCAAATTAGACTTCAGTATTCACCATCCCACTACGTAATCTGTTGGGTGGTTTTTGATTCAAACCACAGATGCAGAGACTAGGATAGGAAACGGTGCCTCCTCTCTCTTGTTCTACATGAATGGAAGAAGATGAGTGGGGAGGGCACCTGCCTCGGATTACACACATATCCAAGACAAAGCTGTTCTAAACCAGTTCCCTTTCAAGAACGTTATTATGGGCAGCATTAAACAAATGGGGGGCCGCTTTCTTGTAGAAATAGGACAGATACTTTGTTGTGACTTGGAGGTTGGTTCTCTGCTCTTCTTGTAGCCCAGTGAATATGATTTTGCCATTACTACTGAAAGGCCACAGGCTTTGTATCAACCTAATAATGCAGGACTTGGCTCAGGACTTGCCTGAACAGGTCTTGATCTCAGTGGATTTTAGATTGTTTTAGCTCTGACACTAATTTTGTCGGGTGACAATAATCTAAATTTGTTTTAGCTTTAGTTTAACTTTGTGCTACTTCATGGTTGTACTTACCTGTTGTAAGTAATAGATCACAGAAATAACAGTTATTCAGTGCAGAGTTAACTATCTATGACCATTGAATAAAAGTGTGGTGTAGAAGAGTACAGACGAACGATGACAAAAGAGGACCCAGACTATAGACCATGAATCAGAAATTTCAATTACTGCTTGTTAAAGGAAGGCAATCTTGTGAGTCAGGCAAAACTGATTTTAAAGACAACAGAACAGAAAACTTAGTATAATGTCGAATTTGAATTAGTGAAGAAAACACATACAAGAAGAGCATTAGAAAAATATTAGGAAATAATCCAAGCAACCCTAAGATTGAATAGGAAGAAACTCCCATGATCAACCTCATATGCCTCTTGGTGAAAAACACAGGATGCCAGTGACCATGGGTAAGCTGTCAGCTACCCCATACACTGCTCAAGGAGGGCTGTTCCCACTCAACTTGCTGCTCAGATGGGCACTAAAAGTGTGAGCTTAACACCAGAGAAAAGGATAGACACTAGAGAATTTAAGTGTAACAATTTTAAGGGTATTACTACTGATACTTTTCAGCATCAATTAGATAAGTTAGACTGTGAGAGTTAGTATCATTGTAATTGGATAGATAATACTAATAGCCTATGGTATTTTTGTAGTAACATATTCTTAGCTCTTTGCTTTGAATGTGTTCATGTTTTGACCATTAAAAGATTTTGAATGTAACATTATGTTACACCCATACAAACAAATTTATATTTAAAAAATCCTGGATGTGACTGTGCAAACTCATAAAAGTCAAACCAGTGCTGAGTCTTTCTAACTGGCTCTGCTTAGTTCCACTCTACCTAGCGCTCTTAAAGATAAATTTGCTGTAAAACAACTTTTCCTAAGTACTGTGGACACAAACCAATCAGTGCAACAGCTTTACAACCAGGGATTGGCATTTGTCCCTGTTTTGTTATTGGCTCTGTCAGTAGAGACTTGTCACTTGTAGTGTATATCTCTTCAAAGACATGTAGGTAACTTCGCATTAGGTTACTAGCATACCACCTAAGACTTACCTAATGCTCTCTGTTTAGCTTATCAGAATGTTGATGTCTCAGATAAAGAAAAACTGATCATATGAAGGACCTCATAGCCGAGGTCTGGTTTTGGCTACATAAAACAATTACATTTGAATATTATTGCTACCGCAACAAATATTGTCATTCCAAATAAAATATGCAGGGTATTTTCAGGGAGTTTTATGCTTGGGTCAAAATTGAATGCCTTACTGGAATTTTCTGTTGAAATGCATGTGTGTGCGTGTGTGTGTGTGTATGTGTGTGCATGTGTAGAATTTAAGTTTCACTGGCATTGATTCATTCTTCTTGGATCAACTGGCACAGTGATAAGAACAGCTTTACACTAAGATACTAGAGAATAAGACTGGGAGATACTTACATAATGCCTGATTGGAAAATAAAAGCCAAACCTGTTATTTAAATAATGGAAAACAGGGATGGAAAGAACATATGATGGTCTTCAAATCCATACCCCTGGCACAAGTGGTATTGAACTATCTTTAGGGCAAATAAAAATAATAATTGAAAGATAAAGAAATAAAAAAGTGATAGAAAGTGAAATAGCAAAAGAAAACAGCAAAATTACTAAAGTTTTGAAATAAAAGGTTCTGAAAATTTGACTCCATCACTTCACTTTTTTCCCATTTTCTAATTTCACAAACTACACTTAAAAAATTGACTAATTGCAATATTAATTAATGTGTAAAACTTCTAGGTACTAGAGTGGTGAGAAATGGAACAAGTCCTTTTTCATAACTATTAGGTAAACATGAGAAAGACATGAAATCAGAGAATCGGTGAAATATTTTGAACTTTAATGAAATGAGGCAAAGATATTACTGAAGTAATGGCATGTGATTACTGTCATAGACTACTATAACTGAAGGCAGACAGAGTACAGTTTGAGCATGTTCAATGGTTGTAATTTCATGTAATACAGGAGCATTTACAGTA
The DNA here is from genome assembly GCA_031468815.1 of Morus bassanus. Classification (NCBI taxonomy): domain Eukaryota; kingdom Metazoa; phylum Chordata; class Aves; order Suliformes; family Sulidae; genus Morus; species Morus bassanus. The sequence continues at coordinate 79,148,678 of CM062568.1, forward strand.
CCTTAGGCACTGTTCCTGAGCATGAATGCTCAAAAAATAAATGGACAACAAAGTTCACATATCCAAGCAAGAGCAAATTTCATTAGAATTCAGTTTTAACAAGGTTTTCATTCTTTCCCCTGTCCTCTGAAAACTGTTGTTCCATTTTAGGTTAGCATTTTATTATGATATATGTTTTTAACTGTGCTATTAAATTAATTAGCTGATCTTCTTTATTTAGGTTGACCTTTTATGTGTTTTTGGATTCAGTATCGAGTTCTGTAAAAGAAACCCCAATTTTAATTTCAAAGTGAATTTGCCTCTTCTTCTTAAAAGTAGGTCTTCACAGTATATTTAATCTATAACAATTGAATTTCTTACTGAAGTCAGACATTCTTCTAATGAGTAATTTATCATGGTCTACAGCTGTGGTTACCAAAGCAGTTGCCTCCCTAGTCAAGTAGAAAACCAAATTAAAATTGCATAGTTCACATTTATGAGATTCACATTCTTTTAACATAGTTCCCATTAGCAATTTAGAAACTTTATTTTCTTCCCACCATTAATCAGTGTTCCACTGTTCAGCTATTTTAGCGACAATTAAGAGCAAAAAACTTAAAGCTACATCAGTAACACTACTTGTACTTCCACTACTGGTGCATTAAAATAGACATCCTAATGGGTTACCATTCTAAGATAGCTGTAATCTTGATTTTCCCTGAGAAATCATATGTAATAATAGTATCATTGAAATTTTATCAGATATAAGAGGTAGACAACCAATGACATAAGATTAAAGAGAAGGTAAGAAGCATCAGAGCTGGCCAACACAGAACATCCACTCACTTATCAAGTCACAGGGGCAGTGGGAACATAATTTTGATCACATTGAATTAGAGCTCCCCTCTCTTAAAATATATATTTTCACTCCATAAATAATTCCTAACTCTTTCTTCAGCAGAGTGTATACTTTTTCCCTTAAAATGGGAGCCCTAAAATTCAGCTTTTACTGAGTTTATTTTTAAAGAGGATCATTGTTTAAGAGAATTCACATGGAAGGAAATTCCCTGCAGGACACAAAGGATGTGAAGGTTCTTTAACAATATAGTGTAAGTGTGCATCCCAAGACACCTATTATATTTACTACAAGACTTTTAAAAATTAAGTTTGGACCTTTAAAAATTAAGTTTGTTTTGTCTAGTGATTTTCACTATTTTGGTAAGCCTAAATAAAAGATTTAGATTATAGCTGGCAACACTAGTTAAGTTAGACAGAATTTTATAAACATGCATACTAGCAGACAAAAAAACCCAACCAAATTAATTTAAGGTGTATTTTGGTTGGGTAAGAATAAAAACAGTCATGATTGTTGAAGATTTTTGTAGGGTTTGCTTTCTGAGAACACTACTGGCTGAAAAAAATCCCTTTTTAATTGTAATAGCAAACTCTGGAGATGCCCATATAGTAATAAGTTTGTGCCATCAAATTATAAATCAATTACCTGATTTGGAAGTCTGATCTCCATGGAAAAATTTAGAAATTTAAGTGTAATTTTTTTCAGAAAATAAAAAGTATTTTGGAGCTGACTTTTGTTCAACCTGTTATTGCCTGGACAAAATAATATAGAAGGAATTCTACCTAATAGCTGACATCAAAAACTGTTTTGTAAGGTGCTAACAACCTTATATTTCATTGAAGATGACAGAAATGGAAAGTTTGGAAGAGTTCTAAGATGACAACAATAAAAATTGTAGTCTTTTCCCCACCTCCTTTTCAAAAGATAATGCTGAATAGAAGAGGAAGAAGAACAAGTGGATGATATGAAGTAGAAAAAAAGATAAATAGTTTTATTAATTTTGAATAATACAAAGAAGCGTCATGGAGTTTTTTCTATTTAAGAAGCTTATTTAGGTTAACATCTTACCATCACTCTCTAAGAAGTAACACCTCTGAGTAGTCACAGTTTTGTCTGATTGTGATAACACATTATCAGATAATCACTCTTAGCTTTTACTGATGTCCTGCTTTCAGCTGGGATAGAGTTAATTTTCTTCACAGTAGCTAGTATGAGGCTACGTTTTGGATTTTTGCTGAAAACAGTGCTGATAATGTGGAGATGTTTCAGTTGTTGCTAAGCAGTGCTTACAGTAGTCAAGGACTTTTTCAGCTTCCCATGCTCTGCTGGGTGCACAAGTAGCTGGGAGGGGACACAGCTGGGACAGCTGACCCAAACTGACCAAAGGGATATTCCATACCTGTCATGGTTTTAGCTGGGATAGTTTATTTTCTTCACTGTAGCTAGCATAGTGCTGTGTTTTAGACTTGGTATGTAAATAATGTTGATAACACACTGGTGTTTTAGTTGTTGCTAGGTAGTGCTTACACTAGTCAAGGACTTTCTAGCTTCCCATGCTCTGCCAGGTGCACAAGAAGCCGGGAGGGGAGGGGATACAACCAGGAGAGCTGATCCGAATTGGCCAAAGGGTATTCCATATCATGTGACATCATGCCCAGTATATTAACTGGGGGAAATTGGCTGGGGGAGGCAGCGATCGCGGCTCGGGGACCGGCAGCGTCGGTCGGCGGGTGGTGAGCGGTTACAGCACTTGTTGTTTAGTTTTGGTTTTGTTTTTTTTTTTTCCTCTCTTCTTCCAGTGTTTCATCTCTCTCTCTCTCATTATTTTCCTTTTTCATTATATTAGTATTATTGCTGTTTTATTCTAATTATTAAACTGTTCTTGTCTCAACCCACGAGTTTTCTTACTTTGGCCCTTCCGATTCTCTTCCCCATCCCACAAGGGTGGGGGAGTGAGCGAGCGGCTGTGTGGTGCTTAGTTGCTGACCGAGGCTAAACCACAACAGTCCTTTTTGGCGCCCAACGTGGGGCACGAAGGGTTTGAGATAATAACAGTTGCTGGTCACAGCATTGATTCATTTGTTCTCGATATTAGTAGTCAGACCTACACCATGCTGGTTTTGAAGTACGTGTTAAAGATTGGTGTTGGGTTTTGTAGTTTGCTGTGCTCTGCAGTGGTTAGAGATGTTTTGCCTAGGAGATTTGTTATTAAAACTCTGGCCTTGAGTTTTATCGGTTATTTGGGTTTTGCATGGAAGCCGTTACTGTACTTTGGCTACCACTTCATGGAGACAATTAGCAATTATACCTCCTCTTCTGAGAGGTTCTTTATGGAGGAAATACAGAATGGCACCTTAGCTACCATCTTCTGTAATGTCTCCTCCTTCATTACAATAACTTTTCAGTATCTTGAACATCCTTGGGTAGTTAAGATACATCTGTTGATATTCCTATGGCAGATTGTTTCGGTTTTGTCAAAGGTTAATAAGCAATTCAAGAGGTCTGCCCCAAGGCTTGATAATTATGGGTGGTAGGGTATGTGGGATAGTATGGGCAAATGCCTGAGACGGTGGGCACCCCCAGTGTTTTGGGACTTCACCCCTGAACAAGTGCAGAATCCTGAAAGATTAGTAGAATATTTGGAGGAAGTATGCTGTCACCCTAGCAATTCCAGAGAGATACAAATCACTGCAATGTGTTGGGGCCTGGCCCATGCCTACCGAGCCCTATTCAACAGTATTCAGCACCACCAAGGAAAAACGACAGGCCCTGCGGCTACTCCAAGCCCAACGACAAGCACTGTGGCCCCTCAAACCCCCACAACAGGCGCTGCAGCAGCTCCAAGCCCAACGACAAGCACTGTGGCCCCTCAAACCCTCACAACAGGCGCTGCAGTAGCTCCAAGCCCAGCAACAAGCACTGTGGCCCTTCAAACCCCCACAACAGGCACTGCAGCAGCTCCAAGCCCAGCGACAAGCACTGTGGCCCCTCAAACCCCCACAACAGGCGCTGCAGCAGCTCCAAGCCCGACGACAGGCACTGTGACCGCTCAAACACCCATGAGAGACACTGAAGCTGAATCAGAGAATCAACCCGTGCCAGTATCAGTTGCCCCTATACACAAGAAGAAATCTTCGAAGAGAATGTCAACTCGTTTAGAAAAGGATGATGGAGAAGCAGTGCCGTTACTAAGAGAGGAGAAGGAAGAGGAAGAACTTGTACAAGAGACGGAAACTACCCGATCCCTATCCTTAAGTGAGCTACGAGATATACGAAAAGATTTCGGCCGTCATGTAGGTGAGCATGTTGTCACCTGGCTGCTCCGATGCTGGGATAACAGGGCCAGTAGCCTGGAATTAGAGGGTAAGGAAGCCAAACAACTGGGATCCCTTTCTAGGGACGGGGGCATTGACAAAGCAATTGGAAAAGGGACACAAGGCCTCAGCCTCTGGAAGCGACTCCTGTCTGCTGTGAAAAAAAGGTATCCCTTCAAGGAAGATGTTCTATATCGCCCTGGAAAATGGACCACCATGGGGAAAGGTATCCAGTACCTGAGGGAATTAGCTGTGCTTGAGGTGATTTATGGTGACCTGGACAATGAACAGTCACTCAAAGATCCAGATGAAGCCCGGTGCACGCGACCCAAGTGGTGGAAGTCTGTACGGAGTGCACCATCATCGCATGTAAACTCCCTGGCAGTAATGTCCTGGAAAGATGAAGAGGCACTGATGGTGGGGGACATGATTGATAAACTCTGAGATTACGAAGCACATGTCTTTTCCTCCCTCGTCTCAGCTGTGGAGAAACTGTCCCGGAAGGTTTAGCAAATCAAAGAAGATATGTCCTACTCCCTACCTGTACGGACCAGTATCTCAACCATTAGGAGTAAGCGTCCTTCTGCTCAAGAGAGAGGATACACACCATGGGCCATCCTATGGTTTTACCTGCGTGACCACAGAGAGGACATGAGGAACTGGGATGGAAAACCTACCTCGACCCTGGAGGCATGGGTACGTGAGTTGCAAGGAAAAACAATCACAAAAGGGGGGTTCTTCCAGGAAAGTTTCTGCTCCAGTTTCCAGTAAGCCGTTCCCCAGACAGAGGAGTAGAAGCGAATTATTTTAGTATAGTCTTACTTGGTGTTGTGGTTTAACTCCGGTCAGTAACTAAGCACCACACAGCCGCTCACTCACTCCCCCCATCCCTGTGGGATGGGGGAGAGAATCGGAAGGGCCATAGTAAGAAAACTCGTGGGTTGAGATAAGAACAGTTTAATAATTAAAATAAAACAGCAATAATAATAATAATAGCATAATGAAAAGAAAAATAATGAGTGAGAGAGAGATGAAACCTTGGAAGAAGGAAAAAAAAAAACCCGAAACTAAACAACAAGTGCTGCAACCGCTCACCACCTGCCGACTGATGCTGCTGGTCCCCGAGCCGCGATCACTGCTTCCCCTGCCCAACTCCCCCCAGTTAATATACTGGGCATGATGTCACAGGATATGGAATACCCTTTGGCCAATTCGGATCAGCTCTCCTGGTTGTATTCCCTCCCCTCCCAGTTTCTTGTGCACCCAGCAGAGCATGGGAAGCTGGAAAAGTCCTTGACTAGTGTAAGCACTACCTTGCAGCAACTAAAACATTAGTGTGTTATCAACATTATTTTCATACTAAGTCTAAAACACAGCACTATACTAGCTACAGTGAAGAAAATTAACTATCCCAGCTAAAACCATGACACTCGGTCTACTACTACAGGGGAAAGGGAAAAACAAACAAACCTTTTCAGTTCTAATGATTGGACTTACTTTTAGGAGGTTAGAAATGGTAGTTGCTTACTTGCTTCTTTTCCTTGCAATTATAACTGCTACATTATGGAACAATAATCTACACCCCCACCCCACCCCCACATTCCCATACACAAAAGGTCAAGGCTTGTTAATTTCTGTATGCAGAGTTACATTTTCATAGTTATGATAGCTAGCTGCCCACATGGAAGACTCGTTTCAACAGAGGCAGTATTTGACAAATCAGATATGAACTACTAACTCTGTTCCACTTCAAACTACTATATTTATGTCTTTATCTGCAATCTTGATGCAAGGAAAAAGAAGGAAAATATCAGAAGTTGTTCCAGATATTTCCAATTTTGTTATCATTTACCAGATTGTTTCTTTTCTATTTTTTAACTTAAATGTATTTTGCTTTTTAAGAAGCCTTTTATATAAGACACTAATTAAATTTAAAATAATTAACTTCTAGGGCACTAAGCTTCCATTTAAAAAAATCCATATACAGAAGACCTTCTGCAGCATAAATAGGCTTAAGATATGAAATCTTCAGAGAAAAAAAGTGAATAATAAACAGATTTCCAGTATGGCATCAGTTTGCTTTAGTTCAGTATTGATTTCAGTCCATTAAACTGTTCCTCAGCACCAAGCCTGCCTTATATCTAAAATATGCTGGTAATGATAGACAGCTTTACCTGTATTAGTTTTTTTTTTTCCTTAGGGACATGAACATTTTCTGAGATGCCTGATTCTTCAAGCAGAACAAGAGCTGATGTGGAACTCCAGAAGAACCAGAAGAAATGGTATGGAAGTTGCACCTGACACATTTAGAATCTCAGTTAGGGCATAGTAGCTCACTTCCATCATTAATTAAAATATTGTTTAATGTCTTACAAATAATTTGGCTAAACTTACAGATGGAAATTTTTACACCCTGACCAAAACATTACCTTTGGCTAGTGAAAATTTCAAAGTGTATGGTTACAAAATGCTACTGAATGCATGATATCTTTCTCTTTATTAATGTTTTCTGTGATTTTTGTTTATCAGAAAATTTGCAGTATTTTCCCATTGACATTCCCTAGTTAAAGAATGAATGGATCAAAAAACTCAAAAAGTATATTGCAAATTGGGAAAACACTTTTACTAGGAAAAAAGAGTGACCAAGTTTCTGAGAATTTTCCAGTAAGATGTACTCTGTATACAAACTACAGTTTTCTTCCACTATTAATGATGTAATTTATACATTGGGGTTTTTTTTTTTTTCTTTTGTTTTTTTCCTCTCTCATTTCCTCTAGATGTGAATCACACATTTGTAAAAAAGCCTCTGAAAATTTTAGGAAGACGGAAAGGAAAAAAGGAAAAAAGCTAATAAAGTAATTGTAGAAAATATAACGTCTTATGCTTCTTAATCCCTTTGGTCAAATATCCTTTGTTTAATCCAAAATTGCCCCCTTAAAAAATGTTAAAATTTGTAGTTTAAGAAGCTCATTTTGTATCATGTTATTTCAATAAATTTTTTTGTTTGTTTGAATGAAAACCTGCAATTTTTTCTTAAGATTTTCTTGGTCAGTAAGAGAGAATGAATTTATTCATAAATTGACTTTATTCATATGACTTTCATATGACTTTATTCATAAAAAGTTCAATCTGATTTTTATCTGAGTTTTTTTTTTGTTTGGGTTTTTTTTTGTTTTTGAGTCAGAGCTCTAGCCAAGGGGTTCTGACAATGCTAATTAATTTCTTTGTTACTCATGCCACTGCTCCATTTTATATAAAATAGGCCAAGTACATAATTACAGCTACTTGTCTGAAGTACTCTATTAAGAACTCCATTGGGGGGGGGGGGGGAAGAAAAGAGGTGTGGTTTGATCCTATGAGTAAAATTTATACTTATCTGGCCTATTTATATCTATGTGAAACACGACTTTGAAGAACCTGGGGCATACTCACATGATTCTTTAGAAACTGAGATACTTATATTCTCTTTGCTGGTATGAAAAGAAAAGAAAAGAAAAGAAAAGAAAAGAGAAAAGAGAAAAGAAAAGAAAGACAAAAAAATAACTAGAATAAAAAGATACCATTCAGAATGGTGATTTTGGATAACAGATAATGATTTTAGAGAGAGATATATGTTATTCAGTATCCCTTAGAATTTTACTGATTCACTTCAACACAGTGAAAGCATAGATAATCTGTGAAGGTATTTTGTTTGTCAATACCGTTAAATGCCTAATTTCACTGTGGAAGAAAAAAGGTCACATACAATTAAAACTGATTGCATATCATTTTGCTACCAAAACTTTTTTTCTATGAAAGGGAAAAAAAGGAAGGGAAAAAAAAAAAGGGGGGGGGGGGGGAAGGAAAATGTAAAAAAAAAAAAAGGGAGGGATAGAGATGGGAGGACATGGGAGGAGGTAGGAGAGGAAAAGAGAAGACGAGAGAGGTGGGGAGGAACAAAAAATGTTTATAAATCGTGGCAGAAACAACAGGTGCATTCAAACCTGGCAAAGACACATCTAAGCACCATGAATGTTCCTGCTTTGAACACTTCCTGTGAACTTGATCTCCTTTTTGTTTTTTTTTGCAACTGCTGTGAATGGTTCTAGTGAGCAGATTTAGGAAAGATAGTATTATATTTTTCCACCTGCTGCTCTAGACCTTTACAGCCTGATGCTTGGGGCCAGCTGTCTGAGAAGGAGAGTGGTGGGCAGTGCTCCCTGCTGTGCCAACAAGTGATCCACAGAAAGCAAACCACCTCCCTGAGCTAGTCTTCACTACGTAATGAAAAATTATAGCAACAGTAACAGAGTTCTGAGAAATATTTTCTCCAAAAAGACATTTATAAACTGCAGACAGATGCAAAGGACATCTCCTAACATTAACACCAGGATGACTCCATTGTCATAAAGTGTATGTATAGGTAACAGAAAGCTGCTGCAGACAAATAGCAGTCTGGTTTACCCAGTTTGAAAAGAAAAGAAACCAGGGATTTGCTTTTGATTACCTAGGCCCCATTTGACAAATTCAAAAGGGGACCAGCAGTTCCCAACTGCCTGCTTGCCTGACATAGTCAAATTGATCAACAGTTCAAGGGTAGTGCTGAAAAGTCTTTCACTATCTTTACTGAGATAGACATGGTTTTGATATAAATGAGGATATTCCCAAGAAACTCTTCAATATTTATAAGACAGAAGGTGAGCAGGAAGCTGTAGAAGACAAAGACAGTATACTTTAAATGAAACAATCCTTAAAGTTGTGTACTCCTAGTCCAGTTTGCCTTTGTCATATGCATTGTTTCTATCTCACGGCTTGTTTCTTGAGTAAATAGGACAATAAACGTGAAAACCTATGAAATCACTATTATACATCACTGAAGATTCAGATCAGCACCATATATTTAATAGTAACATCCAAAGAGTAACATGAAACATTAATTAATAACAATAATTTAGAAATGTATGTTATTTCAATTAAATAGAATAAGTAATGTGTAGAAATCTTTACAGTGTTTTGTCCTCTCCACAGTTAAGATTACTGTGCCTGACAAGGTAGTATGGCTGCTAAACTCTTGCATGTACTCTTGAGTAAGGCTAATATCCTCAGGATACCATAGAAGAAACATATCTGCACTGGAATTTAAACAGTAACTGGATCTCAACCATTACACATCATGCTGCCCAAGTAAAAGAGAAGGTGAAATTAAATTTTTTGTATTGTTTCTAAGAAAGCCTCCACAGTCCAGAGATATAGTTGACCTTATTTGAAAGACACTGCCTGCTTCAGTAGTTTTTCCCCTTCGACCTGACTCTAGTTATGTCTCAGTTGTGAAACTATTTTGGTCTCCCCTGTTAATACAAAAGAAACATCTGAAAGTCTTAATCGTTTCATGTAACATTGATGATTTCAGGTATACAGTAAATTGGTCAACTAAATTCTTTTTTGTATAGTTAATGACACTAGTGGATAGGAGGATGTTAATAAAGGCACCTATCTTACCAGATGTCCATTCTTCAAATCACAGTTTTGTTGGATTCAATATTCAAAAAGACAGGAAGTCTTGTATCTCAAGAGGAAAAAAGTAATTTATAAAAACCTTGTTGATTTTCAAGCTTCTTTTTTTCCCTACGTCCGCAAGAAAAACAAAAACATGAGTGCTGTTAATACAGCTATTCATGCTGCTAACTGTTCATGGCAAACTAGTCACAACTATCAGAAACAAACAAACAAACAAACAAACAAAGTGGCAAAAGAACAAAGAAGACAAGAAGATGAAAGAAACATCAATGTAAAAGTACTGCATAGAGGTCATATAGTAATGCCTGTTCCCATAACTTGCTGAGAACATGTTAGGACCGAGACTGTGACCAGCTGTCATTAGACAAGAGCATATCACCAGACTAACAAGAGGGAATATCCAGCGCTGGTCTAGGCATAGGAGCAATATCTGTGAAATCTGTGAGAAAAACATAGTATGGAATTCAGGTTAATTTAATACTGAATGATTTGGTCTCAGGTTGTAATGAAAGTGAAGACAATATCCATCTTACAATTTGGTAGCACCAAGTATTTTTTTAAATGTCTTTGAATGGCACAATCATCACACCGCTTCTTAGTATTTCTGGGCCAGCATCAGGATTCTGAATTCTTCTCTTGGGTTCTAACAGTGAAATTATACTTTTGGTGAACAATGACAACAGCTAAAAAGTCTTCCTGACATTCAATACACCCTCCAAAACCTTTTGAAAATACTCTGGATTGTAACAAATTGCACATCTGTGTCAAAAGAATTGGATATTAATTTTATTTTATAGGATGAATAACCAAGAAGTGGGAGATCCCCATGTAGTAATACCTTGAACCACAGAGGGTTTTTTGTTTGTGTGTTGTTTTAGAGAGGTAGAGGAGTGGAAATCTTGTTTACTATTTAACTATGCCTGAAATTCATTTAGGGTTTTGTTTAAATTTTCCTGTTTTTACTAATTTGCCTAGTATGCACTAGTTCTGTTGACCTTTTATATCAACTAGTGAAGAGGTCAAGTTTTACACCCCCTCTCCTTTTTATTTCCCCAGGAATTTAGAAAGCTGAAAAAGATTTGTACGCAAATTCGGTTAAATGTACTCTGGTGTGAAAAGTGTTGTATTTTCACAGACACCTGGTGAACCAAGTAAGGACAAAAGATAATTTTTTTTTTTTTTTTTCATTTCAGAGAGTCATTTTAGATAACACCCTTTCCTTGTTTTCTGAAAGTACAACTGAAAAGAAAAGCTTCAAACAAGCACAGTAACAGGTTGCTCTTTTATGAAATACATTGTATGTGTTAGATTTGGTAACAGATTTTTTTCCCCTCCTCTCTAGCTCAGCACTCACACAAAAGAGAAAATAAAGATAGGAAAGTGCCATGTTGAAATGCCATGATCCACAGTCTCTAAGTTACTAATATGTGTAACCTCCTTAAGTAGCAACACAAGTCTCTCAAAAAAACAGCAAACTGAAATGCTAACTCACACAATCCAATTTTTTTGTACACTTATCTTTGGACTAAAGGCATCCCAAAATACTCCTCAATGGTAAAAATAACAAGACAGAAAATAAGAGTCTTAAGAAATCAGTGCAAAACCCAAGAATTTATAGGCTCATCTAGTGAAATAGTTTTCTGCTGTGTAGTGAATACATTTTATTTCTGGGCATCAATGCATTAACAGAGTGTGTATGTTAGGGGGTGTTTTTGCGTAAATCTGTCTCTCATTTGGTTTTCGGTGTATAAGAATCACTTTTCCTGGCTAATGAAGCATTCCTAACAATGTACACATGTCAATACCTTGTTATGATTGGTCTAATGGTTTGATTTACAATTGAATTTTATTTTATATACTCAGTGGTTCAAGTCACTGCTATTTACATACAGCACTGACTTTTTCAATGTATTATGTAATTATATGTAAACATCAATTTAATTTATTTCACTTCTCATTGTTTTAAATCTAAGTTAAAGAAAACAAACTTTGTTCTTTATATAAAGGACTGGATTTATAAATAACTAATTACATTTTTTAGAGTTACAGCAGACCAAATTATCGATGAAATGGACCAGGAACTTTAACTTAGTGTTTTCACTAAGTTTTTAGGAAGCTGAAAAGAAATTTTTCTGAAAAAAAAAAATGGTGTTAATTTGTTTGTGAAATCCACTTGTGTCTTTCAGTACCTGTCACAGTCTGGCTGTGGTGCAACATACAGGTGGATGGAAAATTATTGTTTGAAACAGAGAAGCCTGCTAGTTACTATTTAAATACCCAGGGTACACCAGGTGGAAGAATTAATTGATACAGACTCTTTTCTACAGCAGTCAATTAAAAATTAAAGCATTGATATTACTTTTCTTTATTAAAACTCTCCTCACTCACAAATTTCTGTTCTTCATGGCCTGCCAATTTTCACCTCATGTAATTCCAGGTCAGGCTTTGAATTATGAATGGAGAGTAATTTGGGAACAACTGGAACTGGACAAAGCAAACATGGAGATGTTGTGAGCATGAGTCGACATGTAATGTGACTGTATGTACTATAGCATACCCAGCTTCTTCTGTAGTTCCCTCCCTCTCCATCTATGAACAGCTCTTTTGTAGTATCTTGAGTACCTATGAAAGCCAAGAGTAAAATATAATTAAATTTCTTGCCTCAGGGGGTGAAAGTGCAAGATAACAATAGTTTAGTAGCCTGCCATCCCAAATGTCTTTCTTTTCCAAAATGATTTCAGTGATTTCATTCATTAATTTTCCAAATAAAAATTCCATAAGCAGAGTAATACTGAAGGAATTCCAGGTGTTGTGTAATATTCATATTCACTTCACCACTGGCTGAATCTTACCCCATGTTCTTTAAATTCAGAGGGGTCCACATGTTCAGATGTATTGTCCTCCAATTAAAACAATCAGCAGAAAATTCTAAACTCCTGGTTAAACAGTTTTTCTCTTTGACTATTAATATATAGAAATATTACATTTTTTTTTCCTTTAATTTGATATGAGGGGAAGAGTGAGCTGACTTTCCCTGTCAAGGAAAAGAAAAAGTCATTTAAAAAAAAAAAAAGAAAAAAAGAAACAAAGAAAAAAAAAGCTCCTGTTAACTTCCTTTAGGGGGTACCCCAGCCTTATTTTTACTGTCATCAGCAATTTTCCCCAAAGACGTTTTAGAAAAGTAGTAAAAGATAGTCTTGGATTATTCATTCACATTTATGACTTCACTTGTTATTTGATTTCTTTTTTAACCTTTTTCATGATGGCTTTTGTTTCAGCTTGTGATAGGGGAGAGGGAGAAAGAAGAGATAAGGTTGGGTTGCAAGTTTTCTGAGTATTGTGAGGCTTGAATTCAATGCATGAGAGTGTCTTTAAGAGTATATCTGGGTTGATTAATGTTTTTCTGTCTGTAGTATACTGAAAGAACTCAGCAGGAAATTGCATAAAAATGGTGATTTTTCATTCAGAGTTTTCAGGTGGGAACTAAAGCACAAGATAAAATTGGAAATGTTAATTCACCTGACCCTAACATAAACATAGAAATCTAAATACAGATTACAAATAGAAACCACAGTTTCACTATATATACATATACACACACACACACAGACACAGACACACACACACATAAATGTATTTTAGGTGATAATATGAAAGAATGTTGAAGTGTGATTTGTTTCTCTTTGCTAGGACTTTGATAGCAAAATTAGTAGTTCTGTTCTTCATATAGATATTAATTCAGGAAATCATTTATGTACATTAAAATTTGCCTTCTTATGGAGAATACTAAGCCCTAAATTTGATCTCCCTCTGCCCTCCCTTTTCAATTAGGGACACAAAGGTAAAGTTAAATTCTGATTCAAATACTTGCAGATATTATTCCTGGACATAATAAGAGGTTTGTACTACAAATTATTCCATCACACTGCTACTGAATGACTATTTGTCTTGCCAAGAGATTCTCATGATAAAGTTAAGTACCCCAAAATCTAGCCACTTAGAAATGAACTTTAAATTATTCACCTCTAGTCATTGCAGAGGTGATCATCCCATCCTAAAATCTGAGTTTGACTCAGGTGACCATACACAGACATCTAGAGCCACCTAAGATTCTGCTGAGTGCAAATTGTCAGTGAGTGGCTTGTTGTGACACAGGACCTCTGGGGACCTTCTTGAATAGTATCTGGAGGTCAGGCCAATCAGTGAACTAGATACCTATTTCTAGGCAGCTGAACTACAGCCTACCTACCTCAAAGAGTTTGTATTAACTGCCTTCAGGGAGCCTGTATATCTTTGAATTACCTATCATTCTCTTATAGACAATGCAGTTACCTTGAATATTGTATGATATTACTAAAGTTAGGTGAAGTAATCTAAATCTAATTATTTGAATTCTAAATCTAATTATTGAATTGGATTTTCAAGTGTTTTTTATGTCTAAAGTGAATAAGCTAACAGGAGTCAACAAGGCAGAATGAAACTCGGTTCTCTTTCTTTCTAGATTCTAAATTAGAGACTAAAGAGAACAATACCTTAAATCAGAGATTTGAACATTATACATAGTCTTCAATACACAGTTTCAACACATTTTAAGAATATTACTTTAAACAATCACAGATATTGAGAGAGTTGTTTTGGTTAGTCCACAATTCCAACTAAATGTACATGTAAAACTATATTTTACCTCCTCACAGTGTAGCTAACAACAGATTTGAAAGCAATTCTAACATAAATTGACTTCTACTATGTGTGATATGTTACATCTGTTATTTCTTTCCAAAATAAATGAAATTAATTATATCATTCTAAATTGTAAAGCTTTAGGCAAACAGAAACTCCCACAAACCTTTCATCATTATGTTTGGTGGAGGTTTTTTATAACATCCGTTTCTTCCCAGATTAAGTACAAAATACAGGATTTTCCAATGGACCGGTTCAGAATACACTTTAAAGGGAAAAATTATCAAGAAGAAATAGAATCACACATACATAAATTTCATTTCAAACAGAAACTGTCCTTAAATATTCTCCAGATGTAAGAATTGAAGTAAAAATATATTTTATTATAGCTCACAAAAAAAAGATAAAATATGGTAAATTTAAAACTGCTATACAATTGAAAATATTTAACTTTATAGACCAAGAATTGTATTTCTTGGAAGTCACTATTATTGGTAGTCACTTGGAAGTCAAATACAAATCTTAAAATCCCTATGATGATATTTAGTCTCAAAAAGTAAAAGTTATTACACTGTAATAGAAGTTAATTGTACAATGCAAATGAATTACTGTGCAATGGTAAGTGGAGAACAGCTGCAGAAACACTGAAAGCAGCAGAACTACAGGAAAATAAAATCCAGAATCATGCATTTTTAGGAGTTAATAGGATACTCCTATAAAAAGGGGCATTTGCTTAGAATTGAAAAACTAGGGGAATTATATAAATATATGGAGGGAAATTTTTCTATTTTACTTGTCATTAAAAACAGTATATAGTTTAATAAAGAAAATAAAAGACAAGAAACATCATAAATATGCACATGCATATACATGAGTACACCAGGAAGAGACAGTTGAGCAGAAAGACAAGAATGATAGGAGATTTAGAAAATGTGACCTATCAGGAAAGATTAAAGGAATTGCATTTGGGTGCTTAAAGAAAGGGAAGAATGGGAATATTATGAAGAAAATAATGACTAATTGTTCTCTTTAACCATGAAAGACAGATAAAGAGGATATCAGAGGTAGGGGTCCCATAACACGGAACTCTGTTTCTGATACTGTGAGAAACTTGCAGCCATATCTATAGCCAGGGAGGTGATAACTAGAAAGCCAAATTGCAAAAATGACTATGAATGAAGAAAAAATAGATTTTGTGATAAAAAGTTGTCTTCAGATGCCATACATTAATCAATATGAATTTAGAAATATTGGGTATTGGATGATGGTTTCAAATTGACAATAAAGGAACAGGACATGAAGAGGGAGATGTGGAAATTTCAGGAGTAATCAGGCATCTTGAAGCCCCTGAAGTCTTTGCTAGAGGCGCTGAAATCCCTGTGCATACATTTGTTCCACATGCTGTGCGCAGAGTGGAGTCTGAGCAGAGGGTTGGGATTCTCTGCTGTAATCCCAGGCATTGCACTCTTCCAGATGCTTGAGATGATATGGAAGAAGCAAAGTAAGCTGAATAGTTCTGTAGTATCTCTTGTACCTTGGAGATACACTTACCGTATTGGATAGAATGGTCTCTTACATTCCCAGTTAATCAGTCATCTTGTGAGAAAACATCTCTCTTTTGCCCTGAGAAAATATGCAGTTAATGTATCTTTGGGGCCTTGCATCAACTGTGATATACTCTTCCTCCCATGAGTTGCATTTCTGGTCTCTTTCAGTAGGACTGAATCTGTTTACCAAGGGTAGAAATTACTACCCATGTTCAGAGCCTGCCCTGCCTTAATAGAATATGAGGATATAAGCTGGCTATAAGTAATTTCTGTGAGAAAGAATTTCAAGACTGAAAGAGCCAGAAGGAAGCAAAGAAGAAGGAATGTTAATAAAAAAATCTACTAGTCAATGTTCTGAGCTAGCCATAATGTGTACTATAACCTAGTCTTTTTTCCTAGAACTGGTACATACTATCTTAGGTAGTCTTCAAGCATGTAAAATAAAGAAATGAAAAACAAAAGAAGACCAAGAAAAAAAAGAAAAAAAAAAAAGAAAAACAAACAGAAAGCAGCTTAGGAAGCAGGGATTGCAATTCAGAAGTCCTTGTTTGTAGGTTAGTACATTAACCAAAAAATAAAAGCATACTTATATGTATCCATTCTCTTTCTGGATCCGTGATGCTTGTACAACTTCAGCAGAGCAACCCATAAGATGCCTTCGTTTCTATCTATACATATTAGAGCATGACCTATTCTGATTCCCTAACGATATAGAGAACACAAAACAGCCTTTTACTTTCTGCTAGTTCTACAATTATTATAACGTCCTATGAAAGGTAAAAGCTTAGTTAATGCACAGTCATTGCAAGGATTTGAGTCTATTTGCAATTCTTGGTTAAGTCCTTTTGCTGCTCAGACCTTTAGAAGTACTTGAATTTCTATTGTTCTTTTTCAATAACTCTATGCTATGGGTCTTCTCTGCTCAACATGCAGAAATTATGGTTTGTTGTTGTGTGCTGTCAAAGCTGCAACAACCTGTTCACCTGAGACCATTCTGGGGGATCAGTAGCTAAGAGGAGTTGGAACAATGTAGCTTATTTACAGGAGCTTGTTCTGAAACACTGATGTAGCAAACAAAACGAGTAATAACATGTATATTGAAACTTTGGGGTTTAGATTTTGTAATTTTTTTAGAAGGTCTTCACACAATTAAATTCCTTATTTTCACACACTGCAAATTATCAGCACATGCCATGCTATCATGAGCAAATAAAAAGTGATAAAACTCCTCTTTTACCAGTGATCAGGAAAAAAGATACAATATGATGCTTTTTTTTTTCATTCAGCATTGTCTTAAACTTCATGTTAGTAGGCAGCAAACAGGATAAAGACTCTGAATTATACAGTTGAGTTAATTAGGATTGTTAGCCAGTAGGCTGGAACAGATGCTGTTTATGCAATATGCTCTGGTAGGTACACGTGTGAAAAGAGTAGTCAGAGATTTCAGGTATTAATTTTCTGTAGCTACATGAGATATATGCTGTATTCTATTTCTGCCCTATCCTTTCATCTTACTCCAGTAATTTGCATCCCTGACTACATTTTGTGCTAAACATAGCAAGTCCCAGGACAGACAAAGCCTGTAGAGGGACTAGACAATTGGTTAGATCTAATTATTATATCAAAATGTTAAAATTCACCTCATTACCCAGCATACTTACCTCAATTATTTATCCCATTAACCTGAGGCTAAAGTTGCTGCATATAATACCAGTTTCCCTAGAGGTTAATCTCAATGGTTCTTTGTGAAGGTTAAAGGCTTGTTACAGGACAGAATGCAGAAATGCCACTTTTATCAACTGCCTGTCACATTTTCTTTTTTTCTTTTTTTCTTTTTTTTTTTAATTCAATTTAAGCTTCAGAATGTACTATTAAATTTTAAGTATTTTTAAATTCTTGATAGTGTGAAGTCGCCAGAGAGGAAAATTTAATCAGTAAAGCTGGAAAACTGGTGAGAATGTTCTGAGGGTTTATTGTGAGGTGCTGATGTTACCCTGTTGTTATTTTGTAAAAATTCTGTTTGCCTGCTCATGTAAGAATTTTGGCTTATCAAAATTCCAATGTTTTCTTGTCCAAGAATTCCCAACACTGGCTAACATAACTTATCTTTCTTAAACTATAGACTCTTACTAAAAGAAATACTGGTTACTATTTGATGCAAACTAGTTTAAGTGCTAATGCAGAAGCCAATCCTAATATTAGCAAAAATCTGGAGGACCTCACCTAAAAGAAAAACAAAGTTATTCTGTACTCAAGAATCTATACATTTAAGAAATGTGAACTATGTTAGAAGTGGCGGGTATTTGCAGACTGCCATCTGGTCAGGAGTGGGCAGCTGAACAGTGATAACAGGATGTTCAAACTAGTCTAGGAACTCCTTGTTTCTGGGCAAAGCATCCTCATCCCTCCCCCACCATTCTCCAGACCACAGAAGCATTAGGGTGAGAACAAGTTTTGCTGTCCTGATTTAGGGTACACTGACCAAGTGCAGGGTTGCTCAACAGGTGCCCCCTGATAACACCAAGCACATGATTCACATATCTCATTATGCCTTTCTTCTATTTCTCAACCCTACTTTCACCATCCTAGTACCTTCCTTCCCTCACATCTCTCTCCTCTTGTTAATCATTCCACCCCAATGGCTTTTTCCTCACCAGTCCCTCTTTTGCTACATTTGCACCCAAATTTGCTATTTCTGATATTTTTACTTGGGGTATGTCAGCCTTATATTTTATTACTGACAAGGTTACCGGGGCATGCTGGCCTTTCAAGGCTCTGCTCCCCAGTTATCTGTGAATTTTGACCATTTCTCACCTAACTCCTCCCTTCTAACTGCCTCTGCAATCCATTCTTAATGGTGTTCTCTGTAATTTTCGTCAGCTTCTCACATCATGTTTGTCACTTCCAGTAGTTTTCCATGCTTTATTTAGTTAACCTTAACCCCAAGTCATGGCCTAGTTGATTGATTAGTCATTTGCCTGCAGCACTAGTAATGTCTAAAATTCCATTTATTAGAAGAAGCATACAGAGCAGCTTTTGTGACCAAAAGTCACTTTAATCTTTAGAAAGCAATATAAAATTAATAAATACCTTTTACCTACTGGTTTAGATGGGAGCAGACATTGGAAAAAATTTCTACACACAGTTAGGATAATTTTCATCATTTCTTTTCAAAATAACAGAGAGGTATACACAGAAGCAGAAGAGGAAGTAGAAGAAAGCAGAAAGACAAATAGAAGACATAAGAAAGATAAGAACACTTAGAAAAGACAGGAATAAGAATGTTTCTGCTCCAAAGTTAGGAAAGACACTTCCTAGTTTGTCTCTAGTTGTATAATAAATCATATTAGTCCATTTTTCTGCCTATTTGCTGTGCCTGGAAGTAACAAATCAAGGCTCTTATAACTGACTGTGCAGTTAAGAATTTCTTCCATGGCTCTTTTGTCTTGCTAAATAATTCAAGTCCCTTTATTTAACAAGGCTTTTCTTATAGTAAAAGGTAGAAATTGTTCCAATAAGTGATGGCATGATTAAATTATCCTCTGCTAATTTGTTTATAACAGGGACAGAAAGGGTGGCTGTTAGGCTATGGTGACAAAAGGCATGCACCTTGCACCCTAACAGTGGAACCTCCCCCTCCCCCATGCCACAGGAGCCCTGGGGCTGGGCCAGACCCACCCTGACAGATCAACAGGAGAGGCTCCGTGGGTTGGGGCACCGTTTGGGAATGATGACAGAAGGGGCTGGTGGGGTGTGAGCAGGGGCTGGTCAGTACGTGTGCACAGCTGTGCCTGCACAGGCCAGAGCAGCCTCTCCCGTCTCCTCCAGTTGAACTCCTTTTCAGATGGTTTTCCTGGGCAAGGGGCAGGACAGCAAACATCCACAAGGAGAGGGGAACTATTTTTCTTCCCAGCTGGAAATAACCAGTCTGTTCAAATCTTACAGAATAATGGATTTACTTCTAAAGATTTAAGGATATTTTTAACTGAAAAATCATTTGCTTTATACAAAAATCACATATAGAATATTCTTTTGCATCATAATAACCATAATACTATATTACATGCTGCCTTCTTTGTTCATGTTCTAACAGCTTAGAGATACGATAAAAATGGGTTTTGAATGTCATCGTGAAATAAAACTTACTATTAAGGAATTACAAATAAGCAATATGAATCTCCTTAAATAATGCTGATGTTTTATGTGAGAGTTAATGCTAAACTATTTTAAGAATTTAAAATAATATTTACTTGCCCAATTTCATTTAAATATTGAATAATTGAATCCATTGATTTGTATTTTCCAACCAGCATGAAGTGGTTGCTAATTAATCAAATGAAGGCTATAGAGTCCATTTTTAAAGCAAAAGATAATTTCTTAATTTTTAATATGAAATGAGGTGATTTATAGTATTTATTCAAAGCCAGTCAGAACCTTATCCAAAAGCTGATTAGCGCAAATGACTATTTCCATTGATTTCAGCAGGTTTTCAATCAAGCCTCCAAGAACAAGAAATGATTATAAGTGTCTGACTGAAATATGAGTCAGGCATCCCTGAAAGATTTATTATAGTGTCTGAATAGGACTTGAAAAACTTACAATAATTTAAGTAGGGTCTTTTTCTATGAAAAGTTAATTTGGGGCTGAATTCAAATGCATTGGAAAGTGTCTGAATCAAAGAAGTAATTGTTTGATCTAAGAAACAAACATAAGTATCTATTAGATAAATGTTGGAAATTATAGGGTGAGATTCAGCTCTGCATTCAGACACGTAAATGTGAACTTGTGTCTTTGTGAGGTGGGTGAACCTGTTACGGCAAGCAGAGAAATTGTCACTGCTGTCAGTAGGGTGGAATCCTCTTTCCTAAATGTAATCACATGACTCTCCTCCTTCTGCTCCTACAGAAAAACATGGGTGTCCTGTGGGTCGTGTATTACATCTGTCAATGCTCACGTCATTTTACCACTCTTCCGGCATGTGCCCTGTATTTCTGCAGCAGCATCACACTCTGATTAGAGCTTATGGGTCTTGCAAGGTACCCAAATGTAGGTGTCAGCTAGAAGATGAGTTGAATGAGGCTCTGCACTCCATTGACAGTATTGACTATATTGTCATTTGAGATCTATGTGAGAGCTTTGACAAGTTTTTACAAGCTATCTTCATCCTGAAAGAAAAGTTAATACTCTGCAGTGTGTTCTGTGTTAATGTGGTTATATGGCTATTTCATTAATCTGTGCCACACTGCAGAGTGACGTTCCTGCCTGTTTATTTCCCTTTGACATGGATCCAGCACTCCTGTCTATGCAATGGCTATGCATCAAATGGGAGGAATGGACACAAAGCTCATTATAAGAAAAATATAACATATTTCTACATTGCAGAAGTTTCACTTAGGTTAGTGTTATAATGAGTAAATATTCCAGCTATCGGTCAGGGCTTAACTTAAGCAATCAAAAAATAGCAAAAATCCATTGTTTTTTACAGGTGAATATGATTCATTGCACCAAAGATAAATGGTGCAATGATCAAAATATGATAGTCAAGATACTTGTCCAGACATAAAGTAGATGTTAAAGTATTAGATTAAATGAATTAAATGTCTAAAGTTTTCTGGGAAACATACTCAGGAAAATAGTCGATTTGTTATATTCCTGAAAAGGAAAATATGACACATGGGGAAATTCCCATGCATTAAAACTTCAAATACAGAGTTCTTTTTTTCAGATCTGTATTTACTATTCCAGATAGTCACTCCACTAAAACTGGAAAGATGTTGAAGCTGGAAGCTCATTAATATGTGATCTGAATCTGAACTGTTATTCTTAAATAAGAGATTGAGTCTGTCTGCCTGCTGATACTCCCTGAGAATAGATACAGCTGATTAACCTACCTTGGAATGTAGTGTTACTCTGCCATTGCACTTGATGAAGTTGGCTAAAAAGGTATTATTTTTCATCCTGGGAAACCTAATACTTACAAAACAAAGAGTTTCAGGCTCCAGGAGGTTTCTGTAATATAGCACACTTCAGCTAAAAATCTGGCAAAAGAAAAGGGGTGTCTCTAAAATTTGGAGACTGCATTGATGTGTAAGTTGTAATCTACACAGACCATCTAACTGGAAGAAAATGATAGAATTTCAAAACTAACTTTTTTTGTACGTCTAAAAATTATAGGTTAGATACTGTACTTTAAAAATTAAAATGGTTCAGAGGGTTACTAAAAATCCTGAGCCAATTATTTTCTTTTATATTATTTTTAGTGGCTGGCAGGTAGTATGTTCTTGTAGGAGACTACAGCAAAATGTTATTCATATTTGAAGTTTCGCTATCAAAATCTTTAATCTTACTGTTGTCCTGAGGGTTAGGAAACATGCTTAAGTACAGCATGCCTAAGTATGGAATGAAAACTGAGATGCTATTAGAATGTTCATATACAAAATATCTGTTTTCAGATACTATGTTATTGATATATTTGAAAATCTGCTTTGTTATAAATATTTTATTTAAGTTTTAATAGGGAAAAATAGGGGTAAAATTTCTACTGACAATTATTATCTAATACAGTGATGATGGCTTCTCATTTTAAATATGTCCAAATGATTCTGGAGTTATGGTGATCAGGCCTGAATCACAGTTTCATAGTAAATCTTAAACATCTCATTCCAAAAAGATGGATCATGTTCTAAAGAGATTTTGTCCAGCTTCTGCAGAACTAGTAATACCCAAGTTTCATCTTTATGGAGATGTTAGATACAGTATCTACACCACATGTTCAATTGGCAATTCTTGATTAAATATGAATAAGATTATTTTTCAGAAGATTCTTTTGTCCCTTTCTAAACCTTATCACCTTGGCCTATATTATTGAATTTTTTATTTCACATGTCTCAATTGCATAGTTTTCATCAAGAAAAGTTATTAAAACATTCCATAAAAACAGAATATTTGTGAGGTTTCATTCTTTTCAGTTCCAAACCTCCAATAAGAGATTACTATCTTATGTAACTTAATTTTCTTTTTATTTTAATATTACCAAATCTTTGCTTGTATTATTTTCAGTCATAAAGAAGAGAGTTCTTGTTTATTTATTTAAATAATTTTCCTTTAGCCAAGGTTTATTTTTACCAAGAAGTTCCATGCTTAAAATGTTTATCTGTTTTAATGCCCTAAGCCTTAGTACCATTTGGTTTGACAGTAACACAATTTCCAAACACATTTATAGGTAAATTTCCCTTGTATATTCGAACCAAACTCATCTGCTGACATACTAAACACAGGAAGAAAGCTGAAATGCTTTAGTCTGTCACTTCTGAGGTGCCAAGATTTCTATCATTCAGCTGTTTTCTGGATGAATTCTTTCAAGTTATTATGATTAAGACTTTTCTGTTCTTCCAGCTTCTGTCCGACTAGTGTTAATTTAACACAATTCTTTACTGCTGGAAATAGCTTGTCCCTTGGTCCTTTTCTAAAATACCTTTTGTGTTTTGACACCAGTAAACACATCTCTACAGCTCACACTGAACTAGAAAGATAAGCCCTCTTAAGCCCTCTTAGAGTTTTGACCAGAAGAGCTATGTCCAGTCATACATTTGACTTGAAATAATTAAAAAAAAAATAAATAAAAATGGAATAACTTCAAAGCAAAGAAAACGTGATAGATAACAAGGGAGTACGAGGAAGAAAAAAATATTTTGAGTGTTATTCTAATGTTAACATCGAACTAAGGAAGAAAATATGAAAACTATCTGTCACTCTCGTCAAACTCTTCTGTTGCATACATCCTGTGTAACAGAAATCAGCTGAGGTCTACAGGCCAGTTTGTATAGCTGGGTTTCACATGATTTAGGCAACAACAAAAGTGTGATTGTTGTTGCTGTTCTGTCAATATTCACTATTACTTTTTTTTCTCCTCTATGCAGTTAACTAATAAATGAAATTAGGACTACGTACAAGCATTTACTTTGTTTTCACAAATACATTTAAATTTCTTTTAACTTATACTTTTCTCTTAATTTCCTGGCTTTTTAATGCTTACTTTGGGGATTAGTTTAACATGTCTGCAGTTTTTATGTCTTTAGCCACCACTAATTCTACCACGATACTTAAGCTTTTTATTATCAATGAAGGTATACTAGTTTTACAGGTAAAATCAAAAGTTTGATACATTATATGTACTCACATTTGTCTGACAATGTTTTCCAGTGATCTTAGTGGCATAAGAAACACAGCAAAACAGTGTTAGCAAATTAGCTGGATACTATCTATAATAAGAAACTCGATAAAATGATAACCATTTTGACCATTAAGGCTAACATGGACATAACTGGTGTTTAATTTATGCTTAAAATATGTTACAGAAATAATAAAAAGCCATTTTTATTATGCCATTTATTATTATTATTTATTTATGCCTAGAGGACACTATAAGAACAAGGCAAGGATACTTGTATTGTACAAGCATACTTGTACATACTAAGTATTCTTGCATCTCTAGCCTTTTACAGACAAACTGATATGGATTTAGTAGAAGTGAACATTGGCACTGCATGTTTATTTTTATTTCTATTTCAAAATTTGTGCTATTTTATGGTTGATACATCATATCTCCATAAGTTTCAGGAAGGAGGTAAATACAGGTAGTGCAAGAGGAATGCAGTGTTTCAAAGGCATTTGTGTATATTCTCAAAGCCCTTTTCACTGAATCATGTTTTTAGGTACATCACTCTGATATGCAATGTGTTAAAAAGTCTTATAAAATCATAAATGGAGCTGTAAGAACAAGAAGAAAAGTAACAATTAAACAAATGTGTATATGTGACAAACAGTAAACTCTTAACGTCTTATTATTAATTGTTACGCCCTCTGAATTTTTTTCTCCTTTTCCTTCTTGTACAGCTTTAACAACTGAAATCAATGCGTTCTACTAGAATCTCACATTCTATATTAACGCTTAAAATATTAGTGGAAATCTTGGTTATGAAATATGAGCATGATTGAGACAATCAAAATAGAAAATGAAAAATGTTTTATACTATAAGTTTATATTTTTATTTTTCATCTATCTTCAGAAAGTTTGAAGCATCCTTCCTGACTGTTGTGTGTATCCGAACACAGTCCACTATGCAATAGGTACTAATGAAGAAGTCTTTGTTAATAAAGATATAATCCTCTTTGCTGCACCAGTGCCTAAGATACAATCTTTTCTCTTTGTCAAAATTTCCATGCTCAGAGTTGTGATCTGTTTAGAAATTCCTAATATAGATTAGAGAATTCCTCTGTCACCTTGAAATCTGAGGTCCTTCACTCAGCTGTCAGACTCTGAATGATTTGTATTACAAATATTTCACCTTCTATAACATTAGTTCTGTCACAAAAAAGAGGACATTTTTTACTGAAAAGACAGAACAAAATTATCCATCAAAAGAGCAGTTACGATGAGGTCATCCTCACATATGAAAGACAGTATAAACACTTTAACGATCCAGCTTTTGAGATTTTAAATATAGTGACCGCTATGATATTTTTAAGCTCATCCATCTCTGCCTCCAACATAGATAGATTCATCAATAACTATGACAAATTTGCTTCAATTTTTCTTCATTATTCTGTTAAATTTGTACTGATATAACATTTTATTTCCATATTACTTGAATGAAGTTTTGTTGTGAAAATTAATTGAATCTAAAAATACTGAAATTCTGACATGAAACACTCAAAGAATTAAATGCAGCATTTGGTTTCCACCTAAATTACTGTTGGTGTTGTTAGTATCCATTTGTCACTTACTTCAAGGCATTATCGTGAGGCAGCAATTGCTAAGGGACTAGCTCTAAAAATTAACCATTTGAAGAGTTCTTGTTTAATTTCACTTGCAACTTCTTCATAGTTTGCATATCTCTCCAATGTGATTCCTCTTTCTTGAAGTCATCTGTACATTTCAATAGTTAGGAAATTATATGCACTAGTGAGTAAAATGAAAATCCATCAAAGTATTCTCGTTAGTTTTAGACAATACTAAAACGTTTTAAAAAGAAAAAAAAAAACAGTTAAAAGGTTTCATCAGGCTGTTTTACATCTTGGTGTTAATTTCTAATTGCTAGGCTTTGTAAACAAAAGTGCATATAAGCGGCCATTTCAGATGCTATATTTCTTATTTTACTAACTTGTTTGTTGCCAAATATGCTATCACTGCAGAATTAAAAGTAATGTTTTTCACAACATTTTTCTTTAAACTTTTTAACATAGATTTCTGCATCTGGAGTTAAACATATTTCAATTAATTAAACATAAATTTATTGATATAACATTTTATATTATTTTTTTCAATAAATAAATACACTAAAATCACTAAGAATATTTTGAGATTAACTCCTTTTTATTTTGACAATCTGTACCAATGCTGTACTATGTGAAACATTTTAGATAAAGGATCCTTGCTTAACAGCTTTGTTGAGATAAAACCTCAAATGACAGTCATCCTCATGTTAAGTGATGTGGTAGCCCACTTAGAAGATGCCCTCTGCTATAGCTATAAACTGTTTATAATATATAAACCTTTAAATAGTGCTGTACATACATAGGTTGAACATTCTGATGTTCCCCTTACACATTATGAAAGCTCTGGGCAGACAACTATAAAAGGTGCTAATAAATCAGAAAACAAACATTGGGAAGGTCACAAAAGAACATTTTACAATTGTGTTTGCTAAAATATATGAGGCATTAAAATATAAATTCTACATTCTTATGACAATGCCTGTAATGAGAACAGAAAATACTATGACTCTAATCTATTCTCCTGACAATTTAAATATAGCTGTAATCCAGTTGTTTTCTTGTACTTCTTCTCCAATTCCATAAATAGAGAAGGTCATAAAAATAGTGAAAATACTTTACAGAATTTAAACCCATGACATTTTCCTAAACTGGTGGACTAAGACAATACATGGATAACATGATACGACCTTCTTTGGAGGAAGGAATTTTGAGTAATAGTTAACCTGTCCATCAGTTATTTTTTGTGAGTTTTTTCTTTCTCTGTTCATTTTGGATCATGTTACCAAAACATGTAGTTCATTTAGCATTTTTAAATTAAAACATAAAAATAAACATAACTTTTCTGTGATGGTTTTCTTTGCATCCTAAGGCCAGAACTCTAAGAGTTAGTTTTGTTGCTGTTTTAGTAAATAACACAGCTTTCTTACCCAGGCTTTAAAAATGTAGAGGTTAAATCTAGGCTTCTAAATCTTAAATGAACTGGGATAAGCTCCCAAAATGAATACTTTGAAAATTGGTCCTTTCTACTAATATATTGCTTGACTTCTGAGGCAACTTTGTTAACTGAGTTTCTCATATCTGAACATCTATAAACTCTGAGGAAGTTTTTTAGTGATATCTAATATCAACATCATGGATTCATGCATTCATAAAACACTAAGTAAAGGGATATAAATTACAGTCCCTACAGATCATACACTACAGACCCATTTTTTTCCAAATTATAGAAGTTCAGCAAAAATCGTTTCTCCAAGGCCTGAATTTATCCATCACCACTGCTCTTGGGTTTACCTCTCAATAAGTACACGTTGTTTCCGAACAGGGTTGTTGCTATATGTTTATGAATAATGAAACATGTATGAAGAGAGAAGTTGTTGCTATCCAGTCATTTGCAAGACAGAGTTTGACCTGCAGAAGTTGCTGGGATCTGATCAGTGTTATTCTGAAGCTAGATAATTTTAAGATAAATATAAATGAGTTATAAAGGTATATATAGCTAAGCAGAATTATTGCTCCTCTCTAAGCCAAGTTCTTTATACCTCACTGAGAAGATTAATACACTACCAAGACCTTTTTTTTTTTTTTTTAATATTTTAACTACAGCTGTACTCTCTGAAGCAATTGCATGGCTGAATTATCTTTTGTGACCTAAGTTCTCAGCTATTCTGAACTGGGATTGTTCTGCATATTTTCTTGGAATTTTCTCTCACTTTAATGACTATTTTTGTTGCGGTGACTATTTTAGATGTGTTTATCCATTTTGTTTCTAAATTATCGGGGTGAAGCTACTCTGACACAAAAGGATGGATTTCCTCATTTAGCCATATGAGTATTTTTCATTATCTGGGGTATTAGTTAGAGCTGTAATTACTTCCAAATTATAACTGTGTGTTTTATTTTCTTTGAACTTGGATCACAGTCCCACAAAGACTTACACAAAGGAAAAAGCTTAAGTATATTAGCATACAGCTTCCCTTATACCATTTATTCTTCAGGGTTAGAAACATGAAGTATAATTTCATATAGAACTACTATTTACAAAACAAACATACAAAAAACCCTAATGTGCTTTCACAGTTTCTTTAGCATTTACTACCATCAGTAATTTTTTCATATTAATTACAGAAAGAGAAGTTTATTCTTTAGACATACTAAAGTTCAGGGCTTTGCTGAAAATTTTATTTTGAAAATATAGATTGGTGCAGAGAAATGTCTTTGCACTTTAAAGATGGTTGGTCTTATCCTCACTTAACTCAAAACTTCGATTTTGTTCTTAAAACTCCATTTGGGATACAAGCAACAAAAGAAGTATCGATGATGTGATGGAATTTTAAGTGCACCATAGAATTGCTTAGCATAAATGTATTCTAAACTATTATTTGAAGACAGCTTAAAGTCCATGTTTCATTGCCCACAGGGCATGGATAGAGCAAAATCCAATCAAATACCTGGGAAAATCTGTTCTTCAGAAGATCTGAGTGACTGAAGTTGCATTCACAGTAAACCCAACTTTGTCGTAAGTGTCCAAGTTTGGATTCGAATTACAGTGATTTTGCAATCCCATTTGCAAAATTTTCCCTTTGATTTCAGTTTTGTTGTTTTGCACATGGAACTGTGGGTAGAAGAGTTTCATATGACTGAAGGTTATTAAAATGTCCTTGCTAATAATACACAGTTCTTGCCCAAGGCTTTGAAAATTTTTAAATGTTGGACTGTCATGTCAAGATACCAAGATGTATTGGAACATTATGCTCATATGATTTTCTCCCTTTCTGTTAAAAGGCTAACTTTTTCCTGTCCCCCCTGTAAATCATGGTTTCAAAACAATTGCTTTGAAATTCTGAAAAGTAAAA
This sequence comes from Morus bassanus, assembly GCA_031468815.1. Classification (NCBI taxonomy): domain Eukaryota; kingdom Metazoa; phylum Chordata; class Aves; order Suliformes; family Sulidae; genus Morus; species Morus bassanus. The sequence goes on from CM062568.1 coordinate 79,177,680, forward strand.
AAAAACAAAGGCCAATATGTTGCTTAGGAACTCCCTGAAATATTCATATTTCATGTTCTTTTAAAATCTGCATCACATACAGACGCACAGTAAGTGATTTGGATTAAAGGTTTTATGGGTAGTCATTTGGGCTAACGTCAGTAGTCTGACTAATCAGTATCACTCGATAATAATATGTTTATTTAATATTCATTTCAATAAAATCCTCCTTTCAATAAATGACACCTGTAGGAAATGTAGAGAACAGAACTTATATGTGAATGTTGTAATTTCTTTGATATCTCATTGTAAGCTATTTGTTCACCCAGATTAGTCTTCTGAGGTATTCATCACTTTTCTGTCTGTGTAGACATTAGGACTTCCATGCCATTATATGAAATGTTGGTGGGTCTGTAGGCAATTGCCTGTTGAAAGTTTAGGCTTATATATTAAAAATTCAGTATGTTGTCAGTTAATGTTATTCATCAAACAGCATACTTGTAATACTTTATTACTAGTGTTTCAATGGCCAACAAGCAAAACAAGAAAATAAGATGTTGTCAAAGTGACACTTGCATTTGTGAAAATGTGTTTTTAATTTGTCATTCAAATATTGTAACAAAAATGAAGAAGTTACAGAAATGTTCAATGCATTTCATTTTTTTGCAACATTCTTACAAACTCTTCTACTTTTTTGTAAGATCCAACAGAAGATAATTAGCTTACTTCTTAAATGCAGTTTCCCTACACAGAAACAAATGAAACAAGTACAAAGTATTAAAATAAGTACACAAGTTCAGGAGTGACTATGAGAGATTCACATAGGACTGTTTCCTAGTGAGCTACCCCATCTAGCTGCCTGTCATTATAATTTGTGCCTTGTTTCATATTCAGATCATAAGATCTCTGGGAGAAAAAGTATTTTTAAAATTGTATGTATATGATATGAAGCAAAACAGTCTGTGGGCATAATGAAAAACTAGAATTAATTAAATATTTCCACAGATGGTTAACTTTTTAAAAAAATTATATTTTTCCACATAATATAAAGTGACACAGGTGAACCAAAAAGGAAACAAAACCATTAACTGAAATACGTTAATTTTTCTATTACATTCAAGAATACTGTGGTTTTGGAAGCAAACAGGCATCTGCATTTGGAGTATTATTGTGCTACTTCATATATATTGCATATGTTCATACTAAAGTATGGATTTGTTTTAACACTTTTCTGCCAGGCAACATATTAAGCTTCATTATGGCCCACAAACAGTGATGCTTATAGACTTATCATTGTTGGAATGTATGAAAGATCAGAATATCTCTTCCTTGTGGTGTAAATTATAAGACAAAAATATAGGACAAAATGCAATGTTACAGTTTTAACTTATCCTTCTTACAGGTGTAAAATTGTGTGTTTGGTAGTCCTTGTCAGTATGCTTCTTTTTGTTTTAGCTGCTGTCTTTCTAGATACAGAAGTTTATCTTTCTCACTCTTCCTTTCCTTTTTTTTTTTTTCTTTTTTGTACAATCAGCTACTTTTCAGAGCACAAAACTAATCAAAAAATAATGAGATGGTACCTCAAAGGATGACATTTTGATGTTTTGTGAGGAGGCCAGATTTTTCATTAGCTTCATATTCAATACTATTTTTCCTTTTCTTTCAAAGTGTACCCATGCTGCTCATAGCAATCAGTGCTGGAATGAACTTCAGTCTCCTGATCCCAAGTTGAGACAGGCTCTGCATAAAAAGATGTGTACTTTTCTTTTTATCTCTCATTTTAGATCTGCTAAATTCTTTAAATTATTTGAAAGAATGGTTGATGCTTATTACACAGTGTGATAATAGGATTAGTTGCAGTTTTAGATGATGAATAAATAAATTCTTACCAAATATTACTGCATAAAAAGACGATATTGGGTAGAAAGCAAAAGCTATTTATAGTGATCCTGAACTTAATTTTCAAGTACATTTTTATATCTTTGGTCAGAACCAAATGCCTTTGCAATTAATAAGTTCATTATCCTCACTGAATTCTGGATCCAGTCCTAATCAAGTTTTTGTTAATGAGATACATATTTGACCATTTTTCCTTCACCAGTTTGATGATAATCACTGCTTAAATGAGTTGTTCTTACTGAATGTATGAGCTATTTGTCATCTGGGGATTATACAGTTGTTCCCTCATGACTATAACCTTTTCCAAAAGAGATACAGTAAACGTTATATCCAGTCATTCTTGGTTCCTAACACTTCCCAGATTTCTCTGATTTGCTGCAGCCCACAAGGTACACAGAATTTGGAATTCTGGATAAACACAATGAAACCTTATTTCAAAATATTGACAGGAGAAAAGTTCCCTTCATTGTGAAATTTCCAAAGTTAGATTTTTAGGATAGTAGTAGTGCTGTTACAATCACGACTGTGTTATAGAAGATATTACTCTCTGAAGATTTAATTTCATTTTCTGAATGAAATCTATGAAGTGTCTGTAGATTTGACTGAGTTTAAAACAAGATATTTGAACACTTAAAAATTAATATTTAAAATTTATTTTCTTAAAGCATAAACAGAAAAGAAGAAATTTCATATTTCTTGTAGGCAGTTAGCCAACAGATCTACTCAGTTCCTCTGTCTTTAACAGTTCAATTCTACTAGTAGTGAGATGTTTAAGGAAAAAAAGAAAAAAATCTTCCTCCCCCTCATCTGCCCACCAGAAGAAAACCCCAACAATCATGGAAACTTTATTCAGTGGCAAGTTTGCTGCAGTATTTTAGACATTCCCTAAATAACCAAAAGATTTCACTGTTTTGTCACCTTAGAAAGACTCTGAGTGACCAATGTTATCACTGAAAAATTTACAGTCCTAAGGATTTGAGAGAAAGAGGAAAACCTCAGTAGTCGTAATGTCAAATAACCTGTTCTCAGACTTGTAGGACAGTAGGTTGCACTGTATTGATTCAGTTCTTTAATGCATCTTTATATTCCTCTGTATTAAGATCACCTTTTCCAGAGCCTTGCTGCTGGTTACAATAACCTGGGAGTGAGGAACCGTAGAACAGGAAAGCTGGATGCCTGTTGTTTGGGGTAGGAAATTCATCTCACTGAATATGCATGCTTATATCAGAGATGCATATGTTAGGATTTTTTTATTTTTTATTTTTTAATAATGAAGAAAAGAAAGTACTTTGAAAGCTCCATTCATCCTACCCTGAAGTAGATGTCTAAAATAGGTCAGGTTAATACCTGGTAGGTACCTGTTGGGCATAAAGGCAAAGGGAGTAGCTCTGATGTAGGCTTCTGTATTTAGACACTGAGGATGCTCTTAAAACAAACAAACAAAATTACCATGAAACAGCTTAAACTGACATGCTGGTATACGTTTACTCTCACCTTGCTAACACAAGTACTGCTTTACTGTAGCCTAATTTGATCCCTAAACATATTTTTTTTCCAGGAGGTATGATCTTGATATTTCAAGCAAGCTTTCCCCAGAAGTCTCAGCTTTGATTTTGGGTTATGTTATGCTTGTTTGGATTCTATTTACAAATCATTTTATGTCTGCTGGTTCTCCATTCCCCATTCACTATTTCTCCTTTGTTAGAGAGTGAATTGGAGTTGCACTAAATGTTACTAGCTCTGTATTTCTCTTTTCTTTCTTTCCCTGGGTATGTACTGTGAACAAATGTAACACATTCTGCCAGTGGCATTGGGGAGGACAGAAACTGAACAAGATCCTGTGAAGTATTCTCATTGGAACAGATTGCAGCTCTGAAGTCAATTTATTTTATGAAGCAATAATACTGAAAATAATTCCCTCCACAACTAAGCTCAGGCTTCTTTTAAGTCTGAAAAAGTGGCTTTTTTTCCCATATGAAATGTTATATTCCTGGAGCCTTCTGTATGAAAACATTCTTTTGAGAACAGGACATGTGCAGGATAACAAGGATCTATGAAGCAAAATGAGATATTCACTGCAAAAAAAAGTTCTTTTTAATTTCTTGTTGAAACAGAGTGAAAAGGACATCAGCCATTTGTCACCATTGCAGATTCAGAAAAACAGTTTACAGGAAATTCACAGAAGGTTAATTAGCTAGAATGGGAGTGGTTTTGCACTTACCTGGTATAAATCAGCAACGCTATATGAATGTGTGCAATTCTTCCTTGATCTAGAAATTTTAACCAGTAATGGGTCAGATTTTTACCAGTTTTAAAATGTTCATGATCTTCAAACATTTCACAATAACATATATGTTAGTTTTGACAAAGTCATCCAAAGAAAGGTCTTTCCACCTGCTTAAAATAGCCCAAGACCCAGGTATTAGAGACATCTTTCACTAGCTATGAAAAGTCCAAACTCCCTGAACATTCTTTTATTCATTTGTAGGAAAAACAAGGACTGAGATTAGGCATAATGGTCTAAATTATTAAACTGTTTCTTTGAATTTCAGCTTCCTGTGTTGCAGCCGAGTTCTCTAGCTAACAAATTTCAACACAGTGGATAATGGTGGGGGGGGTTTGAGGGTTTTTTGTTTGCTTTTTTTAGGGTGTGGAGGCTTTGCCACTTCGAAAGTTCCTACTTCATGCAAGACAGGCAATGGTACAACAGGTGTAATGTTTCCTAGGACAGGACAGTTTTTCTCCTTCTACGTACTCCTACATCTTTTTATGAAGTCTAAGCCTACAAGAAGGGTAAATATGACTATGGCTTCATTAGAATTTCAAAATACCTCTATTTTTTCCAACTACAGTAGAACCTCTTCAGGGCACAGACTACCTGTTGGTTATTTTCATAAAAATGCAGGAAAGACCTTGAACCTTAACTGATGGCTTCTGAAGACTCAAATAATAAAAATTAATTTTATACAAATAATTCTGAATTTTAATTATCTTAACAGAGTTATAATAATATGTGTGATAATTGTTAGAGGGAATTTTGCATAAAAAAGTTTAGTACTTTTAAAGAACACAGAAACTGAAATATATTGTTCTAACATTAAAATGAGATTAATACAAATAGACATGAATGATACAAAAACACTTCTATGCTCCTAAGACTATAGAAAAGCAATTTGTTCCATTAGCAGCAGAGCAAACAGAAGCAGATGACTTATGCATTTGCCTGGTTTGCTACCTGTCACCCTTCCCTCGTAATAAGGGTAGCACTAATTTTCCCTTCTGCTCTCTGTTGTCACCAGTGATTCTTTCCACCAAAGAAAAGACAACAGATGATACAACTTGGTCAGAGTTATGTGCATTTGGCTGGCCAGTAAAATAAGCTGTCCTTTAGACACTGTCAGAAAAAAAAAAAAAAATTATAAATTGTATTCCCTTTGGTTTTTTCTTCAATGCAGGCACTAATCTGGGTGTCTCCTCCAGGCTGCCACAAATTTTCATTGAGATTATAGGGACTTAATTGCCTTTGAAATGTCATTGTAACTTCTAAATACATTTTGATTTGCCTACAGTCTATCACAAACTACAAAGGGGGATCAACAGGCAAAATGGATAGGCACACAATGGTATTGGATATGCCCACTATTTCTACAAACCTTGCTAAAATTTCATCTTAATTTTAAAATGAATACATAAGCATTTATAAATGAAGTTTGTGATAAAACTGTTTTTTTAACTTAGGGAGTGTCATTAGTTTTTCAGGAAATAATTATTTATTATGCAGATCAGTTCTGACTGAAGTCAGATCATTTGACAATTTTGTCAGTGATGCAACACAGCACTTGGCAAAGCTTGTTAAAACTTATGTCAGGCAGGTTTCCAAGCCTGTGTGGGTTTTGGCCTCTCCCCCACTTTGCTCTTTTGGCATGACAGGCTTGCAGGACTGCTCTCAGGTCCCCACACTACAGTCTGTCATTGCTGAAGCAGCACGTTTGCACAACAGCCATGAAACACTGTTTACATTCCCTTTCTTGGATTTGTTTGGTTTTTTTTTTTTTCCTTTTTTTTCCTTCAAATTGCAAAGCATCAGCATTCACTACACAAATTATTATTACACCTTCCCTGAAACATCTCCTGTTCCATATTAATTCGGAGAATGACCTTCGATCTGATCAATTACCTATGTTCTTTTTTTTTTTTTCTTGATGAACCAACAGGACTGAATAATTAATTCTCCTAGGAAAAGAAAAAGAAGTAAAAAAAAGTCCTCATATAACTATTGGTCTTTGACATGGGAGAAATGCCAAAAGACAGAGATTATACTGATACATCCTAAAGGATTACTCTAGAGAAAAGAACCTGATACAACAGAACCTGTAACAACATTCATTCTGGCAGACCAAATACAATGTTTGAGACCAACTTTTTGTACTGGTTTTTAGACTAAAAGTAGTACAGTTTTGTTAAGAGAATACATTAGTATTTGCATTCTCATTTAGGAGAAAGTCAAAACAAACCTTTGAACTTCTGGGCAAGCAGTGGCACACACACACACACACACAAATATATGTCTATTTATAAGAATGAATATTTATATATGAGAACTGTTGAAATCACACAGTGTAGTTTCAACAAATTGAGTCTTCTGTGAAACACTAGCAAAATTCAACATGAAAGGTTGATTCACTGATTATCTGGAAAAATCTGAGCACTTGCAATCATCTTTCTATTGCTTTGAGGGGACCATATTCCCAACAGCATTAATACCAATGAAAAATTACCACCACTACCACCACCACCCCCCCCCAAAAAAAAAAAAAAAGAGCTGGAGTAGGAGTCCTAAAATAAAATAGAAATCAATAAAAGACAAGTCCTTCATGTCAAGGACTGATTGGTATATCCAAGAGCTATACTATTAGGTTGGTTAATGTCTACACTAACCTCATAAGAGAGTTGCCTTAGAGTTAGCACAAGTAGTTCAAAGAAGAACCAAGGAGACAGGTAATACTAAAGCAGTGTGGGTGATCATTGCAATGTTTGAGATAATTATGGTAATATTTACTAGTTGAATTATATCTCTAATTCTCACAATTATTATTCAGTCTGCACTACACCAAATGTACAGAAGAAATATGTCATGTTTGATTGATTATATGTGCTTCAGAGTATGGTTTTCATGATGAAACTCTGAGCAATAATTAAATAGGAATGGTCTGAGCAACACTGCCTGAAAAAGTTTGTAAATGTGCAGAGCAGAGATTTATGATTCCCACACGCATTGCAGATCACTGAAATAAGGTAGATGAATATCCAAAATGTCGTACTGTCAGCACTTAATATGTCAAGTCAGAAGAATATGAAACTGTGAAAACCGTAAAGCACTTTAGGGTCTAATTTATGGTTCATAAAACTGGGGAAAAAAATCCATAAAGACAATCACTTTCAACCTCCAAGCACAGTTAAAGGAGATACGCTCCACCTTAATGCTAGGAAAAGTGTTCTGCCTTACCTCTTGTTATATTCACAAGCTTGAATTGGGCAAATCTGAGTAGTTCCAGTGAGCATCTGAGATGACAAAAATCCATGGATGCCACTGACACTCATATGAATAACTGCTCATTGATACAAATATGGATAAGTAACTTGTACTTTAATAAAACAAACAAAACTCCCATTCACTTGTAACTTCTTATAAGAACCAAACCGTGGAGTGCAGTAAAAATGTTCAAAGGCAGGGCTACCATGCAGAAGGATATAGGCAGGCTGGAGGAATGGGCTAACAAGGACTGTATGAATTCAACAATGGCAGTTGCAAAGCCCTGCACTGGGCTCAGTAGAGTGGCTGGAGACTGGCTGGGGAGCTGTTCTGCTGGAAAAAATCTGGGAGTCCTGGTGGACAGCAGGCTAAACGTGAGCTAACATTGTGCCTTGGCAGTGAAGAAGGCTTACAGTACACCAGGCTTTATCAACAACAGCCCAGCCAGTAGGTTGAAGGAAGTGATTATACCTCTTTGCATAGCATTTTTAAATACTGTGTCCATTTTTGGCCCCATCAACACAAGAAAGACATTGACAGACCAGAGCAAGCTCAGTGGAGTTCCCCCAGGGTGGTCAGGCCAGGATCATTTGTCCTGTGAGGAGAACCTGGTGGAGCTGGGCTGGTTCAGCCTGGAGACTGGATGGCTTCAGGGCCTCAGGCTCCCCAGTGCATATGACACTGCAGGGACTGCCTGCTTTCTAATAGACCAAGAGCTGAGAGCTGAGCATAACCCAGCTGTCAGGGCAGGGTCGTTGCCATCCAAGGCTCCATCTCTACAGAGTAACTCAGGCAGGAGCTGATGGTCCCAGAGGGCTAAAATGGGATCCTGGACTGTGGACTGGGTGGGGGGAGCCCCTGGGGTAAAGGTTGGGCAGGGACAGTCAGGGCTGGTGATACCCTTGGGGTCCTGAAAGGAAGGTTAAAAGAAGATGGAGCCAGACTTTTCATTGAGTTCCACAGCAGCAAAGAGAGAGACAGTGGTCATAAATTGAAACGGGGATGTTTCAGCTGGATATAAGGGAAAAACTTTTATGGTGAAGGTAATTAATCACAATAAGGTTTCCCAGAGAAGTTTGTGCAGTCCCCATCCATAGGTGTTTTCAAGGCCCAGCCATAAAAGACCTGAGTAACCTGGCCCTTATTTAGTACTGACCCTGCTTTGAGCAGAAGGTTGGACCAGAAAACTCCAGAAGTCCCTTACCCTCTGAATTATCTTATGATTCAGTAAAAAGGCAAGAAATGTTGACAGAACACTTAGCCCTGTCATTTAAAAATGTGATATTGAGGTATTTCTGAAATATAAACAGACTTCTTTTTGAAATATTATAGTCAAAATTAGAACATTCATGTTCTGATGAAATGCACAGTATTAAAAAAATCCTTTAGTTTTAAAGGGAAAAAAAAGTTTTTGAAGAACATGCAAATAGAATTTTCTAAATTAACCATTTTATCCTCTCCCATTTTGATGTTTGTGTTAACATTTCTCAGGGGGCTTATCCCTGACTATTAATATTGTTGGAAAAGAAGACTGTAAGAAAATAAAAAACTAAAAGCTTAGAACAAGATTTCAACAAAGTGCAGTTAACAGGGAGGGTAAAGAGTGACCACAAACCCTAAAATATTTATTACCTTGATCATTCAATAAACACTTGCAGTACATGAAATGAAAGAATCAGAGATTTCTGTAGAAGAAAAATGTAATTAAAGAGTGTTTTGCAATGCATACAGAACTGGCCAGGTGACTTTGATACTGGTATCTCCTAACTTTTATGATCTTGCCTTTACAATAAATAATGCCATTGTTATAACTGAAGTATTATTAATGCTATGCAAATAGGTAAAGCAAGACCACATGTACAGCAATTATGTGAGAGTATCAATAGTTTATTAATAGTAATATTTAATTTTGTTACAGGACTGCAAAGAACATCAGCTAAGCCCAAGTTTCTGCCATCTGGAAAAACCTAATTAAGAACTTTCTGCTCCAGGTATGTAATCTAAACAAACAGGACAGGCAACTGAAAGTCAAAAAATGTTCTTTCCAAGACACACCAAAAATCTGCCTAAAGCCATTTAAAGAAACTGGATAAACACCATTACTTGGCAAATAACCTTCTGCCATTAGGCTGTGCAATAGAAATCTCAACTCTGCAGGACATCAACATATTTGAAAACTGAATACCAATCAGTCTTATATTATCTTCTAGGTATTGTTAGAATGTCTAAATATTTTTTGTTACATTAAATACGTTTTTGATGTCAGCCTACTTTAATGATGTATATGCATGTGTTTAATGTTTCATATATATTACACTTATAAGAAGTGGTCAAACATATAGAAATCTGTATGTATATAAGGAAAGACACAAAGTCACTGGACAGTACTCTAGTCCTCAGTTTTGAAATATCAGATTGCTGTTTGGACTTAGAAGTTAACTGAGAGCATAGCAGTTATGATAGCTTTCATAGCAAATGATTACTAACCATGTTAAAATAGGTAAAATGGATTTCAGAATGAGAAATTGTACTTCAATGGGTAAGCACACTAGACAGATGATGAGAAAAGGGTTCTTTAAGTGACATCAGTAACAGTATCTAAACCTGGCTTTGTGTTTGGGTTAAATTCTACAAATTCTAGATGGTTTACTATGGAAATTAATGTGAGGATTATCTGTCTTTTTAGCAGAGAAATAAAATTTCTATACATATATATATACACATTTACAAATATATGTTGTTGAAAAATGCAAATGTAAATGTTTTTTTTAAGAATTCACTCACCTATCTGCATTTAGAGATGAACTGATAAAATGCAGAAAATGTATCCATTGCTATTTGACAGAAGAAATATATGAGATAGATTTAGCATACTGAATTAGACACCATTAAGAACACTCTTACAGACTCAGTAAATCCACTTTTGAAATATATGAAAAAAATTATTAAGAACTCTTAGTGATTATTTCTTTTGTCAGCCAAATGTAGTACTTATAGCACAGTATATTTCAAATAAATTTGTGTTTTATAACACAGACTAGTACCAGTTCAGTTTATAATGTATTCATATTTCTATTTAGATATTGTTAAGACATGCAATGATAACTTTTTGTCTCTGTTCCTGTTCTGCAACTTGTCCAAACACAGTATGCTTCCCTAACACAAATAAATAGCTTGTGATTGTAAGCCACTATTCTCCAGGCTTATCAGACTCTTGCTCAGTAACAGTGTTCAAGTAACGCTCTCCCTGTCTATCTGGGTATTTGGGCATCAACTTCTATGCTATGAACAGTGTGACTTCTGAGTGCATTATTTTTGCTAAAACTTGAGCTTGAAATATAAATTTCATAGAGATAGAAGAGCATCTGCATGCCTTTACATCTCATGCATGTGCATTAGTCTGTTTCTTCTTCCACCATTTCCAATAAGATACAAGTGTTTTCTGCTAATTTATACTATTTGTAGACCTTAGCATTTGTGCGTGGAATCAGTGGCATTGGTTCAGGTACAAAGGAAACAGAGGCTAAGGTCCAATCAGTCTTTAATTCTTCTTGCTTCTCTGCAGAGGTGATGTGTAGGTGTCCAGGTGCTGAGAGCAGGAGGGCTGCAGGGAGGCCTTTGTGTTAAGAGGCATGGGGTTGTCCCATGCTGGACACAGCTGGTTAGAGCCAGCTCCAGTAGACCCACTACAGGGCACAGCTGAGCTTGTCAGCCATGGGTGGGCACCTCTATGAAAACATAGTTAAGAAGAGCCAAAGGATATTACACGGGTGGTGAGGAATGAGGAAAAAAGTGTGAGAAACAACCCCGCAGACACCAGAGTCAGAGAATGAGTGGGAGGAGGTGCTCCAGATACTGGAGCAGAGGTTCCACTTCAGCTGGTGGAGAGACTATGGTGAAGCTGGTATTTCCCTGCATCCCTTGGAAAGGACCATGCCAGAGCAGATATCCACACGGCAGCTTGTGGACAAGCTCACTCCAGAGCGCCTGGGTATTTCCTGAAGGAATTGTGGTCTGTGGTGAGGGGGAAAAGTGTGAGGAGGAAGGAGTGGCAGAAAGGAGCTATTATGGACTGACTGTAACTGTCCACACCCCCCATCCGTCCCTGTGCTGCTTGGGGTGGGGGAGAGGTAGAGGAGTTGGGAATGAAGGAATAGACTAAAGTCTGGGAGTGTGGGGGGAAGGTATTGTTTTGATTTGTCTTTTTCTTATACTATCCAAATATATTTTAAGTGACAACAAATTAAATCAGTTTTCCTCAAGATGATTCTGTTTTATCTGTGATGGTAATTGGTAAGTGATCTGTCTTTACCTTGACCCATGAGCTTCTCCTGTTTCAGGAAGGGGAGTGAGACAGCAGCTGTGTCAGTGTCTGGCAACCAGCCGAGGTCAGCCCACCACAGATGAGAAGATGGTCCTGCGCTCAGATGCCAAATCCATTTTGCTTATTCAAAGGTTGTAAAGGGACTTCTTTCTGTCCCTTTCTGCACAGCTATAATTGTGTGTAGTGAACATTTCATGTATAAGCTTTTCATGACAAAAACCATCACCTGTTTTGTACTTACACAGTGCTTTACAAAATGGAGCCCTTGCCTTGACTGATTTTTAGCACAGCTTCAGTCATCATGAATAATATTTTATCTGATAATCTAAGTACAATTCTACCATTTCATTTAGTCAGCCGCAAATGACATATATATGACATATATATGACATATATATGACTCCCTCATATCAGTACAGGCTGGGGGATGAAGGGATTGAGAGCAGCCCTACAGAAAAGGACTTGGGGGTACCGGTGGACAAAAAGCTAGACATGAGCCGGCAATGTGCGTTTGCAGCCCATTCAAAAGAATCATGGCCAGCAGATCGAGGGAGGTGATTCTGCCTCTCTGCTCTGCTCTGGTGAGACCCCACCTGGAGTACTGCATCCAGCTCTGGGGTCCTCAACGCAGGAAGGACATGGACCTGTTGGAGCGGGTCCAGGGGAAGGCCACAAAGATGATCCAAAGGCTGGAGCACCTCTCCTACGAGGACAGGCTGAGAGAGCTGGGGTTGTTCAGCCTGGAGAAGAGAAGGTTGCGGGGAGACCTTATTGCAGCCTTCCAATATTTAAAGGGGGATAGGAAGGATGGGGGCAATCTCTTTAGCAAGGCCTATTGTGACAGGACAAGGTGTAATGGTTTTAAACTAAAGCAGGGTAGATTTAGACTGGATATAAGGAAAAAATTCTTTACAATGAGGGTGGTGAAACACTGGAACAGGTTGCCCAGAGAGGTGGTAGATGCCCCATCCCTGGAAACATTCAAGGTCGGGCTGGACAGGGTTCTGAGCAACCTGATCTAGTTGGGGATGTCCCTGCTCACTGCAGGGGGGTTGGACTAGGTGAACTCTGAAGGTCCCTTCCAACCTAAATCATTCTACGATTCTATGAGATATATATATATATATATACACACACACACATACATATATTCTTCAGATATAAGAATATATGCCAGTGTGTTATTGAACTCAAATATATATATATATATATATACACACACATACATATATTCTTCAGATATATGAATATGTGCCAGTGTGTTATTGAACTCAAATGGTGGTAACATTACTGTTAGGGGTCTCCTTTTACAGAGTTCTTGATCAAGTTCTAGGTTAGGTCAATGGTAGTTTTGTTACTGATTTGAAAGCTGTGGTAAGAATGGGTAAAATATCTTAGCTTGCATTTAACACAGTAATACATGTCCACCATTTGTTTTTTAATCAATCACAACTGAAATGCTAAAATGACCTTACACAGCACCTCTTTTAAATGCAGTTTATGACTGACAGCTTAGTTCACCATATGCAGAACTGACCATATATATGCTGCTATATTTTTCATACATTAAGGTGTAATAACATATTGATTTGCACTTAATGGGGAATATTTTGTTCATTGCTATTGCTTTCTAATAAACAAACTTGTAAAATTATTGACTTTTCTTTTAATATTTCAGCTGACAATAGAAACTTTTGTAGCAGATGGGGTGCAGCGCCCACAATGCTGTGAGAACAACTGGAGAAAGGAATCCATTTCCAGCTGAAGAAGTTATATTTTCTGAGAATATAAACTATCTGCTTGTTTCTGATGTTTTACTTTGAAATTCTTTCCTGATCTAAATGCAAACTGGATGAAAACCTGAGAAAATTTTTAGAAGAGAACATTTATAAATGTATATATTTATACACACACACATATATGAATAGTTCTAATCTCCTTGTACATACTTTGTAAAATTTTTAATTTTCAGTGTGCTTTCTGTAATCTACCCACATATATTTTTCTGAAGAAAAATATATGCAAATTACTTTTGATTTAAGAATATTCAATACTTTTCTTCAGTATGTAATAAATGTAATGAGCTCTGAATGACACAACTGTAGCATTCATCCTACTCACTGCTACAGAGAAATTTTGCAATATAGAGATTCTTCTTCCCAATGTCATTCTCTGCATATTACCTTATTACTTTCATATGAAATTATAAATGCATCGTGCTTTTAAATCTGAAAGAAGTGGTCCCAAATGAAACCATTCTGCTTTGTGCTAAACATGGATTTCTCAAAAGAATCTAGATTTAAAATATAAAATAGAGAGATACATAGTCTAGATGTAGCCCAAATCTGCCATACAGCTGCATGACTAAAATATCAAATGAGGAGGTGAATGTACCTGTATATAATTGTGTCATCAATAACAATCGAGAACAACCAATTTCACAGGTCTCCCAGGATATATGGATTTGGAGACAGTAAATGCTATTCCATGACAAATATTTTTATTATAAAAGAAATCTAGAATTGGACACTGTCACTGATATGTTTGCAAAATATAATCTCAATTGACAAAATGGTAGGCTTCCAAGCTCTATTTAAATAGGGAATGGGGTCTTTCCTTTGGAAACACAGAGCTTGGGTTTTGGTTCATAGTTATTCAATATACTTGCTAATAAGTAAAAAAAAAGAAAAAAAAAGTAATTATTGACCTTTTATTGTGGAAGGTGTGCCTTTAGAAGGGATTTAGGGATCACAGTGAATAGTTATGTGATCATTAGTTATTTCTGTAAGTTTCTGGGTATGAAAGCTGATGAGCTCCTTTGGTTAATAACCAGAGACATTCTAAGTCTGTAAAGCAGTGATTATTTATTTGACCTGTGGAGTGGCAGCCTTACAAAAAAGAGACAAAAAGGTCAATCTGTTTAGTTAATCAGAAAGAAAATTAAAAGGTAACCTGATCCTGGTCTGTGAAGACTCAAGCACTAGCTTTATGGCAGGCTCAAAAAAAAGAAAAAAGTTCTTAGTTGGAAAAAAGACTATAGGAAAGAACCTTTCAGACAGTATATAGTTCTTTAATCATCCTTGGAGAACATAATTTGTATCTGCAAGATTTAAGGTACCTGCTGATCTTCTAAATTGGATCACAACAAGGTACTAGCAATAAGCTCACTGAGACACTTAAAATCCTCACTGAGTAGAAGATCAGAATACAATAAATACTGTCAGTATCATAATAATATATTTCATGCTTTCCAGTGAAAATACATTTTAAAAAATGAATTAATATTCTTTAGACACTATATGGAAATAAAGAAAATAGATCAAGATCAAATAATATAGCTAACTCTATGAGACTCATTAAGAACTATTTTCTCCATGAGTATCTACTCTGAAGGGGGCCTCCTGCATCCAAATAAAAAGTATAATAGAAAGTATTGGATAACATATTAGAAAGTAATCATTAAAAGCAGTAATAATTATTATCCATTAGAAGAAATAAGCTTGCCAATTTATAATGGAGTCATATTACATTTGTTACATGAAACAGTGACTGCTTCAGGCTTCATTTGAAAATGTCTGATAGCTAATAGGTTAAAATAATGTCTTAAAAGAAACACAAATTTATTCACACAATTCCAGACTTCAAAAACAGAGAGAAGAAACAAACGAACAAACAAAACCTAACTGAAATGTAACTATATTTTAATCTATCCTTTTTATTCTTACATCTTTCACTATTGATTATCAAAATAGAATCACAAAATAACGTAGGTTGAAGGGGATCTCTGGAGGTCATCTTACTCAGCCAGCTACCCAGAGTCAATTTCAATGTTCACAGTCACAGAACCACAGAACAGCTGAGGCTGGAAGGTGCCTCTGGAGATCATCTAGTCCAACTTCCTCTGCTCAGGGCAGGGTCCACTAGAGCAGGTTGCCCAGAACTATGCCCAGTTGAGTTTTTAATATCTTCAAGGACAGAGACTCCATAACCTCTCTGGGCAACCTGTTACATTATTCAATCACCCTCATGTATGGGTGGTGAACCATGTTTATGTTCAGGTGGAATTTCAATTTGTACCCATTGCTTCTTGCCCTGTTATGGACACCACTGAGAAAAGCCTAGCTCACCCTTCTTTAATACAATCCATCAGCTATTTATATGCAAAGATAAAATCCCCCTGAACCTTCTCCTCTTGAGGCTGAACAGTCCCAGCTCTATCAGCTTCTCCTCGTATGAGAGATGCTCCAAACCCTTTATCATCTTTCTGGCCCTTTGCCAGACTCATTCCAATATGTTCAGGCCTCTCTTGTACTGGGGAGCCCAGAACCAGATCAAGCAACCTAGATGTGGCCTCAGTAGAGCTGAGTAGAGAAGGATCATCTTCCTTTCCCTTCAAGCAACATTTTTACTAATGCTGGGGGCCTTCTTTGCCACAAGGACATGTTGCTGGCTCATATTCAACTTGTTGTTCACCAGGACCCCTTGGTCCTTCCCTGAAAAGCTGCTTTCCGGCCTATTGGTCCCTAGCATGCACTGATGCATGGGGTTGTTTGTCTCCAGGTCCCAGGTTTGGCATTTTCCTTTCTTGAACTTCATGAGTTTCTTACCTTCTCTTCACCTGCCCAGCCTGCCAAGACCCCTCTGAATGGCAGTACAACCATCTGCTGGATCAGTCACTCTTCCTAGTTTTGTGTCCTTTACTTGGGCTTATCATCTAGATCACTAAAGACAAGCTTAGACAATATTGGACACAATATCAACACTCTGGGGTATAACTCTAGTGACTGTCCTCCAGCCGGATGTTGTGCTGCTGATCACAAACCTTATGACCCCGGTTCTTCATTGAGTTTTAAATCCATCTCACTGTCCACTTATGCAACCCATGTCAGTTTTTCTATGAGGAAGTTACAGCAGATAGTGTCAAAAGCCTTGCTAAAGTCAAGATAAACAATGCCTGCTGCTCTCCCCTTACCCACCAAACTAGTCACCTCATAGTAGAAAGATGGCAGGTTGGTTAAATGCAACTTCCCCATCATAAATCCACGTTGACTATTCCTGATCAGTTTTTTGTCCTCCATGTGCCTGGAAATGTTTTCCAGAATTAATTGCTGCAACACCTTCCCAGGGACTGAGTTAAAGCTGACTTGCTTGTAGTTCGTAGATCCTCCCTCTTGAAGATCAGAGTGATGATTTCTTTCTTCCAGTTTTCACAAACCTCTCTGAACTGCCTTGACCTTTCAAAGGTAACCAAGAATGACCTCACAATTGACATGACATCACATGATATGGAATACCCTTTGGCCAATTCGGATCAGCTCTCCTGGTTGTATCCCCTCCCCTCCTGGCTTCTTGTGCACCTGGCAGAGCATGGGAAGGTGGAAAGTCCTTGACTAGTGTAAGCACTACCTAGCAACAACTAAAACATTAGTGTGTTACCAACATTATTTTCATACTAAGTCTAAAACACAGCACTATCCTATCTACAGCGAAGAAAATTAACTATCCCAGCTAAAACCGTGACATAAGGAAATATATAGACATCTTAAGACATATTTTCTGTAAAGTGACTATAGGAAGAGTATTTAATACAGATCTTTAATGCTACCTAAATGTTTTGCAATATTATTCCATAGATATTTAAAAGCAAATTTTTTCCTCCAGTTTTCAGTCACTATATTTAAATAGTTTCATTATGCAAATCCACTTGACATATCAATTGTATTATTACTTTACATTTACAAAGAACCTTTCATTTTACATCTTTTCAGCAACAGCAGAGCAAACAGAGAATCTGCTCCACTGCATTGCTGAATTCCAACATCATCTGCCTGCCTTTGGATTAGAAATGTAGTAGCCATTTTGCAGCAGTAATACTACTAGAAAAAAGGTTAAGTGAGAGGTTTGTAAAGGAGAGTAGATTTTAGCCATGTGTTTGGTCTTGATTTTGGCACTAAACATTGATAAACAGAATCCTAAAATTCCTATCAGTTTTTGAAAGTTCTGATATACTCAAAGTGCTCTGAGAACAGAGGAAGCAATTTATCTCTCCAGAATCTTAATTTTTTCCTATTTAAGGAGCTTCAGTTAAACGTTGTTCTATTGGGAGGACTTTTTCTTTTGTAAAATGTTATAGAGAGATGGTCCATTCCACTGGAATATCACTATTTCAAAAGAAAGCTAAGATTTCCTTTTCATGTAAAATACATTTAAAAAGATTGTTTCTGTTATTGAAAAAACAAACTGACATATTTTTATGAGATTTATACCATTGATACACAAGGCTTCCCCCACAATGTTATCACCTACAACACCAAGGATTTTCCAGGAGTACAAAAAAATCTTTTTGTTCTTTTGCATTTACCGCAGCTGGAACTGCCAAGTCTTGCTCAATGCTGCAGTTTCTGGGCCTAATATGCAATAACAGAAATATGTGATAAGAATTAAGAAAAATAATGTATGGTTAATTAAATGTCATATGATATTTTTTGCCAACATATAAAGTACACAGTTTTGGATCAGTACAAGTATACGCAGAACTTCTTCAATCACACCTGGATGCTAATCTTTCCAGATATTTTATCTCTAATATAAAGAAACATGTGTTCCAAATACTTTAATTAGAAAGTGTTTTGAAAAGTTAGAAGATTCTAAAATTTTTGATACATCTATGTAACATCCCATTGTTCTTCATATTGTATGATTCATCGTGAAAAGAAAAAGCCATGAAGATACATGAGAGATTATTCTTAGGAGGGAAGTTCTTGAAGGGAAACTGGAGTAATAGTTCAGGCAAAGAGAAAAAAAACAAGTAGTGAGAGAGGAAAGGCACTGCGTTTCAGCTACATCAACTGCAATACAAACTGTAGTGGCCTCTATGTGGATTTCGTACATGAATTAATTCTATGGATTCTCTGTCCATTCAACAAATACTGAAAAGAAGCAGATAATATACACATACTGTTAAAAAATATTCAAGAATATTTCATGTTTTCAGAAATACAGTTATTTATTATGGAAGAGATTGAAAATATGTATATGACAACAGATGTATAAAGGGGCCAGGCAGAACTTTTGCATATTACATCACCAACCAAAATATCTTCTTATTTCCTTTTTATTGTCACGCAAAATGGACTCCACATTTGAAACTGTCTTATGCTCTGAAAAATGGATCTTTAATAGTAATTACTTTGAAGCTTCCTTAGTCATATTGACTTGTATAGACTGTTCATACCCTCTAAGTTAAGAACATGCTGAAGCTAAGAACCTTGCTGAACCACAGAGCCCTTATTCAAAAAAAAAAAAAAAAGAAAAATTAATGGTAGTTTGAGAATCTGAACAAGTATGAGAAAAAAAAAGCTCTAAAATTTTATTAATTCCCTATTGTTTACTATAGACATTGAGACATTAATCTTAATAATATAAACAAAACAATGAAAGACTTGCATTGAATTTTTTTCACTGTTTTTATCTCACCTTGTAATACCATTTTATTGGGCACTTTTAGCACCTGAATACATTGTTTTGCTATCTCAGACTCCAAAGCATTCTCCTTTCAAAACTGTAATCTAAAATTAAAAGAATAAGGTGAAGAATTTTGGGACATTTTTAGTGATATTGCTAAGAAATTGTTTAAGGTAACTGGAAAGATACCATGGAAATTTATTTTACATTAAAATGGTAAAACCAAAACCAATACCAAAATCATACTAAACTTTATTAAGTAATTTGTATTTCTGAATTAATAGCTAACTAATCTTAAAGCTCTAATTCAGCTTTTGCAGTTGTGTATACTTTTCTTGAAATCATTAGAAGTTTAAAGTGCATAGTGACTTCAACAGGATATCTGGTTTTCAGAACACGCTTGGAGTTCTCTCTGGCAGTCTATCTAGATAAAGAAAATATTTTTTTCCTCTCATTTTTAAATTTGGTGTAAACAGTTTTGTGTCAAATTTTTTTTTCTCCTCTTTCTGCTTTTCTTTCTCAACATCTCTTGTCTGCTCCTGATCACTGATCTTCTCTATTCTACTCTACTTAGTTTTAACCTGCCAAATACCTTTTAAAAAAAAAACCATCATTCAGGTGGCTGAGAACAATGATGTTTATCAGTGGGTATTTTCACTGTCTTCACTAAGATGTACATCATCTCTTGAAAAAGTTGCATAGCTTTTCAGTTTTTTATTTTTTTCCAAACAACACAGTCATTTCTGCACAATAAATTTCTCAGGTTAGGAAAGATGAATAATTTAAGAGTTTCAGAGCTTCTACTAATACATGTCTAGAATTTACTGTTCAGCCTATTCTCTTCTGTAAATACAATTTATTTTTCTATGTGGTGAACACAGAATTATTATACAGTTAAGTGAACATACCTAAAAGAAATAAGCATCTAAATTGTTATATGCTGAGGAAATATGTATGACAAAGATTGAACTGGTTGAATAAGAACCTTCAGAGTTACACTTCCAATAAATTGATAGTTGCTCCTTTCAAAAATGACCCTTCATTTAGAAAGATTTGGATATCTTTTGTGTCTTACATCATCTCTTTTTGAGTCAACGAACTCTGGGATAATAAGGCATTATGAAACAGTAACATAATCTTATTTTATCTCTATTATTTTGTTCAGTACAATTTTATATTTTATGGTTCACTGTTTAAACACTTGTCTCTTGGCCAAAATCCTGTATGCAAAATCAGCAAATCATTTTTAAAATAGACTTTATCTATGATTCTTTCTGAACAAGTGATTGAAACCTCTTTTATACTGAATTGTTCTCTTCAGTCAGTATTTATTTTTGGGAAAATAGGATCTATTTTATCATTGAGAAGGTTTTTCAAGTGGAAGTGGGTTTATCCTGTGCTTTGAGCAATATAATACTTTGTTTTTATTATAAAAGGTACAAGTCTGAGATTTCATGGACACACCTAGCAGAGGAAGGAAAAAATGGGACTCAATGTCTCAAAAGTTGGGTTACTGAAAAACAAAACTGTTCTTTTGTAACTTACCTTTCTTATAGGTTCTATAATCACATTGATTAAAGATACAGAAAAACACTTTTTCTGGAGCTACAATATGTTCTTACTGATATGTATATAAATCTCCAGGATTCCCTTAAACAAGGTAAATTCCTCAAACTGCCTGGAAAATCTACACAGTTTACATGTTAAAAAAAAAAAAAAAAAATGGATCTGAGATATTTAGTTTTAAACAGCCAAAGTTCACGTAAATCAAATCCATGACATGACTAATGCTTCTTGACCTGAAATCATTCAGACTATTAGAAAACTGAAGCTACTAACTGAAGTTAGTGAAACACTAACTTTATATAATGCATCATTCTGTGCTGAGCATTGGGTGTATAGTTGCATTGTGTCATTTCTGTCAATTAGTGTAAAGTGTTATTCTTTAAAAAGTACAACACAAATGATGCCAAAGATGATGAGTCCATCAACATTCCCAACTGCTGAGAAGTGAATGTTACACCATATGCTTGCTGAAATAAGATGGCATGTTAAAATGTTCTTGTGGAGTACAAATTAAATGCCAGTTCTGATTGATACTCCTAGGAGTATTTTTTTATTATTATTTTAATACAGTTTTGTCCTGATACTACAGATCACCTTTGCAATAGAAAAAGACTCCTTTGTAATAGAGAAAGATCCTCTGAAAGCATGACCTTTTACCATATCTGTGAAACCAGAATAGACAGAGATTAATTGAATGTTTTTATGTATTTGATTTCCCTTTCCTTTCAGACAATCAAAAATAAAAATGTAGTATATGAATGCAAGTCAAAGTAAAATTAGCTGGCATAGGTAACTGTTTTAAAAGTAACAAAAAAAAAAGAATTAAGACTCTTAGAAAAAAGTCACCACTTCTGTTATAAAATATTAAATGCTTTTTGGTTTGATTAGTTTTCTGAGAAAAGAAATAGCTAACAGCAGATAAAGTGAGAATATGTTACTGTCAGAACTGTCTTTTCTGCATATATGCATTATACATTACATGCTATATTGAAAAATTTTGTTAAAAGAATGTCAGAGTTCAAAAGTTAGGGATCTCAGAATTAAGGATGACAGCATTCTTGATCTGCCTGCCTGTGCAAATACAATTTGATACAGTCTATGCATACACAATCAGATAATATTTTTGCCCACAACTCCTGTCTCTTTCAGTGAATAGTAATTTTGATACAGCCATTGCAGAGCTTCCTTTTCTATTGATATACACACTTCGCCTGTTACCATTTCACAGTCATGGGACGAAGCAGCTCATGCTTTAAATCTTCCAAATACTGTTGACATGCCAAGTCTCTAGTAACCTATGCATGGTCTTTTCTGTGGCCAGTTTATGAATTGCCATCAGAAATTGATCTTTATAGCTGGTACCATCATTTTTCATAACAGCCTTTGCAGCAGTGTTTTGCCTTTAGAAAACTGAATTCATGCTAGAAGACTTAATTTCTCCAAAGACAATACTCCATTTTTTCTATAGATGTCTTTTGTCCAAAACAGTGAATTGTCTATGCAGATATCATGTTTATTAACAGATGAAATCATATGATAAATAGTAAATTTAAGTTAAACAGTAAAATAAGGTTTGCAATATTTTGTAACAAGTTTACAAAAGTGAAATAGATTTGAACATTACTTATACATTGGATATGTAAAACTAAACTCATTGACTTTAAGATATTTTACTCATAAAGAATGGAAAAAAGAATCAAATACTCTGAGGGAGGAAAGCTTTTCATAAGGTATTGAAAAACCATATAGCTATGGACCACATTCTCAAAAAACTGCCTCATTCTCGAAGTACGTAACACAAAGTAGGGGGCACAACTGTGTACATCACTTTCTGAGATTACCTCACTTTTCTTTCAGTGCAAATGTGCTATGACAGGACTGGAGAAATCCTTGTATTCTTTATAGTTCTAGAATTCACATATGTTAACCATTGTATATGCATAGATAATAGATGATAAAATTGTAGACAAGATGTAAAGACCTATTAACTTCTTAAAGATATAATTTTATTTTTATTTATATTTTATATATATTTATATTTAAATTTTATTTTTATTTTTAATTTTTAATATTTTAAAATGTTTATATGTTTGTATACACACATATATATACACACATATACATACACATATATACACATAAGTATGTATGTATAATTCAGCTCTGATAATGGGACTGTACTATCCACTATTAGTTTCAGGATTTTGTTATCTGCTATAGTCATTACTTTACTTAGCAAAACAGTTTGGGAGCCTATAGATAACAATCACATTTATAAACAGTCATGATTTTCTTAAAAGTACCTATTTTATTCACTAAGTTACACTGGGATCATGCCATCAAAAATAGCAACTTTAAAAAAAAGCTAAACAAATAAACAAATAAATATAAAACCAGCTTATTAAATAAAACTTTCTCTATTCTGGGCAAATTTCCACTGGCCCAAAGTTAAAGATTTTTATGCATCTACCGGTTGTCATGTTCTTGTTGCAAAAAAAATATGCTTACTGAAGGTAATATATGATTTTTTAAATTTTTTTTTAAACATGGACAAATTATAAGTTTTTCCTTTACCTTCTCTTAGAAATGGCTAACTAAATAATTTTGAGATGCAAATATCAAAATTCCAAAAGTCAGCACAGGGAGCCAGATTTCAATAGCAGCCAAAAGGAGGTCCATATTTGATTGAAATGCAGACACTTTTAGGTGTATCAATACTGATATAACAACACAAACAGTAATTACACTACTACTACTACTGCTGCTGCTGCTTCTTGCAGTAATACAGGAGTATTATTAAGAAAAAAAAGTCTTCCTAAAAAGTCACGGGAAGGTAGAAAATTTCCTGGGTCCATCTTTCTCTGTCTCTGTGAATCATCTATTACTGCAACATAAATATAGGTTTGCATGGGATTTGACCAAAAAGTGACAAATAGAGGCTATGAAATTGAAAATGCAGAAATTACTAGTATGTCTTTAATGGCATGCATTCCATACTCTACTCTAAAAAAATTTTTAGTAGTTGTAAAACCTATTAATTAATACTTATTGTCTTATAAAATAGTATGATTTTCTATAAAATAAACTGTGGAATATAAAAGGCCATTGATCTTACGAAGTATCTTGAATATACAGACATATGTAGGCACAGTGCATGAGATACAACGACTTTCTCGTGTGAAGGCTCATACAGCATAAAGTGATTGAAACATGAGGAAAGGCTTTTTTCATCAGTTTTTTCATTCCAGCCTACACTTTATGAAATATGAATCCATATCACTTGTCTCAAATTGTATGCAACCAACAAAAATAAGCAAGCAAACAAATAAAAAAAATATACTTGTAACTTATTATCAAGAATTTTTCTTGGAAAGAAAAATAAGAAAAAACTTTTCATCTATTTAGTTCGGAAATAATGTCCAGCAGAATTTTTAAAATTGCTTAGAAAATATCTGTGCTTGCAGCTGGTCTCTTCTTTCCTTCCACATCCACCACACATGCATGTTTTTGAATACCCTGTGTACAATGTACACACAACAAAATCTAAGAGCTATATCTGTAGACCCTAGGGAATATTTTAGTACAACTGCTCCCAACCCTTGACAGCTTGTGCAGAAGAGAAAGCTATGGTGTTATAGTTTCTCCAGTTATCTTGTTTTCTTAGGCATAATCCTATCACCTGAATACATCAAAGACTGACTGTGGCTCTTCATTACAGCTCTGACATTCCAGTGGGAACACTCTAACATACCATTTTGTTTAAAATTCAGAGATCTTTCTTCAATGCCTAAAATCAGAAGTAGATTAAATTTATGTACAGACATCAAAAAAAGCATATCACAGTGGTAACCATCTGCTACAGAAAATTTCTGGCAAAATCTTAATTTAAAAGACTCTAATATTGAAATTTTGAATTTTGATTCAATTGAAATAATAATAACAAAAAACCCCAACACCCTAGCATAAAAGTGGTCAAAGTCAAAGAGAAGCCTGAACTGGTAGATATGCTCAGAACCTACCTAAAGTATATCAAAAATCTTGACAGCAACATCAACAGTTAGAATGATATTCTTAAAAGAGATGAGGGCTGGCTTTCTGACATAGGTTCATTTTAACTCAAGGGGACTGAAAAAGCAGTATAGCCATGGTAAAGGTGTGCAGGATGTAGGAAGAGATGGACATTCAAAAAAGCTCTATATTTTTCATTTCCTCTTGTGGAAAACTAGTCAGTTCTCTCTATATGGTGAAGGACATACTTGAATTAGCTTTTGTGGCTGCCTGCAAGGAGCTTAAACCCAAAACCCAAACCACCAAAACCCATGAAACAATAATAAAAAAAAAATATTTCTGGACTAGAAATACTTCTTTTCAGTACATCTTCTATATCTAACTTGGAGATATCTCAGTATGCAGTCTGCATTTCCTGTATATCCAAGCCTCATGGCTACAGTAGTATCTGTGGTCTTCAGATAGGAACTTTAATGCTCAAATCATGCTATATCCAAGAAAGATGTACTAATGATGATCATTCAATTATTGTAATAATCACCACAGTTGATAAGCAATAAAAAGATGGTTAGAAATTGCTTTCTTAACATTTTTAATTTGAGAAATACTTGTGCTTTGTATCTGCTTTGGTTCATACTTCAATTGCATAGTAACATACATCTGTTATAAGTAGGTAACTGAATTACCTAAACAATTTTATTGGTGTGATATTTGTTCTTAAAAGCAATAAAACAAAACTAAAAAATAACAAAAGAAACTTGCCTACTGTATTTTTCATTATCATTTAAATAATGAATAGGGCTACTTTTAGAGACTAATTATGACATAAAATGACTTAAAATACACAATGCAGAGTGTAAGTACCTTTCCTTCTTTGTGTCAACAGTTTCAACAGAATAAACATCAGTTTGACTTCTTGTTATTAAAGTGTTTCATATAAAAGGATTAATTTAATGCTGTGAGAAGTATGGACATTTAACATAGTATTTTTAATAAGGTGAATACTTTAAAATGACAGCATGTTATTAAGCTGACAATATATGACCTTCATTAAAATGTTTCAGGAAAGTAATTAATAAATTCAATAAAAAATACATATAATACCTTTAATGAACATATCAATATATAAAAGACTTCTTTGGGTTTGCTGATCAATAAAGGGTGTTTTCCCACAATTTAACATAGCTGTCACGGTTTTAGCTGGGATAGTTGATTTTCTTCACTGTAGATAGGATAGTGCTGTGTTTAGACTTGGTATGCAAATAATGTTGATAACACCCTGGTGTTTTAGTTGTTGCTGGGTAGTGTTTACACTAGTCAAGGACTTTTCCACCTTCCCATGCTCTGCCAGGTGCACAAGAAGCCGGGAGGGGAGGGGATACAACCAGGAGAGCTGATTCGAATTGGCCAAAGGGTATTCCATATCATGTGACGTCATGCCCAGTATATTAACTGGGTGGAGTTGGCCAGGGGAGGCAGTGATCACGGCTCGGGGACTGGCAGCGTTGGTCGGCGGGTGGTGAGCGGCTGCAGCACTAGTTGGTTTTTTTTCCTTTTTTTTTTTTTTCCCCCCTCTTCTTCCAGGGTTTCATCTCTCTCTTGCTCTCATTATTTTCCTTTTCATTGTATTAGTATTATTGCTGTCTTATTTTAATTATTAAACTGTTCTTATCTCAACCCACAAGTTTTCTTACTTTGGCCCTTCCGATTCTCTCCCCCATCCCACAAGGGTGGGGGAGTGAGCGAGCGGCTGTGTGGTGCTTAGTTGCTGACCGGGGCTAAACCACAACAGTCCTTTTTGGCACCCAACGTGGGGCACGAAGGGTTTGAGATAATAACAGTTGCTGGTCACAGCATTGATTCATCTGTTCTCGATATTAGTTAGTCAGACCTACACCATGCTGATTTTGAAGTACATGTTAAAGATTGGTGTTGGGTTTTGTAGTTTGCTGTGCTCTGCAGTGGTTAGAGATGTTTTGCCTAGGAGATTTGTTATTAAAACTCTGGCCTTGAGTTTTATCGGTTATTTGGGTCTTGCATGGAAGCCGTTACTGTACTTTGGCTACCACCTCATGGAGACAATTAGGAATTATACCTCCTCCTCTGAGAGTTACTTCATGCAGCAAATACAGAATGGCACCTTAGCTACCATCTTCTGTAATGTCTCCTCCTTCATTACAACAACTTTTCAGTATCTTGAACATCCTTGGGTAGTTAAGATACATCTGTTGATATTCCTATGGCAGATTGTTTTGGTTTTGTCAAAGGTTAATAACCAATTCAAGAATATCATCCAGAGATCTGCCCCCAGGCTCGATAATTATGGGTGGCAGGGTATGTGGGATAGTATGGGCAAATGCCTGAGACGGTGGGCACCTCCAGTGTTTTGGGACTTCACCCTTGAACAAGTGCAGAATCCTGAAAAATTAGTAGACTATTTGGAGGAAGTATGTTGTCACCCTAGCAATTCCAGAGAGATACAAGTCACTGCAATGTGTTGGCACCTGGCCCATGCCTACCGAGCCCTGTTCAACAGTATTCAGTACCCGCAAGGGGAAAACGACAGGCCCTGCGGCTACTCCAAGCCCAACGACAAGCACTGTGGCCCTTCAAGCTCCCACAACAGGCGCTGCGGCTACTCCAAGCCCAACAACAAGCACTGTGATCACTCAAACCCCCACAACAGGCCCTGCGGCTGCTCCAAGCCCGACGACAGGCACTGTGGCCCCTCAAACCCCCACAACAGGCACTGTGGCTGCTCCAAGCCCGACGACAGGAACTGTGACCACTCAAACACCCATGAGAGACACTGAAGCTGAATCAGAGAATCAACCTGTGCCAGTATCAGTTGCCCCTATACACAAGAAGAAATCTTGGAAGAGAAAGTCAACTCGTTTAGAAAGAGATGATGGAGAAGTAGTGCCATCACGAGGAGAGGAGAAGGAAGAGGAAGAACTTGTACAAGAGACGGAAACTACCCGATCCCTATCCTTAAGTGAGCTGCGAGATATACGAAAAGGTTTTGGCCGTCATGTAGGTGAGCATGTTGTCACCTGGCTGCTCCGATGCTGGGATAACGGGGCCAGTAGCCTGGAATTAGAGGGTAAGGAAGCCAAACAACTGGGATCTCTTTCTAGGGACGGGGACATTGACAAAGCAATTGGAAAAGGGACACAAGGCCTAAGCCTCTGGAGGCGACTCCTGTACGGTGTGAAAGAAAGGTATCCCTTCAAGGAAGATGTTCTATATCGCCCTGGAAAATGGACCACCATGGAGAAAGGTATCCAGTACCTGAGGGAATTAGCTGTGCTTGAGGTGATTTATGGTGACCTGGACAATGAACAGTCACTCAAAGATCCAGATGAAGCCCAGTGCACACGACCCATGTGGTAGAAATTTGTACGGAACACACCATCATCGCATGTAAACTCACTGGCAGTAATGTCCTGAAAAGATGAAGAGGCACCAACAGTAGGGGATGTGATTGATAAACTCCGGGATTATGAAGCACATGTCTCTTCCTCCCTCGTCTCAGCTGTGGAGAAATTGTCCCGGGAGTTCCAGCAAATCAAAGAAGATATGTCCTACTCCCTACCTGTACGGACCAGTATCTCGGCCATTAGGAGTAAGCGTCCTTCTGCTCAAGAGAGAAGATACACACCACGGGGCACCCTATGGTTTTACCTGCAGGACCATGGAGAGGACATGAGGAACTGGGATGGAAAACCTACCTCGACCCTAGAGGCACGGGTACGTGAGTTGCAAGGAAAAACAATCACTCAAGGGGGGAACTCCAGGAGAGTTGCTGCTCCAGTTTCCAGTAGGCAGTTCCCCAGACAGAGGAGTAGAAGCACTGATTCTATCCATGATCTTAATAGAGAGACTTCTGATTCCCATTCACAAGAAGTTGGTTGCGTATTCTGTAACTGGGACTAGAGGGGCCCTGCCTCCAGCCAGGTGGAGGAAAGGGACAACCGGGTTTACTGGACTGTGTGGATCCGATGACCTGGCACATCCATCCCACAGGAGTATAAGGCTCTAGTGGACACCAGTGCACAGTGCACCCTAATGCAATCAAACTATGTAGGGGCAGAACCCATCTGTATTGCTGGAGTGACAGGGAGATCCCAAGAGCTAACTGTATTGGAGGCAGAAGTGAGCCTAAGTGGGAATGAGTGGCAAAAGCACCCCGTTGTGACTGGCCCAGAGGCTCCATGCATCCTTGACATAGACGACCTCAGGAGAGGGTATTTCAAGGACCCAAAAGGGTACAGGTGGGCTTTTGGTAGAGCTGCCTTGGAGACAGAGGGAATTAAACAGCTGTCTATTTTGCCCGGTCTTTCGAAGGAACCTTCTGTTGTGGGGTTGCTGAGGGTTAAAGAACAACAGGTGCCAATTGCCACCACAACAGTGCACCGGCGGCAATATCGCACCAACCGAGACTCCTTGATTCCCACCCATGAGCTCATTCGTCAACTGGAGAGCCAAGGAGTGATCAGTAAGACCCGCTCACCCTTTAACAGTCCCATATGGTCAGTGCGGAAGTCTAATGGAGAGTGGAGACTAACAGTAGACTATCGTGGCCTGAATGAAGTCACTCTGCCACTGAGTTCTGCTGTGCTGGACATGCTAGAACTTCAATATGAACTGGAGTCAAAGGCAGCCAAGTGGTATGCCACAATTGATATCGCTAATGCATTCTTCTCAATCCCTTTGGCAGCAGAGTGCAGGCCACAGTTTGCTTTCACTTGGAGGGGCGTCCAGTACACCTGGAATTGACTGCCCCAGGGGTGGAAACACAGCCCTACCATTTGTCATGGACTGATCCAGACTGCACTGGAACAGGGTGGAGCTCCGGAACACCTTCAGTACATTGATGACATCATCGTGTGGGGCAACACAGCAGAAGATGTTTTCGAGAAAGGGAAGAAAATAGTCCAAATCCTTCTGAAGGCTGGTTTTGCCATAAAACAAAGTAAAGTGAAGGGACCTGCACAGGAGATTCAGTTTTTGGGAATAAAATGGCAAGATGGACGTCGGCAGATCCCAGTGGAGGTGATCAACAAAATAGCAACCATGTCTCCACCAACGAGCAAAAAGGAAACACAAGCTTTTCTAGGCATTGTGGACTTTTGGAGAATGCATATTCCAAATCACAGTCTGATCGTAAGCCCTCTCTATCAAGTGACCCGGAAGAAGAATGATTTCAAATGGGGCCCTGAGCAACGACAAGACTTTGAACAGATAAAGCAGGAGATAGTTCATGCAGTAGCCCTTGGGCCAGTCCGAGCAGGACAAGACGTAAAAAACGTGCTCTACACTGCAGCTGGGGAGAATGGCCCTACCTGGAGCCTCTGGCAGAAAGCACCAGGGGACACTTGAGGTCGGCCCCTAGGGCTTTGAAGTCAGGGATACAGAGGGTCCGAAGCGCGCTACACTCCAACTGAAAAAGAGATATTGGCAGCATTTGAAGGGGTTCGAGCTGCTTCAGAAGTGGTTGGTACTGAAGCACAGCTCCTCCTGGCACCTCGACTGCCGGTGCTGGGCTGGATGTTCAAAGGGAGGGTCCCCTCTGCACATCACGCAACTGATGCTACATGGAGTAAGTGGGTCGCACTGATCACCCAACGGGCTTGAATAGGAAACCCCAGTCGCCCAGGAATCTTGGAAGTGATCACGGACTGGCCAGAAGGCAAAGATTTTGGAATATCACCAGAAGAGGAGGTGACGTGCTGAGGAGGCCCCACTGTATAACAAACTGCCAGAAAATGAGAAGCAATATGCCCTGTTCACTGATGGGTCCTGTCATCTGGTGGGAAAGCATCGAAGATGGAAGGCAGCTGTATGGAGTCCTATACGGCGAGTCGTGAAAACTGCTGAAGGAGAAGGTGAATCAAGTCAGTTTGCAGAAGTAAAGGCCATCCAGCTGGCTTTAGACATTGCTGAACGAGAAAAATGGCCAGTGTTCTATCTCTATACTGACTCATGGATGGTGGCAAATGCCCTGTGGGGGTGGTTACAGCAATGGAAGCAAAACAACTGGCAGCGCAGAGACAAACCCATCTGGGCTGCTGCATTGTAGCAAGATATTGCTGCCCGGGTGGAGAACCTGGCTGTGAAGGTACGTCATGTGGATGCTCATGTTCCCAAGAGTCGGGCCACTGAAGAACATCAGAACAACCAAGAGGTGGATCAGGCTGCTAAGATTGAAGTGGCTGAGGTAGATCTAGACTGGCAACATAAAGGTGACCTATTTATAGCTCGGTGGGCCCATGACACCTCAGGCCATCAAGGGACAGATGCAACATACAGATCGGCTCGTGATCGAGGGGTGGACTTGACCATGGACTCTATTGCACAGGTCATCCATGAATGTGAAACATGCGCTGCAATCAAGCAAGCCAAGCAGGTAAAACCTCTGTGGTATGGAGGACGATGGCTGAAATATAAATATAGGGAGGCCTGGCAGATTGATTATATCACACTGCCACAAACCTGCCAAAGCAAGTGCCATGTCCTTATAATGGTGGAACCTACCACCGGATGGCTGGAAACATATCCCGTGCCCCATGCAACCGCCCGGAACACTACCCTGGGCCATGAAAAATAAGTTTTATGGCGACATGGCACCCCAGAAAGAACTGAGTCAGACAACGGGACTCATTTCCGAAATATCGTCATAGACACCTGGGCCAAAGAGCATGGCATTGAGTGGGTGTATCACATCCCCTATCATGCACCAGCCTCTGGGAAAATTGAACGATACAATGGACTGTTAAAGACTACACTGAGAGCAATGGGGGGTGGGACATTCAAACACTGGGATACACATTTAGCAAAAGCCACCTGGTTAGTCAACACTAGGGGATCTGCCAATCGAGCTGGCCCTGCCCAGTCAGAACTCTTACGCACTGTGGAAGGGGATAAAGTCCCTGTAGTGCATGTAAAAAATATGCTGGGGAAAACCGTCTGGGTTATTCCTGTCTCAGGCAAAGGCAAACCCATTCGTGGGATTGCTTTTGCTCGAGGACCTGGGTGCACTTGGTGGGTGATGCGGGAGGATGGAGGAGTTCGATGTGTGCCTCAAGGGGATTTGATTTTGGGTGAAAATAGCCAATGAACTGAACGGTATGCTGTTAATTGCTATATGATATTGTATGTCATCACTCCTATGGTTGCTATATGCCATATCAATGGTATCATAGTAAGAATCTCCCAAATCAATGAAGAATGAACTTTGATTGAACCAAGCAATGTGTAGCGGTGGTGGAACAAAGACTGGCTTCAGCATGCAATAGTCCAACACCACACAGATCATCTCTCCGCCCTTGAAAGACTGTTATGATAGATGGAGCCCAAAGTTATGGACTAAATGAACTCAATGGACATGTGTGGACTCTCTACAGACATTTTACAGGGGTGGTCCATAGACTACGGGAATGATAATTGTTATCTGCGCATGTCATCAAAGGATGGGGAGGAGGGTGGTGGTTATTGAGGTCATATTGGATAGTATGAGACCTGAGCATGACGTAAATGGTATGGAATAAGGGGTGGATACTGTCACGGTTTTAGCTGGGATAGTTAATTTTCTTCACTGTAGATAGGATAGTGCTGTGTTTAGACTTGGTATGCAAATAATGTTGATAACACACTGATGTTTTAGTTGTTGCTGGGTAGTGTTTACACTAATCAAGGACTTTCTAGCTTCCCATGCTCTGCCAGGTGCACAAGAAGCCGGGAGGGGAGGGGATACAACCAGGAGAGCTGATTCGAATTGGCCAAAGGATATTCCATATCCTGTGACATCATGCCCAGTATATTAACTGGGTGGAGTTGGCCAGGGGAGGCAGCGACCGCGGCTCGGGGACTGGCAGCGTTGGTCGGCGGGTGGTGAGCGGTTGCAACACTTGTTGGTTTTCTTTTCCCTTTTTTTTTTTTCCCTCTTCTTCCACGGTTTCATCTCTCTCTCGCTCATTATTTTCCTTTTCATTATATTAATATTATTGCTGTTTTATTTTAATTATTAAACTGTTCTTATCTCAACCCACGAGTTTTCTTACTTTGGCCCTTTCAATTCTCTCCCCCATCCCACAAGGGTGCTTAGTTGAGCGACTGGGGCTAAACCACAATAATAGCTTACCATAGATATAATAAACATATTTCTAGTGTTTCAAAAATCTGAACTGCATCATTTAATCTAAGGAAAGTTATTCTGAATTTTCTTATGCTATTCTGTTCTTCAAAGAAATAAGAGATTAAATACAACTTAAAGCTGCATATTCAGTCAGCAAAATTCAGTACATTTTCTCTGAAAGGAGGTTCTTCCTTAGTCATTGCTATAACACTTTTCACTGAAGTCAATGCCTCTCTAATATTTGGGTAAAAAGATTTCTGATTTAGGACATCTTCTCTCTCTCTCTTTTTTTTTTTTTTTAATATAGAAGTTTAACTACTAAATTTCAAATATTTAACTGAATATTTGTTGATAATTAAAAAAGCTACCTTCCATACAAATCAATTAAAGATAGGACTTCTTTTAAAAAAAATTAAAATATAATACCTCTAATTTGCAATATTTTTTTAATTCAGTCACCTTTTAGAAGGTGCAGTACAACAGCAGTCAGCAAGTAATTTGTGATTTGACAGTTGTACCTTACTGCATACTATACATCTATTTGCATAGAGTTATTGTAGGTATTAGCACTACTATTCTTCATTGCATTACAAATTCACTGGTATCTGAAAATACAGTAGTAAATGGTGCTGTCAAAATATTTTCTGTTTTGAAATTATCTAGTTAAATTTAGAAAATTTTCTATAGAGCACTTCATTTGAAATAATACAATGACCCAGGCTCAAATACAAGCCCTAATAGTTTCAAATAAGTTCATTATCATTTGTTTCACGACATGACTTCATAAATATCCTGTAGCAAGCTATGGGTTTTAAATTGTAATTTCAACATAAGGATAAAATACAGGTTTGTCCTATAGTTACAACTTTAGTCTAGCTTGTGATCTGGGCTGTGCCTGTGTGCATAACCAGCACACTTGGGGATGATTATCCTGGGTGGCTGAGGAACTGCACAAGAAATCTCTGTGCAGATAAGGTAATACGCTGACTTGCGACAAGGTGATTGGCTGAAGTCTTAACCATCTTCAGAACAAAGTGTTTCACTCACTGTTACAGAATCTCCAGGTGGGAATTCCAGTCAGTTCTGGAGATCATAAATGAAAATATGAGGGAGTGAGGAAATAAATAATAAAAAGAGAGATTTTATTTAAATATTTTCAAAGTGACATTTTAAAGTGATATTTATCTGAAATATATTTACATTTGTAAACTGCTGGATGTGGAAAATTTCTAAGTAGTAATGTGGGAAATCATTTGTCTCCCTGAGGACTGTTACCTAAAGAAGAGCTAATGAATCTTGGGTAGACTTGAGAAAACACAATTTTTTTTTAAGAACTTGTTAGTTCTGTTTATGGCATCAGATGAAAATTGGTTGACAAGGTGCAACCAGGTGGAAAATTTGGTTTCCATATTTATAAATTGCTCTGGGCAAAACCATTGTTGAATTTGTGTAGCTTTCCTTTAAACTAAAGATTTGTCTCCTGTACTTACACATCATATCACTCATTTAAGAAAAGCTCATAGACTTGAAAGTCACATTTAGAAAAAGTTAAACTTCATATTTATGTAAACATCAAAACATTTGTATAAGTTTAAAAGCAGGGTTGTATTTTTGGAAGTCATTTTAAGCCCATTTGCTGAGGTTATAAGGACTATGTGATCTTTCTATGTTTTTGTATGGGATATATGTACATATGTTTTCCTATATTGGCCATAATTCACATGAGAGAAAACTTAGTCCTATTGGCTATTGGGCTAATTTCCCCCTCTCCTTTTTTTTTTTTTTTTTTTTTTAACACAAAGATAACATAAATTGGTTGTTTGCAATCCTGATTGATTGACTTTTCATATCACAAACAACCTATTCTGGCAGTCTGCCTTACAAATTAGGTGGAAATACTTACGGAAAATCAAGACTTGAATAGAATAGAATAGAATAGAATAGAATAGAATAGAATAGAATAATATATCAGTTCAAAGGGACCTACAATTGTCCAACTGCCTGACCAATTCAGGGCTGACCAAAAATTAAAGCATAGTATTAAGGTTATTTTCCAAATGCCTCTCAAACACTGACAGGCTTGTGGCATCAACCACCTCTCTAGGAAGCCTGTTCCAGTGTTTAACCACCCTCTCAGTAAAGAAATGTTTCCTAATATCCAGTCTGAACCTCCCCTGGCACAGCTTTGAGCCATTCCCATGTGTATTATCACTGGATCCCAGGGAGAAGAGATCAGCACCTCCCTTTCCACTTTCTCTCCTCAGGAAACTGTAGAGAGCAATGAGGTCACCCCTCAGCCTCCTTTTCTCCAAACTAGACAAGCCCAAAGCCCTTAGTCACTCCTCATAGGGCACACCTTCCAGCCCTTTCACCAGCTTTGTTGCCCTCCTCTTGATGCATTCAAAGATCTTCACACCCTTCTTAAATTGTGGATCTGCACACAATACGCAAGGTGAATATTGTGACCTCAAGGTGAGGCCACACTAACGCTGAATACAGTGGGATAATCACCTCTTTTGACTGGCTGGTTATGCTGTGTTTGATGCACCCCAGGTGCGGTTTGCCCCTTTGGCTGCCAGGGCACACTGTTGACTCATATTGAGCCTGCTGTCAACCAGCACCCCCAGATCATTTTGTGCAGGGCTGTTCTCCAGCCCCTCCTCTCCCAGTTTATACTTGTGTCTGGCATTACTACATCTTAGGTGCAGAATCTGGCATTTTGGACTTGTTCAATTTTATCCCATTTATAATTGCCCAATGCTCTAATCTACCTAGATTCCTCTGCAAGGCATCTTGTCCCTCAAGAGAGTCAGCAGCACCTCCCAGTTTGGTATCATCAGCAAACTTGCTAATGGCACATTCATTGCCTGCATCCAGATCATTGATAGAAATATTGATCAGAACTGACCCTAGAACTGAGCCCTCAGGAACACCGCTAGTGACCTGTTGAGAGCCAGAGGTAGCCCCATTCACTATAACTCTTTGAGCTCTGCCCATCAGCCAGTTCTTCACCTAGAAGTCACCTAATCCGCAGAATTAGAAGAATTTGAAAATGTAAGTTCTATTTAATGTCAAATAATTAACTGATCAGTTTTTAATGTAAAAAATAAAAACACACTTTTGTGCCTTTGTATTAATCTAAATTGTCTGTTTTCATTCTGTATGACCATTACAACTGTAATATTTGAATTTTTAAATTACTGTCTTTACACATAAATATATAGGAAGAGGGTAGAGGCAGAGAAAAAGACTGAGACAGAGGTAGAGAGACAGATCAGTTGCACAAATTAATTGCACAGTTTTTAGGGAAAAAACATGTTTTTTGAAAACTTGTTTTTTCTTTTTGTTGCTCTTCTGTGTTAAGAAGCACAGATAGGGGATCTTACCTGTTATTCCTTTTATTAATTATTTCTCCCATTATTTCTCCTAACTTTTCTTCCATAAATAAAACAGACTACCTTCTTATAAGTTCCTATCTTCACCATTTTCTACAGATCTGTTCTAGACCTACCAAAAATATTGCAGGAAAACCCATGTTATAAGTTTTAATAGTGTTTTTAAATATTTGATATATTGGAACATTTGTTCCTTTTCCTCCTTGAAAAAAATTTGAAAACACTTTTCTACCAGCTCTCAACAGGTTGGTGTAAAAAACTAGGGCAATCAAAAAGGATTTCCAAAAGAAATGGCATTAATTATAAATGTTAAGAAGCAAAAAGCTATTGTTTTGTAAATAAATAACAGATGAAAAACCAGTAAATCTTAACATTTTTAAAAAAATACATAGATAAAATGAGGTTAAAGAAGTAAAAATATCAGGCAGATGGTAAAGTGAATTTACAATGTAAGAAGAGAAATGGACAAAAGATAAAGGATCAGAGCTCAGCAGAAGCTGACAGCTGAGCCACCGCCTCTACATAGACAGTGAGGTCAAGGAGGTAGGATAGCAGGGCTATACTCTTAATTTTGAACCTGTGGTTGTTTGGAAGAAAGTCAGAACAAAGAAATCAAGTCACTTGGCGAGGGTCATAGTGGCGGTAAGTTCCACAGCTGAGCACGTGTCGATGAGGAAAAGAGGGTTTCCCGGAGCCAGGGGAACCGGCGAGCGTGCAGAGACCCCACAGGAGCCGGCAGATCCTGCGAGCAGGGCTGATGGGACAGGGGCATGGCCAGGAGCAACCATGGGAAATTTAAACAGCCCCTAGGGAGCGCAAGCAACCAGAAGCGCAGCGACCAGGACTGGCAAACAGAGCGTGGTGTGGCAGCCAGGGCGTGGCGTGGCAGTTCACGCAGGCAGGACCTTCAGGGAGGGCTCTGCCACGTAAGGCACAAGCTGCAACCCACTTGTAAGGAGCCGAAAACAGCAGGGGTTATGGTATCCACCCTGTCAAAAGGTGTGCCCTCAGCCTCCTTCATGGCCCCTCCAGCTGCAAGAAGTGATGCAGACACCGAAACAGAGCCTTTGAGGCAACATGCAGCTGTCCAGGTCCCGGGCTGCAGGGTGTGCCTGGGTTTCAGGTCAGTATCTGATGGCAGCAGTGAGCTGACCTGTGGGAGATGCACCCAGGTAAACGAGCTGCTCAGCCTGGTGACAGAGCTTTGGGAGGAGGTTTCCAGTCTGAGGAGTATCAGGGGGCTGGAGAAGGAGATTGACTAGTGGAATAGTACTTTACCATCCCTGAGACAGATGCACCAGCCAACCATGGAACAAGAGACAAAGGACCCCCCCTACCCCCTCACCAGCAGACAGAATAAGGAAACCCAGGAGACTGGGGCAGAATGGAAGCAGGTTACTGCTCAGGGCGGCAGGTGAATCCACTCTCAGCCTGTCTCACCTTCCCTGGTGCCCGTACACAACAGGTATGAGGCCCTAGAATGGGACAGGCAGACAACTGATGATGTGGACAAAGGTCCTTCTGGGACGCAGGGGTCGTCTAGGCAGCACACCTCCTGCGTCACAAACACTCACATTAAGGAAAAAAGAAGGGTAGTTGTCATAGGTGACTCCCTTCTGAGGGGAATGGAGGCTCTGATATGCCAACTGGACCCAACCCACAGGGAAGTGTGCTGCCTCCCTGGGGCCAGGGTAAGAGATTTCACTAGGAAATTCACTAGTTTGGTAAGCTCCTCAGACTATTACCCGCTATTTGTTCTCCATGAGAAGAGGTAGCAAGGAGAATTCTAAAGGCTATCAAAAGGGATTTCAGAACCTTGGGGTGGATGGTTGAAGGATGAGGTGCTCAGGTAGTATTTTCCTCAATCCTTTCAGTATCAGGGAAGAATATTGAATGGAACAGGCAGGCCCAGCTGATCAACACGTGGCTCTGAGGCTGGAGTCATCGACAGAACTTTGGCTTTTTAGATCATGGGATGGTCTTTTCAACACCAGGTCTGCTGATATCCGATGGGATGCACCTTTCTCAGAAGGGTGAAAGGGTTTGTGCTTAAGAGCTAGCAGGCCTGATTGACAGAGCTTTAAACTAGATTGAAAGGGGGAAAAGGGCAATACCAGGCTATTTAGCAACGGGCAATGGAAAGACATGCCAAAGTTCGAAGAGCTGCATGTTAGTGAGACTCTTCAGACTGTCACACGTGGCAATGGGCACAATGAACCACACTTGAAGTGTTTTTACACAAATGCACGCAGCATGAGGAACAAGCAAGAGGACTAGAAGCCTTGGCCCAGTCCCAGAGATATGACATCATTAGCATAAGTGAAATCTGGTGGGATGAGTCCTGCGACTGGTGTGCCATAATGGGTGGTTACGGGCTCTTCAGGAGGGATAAGCAGGGCAGGCAAGGTGGGGGGGTGGGGTGGCATTGTATGTAGTGGAGGAGCTGGAATGCATGAAGCTTGCATTTGGTGATGGCACAGTTGAGACCCTCTGGTTAAGAATTAAGGGACAGACAAAGTGGATGTTTTTGTGGGAGTCTACTGTAGAACACCCAACCAGGATGATGACACCGATGAGTTATTCTTCAAGGAACGAAGGGATGCCTCTAAGTCATCCACATTGTTCTTATGGAGGACTTCAACTTGCCAGATATCAACTGGGAATACCACGCAGCTGGGACAAACAGGTTCAGAAGATTCTTAAACCATAAGGATGATAAGTTCTTGGTACAGGTACTAAGGGAACTGACCAGGAAAGATGCCTTCCTTGATTTGTTGCTTATTAACAGAGAGGGTCTCATGGGTGAAGTGGAGATTGGTGGCTGCCCTGGCCACAGTGACCATGAAGCAGTCAAGTTTAAAATCTATGGTGACAGGAGGAAAGCTGCCAGCAAGACTTCAGCTCTGGACATGAGGAGAACAGAATTCAGGTTGCTCAGGGACCTGCTAGTAAGGCCCCCTGGGAAAAATCTTTTGAAGGTATTGGGGTCCATCAGTGCTGCTTTTTAAGTACCACCTTCTAAGAGCATACGAGCAGGCAATCCCAAAGTGTAGGAAGTCAAGCAGGTGAGGCAGAAGGCTGGCTTGACTGAGAAGGAACCGTCTTCTAGAAATAAGGAGAAAAAAGAAAGTATGTGACCAGTGGAAGCAACATGGGAGGACTACAGGGATGCTGTTCACCACTGCAGGGAGGAAATAAGTGTGGCCAAAGCTCAATTACAGTTGAAGTTGGCCAGTACTGTGAGGGACAATAAGAAGGGCTTTTTTAAATACGAAAAAAGGCAAGCCAGAAATAACATTGGCCCATTGCTTGATGAGAATGGTCACCTCACAAACAGGGATTTAGACAAGGCAGAGACATTCAATGCTTTCTTCATCTCAGTCTTCAACACTGATGGTGGGCTCAGGGACCCCCAGAGCCCTGGGCTAGAGAACCATGACTGTGGGAATGATAAACTCCTAATCAACCCCAAACTAGTGCGGGACTTGCTGCTCCAGCTGGATTCCTATAAGTCGGTAACGCCTGATGAGATTCATCCAAGGGTACCTAAAGAGCTGGCTGATGTCATAGTGAGACCTCTCTCAGTGATTTTTCAATACTCTTGGGAACCTGGAGAGGTCCCAGTTGACTGGAAGCTGGCAAATATTGTCCCAATCTTCAAGAAAAGCAACAGGGATGACCCTGGTAACTATAGACCTGTCAGTCTCACTTCTGTACCTGGTAAAATTATGGAGAAGATTATTCTGGGAGTTATTGAAAAACACCTGAAAGACAACGCAGTCATTGGTCCTAGGCATCAGAGGTCCATGGAGGGAAAGTCCTGCCTAACAAATTTTATTTCCTTCTATGACAAGGTTACCCACCTAGTTGACCAAGGGAAGCCAGTCGATGTGATCTTTCTGGACTTCAGTAAAGCTTTCAATACTGTCTCTCACAGTATCCTCCTGGACAAAATGTCCAGCATACAGCTGGGTAAACACAATGCAATGGGTGAGCAATTGGCTGATGGGTCGGGATCAAAGGGTTACAGTAAATGGGGTTACATCAGGCTGGTGGCCAGTCACTAGCAGGGTTCATCAAGGATCCATCTTAGGGCCCGTACTCTTTATTCTCTTTGTAAATGACTTGCATGCAGGACTGGAAGGAATACTAATTAAGTTTGCTGATGACAGAAAATTGGGAGGAGCTGTTGACACTCTTGAGGGCAGAGAGGGCCTGCAGAGAGATCTAGGCAAGTTAGAGAGCTGGGCAATCACCAACCGTATGAAGTTTAACAAGGGCAAGTGCCAGATTTTACACCTGGGGCACAGCAACCCTGGATGAACATACAGACTGGGTAACGAGAGGCTGGAGAGCAGCCCTGCGGAGAAGGACCTGGGGGTTCTGGTTGACAGCAAGTTGAACATGAGCCAACAGTGTGCCCTAGCAGCCAAGAGGGCCAACCGTGTCCTGGGGTGCATCAAGCACTGTATTGCTAGCCGGTCGAGGGAGGGGATTGTCCCATTCTACTCTGTGCTGGTGCGGCCCCACCTTGAGTACTGTGTGCAGTTTTGGGCGCCAGAGTATATTAAAGATATAAAGCTACTAGAGAGTGTCCAGAGAAGGGCCACAAAGTTGGTGAAAGGTTTAGAGGGGAAGCCATACGAGGAGTGGCTGAAATCACTTGGTTTATTCAACCTGGAGAAAAGGAGACTAAGGGGAGACCTCATCGTGGTCTACAGCTTCCTCACAAGGGGAAGAGGAGGGGCAGGTGCTGATCTCTTCTCTCTGGTGACCAATGATAGGACCCGAGGGAATGGCAGGAAGATATGTTGGGGAGTTTAGGTTGGATATTAGGAAAAGTTTCTTCACCCAGAGGGTGGTGGAGCACTGGAAGTGGCTCCCCAGGGAGGCAGTCACAGTGCCAAGCCTGACAACATTCAAGAAGCATTTGGACAATGCCCTCAAGATACACACATGGTGTGAATTTTGGCGTTGTCCTATGTAGGGAAATGAGTTGGACTTGATGATCCTT
Organism: Morus bassanus; assembly: GCA_031468815.1. Lineage (NCBI taxonomy): Eukaryota > Metazoa > Chordata > Aves > Suliformes > Sulidae > Morus > Morus bassanus. The sequence continues at coordinate 79,218,999 of CM062568.1, forward strand.
GTGGGTCCCTTCCAACTCAGGACATTCAATGATTCTATTATTCAATGGTAAGAATCACTGCACTCCATATCTTGGAGGGAAGACTTGTCATTAGCACGTCGTGCTTTGCTTGGAGAAATCCCATGGGGCCCTGGGCAGTGGAGGAGAGAAGCAAGCACACAGTGGGGATGAGAAGGAGAGGGGGAGGAAAGAGAAGGAAAGATTAGTTTTTTTAGACTCATCCAATATTTGAACTGAAAAAGAAGGAAGGAAGGAAGGGAGGGAGGGAGGGAGGGAGGAAGAAAAGAAGGGAGGGAGGAAAGGAAGGAAGGAAGGAAGGAAGGAAGGAAGGAAGGAAGGAGGGTAAACAGCTCTAATCATATATTAGTGCTTCTTTCAGGCAGGGGCTCACAGGATCCTGTTTGGAAATTCTCACTTTGAAAGACTGCCCCCCTCCTACACCTCTGTCATGGTTTTAGCTGGGATAGTTGATTTTCTTCACTGTAGTTGGTACAGTGCTGCGTTTTGGACTTAGTATGAAAATAATGTTGATAACACACTAATGTTTTAGTTGTTGCTAGGTAGTGCTTACACTAGTCAAGGACTTTTCCAGCTTCCCATTCTCTGCTGGGTGCACAAGAAGCCAGGAGGGGAGGGGGTACATCCAAGAGAGCTGATCCGAATTGGCCAAAGGGTATTCCATATCATGTGACGTCATGCCCAGTATATTAACTGGGGGGAGTTTGCCAGGGGAGGCAGCGATCGTGGCTCAGGGACCAGCAGTGTCTGTCAGCGGGTGGTGAGCGGTTCCAGCATTTCTTGTTTGTTTTTTTTTTTCTTTATTCTGAGGTTTCACCTCTCTCTCATTATTTTCCTTTTCATTATATTATTATTATTATTGCTGTTTTATTTTAATTATTAAACTGTTCTTATCTCAACCCACGAGTTTTCTTACTTTGGCCCTTCTGATTCTCTCCCCCATCCCACAGGGGTGGGGGAAGTGAGCAAGCAGTTATGTGGTGCTTAGCTGCTGACTGGGGCTAAACCACGACAACCCCCTACCCTACTCCAAATACTTGCTATTTAATTCTGCAGTTGCTGAATAACACGGTACTTCTCATGTTGTGTAGATGAGGCCTTGAAAACCAGCTTACTTTTCTGAATGTGCTACATCTTGTAAATCACGGAATCACAGAATGGCTGAGGGACCCATAGAGATCACCTAGTCCAACCCCCTACTAAGAGCAGGTCAGGTAGAGCAGGTTGCCATACCAGTTGAGTTTTGAACACCTTTAAGGACGAAGAGTCCACAACCTCTCTGGGCAGTCTGTTGTGGTGTATTTCTTACGTTCAGATGGAATTTCCTGTATTTCAGTTTCTGCTCATTTCTTCTCATCACTAGATACCACTGAGCAGAGTCTGTTTCCGTCTTCTTTACTTATCCCAGTGGGTATTTATACACCTGGATAAGATGCCCCTAAGCCTTCTTTTCTCAAGGCTGAACAGCCCCAACCTCTTTCCTTATGAGAGGAGGTCCAGTCTTTTAATCATCTTTGTACCAGTCCAGACAAGAAATACACTGTATCTATACCCTACACGCTGCACAACTTATTTGTGCATGTACAGTTCATACACAGACAGAAGAGGCTGCCAAGTGTTTGATAAAGGATGGAATAAAAAGGGGAAATCATTCTATTTGTATGGGATCAATCCAAATCTTCATAGTGGCTTCTGCTTTTTTTAAACTACTTCCCTCATATATCCAGAAGCAGATGATGAAAATGCTGCAACCATAGCCTGCATCACAGGCTATCACACAAAAAAGATTGCAACCCATTTGTTTTTTTTTTTTTAAATTCTGATAGAATATGTTTTTAACTTGTTGGAAAAAACCTGACTTTACTTGTGCAAACATAACATAAAATACTTTTACTTTGAGGAAAACACAGAAATGTTTTTTCTTCCAAGTGTACACAGTGCTATTCCTTTTTATTTTTAGCTACATGTGAAGGAGTATATTAAGTGCTAAAATTTTTAAAGCTATCATACTGTATTACCTAAGATGCAAAAATGACTAGAATAGGATTAATCTTCAGCTGCATTACTGAAAATGAGGCTGATCTATCTGTTTTCCTAGATACCTTTAGCTTACAGTACCATTCTATCATTTGTCATTATTAAAGCACTATATTGCATCATATATTACGAAATATATAATTAAAGCAAAACACAATTTTAGTAAAATGTAAATAAAAAGTGTCTATTATTATTTTCCACAAATTGTACTAGTTTATGAAAGACTGAAGCAACAAAAAATTAGACAAAAGTAGAGTTTCATTTGGCATAAAAAACCCTGTGAGTTCATGCGGAAAAATAAGTGTATTAGGATGTATTCACAAAAATGTTGACAAATATAGGCATAAGTAAAAGGATTTCTGTTAAACCTGCAAAATCATCTCATTGCCATGAAGAATTTCAGGGGAGTTCAGAATTAAGTCTAGTTTTTATTTATACTGAGTACTACTTCAAAATCTACATAAACAGTTGCAGATAGATTTAGTTGTCCTAACAGTGACAGGCAGAAGCCCAAAAGAGATTGGTAAGACAAAGAGGACAATCTGTCTTTGCAGAACTGAATTATTTAAAAATACATACACCATTGTTTCTAGTTCCAAAACTTTGTTTACTTTAATACAGAGCATTGTTACATAGAGAGGACCTCTTGTGTGTATTTTGCAGACAGGGACTGGAAGGGACAACCCAAAAGCACTCTAAAAGGGGTGGATTTTATATAAAAATAAAAGTTGAAAATGCATTAGTCAGTTAGTAATAAAAATTTTGTTCTTCAGGTAATCTCTATTTTCTCCTTCAGAATATTGTTCTCGTTGATGCCAGAAAAAAATTTTCATCATTTAAGAACAGTATCACATAAGGTATGATAAAAAGTGGATTATTGTGTGTTAAATTATATAATTTTATTGCATGACAAAGAATGATAACACAGTTGAGTTCCTTTAAGCTATCAAGGGGCACGTATAAGGAGCTTTTGTTGGCTGCAATATTTTCATGCATTGTGCCAACTCCATTACATGGAAGCTTGTGCCTTTAACCATTAAAGAGTTAGCACATGCACAACATTTTCCACGGAAAGAAAAGCTTTCATACCTGACTTTCCTGTCTGGTGAGTCTCATACAGTGTATTAAGGAAATTTTAACTTAGAGCAGCCAGCTTTGGGATCAGGATTATAACTACTTGCAAAGATGTAAACAGTAGCTAAATGTTTTACTCTGTTTGTGTGACTTTCTTAGATGCTGTTCTGTTTGAAAATGTAGACCATGCAGGAGAGCAGTAATCAAGACCTTCAGTTATTCTACGCAGTTTGGAAAAAACTCACCGTGAAGCCTTGTAAAGCAATTACATTTATGCAATTGCCATGTTCTTTCATGCTGCATAAAGGAGGCCAAACTGTGGCTCTTGAGCCACATCCAGCTCACAAGTTTTTTAATTGCATCCTTTTGGCTGGTGTTGGGACTTCTGGGCCATCCAAATCCCCTGCTGTGGGAGGAAGGGAAGCAGCAGTGGTTAATACCATTTAGTGGTCCAGGATATGTAGGTGCAACCTGCCTAAGAATCTCAGTACCATACAACATTAAAGCATTCAGGTTCTTCCAGGGTTACTGTCAGAGTGAACTGAGAAATCTCTCTCAGAGCTCTTCACACCCTCAGCTTTCCAAGTTACATGATGTATTTTTGTGTGTCTCGGATACATTAAGGTTTATTTGTATGTGACTCACAGGGTAAAAGCAGTTACTGTGTTCAGTCACCTTTGGAAAGGCTGATGTGCACTGATGAAAAAAACCACTTCACAGCTATATCAATATATATTATTTTCTCAGTCAGCTTCCAGAAGCCAGTCCTTTCTCAGTCTGGATTATAGCAGTATTGTGCAGAGAACCAAAGACAGTAAAATCTACATCAATTTAAGAAACTGACTGTATTAGAAAAATGTATTTTTTCAGAAAAAAATAAGAACAGGATGGACACCACCATGTGTAATTTTGGGACCTAGCCTGGACTGAGTTAAGCTTGTATCTTGAGTTGTATTTACTATTCATTAAACCCCACTATGGAAATCTACAAAGAAAGAAAGCTACAAAACCATATATATATATATATATATATGATATATGATCATGATATGATATGATATATGATCATATCATATATGATATGTAATATATATGCACACATACGTATTTAAAAATATGATTTTATAGCTTGCTTTACATATATGCATGTAAATCTACTAAAATCTTATTTTATTCAGAGGAAAAAATATAAATTTTCTAATTTGAGCATGCCATAAAATTCTAAAAAATCATACATTTTCTTATTTCATAATGAGAAATATTTACTTTTGAAAAAACAGGGTTGTATTATCAGTGATTTGTCTCCTTCCATGTGAGCATTTATGTTCAGATCGATGGCCTGACTAAGCAAAAATGGATGCAGGCATACTGCAGACTTGTACAAGAAAAAGATAACACATAAGCATGCCAGCTGCTGGTTATGGATTAACGTATATCAAAGTTGTTAAGAAGCCAAGACAGATACAAACACTGCTAGCACTGCTCAGAAGTAGAAGTACATCTGTGTGAAAAATCTCACAGTGCTGGGGAAAACCACAAAAATAAACTCAAAACCTAAACAAGTAACCCAAACAAACTAGATTTCTTAGATCTATTAATAATATGCACCAACTTCCAAATGTTTGTAATAAACCTGGAAAAAATTTAGACAATGGTAATGAATCTGTAGCTAAATGTAGAAGTAAAGAAATACTAAATAGAAACTAAACAATTTTAGACAGTTAGGACAAAATTATGCAAAGTAGAGACTGCATTAGTCTCATATTTTAAGAGAATTATGATTAATAATGGTAAGGAAGAATGTATTTTTTCAGGGTTTTATTTTTTAGAGATCCAGGTGATCTTTTTCATTCAGCAATTAGAAAGAAAATCTGAACCAATTTTCAGTCATTCGGTGACATTTTTCACCCTTAATTTTGTCAGCAAATAGCCCCACTTAAACCAGTTCAACTATGTGTGGAATAAAGTTACAGCAGGTTATTAATACAGTTTTGCATTTTATAATGTTATTAGAGAAGGGCACGCACATGTGGGTTCAAAGTGGTCCACCCAGTAGCACACTCATGTCATCTGAGATGTCTTAGCAAATCCTGCCCAGCTTCCTTCAGTCACTCCTAAAAAGCACAGGTCTCCTATGCACCCCATGGTTTACCTATCAACCTCTGTTTCAAGCCACCTGAAGTGACACTGGTTGCCTGTGCTTTGGAAATTCAATAAAGCTCCTTCTGTTGGAGATATCCATATATACAGATATCTAAATTTAAGTTTCTACAGTCAAATGTTTACATTTACAAGTAACTGCTAGTTAAATAAACTAGATCCTCATTATTGGCACTGAGATCTAGGACAGGATTTCTCTCTCTACATTCTTGCCCACAATATTGTTTAATATGTCTTAACCATACATCTACATGAAGCTGACACAGGATCTTGGAGAGACGTGCACCCTTCTGAACTCATCCTTTGTGACTTTCTAGAGGGGCAGCATATGATAAAGTGTTTCACATGGCACAGAACTTACCTGTTGCAGCAACTAAACTCATCAGTCTCTCATTTTTAACTACGTTCTTCTGCGTTCCTTATTTTTGCATTTGAATCATAAATTTTGAATTTGAATTGAAAATAAATTCTTACCCTCTGCCTTAATTCCACTATGGCTAAGCTCCACCAAAGAGTAAAGAATGGAAGGGGGCGGGGCGGGGGGTGGGGGTGGGGAGGAAGAGGAATTCCTGGCTCCTTTCAGTCAACATGCTCTGATAATATTCCTTATAAGTCATTCTTATTTTTTCACTTGTTTGTACTACTTTCCTTGACCCAGAGACAGGTCCTTCCTTGGGGAGTGTGAGGTCATCCTTACCACAGGTTTCTTTAGTAATATCATTCTTTGATGTTCTGTCTTACCAGTTACAGGCAGACATGCGGCGCCAATAGGGGTTTAAGAGAGCAATATGTTATATATATAGAGAGAGGGATTATTTGTTTTCTATATAATACTAACAAGATCAGACTATATCACTGCTATATGCTGCAAAGCAGAAAAATGGCCAGCCCCTCTATGAGTTTGGGGTTATGCAGGGTTGCATAAACACAAAAGAAAGACATAATGAGTTTAAGCTTCATTAAAAAAAGGATCTATGGAAATTTTTTTGATGTTGTAACAAACTGTTACATGCCATCACTGGTCAAGTGTTGGAACAGTCACACTTTGTTGTTATTATCATGTTAAATTTACATTCATGCCACTGAAACCTGCTATGGCATGATTTGTACAATATGAAGTGAGGAGGGGCTTTGTAGCATAAAACTACCAAAATTTGCTGAGACTGTTAAATGGATCAAGGCAGAAGAAGAATGGCAGATAGTGCAGACAACTGACCTGCTCCTGAGATGTGGTAAATAAATACCCTTTTCTTTTTAAATTTTGCAAAATACACTCTCCCCTCAGATGCTAATGGTTCCGTAAATATTTGAAGTGGAACTTAAGAAAATTGTTTCCTTGTTATCATAGAATCATTGAATCATTTAGGTTGGAAAAGACCCTTAAGATCATCGAGTCCAACCTTTGTACCTGTTTTAGCTCAAACTTGCCAAGACTTTAGATTAGCCACTTGCAAGAGCTAGAGTTTGTTTTTACCACTTGCTGCAATGTCTGGATATGCTAGCAGTTTGTCTGAAGTGAATGATTTAACGAACTTACTAAGTGTGCCTTTGAAAAGACCTATTCCTTATTATCTTTTCTGAGTAGGTCTCAACATTTCTATAGCACACGTGACCATAGAAAGGAGGAAACAGGCAAGAGAATTGACTGGATAGCAGATGGCAGCAGTTTAAAGTTCACAGACTAAAGGAATATGTCATGATAATAATAGCAGACAAATTTAACTTCCACCAGCAGTGAGATATTTGTTATAATCTGGTACTGGAAAACTGTAGCAGTATATATCTTTTGGCCGGGTTCTCTATATCCAGCTGGGACTGGGGACACTGTTTCTGAAATAAATCTTCATATGACCCAGAGTATGTTTCAGAACAACAACAGTAGGAGGCAAGTGTTTGTACATGAAGGAAAGCATTAACAATTTATTGACTTTTGTCAATAGAAAAACATTTCTTGGGCCTAGAAAAAGGTAATTGCTCAAATTTCTTTCAAAGACTGCCGTCGATGTCTGTCACTTATTTGGCCCCTTATTCTTGCTTCAGGGAAAGCTGATAAAGTATAAGCTTCAAAACTAATTATGGACATCAGGAAATTATCTGATCAAAAAGCAAAGTTCTGTTTCTAAGGAGGTATTTTTATACGGGATGTGAAATATCTTCTCTCTCTTAATCATGCCACATATACTAATCTAATTTAATTTCTCTGTTAAGGTAATAGTAAAAAAGAGACTATCCTGGTTACTGAACCATGATGTTTTCATGGTAATCACAGTCTTGCTAATTTGAACTACATTTTTTGCTACTTAGATTACTGTTTATAGTTCATATGACTAGTTTGCGATTTTAATGCCAGACTTGGGGAGGAGGTGTGGGGGAGAGGGAAGGAACATTGAGTAAGAGAGAATTTCCCCCCTTGTTAAAACCTGCCTATCACATAAAATATTAACATTAACATCACCTGTCATTTATAAAGTAGTGGGTGGGGAATGGTAATAGAACCACAACTTTGCAAACTTATTTATAAAATATTTATGACTTCAAGTGATGACAATAATTTTTTCTATACCTCTGCAATTTGGGATTTTACCATCTGGGCTTTTTTCAGCAGAAGAAATTATATGCCGTACACAAAAAAGAAACCATGTTTAGTATGGTGTGTTTGAAACCTTTGAACCTATAATATTTCTTTAAGGATCTGTTATTACAATGATGCAATAAAAATGAGCAACATGTTCAAAAGATTTTTAAGTCAGAAGTTAATAGAGGTACATTAATTTCATGCATTAAAATATTAATTTTGTTTAGTTTGTTCGTAGCTTTTCTATATTTACAAAGGAGCATTTTATAGCCTCCACTACAGAGAAAACATCAGTGAATTTCTTAGGTTGAGAATTTGGATTGTAGCATTAGAAGATAGTTGTAAGCTGACTGTTCCAAACTTCTTCAATGGATTTTGTTTTCTTTGGTTAGGCATCTTGGTCACACAACCATTACGCAATTTATTGAAAATAATACTTCTACTAACAGTAACCTTCATAAAAGAATTTCTGGGAAAAGTCTTACATGAATAATCAAATCTCAATCTTCCTGAAAGTCCCAAGCAGTGTGAATGTTTGGCTTTGAGACAAGAAACTCTCATTCTATCTTGATTTAATCTCTTTCTGAAACTGTTTAAGTAGTTCAAGGTTTGTTTTTTTCTCCCTCCCCTTATTCCCTGACCAGGAATAGACCTAACAGCTAGAAGATGCAATATGTGAACTCCATGCTTACAAAACTCACAAAAAATATTGGTTCGTAACCTTACTTAAGAACATAAGAGAGAAGAGAGTTTTGCCTTAAAATCTGCATGTTGTTACCTCTTTGTAATATAATCACCTTGATGATTTGATTGATTTAAGAACAATCTTAAAAGTGTGAAGTTTGACATTGGTTTACACTTGCATTCCCTCCCCATCTTTTTTTGTGGAGGAAAATGGAAGATACTTCCCTTAAGAATTTCAAAACATCTGTATATTATTTTCACCTCATACCTTTCATCCACAGAAAGAAAACAAAAGCTGTTTTTGTTTATCATGAGGGTGGTTGCTGAAAAAGTAGGTTTTGTAATATTACGTCAGACCAGTGTTTTTCAGTAGAATAATTTATAAAATTTTTGCAATGACAGTATACTACACTGATGCCTGGTTTCTCACTAGCAACATTTCTTACACAGCTGTGAATATCTCTAACAGTCCCGACTCATCTGTACTAGTTTCCATGTAGTTAGCAAAAGTTGGCTAAGACACTGAGATTCACTCCTCTTGTTCCTATGTGAGAACTTCAACTCTCTGATGATTTACTAAGCATATTCATTTGGGACTGAGACTACCAGATGTCTTGATTTAGTAGGACACAATTCCTAAAAAATGAACTTTCCTAGTGTGTTGATTGAAAATTTAAGTTCTTGCTTTCTATAGCTCCTCAAATGGTCCCTCTTCAGCTTGCCAATTTGGAGATTTTGCCCCTTCTGCACTGTATGTGGCATAGAAGAAATGTTTGACATGAACGGCTTTTGGGACCACCAGCTTCTGACAGTTAGAAGGAGAAATGGTCTAGAAAAAGACTGAGAATAAATATGATTTCAGGACACTGGCTTAAAATATTCCTAGTTCCCTTTAAAAAATTAGAGGAAAGCAATATCTTACTTTTTTCTTTTTCCCTTTTTTATTTAACAGAAAAGTATATATTCACTGAACAAATTGCTGCAGTTAAATATGAACTCCCCACATCTTACTTTTTGTCCCCAGTAAAATTTTGTTAGGAGAGAGTGACTGGCAGGGTTTGTGCACATTTCTGTCTGTATTCAGACACTAAGTGCTACAGAGCAGTGGTTGCTAAATTTAGCTGTGCCAAACCTTGTGATAATTAAATACCTTTTAGGTGATCACAAAACCTCCCTGGGAAGGTTTGTAGAGTAGTATCATAAGGTCTGTACACGGTGAGAACCACATCTTAAGTTTCTTTTCAGATCTTGTGGAAAGTGTGTTAATTTCTCCTCTGTTACTATTTCCCATTCTCTGAACTCTACTTCCCTAGTTCCAGCATGGCCCAGTCAGATTTACATCCGTTGAATTAAGTCTTGCAGCTATTTCAGGAATGTTTCAATGAGCAGCCAACTTCCTATCTGATTTTCTAAATTTCAAGGGGCAGATAAGTGGTTTGTAATATGTTTTTACCCCACAGTCCATCTGAAAAGATGATGTTTGGTATTTGTGTAGAAGAGAAAATTTAGAGAGGCATGTTACTGAATATGTATAAACAGTTTGGGGGATTTTTTACTTCTAGCATGGCAAATATAGGTGCAAATTTGACATTTGCCATGTAAGACATGAAAAACTTTAAATTAAGAGATTAATTATCTAACTATGTAGGTAGGCTTCCACTCATCCATCTACTGGGAGCAGATAATGGTTTCTATACAACTTGGCTTCAATGTTCCACAGCTGAATACACAGAAAAATACATAGTATCCTTCTTTTCAGTCTTTCACTACTATACTGTCTGAAAAATTACACTTAAAAATTCAAGGGAGCTTTCTGTCTTTCAATGTTCTGAATACTATCACAGATTCAAGGCCTTTATATATAAGCTTAGGTAAAATTTGCTGTTAAAATTTTAATACATATAAAAATTCTCATTTCTTCCTTTTAGGAGGCAAATATTATTTCTGGTAGATCCTATGTTTAGTTTAATAATATTTCTAGGGAAAGCATGGTAAGCTACTTGAATCTCCCTGCTTTCCTAAATTGTCGTTATATTATCTTATATTCTTCTTCTATTGAAGAAGTAGGATAGTGGTGAGACTTACTTTCAAACTGGACTGGACTGTTTTTGGGTAATGACATTATCCTAGACTAGCAGAGGGAGTTGTTTACTCAGACCTTACTGTGAAAAACTTCTGGCTATAAAAGAGAACTCTTTCTGCATCATGTATCTGAAAAGGGCTAGTAGATGGATATAAAGATTGTCTAGGGAGGAATGCAGGTAGAGTTACCTTGGTCAGAAATATCATAGGCTACTTGGAATTTCTAATAAATAAAAACTCAATCTTATTACTCCTGAAAAATGGAAGAATAGAAGGATCTCTGACCAAGTAGCCATTATTCTGTGGTGAGGGAACATTTAGTTTCATGCAATACCTCTAAAGCATTTTTGTGGTAAAACTTTTTCAGGGGATTTCTCAAATCTTCATAACTCTTTAGCATGGCAGAATATTTATTTTCTACGTAAATTTCTAGTATTATCATATCTATTCTTTGTGCCTACTAAGTGTGCAGAAAATCACCAAAGATGTGCTATGATGTGGGTCATGGTTTCTATAATAAATTTTCATGGCTGAATGATAAGTGAGAATCCTCAAACAGTTTTGTATTGAATTTACTGTTCTGGGAATAAAGGTAATAACACACTTCATATGGGCATTTGCATTAATTGAGCTGTCCAGGGTAAGCTGTTCAGCTCCTCATAAAACAGATGTGTGTACATTCCTAATTTTATCCCTTTTCATATATCCACTGTGGCTTTTATCTTGTTCCTAGAGTGACATCCAGTCAGGCTGATCTTGGAATTAACCATAAATTTTTCTGGCATATGACATTATGTGTCATATTCTTCTATACTGCTTTTGTGGATTCCCAAATCATGATTCTTTCTTTCTTTAGGCCAAAATTTGACCCATGCATTGAAACAGTTTTCTGGTTATACTGCTACTAGGTGATGGGCTTTTGTAGGCACTAATTTTATGGTGTTATAAAATAGCAAAAGCAGGTTATTCTTCCAGCAACTTTGGATTTAGAGTGTTAAGCAAAGTTACCATTCAGTCAGGGTTTGGACACAGATATAAAAATGGGACAGGGGATCTTCTAGCACAGGACTGGGAGCAAGGAAGCATTATTGTTTAAGTGTGCAGTATGTCAGAAAAAAACCTCAGCACTCCTTATGAAGTGAAAACAGACCATAAGTATTGTTCAATATTAATGACTTCAAGGTATTAATGGCTAACTATTGTGGTTGCAGGCACAGCACAAGCTCCAATACAGCTTAGGAAAGTGATGATTCAATGACATGGTGGAGTTAATAGAGTTGAAGGAACACTGATTTTTCCATCCTGATACAACCATTGAGGCTCCTGAAAGTTTGCTGAATTGTCAGCAATGGAATTAAAGACTGAACCAGTGTGGTAATGGAACAGGGAGAGCCCAGGTCATGAAGCAGCTCACATAATCTGTCTTCTGATCTTTTTTATTTTTTTTTTCATTTGAACAGGAAAAACTGTCATTGAAAGAACCATAATTTTTTTAGGGAAAAATGAATATGACCAACTTCTATACAAAAGATGTTAATAGAATTGAGGGAGATAACAAGGATAATTATTTATAAGCACAGAAGAAACAAAACTAAAGACAGATTAACCTTCCCCTCTTTTCCATGCACCTAAGGAAAAGTAGATGAAAACTCATTTGTTGAGAGGGCATAATTTCAAGAGTTCCTGTGAGGAATGGAATATAACATTGTCTCACATGCCACTACTGAGAAAAATATAAATAAGTTTATCCGTGAATTAGGTGGAATGATTCAGTTGAAATGTGACAAGGTCCTCTCACACACAGAGGGTTGTTTCTGTAGTTTTCTAAAAATCTTTGGCATATGCTGTGATTTCATGAATAAATGTGAAATGAATGATAAATTATTGTATTTCCTCCAGCCTATAGGTACGCCATTGTTGCACTGTATTCAACTTATTTTCTGATATTCTTTGGGAAATTAAATGAACATGTGAAAGAATCCTATAATTATTTGAGTAAAAAATTATTTAAGCTTCTCATTAACAAGAGACATTGCTTTAAGCTTATTGAGAAAACATTCTAACGTCAATTAAAACCAGAGAAATGTTAGGTAAAGGCTCTCCTGAATTTCCTGAAAAACATTCAGATGAAACACACTGAGTTTCTATAAAATTAATGCAAGGGACAGATGTAGTTTGCATCCTAACGTTTTGAAGAAGTATTGGGGGAGAAAGGGTGTTTTTAATAGCATTGGTTGAGTCCTTTCCTACTAAAAGTAAGATACGAAACATGTCAGATTTGGATTTCACATGGATGTCACATTTTGGATTTCCCAGTGATAAGAAATATATTTTTTTTTCCCGAAGAGTTAGTATTTTTAACAAGTCATAAAGCACTTATACAGTAAACTCAAGAGATATCTATGAAGTAGGAGAGGGGGATAAGAAAATGAAATAGACACAAGGCCAGAAGGGAAAAGGTCTGACTAGATGCTGTATTTTTGAGTTTTACAGAATCGTACTGTATCAAACCCTCTCCCTATAAAAGCATTTTCTGTTGTTTGTCCTCTCATCAGTAGTTTGAACCTTTAAACATGTCTCTAATAAAATGTAAATGTCTTTTCTAAAAGACAAAAATAGAAGCTAATGATGGTTTCATATTGGGGGAAAAAACATAGAACAAGAAAAACTGACCCAGATAAATCCAAACTTTGAATACGAGGTGCCAGAATGATACTTCTCCATACAGGGTTGATGCCTGGTTATGTCTCAGTAAAAGAATACGTTTAATTCTAATTCATTTAATTTTTGCCATAAACGTATATTGCATTAATGTTGAAAATAAATACTTTTTATTCCAGAACATAAAGAGTAAAATTTATCTGAATTTAGCTGTCTAAAAGTTACTTATCTGATTTAGAATCATAGAATCATTAAGGTTGGAAAAGACCTCCAGGATCATCAAGTCCAACCCTCAACCCAACATTACCATGCCTCCTAAACCATGCCCTGAAGTGCCACGTCTATGCGTTTTTTTAACTCCTCCAGGGATGGGGACTCCACCACTTCTCTGGGCAGCCCGTTTCAATGCCTGACCACTCTTTCAGTAAAGAAATATTTCCTAATATCCAATCTAAACCTCCCCTGGTGCAGCTTTAATCCACTTCCTTGCATCCTATCACTAGTTACTTGGGAGAAGAGTCCAACACCCACCTCACAACAACCTCCTTTCAGGTAGTTGTAAAGAGTGATAAGGTCTCCCCTCAGCCTCCTCTTCTCCAGGCTAAACAACCCCAGTTCCCTCAACCTCTCCTCATAAGACCTGCTCTCCAGACCCTTCCCCAGCTTCCTTGCCCTTCTTTGGGGCACCTCAATGTCTTTCTTGTAGTGAGAGGCCCAAAACTGAACACAGTATTCAAGGTGCAGCCTCACCAGTGCCAAGTACAGGGGCATAATCACTGTCCTACTCCTGCTGACCACACTATTCCTGATACAAGCCAGGATGCCATTGACTTTCCTGGCCACCTGGGCATACTGCTGGTTCATGTTCAGCTGGCTGTCCACCAGCACCCCCTGGTCTTTTTCTGCTGGGCAGTTTTCCAGCCACTTTTCCCCAAGCCTGTAGCATTGCATGGGGTTGTTGTGACCCAAGTACAAGACCCGGCACTTGGCCTTGTTAAACCTCATACAATTGACCTCGGCCCATCGATCCCATCAATCCAGCCTGTTTGGATCCCTCTGTAGAGCCTTCCTACCCTCCAGCAGATCAAGACTCCCACCCAACTTGGTGTCACCTGAATTTACTGAGGGTGCACTCGATCCCCTCATCCAGGTCATTGATAAGGGTATTAAACAAGACTGGCCCCAACACTGAGCCCTGGGGATCACCGTTCATGACTGGCCGCCAACAGGATTTAGCTCCATTCACCGCAGCTCTCTGGGCTTGGCCATGCAGCTAGTTTTTTACCCAGTGAAGGGTACACCTGTCTAAGCCATGAGCCACCAGATTCTCTAGGAGGAATCGGGTAGTCTAAGAGAACACCAAAGTTTGTTTGTATTTTACACTGTCTAGCTAATGAATGCCACCTAATCCTCTTTGGAGAGAGGCTGCTCCTGCCTCTAGCCAAGAGAGGTGGGAGTTTTTGTACACTGAAGACAACATAATAGAGTACGTGATGGCAAAAGATTTAATGTCAGTATAATTTACATCAAGTTTGTGGTCTCGGAGCTGGTATAGGTTTCAGGCAGTAGTTACTCTAAATTAGGAGTACAATTTTATTTTATTAACAATTCTATCTGCTACAGCCACTCTGGCAAACCTTTGAAGGGCAGACCTCGTCTGAACCTGGAGATTTTTAACTGATCAATAAAAAATCCCCATTTCTCTTTGCAACCTTTTGTGATGTGATTTCATCAGTGTTTACCAAGTACAAGGGGTAAAAGGGCAATGAAACCCTGAGCGACAAATCAAATTAAAGCACAGTATACACAGAATACAAGATGAAACCAACCACATAGGTTTCTTTAGTTGCAGCTGTGGAATTCATCATCAGAAGCATATGTGATTTTTTTGTTTGTTTATTTTTCAGGTTTTTGGCCTTCAGGCTTATTTCTGTGTGATGGGGGAACATCTGAATTGGTAAAGAAGGGGTGGACAAGAAGTCGTGAGGGAATGTTAGTAAAGAGAGTTCAGTATTATACTGAAACAGCAAATGTTCCCTTGTGTATGTGTGGACCATTTCTGACCCCCTTTTTTAAATTAAATATAACTCAATTTAAAAATAATATTTCTACTTGCATTATTTTTCTGGGGTTTTTTTTTTTCTGATCCATTCTTTGTTTCCAGAATAATAGAAAGAAATATTTGGTGAATTTATTAATTCAGGTGGCTCGAAATTGTATTTTTCAGTTAAACATAATATTCTCATTAAAAAAAAAAAAGAAAGAAACAAATGAACCCAAACCCTGACTTATGCTGATGAGTGTATGTTTCCTATATGGATATCTAAAGTATAAATGTAAAGTGTGTCTTCACAATGTATATCTTTATAATGAATAAGAAATATAATGGAAAATGTGATACTTTAAACTCACAAAGAACTAATTATCCAACTGTAGAAGGAAACCACTTGGATATACTTTTATTGAAACAATTTTAATTAAGGTCAAAATACTACAATAAGAAGCACAGAAGTACAAAATATTTCTCTTCCCTTGTATAAATTATTTTTAGTTAAACATATTATAGACTGGTTAAAACTATGAAATGAATCATCCACACCTGTAAAATAAAAGTAGTTCTTAACACAGAAGTATTTACTGTGTTGCCCCAACTTGAGTCTTGAGTGAATGCAAATTAAAAATTGTGCTGATGAGGTTCTGGTCTTGTTTTACATGGATTAAAATAAAATAAATTTTTAAATAGTTTTTTGTTCAGAATGAAATTCTCAAAAATACTGTAATTTGTATTGAATACAATCTCACTGAATAGAATACTTATTTATTTTATTCTGTTTTTCAAATAATATAGTGTTATTGTGTCTATCCAAACAAATTAAAAGATGTTAGGATTATTTTCTAGCACTCAAGTGAACAGACACAGAAAAATTACTTTCATACTATAAAAATCTCCCATCTCTTAAAAGAAGATAGTCTTATGCAAATGCTTATTCAGAAGCGGAAAGCTCCCTGTACTTTGGCATACTTCTGACTGTGCCCAGAAGTTGTTTAGAAGCATGCTGACTGGCCCAGACAAAAAACCTTATGAGACCTGACCTTAAAAATTTAACAATATGTGCAATCAAGTTCCACCTCCTAGGAATATTGCCTGACTCAATTTAATAGACGAGATGTAGCTTTTGAATTTAAAGTAGCCTATGACTAAAATACTACATACATAATTTATTCACTAAAAAAGTAAAGGAATGTAATGCATTTCTTGCAGCATTAAAGTTTTCAAAGTCAGAAGCCTCCCATTTATTTTTTTCCATTTTGCTTTCCTTCTTTCCTTCCCTCTTTCTTTCTCTCTTTTTCTCATCTTTCTGTCCTTCTTCTTTCTTTTTTTTTTTTTTTTTTCCCCACCTCTCCTTGAAGTGAACAGTTAAAATGGGGTAAACATGCTTTTCTATCTACTGGGACCAGATTTCACCCTGAAATGCCAGGAGCTTGTAAAGTATTTTAATTTTCAGGTTGTCAATTTGTATAGGCCAAATGCCTAGAGTTAGAAAAAACAGATTACTCAAAGTCAGAGGGGCTGAGCAATGCCAGGATGTGGGGCTGGAAGCTGAATTCTGCTAAGGATTCTGCTATATAGTTACTACATAAACTTGAATAATTGCACTCGTATCTCACTATGTGGTTCCTAAACTTAAGGACCTGAACTGCATATGGACACTTAAGATTTCTTTTCAGTGTATAACTAGGTGTCTGTGTTTGCACGTCAACCTTGCTTTTTATTAGTCCTATGTTTAATGGGTAAAAACTTGTGACTTTCACAAATAACAATTTGTGGTACTTCAGTTTTGGTGTGTTTTTTCATCATAAGGCTGTATAAAACAAGGACATCTTTACATTGTAATACTTTTGACCCTGAAACTCATGCCTCAACTCAAGAAAACTTTTAATGGAATAGTTATTTACATTTTAAAAATTATGTCAGACTTTTGACAATGTGAGAGATAAGGAAGCAAAGTAGAAGAACACAAGAACGAATTGTTGCCACTTAGAAGTTAAACATTGGAATCCTATAATCAGCTCCAGCCAGCTGGTTTTCTGGAGCCTCCTTTCTCTCTGGCTGTCATGTCTGCTTCATAGTGCCTGTTTTATGTTTGCTCTTGTTGCTGCTCTGTTGGTTGACCAAATCGAAAGATAAACGAAGTGTTAAGGAAGCAAGAGCAGCTGAGCCACTGGCTTCATCAGAGTGTGTGGGGACCATCTTCAGCTTTTGATAAGAGTGCCACAGCTTGTGATTGCATCTCATAACTGTTTCTTAGTTACCACTCACAATCAAAGTCAGAACAGAGGGATTGTGGGAAAGCTAGATAATGACCTTGGCAAGTGTCTAGGAACAGAACTGAGAAATTATTTACAGCACTTGCCTTCAAGGGATAATTTGGCAATAGAACTACAAAGCAGGTTTGTGTGGGCAACGCTGAAATTAGTAATAGACTTTTAAATATTAAAGCTCCCTGAAAATAACTGCAGATGGAATAAGGGAGAACAACCTCTGGGACCTATTTTCCACCTTGGCTGGCAACATACAATTCTTGGTTTAATAACAAAAGACACCTTATTATATTACATTAGAGTGAGTCCGTTGCTTAGTGCAGGTGTCAGGCTGGCAGTGTTGCTAATAGCTACTGTAGGCACATGCTGCTATGAAAAGCCAGCCAGTATTTCAGGACAAATGACATGCATGTATTATCTCCCAGTGTTCTGACAGAATTTAATTAAATTTAATATTTGTAAAAAATGCCTTCATATATCTTATAATATTAATGTATAGATAGGCAGATGGACAAACATTCAAGGATCACCCCTTGAAATCTGTGTTCAGGAATGAAAGGCATCAAAGAATTGTGATGACAATTGGCTCCTCAGACTTCAGGGACCACTGTGTGCTCAACAGATATGTCACTTTCTTATAATTTCAGACTGTGTTTCCTTACTTTATAATAAATTGATGTTTCAAGTGATAAAAAAGTGGTTTTAACACTGCAAGGGGAAAAAATATTAATCACCAGTATCACTTATTGATAATATTACTAAATTGAATGTTCAGCACAATTATATTGAGTTTACTAATACCTGCATTCTGTGTCATATCATGTGATAGAAAAATTGCAGCACAAAGCAATGAATAAGAAACTAAGAGTCAAATAAAAGGTACCATAGTGCACACATACTGTAAAAATATGTTCTGTTCATACTCAAACTTTCTTACAGACTGTGAAGATGCTAGAAGAAGATCATCAAATTCCCATAAGAAAATGCTTTTTTAAGTACAGCTATAAGAATCATCCGCTTCTGTCAGGATTAATATCAATTCTACTGACCTTGTTCTGAAATGCTTTATGGTTTGTGGCTGTGGGACTCTGGCTCAAATGAGGCAAAAATTCTCTGAAAGAAACTTATGTACCTTTTTCATCAATCTTCATACTTTAATCTCTGCTCAGGCAAGCATGCTAAAAAGTTATAAAGAGTAAACTAGATCTGAAAGAGTGAAAACTTGCTATTTCTGTCTACTGAAACCTATCTTTACCAGGATTTTCAAGTGAAAGTACTTGTATCTTAGGTTTTCTTTTGTTCATTGTCATGACGAACTTCTGATTTTAACCGAGACAGGTCATTCAAAAAGCACTCCATCTCTGAGCTAATCAAAGAATACATTTATTATAAATGCTCCTTTTTTTTTCCCCTGTTCATCTTCCTTATGGACCAGTTGTGATCCATAATTATTTTCTAATTAGCTGTAATTTCTCAAAGGGTTTCTAGTGTACATAAGACAGACTGAGAGGATTTATTGTCTTATCATACAGGGTCTTCTCATGTGTGCTGCTGTTTATTCACATGGTAAGATTATCTTTCTGGCTGTAATCCAGTATCTCACCATTGTCCCTGTTAAAAAGCACAGGCAGACTTTGCATAAAATAGTTGTAAGTAATGGACATTGGAGAATACGAAGAGAAGACTGGCTGTGCTATTACACAGGCTTCTTATTCCCCATGTTTTCATATGTCATTAACATAACACACTCCTCTTTTCTCTTCCCTCTTCCAAATGTTTCCATTGATTGTG
Source organism: Morus bassanus (assembly GCA_031468815.1). Classification (NCBI taxonomy): domain Eukaryota; kingdom Metazoa; phylum Chordata; class Aves; order Suliformes; family Sulidae; genus Morus; species Morus bassanus. The sequence goes on from CM062568.1 coordinate 79,238,404, forward strand.
TTACTGGGTTTGACTGCAGTATTTCTTGAAAGAAGTTATTCCTGCTCTTCTCTGAATAGCTTCTGACTAGAACCCAGCAGGATACTCAGCTGGTGTGGTAAACATCGCAAGTTGCTGCAGTGCCAGTCCATGGCCTTCAAACACAGCATTTTTACTGAGAAACATCAAAAATCAGAACTAGGTTCCCTGAAAATCTAATACTTTCCTAAAATAAGGCACTTCTTCAACAACCAAATCTATTTTTTATTTCTTTCTGGATTTTCTAGTCTTTAGGTTAAATTTGTTCAAATATCATTCCTTTCCCCAAACTGAAGGGGAAAATCTTAAACTACTGTGAACTAACATGGCTTTACTGATTTCAGTAATATTTCCACGATTAATATTGGGTACTTGTAAGGACAAAAACGTAATATTCTACTGTACGTAAGACATAAAGATTCTCACCTAGATAAACACAAACAAACAAACAAAAAAAAAACAGTAAAAAATGGGACCTTACAGTGCCCCAAGGCTCAGTTTAATCGTAAGGACTGTCTATCCTGTACAACCTTCATTCAACTTTGCTTTGTCAAACTCTGCTAGTAATTTCATGTTTATATGGTGGGATTATGAATATGGTCATTCATGTGTGAATATCAGGGATTCAGGTGAATTAAAATCTCTTCCACAAACATTCATACAACAAAACAGCTGTACAAATGTCCATGATGAAATTCAGATTGAAAAGAGTACAAGGGTAGTGCTTAATTTCACAGCTCATTGAAGTCTTTGAGAGCCTTTAAAGTGAAACCAATGGGTTTGTTCAGAGAATGAAGTATTATAGAAGAGTACTCAAATATGCCCCAAAAGCTGTAGAACTTTACTCATACTAGAATGATAAGTAGATAGATGTGACTTAGATGTGTAGAAGAGCTAAGTGAGGTTATGGACATGAGCAAGTTATCCTGGGATAACAAATTATGATATATTAGCTATTCCAGAGTAATAGCCTTTTTGAATATCCTCATCCTGAAGTAAACAAAAGGCTGTATGACGTGGTATATGCCCTAAGTGAAATGATGGTAAACTTGTTTTAGAATGGACAGGAGACAATTATCTTATTCACAAGTACCTATTTTAGCTGTCCCAAATGACAGCTCCTTGAATCTTGAAGTCTTGTTTTAAGACTTTTGGATTCTTGAACTTTACAGCTCAGTAACATCATATACCTAAATCAAATTTACCATTATTGAGATTGAGGATGAAGAAAGCACCTGGAGACATTATGCAACTGAGATTCAAGCTTTTATAAACCACTGAAGAATTTTAAAATCAACCTGACATTTGGCTAACAAAGCAGAAGAAAGAAAAGGAACAGAGGCAGCATGCACATTCATTTAACCATAAATGGATTCTGTGTTATAAATCAAGAGGCCTAGAGTTCACCAGCCCCATGTGTTATTATCACCTTAACATGTTTGCTCGAAGTTCAGCCATGACAACTGCAGGAGTCAGTTTTTTTCAGAAAGCAATAATTAGAAATTTGTTCTATATTTTAGCAGCTTGTAGTACAGGATTTTTTAAATCAGTAAGTATGTTATCTGCATGGTTTTACAGTGTTAATTTTCATTTTTATTACATCTGTCCTGCTTCTGTTCTAGTTACCTACTGAATAAATGCCTATGGGCCACCACTGATCTTTTAAATATAGATAAGAATATTTGAAAAAGAAAAAAGGAAAAAAATCTCAATAGCAAGTTAAATTTACCATCCACTATTTGTTAAAATTACTGCTTTCTATGACAGACTTTTGGAATAAGAATATGGCTGGTAAATTATTCTCTTGTATAGGCTTCAGTGCCAGTTCATAATCTCATTTTCAGACTCAAGACAAGGTGTTCTGTATCAAAAAACCTTATGCAGGAAATATATATATACACATATATGTACATGTACTCCATACATGCTAAAGAGGTATGAATTTTGAATATTTTAATTTATTTTCCTACACAGCATTTATCAAGAATGATACAAGCTTATGACATGACATTTATACCAGTAGATTTGGTTGTATCCTTTTTCTTTTAACAGTAAACAACCATTTTGAGATTAATTATGTGTTAATATTAGTGGAAGCTTCTCACATGTAATTTGCAAATAGCATAGCTCTAATAGTCCTGCTTTCTTGTCTTAATAAGTTCTGCTTTCTTGTATTAATAGCTTATGCAGACAGGTGTTTCAAAATCCCTGTTAACTTTGTTAATTTACAAATAGAATACTACTTGTCAGTAAATTCCTTCAGTATTAATTTGTCCTCTGTAAGTCAGTAGAATAATTAACAAAAATGTGACCTATTACATTATGTTCTGTGATTTTGCTAAAGAGATTTATTAATTTCTTTAGTGTACCAAGATATTATGGTTATATCATCAGGTTACATATTTGGTACCTTTTTGGTGAACAGGGTTTTCCAGTTAAGTGTACCTATATGTAAGCAAAGAGATACTTTTGATTCATTATATTTTCAAATGTACTCTTATCAAACCTAAGGAAACTTCAAATGAATCTTGAGATTAAAGAAATGAGTGTTAGAGAAGACAGTAACATAAGCTGGTCACCAATTCAATCCCATCCCTTTCAGTGGAGTTGGAATATTCCAGTAAGAACCAATATCTCTATAATAATAATGAAATGGGATAAGGACAGTCCTTTTAGAAATACAGGGAGAAAAAAAAAAGAGAAAAAAGAAAAGTAAAGGGAAACACCACTACCCCAACCCTTCCCAAATGCCATTATTGTTGGTTGCAAATTATTAGCTAAAAGTAATTAGATCTTCCTTGGCACGTATATCTTGGTATTCAGGAAATAGCTCAAACTAGGAGGAATTTTAGTGAATAAAAGAACAATTGTTGTTATATTGAGATATATTAAAACTCTAGATCTAGTTTTACACAAAATAATACTTTTTAGGCTAAGCTATTGTTGGTAAAATATAATAAACTTTTTCTGAGACTTCAGCTGTAAGCTATAGAGTCAAGAACAGCAAATGTCAGCAGTGTAAAAAACCTGGATGTGTTAATTGCTAATAAGTAAACAGCCAATGTGATATCTCTGTGAAAAGGACAAATACAATACCACTATATATCAAGTCAGGTATTTCCAGGAAAATATAAGTATTGATGCCCCCAGCAGTGAGAAAAGGATGTGACAAACTGCCTTTGCTAGGTAGATAAGTGCACTGTATAGAGGAACCTGAAAGCCATGAAGGTTGGTCATTGTGTACTGAACATTTTGCTCCAGCCATAATATTTCATACTAGAAAGGATATTTCATCAAGAAATATAAAGCATTTGAGGAAGAATATCCTAAAAAAGAGTATCTCAGAGATATCATCTCCCATGGCAGACGTAAAGAAAATATGCTAATCTATGCATGCTCATGGGACAGATAGATGTTGTAAACATGCAAATGACGACCAACATATGGAAATATGAAAGAGATGGAGGATCTTGGACAAAATTTATGTGCTACATCAAATTGTTATGAACTTGACATTTTACTGCAGGAACATTAATAAAGAGTAGGTCTTTATTTTTAAGCATATTCCCTGGATATATTGATAGAAATGTAAGACAAGTGATGTGTACTGTCATGTGTGTCCCAAAATAAAACTGATCAAAATACCTCCCCTAAGACAAAATCTTATACATACATTTCCTTCTGTGAATTTGTGTTGTTATACTCAAAATCTCTTTTGTAGGCAAAGAGGAAGCACACCTTATATGCACATGTATATGTATATGTATGTATACAGCATATGCATGCATAAATATATATGCATATATGTATATATATACAAAGCCAAACATTTATTTTTAGAAAAAACAAAATTTGAACAGTCTAGTTCAAAAATCATTACTAGTAAAGACCTACTTTTTACAGAAAATGAAAGAAAGAATGATAGCACATTCAGAATACTTCTATACAGATAAAGTCTCAGTAACACTAATGATATAATTAAAAATGTAACACACACAATTCTTAGTTTCTATCCCTTTTCCTGGTTTTATGCTCATCCTTTCCATGCTCCTCTGGCTCCTGGTGTTTCATTCTGGTTGTGGGGTGGGGGTGTGGAGCATGTTATAGAGAGGTGTCTATATGTGAAGTCCTTCACTGGGAGGAATATGATGTTCATGTTGATGGTTTCTTCTTCCTCACTCTAGTAGACACCTTCAGAGTCTTTTTATATATTTTTAAACACACATTTACATGCATTCTCCACTCATCTGTATCTCCTTGTTACTTCCAAATGTACTATATGAGGTGCCTTTTATATATGTTAGATACTGTTTCTTCATTTCCTTTGCTACCCAAAACTGAGTTTTGCCCACCTCCAGGTCTGCATTTCTTTAGCTGATGGTTAGTGAGTTGCTCAGGGTTCGTGGTCACCAGATCCAAGCCTGTGCTCCATCTCTAATCCTCCCATGCATTTACCTCCCTATGCTGCACACTGTGCCTCTGCTTTTTTGAAGACCCCTGCTATCATACCAGGCCTGTTTTTGTCTACACATCATCAGTGTGTTAGAGTCATAAATGTCTTATTCTACATAGAATAACTGTTTATTACTGTTATGTATATAAAACTATGGTTGTACCACATAAAGATAAACATAAAAAACCCAAACAAACAAATGAGCCATAGACATCTGGTCAAATAAAGAAATTGTTATTACAGTCAAATCAAGGCTGCAGGCAGGTCAACAAAAGTTTAGACAGAGGAAACCTTGCAAAACTCAGTCCTGAGGCTTTGCAAATTCAGTACAAAGCATGTTATAGCAATGGCAATAGTGTATTACAGGCCCACATGATGATAAAGTATTGCATTTTTATCACTAAAGTAAAAGGTTGATCACAGTGATGGGTAAATATTGAACTGTAGAACAGATAATGAGAAAAAAGTATGTTCTCAATTTAAGGAGTAGTCTGATACCAGATAACTCATATATACTGACAATTGCCATGTGTCGTGCTGCTGCAATGTCAAGATTCTGTTAGAAGCATTATCTGTATAAAGCAGTTATCTGTGAAGTTATCCGTGTGTTATCCGTAGATGGAGCACAGAGGAGCTAAGGGAGAATTCCTAAGCAGCACCAATCCTGCTCTGTGAAGGGTGATTCACACGGATTATTTCACTGGGCTGGAGAGGGCGAAGAGAGGCATTTTCTTGGCTTATATGAAGATATTGCTCAGAGCTAAGGAGTTTTAACACGAAATTTGACAGTGTCAGGCCCTAGACTAATGTTCCCCCAGAGTTAGTTATACATGCATAGATCCACAGACAGTAATGCCAACACACCCCACATTTGTTGCTATTGGGACTCTAGACAGTTCTGTACTGGAAAATAAATGTGCTTGTTCAAGGTGGATATCTTGTGTTCACATAAATGTAGGAAAGGGGAGTACACTTGCTGTTAAAATCATATTTATCCAGTAAAATACTAATGTATAATTTGTAATGTATTCCAAAAGAAATAAAGTCCTTAACGCTTAAATGACTAATGATCTGAAGTGACAGTAAATAAAATGTAAAAAAACCTGTTCAAATAACACTAAATACTTGCCATTAAATAATTTTTGTATTTATAGAGATTTCTTTTTTGCCTCAAATTATTTATTATATTTGACAACTTTTGCAGTTATTAATGAGATTTCTCTGAAGACTGGAACAACTGAAGAGTCTTATGTGAACAGGCTATAATAGGATGACAGTAAGTGCTCTGTCCCTAGGGCTGGCTGTGAATCATATAAGCAACTTCTAGAATATGTTGATTAATGTTTGCAAAACAACATGCAAAACCAACAGCAACTATAAATTTTAAAGAGGAACATACAATAATTTTCCCAGAACTTGAAAGACATAATAAATAGTCAGATCAGAGTGTGTTGTTATAAATCTACCACTAAACAGTTATCTTAATTTAGCCACAATTTGTTGCTATCACATGACTGAGCATGAAGAGCCTGGAATCTCAGATGAATTTATAAACTGACAAACTACCATCCTTAGGTTGTTAAAACAACACTGAAAGCTAACTAGGTATGAAAAGAGGAGATGAGGGAGAATAACTGTCAGAAAACAGAGGCTGTTAGGGACTAAAGAAGAAACAGCAATGGAAAAGGAGAGATTTAGACATCAGAAACATCCATAGGATAATGATAAGGCAAGCTGGAGCTTGAGGAAGGAAATGGAAAAACATTAACATAAGAAATACCCATGGGTTTTCGGACTATCACAGTATTGTCTTTGCTGTCAGAAAAAAATAGGCAAAAGCACTCCAGTTTTGAGAATTAAAGGATCGTGGTACTCCATGTGCCTACCCCTAACATCTGTTTTCTTTTTCAGCAAGTAAAGCAGAGATGTGTATAAATATGCATTGCACAAAGACATTTACTGATTCTTCAGAAATAAGAGTTTGTAGGGTAACCCCCCTCATACATACAAAGTAATATATGCCTTTCATAAATAGGTAGATAAATAGAAACTTTGATAGGTAGAAATAAGCGAGACTTTAAAATCATCGTACAAAAAATCAAGCATTCTTGGATGGCAAATATACAGACCTTTTTCTCTATTAACTAGAGATATCTATGTATACACACAAATACCATACACATGTAAGAAGCCAGAGGAAGGCAAAATATATTCTAATTATAGTAATATCTGAAATTACTCTTTCAGAACACTTTAGAGGTAACTAGCACATCTTGGTATGTTGCTGTTAAAAGGGCTTTTCCCAGCTAATCTCTAAGGTCTGTGAAATAGCCTCAGCTCTGTGTTAACAGCCTAGCACACTTATTATGACATATAAAGTACCAAAATGCGTTACCCTCAGAAATAACAATTTGCGGTTAAAAAGAGTAATTATTCTGTGGTGAAGGCGGGTGGTGTGGGGAGCTGTTAGCCAACACTGTGGGCACAGATTAATGCTGAGGGATTGGAATGTTGTTTCTGGTGAATATAGTCAAGTCCCTGAGGTCATGGAGGGTGCAGTGAGCTTGAAGGTGGTATGAATAAAGCTGTAAGCAAAATGCCATTCACTGCTTTTTATTAGAGGTTTCCTACTTATTTTCACTGGCTCTTATTAAATTCAGAGAGAAAATATTGATTTTGCTAGAAGCGATTAAGTGTGACACTGAGTACAAATATTTTACGATTATATTATTTATGTATGAAAATGAACTTTAAAAAGCCAAGCTAGGTACTTAACATTCTATCACGAGCATCTGCCACACATTTTGTCTCAGTAAGGCATGCTGAATGCCTATAATGCAAGACCAAAACTGGATTTACATGTCTGCCTGCCACAGGGAAAACACCTCCTTGGAGACAGAAACAGTCTCCTGCTGGAAGATTTCAGCTTTTCTTATAAGACGTGTCCAGAGAGTAATTCTGAAAAACTGATTTACAAGGCAAATATTAAGTCACATTTAAAACTTGACTATAAAATATCCAAGAAATGACTTCTCTCAAGTTTACTTTGGGAATAGACACATATAAATTATGTTACATAAGTACTGTGCAGTAATTCTGTACTTCGTCCAAAAGGTAAACACTCAGAAAAAGAAAAAAAAAGAAGAAAAAAAAGTTCTGTTAAGTAGTTGACAGACAAAAATAAAAAGAAAATAAAATATTTTTTAAAAGAACCTATTTGGGTAGCTCTATAATACAAGGGTTGAAAGTTACAAGTCAAGAATCTGAATTTATGTTTTTTATGCCTGTACAGAACTGACCAAGAATATTCAGAGTTAAATACCTACTCCATAAAATAAGTATTTTTCTTCTTACAGATTTGATCAAAGCAAAATTATATCTGAGTTTATAAATCATTGAAAATATAAGTGCTGATATATGTGGTGGGTTGACACTGACTGGATGCCAGGTGCCCACCAAAGCCACTCTATCACTCCCCCTCCTCAGCTGGACAGGGGAGAGAAAATACAACAAAAGGCTCCATGGGTCAAGATAAGGACAGGGAGAGATCATTCACCAATTACTGTCACAGGCAAAACACTTGACTTGGGGAAATTAACTTAGTTTATTAACAATCAAATCAGAGTAAGGTAATGAGAAATAAAAGTCTTAGAAACACCTGCCCCCCACCACTACCTTCTTCCTGGGCTTAACTTCACTCCTGATTTTCTCTTATCACTTCCCTCACAGTGGCACAGGGGGACAGGGAATGGGGTTTGTGGTCAGTTCATCAGAATTTATTTCTGCTGCTCCTTCCTCCTCAGGGGAAGGACTCCTCACACTCCTCCCCTGCTCCAGCGTGGGGTCCCTCCCATAGGAGACAGCCTCCACAAACTTCTCCAATGTGTGTCCTTCCCAGAGGCTGAAGTTCTTCATGAACTGCTCCAGTGTGGGTCCCTTCCATGGGATGCAGCCCTTCAGGAACAGACTGCTCCAGCATGGGTCTCCCATGGGGTCACAAGTCCTGCCAGCAAACCTGCTCCAGTGTGGGCTCCTCTCTCCATGGATCCACAGGTCCTGCCAGGAGCGTGCTCCAGCATGGGCTTCCCATGGGGTCACAGTCTCCCTCAGGCACATCCAACTGCTCTGGCATGGGGTCCTCCACGGGGTGCAGGTGGATATCTGCTCCGCCGTTAACCTCCATGGGCTGCAGGGGGACAGCCTGCCTCACCATGGTCTTCACCATGGGCTGCAGGGGAATCTGTGTTCGGGCACCTCGAGCACCTCCTTCCCCTCCTTCTTCATTGACCTTGGTGTCTGCAGGATTGTTCCTCTCACAAAGTCTCACTCCTGGCTGCAATTGCTCAGGGTTTTTTTTTGTTCTCCTTTATTAAATGTGTTATCCCAGAGGTGCTACCACCATCGCTGATGGGCTCAGACTTGGCCAGCGGCAGGTCCATCTTGGAGCTGGCTGGCACTGGCTCTGTCACACATGGGGAAGCTTCTAGCAGCTTCTCACAGAAGCCACACTTGTAGCCCCCCTGCTACCAAAATCTTGCCATTGAAAGCAATACAATATCCTAGATCAGACATATTAATGAAAAATATATTTCTCAGATAATTTCTGATAGCTGCATATTATTTAGGGAGTTTTGTATTAGGAACTACATAAGGTTCACAGTCAACATAGTAAGGAACCAAAATGTAACCATATCTCCCGAGAATTTTGTCACTGATTAAATAAGTTTCAACAAAGGTCTAAGAAAGTTTCCTAACCTGCACATTCTCATTGTAGAGGATTTTACTTCTTTTGGTTCAATTCAGTAGCAAGTTGTGGTGGTGCTGTTATTCTTGGTTTTTTTTAATCTCAAGATAAAAATGTCATTGCTGTGGGTTTACTTTTAAAGAAAAAATCAAATGTTAAGATGATAGGGAGTTGTCCTGTTTAGCTGGGATAGTTAATTTTCTTCACTGTAGCTAGTATAGTGCTGTGCTTTAGACTTAGTATGAAAATAATGTTGGTAACACACTAATGTTTTTGTTGTTGCTAGGTAGTGCTTACACTAGTCAAGGACTTTTCCAGCTTCCCATGCTCTGCCAGGTGCACAAGAAGCCAGGAGGGGAGGGGATACAACCAGGAGAGTTGATTCAAATTGGCCAAAGGGTATTCCATATCATGTGACATCATGCCCAGTATATTAACTGGGGGGAATTGGCCAGGGAAGGCAGCAATCGCGGCTCGGGGATTGGCAGCGTTGGTTGGCGGGTGGTGAGCGGTTCCAGCACTTGTGGTTTGAGGTTTTTTTCTTTCTTCCAAGGTTTCATCTCTCTCTCACTCATTGTTCTCCTTTTCATTATATTATTATTATTATTACTGTTTTATTTTAATTATTAAACTGTTCTTATCTCAACCCACGAGTTTTCTTACTTTGGCCCTTCCAATTCTCTCCCCACAGGGGTGGGGGGGAGTGAGCGAGCAGCTGTTTGGTACTTAGTTGCTGACCGGGGCTAAACCACAACAGTCCTTTTTGGCGCCCAACGTGGGGCACGAAGGGTTTGAGATAATAACAGTTACTGGTCACAGCATTGATTCATCTGTTCTCGATATTAGTTAGTCAGACCTACACCATGCTGATTTTGAAGTACATGTTAAAGATTGGTGTTGGGTTTTTAGTTTGCTGTGCTCTGCAGTGGTTAGAGATGTTTTGCCTAGGAGATTTGTTATTAAAACACTGGCCTTGAGTTTTATCGGTTATTTGGGTCTTGCATGGAAGCCGTTACTGTACTTTGGCTACCACCTCATGGAGACAATTAGCAATTATACCTCCTCCTCTGAGAGGTTCTTCATGGAGCAAATACAGAATGGCACCTTAGCTACCATCTTCTGTAATGTCTCCTCCTTCATTACAACAACTTTTCAGTATCTTGAACATCCTTGGGTAGTTAAGATACATCTGTTGATATTCCTATGGCAGATTGTTTTGGTTTTGTCAAAGGTTAATAACCAATTCAAGAATATCATCCAGAGATCTGCCCCCAGGCTCGATAATTATGGGTGGCAGGGTATGTGGGATAGTATGGACAAATGCCTGAGACGGTGGGCACCTCCAGTGTTTTGGGACTTCACCCTTGAACAAGTGCAGAATCCTGAAAAATTAGTAGACTATTTGGAGGAAGTATGTTGTCACCCTAGCAATTCCAGAGAGATACAAGTCACTGCAATGTGTTGGCACCTGGCCCATGCCTACCGAGCCCTGTTCAACAGTATTCAGTACCCGCAAGGGGAAGAGAAGGCCTCTGGATCTAAGAAGAGAAAGAAAGGGAAAAACGACAAGCACTGTGATCACTCAAACCCCCACAACAGGCACTGCAGCTACTCCAAGCCCAACGACAGGCACTGTGACCACTTGAACACCCATGAGAGACACTGAAGCTGAATCAGAGAATCAACCTGTGCCAGTATCAGTTGCCCCTATACACAAGAAGAAATCTTGGAAGAGAAAGTCAACTCGTTTAGAAAGAGATGATGGAGAAGTAGTGCCGTTACTAAGAGAGGAGAAGGAAGAGGAAGAACTTGTACAAGAGACGGAAACTACCCGATCCTTATCCTTAAGTGAGCTGCGAGATATACGAAAAGGTTTTGGCCGTCATGTAGGTGAGCATGTTGTCACCTGGCTGCTCCGATGCTGGGATAATGGGGCCAGTAGCCTGGAATTAGAGGGTAAGGAAGCCAAACAACTGGGATCCCTTTCTAGGGACGGGGGCATTGACAAAGCAATTGGAAAAGGGACACAAGGCCTCAGCCTCTGGAGGCGACTCCTGTCTGCTGTGAAAGAAAGGTATCCCTTCAAGGAAGATGTTCTATATCGCCCAGGAAAATGGACCACCATGGAGAAAGGTATCCAGTACCTGAGGGAATTAGCTGTGCTTGAGGTGATTTATGGTGACCTGGACAATGAACAGTCATCCAAAGATCCAGATGAAGCGCAGTGCACACGACCTATGTGGCGGAAGTTTGTACGGAACACACCATCATCGCATGTAAACTCACTGGCAGTAATGTCCTGAAAAGATGAAGAGGCACTGATGGTGGGGGACATGATTGATAAACTCTGAGATTACAAAGCACATGTCTTTTCCTCCCTCGTCTCAGCTGTGGAGAAACTGTCCCGGAAGGTTTAGCAAATCAAAGAAGATATGTCCTACTCCCTACCTGTACGGACCAGTATCTCAACCATTAGGAGTAAGCGTCCCTCTGCTCAAAAGAGAGGATACACACCACGGGGCACCCTATGGTTTTACCTGTGTGACCATGGAGAGGACATGAGGAACTGGGATGGAAAACCTACCTCAACCCTAGAGGCACGGGTACGTGAGTTGCAAGGAAAAACAATCACTCAAGGGGGGAACTCCAGGAGAGTTGCTGCTCCAGTTTCCAGTAGGCAGTTCCCCAGACAGAGGAGTAGAAGCACTGATTCTATCCATGATCTTAATAGAGAGACTTCTGATTCCCATTCACAAGAAGTTGGTTGCGTATTCTGTAACTGGGACTAGAGGGGCCCTGCCTCCAGCCAGGTGGAAGAAAGGGACAACCGGGTTTACTGGACTGTGTGGATCCGATGACCTGGCACATCCATCCCACAGGAGTATAAGGCTCTAGTGGACACCAGTGCACAGTGCACCCTAATGCAATCAAACTATGTAGGGGCAGAACCCATCTGTATTGCTGGAGTGACAGGGGGATCCCAAGAGCTAACTGTACTGGAGGCAGAAGTGAGCCTAAGTGGGAATGAGTGGCAAAAGCACCCCATTGTGACTAGCCCAGAGGCTCCATCCATCCTTGACATAGACTACCTCAGGAGAGGGTATTTCAAGGACCCAAAAGGGTACAGGTGGGCTTTTGGTAGAGCTGCCTTGGAGACAGAGGGAATTAAACAGCTGTCTATTTTGCCCGGTCTTTCGAAGGAGCCTTCTGTTGTGGGGTTGCTGAGGGTTAAAGAACAACAGGTGCCAATTGCCACCACAACAGTGCACCGGCAGCAATATCGCACCAACCGAGATTCCCTGATTCCCACCCATGAGCTCATTCATCAACTGGAGAGCCAAGGAGTGATCAGTAAGACCCGTTCACCCTTTAACAGTCCCATATGGTCAGTGCGGAAGTCTAATGGAGAGTGGAGACTAACAGTAGATTATCGTGGCCTGAATGAAGTCACTCTGCCACTGAGTTCTGCTGTGCTGGACATGCTAGAACTTCAATACGAACTGGAGTCAAAGGCAGCCAAGTGATATGTCACTATTGATACCGCTAATGCATTCTTCTCAATCCCTTTGGCAGCAGAGTGCAGGCCACAGTTTGCTTTCACTTGGAGGGGTGTCCAGTACGCCTGTAATCGACTGCCCCAGGGGTGGAAACACAGCCCTACCATTTGTCATGGACTGATCCAGACTGCACTGGAACAGGGTGGAGCTCTGGAACACCTTCAGTACATTGATGACATCATCGTGTGGGGCAACACAGCAGAAGATGTTTTTGAGAAAAGGAAGAAAATAGTCCAAATCCTTCTGAAAGCTGGTTTTGCCATAAAACAAGGTAAGGTCAAGAGATGTGCACAGGAGATTCAGTTTTTGGGAATAAAATGGCAAGATGGACGTTGTCAGATCCCAATGGATGTGATCAACAAAATAGCAACCATGTCTCCACCAACGAGCAAAAAGGAAACACAAGCTTTTCTAGGCATTGTGGACTTTTGGAGAATGCATATTCCAAATCACAGTCTGATCGTAAGCCCTCTCTATCAAGTGACCTGGAAGAAGAATGATTTCAAATGGGGCCCTGAGCAACGACAAGACTTTGAACGAATTAAACAGGAGATAGTTCATGCAGTAGCCCTTGGGCCAGTCCGGGCAGGACAAGACGTAAAAAACGTGCTCTACACCGCAGCTGGACAGAATGGCCTTACCTGAAACATCTGGCAGAAAGCACCAGGGGACACTTGAGGTCGACCCCTAGGGTTTTGGAGTCAGGGATACAGAGGGTCTGAAGCACGCTACACTCCAACTGAAAAAGAGATATTGGCAGCATATGAAGGGGTTCGAGCTGCTTCAGAAGTGATCGGTACTGAAGCACAGCTCCTCCTGGCACCTCGACTGCCGGTGCTGGGCTGGATGTTCAAAGGGAGGGTCCCCTCTGCACATCATGCAACTGATGCTACATGGAGTAAGTGGGTCGCACTGATCACCCAACGGGCTCGAATAGGAAACCCCAGTCACCCAGGAATCTTGGAAGTGATCATGGACTGGCCAGAAGGCAAAGATTTTGGAATATCACCAGAAGAGGAGGTGACACATGCTGAGGAGGCCCTACTGTATAACAAACTGCCAGAAAATGAGAAGCAATATGCCCTGTTCACTGATGGGTCCTGTCATCTGGTAGGAAAGCATCGGAGATGGAAGGCTGCTGTATGGAGTCCTATACGGCGAGTCGTGAAAACTGCTGAAGGAGAAGGTGAATCAAGTCAGTTTGCAGAAGTAAAGGCCATCCAGCTGGCTTTAGACATTGCTGAACGAGAAAAATGGCCAGTGTTCTATCTCTATACTGACTCATGGATGGTGGCAAATGCCCTGTGGGGGTGGTTACAGCAATGGAAGCAAAACAACTGGCAGCGCAGAGGCAAACCCATCTGGGCTGCTGCATTGTGGCAAGATATTGCTGCCCGGGTGGAGAACCTGGCTGTGAAGGTACGTCATGTGGATGCTCATGTTCCCAAGAGTTGGGCCACTGAAGAACATCAGAACAACCAAGAGGTGGATCAGGCTGCTAAGATTGAAGTGGCTGAGGTAGATCTAGACTGGCAACATAAAGGTGACCTATTTATAGCTCGGTGGGCCCATGACACCTCAGGCCATCAAGGGACAGATGCAACATACAGATCGGCTCGTGATCGAGGGGTGGACTTGACCATGGACTCTATTGCACAGGTCATCCATGAATGTGAAACATGCACTGCAATCAAGCAAGCCAAGCAGGTAAAACCTCTGTGGTATGGAGGACGATGGCTGAAATATAAATATAGGGAGGCCTGGCAGATTGATTATATCACACTGCCACAAACCCGCCAAAGCAAGTGCCATGTCCTTATAATGGTGGAACCTACCACCGGATGGCTGGAAACATATCCCGTGCCCCATGCAACCGCCCGGAACACTACCCTGGGCCATGAAAAATAAGTTTTATGGCGACATGGCACCCCAGAAAGAACTGAGTCAGACAACGGGACTCATTTCCGAAATATCGTCATAGACACCTGGGCCAAAGAGCATGGCATTGAGTGGGTGTATCACATCCCCTATCATGCACCAGCCTCTGGGAAAATTGAACGATATAATGGACTGTTAAAGACTATGCTGAGAGCAATGGGGGGTGGGACATTCAAACACTGGGATACACATTTAACAAAACCCACCTTGTTAGTCAACACTAGGGGATCTGCCAATCGAGCTGGCCCTGCCCAGTCAGAACTCTTACGCACTGTGGAAGGGGATAAAGTCCCTGTAGTGCATGTAAAAATTATGCTGGGAAAGACAGTCTGGGTTATTCCTGTCTCAGGCAAAGGCAAACCCATTCGTGGGATTGCTTTTGCTCGAGGACCTGGGTGCACTTGGTGGGTAATGTGAGAGGATGGAGGAGTTCGATGTGTGCCTCAAGGGGATTTGATTTTGGGTGAAAATAGCCAATGAACTGAACGGTATGCTGTTAATTGCTATATGATATAGTATGTCATCACTCCTATGGTTGCGATATGCCATATCAATGGTATCATAGTAAGAATCTCCCAAATCAATGAAGAATGAACTTTGATTGAACCAAGCAATGTGTAGCGGTGGTGGAACAAAGACTGGCTTCAGCATGCAACAGTCCAACACAACACAGACCATCTCTCCACCCTTGAAAGACTGTTACGATAGATGGAGCCCAAAGTTATGGACTAAATGAACTCAGTGGACATTTGTGGACCCTCTACAGACATTTTACAGGGGTGGTCCATAGACTAAGGGGATGATAATTGTTATCTGTGTATGTTATCAAAGGATGGGAAGGCAGCTGGTGGTTTTTGAGATTGCATTGGATAATATGGGACCTGAGCATGAGGTAAATGGTATGGAATAACGGGTAGATATTGTCATGGTTTTAGCTGGGATAATTAATTTTCTTCACTGTAGCTAGTATAGTGCTGCATTTTGGACTTAGTATGAAAATAATGTTGATAACACACTAATGTTTTAGTTGTTTCTCGGTAGTGCTTACACTAGTCAAGGACTTTTCCAGCTTCCCATGCTCTGCCAGGTGCACAAGAAGCCGGGAGGGGAGGGGATACAACCAGGAGAGCTGATTCGAATTGGCCAAAGGGTATTCCATATCATGTGACATCATGCCCAGTATATTAACTGGGTGGAGTTGGCCAGGGGAGGCAGCGATCATGGCCTAGGGACCGGCAGCGTCGGTCGGCGGGTGGTGAGCGTTTCCAGCACTTGTGGTTTGAGGTTTTTTATTTTCTTCCAAGTTTTCACCTTTCTCTGTCATTGTTTTACTTTTAATTATATTATTGTTATTATTATTATTGTTATTGTTATATATTAATTATTAAACTGTTCTTATCTCAACCTATGAGTTTTCTTACTTTGGCCCTTCCGATTCTCTCCCCCATCCCACAGGGGTGAGGGGAGTGAGCAAGCGGCTGTGTGGTCCTTAGTTGTTGACTGGGGCTAAACCACAACAGGAGCAATGCTGAATTGCAGCACATTGCCAACATTTAAAATATTTTTATTGTTATTCTTCAAATTTTAATATCATTACAGAAGGAACAGAAGCAAAATTTTTAAAAAGATAAAATTACAGGTGCACTGAACTTGAACAAAGTCTGAATAGACTTCAGTGTATTAAATAGAAATGTTTCAGAGAAGGCTTACAGAAGCTTTCGTTTGTGCATTTTCAGTCATTTAGACAGAACAGGGCTGAGAGGAATTTGAGAACAGAAGAAAGAAATAGACATGTAGAAACAAGGCCCACAGGATTTGCGAGCTTTGATTTGATGTGGGTCTTGAGGGGAGGGAGGCTTTTGTGGCCATCATGCATTTGGATTTTGTAGGCTTTCTGTTCATTTGTTTGCTTGTTTTTCCCTTTGTGTTCAGCTTCCTCAGGTTCCAAATGGTTTCCAGAATATATAATGTGTGTGTTCCACTTATGCATAACATTATTACTGATAGAACTAGGACTTTTAATGATTAGCTACACTAACAGTGTAAGTAGTAATAGTGTAAGCTGTAGTAAGTAGAAATCTCTATTATAAAATATTACCTTATTGTAGTGCATGATTTAAACTATCAACATACGTACTCATGAGGTAAGAAGCTACTAAGGAGTTCTAACACCTTCCCAACATATCGACATCATAATGTTTTAGTGTGCGTGGTGGCAGGTACAGTAAAAGCATGGGTAGAAAACCCTTACCACCTTCTGACTAAATGAGTATTCCATGCTTCCTGCCATCATAAACCCTGAACATATGTTTTAGGCAGTTTATTTCTGTACTATGCTCCTAATTGTTGATTATGTATTTGTACTTCTTTGTTACCAAAAACTGGTATTAATAAAATTATTTTGTCAAAAGAGGTATTTAAGATATTTAAAGTTATTTAAGATTAATTATTGAACACGATCAATGCTAAGATCTCACTTTTCATGTTAAAGCAGAGATATAAAAAATAATTCAGTTTAAAAAAAAAGTGTGAAAGATCTATTCAATATGTAGCCATTTCCATCTCATGAGTTCACCTTGAACTTTGAATTAAAATAAGCAGAAAATCTCCCACAAGATTCAGTTCAAACTGAGAAACATTAACTACATGGGAGATGGAGAATTATTGAAACTTGCTTTGGTTTCACTGAAGACTTAACAATCTTTTAACAAACATGAATTGAGTCGAAGTTCATAATGCACACACAGACCATAGCAATTATTTGAATCCTATGGGCAGCAGATCAAACAAAATCAGTTTTGGTACACTTGCAACTGAGGACCAGAACATACTGTATGATAGAGAATGCAAAGACGGAATAAAGGAACTTTTCTTTATTTTAAATATGTTTCAATGCTTCTCATTATCCACATTATTTTTATACAGATATATGCATATAATATGTACACATATACTTATGTCTGTGTATACATAACACACATGCTTATCCTTCTTTTCCAGAAATAAAATAATGGAAATTTGCTAGTTCCTAAATATTTGAGGTCTACCCTTGAGAGTGTCTCATTTTGCATTGCATATTGCATCTGTGGGATGGCCATAAGAGTCTGCTAACATTCACGATATGTTTTAGTCTCAGAGCACATGAGGTTCATGTGCCTCTCAGGATACATAATAACTAAACATTCTGAATACAGGTATGCTTGGCACTTTTGGATAGAAATACCAAGTTACTGCCTTGTAGGATTTAAAATACAGGTAATACAGAGAGCTCGTAAGTAAGAACAGGTGACTCATGAAGAAGTTGAATGTGCATCACATTTTCCTCCGGTGCTCTGATTGCCATATCAGAAGCTTTGACACAGTCGTTTGCAGTAAACCTTATCAGCTCAGGAAAGAATGAATGTTCTTCCCTCTCTTATCCACTCTCTTTTCCAGAAGTGCTTTAGGATTGTTAAACTACTGTACGAACAGAGAATACTGCCTGTATGGACCTAGATTACAGAACTGAGCACAGAAAGCATCTATCTGGTGCAGAATTATTAATGTTACTTGGTGAAAACCTAAAAAAAGCAGTAAAAGTTTACCATAAAGGTGAAATACAGGGGGGGAGGGAGGATTCTTGTGGCAGTTATTTAATGTCATAATTTCTACATAAATGCATCTTGCAAATTAAAAATACACACATTCTGCTAGGAAAGAAGAGAACTTCTTCAGTGTCGATTCATTGCATCATGGAGGACAAAAAGTTAAAAATAAAAACTTTCATTCCATGAATATCATACCTGTGAAAATAAGGCTGTAGCCTAGTATTAAACAAACACATTTTGTAAATACTAACCAAAAATTTCCTAAAATGAGGAATGTCTGCTGAGGTGGTTGTTCACTTAGAGGCTAGTGCTGAAGTCACGTCCATTTCTACAGTGATGTGTAAATCTCAAGGTATTTGCCTATAACCATCTGAAAGTGGACAGTTCAAGTGAGACGTGATAGATTTGGACTAACAAAGAAGACAACCCAAATCTGTAAGAAACATATCCTGGATACAGCTGTGATTTGTGCTCCAGATATGCATGGATCAAATGAGCATCTATAAAGCATCCTTATATTTTTTAAGAGTAAAAGCAATGTCCTGCTCTCTAGTCTGCCAGAATACAGTATAATCTCTGAACATTCAGGTTTTCTTTTCCCTCTTTTTTGCTCTGGAAATCTGGTGTTAGAAGAAAGCTGATTTGTATATCAACAGCTCCTGAAATATATTTTTTTTTTTCAAGCTCCTGGTTACTCAGAGATCTGAGTAAGTCAAGAGATCTGCATCTCAATATGTGCAGATATTTGGTAACAGAAAACCAGAGAGGCAATCCTTTCATTTGTAGACCTACCACACGACTGCTTCAGGATGAGAAAACTGGTGTC
Organism: Morus bassanus; assembly: GCA_031468815.1. Lineage (NCBI taxonomy): Eukaryota > Metazoa > Chordata > Aves > Suliformes > Sulidae > Morus > Morus bassanus. The sequence continues at coordinate 79,257,527 of CM062568.1, forward strand.
GCCCAAGTGTATGTGAATATGGAAAGAACAATTTAACTTTTAATCACCTCAAGTAAATATAAAGTTAAGGTACTAAATGACACCATTCAGCTATTAATGTCCCAAACATGAAAAGAAAAAGCAAGAAAAAGGAGTGGAGGAGAGGAGAGGGGAGGAGAGGAGAACTAACATCAGAAAATCTGTGAATTTAGAAATCTACATGGAATATAAACATGTAGCCTTGATATAGATCACCAGTGCTGATTTCTAAACACTAGCAAATCTCTGAAGATGGTTAAAGTTCATAAATCTGCTCTGAAGTCTGAATCTGGTTTGCCACCTAGAATATTTAATAGCAGTTATCTTAATTTTGACTACTTACAACCTTTTTTATTTTGAAAGCTGTATTTCTGTTGTTTCACTTAATTCTGTCAATAACAAGAAATTGATCTATGGAATTAATTTATGAACACATATCAATGTGTTGAATTTTCCAGAAATCAGAAAGTTATATGATCTGGCTTTAATTTTTCAGAAATTAAATTCTGTAATATTTATCATCATTATTGATCTTCTACTATCATAGCAGTTCATATAGATTGTGCAGTAATGCTCTGCGGTACTAGCAATGATATTAACAATAGCTCTGAAACATCCAAAACCTACAAGAAAAATGGCTGATCTATGCAGTTCTGTGATATATTAGCTTTGGTTTGGTTTACTGTTAGTAGTAAACACTCTGTATCAAACAGAAAGCATACTACAGACTGCTTTCACAGTCAATCAGCACCAACTACATCTCTGACTTTGCAGATTCTGAAATATTATAGGTAGAGTATTTAAGGGTAATGTAAAAAATAATTAAAGAAAGTGAAATATTAATGAGCTAATTCAAGATTGTGATCTACAATGGCTAAGTGATATCACATTCCCTTCACTGCATCTCCAAAGTGCAAAAAACCTGAGGCCATGCCTTTCCTGAGCAAGGAATGAACCAAAAAAACCAATTCAGGACACATAAGAACTCACCAGTGATTCTGTGTAGTGAAAAAAACTACCCACGTTAGTCTGATTTCAGCACGGAAGATTACCCTTCACAGGGTGCCCTGTTATCATTCAGAGAACAACTTGGGAGGGGGGCAGAGTATTTTGGCTGCGTTCTTTTCCTATCACCTCAACACTGCATTCTCTTTCTCCAGATGTGTATTCTCAGGGAATGGTAGGCACGTCTATGTGAAATAATTCAGAATGAGCCGCCTAGTGTACTTCATGGATAGTTGGGAAACAGCTGATGAAGGAGCTAGTTCTGCAGGCTCACACTAACATGGGTTTCCCATGTAGTAGGGCAGTAGTTCCTAAGTCATTATGAACTTGATTCTACCATTTTCTGAGCTGTATGAAGTGGGCAGAACAAAAAAACTATATGGATCACAGGCTTTGTAATGAATGTGGAAAGAGTGAGACAGAACTGAATGTTTGTAAAAAGCATGAGTGGAAGTTTTCTTTCGGATTCAAAATAAAATTAAACTCTTAATTAGGAAAATTAGAGACAATTCTTTGTTTATGTCAGAATACCCTCAAATTATATTTAAAAATATTCACATATAAGTTTTATAGAAAAAAAGAATCACAAATTCTTTTCAAATTTTAAAATTCAAACACAGATCTTCCTTTGTGAAAATTTAAATAAGGTAATATTTGTACAGGCAGGCTTATGATAGAGTATGTGTTTACATCACTATTTTGGTATGCAAAAGTCTCAATGCACGATTTGCAAACAGTCAGAACTTTGGTAGTTCAATTCCTAAGCAAATTATACAGTCTTTGGTTAAAAATATTACAAATTTGAAATGGCACATAAAATCATTATGGAATTATTTCAAACCTGAAAGGGTTTGGAGATTTATATTATTTTTAAATATACTGATGTACAAAGCATATTGCTATAACTCAGAAAAGGCTAAATGATTTTGACTAAATTTCAAAAATAATGCCAAAATGCAAAAATAATGCCATTTTCTAAATTATCATTCATAGGGAAAAAAAATTAGAAAACTGTGAATATCTAAAGTACAATTCCCTGTTAATTAAAGTTTATTGCTACAAAGAAATAACAAAAATTAAAACACCAATTATACTGAATTTACTAAACCATATACATTAGCATTTCTCAAAATATCAGTAGATACCATAAAAGTAAAAGTTGATATCACAAAAATACACAATTCTAACTTCTATACTTCACATTTGCTTGAAATTCAAGCCTTGAAAGAAATTAATGTCCTTTTCTTGTCTGGCTTTCACACCATTACAGTAATTCTACTCCTTGTGCTTGTCATCTTATTTACGGTATTTGGCAACATTCAGAACTAAAAAGCATATCTGTTCCAAGAAAACTTACAACTGTCCTTAATATTACCTCTTCTTCATCAATCATGTTCATCTCATTAATCCTAAAACTTTTCACACATTGTGCACATATCCATCAAACTTTCAAAAGTGTCAAATAAACTGTCATCCTCATGCCCCAAAGCTGCTTGCTAATTCTCAGAGAATCATAGAAACATAGAATCACAGAACCATTTAGGTTGGAAAAGACCTCTAGGATTATCAAGTCCAACCATCAACCCAACAGCACCATGTCTCCTAAACCATGTCCCAAAGTGCCACGTCTATGCGTTTTTTTAACTCCTCCAGGGATGGGGACTCCACCACTTCTCTGGGCAGCTTGTTCCAGTGCCTGACCACTCTTTCAGTAAAGAAATTTTTCCTAATATCCAAACTAAACCTCCCCTGGTGCAGCTTTAAGCCACTTCCTCGTGTCCTATTGCTAGTAACTTGGGAGAAGAGACCAACCCCCACCTCGCTACAACCTCCTTTCAGGTAGTTGTAGAGAGTGATATGGTCTCCTTTCAGCCTCCTTCTCTCCAGACCAAACTCATCATAGAGTTTCTGAAACTAAACCCAAACCACAGAGCCCCCAGCTGCCCCACCATGCACATTGCATAGCCTGCACCAGGAGGACAAAGTTCTAAAAGTTTGCTGACACTTTCCTCTCTCCTCTCCCCTACATCCAGCTTACAGGATTTAGTATCTCATATAACAACATGACAAAGTTTAAGGAGATATTGAGGAAAAATAATATCTAATGTTTCAAAGCAGCATCTGGCTGACAGGTTCTAGTCATTCATAATACCATCAGGCCAGGCCAGCAAGGGGGGCAGTTTTATTTCTTGCTTCTGTGCTAATGAGAAATATAATAAGGCCAAGTTTCTAGAAAAATTAACAACTTCTGAAAGGCAAACTCATAATTCCTTTGAAAATTATTTGGGCAATGAGCAAGGACCATTCTGGTATTGAAATCACATTCCTTTCCTATGTAGTTTACTAGAGTAGAAACTATCTCAACCATGAGTGTGCTCATATCCCAATGAAATGAGGGGTAGCTTGTGACTTCTTACATAATAGTATCATCAGTATTAGGTTTAGAAAACTTGTGATAATATTTGTTTGAAAAAAAAAAGTCTACTGTTCATTTTATTCCATTATTCAATCTGTCATTGTCACACTACTTCCAAGAAAAGTACTCTTTTTTTTTAAATTTGACATTCATACCTTTCAAATTCATCTTGATCATCCGCTTATCAATTTAAATACTCCTTTTTTTTTGCCTAGTTTAACATCTACAATGTCATTTTCTATAACTACTATTTTTTATCTCAGGGATGTAGCTGTCCTGCTTTTTTTCTATTGTATCATTTAGTTTAGAACTGAAGATTATTTCAATTTTTCACATTTAACTGTTCAATCTGTCATCTTCTGAGTAGTTCTCAAATATTTTTTAAAATTAAGCTTATATAATTATGAAACCCCTGTTATATAGGTGTAACCTGGCCCCTCTGTCAAGGTTCCCCTTTCTTTACTCATTTTGGTTTCCTCTCAGGCTTTTCATTTCATTGGTACCAATTGGACATTTTGCTACAAAATTAAATTTTTTCTAAATTGCAATCATATTAAAAATCAAAGACAAAAATCAGCTGACTTACCCTCCTTTACATCTGAAAATTAGACGTCTAGGTGTGAGCTGAGTTGAATAGTTAACTTGACCTGTTTCAGGTGCCAGTCCTAGGAGCAGATGGATTACCATTACCTGGTGTGTCTTTCTGCCCATTGTCTGATAGGAATTTTGGGTCAAGAGCTGACATTTAGGCATCTAACCTCGAGTCAAATCAGGACAGACCATAGAGATTTGGTCACTAAATGTTATGCTAATAAGTCAGTTGTTTAACAGTTAAAGTCCAGTTATTTTAAAATGTCTAGACTGCTTTACTCACCATAGTGAAGAAAGAGATAGGAATTGCTGGAGGGCTTCCTATCATTGTTTCCTCTGATTTGTTGCTACTTGTTTTAAAGACAGCAGTGCTGGCTCAGTTAGTCTAGAGCCCACTCTTTGAGTTGTCTCAATTTTTTTGTGTATTCAAGTAATTTAAAAAATTTATGTGAAAAAGACATAGATAGGTGGAGGTCCCTAATAAATTATTCTGTCTTTCATTATTCCCTGCTTACTCTTCTCAAACCTCGCAGTATACTGTGTAAGGGAAAATATCAGAATATATTTCTTGCAACAAAGTTTTGGGAAAAAAAAAGTTTTGATTGTAAGATTTTTTTGTTATTATTTATTACACATTTTTATAATTTGGGTGTGAATTTTTGTGTCTTAAAATATTATAAAAGTCCTTTTGTTGCCTTGTTGCCTTAAAATTAGCACAAAGCAATGTCTGTGTATCACTGAGCTACCACTTATTTATAGATGTTCTCTGGATTTTCCTGTTATGTACTTTTTAGTGACAATGTATTAACTACAAAGATGTTATTATGTTCCTACCAGTGAGCCCAAATATGTGGAACTTTAAAAACTTCATTTTTAAACTGTATACCTGTTTGGTTTAATCAGATAGTCAATTTTAAAATTGTTTTTATTGCAGTATAAAATGTGAACTTTAATTTTTCTTTAGATAACTTCTTCCATCTCTGTGAATTGCGTGTCATACAAAAGATTACTTGTAGTGTTCTCATGGTGAATCTGAAGTCAAGTAATTAGTAGCTTTGTGTTTTGTGCTTTAAATGGAAAGCCATCTATAACCTCTCAAATCTTTGGATGTCGTAATTAGACTACCTGAGTTTCTAAAATTAAGTTTCTCTGGTACTCTCTTTGTTGAGTAATTAACTATTCTGGCAGAATAAAGACAGGGCTCATTATTCAGCTTTTTCTATTTGCATCTCTATAAACCATATTACCACTAACTCCTTAATGTGTTGGTAGATACCTAAAGCATTATGTACTTCTTGGAAATCTATTAGCACTTACATTTTGTAATATATTATGCCTCCCCTCAGGTGTCAGACTGACTAAGTTCTTTGATATTATATAGAGAACTACAAAATGAAAAGGTCAAAAATCTGACTTACCTATGTACCTGTTATAATGAATTCTGATCAATTAATTCAAGTTAGATTCCTTTTATATAGCCAGTGATATCTGAAGTGATGCAACTAAAACTATTCTGTTTCATTCTGCCCTGTTTTTTTTTTTTTTTTTAATTAAATTATACTAAGAATTATAATCCATTCCAGTCCTCAGGCAGTTCCCTTAGTTTAATATTAGTTGAAAAATCTCAGTGCTCACAAGGTAGTTTTCTATTAAGACTTAAATAAATGGTGCAAGGAACCACTATCTTCACAATTACATCAAAAATTGCAAGTAAAACAGCAGGGCCATAAAAAAAAGTTTATGCTTATAGATTTTGATAAAGCAACACAGTTCTCCAGGGAGCAGCCAAAAACCCTGTAATTGCATCAATGCAATTATTATTTTAACTGAGGAGAGGTTTTTTTTTCCTCAGGAAATCTGTGTAGCAGATGAAACTCTGCTTGTTGGATTTTTTTTTTTGGGACACAGTAATTTTCCAGCTGATTCTCTGAGGTATGGAAGTAGCCTTTCTTAAAAAAAGTAAAAAATAATTATGTTTTCTCGTAAGACTACTGTTTACTATGTTGAAAAGAAAGGTTTATTCTTGCAAAACATTGATGAAATACAAAAGTATCCTGCTGTACCCAAGTAGTTTGGAGTATTGCAAGGGTAAAATTGTTGCCTGTTACTTTCTTACAGTACTGCAACTCTTAACAAAAATGATTAAAGGGTTGCACTGTAACTGATTATTTATCTATACATGTAATATATATATTATTACGTATATTAAGTTTATTATTATATAATACATTATATCATATATCTCATATGCATTATAAGCAATGTACTATATATAATATATAATAGTATGTCTTTTCCTGAGAAATGTTAAGGAGAGATATATACTGGTTTCTCTGACACTGTGAAAATATACCCCCACACACATACTTAAATGCACAGCATCTTTTCCTTTGCAGTCAAAGGCCATATCCTTTTTGTCAAGATTATATTGTTCTACTCAAACAACAGCATCTAAGAAGTTTTTTTCACTTCAATTTTATGACACATCTGGGAAGCCAACAACAGATTTCATGACGGAGTTGTGGCAGGCTTCCAGTCAAAGCTGGTTGGGGTTACCTCCAGCAGTCAGGCAGCTGCTCCAGAACTTGTTGATGTTGACCTTTATACTGGTCTTAAATGCATGCACAAAAAAAAAGTTAGAAAAGAGGAGACAAAAACATAGCTACCATTTTCCTAATGCAGTTCACCACTACTCAAATATATTTCAAGACTAGCTGGAAGACTTCTCAGAGCTCCTAGTTCAGAGCTCTCCTGCAGTTAGATGTCTATATCTACTCTTGTTCTCTTGCACTGTAGGAGGAGGAAATGCTCCTTTTATATAGTAATTAAAACACTGGCTTGAGGTATGAAGACATCTGTAAGAACTCATATGCATTCCTCATTCTCAGGAGAAAAAAAAAAAAAAGACAAACAAAAATAGCCAACACAAAACAAAACAAAACAAAAATCCCACCCTGGAACAAGTACATTGCATCTTTGTATCAGATGAGTTTGACATTCTCAACATATCCCATCAATGTTTTAACATTTGTGTAAATAATTAAAATGTCAATACTCAAAAAGATAAACACCAGAAGAAGTAGACCATAGCCTAGTAGTGAGAGCACTTGTGTTGAAGGAAGGAGTCCTGGAACCCACTTCTTTCTCCAAGACCTTTTTTTTTTTAACTTACTAAAGTATATGAGATGTATAAAGGCTCTAAGCAACATGGTATACCAAACTCAGCTCATCTGGTCTGAAGAAGTGTGAAAACTCCTTACCTAGAGAACCATGGTGAGGCTTGTGTTTGCTTTCTTTCTCTACTTATTCTTTCACCCACAAGAATACTTCTTGCCAAGAGAAACAGGTTTCAACAAGAGGGGCAGAGCATCCCTCTATTCATTATAGCCTACATGTATAGAATGAGGGGGATAAAGCATTCCTTCAGGGAAGGGAGAGGGATCATTTTAAATGCCATTGAGCAGACAACAGCACTGCAGCTAAATACATGACAAATGTTCTTACTGCTACTGCATTGTATTACACTACAGTTTTACTGTATACATATCTTGGTAACATGTTCACTACTTCTTTTCTCTGTTATTTAGAAGAAACTGGGAGGTGTATCAACATTTTGGTGAGAAATGCAAGCCAGTGGATATACTGTGAAAACAGCAGCTGAGGAAATATAGCTGGAAACATGAGTAATTTCTACACCTTTTTTGTGTTTAGGGATATCTGATAAGTTCTCAGCCCTGTGAAGTCTGAGACAAATCTGCATATTCCCAGGGACAGAAAGCAAACAACTTTACGAGAGACATAATTAAGTTCAGAAGCCTTGAAAAAGAGGCAGCAGCTGGTCTTATTTGGAGGAACAGAATTTCCTATTTGTCTGAATTTTGTCTAAATCCCACTCATTTTTTATCTGGAACACTGTTCTCTACCTGTGTAAAGGCAATGTTTTTATAGCCCTTTACAATGATGTAAGGAAGAACAGATTAAAGACAGAAAGGATCACAAGTACTTTGACAAAATGAGCAACCTATGGCAGATAGTCATCATTTTGGTTCTTGAACAGCCCAAAAGTAACAGGAGAGGCTGCTGATTTGCATGAATCCACCTACAGTAAGTCCAGGAGTATACTGTGCACAGTACTGTGGCCCTTGTATTTATCCTGGATAAATCTGTAGCATCTGCTGCCTACCCTTGATGTCCACTGCAAATCTGACCGTGGAATGAGGGAGCAGATGGTCAGTGTGTGCATTGTATGTTCTAGATAGCTCAGAGCTACTGAACAGGAGCAGTGCTTGTGTACTGGCTCTTTGTCTGGGTTTTCTGGGCAACAGGCAGACAGCTGGAGTTCCTGTCCCAACCGAGGTAGGCAGAATCCCAAAATCCTACATAAATGATCCCATTCCCACATCATCTGTGAAGGCAAAATATCAAACTGGACCAGAAACACAGAAGGCAGTGGTAAAAGGAATACTAAAGTCTCTTCAGTTCCCTGCTAAAGCCATGTATTTAAAACAATGCCACCAATTTGTCTATTGGGCAAATCAAATACTTTAAAAGATTAAAGACTAAATATCACTAAATGAGGAACTAAAGCTGTATTAAGTCCTGCACAGTTTCACTGGAGGATAAAAGAGAACAAAGCAAGAAAAGAAAGAATAATGCTATGTGTAAAAATGGGGGTTCAGGAATGCTGTGGAATGGATGAGAGAAAGCAGACTTCCAGAAGTCAGTATAAGTCAATCACTGTGCATCACTGATATTTTTGTACTTCTGTGAAAAGATAAATTTGGTCTTTGTGCGAAGAAGTGAGGCTATGAACACAAACACAAAAAAAAGTTAGGCAAACATTTCCTGGAATAAAATTTGCAATTTACTTGGCTGTGTTTGTGCACCTTTTTTAATACCATTCCAGTGGATATTATATTGAATGAGTTGACCAGAAATGATGTTTTCACAAAGGCAAATGTTAATGGAATTGAATTTTAACTTATTGCAGCATTTACATAGGAAATCTGGGTCCAAGAAAAATGATTTATGCAGTTATAAAGCAGAAGTTATCTATGCAAGCAAAACCAAAGAACATAGTTTTAGTTCAGATGATCCAACACTCACAGAGCCTATGATATAATCCAAAGACAAATTAATATTACTGGAGTTTGCTTGGAGCATAAATGTCAACATAGAATGTATGTAGTAAACATGGTAAGCTATCCATGCATGGATTATTGACATAAAAGCTTAAGTCTTTGATTAAACTTCTACATAGTGTTTGTTTAGATCCAAATGCAGCACAGAACCAACAACCATTTCCTTCCTTCCAGGCAGAAACATAGCAGCAATTGCAGGTTAAATGCAGCAGCAAAACTTCTCAAAACAGTACAACCCTGAAACAAATTAATGGATTGTTTTGCCAAGAAATGAAAGGAATAAACAATGAATATATGAAATAAAATAAGGTAAGAATGTAGCCAAAAAATGTATTAAGGCTGTATTGAACCATATTTGGAAAAAACAGTCCATGTCTTGCAACATGTCTTAAAAGACTGATGATTTCAGTAGCCCACGGATAAACAAGCTAGCTAGAAAAAATATGATCCAGAAATGAACAGGTTATCAGAGAAAATATATGTTAACAGAATGGATATGTTAGCAAATAAGACAACAGGTGTCTTCTGTGGAAAGACCAGTTAACTTCATAAAGGGGTGTCTCATTTTGGTGATGTAGAATAGCCATGAAGTTGGCTGTAACTTAACAACATAGATGGAGCTGCCTCAGGTATGTAAGACTGTAGCTAACCCTGCTGAGCTGTGCAGTTTCCTCTTTTCTTCAGAATGAAGGTGGCAGATTGTTTTATAGGTGGGCAGCAATGATCGCTCATAAACTTTGTACTGCACTGCTATCTATGTAAGCACTGCTGTATTATCATTAAAGGGACATTTACCACTATTGCTTGTGCCTGGTCTTGTACTCCACTCTTAAAACCTGGTTGTAATTTGTATGCAATGGTATGCAAACTACAGCTATGAGATCTATCACATAATATGTCTACTGATCCCAACCTACGACAGACGTGTTCTTTCTCTACTTCTTTGCAGTGCCACACTTGGCCTGTGGTGTGAAAGCACACATTTCAATAACCCATTGTTGTGGTTTAGCCCCAGTCAGCAATTAAGCACCACACAGCTGCTCGCTCACTCCCCCCACCCCAGTAGGATGGGGGAGAGAATCAGAAGAACAAAAGTAAGAAAACTCATGGGTTGAGATAAAAATAGCTTAATAATTCAAATAAAATAGTAACAGTAATAGTAAAAGTAATAGTAAAAATAAGCGTAAGAGTAAGAGTAAGAGTAATAATAATAACATAATGAAAAGGAAAATGAAACCCAGGGGAAAAAAACAGGTGATGCAACCGTTCACCATGTGCTGACCAGCACCAACAGTCCCCGAGCCACGATCGCTGCTTCCCCCAGCCAACTCCCCCTAGTCAATTTACTGGGAGTGATGTCATATGATATGAAATATCCCTTTGGTCAGTTTGGATCATCTGTCTCGGTTGTGCCCCCTCCCCTCCTGGCTTTTTGTTCACCTGTCAGAGCATGGGAAGCTGAAAAAGTGTAAGTACTACTTAGCAACAGCTAAAACATGTCCACATTATCATCACTGTTTTTAGCACGAATCCAAAACATACCGCCATACTAGCTACTATGAAGAAAATTAACTCTCTCTCAGCCAAAACCATGACACCTATTTTTTTTCATTTTCAAATACTTAAAGTTTTCTTTTTATTGTTTCAGTCTCAGTGAATGACTTAAATTTTCCAGAGTGATGAAATTACGTAACTAGATCCTTACCTAATATATATTTATATAGAAATAAAAATAGTCAATGCTTAAAATAAATCTTCCATTTTACATATAAGAATCTGGTGCATAAGCAACACAACTTCATAGTCTGCCTGAGCAGAAGCTGAAGATAGTCAGGGAATAGTACTAGTATTATCAAGGTGAATTATTAAATAATGGTGCAGAATTACAAATAAATAATCCAACATGAAAGCTTTCAGGAACATTTTTTAAATTGTATATTAAATGAAGGTATTTTAATGAGAAACTATAATAATAAATTAGATCTCTGCAGGAATCACAAGTGTCTCTTATTATCAGTGCTATAAAGAATATTAATCAAGTTCTTGATGATGAGACATTTATAGTTCTGCCTACTTTTAACAAATTAATTTTAACTGAAGTGGAAACAGATGCTTTCATTTAAGACTATGTATTTAAAATATAGTAAATTATTGCATTCTGCTTTAATGATTTAACTTTTTTATTGGATAATACATTTTTTATTTCAGAAACTTTAAAAATATAGCTAAGTAAGGGCCTCAACAAAGACATCATTTAAAGGAATGCTTCTTCTGAAGCAGAAATCATAGGGGAGAGAAGTTTCTGGCCATATAGATCTTATGTGCTTTTTTTCTTTCATTTTTATTTTCCCTCTCAAAAGCTAAAAACTATTGTTTCAGCTTCTCCAGGTGACAGAATATAGAAAAAACCTTACAGATTTACAATAGGGTTTTCTATATTTCTACTAACACTTCACTATTACTGTCATATGACCACTATATGCGTTATTGTAAAATGTGCATAAATTCATTGCATCCCAAAATTCTTTCACTAAGAAATCTTAAAGGTTTGCAACCTAGAGGCATTTAACCAATTAGGCCTGGTAATTCTAATATTGACATAAAAATATATGCCCATATGCAAAAATACTTATTCCGGTAAATAAGTGTGTGTTTATAAGATGGATTCCATAGTTACAAATCTATTCTTACTTTATTGGTGTGCCAACAAATATGAGCATTTTTCTTGAGGTTTTACCACAGCAATTTATGTTTCTCAGTTAGAAAGTAGTGAGGTAGTAGCAAGTCTCAAATGTTTCATTACTCGAAATCATGTTCATTCTTATCAACTTCTGTAGACATTGCATCAGACTTGTGTAAACTTTTATGCTGGTAGTTTTATTTACACTGAGAGGAGTTTCATTCTGTCTGTCATGCAGTTGAAATGAATAGGACTACGAAGGAATGGGTGATTACTCAAGGTATAAGGCCTAAGGATCCAGCCCATCACTCATGTTATTTTGTTAGGACATACTGTCAATGCATCGTACATTTGCATGAAATCACTACCTATGTTATCTGAATTATTTATGACATTTAACACCAAGAAATAATGTTATCATTCAATGATTCATAATTGAATATTCAACACTGAATGTGTTTTATGAATTCAGTCTTTTTAAAAGTCATAGCAGGCTAAGAAAGGTTGCAATAGTTATACCTTGAATATTGTAGTGACTTGTTCCTGGCCTCAAAAGTTTGTTCTTGTCCTTGTCCAAATTATCGGACATCTGTGAACCCAGAATGATGCATAAAAAGGGTTATACCTCTAAATAGATTTATTGACAATAAAAAGTAATAATTGTTGACAACGAAAATAAAAATATTGTTGACAATATAAAGGTATTAAATGTACTCATGTATGTCTCTGTCAGATTTTCTTTGGGATTACCCCTAGCAAGTCTCTAAATTTCAAGCTATAGATATATGCTTAGTTTTATTCTAAATAACATAGTTTAACTAGATTTAAAGTAACAAGAATTAAAAAGAAGCAGGTCTCCCTAGGCTTAATAAACATAGATATGTATTAATTCGGTGTTGAATAGACTAAGTCTCTTATTCAGAGATTGGTGCCTAGATTTAGTAAGCCAAATATGTAAAACTGTTGATTTTCTATCTCTCAGAGGTTATGCCAAAACTATGAAGCAAGCAAGTTCTGTGGAGTTTCAGCCCATGGGCCTGCGTTTCCATCCCCAAAAAGGGGGTACTCTTCACAAAAAATCTCTCCCCAAATGACATCTAGGATAATCAGCATCCACAGTCAGACTCAGGGGATAGGAAACACTTCTGGGTCCCATGTCATACATGAAGCAAGAGAAAAGATACTTAGTGTAATGATAAACATCTAGATAGGAGATTCGCTGCTAGTCTTCAGCAGAACCATGTGGAACCAAATTTGTATCAACTACCTTGATATGACAGCACAGTCATTATAGAATTATAATCACTTATCTAAGTCATCCCATTGACACATCTCCCATAATTGATTGCAAAGGTCACATAGTTTTGGTCAATATACTTTGAGCTTAAGTGTCTTAAGTCTGTTTTCTGTGGTTTCTGTTCTTTTCTGAATGGTAACAACATGCGAGAAGTGACATCTGCTTTGAAAAAGGACTTGACAATTATTAGTAGCGCTTTGCAAAATCTGTATTCTGGCTGAAGTTTCTCCCTCCTGATGTTTTTTTCACTCACAATATTTGAAAGCAACTGCTTATTTAGGCAGAAGTTTTCCTCCCCAGTTCTTGTCTACTTTTAGCATTTTATTTATGGCTGTTCATTTCTTCTGTACTTGTCATACATAATTGGACAGCACTTCTGCCTACTGACATCAGTACATAAGACAGAAGTAAAACCCTAATAATTTTGTCACTGAGATACCCCCACAAACAAGAAGTTTTTTGTGGGTTTTGTTGGGTATTTTTTCAGTATTACACCTTTACTCTACATGCATGCCCTGGAATGGGAAGGTCACCTGTTCTACAAGCATTTTCTACCTCTTCACAGCTGTCCAGCAACACCAGAGCTTAAGGCTCCAATGTACACAAGCCTGGCTGGAAGTCTCTAGTGGGTGCTGCATAAGAGATTAGATTGCTTCCTTATAGCATGAAAACATGACTCTAAAATACTGTCTGAAAGGGGCAAGTCGGCATACACATGCTTCCAATGCATTGAAATACAGAACATATTTATCCTATATGAATCTTTCTCCATGCCACCTTCCCTGCTTCCTCCTCCTCCAGTGTTTCCTTCCTTTTACATTTAACAGGGAACAGTTAACTGCATAGGAAAAAAAAAAATTATTTAAGTAGAAGTGAGCAACACAGTAAATCAATGTAGGGGTCTTGCCCACAGATATTTTGTTTTTCCTAGAGAATGGAAGCTTCTACTTGAAATCAGAAGTTTTAAGATGGAAGGTTTGCTTGAGTATATCCATGAGCCAGAAAGTCATTTCATTTCCTCCAAAACTTCCTTCTTCAGACTGGTGTGAAGTCTGAAGCAGCTTTCTTCAGCAAACCTTCTTTGCTGTCTCAGTCATTTAGGACATTTCTCACTGATTTAGATCAAAGTAAGCTACCGCCTAGCTCAGTAACAGAACAGAACAGTCTCTGTTCATCTTCTCTGAACTATTCTCAGAGTGTTGCCTTATCCCAAGTGTTGTGATCTATTGTAGAAACAAAGTTACTGACATTAAAAATAGAAAAAAATCCAAATCTATATTTGTACCACATCTTAAATTCATGAAGGATGTTTTGTCAATGATAAAGTGAAAACTTAAATATATGGTACTAATGATGCTTGAAACCTGAGAAACGCAATTTAACTATTTGAAATATTATTATACAATTTTAATGTTGAAAGAAGATAATTTCTTGACTAACATAAAGAATCCTGTCCAATGAAATGACTTTGCTGTCCTTTGGCCTTGGTAGGTGTACCAGACTATGCTGCTTCTTGTCACTTTTATTTTTTATCAGATGCAGTGGGAAAATACTTCTAAATTTCTGAAATAGTGTTGATAGAAGATATTTTACAGAGGTCAGAAGTCTTTAAAGGTATTCTGGAAGCTTAAAAAAATTCAGATGAATTCACAATTTGTTGCCAAGATAGATTCCTTTTCAAATTTGCGGAGATTATAAATGACATTATCCAAACAGAGGCTAAATCTTTTCTTTTACGTCTTCTACCATATAAACAGCAACTCTGATGATATTAAAGGGGCATTAAGAATTTGGCTAAATATTTTAAAGCAAAAACTTAGGAAAATGCAAAGAGGTGTTATCAGTGTAGTCAACTAGTCAATGCAAACCTTCATCTTCACTATAGCATTTTATTAATTCTTTTGTAAGTAATAGTAATCCCTTTCAAAAAAAAACACGCACAAAATATTTTCATGTCAAGAGTAATCACATCTCATCCAAGGAACATCTGAAACCACTGTGGACTCTGGGTACATCAAAGCCAAAAAGAATGACATGTGAGAATGTCAGACTACCACTGTGAATGCACACATCTTAGCACATACAGAACCTGGTACATCTGTACAGCTTCTGACACCACAGAACATGTTTGTTGGGCAACAGCCCTAAGGTAGTAAATTTATGGTTAAAAAATTTAGTCAGATTCAAACATGGAAGAAATTTAGTGGTTATATACTGACCTATAAACAAACTTACATGCAGCTCTCAGCAGCATATCTAAGATCTAAGTGCCCATGTGTTAAGTCAAATAAAAGACATGAATATTTTTTAAAGTTTATTTAGATAGTCATTAGTAATACTTTACTGAACACAGTCTCAAGCCTTCTACATTGTGCTGAACCCTTTTCTGTCTTTAATAATTAATATTAGCACAGTCTATGGCGAGAGCAGATCAACTTGTACTTAGAAGAAAGGATGAAAAGTAGTCAATAATTCTAATGATGCTTCCTTTTGAAGACTATTAGCTATAGAAAAATTAATTCTTACTTTTTCCTTTTCCCCTTCTTCTTTCCCCTTCCATTTTCCCTCAGTTGCTTTGTTGTGCTAGGCTTTGTTTTACCTGACTCCTCATTTACTCTCCTTAGGACATATTCATATGGAGAAGACATCTCCATCATTTCTACCCAATATATTCTGATGTGTGAATGCTATTAAATATTTGGCCAGCGGTCTTGCTTCATTTTCTTCTCTGAGCATTTCCTATAAGTATATTCAATATTATTCTCCTGTTCCATTTCCGCAGTCTCATTGTTCCTTTTCTCTCTTTTTATGCCCCATTCTTAAATGTTTTCTGCCACGACTCAGGGGATTGTGAGCTTTCTTTTCCACGTTGATTAACTGGCTCCACCACGCAGACTCAATACCTTGGAATGCATTTCTTTCTTTTCAGTCTAGACCTTTGTGTGCTTTACAAATAATTTTGGCCTGTGTTTGGAAGCTTTATAAAAGAGTCTGAAGGGACCTATTTGCCACAGCATGAATCTCTGATGAGCAGCTCACTGGATGATCCTTAAACATTTGTCCTTTCTCAAGCGAAGGGATTCTTTAGCATTTCATCTGTTTTTGTGATTCAACCACTGCTGATTTTGCAACCATTGCTTTCTTTTAACAATATCACAGGTTTGCCCTGATGTTGTTTCTATGGCAACCAGTCTTCCTTTCAATTTGTTTGACCAGGGAGCACACAATGTAGTGCATTTGTGCAATTGTAACTTAAAAACAGCAGATGACATTTTAAAACAAAAGCAGCAAGTTCCAACAAAGTGTCTGCCCCCTGCCCCTTTAATAAAAGTAATCTCCGAACCTTTAGAGTTTTGACTGCTAATAATTTGTTTTGGTTATGAAAAGTATGACATAAAAAAGAAATGAATGCATGCATAGTGCAATAACTGCTACCATAAACATCCTGAAAAACAACTTGAGAAACCACAGAAAAGTACACATTTATTATTTTCTAATTTCCTAATCTCTGGGATTTAACATTGAATTTAAACTATTTTAGAAAAAAACAAAGAAAAACCTATTCTCTAGTATTATATAATATAACATAATATAACATAATATAACGTAATATAACATAATATAACGTAATATAACATAATATAATATAATATAATATAATATAGCCAGAATAATCACATAGAAACTACTGACTCACAGCATTTTGGGATTGAGAGTGAAAAAGAATTATATTTTGCAGTGTGGTGACAAAGTTAAAATTGCAGTATTATAAAGGATTTTATGTTTCCTTTGCTTGTTCATTTATTTGTAACATTGGGAAAAGGATTGACATGCTATAAAGGCTTAGGGTCACATTCATGCAGAATGGGAATATGAAATCAACCTATATTGCTTCATGCTGGGTTTCATGCAGTTGTCTTCAGCATCTCTACAATTTTCTCTTGAGAGGCTGCAGTCCTAAGGTTAGTGGAGTTGAAGTGACTCCAATCGCTTCTTCACCTCTGTTGAAGTCCATTCTTTCCTATGAGTCTTGTCATATTCTTAACTTAGAACCTTCATCAGCTATCTGATGAATAAAACCACATGGACCAGTGACTAGCAAATTCTCCTAGGCATACTAGCTGCTTGAGCAAAACTTTGATTGCGATTCAGGAACAAAACATAGTAGAGGCAAACACATTTAGACTTTGTAAAGTGGTCTGAAACCAACATATTTTCTTAGGATTTAACTTTTATTTAACAGGAAATAAAGAGATTTAGATGAAAAATAAAATATCTTCTATTCCCTCAGAAAGGGTGATTCATCTCCTTTTGGATGCTGGAACATTACTAATCTGTATAACAGACAAAGAAACTTGCATAGGACATACCTGAAATTTCACCCTCTTCAGATTTTGATAAGGAACGTCCAGCTATGACATAGATACAAATTTGAAATACATAAAAGCTCTGAGACCTTTTAGATTAAAAGTTAAAACTTAGCATGTCACATTGACCTTAATTGAGGCTCTGCATGCTAATGAAATTTGTCTTAAATTTTGATTGCCAGGTCTTGTTCTACAAGTAAATTTACCATAGCAGTGTACTTGACATGAAATAGTTTGGGGCAAACTAATAGAAAGTATTTGTTTAAATTAACTATCTTAATTCGTATGTCTGCGCTGATGTTCTCTGGAGAAAAGTAGATGTAAAATGAATTTTGCTTATGTTCTCACAATGAAAACATGGAAGCAAAAATACAAGATGTACTCTGTGGAGAAGCTGGATGTGCTAGTTTTCTAAAGTGCGGCTTCAGCATTGGTCCAGATAACTGCAGTGCTAGGAAAGACAGACATACTCCCTCCATCTAGACTGAGCATCCCAAACATGTTGTTGCCTCTGTCACTTTAATCAGTATCAGGGACATACTGAAACATGCCACAGCTCCTGCTAAAAATGTAAAACATAAGATAAATTCCTGAAAACAGTAAAAAACCTTGTTCAGAATCCATGCACTATATATGTCATCTGCCGTCAGCAAAGAAGTAATTTTTTTATGCTAAGGAATATGATAAAGTCAAAACATACACAGCACAAAAGAAAGTAGTTTGTTAAGAAAATATATCATGATAGAAGATATGATTTCATGACAGAAGCATTTTAAGGAACAATGCATACAGAAGAGAGTTCTATGATATTGACTACAAAATTTTTAAAAAAGAAGGAATATTTTTTCTTACAAGGTATGCAATTACAGAGAAATTGTAGTAATTCTTTAATGAGCTACTTCAAGATAAAAAGATAGAATAAAAAACCCAAATACAGTTCACAGATAGAAAAACAATAATGTAGAAAATAATCATGGGGAACACATAGATCAGGTATTCAGGAAAAGACAGACATAGGATCAAAAGACATAGAAACATATATGCATATATATGTATATATGTACATGTGTCTATATATATGTGCATGTATTTTTTATATGATTAAATAGCATTTGACAGTACAATACTCAAAGCAATTCATATAAGCCTTCATATAAATACCTTCATTTAGTGTCTTATTTGGTGTAATTATAAGATTTAGGGAAAGGATTTAATTATCCTCCAACATTCTGTTACAGTAAAGAGCTGAAGTCTCAGGCTAGGCTAAATTTAAATGGTCATCAAAGAAACACATCTGTCTTTTCTTTGTTAAGGTGTAAGTATACATATCTATGCTGTGTAGGATGACAGTATTTTGCTTGCAATATTAAATAAATATTTGGGGATTAGAAAATAAAGAAGGCAAAACCAAAAAAATCCATAAATTTGGAAATAACATTTTTAAATACATCACTACTGAATCATATTTTAAAAAGTGATCAATCTCATGTAATTAAGCAAAATGTCATTACTAAAGTTAATAGGAATATATGTGCTTTAGGTTTAAGTATGTTTTGTGTGTGACTTTTGTAATCAGCTACTTTCATGAAAAAACTCTTCTACAAATTCTGTTTCTTAGATATAGCAGTAACGTGGACTGAGTTTAATTCCAGATAGGTTATTCTACAACTATACTGCATTCTGTCCCTGCCTTCCTGCCTGCCTGCCTTTCAGCATTCCTTCTTCCTTCCTTCCACCTTGCCTTGCCTTGCTTTTCCAAGAAATTAAGAGGAGGGAGATAGAGATGGAAGAAGGTCAAGAAGGGCCTCAGGGGTTTGGATGTAGATTTGAAAAAGAATAAATTGTGTTCTATAAGTATTTCCTACAAATGAGATGAACTGCATATTTACTATTGAAGATTTAACAAAATTTAAGCAAAAAAGAGGTATCTCAAATTATATTTGAATGATGAAGTAAGCTAATGAACACTTTGTTCCAAATCTTTCAGGTCTAAAGCAATTTTATTGAAGTAGTAGAACAAACTTAGCTCCAAATAGCACAAGCATTTAGAAGCAAGGTGAACTGATGAATACCTAATCATGTAATGCTGCTTTCTGACACAAAAAAGGGACAAGATTTCATCTAATTATAATCAATTTTTGAACATATTGTGAGAATTTTCTAATGTTTTCTTGAAAGACAAATAACTTATGGTTCCATGAATTTTAAAGTTGGAACTTAGTTGGAGCTTAAGGTCCTAGTCTGATTGGATGCTGTAAAGTGAATATGCTGAAATTATATTTCAGAGGACTTTTAATATGTGTTGATATTTTCTAAATGAAAAGAAAAATCCTTATTCCAAAATATTTCATATTTAGAAGAGAAAAATAAAGTAAACTTGTCTTTACAGAAGACCTGTTGTTATTTTAAAAATTATGTGGCAGAGGATAAAGGTACATGGATTAGAAGTCTAAAGAGAGTAAAGTAACTTCTTTATTAACTTGTGTATTAACACTCAATCCAAGTTAATAGAAAAGTTAGCTCATGTTTTCCCTAGATTTCTAACCTATCCAACCTTAGTCAGGACTTCATGCTTTCTGATTTTGATTTGACATAAATTATTACTGGGACAAAATACTTATTGATTTTGAAATAGGAATATTTTTCCTTCTATGTTTGTAACTGCATATCGTTATCATGTTATAGGTGACTGGAGTAGAAGCACATTAGAAACTCACTCATTTCCATGTTCTGAAGTTAGATCAACAATATATAAATCTTTAAAGACCTGCAATACAGGTAGTGAAGCCTTCTTAACCAATGTGCTATATAATTTTATACACAATCTCTTTTACTGCAGTTTAAGCTCATTGTTTCTTGTCTTGTTTTAAAAGAACACAGCCAACAAATTGTTGCCTTCTTTTCTGACAAGCTTTATCATATTTGAAGACATTAATTTTTCTCCTCAGCCTTCTGTTTTCAAAGTCACACAAACTCTTTCTGTTTAGCAGATCTTGCTTCCTGATTTCTAATCACGTTTGCTGAACTACTTCACACTTTTTTAGTTGATCTGTATCGTTGTTGAAGTGTTCAGAAGATTAGGTAAGTAGTCCACTTTATATCTTTTTTGGGCAGAATAGAAGATTACTTTGATGGTCTTAAAAAACTATTCCCATTTAGCCGTCTTTTTTTTTTTTTTTTCTTTCTTCCTTTTTTAGGAAGATTGTTATTGATAACTGATATTCAGCCTACACTTCAATGTAGGCACAAGACCTTCTTATGTGATGCTGATGCTTAGCCAATCTTTTCCCCACGAGGTATTTTTGCTGTCAACTGCAACCCCATACTCTGCACCAATCCTTAGTAGGATTTATGATATTTATTTAGACTTTTCACTTATTTGAGCAAATAATTTTAATGCTAATATTTTCTGAAGAACTTGTAGTCCTCACTTTCTGCTTTCCCTTGCTCCTACTTTTTTCCCAGGCTATTATCTCCAGCTTTGAATAAGGATACTCTGTAGTGCATTAAGTTATTAAAGAGAACATTAAACAGTAAGAGATCCAAAAGAGCTCCCAAAGGCACTCACTGAATACAGCCTTTCAGTTAGAATGTGGACCTTTGTAAACACCTTTTGGGAACATTTTAATGAGGTCTCCACTACCCCTTCCATAATTTTCTGTGGTCTGTGTTTCCCTATATTGCATATGAGAATACCATATTCAACCATACATGTTGTAAATCAGTGAATTATCTTAGTAAATAAGGTAATTAAAATAGCTTATTTGAATATATTTTTTCTTGGCATGTCTGTATTCTATAATTATTTAACATTTGGTTAAAAAAAGATCTGCTGAGGAATCTGTATCCTGATCCCATACATTGAAATTCAAATGTCTGCCTTACATTTCCTTTGGTCCTGTTTCATATTCATTTAAAGTTAGACAGTATTTTCGTGGTTTACCTACATTCAATAATCCCACCTGATTTCTATGGTTCCTTACACTTAAAAATCAAATGGCTCTAATTTGCTTTAGACAGATGTCTCACTACACAAGAATGAACTTGATTAGGCTTACTAAACTGAAGACATCTATCCAGTAATTTTTTTAAACTGATTCTTTTTCTCATTCTAGGTTAAGCACATATAAAAATGTCAACAACATTAACTTTGTTACTTAGAAAATCATAAGCTTTTTTTCTTTTGTGGTGTTTTTATTTTTACAATGAATACCGACGCTAAATAACATTGAAAACTTCATGTGGTTATTTTTAGCTTTTAGTACCTGTTAAATAGACCAGTTATGTCTTCCACTCATAAAACTGTACTTCCAGAATGTTTTTCTTTTACTGCCTCATATTCCTCCCATGTAACTCTTTTTGTCTCATCCCTTCTTGCTTTACATTTACAAGTTCGAGGAATTCTTATAAAGTAGCCTCTAATAATTTGACTCATTTTCACGTTTTATATAACTCTGTGTCAAGTTTCAGGTCAATTAAGAGCTCATGAGTTAGCTATTGTTCTTTTTCTGCACTTTTCTGCTTTCTTTTCAGCTTCGCTAATCTACACTCGTGCTCTTGTTAATAAATATCATTTTAAAAGACATCATTTACCCAAATACCCTTTTCTTCAGATATTTTTTCCCCATAGGGTTTCATATAGATTCTTTGTTTACTTGTTTCTACTGGTAAATGTGCTTTTCAAATCTGCTGCTACTATACATCTGTGACTCTTCTTTCTCTTCCTGAGAATGAAGAACTCTTTTATTCTATGATTACAGTCACACACCTTGCCTTTGACACAGTGGAGTTCTTCCCTCTTGCCAAAATCAAATGTGGGAGAGTCTGTTGCTCTATACTGCCTGTGTCAAAGAATTTATTTTGCCAATTCATTCCAAGAAATTATTGGATAATTTATAATTTATATTGTTTTTGCAAACATATCTAAGTAGATCAAGAAACTTGTTACTCCAATGTTTTTCAGTTTGTCTGAGTCTTTCTTGTGGGAACAAGAAGTTGTTTCTTCTTTCTCTTAAAAGAACAACAAAACAGTTCCCTTTTAGTCTCCAGATTCCCTGTTCATGTAAATTGGCACCTGACTGCATTCAAGCTACTGAGCTAATTCACACCACCCAAAGAGATCAGTTATCTTGACTTGCTCATATTATTTTCAGTACTGCTTAACAATGAAATATTTTATTTATAATATGTACTTTATAAATATTAAATAAAAAATGCAAAGAAAATATCAATTAACTTTGTCATTATTAGACCCATGTTGATCATAGGTTTCCTGAAAGCTATGTTTTGTCTACATGGCTCTCAACAGCACAAGTAGTTCAAATATATGAATTGAAAGCAGGAGTAATTGTAAAGTAAATAATGTAAGTATGGTAATAGGAGATGTATGCAAAACAAGGTTAATTTTTTCTGAGTACTGCTTGAGAAATGTATTGCTCCCTGGGTGTTACTTGGTACTTCTCAATAGCTGCATGAGTAATTTCATCTAGAATAACCACAAATTTGTTTTTTCTTTTGGGGACAGTCATTATCATAAAAAGCAACTCCAGAACTGAAAGGATCAAGACCAGAAAATCTGTTAGTATTGTCCATCTAATTTTTCACTAAAGACTCAAGGTATTTGGCTAGAATGAAGAAGTGATCTAGGGTCAGTTGTAGCAGAATTCTCCTTATATTTTGCATGAGATTGTACAAAATGCATTCAGTCAGTTGAAAATTCAGATATTTTGCAGGGGGATGACAAGGAGGTTTAATAAGAAGTTATAACCACTCTTTCTTGTATCTTAATACTTAGTAGTTTGGTTTTTGTTTTTATTTTTGTGGGTTTGTTTGTTTGTTTGTTTGTTTTTTTAAACAGAAATACATCTTCGTAACTTTTAAATTGTAAGTTACATTAAATGTAGTATATCTATTTTTAACAGTGAACAGTATAATTACATCGGCACAACTAGAAAGTGATCTCTCTGAACTAAGGAACACAAACTCAGGCAAAAATTATGCAAAGCAAGCTGATTTAAATGATGTGTTGGTCCTCTTATATGGCTGTAATATTTTATGTGCCCTTGAAAGAATTTATGCTTGCAGACAGAACAAAACAATCAAATAAATTGGTTGTTATGTTAAGGTGAACATTCTAGTTGCTGTTTTCAGGTAAAAAAATAAATAAATTGCATTATGAAGTGAAACATTTAGTGATGTTAATACAGTGAGAGGTTAGAGAGGTGGAAATAATCACTGTTTCAACCTGGATGAACAAAAAATAATGCAGATTGTGGAAGAAAAATTATTTAGCCTTCTTTTCATTAAAAAAAACCTATTTGCATCAAAAATTGTTGATGTAGGCACTGCAAGTAATTCTTTTGATTTACACAGCAATTATACATGTTAGTTAACATGTGTTACCTAACATATGTTTATTTGTAATAGCTGAGAATACGGCTCTGGAAGAAGCTTTCCAATTGTTTATTATTCCCCAGCTGTTGAAACTAACACGTTATGTAGTCTTTGTTGTAATTCACAGAACCCTTCCTAAAAGTAATTAGATTTTTTTTTTTTTTTTTGCATCTCATAATCATCCTTCTGAAAAATTGTCCCAGAACCTAATAGATATATGGACTATGGATAAACTATTATTAGTTTTTATGCATGTTCCAGTGATAATTTTCTAGCATAAATAACCAAGGGATAGGAAATCAGACAAAAGGATTTTGCCCTCCCTTGTGTTTACTTTGCTGTTACATTTATGGACAGAAATCCGTTTTGCTAGATTAAATTGACTGAGGTATTTTAGTCCTTTAATGTGACAGAGTCCACATTCCATCCATTTTTATTACCCTGAATCTGTAATGTAATTTGGGTCCCTTGGCCTTGCTCTGCTTTGCCTTGCTTTGCTTTCCTTTACCTTCCATGTGGGCATATTCTCTGTTTCAAAGGTGTTTCCCAGATCTTCATTAGTGTTTCATGATCATTATTAGCTTACTTAACAAGATTAGTCACCATATTTACCCCTGAAGGCCTGCCCATCAGTCACCTCCTTTCAATATGACACTGACCTTCAATGTCATTCATTTTCATCTCCTCAGAGAAAAGTCTTTCTTCAACTTTATTTCCTATGCATTTCTAGTTTAAATAACATTTTCCTACGAACCAGAGTTGTACTGGGTCTGGCTGGGGTTTGGCTGGGATAGAGTTAACTTTTTTTCATAGCAGCCCCTAGGATGCTGTGATTTGTATTTTTGACTAAGAGTTGATAATATACCAATGTTTCATCTAATGCTGAGCAGTGCTTGCACAGGGTCATGGCTTTCTCTGGTTCTCTCTCTGGTCCTCCCACAGTGAGTACGCAAGAAGTTGGGAGGCAACACAGCCAAGACAGCTGACTCAAGAGAGCTGACCTGAACTGTCCAAAGGGATATTGCCATATAATGCTATTCTCAGCAACAACAACGGGGGGAGGCGGGGCTGTCTTCCAAAGTAGCCATTGCTCAGACTGCCTGGACATCAATCTTCTTGTGGGAGGTGTTGAGTGATTGCCTTTACACCACTTCTTTTTCACCTCTTTCGTTCACTTGTTAAACTGTCATCTCAAATAATGAGGTTTTTTTCACCTTTACTCTTCTTATTCTCTCGCCCTTCCCACTGAGGGAGGAGGAACAGTGACTGAGTGACTGTGTGGGTGCTTAGCTGCTGGCTGGAGTCAACCCACAGTAGTTCATATAAGTTCTAAAATTTTCTATATTTCTTGTTTGTAGGAAAGTAGTTATCTAATAAAATTATTTCAATTGTCCTGTCCTGGTCTACCTTTGATAAAGAAAGATTACATTTTATTTAACTTTCCTTTTATCTCCAAATATTTGTTCTCTCTTATCTGAGATCAAGTCGTCAGTTTTGTGTTTTCATGAGTAGTTCTTTTCTCAGCCCTCTTCCTCCACAGCCTTAACTCTTAGTCCACCCCTAACATGACAGATTTAAAAAAAAATTTGCCAGTGTACCTGGAATTTAAGTATAACTTCCTTTAGAACAAGAACACATAAAAGCAAATTTTAATGGCTTTAATTCGCAAATGTAAGAGGAACAAAAACTTCTACCATGGGATGCTGGTCAAAGGACTGACACCAGATGTCTGGTATACTTCATTAGGAAGTACTGGAAGAACTGGAAAATATATCTCTTACAAAGTATAGCATTTGTACCTTTTTCTGCCAGTTACATCCTATAGAACCCTAAATAAATTAGACAGTTGAAGGAAATTTACCTTTACCAATGGGATCATATTATGCAGAATAAATTCAATATTAATTTTGTGTCTATATGTAGACAAAATTAATCTTCACTAAAATGACAAAGTTATTATTCACAGACCATGGAACTGATCTGAAGTTTACCCAAACTAGGGAGTGAATTTATATTGATTTTAATTAAGCTAAGGAAAAGAAAGTCTTAATGGACCACAGATCCACTGAGTATCTTGTCTTCAATAGTAGCTAATAATGAAAGCTCAGGGAAAACTTAAAGAGAAGGACAAGTAAAGGTAGCTTTCCCCCTGTATTCTCTTAACCTTTAGGAATTTACACTTCAAGAATTTCCTGAACTAGATGAATGTTCATGATTTTTTTCTGTCCCCTTTTGAGTTTAAGCTGAAGTTTAGTGTTCATAGCTTCCCACAGCAAGGGTCCCACAGCTCAGCTATGTATTGCATGAAAAGTAATCTTCTGAAATTACTTTCTTGTGATGTCCCCACTTCCAGTATAGGAATAAGTATTGAACAATTGCTGTCTATCAATTTTCTGGGTTGCGCATCTCCATGGACATCTATGATCCCTGCCACTAATCACCTGTTTTCATTTGTTTGAAGAAACTTAGTTCATTCAGTTGTTCCCTTCATTAAATTTATGTTTTGACCAACCTTATCACCCTTCTTCACACTTTTTACAATTCTACTTTAATAGAAGGTATAAGATGTAAGGTGTAGACCATTCACATTATTCAAATATGAGTAAGTAATACAAATTGTGTCCTACCCTCTCTCGCATATCCCCATTAACCTCTCAGACTGAATAGATGGTTGTCTCTCTCTCACACCACTATACATTTCCTATATATTTGTTATATATAGAAGAGCTGCATAATAGTGTAAAAAAAGCTGGCAGTGCTCCTGATAGTTATTTCCTTAATATTTTTTAAATGGTTCATTTTTTCTAAGAGGTATTGCAATATTCATTGCTGACCACAGGTCCTTGAAAACTAGTTAGAAAAATTGTTTCTCCTTGTTCCAGAAAAATCCATAAAATTACTGCATGTACTCTTAAAACCCTACACTTATGTTTTTATTTTTTTTGTCCTCAAGCTAAAAATAATAGCCGAACAGGCCAAAATAATATGTTATTATGAATGTTCTTAGAGTTGACCCAGTTGTAACTAAGACAAAACAGCTTGCCATGTTTTGCACTGGAAACCACACAATATCTAACTTCCTTAGACACATGGTCATATATTTATTGGTATTTGTAAGATACTGATAAGTCTTTTATAGTACGGCCTCCTTACGAATAAATTTTAATTCTGTGCAAATTTTAAATGCTCTATTATTTTCTCTCTTAATCATACTTCATACAACTAAGTTATAAGCTGTTCAAAGACTTTTTTTATCAAAATGATAACTGTTTTTCAAAGGCTAGTATTTCACTCATTATTTTAAAATTTCACTTTCTGAATGAACACATTTTGATCTATTTTCTTCTGCTTGGGGAGTTGGCTTTGGAGGAACTGGAATATAGTGTAATTCATTGATATATAGAAAAGTAAAATATTAAAGTGGAGCAATACTTGAAACTGTAATCTGGGAATGTAGTTTGTTCTCAGTTTTGTACTAATAAAATCTTTTGATGACTAAGGCAAGATGTTTTTTGTATATGTTTTGATGTAGATCGTAATGTTGCCTCTAAAGTTTTAATAACAAGTAAAACTATAGACCATCTAGATTCCCTAATGGGCTAAACTGAACAAATAAACAAAGAAAAATCTACATAGATGAATTAGTATTATTACAGTTTCTCAGCTGAAAAATTAGTATTGAGAGAGACTACAGAAATATTTATCAGTATACAGTAGATTCTACTCTAGGAATATACACAAATGTATTCATACAGAAGAAACATTCTATTATAGCTACAACTTGCAGATCAGAGGTAGACTGATCTTCACCCCAAAACAGGTAAATACCAAAAATGGCCCTCTGTAGTCATTAAAGAGCAAAGTCCACCAGTGATTTTATTGTTTGAAACTTATTTTAATGACAGAAAATAAATCAACTAACACTGAAATAATATGCTGGACTCCACCTCTCAAGAGACATTTGGTAGACCTCCATTTTTTACAGATTTGTACTGAAATCATCCCAATTTCTGTATATCACATAAAGGTATGATTTTATATGTAAAAATATGCATACACATATAAAAATAAATATCTACAGTTCCAAGAATTCTTTTTCTCTATAGAATCAAAGAACCATAGACTTGTATATGTTGGAAAAGACCTTGAAGGTCATCACGTCCAACTGTTAACCGAACACTGCAAAGTCCATTGCTAAACCACGTCCCTAAGTACCATACCTACATGTCTTTTAAATACCTCCAGGGATGGGGACTCCACCACTTCCCTGGGCAGCTTGTTCCAATCCCTGACAAACCTTTCAGTGAAGTAATATTTCCTAACATAGAGTCTAAACCTCCCCTGGTGCAAGTTGAGGTGTTTTCTCTTGTCCTATCACTTGCTACTTGGGAAAACAGACCGACGCCCACCTCACTACAACCTCCTTTCAAGTAGTTGTAGAGAGCCATAAGGTCTCCACTCAGCCTCCTTTTTTCCAGACTAAACAACCTCAGTTCCCTCAGCCACTCCTCATAAGACTTGTGCTCTAGACCCTTCACCAGCTTCGTTGCTCTTCTTTGGACATGCTCCAGCACCTCAATGTCCTTCTTGTAGTGAGGGGCCCAAAACTGAACACAATAATCAAGGTACGGCCTCATCAGTGCCGAGTACAGGGGCACAATCACTTCCCTACTCCTGCTGGCCACACTGTTCCTGATACAAGCCAAGATGCTGTTGGGCTTCCTGGCCACCTGGGCACACTGCCAGCTCATATTCAGCTGGCTGAATATGAACCAGCACCCCCAGGTCCTTTTCCACCAGGCAGCATTCCAGCCACTCTTCCCCAAGCCTGCAGTGCTGCATGGGGTTGTTGTGACCCAAGTGCAGGACCTGACACAAGGCCTTATTGAATCTCATACAGTTGGCCTTGGCCCATTAATCCAACCTGTCCAGATCCTTCTGTAAAGCCTTCCTACCCTCTAAGCAGATCAAGACTCCCACCCAACTTGTTGTTGCCTGCAAACTTACTGAGGGTGCACTCAATCCCCTCATCCAGATCATTGATAAAGATATTACACAGAACCGGACCCAGTATTGAGCCCTGGGGAGCACCACTTGTGATCGGCTGCCAGCTAGTTCCATTCACCATAACTCTTTGGGCCAGGCCATTCAGCCAGTTTTTTACCCAGTGAAGAGTATGCCTGTCCAAGCCATAAGCAGTCAATTTCTCTACGAGAATGCTGTGGGAAATGGTGTCAAAGGCTTTACTAATATCTAGGTAGACAACAACTACAGTCTTTCCCTCATCTACTAAGCAGGTCACCTTGACATAGAAGGACATCAGGTTAATTAAGCAGGACCTGCCTTTCTAAACCCATGCTGACTGGGCCTGATCTCTTGGTTATCCTGTATGAGCTGTGTGATGGCACTCAAGATGATCTGATCCATAACCTTCCCTGGCACCGAGGTCAGGCTGACTGGCCTGTAGTTCCATGGATCCTCCTTCTGGCCCTTCTTGTAGATGGGCATCACATTTGCAAGCATCCAGTCTGCTGCGACCTCCCCACTTAGCCTGGACTGGTGATAAATGATGAAAAGCAGCTTGGTGAGCACTTCCACCAGTTCCTTCAGTACTCTCAGGTGGATCTCATCTAGCCCCAGAGACTTGTGCGTGTCTAGGTGATGTAGCAGGTCACTAACCATTTCCCCTTGGATTATGGGGGCTCCATTCAGCTCCCCATCCCTGTCTTCTAGCTGAGGTGCCTGACTACCCAGAGAACAACTGCTCTTACTATTAAAGACTGAGTCAAAGAAGGCATTATCAAGTACCTCAGCCTTTTATTCATCCTTTGTCACTATGTTTCATCCCACATCTAATAAAGACTGGGGACTCTCCTTAGCCCTCAGATAAGGATCTGCTTTATAGGTAGGAATCTGCTTTTATCACAGCTAAAAATTTATTCATTAATTCTGCTTTTTGACTTTTAATGCAGTTTGAGTTGAGCAGCAACTTACTTTTTCTGTTAAAATAGCTCTGAGCTTACTTCAACTCTATTATGGTCCTAACAGTGGTGTTAAGGAGGGTCCTCAAGAAAAGCTATAAAATGTCTAGGCAGTAAATTCTGAAAGGAAAACATTTAGGCTTTGAGCTTTGCAATAAGTGGAAGCAGACATAGACAATCATACTGAAAAACAGGTGTTTGTGGGGGGTTTTTGGTTTGGTTTTTGTTTGGGTTTTTTTAGTGTTTTGGAAGAGTATTTTTTTTAATAGCAATGTTTTAATATCTTGTTTTATAATAGGTACTGATCTCTCAGCATCTAGTCTGCAGGTGACACACAGAAAGAGGATTTTTCATTCGTTCATTTATTCACTTTAAGAGATAATGGCTTGATTCACACTAATGGGATAAAAGCCTTTGGTTCAAGTGCTTTATGTTTCAGTAACTCACCATCTCTGGAGAACAGCTAATAAATATTTTCATTCCTTAATTTCTGCCATTATATGTTGTTTATTTTTTTGTTAACATCAAACTGCATATATCGGTCCCCTGACAACTTCTATTTTGGTATAAAAGGAACTGTATGGATTTTCTTCTAGTCTTGTAAATTTAACTAACTAAAAGTCTTTTCAAGTGGTTGTCTTTCCTCTTGAGCACTGTATTTCTCTTTAGGTCTAACATTCTCAATCAGATCATGTGGATTTATATTTTAAACTGGTACAAAGTCTACTGTTTTCTAAATTTCCTTAGGATATTAAAAAAAAAATGTCTTGCATTATATATGTATTAACTATAATATTTTGTTTGAATTCTCATTTTCTTTTATTATTATTATCTCATGATTTCCCACCAAATGTTCCTGTTCCTTAGAAAGGCAACATTTAAAAGAGATGGGAGTTCCAATGTCACTTTTTCATCATTATGAGATCACACATATCTTTTCTGCCTTCTCTTTTGTTTACCATCTTTTGATTTTATGTCTGAGAGGTCACTGAGGGTTAAATATCTAATTTTTTTTTCTGTCTATTACAAAGCATTGCATGTGCGTTTGCAAGAAATTTGGCCTGGGAATAGTAGTTAACTCAGATATTAGGTAACAGTAATTTTTAATTATTTTTTGAATAGAAGAAATCCGTGACAGTATTTTGAACAGCAGTTTTCTCTTCTAGTCTTAACAGATAAAGTTTCCCTGATATATCCTGTAAAAACACTCTTGGGCTCTCTTTCACTTTCAGAGGTCAATATCAATTCAACCACAACCCAAAAAAAGCTAAACCACCTATGAAACAGAAAATAACCTTGTAGTTAACTGCTTGGAGGGCCAACATCTGAAGCACCAGAAAACCAATGACAAGTTGAAGCCCAGGCTATGCCACACTTAGTATCTGAGTGTGTCTTAAGGAAGGAACAGATAATTTGTTTTCCACCCTTGAGTGAATAACACTCATACAGAAAAGAGTGTGCAATGCACATGAGGTGGCTATAGAGCTCTGCTGACAATCAGCAGCACTTTGGCCATGCAACAAGCTGATAGCATTCATATAAGTTTTGCCGACTTTCAGGTCTTCTACCATT
This sequence comes from Morus bassanus, assembly GCA_031468815.1. NCBI lineage: Eukaryota > Metazoa > Chordata > Aves > Suliformes > Sulidae > Morus > Morus bassanus. Next base: position 79,288,988 of record CM062568.1, read on the forward strand.
TCAGACTGCCAGTTCTGGGGACCTGACAACTAAAGCAAATCCTTCCCTCCTATTTCCTGTTCCACACATGGGGTTATTTTTCAGAGAATACTAATGATACATAAGTGTTTGGATGTACATTATGCCTTTCACAGGCACTCCAGAAAGGTTTTGAAAGCATTATCTGCAGTGAATTTATGCGCCGGTGTAATGGTATAATTTGTAAATGATGTACTATCAGACTTCATGCACCTGTCTGTGGAGAGAAAGCTCCTGAAGTGGATAACCTTTGTGATTTTACCTGCTATGAATAGGCTGACAAATAGAAAATAGTTGTGAGTATATTAAGTTAAAAGTAGAGAGGCAAAAAATGATCAACAGGCTTTTGGTAAAACTTGGAAGCAGTGTTAGGAGTGTGGGTCATTTATAAGGTTAAGCAAGACATGAGGATGTGATGTAGAGGGGGATAAAATGGGGGCTGAAGATATAATTTACATAAATTCTTTTTGTATTTTAAATAAAACTGTTAACAGTAACAGACCATTGACTGACATTTTTATTTATATTAAGTCATGACTCATGATGTCCTTACTGTGTAAATGTAGCCTTGCAACTTGTAATCAGTGTAATGTCTCTACTCATATATGTGTGAAGCCTCATCGCCTGATATATTCTAATCAAAATATTTTTACCTCTGGGATATCTGGGGAATTTTGCAGCCAGGTGATTTACAGAGTACTTACAGATGTTTTCAGGAAGAAATATCAAAAAATCAGGTATTATACATCACGTAATCTTGTCATTCCTTTAAACCATTGTATCAACTAAAGGGAATTTATATAAAAGCAGAAGAAGAATATGCATAATGTAAAGGAGACAGAGACTGTCTGTTGCCCCATCTCACAGGGAAGTCATATTTGGAGAGGGTTGGAGGTGGGGATAGACCATGTAGTAGAATGATCTGTACTATAGTTTATAATCAATGTAAAATGATATTAGAACTTTTATATATCTTCCTAAATAAACTTTGACCTTCAATAATAGAAACACTAATAGAAAAAGGCTAGACCAGCCCATTGATCTAATACAGTAAATTTTATGATTCATCATCAGAAAGTCATTCCTTTAGAAGGAAGAATACTTTTCCACTGAAGCTACACTCGGGGAATTCTTAATTTACAGAGGCACTAATATACCATTTGGGGGCAAACTATACAAAGAAATTTAATAGTTATGAGCTATTGAACAAAAAGAGATGTTGTCTAAGCAACTGAATTAGGAAAGCATATGGTTATAAAATTTAGAAGAAATTAATTTCAGTCATTCCTTTTCCTTTTGTTTTGCATATCAAAAATATTCCGATAATATTATTGTAAGGAAACAACTCTCTAAACTGACATCACACATTTCCTCCTAAGATTAGTCTGTGCAGTACAGCTGTGCAATACAGCAGTCCACTGCTTCTGCAATTTTTTGTTGGGGCTCTAGCCCCGGGGTGGGGCAGGCAGTTCTCCTGGTTATATGATCCCAGATAACCTGAGATCACGTTGAACAAATGTTAATGTAAAAATTATAATATGAAGATTATGTAGAGACATCCATGCTGAAACAGTTGTCCAGAAACAAAAGAAGACAACTGTTAAAAGTACACACACTTTGATTCTGATCCACCTGGTTCAACAAGCTAATAAGCTGTTGGGGTGCTTGTACAGTAGTAGTTGCTGCAAAACAGTCCTTGTCTAGATGTTTCTTTCTCTAAATGTACTTCTGCACAGGGGTGAGATTTTTTTTTAAGGCCTGTGGGATCACCACACAGGCTGAAACTTCTCCCCAAAGGCTTTGTGTTACTCATCTATTTGATGCTTAATCAAGCTATCAATTTTTTGCCACTTCTCCTAGGGAAGTATTGACTGTTACTATGCAAAATCTCTTCTGACTATGGTCAGGTACAGCCGCGTCCAAGCTGGACAGTAAACATAAAGTATTGACTTCGCACTTAGTCTCCTTAAACACGTCTTTTACTGAATGATAATCCCCATGCAAATAGAGGTTGATGTTTAAACATCAATAGATCTTTATAGACCAGAAAATAATTTAATACAAAACCATAGAAAAACAGTGACACTTTGTTCAAACATTCAGAGAAGAACAAGACATATAGTTTATTAGTTTCTCATAGCTAAACTTGTTGAAAATAAATAACATCATAGTGATAATGAATTTTGGGTTAATTAACCTTAAATTCACATGCTAGTGTTAAAGAACAATGCACATGTGTTAAAAAGAACATAGGAAAGGAAAAACTAAGCCTGTACAGGTAGATATTACATACAGATATTTTAAAACAAAAACCATGAGCTCACTCAATTATGCTGTTTTAAAGGGGAGATACAGCTAAATTGCAATGTATTTATATTGAGAAAAAATGTCTTGTTTAATACTTCCAGATCTATCATGGTAAATAGAGAAAAAGCAAACACAGTTGAAGACAACTTTGTGTTTGCTCTACCTTAAGGCATATAAAAGCATATTCTGACATTACTATATAGATAGTGAACATGAAATGCACGGGGTTTCAGAGAATTTCTCTTGAAGTCCTGACTTTTAACTCTCATCTGGAGATGCTCTTCATGTTACTTATTGCTACGGAAAACGTATAACAGGCATGTATGACAGCCAGACAGAGATCCTAGTTGCATTTTTGCAGTATCTGTTTTGGGTTTGATTTTTTTATCGTCTCTTTTTACCAGGATGCAAAAGGACTCTGCAAGCAGGATATACACAGCTTAATATATAAAGCATTTAATTATTGGCTAACATAAACAAAAGAGAGCTAAGATTTAAGGAGCTATAGGCTGACCACTAGTGCTCACCACACTAACAAGGCACCTGAAGAGACTTTTTTAACCTGGCAGGTGTCAGTCAAGAGGTCCCTGGAAAGGATCCTCAGTGTTACTGAGACTATTGACACAGATGATGATAGATTTCTCTGTTTCCCTATAATTTCCAAAATGTAATAAATTACTTCCAGATTACACCAAGGAAAATACATAAAAAGCATAGTAAATTAACCAAAAGCAGAAGTTTTGTGAATGACTGTTTCAGTCAGAAGGAAAGATTTCATTTTCTGAAATGAATTGAATTTTCAAAAAGTGCCACAGCAAACTGAAGAATATTGGTCTTTCTAAAACTGCAAAATAAAACTTTTTTCTTCTTTTTTTTTTTTTTTTTTTAGAGTGTATCAGAGAAGGGAATTCCTCCTCAAATTAAAAAAAAAAAATGGAAAGGGAGAAGTACATGTGTCTTCTAACACTACCTTTTTCTGTTTTATCATGAGGTAACAAACTGCCATAGCAACTTCTGTTTCAGTACTGAGATATAAGTACATGATTATTTTTTGTCTTTTGGGTTTTTATGATAACTCTCTCTTAAACCATATATCATGCTAGTTGTGCACACAAGTGTTTTGATGATTTAATTTCTTATTGTATTTCTTTTATATAAAGCTAAACCCAGGGAAAAAAATACATTCCAGCCTTAGGGAGAACATTAAAAATTGTACTCCAGTCTTATTTTCAGAAAATAAAGATTTTCAGAAAATAAAGATTTTTAGCATAAATTATCTGTGTTTTATTTAATACCATCTAAAGTAAGTGAGCAAAGAAAAATAATTAACAAAACCAAAATACCCTAAACAAAACATGGGCCAAGTTTATGTCTAGTTTTGTGCCTCTCTAAGATCTTGAGTAATTTTAGCATGCTTAAACTATTTCTAAATAGTTTGTATTTCTGTATTTCTGACTGAAATACAAATTTGATACAAGTACTTATTTTTGTTTATTCCATTCCTTTTTATGTTTTATGCAGATTATATTTTATGTTTACAAGGTAGGATAAATAAGTACAATTTCAAAAAATAAGAAGTCAAGGACTTAAGGACTTAATAATTAACTGCAATGAAGTTTCATTGAACTCAATTTCATTTCATTGAATGAAAAATAAATACTAAGGAGGCCAGGAGTTTGGAGGTAAAAGGGTGGGGTTTCTGGAAGGGGATCTGGGTCATAAGAAGTCAACAAGATTTTGAGGTTTTATGTCAGAATCTCTTTACCACTGAGTTTAACTGTGATAGCATGAGGCCTATTAAAAGTGCATGAGAAAGTCTTACCATATGCTTTTTAATGAAGTAAGACTCTTATTTTGCTGCCAGGAAAGGTGAAAATGTCAGCTCAAAACGTTAATGGTTTCCTCTCCTTTTTAGTGTTTACTTTGGTTTAATTCATAAGACATACATATACATACATAATATGTAATAAAGCTGCTCCATGTGTATTGTCATTCTTTTCTGCCCTTTTAAATGAAAATTTACTTTCCTAGTTTTCAGCAGTCTCCCAGTTTATCACAAAATTACATTCCACTTTGTTGTTCAAAGGACAATGACTGAGAAAAGAGAGGTGATAACTGCTTGGTGCTGTCTAATCAGAACCAGCTTACAGCTGAGCTGATCATGAATTTTGTGCAGTATCAGAGGACTAATATTTAAGGGAATTCTATGGTGAAATGTAGCTACAAAGAAATCACATTTTCAGCATATTGTGCTCAACATGGATGTGTTTTACAATCTGTCACGCTGAGCACAGTCACATGTTTTGACTCCAGATTTTAGCATGCTTATGTGATAAAGGGAATGTTATGTCAGTCACATATTCTTTTGGCAAGAAAAATAGCTCTTTTGGCTCATGAAGAAGTTTCATTTACTTGAATTTTACTTCTCAAACCAAAAGTTTCATTAGCACAAGCATTCTAAATGTTTGGGATAAAAATGTATTTTTATGCTTAAAGTCTGATGTAAAAAAGAAAATCTGTTTTTGTTTAGAATTTTATTCTTGGCTTTTTTTTTTTTTTTTATATTCTTCAGGATCAAATTAACTGTCTAGGGTTGTCTCAACAGCACCCAAATTATTTGGTGATATGTTTCCTGTTCTTATTGAGATCTCTAGGTCTTAACAAATAGATCCATAATATCCTTTAGTAACATCAACAGGGAGAGAATTTGTTTTTTGTCTCCCGAATATGTTTAGATTTTCCTGAGTGTTGTACTACTAGAACCTCAGAGACTATTTCTGCTCTCTTGGGACTTCCTGACTGACTTGCTCTGTCAGTCAGGGTAGGTTTCCCCAAGTCTTTACTTCTGAGAGGTCGGTTTTCCAAAACTACACTGAGTAGTCTGCCTGAAGCTTGGACATTGTAATCATGTTATCTGCATAATTATTTATTTACTTTTTTTCCATTTCCCGATTTGCTCTTAATGTGTCTATGTTTGTGCAAATTCAGTTCAGGAAACAAACAAAAATTAAAGCCACAAATAAATGAATAAATAACACTCTTGCTGTTTTTCTATAAGGGCCATTAATGACAATGATTGGTAGAACACATCAGATACCATAGTCCTTCCACCATTATTGTATTCTCTCTGTAAATGACTGATAGCATTAAATGTGTACAAAGCTATCTGTGTCCAATGAGAGATACTGAAACTCACACAGTTTATCATGTTGATATTTGTCATCATATGTATAAATGTGATGGATTGACCTTGGTTAAGGGCCAAACTCCCACCTAGCTGCTCTATCACACCCCCTCCTCAACAAGATAGAATGAGAAAATAAGATGAAAAAGCTCATGGGTCAAGATAAAGACAGGGAGATCTCCCACGAATTATGATCATGGGCAAAATGCTCAGCTTGGAGAAACTTTGGAGAAAACTAGTTTAATATATTGCCAATTAAAAATATAGTAGGATGGTGAGAAACAAAGAGAAAAAGATTAAAAAAGGACTTTCCTCCTCTCCTTTCCCAGGCTGAACTTCACTCTTTCATTCCCAACCCCTCTACCCCCCACAGGGTGGGAGGAATAGAGGGCTGCACTTTGTCTCTGCCCCTCCCTCCTTCTCACACTTTTCTCTTGCCTCATAGCAGGTCCTTTCCACGGGCTGCAGTCCTTCAGGATAAACCTGCTCCATCATGGGCTCTCCACAGGCTGCATTTCCTTCAATCAATATCAGTCTGCTCTGGCGTCGGGTTGTCCATGGGTTGCAGTGTGGATATCTGCTCTGGCATGGTCCTCCACCAGCTGCAGGGAAATACCTGCTCCTGTGCCTGGAGCATCTCCTCCCCCTCTTTCTTCACTGACCTTGGTGTTGCCTCTGCTGTTTCTCAGTAATTTTTTTCCCCTCCTCCTCTTCCTGTCTAACATTCTTTGTGTCTGATGTTTATTAACCTTTCTTAACTATATTTTCCCAGAAGCATCATCATCTTGGATGAGGGGCTCATCTGTGCCCTATGGTGGGTCTGTTGGAGTTGGCTGGAACCAGCTGTGTCCAGCACGGGACAGCCCATGACCTCTTCTCACAGAGGCCACCCCTACAGCATCCCTGCTGCCAGCACCTTGAAACCTACACCCACTACAATAAGAAAGTATAAAATTAAGGGTTTTTTAAAGTCTTCTTTGTAGTAGTAATACTGAACGTATACAGCAACTAGTACATTACTATAGTGTGAAACAGAGTAAGAATAGAAACCTAACAGAGAAAAAAAAAAAAAAAAAAAAAAAAAAGACAGTAAGAGTAATCCAAAACTAGGAAAATAAATAAATATGTAATAAGGTCCACATTCACCATAAAAAACCCTAAGCAAATTAAAAAAAAAATAAAAAAAAAATCCACTATTGCTTTACTACTAAAAAGAAAAGGAAGTAGGCATCTTGAAAAGATGTGAAGGAAAGTTGGGTATCTTTCTTTTAAAAAGAGTAAAAAAAGACATATTAACATTTATCTTGTAAACTTGAAGAGTTACTTGTAATGACTTCTACCAGCTACTCTGTAATGCCATAAGTTACCCTTGAATTTGTTAGACGTTACAAGCCAATGTGGCCTAAAGGCTGAAGAAAATGGTGAAAATAGTGTGTTCAAGCTTACACAGGTATGATCACCAGCTGCTGTAGCAGCTGGAAGTAGAGGGAAGGCAGCAGAAGTGAAGTTTCTCAGAACTCTGATGAATTATTATTCCTGTCATTTCCTAGAAACATTACATTCCACCCTTGGTGGTTATTTTGATGTCCCATTTGTTTTGTAAGAATGGATTAGAACTCAGTGTATGGGAACACAGAACGAGCTAATAAGTTAACAATGTTGTAATAAAATTATTCAATTTAAATTGAACCCATGTATGTAGGTGACTTACAAGTATTCAAATATCTCCAGGTCCTCTGTCACAGAAACTTACATCAGTGTGTGTCTTTGTAACAGAATAGATGAAAATCTTCATAGAATTTAGATAGCAACCACTGGTAATCTCCCCTAGTCCTAAAGCTTCAGAAATCCTCCAATGGTCCTGTGTTGGAGTCAGATTTTTATTTAGTGTTTTGTTTGGGCTTACTCTTTTCCATATTAACATAAGGTGTGAAAGTCATTCAGAGATTTATGAACATTAAAACAAATTTTCTTTGCTTGTGCTAGACAAGGTCTTGCATAAAGACCACAATGTTTTACAGATATTGCAGAAGCAGAACTTTACACCTGAAAGCATGTTAGCTCTACATTGAAATATCATTGTTAAGGGCAGATTAAAATAAAGTCAGTAATCAGAATAATAAAAGAAAACAGTTGAAATATGTATCTGGAATTTAGTATTTAATATTATTTATATTAATAATTGACCCTATTTACAGAAACTCACTTTGATTTGATGCCTGTATTAGCTGAAAAGCCTGGAAAAAGTATTCCAGACAGCAGAAATTACATGAAGATGGAGTTAGAGGGTGGCAAGGATGGCATTTATGTATTCTCACTTTCTAGAAATTATTCTCACTTTCTAGAAATTAAGGGTTACTTTCAGCTCCAAGTCCAAAAAAAACAAAATATGGGAAAGTCACATGTAAACTAGTTGTCTAAAGTCCTGTTATAGTTAATGAAGATCTAAGGCTTTATTCAGTTGCCTATATGTAAGGGGGGTAATGACATTTGACAGGATCAACAACATCCTGCCTGACACACAACTTATTCCAAAAGACCATGGGTTTTCCATGGGTCTTGTGCCATATGTCGGCCCTGAATAACCCAAAGCATCTTGGATGCCATTTGATGTTGATATTTAAGCATCTGAATTGCAGTCCTGAGCAATGCAATAAACAGAACACAGAGAGCTGCTCAGCCCATGCTTAAATAAACATTGGGGATCAAGTTATTTGTGGACTTCTAGTGTTATGTCAAGTGCCATAGGTCATCAGATCTATAGACCTGGCAGACTTGCACAGGAGCTGTGAACCTCCCCCACGCACATCTAACATGGCACAAGGGGACTCAGCAGTATATACTAGAGCATCTCACATTGCTCCCAGACATCTAGGTTGAGTAAAGCCCTTCTGTTTAGTCAGCTGATGTGTAAGTCTGATCTGGTCCGTTTCTTCACCTACAGAGGCTGATACATGTGCCTTATCTTGTATGGCTATTTTAGGATGAAATGGATGATCATCCAGGGGTATGCAATGCCAAAAGACCCCAGGGGTCTGTCTATCTACTTTTGTTTCTTGTTTGGAAAGGGTGTTAAGAGAAAAAAACAACTATCATCAAAAACATTGAGATTTTAGTTGGTGATCTGGAACAATAGGAAATGCATTATGCATAGGCAGGAAACAGCAACTTTTCATTCAATAGTTTCCAAAATTATATGTTGAGAATTTTTAACTTTCTTTTTCAACAGTTTAATTGAAGAAAAAATATTAAAGGACATGTCCTCAAGATAACATGTGGGGCTTTTTTATTCTTTAACTAGCAGGCATTTCTTACTGAAAAACTATTACACTGCAAAGTTCTTGACCAATTTTTACATTGCAATGCCCTCCGCTGTGAACAAATAAATGGTGTGTGTGAAAGGTAATTAGATAGTGGCTTGGAAATAATATTATATCATCATAACAGAGAGTTACAGGTCATGCCCATACTGTGCAACAGAGGGAAGTGCAGACTTCCTTAACTGGTCTTGACTGATTCAGCTCTGCAACAAGCAGCAGGATAGTTAAATCCAAGCTGTATTCTGTTTGAGCTGATTAATCATGCTAACAGGGATATAGTGTTACTGGGACTGAATCATAAAAACATGCAGTGTGTTACGCTGCACCATGGAGAAATGATTGCTTGCTCCAACGAGAATTAATATCTCTATCACAATATTGTATTCTGCAGCAGAGTCTTTGTCAGTATCAAAGGGGAGTCTTGCAAGGACTTCTTTTATTGCAACAAAATAGAGAGGGTTTTTTTGGTTTTATTTTTTCCTCAGGAGGAAGTATATGGGTGCTTTTAATAAAATAAATTAGGAGATATCTTAACTGGAAGCAAATTTTGGAAAAATCTGATGATTTTTTCTTCAAATTTTAGTGTTATTGTGATAAAATGTGATTACAGTTTGTTTTGAAGAAACACTTCTGATGTTGCCATAAAACCTCTTAGATTCCAGGGCTTTAATATGTATTATTTTTCAAAAACAAGTCAGTTATATAACATGTAGGTATGCAGTAAAGCAGATTAAAAACTGATTTTATAGAAACATATTTCTAATAAAATGACATGAAGGAAAACTTTCTTTCTCTTCTACCTAAAGAATCATCTTTGGTGTTTATTTTATTATTACAACACCAAAGTCAGTCAATTATCACATTATATTTCAGTGTTCTTATTAATCTCTTAGTATCACATGCTCAGCTGAGTAACCTCCAATGAAAGTAAAAGAATGACGCCATTTTATAACAACCAAGTATTCAACCATTATTCTCAGTCACTTTATAGTTAACCATAAAGCATTCTCACTAGATAAGGATGACTCCTCAAATTTTGGGAAATATGTTTCCACTCTGGAGTCTGAATCCTAGGAGGTACTACAAATCAAGGAGCTCTTAATATAATTTGAGCAACATTCTATGCCTGTGTGTTTGAAAGTGAAGTCAAGCTATGTGTTCATGAAATTTGTCCCTTAAAGAGAAATGGATGAGTGTTTTCAATATGTACTTTATACCCAAAAGTAGGAATAGCCTAAATTAGTCTCTGACAGAGATCACTTCAGAAGACTGATGTCTTTCTTCACTGATTACGGCAGAACCTTAGCACAGCAAGCTACCTGAGATGATTAATTTAGGTATCTATATTTGTGATGTGAACACACTTCAGATTCTAACTGCAGGTTTTGAAATTAATGCAGAAATTCTGAACCATAATTGTATTTAAATGTGATTATTCTTTTTGGTTTATTATGAGTTATTTGAGAAATGAATGTCTTTCTAAACTCAATGTCCATTGACTTAAGACTGTTGTTAATGTGTGATAAAGTTTTAACATAGTGTTAATGGGAATCCCAAGGATCTTGTTCTGCAAGGTATCACTTTTCACCCAGGTTCCACAACCTACAACCACAATCTATAATCTTATATCTTAAAGCAATTGAGAAGGCCTTTACTTCTGCTCTCCTCCCTCCCTCTTTCCCTCCCTCCCTCCTTTCTTCCCTCCCTCCTTTCCTTCCTGTCTTCCTCCCTTCAAAGTATATTTTCTTCCAACTATTATTCTTCCTTTTGTGTAACAAAATTCTGGTTACACCACTTGTCCACATTCAATTATTTCTTGTGACTGAAGCAACTGACACACAGTTAGAATCATAAAACCATTTAGGTTGGAAAAGACCTTGAAGGTCATCACGTCCAACTGTTAACCAAACACTGCAAAGTCCATTGCTAAACCATGTCCCTAAGTACAGTATCTACATGTCTTTTAAATACCTCCAGGGATGGGGACTCCACCACTTCCCTGGGCAGCTTGTTCCAATCCCTGACAAACCTTTCAGTGAAGTAATATTTCCTAACATAGAGTCTAAACCTCCCCTGGTGCAAGTTGAGGTGTTTTCTCTTGTCCTATCACTTGCTACTTGGGAAAACAGACCGACGCCCACCTCACTACAACCTCCTTTCAAGTAGTTGTAGAGAGCCATAAGGTCTCCACTCAGCCTCCTTTTTTCCAGACTAAACAACCTCAGTTCCCTCAGCCACTCCTCATAAGACTTGTGCTCTAGACCCTTCACCAGCTTCGTTGCTCTTCTTTGGACATGCTCCAGCACCTCAATGTCCTTCTTGTAGTGAGGGGCCCAAAACTGAACACAATAATCAAGGTACGGCCTCATCAGTGCCGAGTACAGGGGCACAATCACTTCCCTACTCCTGCTGGCCACACTGTTCCTGATACAAGCCAAGATGCTGTTGGGCTTCCTGGCCACCTGGGCACACTGCCAGCTCATATTCAGCTGGCTGAATATGAACCAGCACCCCCAGGTCCTTTTCCACCAGGCAGCATTCCAGCCACTCTTCCCCAAGCCTGCAGTGCTGCATGGGGTTGTTGTGACCCAAGTGCAGGACCTGACACAAGGCCTTATTGAATCTCATACAGTTGGCCTTGGCCCATTAATCCAACCTGTCCAGATCCTTCTGTAAAGCCTTCCTACCCTCTAAGCAGATCAAGACTCCCACCCAACTTGTTGTTGCCTGCAAACTTACTGAGGGTGCACTCAATCCCCTCATCCAGATCATTGATAAAGATATTACACAGAACCGGACCCAGTATTGAGCCCTGGGGAGCACCACTTGTGACCGGCCACCAAATGGATTTAACTCCGTTCACCACAACTCTTTTGGTGAAGTTCCCACCTTCCACAAGAACAGTTAATTGAAGGTTATGGAGTGGGAAAGACAATCACATCTATCTTGTCAAGATAAGTTTACATATTTCAAAGTTTTTAACGAACTCTATGCTAAATTCCTGCGTCAGGGCAGAGCAAAAGAGTTTTATAACAATTCAAATGCTGATTCTCATAACTTGACAATTCCTTTAGGTCCTCTTACCTTGTCAATATTTTGGAAATAGAATTGGACAGACAGGCGAGCAACTGCAGTCTCATGTCCTAAGTATAGTCATTTAGTAGTGTTAATAAGGGGAAAAGGTAAGCTCTTCTGTAGCTTACACAATCTTACTGCTTATAGAATGCCAGATGTGTGCAAAGCACACTAAATTTTCCTAGTGCCATAATATTTGTTTCACAATTTCCTTAGTAAAATAAAAATGATACATGTTTGATGGTCCTATAAATATATAACTTTGATAGAGTACATTCATTATGTTAACCAAATAAATCAGGAACATATTTTAAAAATATCTAAACAGTTGCCTACTTGCATATATAAATTCACTTTTAAAAATAGGTATATGTCAATATAGTAACTAAATTAATGAGGTATCTCGAAGCTACAATCGTCCTAGCTTTTCTGTAAATCTTCTTCGTTGTCAACAAAACAAACCTTCAGGTGGAAGCTTAGGATAATGGAAACTTCTTTCTACAGTAAGTTTTTTCACTCTGTCATTAGTAGCGAAGTGACATACAAGGTCTGAAAATATCACCTACATCAATATTTAATGAACTGTGATTGCTCACTTCTTTTGTTTTGTGTGCAGTAAAAAGAAATATTTCCATTGTAATTTCCATCCTGTCCTGAATTTCTTAACACAACAGCACATCACATGAAGGGAAAGGAAGGGAAGGGAAGGGAAGGGAAGGGAAGGGAAGGGAAGGGAAGGGGAAAAGGGGAGGGAGGAACTAAACCTTGAAGGAGAAATCCCTTTAACTATAAAGTCACATATAAAGTTGTTGGCAGTTCCATGTTATTTTGTTCTTAGATTCATTTTTTTAGTTCTCTTTTGCATTCATAATGCCTATTCACAAAGCTAGCTAAAATTTTCCTTGGTATCAGAATAGTCTCTTCTTCATGTATGCAAGTAAGTCCCATCAGTATCAAAGGGAGCTACATATTCATCAAAGGGAAAAAAAGCTGTATTTAGGGCTTATTCTTTTTGTACATGGCAAATTTCCACATCCTTTGCCATAGCTTAAGAGCACTCAGTACAGGGATGAGGATACAAAACCACATTGTAATCCTGAGATTGCTTGAGTAGTGGGCTTATCCACAGTGTATGCTGAGACTGCTGTTCTATGTACTACCATCTGACACTATTCAGGAGTCAGGGGATCCATTTCCTTCTCTTTCCCTAGAATAATGACAAGAAAGATTCAGCCAAAGAAAAAGCATTATAATGTGTCCTGGAGGGATTCCTCTAATGGTTGCTACAATGATTTATATTATTCAAGTAGTGCAAAGGTATTCAGATGACAGCATTATCCAGACCTTACAAATGCATATAGACAGCCAGGAATATTTTTACTTCTTGCTCTAGTCCTAGCACAGATGCAGTGCAATGAGGTATATAAGCTTAATATACATAGCTCAGTCTCAGTGCTGGAAGAACGCTTATGTTGTTGTCATGTTTCTCAGCAACTTCAGGTTGGAGTAAGATGAGCCTGCCGTGACTTCAGTCATCAAAATTGGTGTGAAGAGCACTGTGGTAGACAATCATAAAGATGTGAATGCAACTTTTGCCCTCTTCCTTTGAGACTTACTACTCACACATCTTTTTGAATATCTGTATAACTCTGCATAGCTCCAATAGAACTGGAAGATTCAAATTCTATTTATTGCTTACGATGAACAGTACCTAATAATACAGATAGTCCTGCTGAAGTTAATAGTATTTTTGTTAATAGTGCAAAATCACAGTGAGATTGTATCCCACACTATCATTAAAATCAAATTAATGATATAAGGTTTGGAAAGGACTATAGTGATGACAAAATTTGGATATATTGCAGAGCATAAAGGGTTGTAATTAATGCTATGAAGTCAAGTTAGCTGTTAATTACCTGTGTTGTCCTTTGCAGAGAAGGACCTGGGATCCCAGTGGACAAGGTAAACATGAATCCGCAGTGTGTGTTTGCAGGGGAGAAAGTCAGCCTGGGCATCCCAGGCTGTACCAGCCAGCGTAATGCCAGCAGGTCCAGGGAATTGATTGCTCTCCTCCATTTGGTACTTGGGAGACTAGTTCTGAGCTCCCCAATACAAAAAGGATATTGAACTACCAGAGCAATCCAACCAAGGGCCACCAGGATGCTCAGGGGCAAGGTTACATGATGTGGAAGGAGGTGCTGAGAGCTGGGTCTAAGCTAAGGAGAGATCTAATTGTGCTTCAGCTACCCAGTGGTAGAGTGTAGGCGAGACAGACTCATCTTGCAGGTGAGAGTTTTCATGAAAGTGCACAGTGATAGAACAAGAGGCAATGGACTGGACACTCAAGTTGCAATATGGGAAATTCCAATTAGATCTGGGGATGTTTTTACAACGAGGGTGGTCAAACAGCATGAGACGGTGCTAGAGAAGTTGTGGAACCTCCATCCTTGAAGATGCTCACAACTCAGCTGGGCACAGCTCTGAGCAGCCTGATCTGTGTTGGCCCTTCTCTGAGCAGGTAGACGGACAGATGCTCTCCACATGACCACTTAAATCTAACATATTCTAAGATTGTATGATTTTATGAAAAGTTTCAGTTTTGGCTTAGTAAAATTCATTCTTTATAACATGATGTGAGAAAAAAACCAATGAAATTATTTCTAATTAATTGATAGGTTTTTTGCTGTTTAGTTAGAACATAACTGTAAATAACCAGTTAAATATTCTGCTCCAGGGGAAAGAAAAATCTGTAACTTTATTTATTTTAAGGCTGCAAACTACTATATTCCTGCATTGTTTGGAAAAAAAAAAGAAAATGTGCGTTCTAAAATCATTTAGAGTTAACAGGTTTCTTTTAAGCATTACTTATTCTCATTTGTGATACAGTCTTTTTACAAAGTAATTGTAAATAATTTGAAGTATTTCCTGTCCTTAAAAACTTGTTAAAAAAAAGTTACTAAAACCTTACATGCGTATTCTCATTAGATATGAAGTTTATTATGCTAAAATCAATGGTGTGTTTTCAAATTTTATTCACAATTATCACAAATTAAATTAACAGTTTGAGCTTGGTTTTTAGAATTGGACCATAAGTGAAATATCTGAAAATGTACGTAAAATTCTGGCATATATGAGGTAAAATTTTACTCATTCCTCTGCTTCAATTTAATCATATTCCAGCAATTTTCCAATACTTCTTTTCTTCTTTTATTGTTATTAATAATTCATTATTTAAGTAATAGTAAGCTATCAGGAAGTCACGAGCCAGAAATATTTGATCTTCAATTACAAATTATTTAAACCATCAAAGTAGAGTGAGGACTGCCCAACCTTGTCAGCAAATTGAGCATAAAATAATGCAATATATATAAGGACATTTGATACGCCATCTCACCAGTGTTTAGGTGAGTTTAGACTTTTAATCAGTTACCAAAACATTCATACTCATAGTAAATGGAATAAATATAGTGAATAGAGTTTTGAGTGCTGTACTGATTAGATCTCCATTAATTGTAATGGTAGTTTATATACTTAGTAGACAAAAGCCTACATTTAACCACATAAGACTCAGTATATTTACCTATCCATACATATCCCATTCCATTTTATATTCCACTAGATACCCTAAGGTATCCTCCTTTGGGTTCCAGCTGTCAATGGAAGGCTATGGCCTTGTGTAGGTTATCTCAAACGGTCCCACAGTGTTTATGTTTAAGTAACTGAACTAAGGTCCAAGAATTTATACTGCTGAGACTCAAATAATTTGCTCATGCTTAAGTACCTAGTGCCATTTGAGATGCCTAGAGTATCCAAGACACCTGTCAGGAAAGATGGAAGAAAAAGAGAATACTTGTGATCATCCAGAGCAGTAGCTGGGGATGAAGGGGCATGGACCACAGTCAGAGATGTCACAGAAATGGCACTAGATGACTTTGTATGGGCATATGAATCAAATCCCAAGGACTGGATTCAGATGTCTCAACAGAGGCATATTTTGCTATTTGCCCTGCTTTAGGCTGCTCAAGAATACATACATCTGGCAGATATAACAGTTTGACAGAAATCTTCACTCATTTCTAAGAGACAGAGTTTTAGAGTCTAAATTATAAAGGCCAAGCCAGACACTCATAGCACCTAAACAAATTTTAGATAGCTACATTTAGGCAGAACTGCTTGGATACTATAGATGTCAGATATGCATCCCAGCTGTAAGTCTTAGTCCATGTCAGGAAGAAGAAAGCTTTAAACTAATGTTTTCAATATTTGGCTTATCACTGTGCTTATAAAAAGGAACAGTTCTAGAGCATTGAGTATATGAGGACTCCTCATAAGATGAATATTTTAAAATTGTGCCTCTTTGTTCACTGGTCTACAGCATGTTTGTCTTAAAAAATATAATTCTTACCTTCAGAATGGTATGATACTGAAAGGAGTAATTTATCAAAATTTTCAAAAAGCCTGCATGCATCAGCACTCTACAGAAATCACTAGCCTCCATTCTAGCAAGCCACTGCTCAGAACAGTTTTAAATTGTAGATGCTTATAATTAATTTAAGTAAACATCCTAAATTTGCCATGATGAGGTTTTGAGCATAGCAATAGTTAACATGTTAATTTTGATAATGCACGACAGTAATTTTTGTCTACATCTTCATCTTTGTGAGACTGGAGAGATATCATCAATTTTCTGTAAAACTGCATAATTCACTAATCAGGCAGAGAGTAAGAAAGTCACAGAATCACAGGATGGTTTGAAGTTAGAAGGGACCTCTGGAGATCATCTGGTCCAAAACACCTGGTCAAGTAGGGCCTCCTAGAGCCAGCTGCCCAAGACCATGTCCAGATGGCTTTTCAATATCTCCAAGGACAGAGACTCCACAACATCTCTGGGCAACCAATGCCAGTGCTTGGTCATCCCTATAGTAAAAAAGTGTTTCCTGATGTTCGGATGGACTCTACTAAGTTGCAGGTTGTGCCCACTGCCTCTGGTCCTGTCACTAGTCACCACTGAAAAGAGGCTGACTCCATCTTCTTTGCACCCTCCCTTCAGGTATTTATATACATTGACAAGATTTCCCTTGAGCCTTCTTTCTCCAGGCTGAACAGTTCCAGCTCTCTCAGCTTTCCTCATAGGACAGATACTCTAGACCCTAAGTAATCTTTGTGGCCCTTTGCTGGACCCTCTCCAGTAGTTCCATGTCTCTTTTGCCCTGGGGAGCCCAGAACTGGATGGAGTGCCCCAGGTGTGGCCTCACCAGTGCTGTGTAGAGGGGAAGGATCTCTTTCCTTGACTTGCCTACTGCAGCCCAGGATACCATTAGCCTTCTTTGCAGCAATGGCATAATGTTGGCTCATGTTCAACTTGGTGTCCACCAGGACACTTTTTCTGCCAAGCTGCTTTCCAGTCCCCAGCATATACTTGTGCATGAGATTGTTCCTCCTAGATGCAGGATTTGGCACATCCCCTTGCTGAACTGCCAGCCCATTTCTCCAGCCTCTCAAGGTCCCACTGGACGGCAGCACAATCCTCTGGCTTATCAGCCATTCCTCCTTTTTGCATCTTCTTCAAACTTGCTGAAGGTACACTCTGCCCCATCATCCAGATCATTAATGAAGATGTTAAACAGGACTGGACCCAGTATTGACCCCTCATCTATGAAGCCAGTCATTTCATCACAGAAATTTATCAAGTTGGTCAAGTATAACTTCCCCTTGGTTAATTCATGCTGAATATTCCTGATGATTTTCTTGTCATTCATGTACCTGGAAATGGTTTCCAGGATTAGCTGTTCCATCAAATTTTGCATATATCAATTACATACCAAAGTAAATTACAGACATATAAGTCAATTACATATGTAAAGTATGCAAATTTCTATTTGGTTGAAAACCTTTGAAATATAGAAGGGTTCTTATCATTGAAAATTTAACATTTAATTCTAAAACTTAAGGTTGCAAATGTACTACATAAATCCTTATGCTACAATGTATTGAGACACAAATTTACATGACCCATCTCAGAAAAACATCAGTTAATAAATCGTCAGGTGTACAATATGCAATTCAATCATATGTTGGCATAGAAACTAGGCTCAACATTCTCTCTAGCAAACAGAAAGTAGCACAAAATCTGCAAGCTGTTATTCTTAACTGCCTTATCCTCTGAAAACTGAGGTTTACTCTCTAGAGATACTTAGAGTAAACTAAGCCAAATAAATCAAGATGACTATAATTCTTATCATGAATTCTTACTGGCCTCTTTCAAAAATAACTGTAAAATATTGCAATTGAGGGTTTGGCTTTGCTGTATATGTTGCCTTTATTATTACTTCAATCCACATACTGAAATCCCCTATTTAGTTTAAGGAATCCTCCAGAGCTGCGCTAATTTGATCAGTAGTGGTAAAGTGAATGTTGCTGATGCTCAGAGTAATAATACATAGGAGACTATAGCAAAACTTGTCACTCCGTACATGTTATCATGTTATGTGGGTGGTTTTTTGTTTTTTTTTTTTTTTGCAGAGTGATTTCACTTACTCTGCTTTTATCCAGTTTCAGTAACTCAAGTGTGACAATATGATCCAACCACTGTAGCATAGATAGACTAAGCATAGAAAACACAAACATGCTGTTCCTTTAACTTTAAGTTAAACTTGCATATGTAAATATCACCATTGCTATGGAGACCAAAACCCACATTTATTACAATCCTCTAGTCAGCACAGGATAGTTAGATAAATTCAATCTTCACTTTGTAACAAAATTCTTCCAACTATCAATAATGACAATTATACAACAATAAAAAAGACAAGGATAGACAATATTTAAGGAAATCTGTAGAATTTATTTCATTAGTCCTAACTAGGTGTATGGGATCTCCTGAAAGTTTCCTTGTAGAGAAAATTCATCCACCCATTTAAGATCTACCTATGCAGACCAGAATGCTAAAGCTATGTTTATGCTCATAAATTGACCCAAAATACAATGTCTGAAAACAGCCATAGCTTGCTCCTGCCAGAGCAAGCTTGTCCTCTCTCAGACCTGGGAAATCAGGCTGCTGGTATGATCCTGGAGATATTGCTCCCAGGGTCAGTAATTCCCAGGAAGGAGGTAGCACAGAGACAACTGAGAAGCTGCTTTACCTGTGTAGATCCAGGCTGCTTGCTGCTCGTTTCTGTCAGTGGTAAGGAGTATACAGGTTTTAATTTACTGGTGTGGACACTTACTTACAAAGTTAAGAACACTTGTGTCTTTAATGTGACTTCAAATTCTATTATCTATTTTTGATTGTTGTCAGAGAGGAAATCTAGAAAAAAAAATCACTGTCATAATTTCTTTACTGGTATATGTTTTCAAATATATATTTTGCTTATGCCCAGACAGAATATGTCTGAATTATTCTGATTACAGCATCATGGGTCAAGTTCAAGGCTCTGTTATATATATATAAGAACTCATAAAAATTGAAAGCAGAATAGAATATATTACTTTTAATAATATCACAAATTGTCAATGTTTTGTACTAGTGGTTTTACAGTTTATTTCTTCAACTATTAAATACTCATTAGAATAATGTTGTTTTTCAAGTCAGATGACAATAATGTATCTTTTCTTTAATAAAGCTAAATTAGTATGCATTTCTATACATACATGAATATATATATTTATATATATTACCAGTGTGCATTTATATCAGTATTTTTTCCATGTTTAAAATAGGAATTAATAGTGACCAGACTGCATATTAGAGGAAGGGAAAGATGAAGAGTGGTAAGTGATAGAAGCTTAATTTCTTCTTTAATATGAAAATATTCCTAACCCTATTCATCCCTATTCCTTGGCATAAAAGTGGACTGGAACTGAAGACAAGAAATGGTGTAAAAGGAAATGTTATCATATTGAGAAATAAGGATGTAACAATAACCCAGTAAATAGTACTGCGTTTTCATTTAATGTTAAATAAGGTTTTTAAGGAGATTTTGAGCTTTATGTTAATTTTAAATGGAAAATAATTATTTGTGTTTGTCAGGAAATATTTAGGAAAACATCTTGATTACACATTTTAAATGCTTCAATTATCTGAAATGGGGAAAAAAAAAAGAAAACCATGTTTATTCTGCTTTTTTTTTTTTTTTTTTTACTTTATAAGTGCATACATGCTTTAATTCTCTGATGGACACAGCCTTTATTGCTGGAGTTGATTCATAGTTATCGATAGCACGGAGTACCTAACTCCAACAATCAAAGCTGTGTCCACCGAAGAATTAAACCATATCCACATGTAAAATCTTTGCTCTTTCATTGTTTTTATTAACAAAAGCAATGTTATAAATAATGCCTTGTAAAAGTCCCTAAAATATTAATGGTCTAGGAAAATCTAATACAGGATATAGTTTTTCTGTAGAGTAAAGGAGAAGGAAAATAAGAGGAAATAACTGAATCTCAGGAAAGCTCAACTGTGTCATCTCCAGGAAAAATGGCTAGAGACATGTATTTTGCCACCCTGTGTAATAGTTGAATGCTTTTAATGAAATACTGTAATGAAAGAAACATTTTAATGGGAGAAGGTTATAAAATTTTGATATACTCTCTGGAAGATTTTTTTCTTATATTGAAATTACTTGGACTGTGACAGAGAAAACACTAAGACTTTATATATCATATTATTTTAAGATGTACAAGGTTTGCCTCAAGCCACAACAGTGATTTTCCAAATGATAAGAAACACTTTTTACAGGTGAAAGGCACTCCAGCTACACTGATTCCAACTATGTAGCTGAGTATCCAATAGTTGAGTATACAATGATTAGAAAATTAGAGTTCGCCCATCTTTCTTGAACATGAGGAAACACAGGAACCATGATTCCCTTTTGTTAAATTCATAGGTGATTACAGCTCTTAGGGTAAAAAAAGATGATCAAGTCACAGTCCTTTAATATTTTGTGTTGTTTCAGGAGGCTATCTACACACTATATGGGCCGTTCCTTCATTAGCTGTATTTACATTGAGTAAATTCTACCCAAATAATTTAGGAATACAAGCACATTACAAGGTATTTTTGTATCTTGTGCACTTTTGAAAGCCCTGAAATCTAGCTTAACTGTGAACACAATGGCTCAAAGACTCTCAAAGACTCTTGTGAATTGTCTGGTTGTGATGGTCAGAGAGAAGATAAGAGCAAGAGAGTTGGGAAATGAAGTGGGAGGAAACGTTTCCATTATCACAGAACCTTACCATGGCAACACCTATTAAGATCTCTCACCTGAAGTTTCACCTATCTTTTTCCATTTCCCACCTGTATAGATTGTCATAGTCATTCACTCTATTCCAACTCTGTTCCAACATTTTTTGTCTCAGCAACTTGTTTGCACTTGGAGATTAGCCTAATTCCTTACTAAACATCACCTGGTTAAACTGCTTTTTCTTACAGTATTCTTTTAAACTCTGGATAAATAAGAAGTTGTTCTGCATGCCAAGTTCTGCTGCATTCAGACAGGCCATAAATTACACTATCAGTACACACATGCACCCCAAATTTTCATGCAAAAGTATCTCATTGTGTTCCCCTGAGTGGACTAGAAGAAAATGCAGTCAGACCCATTATTTAATAACGTGCCTTTGCTTACTGTTACTGTTGTGACAAATAAGTTCATGATACTTTTCTCACTGGTGGCAATAAAAAGTAATATATTATAGTCAGTGGAACTGCAGAAGAATAAAGAAAGGGAGAGCTCATTGCAAAGTCCTTAAAACAAGCAGAAATATTCATGTTGTCTTCAGAGGAAAATGGCACTGGTACTACAATACAAGAGACTCCTGGTTCAAATGCCTTGACTTCTTAACCTCTAGAGTCAGTTCAGAAAGATAGTTTTGCCACTGCACAGGGAATATGATCAATAATTCTTTACCCTGAGTAAGTGAACAGGATGATGAAATGTTATTAAATGGTTCAAAGAGTACTTGTGTTAGTCATGCAATTAAGATCCTACTTGACACTGGAATCAAAGACTTTAA
Organism: Morus bassanus; assembly: GCA_031468815.1. NCBI lineage: Eukaryota > Metazoa > Chordata > Aves > Suliformes > Sulidae > Morus > Morus bassanus. The sequence goes on from CM062568.1 coordinate 79,310,906, forward strand.
GGCTCATAGGAGTTTTCCATTAAATGCAATGGGTCTGTGCGGATATCTCACATCAATATCCTTCATCTTATAAGAAAGTCACAAGCATTTAAAAAAAGAAAAGAGTTTTGGGGAAGGGATAATTTACTATGAGAACACTGAAGTACAAAATATATTGATTAGCAAGGGCTGAACATCTAGAATCCAGGAAATATATGTGTCAAGTATGCTATAAGCCACTGTACAATGTCTACGCCATGCAGAGGTAGTGTGCCTTGGCTATTTACAGATTCATCAGTAAAGCATAAATATGCAAACTTAAATAATTATTTGAAAACTGCACTGCAATTTTATCTTGCTGTTCATTGTTCGGTAGTAAATTTGTTCCAAGTTGTTGTATAACAAAAGGTTCAGTTCATTATCTACCTTCAGAATAAGTTATTATAAAATGAAAGTGGGCACAAAAGTATTTAGCAAAATCATTCTTTTTCTTCTTAGAACTGTAGCAGCTGCATAAGAGTTTATTCATTGAAATCTAGTATGTTATACTATTTATTTACCCAGTAATGCTGACTGACAAATATTTACTGCTTATCAAAAATTCATAGCCTGAACCCTCTAAATTTTGTGGAAGTTATAGTTTTAATGCTGTTTCTCTTGCAGCAAAATACTCTGAAGACTGCAGAAATACATAGTAATTGTGATGGGATTCATGAAAAAAATATATTAAGGTATTATGAATGAGTGCTTACTGACAAACATTGACAGTTTTCATTCAGTCTTTTTTAAAAAGATGTTTTCCACTAAAACAAAATTAACACTACTCATATCTAGGACCTTTAGGCTGATAAATGAGGTAACTTAAGTCACCCTATTGGCAAAGCAGATAGATTCCTCCTAACTTGAGTCAGTTTCCACTGTAATTAGAAGTCTGTTCTCTCCAACTGGTATTCAGCCCCCTCTCCAGCTGGGATAACCTCAGGAATGACACTCATCTGACATCAAGGTATTTCTCACATATAAACTGTTGCTGAAAACCAGCTTTTTCTTTACTAGTTCTGTTTTTTTACTGGTTCTTTTTTCTTCTGGTTTTATGATTACTGTACTTTATCACAGTCTTACCTTCTGAAATGTCCACTTTATATAAGCTTTTGGCAAGATATATTTATCCATTTTCTTTCTGTTTTCTTTCTAGAGCACACATTCCCCTCCCTTCCACCCTCAACAATCCTGATTTCATAGCTTCCATCCTCTGTTCATATTCTGTGATTCTGTTGTGGTTTAACCCTGGTCAGCAACTAAGAACCACACAGCCGCTCGCTCACTCCCCCCACCCTCGTGGGATGGGGGAGAGAATCGGAAGGGCCAAAGTAAGAAAACTCATGGGTTGAGATAAGAACAGTTTAATAATTAAAATAAAATAATAATAATAATAATATAATGAAAAGGAAAATAATGAGCAAGAGAGAGAAGAAACCTTAGAAGAAGGGAAAAAAACCTCAAACCACAAGTCCTGCAACTGCTCACCACCCACCGACCAATGCTGCCAGTCCCCAAGCCGCAATAGCTGCTTACCCTGCCCAACTCCCCCCAGTTAATATACTGGGCATGATGTCACATGATATGGAATACTCTTTGACTAATTCGGATCAGCTCTCCTGGTTGTATCCCCTCCCCTCCTGGCTTCTTGTGCACCTGGCAGAGCATGGGAAGCTGGAAAAGTCCTTGACTAGTGTGAGTACTACCTAGCAACAACTAAAACATTAGTGTGTTACTAACATTATTTTCATCCTAAGTCCAAAATGCAGCACTATACCAGTTACAGTGAAGAAAATTAACCATCCCAGCTAAAACCATGACAGATTCCACAGCTGTCTGGAATTGATATTTAACTTTTTTTTTTTGCCTTTTCTTTTTTTTTTCAGTTCCGTACTGTATGTGAGTTGACATCTAACATTTGATGCCCAAGAGAAACAAAAGCATGTGGACTTCTTATCTTTTATATATTACTCCAAACTTAAGGTCTTTGTGAATGTTTCCACTTGCTGAGAATTCCAAAATGTAATTAAGCCGATCATAACATAATGCAAAACACAAATTAAAGAAGTTGCCACACATTTGGCAGATGGGTACCCATACACTTCCTAGTTCCAATACTACAATCAGCTTTTGAAATCGTAATTTTAAATATATATTCTTAGATATTTTCAGATAAAAAAAGAAAAAGTTTAGAAGGTACTTTACTATCTTTTACAAAAGAGCTCAATACAAAAGATTCTCAGCAGATAAGACAGTAGTTACTGCAGTAAGCTGTGTGCTTCTCCAAGCATGCTTTTTATCCAGGGGACTCAATTACATTTCAATAAAGTAATTCTAAATAATAGACTTTATTACATTTTTATAGCTGAAGTGTGGTCTGGAGATTATATTGTATATTCTTTAACTCAAATTCAATTTGTTCTATAAACAGAATTTGTTTATGTAACTGAATCACCAGGATCAAATTAGGTCAAACTCCGTTGACACAGTTTGGAGCTGTAATTGATTTCTCTAATTGGTAACTATAAACCAGAATGTAATCAGCTCAGATTAAGTACACTCTCTGCCATTAACCAGTAAAGTTTGGGATCTCTTGGGAAAGCTTTGCAAACTGTACACTACAAACAGAATTAAAAGTCTATCAGTTTCTGTTCTGCCAAGAATTTTATTTTGAAGAACTAGCCATACAAAAGTATAGTAACATATTTTTGTCAAACAGCAAAAAATAATATTAACAGTTTTACCTTGAAGTGGAAGCCTCCACTTCAGAGAATGAATTTGAACATTATATCCTTTTCCTAACTGTGACTGAAAAATCAGCTTTCAGATATAGTGTTCTTGACTGAAATGTGATCAGATTATGTGCATTCTTTAAACAGATCTGCCTGTAGTTAACAAAATTTTGCAGAAGTGAGGAATAATCAAGGAATTTTAAGTCTGAAAAGTTTTATGCAAAATCACTACAAACAAAATAAAGTGCCAGGTTGTGTGAAATGATCAAGTATGTCTTGTACTCTCAGGACATCACTCACAGAAAGACTATGTGACTGCCTCCAGTGACTGATGTCAGACTGATCCTAATTTGTTAAGCCTCATAATCTAGAAGTAACATAGTCCATATGACTGTTAGTTGAGGTTCCACTATTTCTTTGCAGAAGGTATAAATTCTGTGAACATGCAAATAAGAATAGAAGGGAACTCAAAGGGTCATTTACTCTGCCTCAAACGTAGGTTCTGCAACAGCATTGGGTTGTCTGGTGGCTTTTTGCCTATATTTTTCTTACACTTCCAAAAACAAAGATTACACAACATTCTTAATATCTTGTTTTTATTATGCTTTCCTTTCCCTTCCCTTCTCTGTCCTTCCCTTCCCTTCATTCAGGGACCCCATCACTTCATGACTGTTCTTACATTTTGTTTCACCTTCTCAGTCAGTTCTTTCCAATAGCAGAGTCAACCTGCAGAGGGAGATAGATTGGTGGAGCTGCACCCTACCATCCCTGGGGATAAGGCAGTGGATGGGGGCTCCACAAGAAGCAGAAGATCCCCTACCCTCTTGCCATCAAGCAGGAGGAGGGGACCTAAGAGATGGGGGGGAATGGAAACAGATCCCTGCCCGGGGCAGCAGGCGAATCCCCTCCCAGACTCCCTCACCTTCCCAGCTGCCCTTACACAACAGATATGGGGCTCTGGAACTTGAGGGCCAGGCAAATGACAGCATAGGTGAAGGACCATCCGGGGAGTTGCCTAGGGAGAGTCGGTCAGCCTCACATTATTACGACTGCCTCTGTTAAGAAGAAAAGGAGGGTAATTGTTGCAGACGGTTCCCTTCTGAGGGGGACAGAGGGCCCAATATGCTGACCAGACCCACCCCATAGGGACGTCTGCTGCCTCCCTGGGGCCTGCATCAGAGATGTTACTAGGAAACTCCCTGGTCTGGTACGGCCCTCTCATTACTACCCGCTACTGGTTATGCAGGTGGGCAGTGATGAGGTTACAGAGGGAAGCCCAAGAATGATCAAAAGGGAATTCAGGACACTGGGATGATTGGTTGAAGGATCGGGAGTACAGGTAGTGTTTTCCTCAATCCCATCAGTGGCAGGGATGAAGAATACCGATAGGATCAGGAAAACTCATCTGATTAACACGTGGCTCAGAAGCTGGTGCCATCGGAGAAATTTTGTTTTATTTGATCATGGGGAGGTTTACATGCACTGGGCCTGCTGGCGGCAGATGGAGTTCACCTGTCTCAAAGGGGGAAAAGGATTCTTGCACATGAGTTGGCAGGGCTCATCAAGAGGGCTTTAAACTAGGTTTGAAGGGGGAAGGGGATATAGCCAGGCCCACTCGAGAACAGCCTAGGGGTAGTGTGTCGAGGCTGGTGGTGAAATTGATAGCACAGCTGAAGTGCATCTACAGCAATGCACACAGTATGGGCAACAAACAGGAGAAGCTGGAAGCCATTGTGCAGTGGGATAGCTACGACTTAGTCACCATCACAGAGACATGGTGGGATGACTCTTACGACTGGAGTGCTGCGATGGATGGCTATAAGCTCTTCAGAAGGGATAGGCAAGGAAGGAGAGGTGGTGGGGTGGCTCTATATGTCTGGTGGGAGACGTGGTTGTCGGAGGTTGTCTTGGGCTTAGTGATCACGGTATGATTGAGTTCTCAATTCATGGCAAAGTAAAAAGGGTGGTCAGCAGAACCACTATCATGGACTTCTGGAAGGCAGACTTTGGCTTATTTAGGGCACTGGTTGGGAGAGTCCCTTGGTGGAAGACCTGAAGGGCAAAGGAGTCCAGGAAGGCTGGGCTTTCTTCAAGAGGGAAGTCTTAAAGGAGCAGGAGCAGGCTGTAACCATGTGCTGCAAGACGAACCAGTGGGGAAGACGACCGGCCTGGCTGAACAGGGAGCTTTAGCTGAGACTCAGAAAAAAAAGGAGAGTTTACCACTTTTGGAAGAAGGGGCAGACAACTCAAGAAGAGTACAGGGATCTTGTTAGGTCATGCAGAGAGAAAATTAGAAAGGCAAAAGCCCGGCTAGAAGTCAACCTGGCCACTGCTGTAAGGGATAACAAAAAATGTTTTTACAAATAAATTAGCAACAAAAAGAGAACTAAAGAGAATCTCCATCCTCTATTGGACATGGGGGGGGAACACTGCCACCAAGGGTGAAGAGAAGGTTGAGGTGTTTGAGAATGCCTTCTTTGCCTCAGTCATTAATAGTAAGACCAGTTGTTATCTGGGAACCCAGCATCCTCAGCTGGAAGACAGGGACAGGGAGCAGAATCGAGCCCCCATAATCCAAGGTTAGCCACCTGCTACACCACCAAGACACACACAAGTCTATGGGGCCGGATGAGATCCACCCAAGAGTACTGAGGGAGCTGGCAGAGGAGCTCACCAAGCCACTCTCCATCATTTATCAGCAGTCCTGGTTAACAGGGGAGGTCCCAGTTGACCGGAGGCTCGACAATGTGATGCCCATCTACAAGAAGGGCTGGAAGGAGGATCTGGGGAACTACAGGCCTGTCAGCCTGATGTTGGTACTGGGGAAGGTTAAGGAGCGATACATCTTGAGTGATCTCACTGGGCAAGTGCAGGACAACCAGGGGATCAGGCCCAGCCAGCATGGCTTCATGAAAGGCAGGTCCTGCCTGACCAACCTGATCTCCTTCTATGACCAGGTGACCCACCTAGGGGATGAGGGAAAGGCTGTGGAAGTTGTCTACCTGGACTTTAGCAAAGCCTTTGACACTGTCTCCCACAGCATTCTCCTAGAGAAGCTGGCGGTTCATGGTTTAGACAGGTGTACTCTTCGCTGGGTAAAAAAGTGGCTGGATAGACAAGCCCAGAGAGTTGTGGTGAATGGAGCTAAATCCAGTTGGCGGCCGGTTACAAGTGGTGCTCCCCAGAGCTCAGTTTTCGTGCCAGTCTTGTTTAATATCTTTGTCAATGATCTGGATGAGGAGATCGAGTGCGCCCTCAGTAAGTTTGCAGGCAACACCAAATTGGGCTAGAGTGTTGGTCTGCTTAGAGGGTAGGAAGGCTGTACAGAGGGATCTGGACAGGCTGGATCAATGGGCCAAGGTTAATTGTATGAGGTTTAACAAGGCCAAGTGCCAGGTGGGTCCTGCACTTGGGTCACAACAACCCCATGCAGCACTACAGGCTTGGGGAAGAGTGTCTGGAATGCTGCCTGGTGGAAAAGGACCTGGGGGTGCTGGTTGACAGCCAGCTGAATATGAGCTGGCAGTGCGCCCAGGTGGCCAAGAGGGCCGACAGCATCCTGGCTTGTATCAGGAATAATGTGGTCAGCAGGAGCAGGGAAGTGGTCATGCCCCTGTACTCGGCACTGGTGAGGCTGCACCTTGAATACTGTGTTCAGTTTTGGGCCCCTCACTACAAGAAGGACATTGAGGTGCTGGAGCATGTCCAGAGAAGGACAACAGAGCTGGGAAAGGGTCTGGTGAGCAGGTCTTATGAGGAGAGGTTGAGGGACCTGGGGTTGTTTAGTCTGGAGAAAAGGCTGAGCGGAGACCTTATTGCTCTCTACAACTACCTGAAAGGAGGTTGTAGCGAGGTGGGTGTTGGTCTCTTCTCCCAAGTAACTAGCAATGGGACAAGAGGAAACGGCTTAAAGCTGTGCCAGGGGAGGTTTAGATTGGATATCAGGAAAAATGTCTTTACTGAAAGAGTGGTCAGGCACTGGAACAAGCTGCCCAGAGAAGTGGTGGAGTCCCCATCCCTGGAGGAGTTCAAAAAACGCATAGACGTGGCACTTCGGGACATGGTTTAGGAGACATGGTGCTGTTGGGTTGATGGTTGGACTTGATAATCCTAGAGGTCTTTTCCAACCCAAATGGTTCTATGAATCTATGATTCTATGGTTTATTAGATTGGGCATGGTGCTTCAATGTTGTTTGCATTTAAAGAGATACAGCATGTCACAGTTAAGGTGAAGATTTTTCCATAATTAATTTTACTAATGTTCTTTTGGGAAAAAAAAAAAAAAAAAAGTCCGTAAGATTCACAAGAGCTAATATATTTCTGATAAATAAGTGAAACACTCTAGTAAAATTGCATAACATAATGTGAAATTCTCTACAGACAAATTTTCAACATATTTCAATTTTCTGTTTTTTTTTTTCAGTGAATCCTATTGTATTAGATGATCTCTAAGAGTCCCTTATGACCTTCTTTTTCTGCCTTAATTACTGTTTATGTCTGTGCCCTATAGAGTGGCAAATATATATGAATTTACACCCTGAATCAAGGAATTAGAAATACTTTAAGTTTAAAAATATGCATGAATATTCTTAAATGCCAGTTGTCATGGTTTTAGATGGGATAGTTAATTTTCTTCACTGTAGCTAGTATAGTGCTGTATTTTAGACTTAGTATGAAAATAATGTTGATAACACACTAATGTTTTAGTTGTTTCTCGGTAGTGCTTACACTAGTCAAGGACTTTTCCAGCTTCCCATGCTCTGCCAGGTGCACAAGAAGCCAGGAGGGGAGGGGATACAACCAGGAGAGCTGATCCAAATTGGCCAAAGGGATATTCCATATCATGTGACGTCATGCCCAGTATATTAACTGGGGGGAGTTGGCCGGGGAAAGCAGCGATCGTGGCTTGGGGACCAGCAGCCTCGGTCAGCGGGTGGTGAGCAGTTGCAGCACTTGTTTAGTTTTGTTTTTTTTTTTTTCCCTCTTCTTCCAGGGTTTCATCTCTCTTTCGCTCATCATTTTCCTTTTCATTATACTATTATTATTATTGCTGTTTTATTTTAATTATTAAACTGTTCTTATCTCAACCCACGAGTTTTCTTACTTTGGCCCTTCCGATTCTCTCCCCCATCCCACAGGGGTGGGGGGAGTGAGCGAGCAGCTGTGTGGTGCTTAGTTGCTGACCGGGGCTAAACCACAACACCAGTTTATAGGTGACTAATTTTATCCAAAAGGAGTGTACTTGCTCTTATAATTATCCTGCTCATAAGAGTTCTGATTCAATACGCACAGAAGAGTTGACTTTTTCTGATAATTGGATTATTTTGAAAGTATTTCACTTTGAACATCCAATGCTTAAGTTACTTAATATTCACACTCATAAATAATGTTATTTTCACATGAAAAATACTTAATATTAGCAATATTTTCCTTTTTCCTTCTATCAACATTTGTAGGAATCTAGCAAAGTTAAGCAAGAAATTTAAATTCGAATGATAGCCAGGATGTTTTATTGTGGTGTAATTACACCAAAATATTTACACAGTACCACTAGACATACACATTTTCTTGACTTTGGTGCAGCAATATACAGGACACCACACTTTTGCTATCTTATGAGAATAGACTAATAGAGAAAGAGGGACAACATCATACACCTTGTCAGACACCATTTTCAATTAAAGTTTCTCTTTGTACTATAACTGCTCTCTAAACTAGGCAGGTGCAGGCTTGTAGTAAACTCTTGTTATGCTACTCTAGAAAATCTAGTCTTTTTTGCTCATTTATTACTTGAGTACCAACCTTCAATAAAGATTTGATACAACTGATAACCAAATTAATAAACAGCAGCATGCAATTAACTTGTGCAACTGTATGTTAATATCATAAACATTTTTAATGTGTTACCCTTCACTTAAAATAACTACACTCTGAAGTGTCATCGACTAGACCCACAGAGGCGTATTTATTTATTAGTATAGATGTCTCTTGCTAAACTACAGAATATATGAAAATACCTAAGAGCCGTGTGACTTTCAAATTTCTAACATTTTCTATGAACTACATTTAAGCACTTTATTGTTGTAACTCCCTTGCAATAAAGCAGTGCACATATTAGATAAAGTTATATTGCTGAAAGGTATTGTACTTTAAGGCTAGCTTCAGAGCCTGTTAATATCACTACATGGTTTTTATTTTCTTTCTTCCGCAAGTAAAGGCCTAGGTCTCAGCAAGTTTTTCTCTTAATTTTCAGTTATCTGTAGATGTTTCATATACAGTTAGTAACACTGAGGAAGCACATCTAAGATCTGTCAAATTAAGTCATGAATAAGAGCACTTATTAAATACCAATTTGCAACTCCACTTTTATTTCCCTGGAGAACTTTTCCTGCGGGGAACTTTATGGAAAATGGAAGGGGGAAGCAGAAGTCTTTAAGAGGACTATGAAGAGAGTTTATGCCCACCAGAAGACTCACTGAGCCACAAAATAGAAAGCAAAAAAAGGACACAAAACAGAATTCAAAAACAAATTACAACCAACCAACCAAATAAACAAACAAAACCCCCAAACACCAGGAGCTAAGGCAGAAATAAGAAATTAGAAAGTGTGCCCATGGAAAAAGAAAAGAAGTTTATGCCTTCCTGCAGAAAAGAGTTCACTAGTTGTAAGTTGGCCGTAGCCGTGATGTGGATTCAGGTAACAATAAGAAAATTACTTCTCAGCTTGGTGCTCTACATATCCTCCAATAGGAAGGGTCAAAAATAAACTCAGAATTTTCCTTTAAAACTTTCAACATATGAATATTTCAACATGGGTATTTACTTACAAAGCATCAAAATATGTACAACCGTACATGAGAATCCTCACTCCTCAAAAGAAAAAAAGAGAAATGCTACTGTTATTACTAAGTTTGCTTTTTAATTATAGTTTACTTTTTCTTGTTATGCATGTGGTTACCTACGTTATTGAGTAACTGTTCTTTAGAATGGATTATTATTTTAAGTGACTGGCAAGGTGCCAGGCATTGAAATAGATGTTTTCTTTCCTTTTAAATAGAAGTAAATAAGTGTGTATTGACAGACTGTGAAGACTATTCCTTACCAGTTATGCAACAGATTTAACTCCCAGACTGAACTGCACTGACCTGTTGGTGCAGACTGCTAGTCCACAACCAACATATAAAATAAAAAATGACCAAATGCACCTTTTTCAAAGTTCAGTCTGTTGAGACAATACTCCACAACCACCCCATAATCTTCTCAACACTTCAAATAATAAGATGTTAGTTTAAAGCAATGTTTTCATTTGTGCTTTTAAAAAAATATTACACATGAATATCAGTCTTTTACCAGTTACTACACTGTGTACATGTTTAATTATATACTTAAGTAAAATGATAAGAATACTGTAAAAGAACAACCCCCCTGGAAAGAAGGGATATTGTATATGTTTTATTAGCATGAATCTAGACTCCTTTCTTTCTGATCAAGCCCTGTTTTATGTTTTAATATTTAACCTAAGCTTAGGGGATGGGATACCTTGGCCATCAGCTATTATGCATTTAATCAAGGACAAGTGTTCCTTTTAGAAGAAAATTGAGGAGAGCTGGTAAGACAAAATAGCCTTAAATTGTCCTTGTGTAACATGCAACCACATATGGATAAAAAGGGTTAAGGTACTTCATCTGTAAAGACCACCAAAGACCCCCGAAGAGAGGAAGGCATGTGCAGAAGAATCTGAAGCGGAGCTAAGAAGAATGACTTAATGCCATCATGCAACCTATGTAGATTAGAATGAATATGTATTAGGCAGAATATGTATGGATTTACTGTACAAATATAATGAGGTAGCCGGCTTCGGTGTGCTTGGTTTGTGGAAAACTAACTAGCACCCAGGCTTGCACAACCCTGAAATAAGTTAGCAATGTCTCTCCTGAGTGTGTGATTATTAATTCATTGCACACCATGCGACAAATCCGCTTTTCGGACAACAGTTTTTGGCAACCCAGATGGGACTGATGTGAAGCCTTGCCCAGATCATCTTGCTGGCTGCTGGTGGGGAGAAGCTGCTCTTTGGACTCCAAGTGCACACTGACCTGTTGTTTGGAGGACTCCATGAGTAATCTCCCAATCTGGAGTGGGTAAGTGACTCAAAAGTGCAACTCATGATAAAGACACACTGCATGGAGTAAAAACAGGTAAAGGTAAAAGTGTTTTGTAAGTCTTGTGCATGATTGGACAGTGATGACTGGAGTGCATGAAGCAATAGGTAAAGGTCTTAAAGGTGTTTTGTAAAGTTTTGTGCACATTTGGACAGTGACAATTGGAGTGCATAAAACAATAAGTAAAGGTAAAAGGGTAAAAGTGTTTTTGTAAAGTTTTGTGTATGATTGGACAGTGACAACTGGAGTGCATGAAAGTGTGGTTGGTAAAAATCTTATCTTTTGGATAACATTGTAGGAGCAGGACAGGGGGCAAGACAATCTCCTGAGGTTTCCCCTTGCTCCCCATTAGGATGCACCTTGAAACATTGGAATAAGTTTGGTGGGGATCCTCTAATAAAATGGAAATTAAAAGAATATTGTACTCCATAGTGGGCAAAGTATAAATTGGAGGAGAAGGAAAAATGGCCAGAAATGGGGTCTTTGAATTAGAATACATTCTTGCAACTTATGTTGTTTTGCAAAAGGCAGGATAAATGGGATGAAATCCCGTATGTGGATTTGTTCTTTACTTTAAGAAATGATCATGAAGCAAGGAAGAAATGTAAATTGTTGATGTCTGATTCAAATGCATTAATGATGATGCATGACATGAAAAAGCCTTCGTGGTGTTGTTCTGCTTGCAGCATAGGAACAAGATCAGTGTGCTCTTTGCAAGAAAAAGGGACACTGGAAAAATGCATCAAAATCCAGCAATACCAAAACAAATAAATAAATGAGAATCCTTACTTGTCTTTCGAGGCATAAATTCTAATGCAACACTACTGTGCATACTCTGATTTCCAGAACCTCCACTGTGTTTCATATTTGGTATGTAAAATATTTCTGAGATGCTGGATATAGAGATTGCTGAATAGCTGAAAAAGATCTCTTTAAAGTTAGATTTTATTAGAAATTAATGTTGATAAAATTATGATAACTTCTTTTACTGTAGTTACAGGTAATTGCCTCCCTCATTGTTCCTTGTGTAATATTGGTTTTAGGTAAATTCCAGGTTTATAAAAGGAAGATATGTCTAGAGTATGGCTATGAAAAAGCAGACCTTTTTTAGGAAGAACAGCTGCCAAAGGACAGGAAATCTTCCCTTGTATATGAAATGCAAGAGTTAGAAAAAATTACACCTGTAAAATTTCTTAATTGAAAATAAAAAGGAAAAAGATAATCTCTGCCTGTAATCTCAGTAGAGTCTGCATGTACAGCAGATCACAAAATAAGAAGGTACACGAAGCAATCTATGAAACATTGAGATTTTAATTATCCAAACATAATAAATATTTCAGCAGTTATATAAGGTCAGAATTCATCTCATCTAACTCTGCTTTTCCACAGTGTAGATACTATTATCTAAGTTATTGTAGACTGTCTCCTCTGAAAAACAAGCACTGTTAACAACATTATTTTTCTGATACTTTTCAGACATCCACACAAGATAAGACGCATCACACCTTAGAAGAAAATATCTTTCTCCATTGTTATGAGACTGGATGGTTGTCACAGAGGTAGTCAGCTATATTTGGTCAGGCTTTATACCTGTAAATCCCTACCCCACCCCCTCCATTTTCAAGGATTTGTTAATAATTACTTGATACAAAGGAGCACTAAGACTAATAAAAAAGGTGCTCTAGATAAAATCATAGATTCATAGAACCATTTGGGTTGGAAAAGACCTCTAGGATTATCAAGTCCAACCATCAACCCAACAGCACCATGTCTCCTAAACCATGTCCCGAAGTGCCACGTCTATGCGTTTTTTGAACTCCTCCAGGGATGGGGACTCCACCACTTCTCTGGGCAGCTTGTTCCAGTGCCTGACCACTCTTTCAGTAAAGACATTTTTCCTGATATCCAATCTAAACCTCCCCTGGCACAGCTTTAAGCCGTTTCCTCTTGTCCCATTGCTAGTTACTTGGGAGAAGAGACCAACACCCACCTCGCTACAACCTCCTTTCAGGTAGTTGTAGAGAGCAATAAGGTCTCCGCTCAGCCTTTTCTCCAGACTAAACAACCCCAGGTCCCTCAACCTCTCCTCATAAGACCTGCTCACCAGACCCTTTCCCAGCTCTGTTGTCCTTCTCTGGACATGCTCCAGCACCTCAATGTCCTTCTTGTAGTGAGGGGCCCAAAACTGAACACAGTATTCAAGGTGCAGCCTCACCAGTGCCGAGTACAGGGGCATGACCACTTCCCTGCTCCTGCTGACCACATTATTCCTGATACAAGCCAGGATGCTGTTGGCCCTCTTGGCCACCTGGGCGCACTGCCAGCTCATATTCAGCTGGCTGTCAACCAGCACCCCCAGGTCCTTTTCCACCAGGCAGCATTCCAGACACTCTTCCCCAAGCCTGTAGTGCTGCATGGGGTTGTTGTGACCCAAGTGCAGGACCCACCTGGCACTTGGCCTTGTTAAACCTCATACAATTAACCTTGGCCCATTGATCCAGCCTGTCCAGATCCCTCTGTAGAGCCTTCCTACCCTCTAAGCAGACCAACACTCTAGCCCAATTTGGTGTTGCCTGCAAACTTACTGAGGGCGCACTCAATCTCCTCATCCAGATCATTGACAAAGATATTAAACAAGACTGGCACGAAAACTGAGCTCTGGGGAGCACCACTTGTAACCGGCCGCCAACTGGATTTAGCTCCATTCACCACAACTCTCTGGGCTTGTCTATCCAGCCACTTTTTTACCCAGCGAAGAGTACACCTGTCTAAACCATGAACCGCCAGCTTCTCTAGGAGAATGCTGTGGGAGACAGTGTCAAAGGCTTTGCTAAAGTCCAGGTAGACAACTTCCACAGCCTTTCCCTCATCCCCTAGGTGGGTCACCTGGTCATAGAAGGAGATCAGGTTGGTCAGGCAGGACCTGCCTTTCATGAAGCCATGCTGGCTGGGCCTGATCCCCTGGTTGTCCTGCACTTGCCCAGTGAGATCACTCAAGATGTATCGCTCCTTAACCTTCCCCAGTACCAACATCAGGCTGACAGGCCTGTAGTTCCCCAGATCCTCCTTCCAGCCCTTCTTGTAGATGGGCATCACATTGTCGAGCCTCCGGTCAACTGGGACCTCCCCTGTTAACCAGGACTGCCGATAAATGATGGAGAGTGGCTTGGTGAGCTCCTCTGCCAGCTCCCTCAGTACTCTTGGGTGGATCTCATCCGGCCCCATAGACTTGTGTGTGTCTTGGTGGTGTAGCAGGTGGCTAACCTTGGATTATGGGGGCTCGATTCTGCTCCCTGTCCCTGTCTTCCAGCTGAGGATGCTGGGTTCCCAGATAACAACTGGTCTTACTATTAATGACTGAGGCAAAGAAGGCATTCTCAAACACCTCAACCTTCTCTTCACCCTTGGTGGCAGTGTTCCCCCCCCATGTCCAATAGAGGATGGAGATTCTCTTTAGTTCTCTTTTTGTTGCTAATTTATTTGTAAAAACATTTTTTGTTATCCCTTACAGCAGTGGCCAGGTTGACTTCTAGCCGGGCTTTTGCCTTTCTAATTTTCTCTCTGCATGACCTAACAAGATCCCTGTACTCTTCTTGAGTTGTCTGCCCCTTCTTCCAAAAGTGGTAAACTCTCCTTTTTTTTCTGAGTCTCAGCTAAAGCTCCCTGTTCAGCCAGGCCGGTCGTCTTCCCCACTGGTTCGTCTTGCAGCACATGGTTACAGCCTGCTCCTGCGCCTTTAAGACTTCCCTCTTGATGAAAGCCCAGCCTTCCTGGGCTCCTTTGCCCTTAAGGACTGGAATAGGAAGGTATGTGACATTTTCCTAGACTGTTGATGAAAGGGAAGACATTCATAAAGAGGCAAACACATTCTGCATGACAACTCCTGGCTGTAAATATTGTGCTGCTGCCAGGGCTTTAGCTCTTATAACCAAGGGACCCTCCTTAAGAAATGAGAACTGCTGGACAAACAGGAGTTCATCTGACAAACTTAGGAGAGGCCATCTTTGACCGCAAGTTTCCATATCTGAACATCAGGGCTTTTAATGATATCTGATAAGGGATGGTGACTAGAGAGAAAAGAAGGTAAGGGGCACATTAAAGAAATGGCCTTCACACTCCTCATTTGAAAGCAGAACAACTAGGGGTCCATTTCAAGTGTCACTGCACAAATGCAACAGTATGGGAAACAGAAGAGAAATTAGAAATTCATGAATGGTGCAGAGCTATGGTTCCAGTGGAGACCTGGTGAGATAGTCCACATGGCTGGTGTGCTACACTGGATGGACAGGAGTGCTACACTGGATGGACACTGGCTCCAGTAAAAGAGCATGCCAGCTAGCAGCAAGGGTGATGCTGTTTGTTAAAGGTGAGTTGGAAGGCAAGAGCAGGAACAGCACAAGCCAGGCAATGTCTCCTCCAGCAGTGTACTGCCCCACAGCACACCAGGAAGATGAGCAAAGAAGGATGGGTCTTGTTGACAGCTCAGTGATCATCAGGCACAGATACAAGCCAAGTTCAAATTCAAATTAGGAAGTTCAAACAACAATTCAAGCTTAAGAAACCTGGGCAAAATAACATAAACATAAGATTAATGAAATTGGCTTGTCTTATGAATACAAATGATTACTGGTTGAGAAAGTTGTCTGGAGGTCTTTGGTATCCTTTGCTCTTACAGCAGGTTTGTTTGTTGTTTTTTTTTTGTTTTTTTGTTTTTTTTTTGAGGTCAAGTAGCTATCATGCTGCAACAACTGTGTTGCAGTTCTGGTTATTGGAGGGATCATGTAGCCGCAGCAGAACTGAGTCTTGACAACAGCTAACCACAGTTTTGAAGTTGTTTTGGGGTCACTGTTTCAAAAATCTGCATGGCTAAATGAGGAATGGAAATCATCATTGTCAGGAATACAGATAATGGTGTACACAGTCCTGAGCTTAAAAGGGCCTATGCACAGCAGGCATAGAGGAGGTATCAGGTGAGGTTGGTCAGATTGATTATGTCCTATTAATGCATTAAAGTCTTTGACAGTTCAAAGCTGAAAGGTAAGGAACACTGGTTTGTGATGGGTGATGAGCTAATGACAGCGTATGGATCAGCACAGGCAAATGTAAAGTCCTGCCCATGACATGGAACTAGCCCATGAAACGGGACAGGCTGATATTTGACTGGCTGGACAGAAACTTTGCAGAGAAGGACCTGGGATCCCAGTGGACAAGGTAAACATGAATCCGCAGTGTGTGTTTGCAGGGGAGAAAGTCAGCCTGGGCATCCCAGGCTGTACCAGCCAGCGTAATGCCGGCAGGTCCAGGGAATTGATTGCTCTCCTCCATTTGGTACTTGGGAGACTAGTTCTGAGCTCCCCAATACAAAAAGGATATTGAACTACCAGAGCAATCCAACCAAGGGCCACCAGGATGCTCAGGGGCAAGGTTACATGATGTGGAAGGAGGTGCTGAGAGCTGGGTCTAAGCTAAGGAGAGATCTAATTGTGCTTCAGCTACCCAGTGGTAGAGTGTAGGCGAGACAGACTCATCTTGCAGGTGAGAGTTTTCATGAAAGTGCACAGTGATAGAACAAGAGGCAATGGACTGGACACTCAAGTTGCAATATGGGAAATTCCAATTAGATCTGGGGATGTTTTTACAACGAGGGTGGTCAAACAGCATGAGACGGTGCTAGAGAAGTTGTGGAACCTCCATCCTTGAAGATGCTCACAACTCAGCTGGGCACAGCTCTGAGCAGCCTGATCTGTGTTGGCCCTTCTTTGAGCAGGTAGATGGACTGGATGACTTCTAAAGAGCCATTATAACCTCTATTATTCTGTAATTCTTCAATTATTTTGCAATACTTAAGAATTTACATGTATGTGATTTTGAAGAAATAGCAGTGCTGTTTGCCAAGGAAGTAATTTAGTAGGATTCCAAGGTTTCTCCTTCTCTATGTTGTAGAGTTTTTGAAGTTGCAGTTGTAGGGTAATCAATAGTGGCTCTGATGATCTTTTCCAATCATAGAGGAAAACTGCTTGTTAGTTACTGGTTGCTTATCACTGTCTCCTAGGAAGCTCTGTTTTCTATCAGTATTTTTGCTTTGGGTTGCATTTACTTTTCCACCTCTTCCTATTATTTTAATCCCTCACTTTGGATATAAACCAAAACATACAATATACATGTGTGTAATCAAATAAAAACCTGATTTTGGTATCATTACAGCCTCTGAGAGATCTGAGATTGAACTGAAGGGAAAACATCAAATGAAATACAATGACTGCAAATGCAAGTAAGAATTAGACTTAGCAAGTCACAGCCTACAAGAGAATAAAGAGTAAAGAAAGCTCTTTAATTCTGCTTACTCTAACCAAAATCCTTGCCCATCTCCTAAGTATTTTTTCTGTCTTTCCTTTTGAATAGAAATAAGCAGATAACAGTGCCTGACATTTTTCCTTTTTCTTTTTTTTAATTTTTATATATTTTTCATGTCAGCTCCTATTCTTGCTTTTATGAATCAAATAGTTCAATTGTTTTCATTCTCCTCTCCTAAGAGACTCTTTTCAAATCAATGTTCCATGCCTCTCCTCAGTTTTTCAGTACTTCAATTCTGCCTAAGTAGAATGAGATGTCATCAGTGTAACATTATAATCCATTCAATGCAGATTAGCATCTTTTTAAATTTTTAAAAACTTCTGTTTATTAAGCAGATATTTTGAGCAGCCATACTAATCTTCACATTTTTTCCCAAGTTCTTATAATTTATATGAATTAAGAAAAGCATAGCTATATTTCTGATTGTTTTTCTGCTTTATGTTTATGTATAGCAGAATTTCCTTATTTCTACTTATTAAGTAAGTTCTGACAGAAAATTTCCCAAATAGTTTCATTTCATGTATTGAAAAGTGCCTTTAAACAGGTCAGTAGTGTACTGAAGTATAAATATATTATAATTATTAGTTATGTATAAGGATAGTAGAACTCAAGCCACTTGAAAAAATAAAGCAAGGATCATAAAGTAGAAATTAAGAGTTCTGGAATGTTCTCCTAACAATAAATGCAAATCACAAATTTTATTTTCTGTGTATCTGTTATTTATGCAACTATTCTAGCTGGAATACGCTTCTTCTAGATCATATAAACATATGAAATTATTATTGGCCCATTTCCATGAGAATCTACTCCCATTTTGTCTAACCTTTAACTTATGGGCTAAGTGTTATGGTTTCACAGTTTGGCTACAATATAGATCTACAACAAACACTGTATTTGAATCCACATTTCCTCACTGAAAATTAAAATATGCTGTGTTTGCTTGTCATCTGTCTTTATAACTGTAGAGGTCATTGGTGACTCTAATTTAACACTCCTCTTTATGTGATAGATATTATTTCTCAGTGCAGGCAATTAATATTAAGATTTTGCTAGCAGTCCTGGTAGGTATTGAGCTTCATTTTCCCCTTCAGTCAGGCCAGCAACAAATGGAAACCCTATAAAATTATACCCAGGAGATGCTTTTTGACCTGTTTTCTTTTATCATAACCACATGCTTTGGCCAGTAAAACCCCACAGAATGGGTTTCACTACAATCATAACTGATCACTCATATATTTTCATAGGCCTAATTTAGGAATAATTTTTGCTTAC
Organism: Morus bassanus; assembly: GCA_031468815.1. Classification (NCBI taxonomy): domain Eukaryota; kingdom Metazoa; phylum Chordata; class Aves; order Suliformes; family Sulidae; genus Morus; species Morus bassanus. Next base: position 79,329,444 of record CM062568.1, read on the forward strand.
TGATTATAGACTTGTTCAAATCAAAGTTACATTAGGTTGTCTTTCGTCTGTTAAATGCCCAGGTTTTACAACAGGGTAAGAAGACTGGGTTTTATTTATCTATTTATTTTCTCCAGTAATTATTTGGACTTTCAAGTTTTCTGCAGAGAAGATAACAGCATTGGGTTCTAATAGCTGGTATCTGATGAAAGGCATTTTTCCTCTATTCCCAGACTGTAATTCTATTACTTGTCAATTTGCTAGCAGCTGACACTTAGAGTTGGCTCGATAGCTTGATATAACTCTGGAGTGCTAGGCCAACATACACAATATCTTCTAATAATTTTGTAGGTATTTAGGGTTTTATCCCTTCACAATGATTTCTCTGTCTCCAACTGTTTTTTGGATAAATCTGCCTGTTCCATGATAATCACTAATAGAAACAGGCATTTTCTCTGGGACACTGTTTTTACAATTGAAAGATACACTTTTCAAGACAAGCTTTTCTAGTGATTATTTCTCATCTTGTACTCAGTCATCCTTCATTCTTTAAAACTGGAGCTATTCCAAAACCTTCTCTATTACTGCTTTTCATGACTCTGATGGTCTAACTATCAGCATGATCCACAACCTGTAAAGAATCTTTTAAAGCTTCAGGTCAGCTCTTAGCATGACATGTTGAATTCTTCAGTTTCACAAAGTGCCTGCAGCTTATGTTTTCTTCACTTTAATATAAAGATTTGCTGCTGTTCTTGACACAAAATAATTGAATTGAGCACTATACAATAAAATGCAATTGATTATGCATTGAAATTTGAGAATTTTTCTGGATGCTTATTTTGCAGTTCTGGCACAAACATAATATTTCAAAGATGAACCATGAGAAATATCAATATTTAGCCCCAATCATCAGCAATAACATATAGCAAGTGCAATAACATTGTCTATTCAGGCATATCTGCATTTAAATAATGTAATAAAACTTATCACATATATAAATATCATAAACAGCAAAGAAAATTTTAATTTCTTGTGAAGGTACATCATAAAACTTATTTTACTGGTGTATAACAGCTTAGAAGAAGAGAACAGATTATTCTATTAAGTTGCTGATCATGAATGTTACCAAGAAAATAAAAACACATGATCTTTAAAAGTATTTATAAACCAAAACATATATGGAATAATCAGAAGAAATTTTTTTGCAACTTCAAAGACACACTGGATAATACTTGAACTTGTTCATATTGTTTCAGGAGGTGGAATAGATTCCCATGGTTTTAATATGTATTTGGTTTGGGCTAGTGACATTACATTAGAAAAACTAAAAGAACATTAAAGGTATGAATGTGGTGTTTGAGGTTGAGATTCATTTCACTTAACATCAGTTATCTAAAAATTAAAGGCCTCACCTCAGCTAGGTTGCCCTCACAGACACTGAAGATGATCCTCATTGCACTGATCAGAAACATCTTTTAGGTTAAGATAAATGACTTTCTGAAGGAGTTTATTTCTATCATGTGAAAAGAGAAGAAAACTAAACAACTATCCTATCTTAAGATGGCAAGTTTTCAGATGGGCTAAAATAAGCTGAAATGGTTCTTACTTAGAGTCACAGAAAAAATTAAATATGATGTGTCCTGAATTTATTAAAGGTATTAATTTCATAATTTTAGACTAGTATGTCAACAATATGCAATTGCAGTGCATCAGGTAGTTATATAACATTGCAATGTCATTCTAACCTTCCTCAGTCTTTTACTGTGGAAGGATGAGAGGCTAGAAGAGAAGTCTTTGGCAGCTTATTAGCTTTGGATCTCTTTAGCTTGATTACTGGAGGCGGAGTGGGCCAATTTCCTTTCTTTTCTCTGGGATGGGGTAGCACAAGGAGGAGTGAGTTTCTCTTATCTGATTAACTCATCTCTTGCTTCCACATCATTCTTTACCTAATGATAAATAGCTGATCATCTTGACTGAGAACAATGCAGAATTTTTATAAAGTCTCGAACTCTGTAGTTGCCATAGATAGACCTCATGGTTCAGTTTACAAGGGACAAAACCAGGCAGTGTTAAAAGTCAAACTGTGGTTAATGAAAAGAACCAAATATCAGCCCAGCTGCAGTTATTTCACTAAAGAAAACAAACAAAAAATAATTTTTGCATAAGATAGATTAGCCAGCCTAGTCAAACTTCAACATTCACTTCTGAGGTTGTTAAGTGAATGTATATTACAAATGTAAATATGTCACATGTGTTTCTTTGGTTTTGACAATGCATATTCAAGTCTGGTTTTCTACCTGTAAAAATTTTCATTCATGAAACTCTCTAAAAGAAACAATTATGTTGTATGGGCCACTTGATAGGAAAACATTTAAATAAGTATCACTTAAAATTCTGTATCTTTATTAGCAAACCACTGTCTTTTATTAACACGGTGCCTAAAACTAGCACGTAAATTAAATTTTGTGGGTATCTGTGTCAAATTAGTGAAAGCAGTGAAAAGGATAGAAAGGGAAGCTAGTGTGGAAAGTAAAGCAAAAAGGAAAAAGAAATTAGCTGTGGCATCGCAGTTGCCAGGGGCTTTTGCACTGTGTCTAGATCTGTCACCTGCACTGCCAGTGTTGTATTTGTAAAGCTTACATTCTCTGCAGCATGTGTCTCTGTCATTGATGTATTTCAGAATGACTATACTAAATACATATAAATACATCATTTCTGAGACTAAATGATGTTAGTACAATGCAATTAAAGGAATTAATCCTTTCCCAGACTATGCTAGTTAAAATATAGGACCATAAGAACTGATTACATGACATTGCTGCTTTACAGAAGGAATTCAAATCTTCTGTAAACCATCCTTTACTATGAGAAAAAACACAAAAATTGTCAAGTAATAAATGAAGCAATATTTTTGTGAGAAACAAACTGAAATGTATTATTAAATATTAGAGCATTTTAAGGTGGCCTTTTCAAAAGATGATTATTGCAATTCTTTCGTTCTGTTTTTTGTTGTAGTTGAATCTTACAGTGTTTCTAGTGGACTCTCTTGTGAAGCCCTTAATGTGTGAGTGTCAGTGCCTGTGTAAGTCTCCCTGGAAAATTTGTTACTGAAGCAATTAAATTTGGTTAAATTGACACATTTTTTTCAAGTATGCTGGAATTATAACACTGCTTTTGTTCCTTCCTACCAGCCATTTTAGCTAAGAGAGTGGAAAGGCCATGGAATAAAAGAGAAGAAACCTATGGGAACAAGAAAATAATAAGGAAGAAACGTACCTGATTTTTCCTTTTTCCTGGGCAAGTTCCATGCAAGCATTTGGTAGATCAGAAAGTAAAGGGTTTCTTCATTTAGGCATGATGCTCTCTCAAGTTAGAATTGCTCTTTAAGATAAACTAAGATAAACTAAGTTGAATAAGTTAATACTAGAAATAGCCTAACAAATAATTTACTGATAGAATCCTCCATTTAGAATAAGTAGATTATAACATTGTAAAAATCTAGAAAGTCAACACTGAAGTCTGTCAAGGGCTCTAACTGAACAGTAAATGTGAATTTCTCTAAATTTTGGCAAGTTTGGCAATGCTATTTTTTAATCAGGCATTTGTAACATTAAATCAACCTCAGAGAAATTAGCTGTTTGGTATTAATATTGGGGATATCTTACAAATTAAAACAAGAACTCATTTCTTCCATTTTGGAAATGAAACACAAAAGCAGGGAGGAATGAAAAATATTATAAAATCATTACTAATATGGATGAAATAGATTCTGTTTTTGACAGAAAAAATAGAATAGAAGAATAGAATAGAATAGAATAGAATAGAATAGAATAGAGTATTTCAATCTGAAGGGACCTACAATGATCACCTAGTCCAACTGCTTGACCAATTCAGGACTGATCAAAAGTCAAAGCATGTTGTTAAGGGCATTGTCAAATGCCTCTTAAGCACTGCCAGGCTTGGGGCATCAAACATTTCTCTAGGAAGCCTGTTCCAGTGAAGTGATTGACCACCCTCTCAGAAAATAAATGCTTCCTAATGTCCAGTCTAAACATTCCCTGGTGTAGCTTTGAGCCATTACCACACATTCTGTTGCTGGATCCCAGGGAGAAGAGATCAGCACCTCCCTCTCCACATCTGCTCCTCAGGAAGCTGTGGAGAACCATGAGATTGACCCTCAGCCTCATAAAATCATAGAATCATAGAATGTCCTGAGTTGGAAGGGACCCACAAGGATCATCAAGTCCAACTCCTGTCCCTGTACAGGACAACCCCAAATTCACACCATATGTCTAAGGGCATTATCCAAGTGCTTCTTGAATATTGTCAGGCTTGGCACCGTGACTATCTCCCTGGGGAGCCTGTTCCAGTGTTCCACCACCCTCTGGGTGAAGAAACTTTTCCTAATATCCAACCTAAACCTCCCCTGACACATCTTGCTGCCATTCATTCCCTCGGGTCCTATCATTGGTCAACAGAGAGAAGAGATCAGCGCCTGCCCCTCCTCCTCTCCTTGTGAGGAAGCTGTAGACCACGATGAGGTCTCCCCTTAGTCTCCTCTTCTCTAGGCTGAACAAACCAAGTGACTTTAGCCACTCCTCATATGGTTTCTCCTATAAATCCTTCACCAACTTTGTGGCCCTCCTCTGGACACTCTCTAGTAGCTTTATATCTTTAAAATACTGCGGCGCCCAAAACTGCACACAGTACTCAAGGTGGGGCCGCACCAGCACAGAGTACAGCGGGACAATCCCCTCCCTCGACCGGCTAGCAATACAGTGCTTGATGCACCCCAGGACACGGTTGGCCCTCTTGGCTGCTAGGGCACACTGTTGGCTCATGTTCAACTTGCTGTTGACCAGAACCCCCAGGTCCTTCTCCGCAGGGCTGCTCTCCAGCCTCTCGTTACCTAGTCTGTATGTACATCCAGGGTTGCTGTGCCCCAGGTGTAAAATCTGGCACTTGCCCTTGTTAAACTTCATACAGTTGGTGATTGCCCAGCTCTCTAACTTGTCTAGATCTCTCTGCAGGCCCTCTCTGCCCTCAAGAGTGTCAACAGCTCCTCCCAATTTTCTGTCATCAGCAAACTTAATTAGTATTCCTTCCAGTCCTGCATCCAAGTCATTTACAAAAGGATTAAAGAGTACCCTTTAAAAGCTTCCTTTTCTCCAGACTAGACAAGTCCAAATTCCTTAGTCACTCCTCACAGGACATGCCTTCCAGCACTTTCACCAGCTTTGTTGCCCTCCTCTGGGGACATTCAAGTACCTGAACATCCTTCTTAAGTGGTGGGGCCTAAATCTGCACACAGTAGTCAAGATGAGGCTGCACTAACACTGAATACAGCAGGATGATCACCTCTTTTGATCAGCTGGTTACCCCTACATCTTATATTGGAGTATATCAGAATAGGTCTATTGAAATCCAGACAGAAAAAGAAAGAACACCACTTGGTGGTCTTGTAGAGGACAAGGTGGGAGGGCTGTCCACAGATGAGTCATTCTTGCCTGTCCCTCAGTAAAGAGCTGTCCTTGTGAAATGAATGTATATTCATCCAAGGGCCGTATGTCATCAAAAGAAAAATAAAATGGTTTCACAAAATGTGATTGGAGTTAATAAAGATAATATTTCTAATATATACACCTGAGGGAGATTAAAGAAGGTTCAATGAATTTTAGTCTGTCCCTCAATACATTTGTAGCTGGCTATGTTTAAAATGTACTGGTTTTTGCTGGAATAGAGTTAATTTTCTTCACCATAGCTGGTATAGTGATGATGGCACATTGATATTTTACTTGTTAAGTAGTGGCTAAGTGCTGCCAAGCAGTGCCTACACTAATTAGGGACTTCTCCAGCTTCCCGTGCTCTGCGAGGTGCACAAGAAGCCGGGAGGGGAGGGGCCACAGACAAGTCAGCTGACCAAACTGGCCAATGGGCTATTCCATATCATATGACATCATGACCAGGTTATTAACTGGGAAAGGTGACTGGGGTGGGGAGCTATCGCAGCTCAGGGACTGGTGGCATCGGTCAGCAGGTGGTGAGCGGTTGCATCACTTGTTGTTTGTTTTGGTTGTTTAACCCCCACCCCTCTGCCTGGGTTTTGCCCCCCCTCATTATTTTTCCTTTTTATAGTATTATTGTTGTTGTTGTTGTTATTATTGTTTTATTTTAATTATTAAACTGTTCTTATCTCAACCCATAAGTTTTTACCCTTCTGATTCTCTCCCCCATCCCGCTGGTGGGGGAGTGAGCAAGCAGCTGTGTGGTGCTTAGTTGCCGACTGGGGCGAAACCACAACAAATGGTTAGTTGCACTTACCAACTGCGGGGGGGTAATTTCCAATTCCTTGGCTTTGGCAGTAACAAATAGCTAGAAACACCAGCTAAATGTAATCCAACACAGTTCTTTCTAGATTTTTGTTTGGCTTTTTGCTGCTGTGCTTTTTTTATGTTGGAAATCTTTTTCATTTTCTCAGGTATTTTCTTGACTACCTTTTCATTACAATTCAATATGAAGCTATGTCTAATAAGTGTACTAAGATATACCTAATCATATAAATCAAAAGAGATTCCCTTGCACCCTACACAAACTGTGTTTAACATGGTGTCATGGTTTTAGCTGGGATAGTTAATTTTCTTCACTGTAGCTAGTATAGTGCTGTGTTTTAGACTTGGTATGCAAATAATGTTGATAACACACTGGTGTTTCAGTTGTTGCTGGGTAGTGTTTACACTAGTCAAGGACTTTTCCAGCTTCCCATGCTCTGCCAGGTGCAAAAGAAGGCGGGAGAGGGGACGATACAACCAGGAGAGCTGATCCAAATTGGCCAAAGGGATATTCCATATCATGTGACGTCATGCCCAGTATATTAACTGGGGGGAGTTGGCCGGGGAAAGCAGCGATCGTGGCTCGGGGACTGGCAGCGTTGGTCAGCGGGTGGTGAGCGGTTGCAGCACTTGTTGTTTAGTTTTGTTTTTTTTGTTTTTTTTCCCCTCTTCTTCCAGGGTTTCATCTCTCTCTTGCTCTCATTATTTTCCTTTCCATTATATTATTATTATTGTTGCTGTTTTATTTTAATTATTAAACTGTTCTTATCTCAACCCATGAGTTTTCTTACTTTGGCCCTTCCGATTCTCTCCCCCATCCCACAAGGGTGGGGGGAGTGAGCGAGCGGCTGTGTGGTTCTTAGTTGCTGACCGGGGCTAAACCACAACACATGGATATCCTGTAGCTATATAATATTGATGAGATAAATAAGATGTTGAAAACAGAAGAAATATTTTATTTATTATGTATTGTAATCAGTGGAAGTGCTCTGCAATTTTTTCTAATAACAGATTTTTTTATATTTGAATGAATACCATTCATTTCAACATCCCACTCCACAAAACACCTTGCTTAAAATCTATTTTCCCTAAAATATGAAATGTTTACCCTTAGAAAACACCCAAAGATAACCTATAAAGATGAATAGTTGCTTTGAGACTACCATTTCAGATTTGAAATGGTCCATAACAGGCTGCTTGTTTGCAAATCTTGATTAGTTCCAATCGTGCTATTAGCTCTGTCTTTGCCTGCTATGTTCACTCTAAACTTGCTATTAAATATTTATCCATAATAATGTTATTAAATTATCTGACTGGAATTCAGACTTGTAGGAGAAAATATCTATTATACAGTAACCTTTATATGTATGCACTGAAGGGTAAATGTTAAGCAGGTACTTGGTCTTTGCCTGGGCATGACTGATTATCATGTAATCACAGCCTGTCTAAATTAGATAAATTCATGTTCTTCTACACAGGGCAAAATTTTCCACCTTTGTGCAGATGTGTATATCTTATCCATATATTGTAGAGAATGTGTGTATATATATATTTTTTTAAAATTATATATTAAGTCAACTAAACTAAAATTAAACCATATATTATAGATTTATGTATAAATACACCTAATATTTTAAATAAATTATTTAAATTTATATAAAAATATTTTTGCTTACTATTAAGTAACTCCACTTAATTCTCCATGTAATTTTTTTCCTTCTTATTGCATACAGTGAAAATACAGTTTGAATCAAGTTTAGTAGTATCATTTAACTTTTTTACATTCTTTAAAGTAATTCACTTACACTTGTATATTTATTATTTTTCCTACTGCTATAAAAACTTTAGAAGTTTTTTTTAGAAGGAGAAAAGAATGTAAAAGAAAAATAGTTGTTAAATTCAGCTGCCAGTAAGTGAAAAGAAATATAAGGGCGAGGAAATGACCAACACATTGAACATCCTGTTCTTAATCCAGTCCAAGACCTTGTAGCCCAGTAAAAACATTTTTTTTTGCCATTGTTGGTAAAAGGCTGTAGGCCTCTTATACTGACCTGCCAGTGCAAGACCTCAGAATTTGTATGGACTTACATTGGCCTGAAAGAGTTTTACCTGGCAATAGTCTAGGCATCAAGTGACTATTGCCCAACCCATTTTAACTTATGTTTGGAGAAAACCATATGTATTTAAAAGTCTAATAAACCTAAGTAGTTACTGCATAACAAAGAACAGGTAACTGATGTTGGATATGTTAGTGTGCAACTTTTTAACTGAGAACCAATAAGAATGCACAATGTTTTGAGAAAATTTTAAGACCCCAGAATGAGTAAGCAAAGACTGTCACTGTGAACATCAAAACTGCTCCCTGCAAACTCAAGATGCTTAAGACTTGCTGAGACAATGCACTTTATTTATGCCTGAAGAAGATTGGTACTGTTGACCTTAGGAGCCAGGAGGACCATTACCCTCTTTCTCTCCATAATTCCACTGTAAACGCTTGTCTCCAAAGCACTTAGCCACCTGTGTACCAAGAAGCCAAGGCCCACCTCTAGTATGGTAAAAGTGCACAGTTTTGCCGGAGACTGCTGAGAAAGAGCTGTGAGAAAATCCACTGAAAAAAAAAAAAATAAAATTACAGGCAGAAGAAGAGTTGTTAACATGTGATCATTAATAATTCAGGGATTCAAGAGGAAAAACTTCAACATGGAAATATATAAAATCCTAAAGGGGAAAAAAAAACAAAACTAAACAAGACAAGAAGTATAGTGAGGAGTTATCAAATTATTGGATCAGTTCATCAGTGTTGGCTTACTATTAATGATGCTTAACAACTCTGTTATTAAAGTAAACCCAAATTTTCTAATAAAAAATTAGTACAGAGTAACTAATAAGTTAAAACCAACAAACAAACAAAAAACCTGAGAGTTCCTTATAAAACACATTTTCTAATCTGTGACAGCCTTGATTTATGGTAAAGAAAGAGGTCAATATCAAGACAAAGAATTTCTAATTTAGTCTGAACACTGATATACAGAGGATCCCATATCCTAAGAGGTTACCCTTAATTCATAGCAGATTACCAAACTATGTGTATATGAGAGGCAGTTTCTTCCCACTCAAGAGTAGATTATAAAGATCCTGAGAAAAAGAGAAAAACCCCACCATATTAACCTGAAATTTTGAAGCCCGATTTTATGATTTTGTGCCATATGAGTTTATTACCTTTATAATGACATATTCATTTTATATTGCTATAACCAAGTCATCTGCTAAATCACTGAATTTATGTAATCTATATTAGTTATTCTGTGAGCAAACCAATCATTAACATCTGTGTGATGTTATCTCCTCTACTCTAGTAGGTCACTTCCTCAGGACATGGCCTTCATATGAATCAAACATCTCTAGTACCAAGCTACAATGGTTCACTTTCTTGTCGTCTTGTTGTTCTCACCTTACAACCTTCTGATATCATTACTTCTGTTAAACAGAGATGGAATGTGGGCCATTCTTCCAAGCTATTAACATCCAAATTGGAATTAAGGGAGGGAATGCAAACCAGGTGTGATACATGAGATGAGGTAATGACCCAAAGAGACCAATGGTTATGTCGAGAGAACAGTTATTTTAAATATATGGGAAAAGTTGCAAGATCCTAGAAACAAAATCTTACTGACCCGAAGGAAAAGACATTGTTGGAATAACTGTCCCCATTCCTGGAACAAGGAATAGGAAGGTACCAACCAGGACAAGGAGCAAGGAGGAATAGGGTAAGGACAAAAAGCAGAAGCAGGAGTCAGAAGCTATGGATGAAGTTTGCAAGGATGAGGTAAAAGAAAAAAACACAAAGACAGGAACAGGAGTGAGACATCTAGTAGTGCATTTGCCATCAAGTGGTATACAGGAAGAAAAAACAAGTGATGGCTTTTACATACAATGAATAAACCACCAGTCAGGCTAACAGGCTGGTTCTTGGTCTCCTGATTGACTCTTGTCAGGCAGTTAACTGCAGCTCAATGGCCCGGACCTGACATGGACTGACAGCTGCCATGTTTGATGCCCCAAGTGATGCTTGCTACACATTTTTATTTTAATTTCCCTTGTATTCCCTGCTGTAGAATAAATATAAGCTCTGAGTGAAGCTTTTTTCTCATGACTGAGACACTTAAAACATCTCTCTTGTCATGTGAATTACCTGGTGCCTACCAACGTATGAGTTCAGGACTAGGATTTTAATTCTGTTGGACCATTTTCTGTCCTCTTCCCTCCCACTACATGCATGCAATTTTTACAAAATATCTTGAAAAACAAACACACAGACAAACCCTGAACCAGCTGTTGTATCTAGTTCATACATCCATTCTATGAGCTAATAAAATACTGAGGACAGCAGAAGAAACTCATCAGCTGAAAGCAACTTGATCACAGAGTCATGTTTCCATAAGATACAAGATAAAGAAGGTGGGGGGTGGGGTGGAGGATGACCATTTGTTACATTGCATTTAGTTATGAAAAATAGTGTATAAAAAACCCAACAATTTTCACACTTGAAGATTTGGAAAAACTTACAGACTTGAAAATTCATATCTATTCTTCTTGCTCCTGTGTAATGGCTTCAGAATTTCAGAACTGGAGGCATTTTAAAAAGAAACAGAGGGAAAAGAAGTGAAAGCCAAACAATCCAAATGAACAGAAAAGGTGTCCAAATAGAGGCTTTCTTTTGGTATCAGGGATTTGAGTATATTAAGGAATTATTTTGTCACCAGTAACAAAATTCCAAAATGAAGTTTCATTATCTCACTAAAATTGAGAAATTTCTTTTAGATAAAGCCACAAGATCCCTTGTAGCTAGGAATTATTAGCCCCATTCTATCAATTATTTCAGGCATAGCTAGAGTTAAAGGATAGTTTAACAGAACTACACGCTCTTGGACTGAGTGTTGCTAAACCTAAATTACAGGTTACTTTTTCCTGGGATGACCCATAGATGCCCAATTTGGTGACCATTCTTTTTTTATAAAATGCAGATTAAATCCTTTGTTTCATCTCAGATGGTTTTTCACATCTGTATAATCTTTGCTAAAAGAGCAAGAACAAAACTTGCTGCTTTTTGGAGACTAAAAAAGGTTGCCTATATGATATCATGGTTTCCATGAAAGGAAAACTCAGGAAGAAGTCACTCATGGGAACTGTGATCATCTGTAGTAGGTGCATAGATGTACAAGCATCTCCTTGCATGCAATAAAATCATTCTAGGAGCATATGCAGGTGCTCCTATCCAAAATGAAAGATTACAAAACAGAATTAGCTCTAGGTACTTCTTGTCTAAATATCAGTACTGGCAATAACTATTGACTTTAGAAATGGAACAAATCTAGGTTCTCATTCAAATGCTGATATAATCATAATGCTGAAGGGAAGGTCTATGCAAGTGTCCTGCTGCAACTGTGGGATCTATAACAGGTATGCTGTAAGGGGAGGTACTATTGTGGGGAACTATAACCTATGTTTTGTCATCCTTAATGTGTATAAGAAGTAATCCTTTTGCTGTGTTGTTTTCACCAAGTTCTTGCTGAAGTACACAGGTGGGATTAAGTTGGATAATTTTGGAATATTGCCACCTATAGCTGTTTTGTGGTAATGAGATTGTTTCAACTCATAGAGAGCTTTCATACTATTAAAGTCTCTTAAAAAGAAATAAACAAACAAGCAAAAAACCAAACCAAACCAAATTGAAAAAATAAAAGCCAACAGCAACCAAAAACCAACCTGTTTGAAAGGGGAAAGAAGAAAACACAACTTCAATATCAATTCTTAAAAAATGAATACTTGGACTTGAGATTTTACTGTTTCAGAAGGTCAATGATTGAGTACTCTACAACTCAAATAGATTTTTAAGGCTGTGTGAGTAGTAGTAATGAGAATGCACAGCCAATGAGTCTCATTTGCATCTGAACTAATATGACCAAAGTTATCTGATGGCTCAGTTGTGGCACCAAGTTACTCTGCAGTCTTAAAGTCTTTTATTATTTCTATAAAAATGTTATTTGAACTGAAATTCTCTTAAAAACTTAAAAAGATAATGAGACACTACAGATTTAGAAAGAGTACAATGACATTATGGCTGTTAGTTATCTTTAAAGGACCTCATTCAGAAAGTCTCTCCAAATGAATTGAAAAAGTGGTCTGAGAAATAAATGAGGGTGGTTATCTGAGACTCAGACACTTTGTCATTAAAATTAAGCTAAAATATTTATTTTCACTAGGGCATTAAAGTCAATGAGTATACTTTGTATCTTACTAGAAGTGCCTTAGAAGGAAGAAAGAGCCAATATATGGTAAAAAATCCCAAGTTTTTTATTGTTTTGATAAGTTACGGTATAAAAAACTGTACAGACTTATATGTGTGCAAAAGTTGTTCTATTTTTGTCCCAGAAAAATTATGGTGAATTATTAATATTTAGACATCTGAAATAGTACCTAGAATATTTAACCCCATTAAATTCCCTGTTAAAAAGTTACATTTTACAGTTTTAAAATAAATTAATATTTTGCTAATTTTTTTCAGATAAAACAACTGATTTCTGACTTCGTTCCTGACTCTCCATCTTATCTATTTGGTATGACTGCTTCTGAAAAGAACACAACTAAGGAGCTGATGGGAAAAGGGAAGAAGGTTTGTTGTTTTCCTTTAGACTGTGCTGAATTCAAAGGCCAGTGGAGTCAATAGAAACCTTTCCATTACCTACAGTGAGCATTTGATCATGCCACAACTTTATACTTCAAAGAATAGCTCCCTCTCATCCTTTAAGGTTTCTCCCTCTTTCAGACATCATACCTTTGCTTCTTTCTATGCCTCCTTTTTCTGTGTTTTTTTTTCAGAAAATCTTGCCCCTCTTTTCTTCCTATATTACAGAAGATTGTATGGAAAACCCAGCTGATATAATTACACAAGGCAGCAGAAGACTCAGAGAGTGAACAAAAGAATTCTATTCACAGCAAGAGGCAGACTTCACACCTTTTGGGGGCAGACCAAAGAACCCTCTATACTGTGTTGTCCACAAGAGATACAAAACATTTGCTTGTCTTGAATACCATCTTTTCTGTTTATATCCTAAACCAGATGTTTATGTATGGAAGAGACATTTGTGAATTCCACCAGACTGGGCTACTCAACTTTGTCTAAAATACTTGTACTGCCATTTACAAAGAAAGTGTTACTATCTAAGATAATTACATAAAAAGTAGGACATTTTGATTCTTATTCTTATTCTTCCTTTTTATTTCTTTGTTTTTATTTTTATGTCAATGAGTGCTTTAATGTAACATGATATGCAGCAGCAGAGATCAGAAGTGTATCATGCCAGATGGATAGTTGGCAAATGTTCTTGAAGGATGGTGGGTCTTACAGAATAGAAAGAACTGAACACAAATTTTTATCATGAGGGAGTGTTTTAAATCTTCAGATATCACAGATAGAAATAAAAACACTCTGTCCTTGTCTATAAATCTAGTGACAACAACCTTTAATTTACTTCACTTATGATAAAAGTAATAACTAGAGAGTATATACTCTTATACGTGGTTTGAGCTTAAGTAGAACAGAAAGCTAGCTTTAGCCAGAGCTATTTTAGGCACACCTGTTGATACTGTACTGAGACATAGGAATAATTTCTTAGTGTTAGATGCTGGCAGGAAAAAATAAAAATTTCTAAATGAGGTTGTATGCAAAATGACTTTTTGCTGTACTCAACTAAAAATCAATGCATTAGCAGCACAAATCTATCAGTTATTTTTACAGCCTTCCTGTCTGTACACTCTTAGCAAAGAAGAAAATTTATGAAAATAGTTTTTTGAGAAGTCTGTGAGCGAGTCAACTTCAGATCTTTGATGATTATGAAAGACGTGGTATTTAACTAGGAGGTTTTGTGAAAGTAATGACTAATGAGAGTGCACAGAGTTATTATAACTTAAACAAGTTTATTTTTCAGAGCCAAAATATGCCCATTAACTTCTCTAACACAGTAAATATTTCTTTGTAGCTATGATAGTCTTATAAAAAGTATTACCTGTTTCTAACAACCTGCTTAAATTATTAAACTACATTAATTTATGTCAGAATAGAAACTATTATGTTAATTTTAAATGTAAAAATCTAACTTAGTTTTTGTATCAGTTGTGCCTGCAATTTTACTGTGTAGATAAGGTTTTGGAGTGACAACATGAAATACAGTGTAGGAGTAAGGGAAAAGAAACAAACATTTTATCAGATCCTCCAGATACATTTAGGTGTCTGTCTTACCCTACAAGGTGAACTAAGCACCTACATGTTTTTGAAGAACTAGTTCTTAACAGATTGTTACAGTTAAAAAGAATAATAAAAAGCGTGTGTTAACAGAGAAGTAGAAAGGGAAATTGTAATGGCAATTCTCCTATTTGCCAAGAAGATATTTGTCAGTATCTCACATCAAATAACATTTGTTTAAAAAAGTAATCAGTGTTATTACCAAAAGTTGTGTGAATCTTGGTGCTTCACAGCAAGGGGAGAGAGATATTTGTTAGTTTCCCTGTGCTGCTCTTTGAATTCCTTTTGGACTGGTAAGGGCCTATGCTTCCTAACAAAGCATAACCTGTTTATCGTGATGGGTCAGATGAGGATATGTGCAGGTGTGGAACTGCTTTTCTCTGCCTCAATATTATGTACTAAACTGAGGAAACCACATCTGTAGCCTATTGGTCTAAATCAATGACAGGAGGGATGTCTAACTACCATTTATTCTTGACTGTCTGTAGATATGCCTTTAAGAGGAAAGCTCTCTAACCAGTTATTAGCTGTACTAATTGTCTTGCAGTTGAACAAACACATCTTGAACAAGCACTGTAGAAAGGAAACTCTGGGAGAAATTTTAAATGATTCAAAGTCATCTGCTTATCTGAAAGACTCTTGAAGTTTAGCCTCAGACTTTATTGGCATTTGATCCTTTGGAAAATATATCCTGATATCTACATTTTGCGATGAATGTGAATTTAAGATTTTAAAGATTTTCAAAGACAAAAATAAAGATGCAAGTTTGACTTGATATTACAAATTTCATTAAAAAAATCCCATGTACTGACAGAAATTCTGAGTCTAATTCCAGACTGTAATACAATCCACCCAATTTAGTTTCTATCTGTTTGAAAGTCTTCACTTGATTATTTCTGCATATTATCCTGAACTAATTAAAATCAATTTAAGTATGTGTTTATTCAAAGGAAAATGCACCTTATTAAAAGAAGGAACAAATTCTCTAAACAATGTGTAAATATGGATAACTTAGTGGCTGCAGCAGCTAGAAGAATGCTGCATTCCCCAAAAGCTATGATAGAAGCATTTAAATGAAGTAATCAATGACGGTAAAAATTCTGAAAGTTCTTGAGAAATGGTAAATCTATTTAGGAGGAAAATGATAGATCCAGTCAATACAAGGTAATCCTGGGTTCTCAAGATGGAAAGGCATTCACACTTTTAGTATGAATTTTCTCATACAAGGGAATATTAAAGTAAATGCTATCTTCTACCTGATTCAGATAGAGGATCCCTGATAGAAAAAAGAATGACAGGAAAGGTCACTTTTTCAATCATCTGAAACTGTAACTTGAATCCAGCCTATCTCACTCTAGCATGGCAAGACTGTTATCAGTTACGAAATTGCTTAATAGGAGTGCTTTATTCTTAATGACTGAGAGTTAACCAAGGCTGCTAGAGTTTGCTGCAATACCTATATTGATTTAGAAGGATAATTGAAATCCAATCTAAGATTTTGTGAGAGAAATAAAAGCCTCTTGTGGAAAGAGGTCTTCCAGTCAGGACCGTATAACACTGATATGAGTTTCAATTCTGTGAATGTTCACACTCCTGCAAATGAGATATATGTGATATAGAATTGACAAGTTTTTGAACTGAAAAGCCATTTCAGATAAAGGATAATGATTCCTAGATAAGGGAGAAGGAAGTGAAAAGAGTATAATTTATAAGTGTTATAACAAAATAAACAACAAGAACACCAGAAAGGTCAAAAACAGTTTCAACAAATTAATATCTATGTTATAGATATTCTATATATATATATAACAGGAGATACTACCAATCTGCAGCAATATTCGATACTTCAGTATTTCCTGTAAAAATATTGTATACTTTTAATGTTGATATGGAAGGAAAATTTTAGGAACTGATGGAAGGAAAAGAAGAGAGAAAATGGAAGAGATGTTTGAAACCTTATTACTGTGGTCAGTATTCAATAGTCAAAAGCTCATATCTTGGTAAAGTCAAAGCCAATTTTCTCTGAAAGCAAAGGTACTTCTTTTAAATGAGAGCTATTTCCATGCCAAATTTCAGCTTGCAGTTCTCATCCATTTCAGCTCTAGGGCTGTTTATAAAAAGGTTACAAGCTTCTTCCCTCCTCCTTCTGCTCTGTAATGATAATAGCATATTTTCTTCACTCTCCCTGCATTCAAAATTTACAGACCTACTTTTCCTCAGACTTACTAAACAGCTGAACATCCAAGCAAAATAAACCAGGAAAATTTCAAAACAGAATGAATTTATTATTAACCATATGTAATTACAAAACTTAAGAATCTTATGTTTTTTCCTATAGTTAATGAAAATCACACACACACCCCGGATGTTTTCATCAACATTTGAAACAAAACATGATTTTCTTTCAATTGCAATAATTTTTAATGAAGAAAATCACAAAAATAAATTATTCAAAAAAAGAGTGAGTGAATTTGAAACATTTTGTGGGGGTGGGTGAGGGATTTAAGTCTTACATCTGAGAAGAAAGAAACAATAACCACATATATGTCTAAAAGCAAAACTGCCAGACAAAATACTGCAGCTGACCCATTTGCTTATATGATATTGTTCCTACTTTATCTGCACTTAATATTATGTTTATCATGCTTCCATGGTCTTAGAATATTTAAAAATACTCTGCCATTTTTTAGCATCCTTAGAAACTAATTCAGTAAGCAATCTATAGATGTCAAATTTTACAATTAGTTGTCTTTAAAATAATTTTAGTGGTATTCTACTTTATTAAGAAAATAAAATTTTAAACCCTACATTTTTCAACTGTTTTCCTTAGAACTTGAAAAGAATTAAGCAAACCCATTATTTCTTTAAACCTAAACAGAGGAAAAAATGATAGTATTAAAATTAAAATGTGCTTAAACAAATGAGTTTTACAAGTTTAATAACAAATTATCTTATATTGTATATCCCATGTAGAGCATCTTCACTTCGAAGCAATGGCTTCCTTTAAAATAACTGCTACATTTGAGTCTAAATAATTATCACCAATATGATTTACCAGATTCAAATTTGGGATCTAATTGATGATTCTTTAACATAATTGTAATTGTGATAGTAAAGAGTTATCAAATACAGAACTGATGAATCTAAAAAATCTTATGATCTATATAGATCAGTCAAGTGATACTTTTTCAGTTCTTGAAGAACATTCCAAAGGCTCTGGAAAATGCTATTTAATGTCTGCTGTTAAGTATTAACAGAATACTTTTATAGTCTAGATATTTTCAGATGTCAATTAATGCTGTCCTAGTCAGGCTGACCAAAAGACCTGAGCAGTATTTTCCCTTGCCTGTTGTGTTGTTGGTTACTCTTCATTAGTAACGAAGACATTCTTAAGACACCAACTTAGACCTAGATTACTATTTGTTAGACAGCTAAAGTGAGATAAGATGAATTCCACAAAATGTGCCCATAACTCTGTTGGAATATTTGTTCAAACTAAATCTAAAAAATGGTCTCATTAATCATCTTTTTTTATGAATTATTCATACAATACTTCATGCCATCTAATTCTGAAATATCCACATCTTTGTCTAAATCAAGCTAGTACAATTATACTTTACTGGAATATTGGCAATTAGTTTTATTATTACTACAATCAACAGTACAAATGCAGAAAAAACAGTTTTTCAGATCTTTTATATTAACTGCATTTAAAATGAGGAGAAAACTCTTAGAGGCTTGTTTTCAAATTATACCTCTACAAATTCATAATAAGTGATTAGAGGTCTGCATGCAATAATTATGTTTCAGAATATTAGTTCAAAGTAGAACTAAAAAAATACCTATGACAGTAAAGCAGTTATCAATCAGAAGGTAGCAATTAGTTACCATAGAGATGTGTACTTTTAATCACAGAGTAAATTGCTTAATTTTACATACTAAATATAAATATTTCTTTATGGTGTTTATGAAAAAGCCCAGGGTTTTTTTGAATATTGTTCTTTAATAGTTCTGTCTCAATTTCTCTTCTTGCCTGCCACATATTGAAGGTGAATAGACTAACCTTCTACCAGCACTAGGGGTGGGTTAGGCTTGTGAAGCTCCCCAAAGACATGTTAAGAAGGCTTGGACGCTAGCAGAACAAGATGTGCTAGCGCATGCCCAAAACTTTTCTGCTGCCTTCCCTGCCTGCCCCAGGAATTCAGTTGCCTGCATACCAAGGGCCCAAGCCTGACACCTGATACACACAACAAATAAAGCAGATGTTGTTGTGGGAGTCTACTATAGGCCACCCAGCCAGGAGGATGACACTGATGAGTTATTCTTTAAGGAACTAAGGGATGCCTCTAAGTCATCCACCCTTGTCCTTATGGGAGACCTCAACTTGCCAGATGTCAACTGGGAATACCACACAGCTGCAACAAAGAGGTCCAGAAGGTTCCTAAACCATCTGGATGACAAATTCTTGGTACAGATACTAAGGGAACTGACCAGGAAGGGTGCCTTCTTTGACTTGTTGCTTATTAACAGAGAGGGCCTCATGGCTGAAGCAGAGATCGGGAGCTGCCTTGGCCACAGCAGCCATGAAGAAGTCAAGTTTAAAATCTATGGTGACAGGAGGAAAGCTGCCAGCAAGACCTCAGCTCTGGACATGAGGAAAGCAGAATTCAGGTTGCTCAGGGAACTGCTTAGTAAAGTCCCCTAAGAAAAAGCTTTTGAAGGTGCTGTTGTCCATCAGTGCTGGTCACTTTTTAAGTACCACCTCCTAAAAGCACAAGAGCAGGCAATCCCAAAGTGTAGGAAGTCAGGCAGGCAAGGAAAAAGGCCGGCTTGGCTGAGCAGGGATATTCTTATAGAAATAAGGCAAAAAAAAGAAAGTATATGCCCAGTGGAAGCAAGGTCAGGCAACATGGAAGGACTACACCATGCTGTTCACCACTGCAGGGAGGAAATACGTGCAGCCAAAGCTCAATTAGAGTTGTAGCTGGCCAGTACCCTGAAGGACAATAAGAAGGGCTTTATAAAATACAATAATGGCAAAAGGCAGGCCAGAAATAACATTGGCCTGTTACTTGATGAGAATGGTCACCTCACAAACAGGGACATAGACAAGGCAGAGATATTCAATGCTTTCTTCACCTCGGTCTTCAACACCGATGGTGGGCTCAGGGACCCCCAGAGCCCCGGGCTAGAGAACCATGACTGTGGGAATGATAAACTCCTAATCAACCCCAAACTAGTGCGGGACTTGCTGCTCCAGCTAGATACCTATAAGTTGATGGGGCCTGATGAGATTCATCCAAGAGTACCCAAAGAGCTGGCTGATGTCATAGCAAGAACTCTCTCAATGATTTTTCAATGCTCTTGGGAATCTAGAGAGGTCCCAGTTGACTGGAAGCTGGCAAACATTGTCCCAGTCTTCAAGAAGGGCAACACGGATGACCTCAGTAACTATAGACCTGTCAGTCTCACTTCTGTGCCTGGTAAAATTATGGAGAAGATTATCCTGGGAGTTACTGAAAAACACCTGAAAGACAACACAGTCATTGGTCCTAGCCAGCACAGGTCCACGAAGGGAAAGTCCTGCCTAACAAATTTTATTTCCTTCTATGACAAGGTTACCCACCTAGTTGACCAAGGGAAGCCAGTCGATGTGATATTTTGCACACAGTAAAGCTTTCAATACTGTCTCTCACAGTATCCTCCTGGATAAAATGTCCAGCATACAGCTGGGTAAAAACACAATGCAATGGGTGAGCAATTGGCTGATGGGTCGGGATCAAGGGGTTATAGTAAATGGGATTACATCAGGCTGGTGGCCAGTCACTAGCTGCGTTCCACAGGGATCCATCTCGGGGCCGGTACTCTTTAATCCTTTTGTAAATGACTTGGATGCAGGACTGGAAGGAATACTAATTAAGTTTGCTGATGACAGAAAATTGGGAGGAGCTGTTGACACTCTTGAGGGCAGAGAGGGCCTGCAGAGAGATCTAGACAAGTTAGAGAGCTGGGCAATCACCAACTGTATGAAGTTTAACAAGGGCAAGTGCCAGATTTTACACCTGGGGCACAGCAACCCTGGATGTACATACAGACTAGGTAACGAGAGGCTGGAGAGCAGCCCTGCGGAGAAGGACCTGGGGGTTCTGGTCAACAGCAAGTTGAACATGAGCCAACAGTGTGCCCTAGCAGCCAAGAGGGCCAACCGTGTCCTGGGGTGCATCAAGCACTGTATTGCTAGCCGGTCGAGGGAGGGGATCGTCCCGCTGTACTCTGTGCTGGTGCGGCCCCACCTTGAGTACTGTGTGCAGTTTTGGGCGCCGCAGTATTTTAAAGATATAAAGCTACTAGAGAGTGTCCAGAGGAGGGCCACAAAGTTGGTGAAGGATTTATAGGAGAAACCATACGAGGAGTGGCTAAAGTCACTTGGTTTGTTCAGCCTAGAGAAGAGGAGACTAAGGGGAGACCTCATCGTGGTCTACAGCTTCCTCACAAGGAGAGGAGGAGGGGCAGGCGCTGATCTCTTCTCTCTGTTGACCAATGATAGGACCCGAGGGAATGAATGGCAGCAAGATGTGTCAGGGGAGGTTTAGGTTGGATATTAGGAAAAGTTTCTTCACCCAGAGGGTGGTGGAACACTGGAACAGGCTCCCCAGGGAGATAGTCACGGTGCCAAGCCTGACAATATTCAAGAAGCACTTGGATAATGCCCTTAGACATATGGTGTGAATTTGGGGTTGTCCTGTACAGGGACAGGAGTTGGACTTGATGATCCTTGTGGGTCCCTTCCAACTCAGGACATTCTATGATTCTATGATTTTATGAACTGTGTAAGCTTGGCTCAAACAGCTGAGAAAATTGCAGTGTTATGAGAAATAGGTATCAGGTCTGCAGAAAGGTTGAAAATATAAAAGTGTAGAGGGACCTCACTGAGGTGGTATCATTAGTAGATCAGGGATTCAAGAGGAAAAACAACAGCATAGAAAGGTATAAAATCTTTAACAAAAAATCCCAAAATATTTAATTCAGGCACTGTTGGATCAGTTCACCAGCACCCATGTCAATGGAGCTGGGGGCAGCTGACAGCTCTGCAGCATGGTGAAAGGGTAGATCCCACGGCTCACAGTGGCTGAACCTTCTGCATGGACTGATACTGCTTCACTAGCAGAAGTGTGTAAGGTGCCTTGTCCATGTGGGGCACCTTGCCTTTTAGCTTCATAGCTTGCTGAAGCCTATAATTTTTTTGTGTCAGCCAGTTATTCTTTATGCTGTCTGTATTCTGCT
This sequence comes from Morus bassanus, assembly GCA_031468815.1. Taxonomy (NCBI): domain Eukaryota; kingdom Metazoa; phylum Chordata; class Aves; order Suliformes; family Sulidae; genus Morus; species Morus bassanus. The sequence goes on from CM062568.1 coordinate 79,351,338, forward strand.
AATAGTTTTTCTTTGTGTGTGGCTAAAGATGCCTGTACAAACCAAGTATGGGAGGCAAAAATGATGAACATTTTAACAAAGATAATAAAGGTCCAGATGCATGAAGTATTTCCAGCAAAGAATAGCGCTGAAAACTTGCAACCAAGAGACCAAGATGGAAAGTGATATGCTAGTTCATTTTAGTCAAGGCTGCAGGAAAGACAGAAGACCAGAAAATCAATAAGAACTCTGTGGCTTGTTAATGTCAAAACATGTGTTCAACTTGGAACTTCAGTAGATAGTACAAAAAAAATCCCCAAACCCCCCAAAAAATAGCGACAAAAGACAACAAAGGAATTTATTTACTTAAAGTTAAGGTGGGTTTTTTTAATTATTATTATTTAACTTATTAATAGTGAATTAAAATAGGAAATTCTGACAAGGATAAAAAATATTGTTATGAAGCTCTAGTCTTGCAAAGCAGCAGTACCAAACCTCTGTTGGACATGGGGACCTATTGGGTTTACATGGCAAGGTTTTGGTAGTGGTGTGGCTGCAGGGGTGGCTTCTGTGAGGAAAGACCAGGAGCTGTCACCATGTCAGAGAGAGCCAGTTTCAGCCAGCTCCAAGATGGACCTACTGCTGATCAATGCTGAGCCCGTCAGTGATGCTGGTGGCACCTCTGCGATAACATATTTAAGAAAGGGTAAAAAGTGCTACACAGTGAGTGAGAAGAATGTGAGAGCAACAGCATTGCAGAAGCCCAGGTCAGTGAAGAAGAAAGGGAGGAGGTACTCCAGGTGCCAGAGCAGAGATTCCCCTACAGCCCGTGGTGAAGATCATGGTGAGGTAGGCTGTCCCCTTGCAGCCCATAGAGGACCACATCAGAGCAGGCATTCACACTACAGCCCCTGGAGGACCCCACACCGAGTGAAGTTGAGTGAAGTTGAGCCTGAGAAGAAGGTGGGGTTGGGGAGAAGGTAGTTTTAGTTTTGTTTTTATTTCTTACTAACCTACTCTTTCATTAATTGGCAATAAATTAAATTATCTTCCCAAGTAAATTTTCCCAAGTTTTGCCTATGAAGGTAACTGGTGATTGATCTCCCTGTCCTTAATTTGACCCATGAGCTTTTTCATCATATTTTCTCCTGCTTTTCTGCTGAGGAGGGGAGTGATAGAGTGGCTTGGTGGGCATCCCACCACAGAGGCAAAAATCTTAGAAAGTAATAATGTCTGGATGGTATAATATTTTGGACTAATTGTGGTGCCATGGACAAACTCAGAGAACCAAAAGGATCCTACAGTTCACTAAATTGTATTCATATAAGTACTTTTCTGTTAATGAGTAATGCCATAGTGCTGAGCATATAACTTCCTTAGACAAAAGCTTGTACTGCAGCGAGGACTAATTTTCCTCATGTATTCAGGGTTGCAAGCTGAACTAACAATTAAAACAGGATCCCTTATGCTAAAGTTGGATTCCCTTGTGCTAAGCTTTTTGCTTCTCACAGTTCTCTACCTAGAAGGTGTTTACAATGTAGAAAAGTGACTAGAAACAGAGGGGAATCCCTCTTAGTTATGCAGTTGGGATAATAGTAAGGCATATTACAAATGCTGGGTATACATGTCCCTAGCAAACTTGCTAGAGCTGTAGGAAATTATCAGTGCTGATTCTACTTTTATCTCTTGAGAGGAGGAAGTGAAATACTGGCTGTTCACTGCAGTCCTGGAAGAACTTTTGAAAAGTTATATATAAAACAACATTGACAACAGATTTCTACTCCTGTATCTCTTAATATGTACTTTTAATTGTTGATTCATTTTCAAGGATGAAAGACACAGCAACGAAGCCATAAGAAGACCTAAATCTATAGTGACTGTCAGAAGGAATAATTTTCTTAGCTTTGCCAATATACAATAGCTGATAGGCAGAGAAAATGAATAAAGTGAGATTTCTGTAAAGCATACTGATTAAGGTAATTCGTTGACATACTGACAAAAGACAAACCTGAACAACTGCAAACAAACTACTAGTCAAACACCAGAAAGCTTTAAAGAAAAGACAAGATGGACCCGGGGGGTTATGGTAGGGGGAGAGGACAAAGAGAAAAGAGAGATATCTGGATAAGTATCTCTGGCTAGAACCAAAGAGAATCTCTATTTTTTTAAGAAATAAGGATCAAACACTTGGGTTGTTTTCCTACTTTCAGAGTACTTGGGGAAGAGGAAAATATTCAGAAAAAAAACCCAAACTTTTTTAATTATAATTTATTCAATGTAAACAAGGTCTTTGGTGGAACTCCTTTATTTTATTCATTTTATCTGAATTGTTCCATCAATCTTTTGTTTTGTTTATTTATATCATCTATGTGTAGATACAATCACAGGGACCCAGAGCATTGTCTGAGGACTGCTAGAAAAATCTTAATATTTAGACAGTAATAAATAAAACTAACTGAATTTGTGGGTAGCATAAATTTTTGATAGAAACCATTAATACTGGTGCATCTTCCTGGGAACATGTATACTGTGCTGAGTGAGTTACCCTGTTAGCAGTTTTCTGTGGGAATAATGCAATTTAGGATGTGGAGATGGTGTTGAGATCACCTTGGCTATTGAGGTTTCCCTCATTCCCTCCGAATTTCTCAGTGACCTTGAATTATGCATGAAATTTCTGCAAGAGTCTATAGAGAACTCAAATTTTCAAGTCCAGACTTCCAACTCTTCAGCACTTCTGAAAGTACTAAAATACTTTCATTTCTTCCTCCACTTCACCTGTTCCCCTGTTTTCATGTATTTTTTTTTTTTCTTGAGGTGGATGATTCTTATCTACTTAAAAGAAGATTTCTAAAATTTGCTTGACAGAGGAAGAGGCAAATCTATGAGTGCTGACCTAATTACAAATAAAGTGTGTACATTATACAGATGCAAAGTATTTTCTTGATATCAGCTTAGAAACTGCTGGTTACTTACACTTAGTTTTAATGAATTCTCAAAGACTGCACTACAGTGGCTGAAAGTGAGATCATTCCTATCACTTGAATATAAAACTGACAGAATCACATACATCCTTCTTGTGTGTGGGAGATTTTACAAGAAAAACAGCAATGTGATCATAAGGCACTATCCTCCAGGTAGAACAATGTGCCTTCAGTATCATTTGTTCACCCACAGGACCATGGAACTTGTTTAATCCCAAATTTTTATTTTGCCAGTATTCTATAACTATGATCTTGATGTAAAATAGAAACAGAAAAATAGCCGGAAAAGATATAGAGATGAAAACAAATCAATTAAAAAAATAAAACTTCTCTATCCTTCTCTTATTGATTTAGAAACATTATAAGAAAACTACTATTTTGATTTAAATCCCTTATATTTTATAAATCTTCATATGACATACACAGTGAATTTCAAAGCTAAGAAATTTGACAAAGTTTCTAGTGTGGTCGCTGTGTGTTTTGGTTTTGTTTTTTTTTTTTAAAAGCATTTCATATACATATGAATATACCAAAAGGTTCTCCTGTTACCAATTTTTTGTCAATATTATACTTAAAAATTTGCTAGGTAAAACGTCAACAGAAGTTAAAGGGGAAAAGACTGTGTATAAAATTTCTATTATTTCCCACAATTTTTCTTACTACAAAGCAAGTAAAAATTTGTGCAGTTTATAGAAATTTGCTAAGAAACTAATTGGAAATCTGAAACAGAAGAGTACAATTTGACATTTCTGGGTGAAAGTTAAATGTGCGTGTATGTGTGCGTGCATAAGAGCTTTGTAATAAATGAATGCCATGACTGAGCTTTTAATCATTAATCTTCCTGTCAGGATTCAAGAGAGACAGGACATCTAAATGTTGTCAGAGTGTCATGAGATTCATGTTCACAGGATTCCACTTGACTTTGTAGCCTCTCATCTCTAACTGACATTATAAACCACTCATTACTCCTACTGCCAGAAATAAATGCAACATACGTAACAAGGGAAGAGGCAATATCTTTTTGGGGGCAGAGGGAGGAAGGTGTACTCTGAGTCAATGTTAGAGGAAGAACAGTTTCAATATTTGAATGGTTATGCTTTTGTCAATTATAATCATAATTTGCATTTCAGAAATGAATATGCAAAGAAATTTTCCCATAGCAGTTGTACTCTATTATAATTTAATTAGTCTTCCAACATACAAAAAGCACTGTAATGCTTTTGGAGAGTTTCATAAACCCAGGAGGGGGCGGGGTAAACAACCAAACCAAACCACAAGTGATGCAACTGCTCACCACCCGCCCACCAAAGCCACTAGACCCCAGCCACGATTGCTCCGCACACCAGCCAACTCCGCCAGTTAATATACTGGAGATGACATCATACGATATGGAATAGCCCATTGGCCAGTTTTGGCCAGCTGGCTTGGCTGTGGTCCCTCCCTTCCTGGCTTCCTGTGCATGTGGCAGAGCATGGGAAGCTGGAGAAATCCCTAACTAGTGTAGGCACTACTTAGCAACACTTAGCCGCTACTTAACAACAACTAAACATCAGTGTGCCATCAGCACTATACCAGCTACAGTGAAGAAAATTAACTCTATCCCAGCCAAAACCAGCACAACTGGAAAGGTGGAGGGAAAATATAATATAAGTCTTGTGGGACAAGATAAGGACAGGAAGATCACTTGCCAGTTACCTTCATGGGCAAAATAGATTTGACTCACGGAAAATAATTCAATTTATTACCAATCAGATCAGAGTAGGATAATGAGAAGTAAAAACAAATCTTAAAACACCTTCCCCCCACTCTTCCCTTCTTCCCGGGCTCAGCTTTACTCCTGAATTTTCTACCTCTTCCCCCCAAGCAGTGTAGGGGGATGGGGAATGGAGGTCATGGTCAGTTCATCACATGTTGTCTCTGCTGCTCCTTCCTCCTCACACCCACGGGAGACAGTCCTCCACAAACTTCTCCAGGGTGGGTCCCTCCCACAGGCTGCAATTCTGCATGAACTGCTCCAGTGTGGGTGTCTTTCTTGAGGGAACAGTCCTTCAGGAATAAACTGCTCCCAGAGCGGGCGCCACACATGTCACAGTTCCTACCAGAAAACCTGCTTCAGCATGGGTTCCTCTCCCCATGGGTCACAGGTCCTGCCAGGAACTTGCTCCAGTGTGGGCTTCCCATGGGGTCACAGCCTCCTTTGGGCATACCCACCTGCTCTGGCATGGTGTCCTCCATGGGCTGCAGGTGGATATCTGCTGCACCATTAACCTCCATGGGCGGCAAGGGGGCAGCCTGCCTCACCATGGTCTTCACCACGGGCTGCAGGGAAATATCTGCTCTGGCTCCTGAAGCACCTTCTCGCGTTCCTTCTTCACTGACCTTGCTGACATCAGCAGAGTAATTTCTCTCACATATTCTCACTCTTCTCTCCTTGTTGCTGATGCTCAGAAGTTTTTTCCCCCATCTTAAATATGTTATCACAGAGGCACTACCACCGTTTCTGATGGGCTCAGATTTGACCAGCAGAGGGTCCATCTTGGAGCTGGCTGGCATTGGCTCTGTCGGACATGGGGAAAGCTTTTGGCCTCTCCTCACAGAATCTGTAACCTACCCGCTATCTTGCCAAACCCAATACAGTTAATCAGTGTCAAAACTAATAATCTGCTGTATTTTCCATGGTCTTCAAAATTCAAAGGTTTTTAGAGAATTGTTTGCATAAAACAGAGTAATATGTCATATGGTCATGAGGACCTCACAGGTAGGATATCTTAGGAAAGTTTGCTTCTCCATATGAAGGTCAGAGTAAATTTCTACAATATGCTTATGAATGCAGAACACTGAAGATTAAAATTAAGTGTGAGTATCAAGGCTAAGATACAACCCTTTTTTCACTGCACTTGAAGAAATTTTGTTTGACAACTGCTATTGGAAACTATCTGCAGTGTACCAGAGAATATAAATATCACAGTCTTTTTCCTCTGAGATTCCAATTCTCCATACAAACTGATAAATTAAAGGAGAAAAGCTAATCAAAAACATTAATAACTATGGTCAATAGAATTGATCAAGAACAATTTCTGGTTTTAAGGACAGATTTATTTTTTAGAAAAATATCCAAACAACAAAAAGCACTGTATTTAATTCTGAGATTTAGAAAGCCGATCCCTCCAAAATGTTTCAGTGTTTCATCATTGTGTCACAACTAATTTTAATGTCAGAGAAGAATTGTTTCCTCAGTGCACTTTGCTAGGAACTTAATCTAATTAATAGATGGAGGAAGGAAGTAATCTCCAGCTGAAACAGATATCATTTTAATACAATTGAAGTACATCATTTAGGACTTCAGAAGGTAACCTTTTATAAGCCTCAGGAATAAATACATTTTATACAGTTGCCAATTTGTGCTTATAAAACATGTTTGTCCTTGAAGTAGAAACAATGACTGTAACTGAATGATGTGAGTTGTTCCACATTTTGCCAAATTAGTTGCATGTAGTAATAAAGGTTTTGTACATCTGTTTGCTGGCTTGTTACTATGTCGTCTGCTGTATTATTACAAGTTGTTAAATCCAGCAGAGCTTCTTGAGCATACACAGAAAACTGTTCAAAATCTTGAAATGATCTCTTTTACCAGTATTATATATGAAATTACAATAAGCAGTGTAATTCTCGGTAAATTTTCACATTGTCCATGTTGTGTCCAAGCAACAGACGTGTAAACAGCAAAGAAAGAAGAGGAAAAGGGACAGCAGGTGACAGAGAGAAAGTATAAAAAAGATGAGTTCTCCAGGCAGGAAACTTCAACAAGAGGGAAACTCAGAAAAAGTTGGTTTGGGGAGGTGGACAGTGGGAGAAGGCAGAGAGCAATTCTACAGGGAATTAATTTTTATAGGCTTTAAGATAAATTAATTGGAAATACCTGTTTTAATAGAAGCTTGTGCTACTCACCACAACTAAAACATTGAAGAAAGCAGACTTTGCCACATAACTTAGATCCCAGTCTCTATATATAGGGCATCCAGACTAGCTAAGCTTACTGTAACTTCATACAAGTCAGCTATATAAGTAAAACTTTTATAATGTGATTTTTTTTTTTTTCTTGATACATTATGTTCCTGCTATTCAGAGTAATCTTTTTTCTTTTTTTTTTTTCCCCCAGAGCATTTATGGTGGGTATTCGCTCACTGGTCACACTCCCTTACAAGAAAGAATTGTTAGATCACTTGTATCAATTTGCAAGAAGGGGAAAAACTCTCCAAATTTTATCTCAGAATGATACAGAGAAAAGTGTTACATCTAAACGAAAAAAAGGAAAAGCCTGCATCATGATGGATCACAAACAGGACAGAGATGTTGTTCATGTTACATATGGGCTCCATGTTTAGTACACCAAATGTTTTTTTTTTTAATTTCTAAATGACTAAAAATACAAACATGAATAAAAATAATCTGGTGATTGTTAGTGACTAGAACTGTAGCAGTTTGGTGTCACCAATGACCCTGCACTTAATTCTACCTGTCATCAACTTGCTGTAGGAATTTGACAAAGTGACTTCTAGTAAAAATAATAATGGTACAAAGCCTGGATGTTACTTTTCAGATAATGGGAAATAGTAACATGTAATGCATTTTGTAAAACATTCTGAAAACATTTTAACATAAATGTTTCTAGTCTTGTCTTTAGCCTACAGGAGCCTGTTTACTATCTTCCTGTTCTCTTTCATTTTGTGGCAGTAAAATATACGCTATAGCTATTCTATATCAAAGAGAAAGCTTACTTCTTCCAGATGTTGAACAAGATTTTTCTTCAAGTTTGAGCTATTAGCTGGAGAAATCATTGACTTTTTTTAGAAACAGGGAAAGATAAGTCTTATCAGTTTATAAGATATGGATCTTGCCCTTATGTCTTTTAGCATTACTCAAGATACTGTATGCCTTATTCTTTAGGGATTATGTAGCTCTGATAGGATGGAATGAACTACTATCTCCCCAATACAAACTAATAACCACCTTAATTAAGTTTTAAAATATCTCAAAATATTTTAAAATATTTTAAAATGTTTATACAAAGCCAATCAAATAGAAGTTGGAACCCAATAGCTGCAGCTGTTTACTGTCTCTGTCAGGCAAAATGATGCATCTTTAGTCAATTATTTGTTCCTACCTTAGAAAGATCCTAACTATTTGGTAATTAAGTTGTGTATTTAAAACCAAGAGACAAGTGTGTGAATTCTTTAACTGTATTAGTATTGCCTTGAGATCTGCTAAAATGGACTCTAAGTAGTGCAGTTTGCCTCTTCTCCCTCAAGGCTGAAGCCCATGCATCAACAGAATCTGACCTGTTGCGGATTGAGCTAGGCCCCAGACACATCCTAGAAAATACTCTGTATCTACTCTTAAAGTGTGAAAATGAGAAAAAGCTAATCTACCACCCAGTCTGCATGTGTGTGAGTGTATATGAGTAAAATTTCATTTAAAATATGTAAATATGAACAGGATCCCAATATTAATGAGACACCCTCCCCGCAAAAATTTAAAATAAGCATACAATATTCTTAATTTCAAAATGAAAAATAAGAAGTCGTCAGTCTGGAGATGTGTCATGGGTTTTAGCTGGGATAGTTAATTTTCTTCACTGTAGCTGGTATAGTGCTGTGTTTTAGACTTAGTATGAAAATAATGTTGGTAACACACTAATGTTTTAGTTGTTCCTAGGTAGTGCTTACACTAGTCAAGGACTTTTCCAGCTTCCCATGCTCTGCCAGGTGCACAAGAAGCTGGGAGGGGAGGGAATACAACCAGGAGAGCTGATTCGAATTGGCCAAAGGGTATTCCATATCATGTGACGTCATGGCCAGTATATTAACTGGGGGGAGTTGGCCGGGGAAAGCAGCGATCGTGGCTTGGGGACCAGCAGCATCGGTCGGCGGGTGGTGAGCAATTGCAACACTTGTTTAGTTTTGGGTTTTTTTTTCCCTTCTTCCAAGGTTTCATCTCTCTCTCACTCATCATTTTACTTTTCATTATATTATTATTATTATTGTTGCTGTTTTATTTTAATTATTAAACTGTTCTTATCTCAACCCATGAGTTTTCTTACTTTGGCCCTTCCGATTCTCTCCCCCATCCCACAGGGGTGTGGGGAGTGAGCAAGAGGCTGTGTGGTGCTTAGTTGCTGACCGGGGCTAAACCACAACAAGATGGCAATGAGTTTCCAGTTGTATTGCAATGATTTTCATTAGATTCTATAAAATCTTTGGCAAGTACCTTGGGAAATGACAATGTTTTTCAGTTTCTCCCATCCTCTTTTTGTTATCTCCATCCATGGTAGTAAATACCCTTTAATAAGTGTTATAAAATAAATCTTATTCAATAACTATAGAATACTAAAATTTTAAATATATCATACATAAATTAGGTTGGAATTCCTACTTGGAAAACATGTCTTAATTTGATCCACGTACTCATTATTATTGGAAAAATTGGAAGGACAATATTCACAATGCACATTTGGCTATTGCTTAAAAATCTTCTGATGATAATTGCAAGTTATAATAAAGTAGTTTACTTAGAGTGTGTTTTCCAAACTATCTTTCTAGGATAAGCTTCTTGTGAGCTGATGTCTAAAGAACACATAAAATGAGAAAGATCATGACATAAAGTCTATGATCAGATCCTTAAAAGCAGACGTAGTAAACATCAGGTGCCTGACTACAAAAAGTAATTACAAACAATAACAACATCAACAACAAAAACAAAGACCCTGAGTGACTGCCTTATATTGAGATACCTAACTCAATAAATGTTTCACTGTTCCACACTACGATTTCCTGACCGTCAGCAATTACTGATGCACGATACCTCTCAACGGTCATATTAAACCTTTAAAATAGCCCAGTTTGAGTATATACTAAGTGAGGACAATTACTTAGCCCAGGAATTCAGAAGTTAACACATACAAGGGTAGATAACTTCTGCTTCAAAGCCTGAAGAGACAGTAGAGATTGAAAGAGAGTAATAATACAGAAATAAGAGAGAGTGGACTGGAGGTAAAATAATGAACAGGCTACAGAATTTTTTGAGCAAACATTTTGTAACTGAGTTACAGTTTCAAAACTAGTGTATCCAAACCAGACCTTGCTGCTTCCAGCATTGCTTTCATGCAAGCTGAATTAGGATCAAATTTATACAGAGCAATGTTAAGTCCTCTTAAAGTCCCAGCAGATATGTGCCCAACAACTGAGCATCAGTAGTTGTTTTGGTTTATTTTGGTTTACTTTACTTTGTTTTGTTTTGCTTGTTTATTTTTTATTTTATTTCTGGATAGTAGCCATCCTCTATAGAACTACACAGTGGTTAAAAACAGCTAAGAGTTTTGTGGCCAGGGTGCTCTCAGCCTGAAGGGACTTAAAATAATACTTTTCACTTCCCAAAAGAGGTTTTCTTCCCAAACCTATGGGCTATTTCTGGAGGAAGACAGAATGAGTAGAAGGTCCATTTCTGCAGAAAGAACTACTAGTAGGTAAATGGTATAAATCTTTTGTTAAAGGGACAGCACACAGGAGGGATTTTAAGACCTGATGCATTAGACAAGAAATGGATTTCATATTAAGAAAATGTTTAGAAGTAATCATGACCTTCAAAAAACCAAAAAGTCATGTTGTATAGTGAAATTCAAACTAAAGAGAATTAAAATAATTTACACAGTTTAGAACCAACAACAAGTTCTATTTATAAGTTTAAAGGTAAAGAGAGAAGAACAAAACTCTAGGAGAACTGGGACTTCGAAATTTTCAAAATTAGTGGAATATAAACTATATAGTCTGAACATTTAGGATAACTCAATACTGTCTAAATATATTTTTTTCTTTTCTTATTTTTATTTTTTTATGAACAGTGGGAATTGAGTCAAGATAATGAGACCATCACCTTGGAATTATGTTTAAAGCATGCCCAAACATGATGAGTATATAATATTCTGAACATGAAAAAAACCCCAAACTTTTGTGTCTCCATCCGAAAAAGTGAGTTTAAGAGGGACAGCAGCCTTCACAGCTCCAAGGATGTCAAGTGAATAATATTTCCAAAGCCTACAAAGTAAATACAAGGTAAATCATGATAATAATAGGCCTAGCTTAGAAGTTAAGTATTCCAGAAATCTTAAATATTAACAACAGTCAGTGGTTCAAAAATATATCCAAGTTGAAGTCTTCACTAAAATTACTTCCTTTTACACCTGCTTCCACTTCAACACGTCATTTAGTCAAGGCAGCCTCTAAAGTTCCCCTCAAGTGTTCATCCTATTTCTGAGAATAGGTTTCAATACAGTGGAGAATCTGTTGAGAAATATTTGATTACAGGGAATCTCTACGGTAGGCTGAGTCTGTAAAATATAGGAATGCCAAGGAGATCCCTGAGGGTTTGTTTACAAATTATACTTGTCACTTTAAAATATGGATTCTGACAATCCTTTGAAAAGCTGCTGGCCAGTTCACAGTTTCCTACCTAAAATGATGAAGAAATCTAGAGAAAATATTAGTCGACTTGATCTTTTTCCGGCATATCCCTGAGGTTGAAAAAAGCTGGGGAACAACCTTTTTGCCCTGTATTCACTACATTCTAGACATAGAACACAATGCCAGCTTAATTTTGTGTGCCAAAGATATTTTAATCATTAAAATATCATCACTAATATAAAAAGTAGACACTGTACTGGGAATTTACAAAGGAACAGTGGAATTAAGAAACACAGAAGATAAGTAAAGCTAGATGAACTTGATATTTCTATTTTGGCAAATACCATGTTCCCCAAAATTAAATCAGAGGTCAACAATATTTTTTGTGATATTTTAAAAATTAAATACTGAACAAAGTAAAACCAAATAGAAAATCAAAACATTTATTCATATATATGATGAATGAAATAATTTGATCTCTTAATTCAAAATAATTTTTGCAGAACAAATTTAATTACCTAAATTTATTTCTCGAATAAAGCAATGCAAGCACAAAATGTTTCAGTTCAGTCTGAATGAAAATTTTCACAATCTGAAATTAAATATTTGTATTCATTAATATATATACATATATTAAGAATAAGTATTTTCTGTAATTATAGATATACCTCTACACAATTTTCTGGAACAATTTGAAAAAAATACATAAACATTGTGTGTACATATTTTGAATATAACTCGATTCATCTAGTAAAATTAAAAATATATGTATTTGCAATACAGTAATATTGGAAACAGATGGGCAGATATATAAGACACATGTATAGGGCACATATATAGGACAAGGTATTAATGAAGGATGATGTTACAAGCAGGAGATATCCTCAGCTCAAAACTCTAGAGATACTTTACAACTAATGCTTCTAACTAGAAAAGCAGTTCCTGATAGAACAATTTTCTATATGAAAATGTCCACCTGAAAATTTCTACAATTTAGTTCATGATCTGCTTGGCCAAGAACAATTTTCAATGCCAATGAATAATTTTTGATGTTGATGAGAAACTCTTAGTGGAAAGAAGAGTCATACCTTCATGTCTTTGTTTTGGAAAAATGTCAATGGGATGATAAAAGACAGATATAGAAAGCTAAAGAAATTATATAGCTGCAGTGTATAACAGATTTTGAAGTATGTATTACAGCATAGTTATCTGACAGGAAACTTCAACCACTGGAGATAGTTGTATTTTGTTATCCTTACTGAATTCACTAAACAGTGGACATGCAGAAGTATCTTGTATAAATGACTTTAAAACAGCTTCCCTAGACTTAAGGAAATCAAAATTACTTGTGCTTTAAATGAATAAAAGAAGAACTTGACTGATTTGAAATGCAAGGAATCTAAACATGTTTTGCTTGTCTTCAATTACATTTATTACATAACTATAAATCAGAGGTTAGAAATACAGTTTGTATGATGAAAAGTCTCCTACATTCTTCGTTAAGACACTGAAGATCAAAACAAGTAGTCTAGTCTGAAAACAGCTGAAAATAACATGTAAGGTAATGTCAGAGAAACTTGGAGTCTGCACTAGGTGATGTAAAAAGAATCCATCTGGATTTCTCCCGTACAGGGAGCTTGGACACCTATAATGTCTTGCGTTATGTGAAATTTGGAAAGACTCCAGAAGCATGCACAGTGATTCTTAGATGATTATAAAAGAAATGGAAAACATTCAAAGAATCTGTATATTCAAGTTGAATTATTATCATAATAACATTCTTATTGATTTGGGAATTTATTTAGTGATCAAGGAAAATTTTCAATAACTACTGTAAACACTAGGCTGAATCAACTGAAAAAAGAAAAAAAAAAGACAACTCAAAACCCATTGGAAATATAATGTATAGGAGAAATAAAATTGGATCCACTGTTGAGTTTGGATCTATTGACACATATCTTCATTCATGTTTCTTTTCATAAGTGTACTCTTTAATTGAATACATAACCACAGAACAGGATGTGACTGAAAAAATCTATTTGTTGTGAATTTTATTTAAGGGAAATGTCAGTGAAATAAAAATTGTAAAGGACTTTGTAAAGGAAATTTGGTCCTTCCTTTCTGCATATCAGAATTCTGACTATACTGGCAAAATGCAGAGTATAAGCATATATATAATATATATATGAGAGTATAAATAGACATATACATGTAGCTATCTATATATTTATAAAATCCTGACAGATATTAAAAAAATTAAATGTATTAAAGACTGCGGTTAATTGCAATGTGTATTATTAGCAGGTAGTTTTGACTGTACACTTTGTAAGCCAGATCTCATTTTCACCTGACACCTTTGGTTAAAGGCATTATCAGAAATGATTGCAATATCTAACAAGTTCACTCTAGACATTTCATTCACCAGTGTCTAAGGGCTTTACAGAACAGGATAGATAATATTATGTTGTTTTATGGATGTGGAAACAACAGTGTGATATAGAGGGAAATAGGTCACTCAGTCTTTTTCTTGACTCCAGCAACATACTTTTCCCACCAGATCTCAGCCTAACGTACTGATGCGAATAGTAGAATTTCAGATAATGACTTAAACAAATTATTGAATATTTTTTCATACTAATTCAAATTTAGTATAGAAAAATTATTTGAAATTTCTTTGAATGTTCACTTCATACATTATTAAAACCCCCAGATATTTCTAATCTATCATGGTGTAATTTTCCAGTTTTCATGAATTTCAACCATATATTTTAAATACAAGAATTTCTATAAGAATTTAAACTTCATAATTCATTTTCCTAAAGCTGAGCTAAATATTGACATGTCTTAATTACCCGTCCTAAATAAAACATTTTGGCTTCTCAGCAATTTAAAACCAAACAGCTGTTCACTTTGATGATTAATTGCGGAAAGTTAAAATTCATCATGAAATATTTGAAAGACATTTCAAAGAAATCGTATTTATCTTACAACTCTTGCTTTGAAGAACTAATTTTTTAAGTTGCAGGTGATTAATAGAGATTTTAATTGTTACATATCCTCCATCATAGAATGATAATTGACATGTCCTTCTTTCCCATGGTGGAATATAACCAGAGAGACTTACATATTGCAATATTGTGTCATAACAGCAGGGAGCAGATCTCCTTGGATATGACAACAAAGGCAACAACCCACCAGTGGTTTTATGTAAAAAATCTTTGCATACAGGAAAAAAAAAATACATAAACAGCAAAATTCAGAACTTCATCTGTCCATGTAATCTTAATTTTAATTTCTTTGCATGTGCAATGCTTTATACTGAATGAGGCTAGGTTGTTTTGGGAAAGAAATATGGCACCTTGTGTTTGAGAGACTGTATTGTGACCTAAAAGTCCAAGGTTATCCCATAAAGATATTTCCTCTTTTTCCTTACTCTGAATTTTCAACCCAAATAGGCTGGAATAATAAATTTTATTAAATAATTTTAAAAATAAATTTTACCAGTTTTTCTTGGGCTTAAAGTTTGATCGCTTTTCTTTTCCCCTAAGGTGAAATCAGTCATTGAAGATCGCCCTCCAACACATTGTCAAAATTTGAACTCTCAGCCTCCAATGGAAGCTACCTCTCAATCTGTATCCCACATACACAGAGGAAAATATTGAAAAGACAGCATTCCCATACATTTGGACTGCCAGATACCATTGTCCCTCTTAGGAGATGACCTCTCACTACCCTGCAGAAGAAAACCGTGAAATTACTCTTCTATGTTATATGCCACTTGGGTCTCTGGTAAGAGATCTATAGCTGGAGAACAAGTTCAGTTCTTTCATCACTCCTTACAGCTGCCAGGTGGGGTGCAGGGTGTGTGTGTGTCCATGCTTTGGCAGTAGCATAAGCCTTTTTTTAGATTTTGTGTTGTCATCCTGCCAAAATTTCCCCAAAGAGCAAAAGTCAAATTTGTAAAATGGTGGCAGGTTGTATCTTAGGGAAAAAGGGAATGGAATTTTGTAGGCCAAATAAAATAGGTTTTTTGCAGTATCATTCCCTCAGCTGAATCTCAAAGATTGATACAAACATTACTACCATGCAGTTTCTTGTAAAAATACATGGAAGAGTATTTTAACTGGAAAAGGTTAGGAAACCTAAATATAGGGGTTTCAACATACTCTTACCAACACATTCAAAAGAACTTTTAAAAATCTTTTTGCAATTATTTATATGCTGTAAAAACATGAAGAAGTTGCATGTGCTTAGTTTGATTTAACAGGATATAGAATTATGTCTATTATTTCATTGCTACATGTCCTTAAATGCTTGCATATTCAAACATTATTTTGAGCTCACCATATAGTAAATAAAAACAGAAAGTAAGCTTTAAATTTTAAACTGTGTCACTGGAGAATACTATAAGAACTGCCAGATAGTAAAATGGATGACTGTTGTTGTTTAACCCCCGTGAGTGGCTCAGTCCTCCCGTAAGTGGGATGTAGCAGAGAATTGGAAGGGTCAAAGTGAGAAAACTCATGAGTTGAGTCACAGCCTAGTGACTACGGTTAGCACTGGTGGCTGTGGTCCTTGGAGAGTGTTAGTTGCTGAGGTCAAGGTGATCATGTTTGTGTTTATGTCTGTCCGGCAACCTTTGTTTCTTGGATGCCTTTCACAGGCAACTACATCCATCTTGTTTTGCCCCTTCGGTGAAGGGGGCAATTCTGTCTGGCTATGCCACCACAACATTACATAATTGTTATATAATGCTGTTAGTGATACTAAACTAGTGTACTTATATTTAAGTTTAAGGCAAGTTTCCTGTAGTACTGATACTTGATTTTGAGCAATAGTGAATTTCATTCTCTCTTCACCTTCTTGTATTTATTAATCTCCCTCAACTACCTGAAGAGTTTTAGTCTTTCTACATACAGAAGTCTTACTATATTACTCATCTTTGTTGTTCTTTTATTTTAAATTTTAATAATTGTGTTGGATCCTTTCTGAGATAGGATAACCAAAACAGAACACATTCTTAAATAATTAAGTGCATAAAGAATTTACATAATACTATGATACTCTTTTTTTTCCTTTTTTTCTTTTCTAGTAATTCCTAGCATTAAATTTTTCTCCTTTACTATGCCTGGGAACATGTAGTTGAGACTTTTTAAGGGTTAGTCACAATTTATTTTTTTATATTTTTCCTGTGCAAACTTAATACCACTGCCTATATGATAGGAAGCCACAGCAGACTCCAAGGATTAGCCCCAAACTACTTATATATTTCATACTAACATTAAGAGCAAGAATTCCAACTCCATTCTCTCCAGTCTACTTTAACTTTCTCCATTATTGTCAGACAGAAGAAGATTTAAATAATTTTTCATAGTAATAACATTTGAGAAAGTGACCTGATTATACATTGATGATAAGCAGTAGCTTTTGGTTTTGTTAGAGTGGAGATCTCAAGCAGGAGATGAGTAAGTTTTCTGTCGCAATGTCCACTTCCAGTTCTGATATGCTTTGGTGCTGGGCTTGGCTCTGGAATCTGTGCTGCCTGTGCTTATGGCAAGAGAGAAAAAAGATCAAGAAAGAGCACCCCAGAAGTTTAGATAACTTCTGACAAAGGAGGAAACAGACAAACAAACAATGTAGAGAAAAGGAAGTTATGACAAGAGGTTAGAATTATTAAAATTAAGGCTAAAGCCTCCAGATTGCTCTGAAAGCAACTTTGAACCACCTGGATTGGACTGGATGAGATATGGAAGAATACATGTTTGAAAAGTGAACTAACAGTCCTATGCTCTGGACACTTCCAATGATTAAAGAAAATATCAGTTCTTCAATACCGTATGTCAGTTGCAGATTACAGAAGTAATACTATCATGCTTAACTGCAGTTATTAATCTGCCACATACGCTGCCAAACAGTAATTTGAATATCAGCAAACCAAAAATATTTGGTCAGTTGTTGAGCTTGGTGCACCAGTTTACTGCCAAATTTCAGACAAACAAGGTATAAATCAATAGTGGCTGAAGATGAAAGTCAGAGTATGGAGTTAAAAGTACAGAAAAATTAAGTTTCCTATGTCTGTCTCTGCATTGCAAATGCTGGGATGTGGAAACGTAGTTTATAACAGAGCATGTGTTGTGGTTTAGCCCCGGTCAGCAACTAAGCACTACACAGCCGCTCACTCACTCCCCCCACCCCTGTGGGATGGGGGAGAGAATCGGAAGGGCCAAAGTAAAAAAACTCGTGGGTTGAGATAAGAATAGTTTAATAATTAAAATAATAATAATAATAATAGTAATAATAATAATAAAATGAAAAGTAACGCAATGAGAGAGAGAGAGGTGAAACCTCGGAAGAAAGAAAAAAACCTCAAACCACAAGTGCTGTAACCGCTCACCACCTGCTGACCAATGCTGCCGGTCCCCAAGCCGCGATTGCTGCTTCCCCCGGCCAACTCCCCCCAGTTAATATACTGGCCATGACGTCACATGATATAGAATACCCTTTGGCCAATTCGAATCAGCTCTCCTGGTTGTATCCCCTCCTCTCCCAGCTTCTTGTGCACCTGGCAGAGCATGGGAAGCTGGAAAAGTCCTTGACTAGTGTAAGCACTACCTAGGAACAACTAAAACATTAGTGTGTTACCAACATTATTTTCATACTAAGTCTAAAACACAGCACCATACCAGCTACAGTGAAGAAACTTACGTATCCCATCTAAAACCATGACAGCATGTCAAGTGGTCAATATCTAGCTCTGGTGGAGTGTGATTCTAGCTTAGACTGGTTTAACCAAACACAGATCAGAGTTAAGATTTTAAGACATTGTTCTTTATCTCAGAAAACTTACAGCCACACACAGAAATCTCATGGCAAATGGTCAAAAGGGGCCAAATGTTGCAGAGGAACACAGGAGTGGAAATAAAGAAGTAAAAGCACAGCTGACTGGAATGAAGGTTAAATTTCATTTTTTTCCCCAGATGAACAATGTTACATCACCTTCTTTGGCTGATAAAAGTCACTGGAGTCATAAATTTTCTGCTATTAATGTATTTTGCTGAACAGTTTATATAGGAGAAAAGATTGCTGTTTTTAAGAATATTCCTGTACACTTTCCCCCAGATTGAGGCACATTCTCTTTTACTTTTTCTGCTGAGTGTTTTAGAAGAGGAAACAAAATAAATATATTGGTCAAAAAAATATAATATACATAGGAAATAAAGCAGAAAGAAAATAATAAATAAGTTAGGAGTAAGAAAAAATTGGGAACAGTTTCATAGATATAAAAAAATCATATGTATCTATAATAAATTTGGTCAGTCACATACTGTAGATCTTTGTGAGGTTCATCTCTTCTGAACAGCTTTTAAAATATTTCTTTTAGAATCCAAATCAAACCAAATCTTTTTCTGGCAGTGACATAGTTTTTGAACCATTACGTACAATAATTATTCTGGAAGCTATGCCCACACTTTCTTTTTGTAGAACCTTGGATATATCAGGAACAGAACTATCTGTAGGATTATCTGAGAGATCTTTCCAGGTGACATAGTTCAATCTGAAAAAAAAAAAATAAAAAAAGTTTTAAAACAAATAATTAGAAAAAAAAAGGTGGAATTCAAAAACAACCAAAGACTGAATGGGAGAAAGAACCCCAACATACATGAATTTACCTGACCTGTGAAATTATATTGTCTGTGATACTGTGCAAGACATACTGTAGATATATGTTTGTATGCACTTAATTAAAATTACACTTCAAGGAAAGCCATTCTGAAATTCATTACATTACTTTCACAAAGCTTCACTCAAGATATTTGCTGCTATATAGGAAAAAAGGGGTTATTCTCCTATTCATGCAGCCTTTTTTAAGGAAGTAATTTATCTTAAATTATCTATTTAAGTAATAAATGAATTGTAATATAAGCAGAAGAACTTGCTGAACTTGCTGAGCAGTGCTGCATATACTCTGTTATGGGTTAAACTAATGTAAAAGAAAACCAGTTTTATTAATAAAGGAGAGATAATTTGGAAATTACAGAAGGCTGTCCATGATTTGTGGGTAGAATTTAGAAGTATTTGCTTCTAAAAAATCTTTCCAACAGCTTTGACATCTTGCAAGTTGAGCTGCATAGTGTAGCTTTATACACACAACAGTAATTCATGTTGCATAGCATTTCCTTACAGGAATCCTTACAGGATCTTGAAGTCCAAATTTCTTAAAAAAAAAAAAAAACAAAAAAACCCCCAAAAAACCCACAACAAATAAACCCAACAAAACCAAAACTGTGTGAAGATTCTAATAGAAATGCAAATTCACTCTCTATTTCCTTACTCTCGCCCTACAATTTGCAACAGAAACAGGTATAAAGACAGTTTTAAATAGGCACGTTCTCTGACTGTAACAAAGAACACTGTGTTTCTGCACATGGCAGCTGTATTAGCATTTTATGCAAGCCCATGGATAAAACCAAAGCCAACAGTGTTGTTTTTTTTTTTCCCAGTTATACCCATTGTATAGTTGTTCTTGATTTAGTATTCACTTATATGCAGGTATAGCATTATGATTTTTAGTCTCATCTGAAAAGGATAGTTTTAGACAATCACTTTCCTTAGAATTCTTTATTTCCACTTGGTCTGATATCACACAGCCCATATTATGTGTCCTTAAAAAAGCTAGCATGAAGATATATTTTCCATCATTTTTTGTATTGACCACATGCCATAGCTATGCTTATCACCGGTGCTTTACACATTCACACCCTACAGCACCTTCCTTCTCAAATGCACCAAGACATTTATCTTCATTCTGTGGTTGAAATCTAATGTGACTCTCTTGTCTGAGTTCTTTAATGCAACTTGACCAAGCTGGCTGTGAGCTAGCTAGTACATCAGCTCAGGAAGTCTAAGCCTGTCATTAAAATAGGTCTATACTGCATTTCAAAGATGCAAAAAGAAGGGCAGTGGGGGAAAAGACAAAGAAAGAAAAATATTTTTATAATGCTTTAGGGTGGGTTTTTTTAGTATTTTGAAAATTAAAATCACTATTTTCCAAATTTCAGTTTGATCTTAATACTTCAACTGTTCAATTTCCCATGAGGTTTAATCCCCTTTAAGTCTGAAAGTAAAGCTTATTGTTTTTGCGAAGTTTCCGCATGCGTTCTGTCTTTAGCCTGCTTATATAAATCCACTATAGCACATCTGATTTCGGTGAAGATTTGCACATTTACACCTCTGTTACCGACAGCAGAATTTGCATTTTCATATTTCCTTTTTATTTGTTTTCTCTGCTTCCACTTACTTCTAGGAATTAGCATATTCTTCATCTCTTAGGGGTAACTCACACAGTTGAATAAGGAAAATGGAATGGGATGCTTTTCTCTAATTCCATTTGGTTATTTTATTAGTTGTACTTGGAATATTTTCTTATGATGTTACAGAGAAGATTATTTGTTACATCTTATTTATGTTTCCTAGAAGACAAACCGACTTACTACTCCTGTTCTGCTGTCTGATATTATCTGTATTAAGCTGACTTTCCTGAATGTGATCACACAACAGGATAGTGATGTCCCATTGTGGATCTAGATCCATGTTCTCACTCCAATTACACAATATCATATCAAATTCCATGACTGATCAAAAACCAACCAGATATTTTTAAATGTTTTTGTATTAAATTTACTGTCCAATTTGAAATGACATATGTAAATACCAACAATATTTTTTTCATTATGTTGCTAGGTGTACTCCTACAAATTCATACTCTTTTTCATCATTTATTTTTCAATTTCATTTCTCCTAATTTAGTGATTACTAAGTCTGCTACAGTGCTTGGAACAGTTATGGTATTTTAGCAAATATATTTATTCAGAATAGGTGTATTGTCCCAAACTTTAAGAGCATAGTAATTTATGTACAACAGAAAAGTATTTTATACAAAGTAAATGAGACATTTAACAAAAAAAAAATACACGAAGGGAAGACATATGATCAAGTTCTACAACAGGTGGGAAAAACATAGTATTTGATCTACTGGTAGCAAAGTATTCATTCATAAATATTATTTAAGTGAGTGAGTGGTCTACAGCATCTCATTACCTTCCTGCTGTGCATTAGAATACTAAATTGCATTCAGTGACTGGGATCTCGCTTAGGTGGAAGAGCCTTCCCTTGATGCAATCAAAGGTGTGTCCCTACCCCATTCCCACCAACAGGGAACATGGGCACTTGCTGTAGGAGGACTGCTTTCCTTGGCATCAACAATTTTGCTGACATGGAGTGCTTAGATTAGGCAGATAAAATCCTATTCTGGTACACTTAGCAGTCTGTGCTCTTTGCTAGTAAGTGGTAGGCAGATGCTGGCACTGTCAGGACGGAAAGAGGCGTCAACACAGCAACCTCAGGAACTGCTCACCTAGGTGCTCCCCTGCTGGCACAAGAAAGCACCCCATCTCCTCTGCACTACAGCAGTGCTCCTGCCAGCCACTGATAGCAACAGGTTTGGTTTATTGTCCAACCTCAACCATGGGGAGCCACACAGGGTCCCTCATGGTGACCCACAAGACCCCAGACAGGTGCCAAAATGAGAAAATAGACAAGTAATTTTGAGGTGCTTAGGCCTAGAACTGTGATTGAAAAATGGCATTCGGTGACTGCTCTTAAGTTATGGATTTAAAGGTTCTTCACCATAAACATAAAGGTCTGGAGAAGCTAAAGCAGGAAAAGGAACACCAATAATCCGAGCTGTGCAAACAGAGCACCCTGACTTGGTTGCTTCTGCAGTTGTTGAAAGGGAACGACCAGCCCCATGCCTGCCTGTCAAACCTACCTGGAGGAGTCAGCCAAAGAAATTCTCCCCAAAATGTCTTGAAGGCTTCAGATTATTGCCTAAGAGGGTACAGGGCATGTTAGGAGAGGTTGGGAAAAAGTATTTTGGGACTGTGAAAAACTTATAATGGGATGCTTCTAGGGGGATTGTGAGAATGTGCAAGGTTCATCATGGGGTATTTAGGTGAGGGACCAAAGGTACTAACAGGAGGGATAAGACTGGGAAAACAAAGGGGAAAGAGGATAAAAGGGGCTGATGGAGTGTGAGCAGGAGCTAGTCAGTCCATGTGCCCAGCTCTGTCTGCGGCTGTGTCTCTTCTAATTAAACTTCTTTTCTGATGGTTTTCCTGGGCAAGGTCTCTCTGTCCCCCATGCCTGTATGGGAGGGCTGAACACATTCTCTGACTCAGGGCTGGGACTACAGCCCAGGGGCTGGGTGCTGGCACCAGGAGACACTGGTGTGTTTGTATTTTTCCTTGGGTTACCTCAATCGTGTGTGTGTGTGTGTGTGTGTGTGTGATTCATAAACAAACTTTAAGCAGGAGCAGCCAGCAGGTCTTGGATCCAGCTACAGAGGTGACAATAGGTCTGGAGGAAAAGTGATGTAGAGACCAAGGCTCTGCAGATCAGTTACTGCATAGACCATAGGATGGAGCCACTACCTGAAAAACTGTGAGCCCAAGCATCTGCTGCTGGGGAGACTGTAGGTCTAGAACACCTCCTGGAGAGAGTTGTTTGTGTTTGTATATGTGTGACAAGAACAGGTCCATACAGTAGCTGGAGTCGAGCTGCAGCCTCAGGGGTTTACATGTCCCTGATGCCAGCAACCGGGCAGACTCCAATCCGAGGGTAGCTGCTGGGGAGTCCAGGTGTCTAAAGCTGGAGAATCCACATTATGTATAAATATGAGTATGTTCTACTATGGAACTTCAATGCTGATCGGCTGGAAAGGAAGGAACCAGGTCAGGCTGTCTGTGCTGTTCATGTTTGTGTGAA
Source organism: Morus bassanus (assembly GCA_031468815.1). Taxonomy (NCBI): domain Eukaryota; kingdom Metazoa; phylum Chordata; class Aves; order Suliformes; family Sulidae; genus Morus; species Morus bassanus. The sequence continues at coordinate 79,374,577 of CM062568.1, forward strand.
GGCTGTGCCCTCCATCTGTGCCAATCCATGTGGCTATGTGTGTGCATGTGTAGGTTTGCACATGTATGTGCATGCATGTATATGCACATGTTTACTGGAAACACTATTCCCAATGTGCACATTATTTACTGGGAACTCATGGTCAGCCTCACTGCTTCTTGAACCTGGGGACACAAAGCCAAAGCAGCCTCACAACTACCAGGAAAAGCAGAAAATCTGAATTCAGTTGTTGTTTGGTTTTTTTCCTTAGCCTGAGAAAATTCAAAGATGCTTCCTTCCCTTTCCTAGGTATGCTTCAATCACTGTTAGGTCTGTTGAAGTTGAGTAGTTATGTAGAAAAAAGGTAAAATTCTCTGGAAATCAGGAAGGGCGTGAAAGGTATGTGTCTCTGTCCTAGGGATATGACCTATGGGTAAACTAAAGAAGAAAAAGCAATTCTGTATATAAAATAATGAATTAAAATTTACAGATTTAGTACTTGACTCTGAAGAATGAATTCCAGAACTTTACATAAATTATTTTTGCATTAGAGATAAATCAGCAATTCTTTGCTGTATATTAATGATGGAGTCATTTAGTGAGCATACTAATGAGTTAATGCAACTCAAGTTGAAATGTTTTTCTATACTAATAAATAAATGTCTAACTGGCAATTTTTTAGACTTGTTATGTTCCTTAATATAATTTCAATTCAAATTAGAGTTTCCAATAATGTACTGTCAAGGCCTTTAAATAGGAAATACAGCAAACATTACCCATGCACAGCACTGTAGTGACTTTATCAATTACTTGTGTTATTGCACAGCAATCATATAACCACTGTATACATAAGTAACATTTCAGGTGACTGAATTACAGAGTTAATGAAAACATTCTCTTTCTGCAGCTGAGTTACGCACACATTATGGTTATTCTTCTTTTCTAATTATCTCTTTAGAGCTGTGTGTCTTATATAAATCTGATATGATACAGTTTGCAAAATATAAGTACTTATCCTCTTCATAAGCAAATTAAATTAAAGAGTTACTCTGCAAGAAAGAAAAAAGGAATGAAGAAAAAGAGAATGATGAAATGTAACTAAGTATTGCTTTCAACCCTTTGGCTTAGTCAGAAATCTTTAAACAGAAAACAGAAATCTTTAAACAACTATATTATCAACTACTTTTTAATTCCAGCAAATATAAGCCAATAAAAAATGCTCAGAAGCATGTTAGAAATCTATTTTCACCCCTTTCTTAGTCATTTATCTTCACAAGAATTATGTGTATGCTTGGTCCCATGTAATTTATGAGTAGAAATATTCATGCAGAGCTCAGACATTTGTGAAGGCATTAACATACAACGTAAATATTATACATTATATTTTCATGTTTACATCTAGCAATGTCATGTGTATTTATTCATTTTCAGAAAAAAAGTTAATTGTAATACAAATGCACTTTTTTATGTATAATGTTCTAAGACACATTTTCAAGACAGGTTTAGAACTAGCAATAAAGGTAGTTCTTCTGATGGGTAGAAGTTAATATTTTCCAAAAAATCTTGATTTGGTGAATGCCTTAAAGTTATGTTAAAATAATATATAGAGAAAGCAAGCGTTCTTTATTATCATGTTTATTCTTTGCAATACTTGATGTGTCACATGTTCTGCAATTATTTGAGAAGGAACACGTAACACATTTTTATTTCATAGGAACTATTATTTTCTCCACAAAACAAGAAATTTCAGCTATCAGAGCTTCTGCTCAACTTCTAAATAACATCCTGATAACTAGTTTTTTCCAGTGTGATTTCTTATGGGATTAAAGAACTGTTTCTTCTCATGACTCAGACTTCAAAGTTATCCAATACCATACCTTGCTGAAGCTCTGCTATGACTCATAGGATTCCTATATTTTTCTTGCCTGCAGAATAAAGCTTGGAAACAATTGTCAGAACAAAACCAAAGGAATTGTATGCACCTGCACACAAATCCATGTATGAAATTGGGCATGGTTATGCTTTTACTTTCTTTATCTATTAATTGCTTGGACCAATCACCCAAGATTTAGGGTTCTTTCTCTGGATGTACCTCCAAGTGGAGGTGTTTGTCTAGTTACTCAGGATGGGATAAATGTGGGCATGGACCCTTCCTAGAAACTCCAATGATATCACCAAAAAAGGGCTGTTTTAAAATTTTTTGTGGTTATTACAAGTTATCCGATTCAGTGAAGTCTTATTAAGTGATGTAATAGCTCCTATGTTATTTGCATAAAATAAATGAAACTGCAGGAGAGTGGTGAGATTAAGACCTTGAAAACCCAGTGGATAAGGTGATTATTTGGGATGTAAGAAATGTTTTCAAGCTTTGGCCTAATGAAAAGGTACATATATAGAAGGAGGAAAAAATGTATTGGACAAAATGATTAAATCTGTTTCTCTCTGCAAAATATTCTAACCATTGAGTACAAATAAAAATCAAAGATTGCTCCATGTAAACTAGTTCAAGAGCAGAGCTTGAGCATCCATTCTTCTTTCTGAATCCTGTCAATAACTTCCCAAAGTCATACCAGGTATTAAACTCACAAAGCAAGGTTCACAGTTTTCTCTTTTATATAAACAATTATGCAAATATCAGGATTTAGTCCTTAATCCTGCAACATGCTGGCAGTCTTAAGGGAAATGCTGTCTGCTCAAAGGTGTTTAATAAGTCACAGAAAGATACACTAATTTCCTTGCTGTCTATCACTAGGGTTTCTATTATTTTCTTGAAACAGTGCAGGGACTAATCTAGTCTGATCTACTGTTTCAGTCTCTTCTGTAAAGTTAAATGCTATGAAACTATTCGCTCCTGGAAATAATGTCTAACAAGCTATCACTGTTTGTGACAATCACTGTTCTAAAACAAAACAGAAGATTAGTGTTCAAGTTTACTTAGAAACAAGCAGAACACATAGATAAATAAATATTGTCAATTGATTAAATGATTCTGGTTTTAACCCCACATTTTTATTCTTGGAATTTAGGTAGATTTTGAATCTAATCCATGTAAATGATTATCTATTTCTTTCATATGGATGCATAGATATCTTTTTTATCCTATGTTTATCTAAGCAGTGCCTTTGAAATAAATACTTCTAAATTTAAATTTGAAATTATTTACAAGATCACCAAATAGAATATTTTAGAGATTTCATACATAGATTTAACAGATTATATAGATTTCATATTTACACTTAATTTAATCTTCTAGAAAGATGTTTATAGATGATACATGACAAATGCATCAGTTCTAAATGAAAAGCTACAACAAACCCAGTGAACTTCAGTAGAAATGATCCATTTTCTTCTAATGCCTCTCAGAAAAATAACAATGAATGCAATTTATAAAAATGAGTTTTAAAATTATACAAGCTTTTTGAAAGAACAATACCTTAATTATTTAAATATGAGACTGAACCAGGTTTAATTGCATTTATTTTCTTAACAATAAAACACACAAATATTTTCAAAATTATGAGGTAAAATAAAAAAAAAAACCACACGCTTTTTTGCCTTAACATCATGTGACCTTAGAAAGACAAAAAAAAAAAAGCTTTTCTCAACTTTGTAAACTTTTTTAAAAAAATATAGTCTGTCCAAATCTTATCTTGCTTGGAATTTGGGTGTTGAAGCCATCCAGATCATCTCTGTGTCCCTATATTCATTAGGTAGTCTTCTAGATATTTTAATTAACTATGGATTACCCTGTATGAACCTACACAGCCAATTTCAGTGGGATTATTTTTGCTGAATACAGGAGTGGAGAAATATTTTTATTAAGGTACTAAATAAATTTGACTCTTTCTTTCTCTCATTTTCAACTTTAAATTTTGGGGAACATATATTTTATTCAGAATCTATGTTATAATTATCAGCTATATTATAAAAAATATTATTTTAGTTTTTTAAAGAAAATTTTTCTTGTCTGCTGATTTGCCAGTTCTGCTTTACTGTACTTTGTACAGTGGAAAGACTTCATTTATACCCTGCTTTCACAACAAGTAACTGTTTATATTTTATTGTTTTATACTCTATTCAAGTTTATTTTTTCTTGAAATTATTTTAGCATTATCATCATACTCGAGATTTTGCATTGTGGAATTTTTATGGATTTATTTGTCCTCTTTCACAAACTCATTCTTTGCTACAAAATTTCCACAGAAATTCTATTTAAACTTTCTTTATTTTATAAACCATAAACAAGTTAATAAATAATACCATCTTATTAGTGCCAATGGTGAAGATGACAGTATGTGTGCCCCTTGACCATCACTGGCTGATCAGGGGAAGATCTTGAACTTAAGACCAAAGATAGACCTAAAATTTTAGAGTGAATTTCAAAAAGGAAGTGTGATGCTGAGAAGTGAGCTAAGCCCAAGTTCCAAAGGAGCTCTGTCAGCTCTTGGAATACATGTGGAAGCGACATTGCTCAGTCAATAGTTACAAATACAACTTCAGTTAATTCTTACATTACTTATAGTAATAACTTGGATTTCACTATGAACTCTGGATGGGAAGTCCTCAATATTTAGGCCATTTCTGCAAAAATTCAGTCTCTAAAAAGCTGGGATTTAGATGTGTTCCGTATTATAACCTCTAAGGTTTAAATTCAAGAATGAAGTTTGCCTGTTCATGCAACACAATAACTATCTGTGATACTGTCATAAAAAATGTGATAATATGGTAGCATTATTCTTATTATAGTTGCCATTATTAATTAATGCATATCAAAAATATCAGAAATAATTCTTTTGAGAACTGTGTTGACAAACAGCTGAAAAATAAGAAAGTTTCTTAAATTGAAAAATCACCCATGCTTTAGACTGATACAGGATATTGTCCTTAACCTGGTATCTCAAACGATGGCATAATAATGCTACTTTTCATATCCACTGTGTCTGAGTATGCATGTGAGAAGCCTAATTATTTAAGAAATATTAATCAAATAAAGATTACAAAGACAGCCATTGTTAAGTATAAACATGACTTACAAATGTTCCACCCACACATAATAATAGAGCAGAGCAAAAAAACAAATCTTCCCTTTTTGTTGGGTATTTTTTTTTAAATTTCAGGAATTCTGGTGTAGCACACATGCTACCTTTGAATTCAGATTATGTGGACAAGTTAGAAGGATGTGGGACATACAGATGAAAATTTAACTCAAACCAGATTCTACTATATGTGAGATATAGGAATTACATACGGGTTAGCACTTTGCAAATAATGTTGTTATAAATTCTCATTCACACTCTTCCTCAGTACTTTAGTGAAAAATGCAGCTCTCTGTTTTCATATATTAGCTCAATTTAACAGAATGAACACTGCAAGTACTCCCCTTGGAAAATGTTTTGTTACTGTAATGTTTATGCATTGATAATTCATCAGGCACTGAATGAGTTGATAGATCCTTTGCACAATGTTATTGTTTTTCTGAGGACTAAATAGGAAGAAGAAATCCTCCCCTAAAATATGGTTTTCAAGAGGTTTGAAAGTAGTCACTTTTGGAACTGATGTACAATCTCTTTACCTGACAGACCTGAACGGCTGTTTTTACAAGTGCTTTTTCATGATTAAGCAGGGATATCTGCAATATGATTCAGCTGTAAGAATGTAATAAATCTTTGTAAATATTTAAGTTGTATAGTTATCTGTTATTTTAACTAGAATTTTCCATTAAGTCAATTGTCCTCTGACAGTAGCAATCAGTAATGCTCAGCATTATCTCTCAAAGTAATAAATGCCCATGTTTCTCTTGTTATTATAAAGGGACATATAAGCCCTACTTTTATGTCTTTCTAAACAAATTTTGGCCAAATCATTTTCGATTCAATCAATAATGCTTCAAGCTAATAATATAAACTATTAAGAAAATCACTCATTATGCCTGTATAGTTAAAATGAAATTGTATCCTAACAGATTTTTGTTAGCTAAAAAAAAATCTATAAAAATAATATATATTTTTGTCAGCTATGAGACTTCGCTATTTTATGGCTATTAGAGACCAGATTTCTGAAATGTGGCTATAAACTTTACACCACCTTATTTTTCTAAAACCATTTGACTCCACTTGAGAAAATCTTATGGAGACTGAGAAACAGTTTTGTGTATGTACATTCTGGTTTTGGAACAAATACCTTCAAAAAGACTGATAGTCTTTGACTGAATGATTTTGATGAGGTTTGGATTAGATCCTCTATTCTCTACATATACAAATATTAATTCAGATACATTTGAAAGAAATTCTGTGCATTTGCCTAGCTAGGTATATCACAATGATGAATAAGACTTTTTTTTTTTTTCTTAAATGGGAATGTGTGAGTATACAATGATACATTGTACGTGATAGTATTATGTCTCTGAGACATTCGTAGTCCAAAAAGCAGGCTGACAAAAATCCAACATGGGTGACATTTCAACCATTCAACCATTCATTCAGATAATTACCCAAAATTCTGAAAGGGAACCTGTCATTTTATGAAACTCTACTAAATAAAACTTTACTATAAATGACAGATTTTCCCTTTCTCTTGTATATGGCCTGATGATGGATATCAGAAAACCATAGGAAAATACTTCCTTTATTTTAATCTTTTATAATACCACATTAATTAGTCGTACACAAAACAGACCAAGGCAAAACAGTATTAAAACCACCAATGACTAAAATATCTGAAACACAAAATTGCTGTTTGAAAATGAACATTGCATTTATGTTGGCAGAGACATGGCATAGACTGCAAGTGACCGGCTTAGATGGAAAGCTTTCCTCTTGTGATTCTGTAGCCTGGAAGGCTGCACTGGATGCAGCTGTGTTTCGATGTTAACTAGTAAAGGACCCACTCTTTTCATTGTCCCTAGATGTAATGAAAACTTTAGTAATAAACAGAGGACAGGGACAGTACAGACAAATTACAACTATTTTGTGTGGACTACTGTGTCCAGTTCTGGGTTCCTCAGTACAACAGAGGCACTGACATACATGATAGAGTCTAGCAAAGGGCCACAAAGAAGCTGAATGGTCTGGAGTATCTCTCCTACAAGGAAAGGCTGAGAAAGCTGGGACTGTTTAGTCTGGAGAAGCTATGTAAGATATAAAGAAGGTAGGATCCTAAGGTAAGATGTAAAGAAGATGGAGCCAGGCTCTTTTCAGTGGTGTCCAGTGACAGGGTCAGAGGCAGTGGGCACAACCTTAAACACAGGAGGTTCCCTCTGAACATCAGGAAACACTTTTTTTTACTGTGAGGGTAAATGAGCACTGGCACAGGTTGCCCAGAGATGTTGTGGAGTCTCCCTCCTTGGAGATATTAAAAAGCTATCTGGACATGGTCCTGGGCAACTGGCTCTAAGTGTCCTTGTTTAAGCAGGGGGGTTGGACCAATTGACCTCCAGAGGTCCCTTCCAACCTCAACCACCTGGTGATTCTGTGATTCATGTGTAATTTCTGTCTTTGGAGTTCTTTACTCAGCTTTGATCCCCTCCTTATAAGACAGTAAATATCTTCACATTCACTCCCTTTCTCCCTGTGGAATCTAACATTCTTACTGGCATGGAAAAATATTAATTTTATTATTTTTTTGACAATATGTTTCAAGCTAAAAAAAAAAAAAAAAATCCTGTGTGTTGTTGAATAGTTCTACACTCAGTAAAATCAAAATTTGTTTGGTTTTAAATACATAGCTTCATAAGACAAATTAGTTCAGACATCTCATAATAAAATGTTTACAGACTCTCAAGGGGCTAAGAAAACTTTGAGAACATTGTTTCCTGAACAGCATGTCCATGGAGAGTAAAACCCCCAGCGAGTATACAGATTCTAGTTTCTTCAACTTTGCCTATTTGTGCATTCTTTGAGGTCTGTCAGCTGCAAGAGAAGAATTCAAGAAAACTTCAGATTTTACAAAAGAAGAAGAAAATGTTGCCTGTGTACCTTATATTTCCTTCTGCTTCCGGATTCAGGGGTTATTTTATATTTGGGGAAACAAGTATTTATATTAGAAGATAAAATCTAGAAGATTTATGGACTTATATCCTAGCTAGTTGAACTTGTAAGTTCATAAGCCCAACATCTAGATCCTTAAAATGCCATTTTAGCTGCAAACTAACCTGGATGCTAGTACTGGTGAGGCTGGTGAGGTTGCACGTTGCCCGAATCATGGCTATACTCAGTGCTGAATGGCTTGACTCTTTCCCGTGTACAAAAGGCCTGTCTCTACCTGTCAGTTAGATGCATTCCCTCACCTATCAGTAGATATTGGAGCTGCTGAGCATTCCCACAGCATATCTAACTATAAGGGACAGTTCATCTGATACTCTTGCTACCAGTTTCCCTTTAACATAACTCCATGTGCTTAGAGCATTAACTCAAGTTACAAAAGATTTGTATTCAATTCTCTTCTGAGAGTGAACATACATTTAAAGGAAATAGTAGACGTCAATTCTTAGGAATTGTGCACCTCCCAGTCTCACTGTTTAAAATTCTTTCCTCTATGCACAGCGTAATTAAATATTCATTGGTCCAGAAAGAAAGAGTGACTCCCTCATCTGGTTTAATTAACTATGTAATATTAAGTAATCATTGTAACATGATTGTGAAGTTATGACATCCCTCAGTGAATACTCTAATGCTTAAATCACGGAATTGTGCTTAGACTCATTCTAAAACAATGTCTTTCTACTTCTATAGCTAAATGAAACAGATTTTGCTATACTGCTTGGGAGTAACCCTTCTTCAAACACACCATGACACAATTATTAGAATATTCACCTGAATGGTGCCTGATATAATCTAGTGACAGAAAAGAAAAAACTAAGTCTGGAATTGATGAATGACATTTACACTATTAAATTATTTTGTAGAAGATATCTAAACTAAACCTCCATTTGTCAGAGATTTTGAAATATGCTTTTTGATTACATTTTGAGCACTGTCCTCTTTTTAGCTGGAGATTATGTCTCACAGGACAGCCTTCTATTTTCCAAACAAAAAAACAAAACAAACAAAAAAATAAGCAACCCTTCATTATATAATTCAGTCTTTCTTCATGAGGCATGCCTTCTGTTCTTTTATCTAGCTTGACAAACCAGGTTTAGTATTTCTAATGTGTCTAACGAGTTTCAGTCTGAACCAAAAAATATATCACATAGGCAGAGAGGAATATGAGGTCTACAGTAAAGTTGCTGAGTTTTTCTGAATCAGCTGTTTTTGAGAGAACACTTCTAAATACAGATTTCAAAACTAATAGAAAAATTTGCCTTTCTGGGACATCCATTGCAACTGAACTGAACAGGTTTATCTTGTACATTAATCACAGTACAGCTTTATATATTTTTGTGTCACTGTATAGTTTTCTTTGTGATATGCTCTATTGTTTACACTGCACTAAATGCAGACAAATAGAGCAATTGGTTCTGACATAATTTTTTTTTTATAGTTTCATATTTAATCATCAGGAACAATGTGGTATATCCTGTCTAGGTTTGCAGATAATTAATCAGCTATTTAAATATGTTATGAAATTTTATCATATTTTACACAGGGAATTATACTTAAACATAAGTGTATATCAATGACCTTAAATAATAATATATATAAAGTTGCATTTTCAAAAATGATTATACATCTTTGTTGAATTAAACTGCTTTTATAAATCAATGACTTTTTTTTTCTTAACTTAAATTCTCAACAAAAGTAAACTTCTGTGTCCTAAATTGCTTGTAATATCAGCCACAGAGGGTTAATAGACTCTTGATCTTTGTCTTATGAAAGCAACTGCTTTTTTCAGCTACCTGACCTCAGCCTCTGTAACTGTTCCACAGAACCTCAGCTTGTAACTTCTGCAACAAGCTGTATAAGGTAATAAGAGATATATCTGCTCTTGACTTGAATCCTGCCACATCTTTAGGTAAGTTCTACAGTACTGTTACTGTCAAAAGAAAATAAAGGTATGCAGTGTCAACAGTCAGGTTGTTTTGTTTGGTTTGACATTTCACCACTGGTAGACATTGAGATTAGAGCTCTCTGATGTCTTCTTTTCCTCCTCTAGATACTTACAACACATGATGTAGGTATGTTATAGTCCTTTCTTGCATAAATTTCACACACTGAACTTCTAAAGATTGAGTTTTCTAAAGGTAAAAGTCATTCTTGTAGCTTTTCAGAGCTCTTTCCAGGTTTCAGTGTGCTTTCTGAATTGTTTCCCTAGACCTAGACACAGGTTTACAATTGGAGTCTCATTGTATCTGTTCCTTATATCATATTAATCTTCTGCTTATTTCACACTCTCATGCTTCTGTATTTTTGGATAGCACATATGCCTTAGCTACAGCTTTACAATGTTATTATGAGCTTGGACATAACTGCTTACAATGCTATAGATTAAGAGCTATATCTGATGCTCTCTACAGTCTGTCAGTAAGAATGGCTTGAATTGTCGATCCTCACTTTTATTTTTGTTTGACCCGTTCACCCTGAAACTAAGATACCCTTCTAAGTTTGTAAAACTCTATGATTGTGATTTCAACTATTCAGGCTTGTTTGCATAACATTTTTTCCTTCAATTTTCCCTTCCTGAAACAGACTGCCATTTTCTTAAGCAAATACTGCTATTTGTACCTTTTTTTCATTTCTTTCATGGAGGATGTATGAAGCAACTCAGTTTGAAACAGAAGTGAGTTGTGTGTGCTCCTTACAAATGGTAAATTGATAAGATTCTTGGCTAATATGCCTTAAAAAAATAGAACAAATACTATCCCTTAAAAAATAAAACCAATACCAGGCAGAGCTGGGTGCTGGTAACAGGGTCATCAACAGTCCAAGGCATGGCAAGTGAGGAGCCAGGGCCTGGGGCCAGCCAGGGGCAAAAATGAGAGGGGACTGGAGACTGACACTCCTGCAATATTGCTGGGGCAGGGATTGGTGGCCCCAGGCTGGGCTGAAATAGGGTCCTTGGCCATAAGCAGGGGTAGAGGAAGGCCCTGAGGGAGCTGAACAGGGACAGCAAGGCCTGGTGGTGCGCTCAGAGCCCTGTTGTTGTTTGGGTCATTTTGGACCTACAAGAGCATCAACCATTTAGCAAGACTAAATTAAATATATCATTCATGACCTTGTATGTATTGTCAAATGGATTAGGTTATTGATGGACACATTTGAAAAGAGTCTTGAAAAAAGACTTCTATCCAAATTACATCCCCCAGAAACTTTCCTACTGGTCTCAGGACATACATTACTGTTCAGCAGAGATATAATCAAAGAGAAATACTAAAATTCAGTATTTCAAGGTATGCATAAATTAAAATTGCATAGAAATAATACTTATGCTGCTGTTTATGCTACCATGTATATAAAATACTAAATTTCTGAATTACATGTATAAATAAAATATTTTTAAAATATAACTAAAATAATTTAAATTTGATTAATTGAGAATAATAGAAAAAAGTTAAAAATTGAGAAAGGTCTACGTCTAATGCTAATTTCAGGAAATCTCTACAAACGTTGTAGATGGATTATAGTATGTACCTGTATTTCCATTTTTTTATCTTTTTGAGTGAAAAATAATCTTTTTTAAAAGCTTAGGGAAATGCCCTGGTTTTCCAATAGAACAGAGAGGATATTTGCAGACCAGAACAAACAGTCCACCAAGTTCTTTTGACCTGCTACAGCTCAATACATCTATGATTGACAACACCCCCTAAACTTTGAGGATCAAATTACCTTTTTTGCTTCCATACTTGTCCAGGCGCTCTACGCAGACAGGCAAAACCAAAGCTTAACATATCAATATAGTACGTTTCATAAACTGCTTTCTACTGTTTATAGCAGAGGATTTGAATGGAAGGCTTATTAGGAAAATTATATTATTTATCTTTTATTCACATTTTTCCCTTAAGCAACTTCTGATGAAAACCTGCTTATAAAATTAGGCAGAATGCGGAAGTGCAGCTCATTTTTTTCTGTCAAATGCAAAACAAAAAAGTTAAGTAAGCTTGATTTTAATTTCCATAATATGTAAGAACAGCAGTACTGGATCAGACAGAAGATTAATCTAGCCCAACAATGTAATTCCAGCAACACTGTCCAATAGTTAAGGCCTAAGAAAAAGCATAGGGTGGGGAAAAACCAAAAACAAAATTTCTTTTTTCAGGATATTACCAAGCCCACAGGAGGGTCCTGCTCTGGGACCTCCTGAGCCAACAATACTTGTATTTGCATTGAAACATCCATTCAATATCCCTGAGTGGATTTATATTCTATACTGTGCAGTTAAGAGCTTTTTGACCACCAAAAATGTGGGTTCCAGAAACATGTAATGACTTTGGCATGCAATTCACAGTTTAACTCTGTGTTGTGTGAAGGGGTTCCTCTTTTGAATCTGCAGCCTGCCAATGTCTTTGAAGAATCCTTTGTTCCTGTATTTGAAGAGAAAGTGAATGATTGTGAATGCTCAGTTTCTCCATAACACACATGATCATATCTTTTCTCTCTCTGAATGCTGAAGAATGTTTTCAAATTTAGTTATTCCCTTAGAGTGGCTCTACCTTTAATTGTTCTAGCTCCTCTTCTCTATACCTGACCCAGTTTTGTTATATATATTGTGACACAGAGGAAGACAACCAAAGTATTCAAATTGAGGCCACAACATATAGTTTCTCAATGTTTTTTCAATATCTCTGCTAGTTTCTTAACAATTTCTGTCATTAATTTTTTCCCCCATGCCTCTACTTTTGAACATTTAAATGGCAAGCTGATGTTTTTTCATAGAAATTTCTTTAATAACTTCAAGATATCATTAATGAATAATAATTGTCAGGTCAGAAACCATTATGGTATGCATGAAATTAAGAATTTTATATCTTGTGTGCATTACTTCTACGTTTCTTGTGTTGAATTCCATCTGCATTTTATTTCCCAGCTCTTCAGCACTACTAGGACTATTTTCATTTCTTCATAGTCAGCTTGGATCCATACTCACATTCATAATGTTTTCATCAAAGAGTCTCTGCAGATAAAATTAGGAATAGCTACTTAAAAATACTTTCATAGATGAAAAAAAGCCCTGCATATTTTCTGCAGCAGACTCTTTGGCAGAGTTAGAGCTTTGCAGTTGAAAACTGCGAATGAAGTGGAGCATAAACTTTCACACTATGGGGATATTCCTTGGCTGAGTTTTGGTCTGTGAATTTAATCCAGGACATTGAGTTCTGGAATTTAAAAACAGATCTAAGCATTTTGTGGTATTTTGTTAAGAATATAATTTTCTTAATGGTCCCTTTATTGTTTTTTTTTTTTTTATTTGAAACACTTAACACGGAGTTGACTTTTTAGTTTAATGCATTTTTTTTATATTTTGCAAAAAAGTTTTCAATAACTAGGGAGGGATGTTGGAGTAAGTGAGACTAGAATAATCTAATATAATGTTAGGTTACTTAAGAACCTGAAGGATTAAAGTTCTACATTAGTGTTTCCAGCTCAGGATAGACTTCCATTATTCATATCTCATTCAAATTAAATGTTGTGGTTTAACCCCAGTCAGCAATTAAGCACCACACAGCCGCTCGCTCACTCCCCACACCCCTGTGGGATGGGGAAAAGAATCGGAAGGGCCAAAGTAAGAAAACTCATGGGTTGAGATAAGAACAGTTTAATAATTAAAATAAAACAGCAATAATAATAATAATAATATAATGAAAAGGAAAATAATGAGCGAGAGAGAGATGAAACACTGGAAGAAGAGGGAAAAAAAAAAGGAAAAAAAAAAAAACCCAAAACTAAACAACAAGTGCTGCAACTGCTCACCACCCGCCAACCAACGCTGCCAGTCCCTGAGCTGTGATCGCTGCTTTCCCCGGCCAACTCCCCCCAGTTAATATACTGGGCATGACGTCACATGATATGGAATACCCTTTGGCCAATTCGAATCAGCTCTCCTGGTTGTATCCCCTCCCCTCCCGGCTTCTTGTGCACCTGGCAGAGCATGGGAAGGTGGAAAGTCCTTGACTAGTGTAAGCACTACCTAGCAACAACTAAAACATTAGCGTGTTATCAACATTATTTTCATACTAAGTCTAAAACACAGCACTATACTAGCTACAGTGAAGAAAAATAACTATCCCAGCTAAAACCATGACAGTAAAACATTCCAGCATGGATTTCTGCATTGAGAAATTAAAAATACAAGTGCCTCTTGTACCTTGCTTTATAAGTTGCTTACTTGTATGTGTTTGCAAGTGCAGACATAGCCAATTATGGGAAATCCATCCCTCATACAGGCTAGATTATAAATCCAATTGAGTCTTGCAAAGGAAAATTCTGATGATGCTCTTTGAACAACATTGAAGACAATCTTTACATAAAGCAAAACATGGGGAACATATCCCCTTTTCCTCTTTCTCCTCTTGGAAAATATACAACTGACTTAGAAAGTGCAGTCTCCAGAAAGGTAACCCATGTGCCTGCAAAGTTGTACAACAAGCTTATCTTTCTTTTCAGGGGCATCTCTGGTAAATATATTCCAACATCATTGATAAGTACAAACTGTATGAATTAATATAAAAATATGAATTATTCCTGTGCTGAATATGAATCAGCATATTTACTGAATTTGCTAAAAGAAGATTTGCTTGGATGAAGGTATCTGTTGAATTAAAAATGAAGCTTCTTCATTATAGCCCAGCGCACTGCAATTGGCTTATCCACCCCTGTGGAAATTCAATTTATTTTTTCCTATGTCATTGTAGAATGAGAAAAATTTCTTTTCCAAACTGACATTTTATTAAAAGAATCATGCCTGAGATTCTCTAGGAAAATAAAAATAACAACCTGCACTTGCTGTTTTCTAAAGTGTTCATGAGTCTTTGGCAAGAGAGCTAGCTTTCTCATTCACATGCTGTTGCAGCATGTTTGCTGTTGATTTGAAATCTTGTAGTGTCTTGAACATCACCTGGGAAATCAAGGTCCATGTCAGATGTGTTGAAGATGGAATGTTTGATAAAAAGTGATGATTGGATGTGACTGAGCTTGAACGTGGTCAAAGGCTGTTTCAAGACAAACATCTGATGCTAAACAACTTGGAAGATGAAATTGGTGCTATCTTTAGTTTAATTTTGGGAAAGATAAAGCAGAGAAAATATTAAAAAAAAAAAGTCATCTCTCAATCTCTCCATTACAGGGATGCAATATTATCACAAGAAATAAATGTGTTTCTCAGGAAGATATGCATTGATTTTCATTTCAAATTCTTAAGCATGTCAAAAGATGTCAGACTCTGGACAATAAAACAATCATTCTTAAGCACTTTTAGCAAAAGAAATACAACTAACTGAAAAAAAAAAAGAGGAAAAAGAGAAAGGAATAAAAAGAGATTAAAAGATAAATATATGCTGATTCAGTTTCTAAAAAAGAAAAAATGAAGTTTTCGTTGTTTTTGTCTAAGTGCTCTAATTTGTATCAATGAAGCAAGCAGAAGTTTCAATTCAAGAAACCGTTTGGATGTTGTCAATAATTTATAAAACTAAAAATCACTGGGGGCATTGCTAGAGCTTTGTAGTTTAATCGTCTGAGATCTTATCAGTTACCACCACTGAGAGCCCAAAATTGTGTTTGCATCTTACTGATTTGGACAAAGTCCATGTAAACAAAGCTGAAGAGTTCGTCCCAGTGTATGTGACTGTCATTGCACATTGCAAAAAGCTGCATCACTGACCTTCTCTTACACCTCCAGCACCTGACCCTATTCTAGGGGTCTTCTTGGATGTTTTTTTGGTGGCAATCACTTCCTTCCAAAACTCAGCTATGTTTAAAGGTCATTCAACATCCAGAACACTATAGTACAAAATTCAAACTATTTATTTTTGGTTTTTGTTTTTTGGGCTTTTTAATAATGGTTGGATATGTTCATCTTTTTCTGTAATTACCAATTGAAAGTTCAGGTAACCTTTAAATCACAATGAGTTTTTCTGCTTGTGACAGGAACATATTTTCTGGCTTTCCATTTTCTTTCTGGTCTATTCTAATATATGACAACAAGACAGAAATAAATGTAAGCAACATGATGTCCTCTGGTAAAATGTAAGAAAAACACTGTGAATTTGGTGTAAGAAATATCAGATAGCCTTTTTTCAAGGTAGGTATTTTGAATGAAAAGCCATATTTTTTAGTTTATTTTATTATGGCCCTGAAATCAAAACAGTGGAAGAGGAAAAGAAAAGGAAAAGGAAATCTATTTAACCACACAAAGCTCAATCTAAGAGTCTGACTTGAAAAGAGTAGGATCATTTACTGAACTGCTGACATATTTTCAAACAGAAAATTGTCCTTTCTGTTTCTCTTAGGAAGCTATTATGGCCTGAGGCTAAGAAGTTCCCTGAGCATTTGCAAAATGCATTATCAGATTAGCCAGGTGAATATTACCTATACTTTATTAATTTATTTTTATCCAAAAAAGCAGGTTACACTTTGCAGGTCCACTCCACCAGGGACAAACAGCAGCAATGTTTCAACAACACTAGGTAGGGACTGTCTGTACATATGTCTTATTTCTAAGAATATGAATTGTATTACTCTTAATTTAGGATGATGATCTTAACCTGGTGAACAGCAGCAAAAGTCTGATTACTAATTTTATTGCCTATCTCAAGCTTTCCCTCTGCCATCCAGTCCTGAGACACTAAACAACTTACAGTTAAAATCAGTCTTAGTGGTGCAGTACTTCATGAAATAGCTAGCATTTTTCCTTCTTCAGGAAAATCCTCCATACAGGATTCCTTTCACAATGCATTTATCTTTTCATTCACTGATTTTTGCTGATGTAGAGAACATTATTTGTCAATTGACCACAAAACCGACAGGTTCTGAGGCATATGCTGCCCCCCTCATTGTTCATATTTCAAAATCTTTCACATAGATGCCACACTTCATGATGTGTGTTGCTTCTTCTCATGAGAGATGACTTCCTCTAATCGCTTTCCTAATGCAGTTTTTTCCCCATTTAAGCAACCCTAGTCCACCACATGGAACTTCTACTGAGACAAGCTTAACACTGAAGAAAAGGTTTGAAGGTTGCCTTAAAAAAATAAATCTTACAGGATAACATTGCAATACTTCCATGGTTTTAGAAATTAGTTTAAAATGGATTTTTGAGATGAGTGCCTATCCTCATGGAGACAAATGATAATGAGAGCTGTGAAGAAGTTTTGGGAAATGTTAGCATATAGTTCAACAATTTTACATGCCTCAGGTGCCACATGTCTATGAAATTTTAGATTAATTATTTTGTTTGAAAGATGAAATAGGAATATATTAAATTGTATTTTATTCACACTAAGAACATTTTGAAAAGAAGCACAATTCTGACAAAAAATCAGATTTTGACATTAGGGAGAAATTTCACGATCACCTCCTCATATTGTAATATACCTGGTTTAGTTCAGTTTGGATAAAAATTGTGTTATATAATAACTGCTATTGTTTTTGTTCCAAATATAATTCTTTACTAACATGTCATCGTATAAGCACTCATACACTCTGAAACATTATAAAAGAAAAATGAATAACCCTTAATATGACCTTGAGCGGACAAAACTTGTTTCTGTGATAAATGCAAGTTTGCATTTAGAGTGTGACTGCAGTTTCAATTGTCAGTAAAGTAGTTTTATGAAAGTTCAAATGAAAAAAAAGGCAACATCTTAAAGATTTGCCTAATATTTCATTTATAGTAGGTATAAGATACGTAGCTGGCACAGTTTTACATGTAAGTCATATATCATCCACATAAAAGCACTCTTGGCTATTCATGTAACTATCAACATAAGAGGACATATCCAAGGTGAATTGGAAAATCTCTCTAGTCATACCAGTTTATACACTGTAGACGCTTCTTTCAGGAACTGGCAGGCCTAATGAAGAGTTAGCCATTTAAGTATATTCATCGATTCATTTTCCAAGGTATTCAAGGGCATGAAATTGAGCTAGGAAAATGCAAACACCATGACGTTTCTTATATAAAAGTATGTACTCTTTTTGCTGACTGTTCTTATGTATCTTTTGGGAAGAAGGAAGGGGAAAAAAAAGAGTTAATAAAGTGATGTGGAATGTACTTTTTTTTTTAATATCACAATCCACTCAGGCAAATGTGACACCACTTCTCATTACAACCTTAATAACTTCTTAAGTGGAATACAAAGTTATTTAACACTGTCTTTAAGGAAAGACAGGCTTACAGGAATCATTATAATATCTCCTTGTAGCTCTGCAGCATGATGCATACCTTGAAGAAAAAAGAAGCTATTAACTCACCTTCTGACTCGTTTGAGAAGTAATTCTGTTCATTGTTCACACACTGAGTGGGTAACTAAAAGGCATGTTGCTTCAATAACAAAGGAATATAGTTTCTCTTCAGGTAGAGCCATATCTCTTCAACAGAAAAAAAACAAGGAGGTAGTCTGAAATATCTTTATTTGAGGATTGTGAAAGAAGGAGCCTTGCTATTTTATTGTGTGACTTTAATTTTCCCTAAAGGGTCTACAATGGGAAATAGCAGTCTCCCACGCTGACATTCTTAGTATCTTTAGGCCCCAGAAGGGATTTTCTTTCCAGAACAGAGAAAGGGAGCTCAGTGGGTTTGCACTATCTAGCTATAAATTCCCAGTAGGAACCAGGGAATGGCAAGGGAAGTACACCTTCCTTCTACATGAGCAGTCTGGGAAAAAAAAGAGGTTTAAAGAGAGTTGAAACTGTGACCCTGTTCATTTCATTGCATCTGCAGGCACCCTTCGTAGTGTAATGAACTATAGGTTATTCCTTTTGAATAAGAATAAATGTATTCTTTCAGGATTTAAGAGTAAGTAAATTCAGAGTATTAGATGGTCTGAAAGTTTATTTGACACCTTGTTTATAAAATGCTTTGAGAAATTAATTTCCATAAGATGTTTTTTTCTGCAGTTCAAAGCTAATCTTTGAATCGAGTGTCTGTTAGTATTGAACATCTTAAACAAGGTATCTAAGAGTCAAACTGAATATCTACAAACATAAGCAAAACCACGGCCTAGTTCTTTATTTAGGGTTTTGTGACTGAAATAGAAGTGGGCTGGTTCTTTCTTTATCAGGTACACTGGGAAGTATTTTATTTCACAGGAATTCTAATTGTGTCTTTCAGCACAAACCAAGACAGCAGAATTGGATTTAGAAGTTGGAAATCTGAAGGCTGCCCTGCAGAGATCTATTTTTAGTTTACAGAAATCTTGGACCCAGTTAACTTAAAAATAAACACCTGCAAGAAGCTCTTTGAATTTACTAGGAAAGTAACTAAATAGGATCCCTTCATCCCAGCATAATGAGTTCCATATCAAGTTAACCTAGTTTTATATGACAGTGTAAAATATGAATTCTTCCAGTGTTTATTTATCCTTGCAAGGCACAGAGAAGAAAAAAATTACTTCCATTGCCTTGTAATCTTAGATATGTCAGGAAAATACTTCTCCCTGAAATTAACATATTGAATAAATTATTTGGTTGTTTTAAAAAAAATAAAAATAAAAATAATCCACTCTTTGTGGAAAACTTTCTTAGTGTCCTATTATCCCTATGGACTTTTCCTACACATTAATTATCTGGGTAGAGAATTCTACAACTCCATTACAATTCTATATAAAATAACTATTGCATGCTATAGAATACCATAAATATTTTGTGCTTTATAAGCAGCTCTATTTCTTACCTGTAAAAACAATTAGTATAATTTCTTATACATTTCCTATATCTGTTCCACTCATAATAAGCATTCAGAAGACAGTGACGTCTGATTTCTTTCATGCAGAGAAATAACTGAAATGCCAGAAACTGGTCAATGAAAAGTCAATTTATAACCAAAGCAAAAAGAGCTGAAAAGGTTTTCTTTAAATGTAAGTGGATTTTATGTAATCTCAGAGTAGGAGAAGTGCTATAGGAAATATATAGTCCTAGTAAAATGCGCTAAACGTAAAATAGGGGCTAGAAAAATTATAAAGCATACAGGAGGTATAAAACACTGTTTTAGTATCATTTGATCAATAAGTGACTCAGATGGCCACTTACAAAACTTTTTTTTTTTTGGTCGCTTAACCTTTTCTTATTAATTACTCTAATCCCACAAATAGACACAAACACACTTATATCCTATATTAAAAATATAACGAACACATAAATGCACTTATCTAAGGAAGGCTAAAGCTGTTTTTTAGGTTTCCTTACTTATATAGCAAATAAATCTGACAAAATCCAAGAAATACATAGGCCATTAATATTCTATTATTTTATTTTATTATTTAATTATCAGTTTCAGAATGATATTGAAAGTAATGTTTATTATTGTCTACTTAAATCTTGATTTAAATAAAAATGCTAATTCTGTCTGAGGTTTTTCTATCTTACAATGCTAATATAGGTATCAGTGAAAAATTTTGGTTTAATATTTCATTCAACCAAATTTTATTATAGTACAGATCAGATTAAATTAATTGTTTTCCCTGAAAACAAGCGGAAAAAAGGTAAAATACACAAAAATTCTGTTTCAACATTTTCAGAATATGGTAGTCCATTTCTAAAAGGCATTTAATTTCAGATATTTATAGTTTAACTTAAAATGAAATTTAAGACTTTGGGGGGGATTATTGTTTGAAATGTAAAATCAGCATTTTGTACAGTCCCAGTGTATTCGTCAAGGGTTTTCTTAATCCCTGCTGTACTGATATGAACATTTGAATTCTGTGAAATAAAGAGAACTTACCATCTTCATTTTATAAGTGGAAAACTGATGCACAGAGTGATTGCAGCCAAATATTTCTATTAATTCTAGGTATTCAAAGTAAGACCACTAGTAGCTAATTTCCCATAGGCTTTAATAGTGCATATCCCCTTATATATTCCAGCACAGCTTTCTTTCTCTGGGCTGTAAATGTGAGCGTTCAGCACGTCTAGAAATCAGGTTTTGAATCTCAACACAGGCACCCAAAAATTGAGAAAATGTAATTAATGGCTATCTGTAAAATATCTGGTTTAATTGAATTGCCTATCATCTAATAAGAACTTCACATCAGATGCAAAGATATCATCCAATATTCCAAGTTAGAGTTCAACTTCGTAAAGATATCCCTTTTTTTTTTTCTTCCTGATAATCCTACTCTTACAAATCTACAGATGGTCCAACTCGTTTGGTGGCTGCCAATCCACTACTGAACACAGCACTGAAATGTTTGATTGTAATTACCTCGATATTTCTGAATCATCAAAACCCTGTAATTTACACAATTTTCCAGCTCTTCAGACTTTTCACTGAGCATTGCTGCATAGACCCTGATGTTTTTCTTTAATTCTTTTTTACAAACACCTGGATTTCCTTTATTCCTATAACTATATTAATCCCTTCTATAATTACAGAACTTGAAAAACATTTAAAAATGAGTCAACTGAGTTCTCACCTATCTCAAAAAATTTGAAAGAATATGGACTTTTTTTTTTGGATGTTCACTGTTCATCCTGATGATAGATATAAGGAGTGAAATTATGAAAGGAGACAGGCAATAGTCTTTTTCAGACACCCAAATCCAGGCCTGGGCTATGCGTCTATAAGCTGATCTGGCAAAAGATGAGCCCCTGTTTGGGCTGTGGAGATGGGGAGAAAAATTCCTCCTACAGCGCAATGGTGCTTCTCACTGGCTGCTGTAAATTCCAGCTCTAAATAAAGAAGGGTGTCAGGAATAGAAATGCGTTGTCTTATTAGCAGAATCTAAATGTGTGGGACAAAAGCAGTTAGGTGAATGTGATTAAAATTTTCAACTTTTGCTTAACATTTAATAATAATAATTGATAAGAAAAATAAAATTTATTCCTTGCCATGGGATAATGTCCCTTAGCAGACATCTTCAAAAGTTTTTTACTTAGTGATGGTAAAATGATCTCTTGGATGAAAAATTTTCAATATGCTGAAAGAGGAAATACAGACCTCTTCAAAATTGTAATTGTAAGGATTTAGCAGGGTTAACAACAGAAGAGCTAAACCGTATATGTCACCATGTCAGCTATCATTTTCTCAAAAGCAGCTATAAAGAATGAAATCTGCTGTTAAATTGCAGAAACTTGTCTCACACGATCACTTTAAAACACAGCTTGCATCTGAATTTGACATTAGAATGACTTTGAAATTTACAGGCCAAAAAGGAACAGATGTATCCATTAAAACAAACAGGTACAGCCAAATTCTTTATACTGCAACTATGTGCTAAAACACCCACCAGTGCTGTACACAGTCAGTGTTTCTTTGAAGCTAATAAACTGCAAAACTTACCATGTTGCTCTATAAAGCCTCACTGAGGCGTTTGACAGTCATAAGAATTAGTGGCTGGATTTAGGGAACATGAAGCACTATTGAAAGAAAAATTCTACCAGCTACTAAAAGATTTCAAAAATAGCTTGATATGGCTGATTATGCATAACTGAGTTTTGCTATGATTGCTACCTACTAATTACTTATTACAATACACGTGGCTGAGGTATACTGGGATTTTTTACAAGGTCTCAGTATATGTACCCTCAGAGAGATGAATTGTTTGATCTTTTCCAGGAGAATAAATATAAAGTAGAAGTTATTCAGGTCTTCATTAATCCCTTGGATCTACTCATATTAGCCATATGCAAGACCTAAACTAAACAATTTCCTTAAGTAAATGTCAGCTCCCATGGAATCCCTTAAAAACTTGTGGCCCAGTCCCAGGTTTTGGCCGATTACCAAAGCTATACAGTGGAGGCCCTGAGGTCAGTTTGCCTTAACTGAGCAAAGAGCAAAGGCATTAACATGGACAGATTTTGCAAGACTTTGACTTTTCTCTTATAAAATTGAAAGCTGGTAGTCTCAAGATGGAGATTTAAAGTTGATCCTTTTTCTGATTTGGTAGTCTTCTACTGAGACCAGGTGATCAATTTGGAAAGTCTGAAAATACAGGTATCTTTCTATAAAAGCCACAATTTTCTGTACAAATCACCATCCAAGCAAGCTGTAATTCTTTTCTTTCCCTACTCTTTAGCTAAAAAAATTTTTCTATTCTAAAAAGTTCAGATTCAAACTCTCTTAATAGTTATACATACACTTACTGTTATATTTATACTTATATTTATATTATTATGTATGCACATACTATTACATATGTTTGTATGTGTATATGTATATGTATATTTACATGTATTATATTCAGTTTTGGTAATCAAAGTCCTCTGATGCCAAAGGAGCTTTGAATGCTAATGTTTTCCAGAGTCAGTGGGTTTTCTCTTTAGAATTGTTTCCATCTACATAGCAAAGAATTGAGTCACATAGCTAGTACCCCTGTATAGAAAGAGAAGCTGTAACCATTGCCTGCACAATTATAATGAAGTCTGATGGTTTTAATTGGGCCTATCCATTTGCATGAAAATTTGCTTAGCTTTCCTGTGGCCTTTTCCGCAGTTTGATCTATTTTAATATCTTAATTTTCAAGAGCATTGCTCCTTGCTTAAAATTCAGAACTGTCAACACCAATGAGCACTTTGAGCCACTCCTTTAATTCCTTTCATTTATTTTCAATAAACCATGTAGGTAGACACAGGCACACACAAAAGGCTGCTTCAAATACAGCCATCTCACCTCCACAAATAAATATACGAAATAAACCTTCCAGTAACCTAAACTGAATCTGAATAATTGAGGACTTCATTCAGTCTCTTAGTAATAATCTTCTGCTTAGCTGAATAATTTTTCCTGACTCCACGAATATAGAAAGCCACCAAAGCCAGAATGACATGTGCAGCCAACCCAGAGAGCCCCAGAGCTCATCCTAATGTACCTTATAACTCAATAATTACAGTTCAGGGATGAGTCCAATAGACCAGAAGCTTCCTAAATCTTAAACTGTCAACTCACCAAAGGCCAGCTGTCCTTGAAGCAATGGAGTTTTAAAGGAACCACAATTTTACAAACACTGGGAAAACAACTATGTTTTTTTATTTGACTTTGCCCCTTCATAAAAGCGTAGTGAGATCAAAAAGCTGTTCAACTCATAATTAGGTAATCTGACTGTCCAGATGTCTTGTATGTATCAATTTTACCTTCTAAGTACTCTACAGCTGGTTCTGTGTTGCATTCTTAGTGTTGACTGGAGCTCTGCTACAGTTTTTGCTACATCTATATGCAAATTTGGTATTTCTTAAAGTCACAGGACCATAGAATATCTAAGTTTGGAAAGCCCCTCTGGAGCTCCTCTAGTCCCACCTAGTCAGCAAGAACAGGTTGCTCAGGTCTGATCCAATCATGTTTTGAATATCTCCAAGGGTAGAGAACCCACAGCCTCTCTGTGGAACATGGTCCAGTGTTTGACCATGACCATTCTCACAGTAGAAGATTTTTCTTATGTTTAATTGGAATTTCCTGCAGTTCAGTTTGTGTCCACTGACTCTGAGCACCACTGAGCAGAGTCTGGCTTCACCTTCTTCAGACCCTCATGTTAGGCATTGAAACACATTGGTAATATCTCCTCTTAGCCTTCTCTTCTCCAGGATGAACAGTCCTAGCTTTCTCAGTTTCTCCTTCTACGAGAGATGCTCCTGTTCCCTGATTATCTTTGTGGCCTTTTGCTGGACTCAATTCTATATGTTCATGACTGTCTTGTACTGGGGATCCCAGTACTGGACCCAGCACTCCAGATGTGTCTTACCAGGGTTGAGTGGCAACTCTCTTCCTTATGCCACCCAGGAGGCTGTTGGGTTTTTTTGCTGCAAGGATGCACTACTGGCTCCTGTTCAGCTTGGTGTGCGGCAGGACTCCCAGGTTCTCTTCTGCAAAGCTCTTTTACAGCTGGTAAGCCCCAGCATGTGTGGACACATGGATTTATTCCTTCTCAGCTGCAGGACTTGGGACATGCCTTTAATTAACTTTCTGCAATCCCTGCTTGCCCATTTCTCCAGGCCGGTAAGTTCCCTCTGAATGGTGGTGCAACCAATTCTCATACTGTAATGTAGACAACATCAGCCTTGTGCGATGTTACTGAAATAGTTGCCTAGGCACTGCCGTCCCTGCAAGATCATACTCTGCAAAGGTCGTCCTGTGCTACCCTCCATTTATCTATGGAGTTTGGCTGTTTCTCACATAAATCCCCTTTGGCCCTGTGAATCCAGCCCTCCCTCATGGTGCTATCTGTAACTTTTGTCAGTTTGTTATTTAGTTGTTATTCAATGTGAATATGATCAGCAGGTTTTCCTGTCCTCAGCAGTCTTTTTCAACACCTTCAGTTATCTTAACTTCAGGCCAAAGCCTAGTCAACAGAATAGTCATTTGTTTGCAGTCTTAATGTTATCCCTCTCCAAAAATGTATGCAACACACATCTCTGAAACCCATCATTTAGGTACTGCAGTTGAAGATAGTTTACACAGCATTTTAAACTTTTATATATTTAATCATCTCACAGTGACAGAAGAAAAATTGGTTCTGATTTCAGTATTGAAGATTTCCATGCTATTAGATTTAAAAAAAAAATAAAAGAATGACATTATGACAATACAGAAGACATTCTGTTCTGCTCTGTTCTGTTCTGCTCTGTTCTTTTCAAAGCCATCTCATAGAATGCCAAATGAAATGTACTCAAATGATCGATAATATATGTAAATTATTGTGATGAAGTGCATTGTTTTTAGTTTAACAGAATATGATTTATTTTCTAAACACAATCTTGTTACTGATTAAATGTGGAATTTATTTTACTCTTTTAAATTTAAATTCTTTTAGAAAAAAAAGACATATAAGAAAACATGTTAGATTTTTTTAATGACTCTTAAAGCATTTGTCCCTTCTAGAAGCAACCCACCACTAACAGTATACAGAGAATGATTTGAATACCAATTACATACCACTTCCTGCAAAGTAATGTGTTGAAGGTAAATCGACATTCAGATCACAGGATCTGCAATGTAAGTGAGAAAGAAAACAAAACAGTTAACCATGGTTAGCAGTTTTTAAGTTTTCAAGATTTTTTTTAAATTTTTAAGTATTTTACTTATACATTTATTTATTTATCCCCCTGAGTCAGGAAACTGCTTCAAAGGGCCAAACTTTTGGATACAGAAATGGGTTAAAAATTAATGAATTTGTATCCACAGTGTTTTTTAGTACATGATATATTACATGTTTGGACCAAATGCATTATTTCATCACTATCAATACCCCTAAAATCTCCAAGAAAATCAGCTCCATGACACTTTTTACTATTCTGATACTTTTTAGTAGCTTGCTACTTTTCTCTGAGGAGGCACATTCAAAACTACCTAAGTCTTAACAAAACCAGTCCTACCATGACTGTAAACGAATATGAAGTATAAAGTACTATTCATGGAGCTGGAGAAAGAACAGCTGCAAGATAATGACTCAGGAGCTTGATCATTATGGCAATGAGTGTGGGATGACCAGATTCAGTCCCCTCTTTTGAAGAATATTTACTTGTTTATGCACAACTGAACCAGAATTATTTTGAGACGTTAAGATATTCTTGTTCAAGAATGTATTTCTCAGTCTAATCACAGAAACAGTATCAACAGGTTATGTAAACCTTTCACAGAAAATTATATGCAATTAAATCAATAAGTAACATATTATAAAATTATAAAGAAATATAAAATATTTTTATGTCTCTAATATCATAGGACTAGAAAATTATATTTGCTTATCTGTTTTTTTAGAAGTTAGTTGCTAAATTATTATTTCAAATAATATTATGCAGTCCATCATTTGGCACCAAATAACAAATATGCAAATAAATATTTTCCACTTTAGTTTAATAATAAAAAAATTTGGGTTTATTTCCTAATTATGAAAAAGACATACTGTTAACAGAAACATATACTCATAGGTATACCTAGTTGCACAGAAATGATGGAAGGAAGAAAGCCTGTTCTTTGATACAAGAGATGTTTAAGAGGTTTCTGTAAGGACTAAAGAGTTGGTTTTTGTTTTTTTTTTAAATGTACTCAGGCTTCTCAAAATATTCATATCCATATTCAACCATCTGGAAAATATGATGTAAGAAAAATCAGTCAATTGACTACTGCTATATGTGAGTTAGTTGTGTCAAACATCACACATTTCTAATGCCATGAAAAGAGAAAGTTTCAAAAATTATTACAACTGAATGGATTTTTTTTTCTCTTATAGCTTACTGTGCCGTAAGAGACACAACAGATTTCATGTTTATTTGGATATTGGTTATTTGGGATGTTTCATTCCTTTGAGAATGGCAATTTGTGATAGTTTAGGACACTCAGAAAAACTGTTTATCTTACTTTTCAGTTATGATCCCAAAGTAAAAAAAAAAAAAATAGTATCTATTGAGTCTTTACTTAATATTTTGCAATCAAGTATGTGGATTCACAATAGAAATTAGTTCTTTTTCCATTGCTTAAGGTTTGTCCCAATATAATGATATTCAGGAGATGTCATCATTAAAACGCAACAGATTCCTGCATAGGAGTAATATATAGGGTTTTTTTAAAAAAAAAAGAAAAAAGCAGAGGGTTGTTTTGTGGGTTTTTTTGAGTGCTGTTTTTTCCAAACTGTATTCTTTTTTTGAAGGACAACAAGTAGTCTACAAAGCTTCATTTGTAAAAGTAGAAGACACTTTCCCATTTGGTGTTCCGTCAAAGGAAAAAATATAAAAAACCAAGTTGTATGAAATAGAAGTTTGGAAAATCTGAGACTGAGTTTCCACGCTCAACTGTGAAAACAATATGTACCCTTATAAGGGAACACTGGGGATTTTATCAGTTGTTGTTGTTATTGCTGTTATTATTATTATTTTATTCTTTACATCTTTGACTGATGTAGATGATTGACAAGGCTGAATAACAAATGAAGAAAGGGAAATATTCCCAGTTCACAGTTTGCTCCTGGTGTTACTCAAAAATTAGGAATATACATCAATGTGTAAGTAAGCTAACTGCATTAACAAAAATTATGATCTCTCTCTTCAATTTATCTATTTTTTATAGTCAGAAAACACCCTTCATCCTTTGAAATTCAGCTCCTTTTAGGCAACAATAACTACCAGCATAAAGCATTTGAAATATTATATTTGATAATCATTATTAACGACTATTCCCATATTTCTCTTTAATAGACACCAAAGTATGACTAAATTGTTACAAAGTGATTATACATGAATTCTGTTCATAAACAGAAGTAATAAGAACAATTTAAAATTAAGTGCAAGAACTGCTTCTTATCAAAACTGTCAATACAAACATTTAAGCATCAAAAAATGATTGAAATTAAGGAAGAGAATATACATCCAGTGAGCTTGACATTGATGTGTGATGGATGGGACTGATGTTAGTATTGAACACAAGGCTTCTGGAATATACTGTTAATCAGAATATGAGCAAGTGGATTAGAAAAGCTGCGAGTGACAGGAGAGAGGATCCAACAGCAGTGACTGAGGGACTTCTTTGTGTAATGTGGGTCTGCTTGCAAAAATTAATAGAATCATAGAATCATTTAGGTTGGAAAAGACCTTTAAGATCATTGAGTCCAACGACTAACCTAATACTGACAAGTTCACCACTAAACCAGGTCCCTAAGCACTACATCTATATGTCTTTTAAATACCTCCAGGGATGGGGACTGCACCACTTCCCTGGGCAGCCTGTTCCAATGCTAGACATTCCTTTCAGTGAAGAAATTTTTCCTAATATCCAGTCTAAACATCCCCTGGTGCAACTTGAGGCTGTTCCCTCTCGTCTTATCACTTGCTACTTGGGAAAAGAGACCAACACCCATGTCACTACAACCTCCTTTCAGGTAGTTGTAGAGAGCCATAAGGTCTCCACTCAGCCTCCTCTTCTCCAGGCTAAACAACCTCAGTTCCCTCAGCTGCTCCTCAGAAGACTTGTGTTCTAGACCCTTCAGCAGCTTCATTGCCCTTCTTTGGATTTGGTCCAACACCTCAATGTCTTTCTTGTAATGAGCGGTCCAAAACTGAACACCGTACTTGAGGTGCGGCCTCACCAGTGCCGAGTACAGGAGCACAATCACTTCCCTACTCCTGCTGGCCTCACTATTCCTGATACAAGCCAGGATGCTGTTGGGCTTCCTGGCCACCTGGGCACACTGCCAGCTCATATTCAGCTGGCTGAATATGAACCAGCACCCCCAGGTTCTTTTCCTCCAGGCAGCTTTCCAGCCACTCTTCCCCAACCCTGTAGCGTTGCATGGGGTTGTTGTGATCCAAGTGCAGGACCTGGCACTTGGCCTTGTTAAACCTTATACGCTAAGCCTTATTGAATCTCATACAGTTGTCCTTAGCCCATCAATACAACCTGTCCAGATCCTTACTGAGGGTGCACTTGATCTCCTCATCCATACCATTGATAAAGATATTACACAGAACCGGCCCCGAAACTGAGCCCTGGGGAGTACCACTTGTGACCGGCCGCCAACTGGATTTAACTCCATTCACCACAACCCTTTGGGCCCAGTCATCCAGCCAGTTTTTTACCCAGTGAATAGTACACCTGTCCAAGCCATAAGCAGTCAGTTTTTCCAAGATAATGCTGTGGGAAATGGTGTAAAGGCTTTACGAAAGTCCAGGTAAACAACATCCACAGCCTTTTCCTCATCCACTAAGTGGGTCGTCTTGTCATAGAAGGAGATCAGGTTAGTAAATAGTGTTTATGAATTTGACTTGATAGGTTTCAAAGGCCTTTTTCTATTTAACACATAAATTTTTCTTTCACTTTACTCCTCTGTTGATTTCTTATGCCTAAAATACATATGCCAGTTTTTTGTCTTTCTTCTCACTTGCAAGATGCATCAGTTGGCTGAAACCATATTCAGGATTACAGTTTTCCATTATATTCACTGTTGACCATATCTTGTGCGCAATGTTTTAATGTACTTTCACTGCCCATGTGTGTACATCTGTGACAACAGACCGAGCTGTCAGGAAGCAATGGAAGATCAGAGTGTGAATTTCTGATGACAAACAGCTGATAATTAAGACACTTCAATTATTTTTTTCCCCCACCTGACCTCCAGCTGGGAAGTTTACTCAAAGATTTGAGGTCTCAAAGACTGTGGCAACATCTTATTACATTTTCCTCTGAACAGCTCAACGCAACCCTCTTTCTCTCAGTTATCGACACCAGACTGACAAGCCTTAAGGCAAAACAAGAGGGTGTCCATGAAACTGTGCTTTTGTCACCAGGACTTCTTGTACTACTAACAAGCTTGTAACAAAACAGTTGCTTGATATCTGGGAATCTTCCACCTTTGTCATATACAACAAAATATTATATTAGGCTTTTTCTGCAGGGCTTCAGTGGTAGGAAGATTACTACAAAATAGGATCTCATTGTTTGATATGTCATCAATCCAATCTTGTTTAATTCTTCCAAAGAAAGGGCAAATGGAATTATTTAAGCCACTGATTGTAGTAACTGTTGAGATTCTGGTATTTCAACCTATAAAAAATAGCACAAATTTTGGTAACATATTTGACAGTAATTCTTATTAAAGCCTGAATTCTTCTATTAATATGACCATCACCAAAAGAGAAATTTTGGAAATGAGAAGATATCTAATCATCAGCTGCAGCTAGTGTGTAAAAATACTCCCAGGTTATGTAAACTTGACAGCCCTTTTTTAACAGGCTCCATCAGCTGTCACAAGGAGAAAGCTGTTAGTTGTCCTTGTTGTGGTTTAGCCTCAGTCAGTAACCAAGCACCACACAGCCACTCACTCACTCCCCCCTGGTGGGGTGGAGAAGAGAATCCAAAGAGTAAAAGTGAGAAAACACATAGGCTAAGATAGAGTTTAACAGGTAAAGCAAAAGCCGTGTGTGCAAGCAAAGCAAAGGAATTCATTCACTACTTCCTATTGGCAGGCAGGTGTTCAGCCATCTCTGGGAAAGTAGGGTTCCATCACACATAAAGGTTACTTGGGAAGACAAACACCATCACTCTAAATGTCCCCCCCTTCCTTCTTATTCCCCCAGCTCTATATGACAAACATGACATCATATAGTATGGAATATCCCTTTGATCAGTTGGGGTCAGCTGTCTAGGCTGTGTCCCCTCCCAAATTCTTGTGCACCCGGCAGAGCATGGGAAGCTGAAAAAGTCCTTGTCTAGTATAAGCTGTACTTAGCAACAACTAAAACATCTCCACATTATCAACACTGTGTTTAACACAAATCCAAAACATAGCCCCATACAAGCTACTACGAAGAAAATTAACCCTATCCCAACTAAACCAGGACAGTCCTTGGGCAGACTGCAACATGAATTGGTTTTCTCTGGATGGAGACAGCGAGAGACCAATTCCTTCATTCAGGACTGTTCAAATCACTAACATTTAAGTTTTGCTATAATGTGTTTGGGTTTTTTGTGTTTTTTTAATGGTGAGCCATTCATTGGAAAGCATGTTTTTGACACAGCAATGCACTGCACAATGTTTTCTTGTCTGGAAGCTCCGTTTTTGTGTTACTGTTATTTCCAGAAAGACAGGGAGAAAACTAAGATACTCTATATGTTCTATGGGAATAACAGTGAAAGTGCCTGTTTTCAGAATATTACTCATGGATCAAATAATTTGATCAACCATCATTTAGGTCATGGGTCAAAGTAATTAGGGTGTTTTACTCAACTACTAGTTCCCAATTTAGTATTTTAAGCCAAAGCTGAGGCACAAGTTTTGCAAGGAATACCACAGTTATGTTAATATTCCAAATTCACATCAGCAGGCTCCTTAACTCAGAAATGCAAGAAAAAATAATGAAAAAAAGGACAAAAGTTATAACAGATACCTTTTATTTTATTTTATTTTATTTTATTTTATTTTATTTTATTTTATTTTATTTTATTTTATTTTATTTTATATTTTATTTTATTTTATTTTATTTTACTTTACTTTTTGTAATGTTGATTATGTACTAGGTCCACAGACAAAGGAGTTCAATCATATAATGCCGTTGTTCCTGTGGAGCTTTAAATATGTTAAAGAGTTCTAACTTGTTAAGAATGGAAAAAAAAAAAGCCCTTAATCCATTCAGGCAGTGAAACACTGTGATGATAAACAAGGAAACATCTTTAGAATTTATCAGTCCTTTTAGCACCATATAAATAAAATACCCCTGTTTCTTCAAAGTAAAGATGATCATCTCTGGCTTTATATTCAATATGATATATACCTTTGCAAAAAAAAATATATTTAAGCAATAGCCTTCTGCTGTCTATATTCAGTTCTTCATCTGTAGAAAGATGTGCAGAGACTCAGTCAAGACCAAAAAAATCAGCTTATGCCAATTCCAGCAAAATATTCAATATATGAGTATAACTTAACAGCATATTTATCTAGTTCTGCAGAACTTTATATGTTTCCTCTAACAACTCTGCCTGGCTTTGGTCTTTTACTTTATTCACTTGGACCAAATTAGAGAAAAATCATATTTAAGGAAGATAAAAATGGATAATGTCATGATATTGAGCACAGAGCCTCACTTCAATGGTTGGAACATAATGAAAGATTTATAAGGTTACATTAACAACTCTAAAAACAATAGTTACTGGAGATGGAAGCACACATTGATCTTGTAATAACTTTTCAAGAAAAACAGTCAAGCTCAAATTGATCTTAGCGATTACTATTGACATTTTTTCTATAGAAGATTGTTAACAAATAAGATTAAACACCTTCAGATCAGAAAGCATTACGAATACATGTACAGCTGAAAAACAGCAGCAAGCAAAATTCAGTTACTGCTGTTAATGTTAGAGTCACTTAACCATTAAAAATTTCTTATATTCTTTAATTTCTAATGGGATTAATTTTTTTAGTGGCAAGCAATATGTAATTAAAATGTAACAACTTAAAGGTAGTTCCAAGATTAATTCAGACTTTATACATTTCACATTGCATGGAAATGGACAATAGGTGGTATAACCATTGACAGCTAGAATCAATATTTAATTACCTACAGCACATTCCAGCAATTCAGCATAGATGGGAACCTGAAGCGTTTCTTTCTAAGGAAATCCCAAGGGTAGATTCAATAATGTCCTGAAAATTACTTCTGTTACTCATTTGCATGCTTCTTTTATAAAGATTCTCTTTTCTTTACCCTGGTAACATTTATATTAGTTTTTCTTGAGGTCTTTTTTTCTGAAAGTTGTCCTTAACCTTGTAACAATCACAACTGAATTCCCTGAAATCAGTATATTGAAATGTATCTACTCTGTGTACAACTACACGTAAATTTTCCAGAGTAAAGTCATCAATGTTTGTGTTTTGAACACTGACTTATTGACACAAAAATAATTTGCTGAAGAGAAAGCCATCCACACAACACTACTACTGGTATACTTCTGTGCAAGTTACAGCACATGCCCAAGCCACAAGAGTGATGCAAGTGATATAGCATCAAGAGAGTAGAACTTAGTGCAGACAAACCACTGACATATTTCCAGCTTCTCAGGAGAGTTTTTTAGCTTGTGCTACATTGTTTTCCAAGCCCAAGCCAGGTAGTTTAAAATCAGCTCATAGATCTCTTCATAAAATACAAGTCCAGCAGTGACATCAGTAGAGAAATAGCCTGAAACAGGACTTTCTAGGTATGACCCACAATGGATATAAAGGTTTAGTGTGCTGATCCTGGAAAGTTGTTTTTTTTGTTTTTTTTTTTTTTTTTTTGTTTTTTTTTTCATTACAGTACTGCTTTATTTTATTTAATTTTCTTGAAAATTAATGTTACTGTAAGTTTTAATCTGGTCTTTTTACAGTTGAATAGTCTTCAATGAAATTTCATTCCTAATACATTGATATATAAATACACTTTTTAAAAAAAAAAATGAATAGAGTATTTTAACAACTAGAATAATTTGGAATTTTTGTGAGGGTTTTTTTTTTTTTATAAATTTTGGGAAATATCCATTTTTTTGGAAAAAAATAATCATAATGTCTGCTCAGAATTTCTGACTTTTTAGTCAATACTTCCCTGTCATGGAGGCTTTTGTCGGTTTTACCCTTTTCCAGTCAGGTACTGCAAGAAGCCAGGGCTCTCCATTGATCCTACAGCCAAGCAGTCTTGGCAGCAACTAGACAAGGAGAGCAAAAGAATTAATCTCTTTCTGAACAACAGTAAAAAATCTAAAATAAAATAAAACAAGGAAAGGTAGGGTTTTTTGCTGGATACTTCTTGGAACTCTTAAGAAAGAAATTCTAGTTTCAGCAGAAAAGGCAAATAATAGACTTCTCTCTTTTAGTGTTCCCTTGGTTTATTTGTGTGATTTCCCCTTCGGTATTGAATTATGACAAAAAGATAAGCTCTATTTCTCTTATTGTGAGTTTAGATGACATGAACATTGGAATAGCTTTAAAAAATAAAATAAGTGCTTAATGTCAGAATATTGCTTCTTTCTAAGACTTCTCAAACTATGTATAATTGTGGACAAATTATTTTTCCCTGCTCAGTAATTTGTTCCTGTCATTCCTAGCTGTATGAAAATCCCACAATCTTCCTGTTATGAGCTCTGTGGATTTTGCTCTGTGCCTTCTTCATAGAACTTAACAGTCTTCTTTCATAATAGGTTAATTTCATCAAAAAGAAGTGCAAATAAAATATCCCCTTCCCACACTGTGTTATCTCATCTAAGAAATATTCATTCCTTGATTGGTTACCATTTAATTAATGTACTGGGTCAATGCAATTGGGATGATTATGTAGTCATGCCTTGGAAAGAACTTGCCAGTAACATGAATTCAATGCACAGTTATTTGAAAAATTAAAAAACAAAACAAAACAATAACAAACAAACAAACTCAAGTTATTTCTGGTGGAGATTTTAGGTAGGACTCAGACTATAATAAGTGCAGCATGTTCTAAGTGAAGTCTTTCCCTTGTATTTAAAATATTTTATGAAAACAAAAAGAAGGGTCAAGGAAGACTAATATGGAGCAAAAGATTCATATATATATATAATCTATGTTGTAAAAGACCTGAAAAAAATAAATCCCCTGTAATGTGTATTTGAAGTTATATGAAACTTATACTTCATTTATATGAAAGTCACATTGTAGGAAAAACTGAAGAAATATGAGCTGGTTTTCATCTATTATATGCTCTTAAATTATTTTTCCAGTTTGAAAAGTTTCATTATTAATATAATTTCCATTCTCACAGAAGCAACTCTTTTGAAGACACTATGAACCAAACTTTGTTGTTCTAAGTAACAGCATAAACTTTTTGCATCTCTTAATGATATAGCACTAATGCATGCATACAACACAAACATAAGTATATGAATAAAATTAGATAAATAAAATAGATCTGATTTTGTTCTTAAATGGATAGGATAATTTATACCCAAACCATACCAGAAATTTGTCCTGGCTCCATGATCAGTAATGCTCTCTCTTTAATTTCATTCATCAATGTTTTGCTAGGTATCAAGTTGTTGTAAAAGTTACATTTTTCAAGACCAAATACAGACTCAGGTCTTAGATTCCTAAACATAAGGTATAGTCTTTCCTTAATTCTGATCAGATATCTATTTTCTCACACTTAAAAAAAATGGACAATGGAGGAGCAATTCATAAAACCCTACCTATATATTCTCAGAGCAGATACAATGGACACCTACCTTCTGAAATCCCAGGGAAAGTGATTAATTATCTTTTAGATGGCTTCACCCAATCTTCTAGAACTGTTAAAAAGGTCTTTTTAGATCCTAAAATTGTTTGGGCCTACAGATGTTTTCATTTGAGACAATAACCCTGTTCTACCTCTATAGTCAGTGGAGGGAAGTATACACTCCAAGAGCACACTTATATGAACTGTTTCAACCATTAGCCTTAGAAAGTGATAAAACTTCACTTAAACTTGTCTATTTTTCTCCTGGAACTAGAATTCTAGCCCAGGGTTTAGCAGCTATATTACAAGTATCTAAAGTTAGTGAGCAAAGATTCCAAAACAATCTCAATTTTAGGATGATCAACACTGAAAATAAATGAAATGTTAATGGAAAATTACAAATAATGTAATAATTAAAAAAAAAAAACAACAAAACTTTCATTTGTTATTAATAGGTACATAAAAGATATGTCACAATGACATTTCTTTTGAAAACATCATTTTTTCGTACTAACACAACACCAAACGGTTCAGTCTATAACAACCTGAAGATGGTGAATGAAAATTAATTGAATTGAAAGGCAAGTAACTGAAAGTTTATCCCTGTCTTGCATTCGCATAAAATTTAGTCTTAGCTGCAAATATAGACACTGACTGCTCTCCCTGCAGCCCTCCTGTAACTCCATCATCTCTAGCAGAGTTTAACCATACATATAAGTCTGTTGTTGGCTGTTCTCTGCTCCAACAGAATTGGAAGACCTGACTTCTGATGTTTAAATTGTACTTGGAAATGATGACTGGTGGTGTTCATAAAACACTTTTTGGAATCCCTGTTTTCTCCCCATGCACCCTGGTAGGAATTAGGCCTACTTCAGTTTTCCTTGTTTCTGTGATCTCAAATTTGTGCCACAGAGAATCAGACATAGTGATCAGTGACATCAGACCTTTAACTTTGCTCTTCAGCCTTGCCTTAATTCAGTCCTTCTAAATACACAGGGAAGACTGACATGAAAACCTGTTATGCAGCTTTCTGTGACTTTATAGTGTAAGAATTCCCGGCGGTCTGACTCCTGACAGTTTAGGTTCCCTTTATACTGTTTACACGGGGTAAATTGAACTTGACATACTGGAGTACACTGCCAAGAATATCTAACTTGCTATAAGATGTCCACAAAGGTAATATAAATTCATATGAAATATACTCTGTAATTTTTTAGTTGCATTTATCAACAGAGACATCCTGGTTTATGTACATTCTTATGATACAGAAGATAAAAAAATGAAGAACTCTGTCTTTAGTTGCTATGTAGACTGAGCTTCAGTAATGCCTCAGGGGTACTGCTCTGCAGGCAACGGCAAGTAGCAATACCAGTGCTCTCCTTCCCCTGACTCCCATCCAGATTTTGCAAAATGGAAACCGTTGCCAAGGATTCACACGAGCTTTGCTGATGCAAGGTGCCCCAGAGATGCAATGAATGAGCTCATCTTCTACATGTTGGCTACATGCTGTCCTGAACAGCTCTGCAGCAAAATCAGGAAGTAATCCTTCTGGGGAAATCAGGATAGCAAATTGCTTGAACAGCTATAACCACAATGTTCTTCATATGCTTTCTGCCACTAGGGCCCTTAAGCTTGAATAACTCTGGCTTCCATTAGTAGAAACTATCTAATGACCCATGAACATTAGATTTGTCTATTTTTGTATAACAAATGCCCAGTAATGGATTTTAGACCCAGATTTACTTATTTTTCTTAGTCAGGAGCCAGTTTGTTTCAAAATTAATAACTAACCACATGAATTTTAGCATTCTCAAAGTTCTTCTCCAGGCCAATTGGTTATTGTTTAATGGGTCTGAGGTGTACATTTATTTGGGAACTGGAGGTCTTTATGAACTAGAAAAATTAATTTGAGATTCCCTGACGATTTTATCTCTTAGACAACACTGCTTTACCTATAGATTCTGAAAGAATTACACCTGTAGGGGGAAAATGCCTAAGGGAACTCTGTACAAATAAACAAACCAGTCATCCCTGCTACACCTTTTTTTATGGATGATGCATTATATTGTTTGAGAAAATCAGATCTAGTTAGTGGACAGGGTTATCTGTGAGGTATAATGATACTCTCAAATTTTGTGCCACTACTAGATAATCATTCTAGTTCTTCGTGACAGGGAACTATTACGAGTGTCTCTCTCCTACTTAGAATACATGGCTTCATCAAGCCTTCCTCCTTATGCTTTTCTCATTTCTTCTCCTGGACAGAAGAAAGCATAGCCTCAGCTTAACCTCTTACTACCTCAGGACTAATCCCAGCGTTCCATGAGAACTTTGGACTAAAAAAAAAAAAAGGAAGTGTTTCT
Source organism: Morus bassanus (assembly GCA_031468815.1). Taxonomy (NCBI): domain Eukaryota; kingdom Metazoa; phylum Chordata; class Aves; order Suliformes; family Sulidae; genus Morus; species Morus bassanus. The sequence continues at coordinate 79,412,630 of CM062568.1, forward strand.
TCTTTATTTTATTTTTATTGGGGGGGGAGTGGGTACCAAAGTTGAAAGATTTTGTAGTATCAGAAAAATTGTAATAAAATTTTACTGTTGTCCCCAAACTGGATTGTTGCAGGACCATTATATTAATTTCCATCAACTGCCTTTTCTGAAGCAACTAAGAACAACTTCTGATTTAAACTGCTCCTCCACCCCTTTTCCCCTTTTTCTCCCCCTTCTTTTTTTTTTCCCTTTTTTTTTAATTTTTCTCTTTCTTTTGTTTTCTAGGTAGTCTTATCTGGAGATACAAAGAATCAGGTTAAGACCCTCAAAACACAAACAGTTATGACAGTCCATTTTACTTAATTCACTCTGTATTAGAAAAAGTCAGAATCTAGAATTTAGTGTGGATAGTTAGACTAGTACAATAAACTGGTCCAAAGAAAGTTTCAATAAACACAAGAATAACTGTCCTTACCCCTCTGGCTCTTTCAGTATCCCAGAATAACTTTTCAGTCTAATACAAAACTGGACACTCACAGGATCTCAAAGACCACCTAGTCTTCGTAGGCAATGTAGATGCAGGCAATGGGATTTGGTTAGGAAGACATGATTTCAGCTAGCAGATTTTAAAATTTTGGGTAAATCTAAGAGGATTTTTTCCTGCTTTTATTTTCTTTAACACTAAAATGTCAAATGTAGGAGAAAAAACTACTTTCTTTGCAAAGATAGAGGGTCACTAGTATCTGCAAGAAGGAAGTAGGTTATACTATTGATATAAAGAAGAGTTGATATTAATTCATGAACTGACATCTCATTATTTTTAGAAGATTAGATGGATTTTAAAAATTATTTTCAAGTCATTTTTTTGCTTTTTAATCAGATGGGAGTTTTAAACAGTCTGTAGGTGTGTTAGAAAATACTTACATAAAAGCTAAAACCAAGGAAAGTGAAGGTTTAAGTGTCTTATGGATAAATAAAATGGAGCTTATTGGCTTGAATTTAAACATCTACAAATGCAGCACTAACAGTTCAGTGAAAGACAAACAGTGGTTTGCTGTGGCTTCTTATATTTTTTTTTAATTTTTCCCCCACCCAATAAGCCTGGAGGAACAAGGACTGTTGCCCTGTGGTGAAGACAATGCTTTCAATGTAGCAAGTGAGAGGTGGGAAAGCTTGAACTAAAATGAGGCTTGAGGGAGCCTCGGACATGTCTGTAGAACTTCAGGTATATCAATAACCTCTTATGTGGGAATCATAAAGGTAATATTAATATGACATGGTTCAACTTCTGTGTCCTAACTTGATGCAAAATATCTGGGCCTACTAATGGTCATTCTGGAGGGTTTGGAAAATTTGTTTTGTGTATGTGCACATGTGCCTTTTTTTATATTGACAAAAACTGTAAGATACTGAAATAGGAAGAAGACAGTACAGAAAAATGAAGAAAAATGGCATTTAAGTTTTCTTATTGCCGAAAACAGAGTAAAAAACACAAAAGGAGGGAAGTACAATGCAGACAAAAGAGACTGCAGAAGGTTTATGTGTGTTAATATAGAGGATGTAAAGCAAAATAATTTAACATCAAAATATCAAAACCAAACAAACCAGAACCAATCAAACCAAACCTCAGAGAAGTCCTAAAATGAGCATAGGAGAAAATAGCTAAAGAAAAATTTTTTTTTTTTTTAATTTGGATTCAGATCAAGACGGGCAGAACTGCTTGAAAATCCACTTATTAAGAGCTGTCTCCTCTTGCATAGGTGCAAAGGAACACTGTATTCCAGAAACGATCCTTTAACAGAGGAGACAATCCTCTGTAATACAGGGAGTAGGAGAGCTGAAAAGTGAATTGGAGGACTATTCTTTGTCCTGGCCCCGTGTTGCAGCCGGATGTGTTGAAAACCAGAAATCCATGTTGCTATACTGACATTTACTTGTTATTCAGTGTGAGCGTAACTGCTTTTCTCCGAGAAAAAGACAGAGAAAACCAAAAAGTAGAAGAAAAAGAAGAAAATTTGTTGTCTTGAAACTCAGCAATTTCCCTTTTGTAGAGCAGCTGCTCAGACAAACGTAATAGTTAAATGGTGTGATGTGTAATTGGACTGTTCTGATCACTTTAGTCTCCTGCTTTAGGTTTGCACAATGACTGCTGGGGAAAAAAAAAAAAAAAGACAGAAAAAAAAGTTTTTTTGTCTCTTTCTCTGGAGGTCTCACATCTGGCAGGTTGCAAGCTAAGTATTTCCTTAAGGGCTAGAAATCCCCAAAATCCCTCAGCAATTTTGGTGGAGGAGCACTCCATCCCTCATGCCACGTCACACCAGGTTTTTATGACTTTGTGTTCAGAGCCTACTCAGTATGAAGAAATGAATGGCATTGAATCTCATCCTGGTACATCTGAACAGGGATGCAATGTGGGGAATATTTCTATAAGTGCTTTAGCAGACAATTGCTGTGTAAACTTAGTAAACTACAGTGCTGATAGTTGTGGCTGCTGTTTTCAAGCATGATTATAGGAATGCACAAGGATGGAGTGGTGGAAGAGGGGTGTCCTAGCAGTCAGTTGGATTAGCTACATACAATAATAGCTACATATTAATATGTCAATTATCTAATTAAAAACTTTAAAGGTCATGACTATGTTTCCTAAATATATGGCTTCCACTTTCACAAGAGAGTACAAGACTGGACCGTGTAGGAAAGCACATCCCATGGTTTAACCCCAGTCAGCAACCAAGCACCATACAGTCACTCACTCACTCCCCCCTGGTGGGGTGGAGAAGAGAATCCAAAGAGTAAAAGTGAGAAAACACATGGGTTAAGACAGTTTAATAGGTAAATAAAAAGCCATGCATGCAAGCAAAGCAAAACAAAGAATTTATTCACTACTTCCTATTGGCAGGCAGGTGTTCAAACATCTCCAGGAAAGCAGGGCTCCAGCATGCGTAACGGTTACTTGGGAAGACAAATGTCATCACTCTGAATGTCCCCCCCTTCCTTCTTCCCCCAGCTCTATATGACAAGCATGACATCATATAGTATGGAATATCCCTTTGATCAGTTGGGGTCAGCTGTCTAGGCTGTGTCCCCTCCCAAATTCTTGTGCACCCGGCAGAGCATGGGAAGCTGAAAAAGTCCTTGTCTAGTGTAAGCACTACTTCGCAACAACTAAAACATCTCCACATTATCGACACTATGTTTAGCACAAATCCAAAACATAACCCCATACAAGTTGCTATGAAGAAAATTAACTCTCTCCTGGTCAAAACCAGCATAGCACATCACATCTATTTATTGATTTTTTTTTTTTTTTTTTTAATTTTGACTTCCTACTTTCTGCCTTGTAAATTATGCTTAGGATAATTCAGGGAACCCTATCTACTTCTGTCTTAAATAATTGCCCTTAATTACACCATTCCTCATGATCCACACCTTTTTTTTTTTAACATCTACAGTGGATCTTTAAGGAATTAATGGTCATCTCATTTTCAGTTCCTACTTTTCCAAACTCTCTTTGAAAAGAACTAGCTGGAAATTTATCCTAGAAATCAAACTTGTCTCTGTATTTCTCATAAACTTCCAGGAATCCTTTCTGGCAGCAACTCTTACCCTAGCCTGCTGAATTTGCACTGTACAAAGGGGAAAAAAATCTAGCTCTTTAGACTCTGTGTCTTAATATTAAACATAATTTTAGGATACTTTTGAGATTTTGCTAGGCTCTTCTGAGTTTTACTATATCTTTGAACAGACCTCGTTGTTCAGTTACAACTATTCCAAAGAATAAGCCTATTCTGAAATCCAGCACAGCCTTACTCTAATACTAATCTTATCTCTTTTGGCAGGAGCTCAAACACCTGGCAGAAGAAATTCTTTCTCTCAAACCACCACCAGCAGACCAGTCTGATTCTTCAGAAAGTGTATATCCCATGGCTACAGCTGTTGCTTGGACTCGAGGGAAGAACCCATTTACTGTCTTTCAAAATATAGTAGCTCCTGGTAGTCTTATTCATCACCAAGCTGACATGAGTCAGAGGCTATATGTGCCCTCATTTTAGCTTGCAGTGTTTCTAGAATCAACCATAAATCTTACTTTTCATCCAGTAGTTTCCGAAATCTTAAACCTATTTCAACATTGTCTTTATTCTTAAGGACAGTCAAGTAAATCCAGAAATTACTAAAACTAAGCCGTTAATCCCAGTCAATAACAATTCTTACTTTAGTTCTCTGTAACTTGCATGCTGCAGCCCAAAAAAACCTCAGATTTTTCTTTCATGAAACTAAACCGTAGTGCTAAACCTCTTTTAAGAATATCTCATTCTACTTTGTGTCATCAGAATTCATTTTCTTTCTCCAGCACTTAATATGATCTGTGAATTAATTTAGCTACTTGACCCATCATTTCTTGTATAATATCCCAGCAATAAATCTAACCAACCAAGAGCGCACCAATCCTTGGTTGACTTTAAGGTATTAGGTTACTGAAGAAAGTTCATTAGTGAAGAAATCTAATTTAAACAGTGGTATAGTTAGGATCCACTAGTAGTCTAGATCTTAATCTCTTCCCAGTCCTAAACCTAACTTTAGATTGAGAGTAGCACACTGATTCTGATTATACTCTCTTAAACAGTAAAAAAAATATTATATTTTTCAACATCAGTCATCATCTTCATTGTATGGGTCTTATAAGATCCACAAGGACACTTGAATCTTAAACTCCTTCTATCCTTACCACACATACCCATACCTTAAACATATCTCTGAAACACAGGTAACATCTATCCTTTACAAGCCAAAGACACCAGCAGCCCTGTCAACAAATTATTCTTGTCCGAGCCCTTAAGATCTTGCAAGACACAGCAAGAAATCTGCATGATATGGCAACAATCCTAATACTTCAGTTTGTTCACCAGCTTTCTATTTTTCTAATTTACCTACCTCTACAGGTCGCTATGCAAGCATAACAGTCTTCTATTTTAACATAATTCTCCATGCTAATACAGCAGACTATGCTGGAACCATCATAAGGCTGGTTCTTCAGCTTTTTCTCTCTTGCATCCTATATTGAAATACATAGTACCTGTGGCTTTAGCTAAAGGTTTGGAAATTTCCAGGGGTGACTGAGGTTACTCTGTTTGCTGACTAGCTATCTCTTTAGGGGTCCATGAAAAGTTTTGGCAAGGTTGCCCCTTTAATTCTAACGAAAGGACAGAAGGTACCCAGATGAAGTTAAAAAGTAGCAGCTAAATGAGAAGAGGGCAGCAAACTAAATTTTACATTCTTGGGTACATATCTCTCACATCCCATTTTATCTAGTAAAGTATGATGAAAGGAGAATAATCTTAATCAAACTAGAATTTAAATAAGTATTAACTGAGGGCATACAAAAAGAACAGTCCAAGCTGTGTGCTTAAATGGTATTTCGTATTGCCACTGGATTCTGTATGGTTGTATTTCAATTAAAAAAAAAAAAAAAAAAAATCATTCATGTGGCCATGTTTCATATTTAAAATAATTGTTTCTTCAGTACATTTATTCTTACTCACTTTGTATCATGCCTCAGATTTCACCCTCAATTACATTTCAGCGTAGGGTCTCTGAACACATCTTCATTGACTGTGGAGCTGTCCAGAGTCACATCAGCAGAATGAAAAGTAGGTAGCAGGTGGCTATAGTTACAAACCTTAACAAAAGATCTTGGACTTTTCCACCTCTTTCTTGCCCTTTGCAGTAGTTACTTTGCATGGATAACAAGCAACACTAACCAGCAAGGCATGACTGTATGGTCATTGTGACAAGCCATCATCAGTGCTCTCTACAGTGATGTCTTTTTAACTGGAGCAGCAGAGAGACAAGACTTATAAAACCTTCCCAAGTTTCATAAATTTCTCCAACTCGGGGATCCCACAGTCCAGTCTGATGGTGTCCAGACTGAAAAGAATGTAAGGAACCATTACTTTTCCAAATAGACAAGAGGGACAGTTAGCCTTTCTTGTATGGTATTCCTTCTGGCTTTAAAGGCTGTTGTTATTTTCATGTATGTAACGTTTTTCCACTTGGATGAAAATTGGGCTGAATGACAAGCTAGCATGAAGTTATGACTAGCTTAATTCTAGCAACTCAAAAAAGTAAGATTTTCAAAATAAGGTTTGAATTATAGTACAGTCTTTAATTACAAGAGATCTCATGCAGTTTTTACTTCCAGTACTCTTGCTTTTTCAGGGCATAACATAAGCAACATTCATGCAATGATTGGCTATTTGATGTGTTATTTTTCATCATTTGTCGCATAAGTAAGTCTTTCTTCTATGCTCTGGAAACAAAATTAATCACTTTTTTCATTTTATTATGGTATTCTTCATTCACTGTACTTAAATCCCTCACAAATATTAAAAAAAAAAAAAAAAATTCTTTTGCACCAATTATTTTAGGTGATGCATCAGTCCAATTTTATGGAGAGACCTGAGGATCAAAAAGATTGAGACTAAGGCCACTGACTTTTTTTGGAGGTTCACTTTTGATGTGCTTGGTATTAAATAGCACTTTGTTCTCAAACCACTGCTTCCTTTAACTTCAGCTATGATTTGCAGTGTTCAAACATCTGCGAACAAGACTTCAGATTTTGACTAAGAATATGAGGTACACAGTTTTCAAGTGTGTGGTAAATTCTGTTTAAGGGACTTATGTGACATCATTTAAGAGTTGTGGAATGTTCTTCCAAAGACAAAGATACATACAAATATATACACAAATGCATACACATATACATGCATAAGCATATACATTCACCAGTTTTTCAGGGCATAAGTCAGCTGCGTTAGCCACAGAAATCTCCTTTAGAGCATAACTTGCTTTATCATAACACACTGACTTCTGCTACAAATGAATGATGTCTCCCTATAGACATCACTCTCTTGATCCACTCCCAGAGATATTGGTCAAGAATGCTAGAGTGTATTAGTAACTGTGAAGGAAAAAGAATTTTTAAAAAAGTAAAAAAGACTGTGAATTGAATCACTATTGCTGCCTTTCTGAGATGAAAGCAAAATTAAGCTTGCATTGAATAGACAAATCATGGTATTTTGTAATTTTTGAATAATTACAACATAACTTAGTGAACGTATTGAACTTCCATATATACTACTTAAAAGCTACTATAAAAATAACATTTGGAACAACATCATATTAAAATTTTTATGCATATTGACCTATATGTTTAAACTTTTAGCTCAAGTGTATCTTTACCATTTGAGTTAGGTGCACTTCAGTTATCTATAATGTATTGCTGCCTTTCTAGGGTCTAAAACTAGACAGCGATAAGGCATTTTGCTAGTTGATTTTGTATGGGTATGCTCAAATTGAGGGTGAAATTCATCCCTCATGGCCTCCAATCCCTCTGGAAGGAAGTTTTCTCCAGGGAGAATACACCAGTTGTAACTACTTCAATAACAGGAGTGTCACTAATGAGCTTCTATTTTCAGACAGTTGAAAGAGGCTGTTGTGGTTTAGCCCTGGTCAGCAACCGAGCACCACACAGCCGCTCGCTCACTCCCCCCACCCCTGTGGGATGGGGGAGAGAGTCGGAAGGGCCAAAGTAAGAAAACTCGTGGGTTGAGATAAGAACAGTTTAATAATTAAAATAAAACAGCAATAATAATAATAATAATATAACAAAAAGGAAAATAATGAGAGAGAGAGATGAAACCTTGGAAGAAGGAAAAAAAAAAAAAACAAACCAACAAGTGCTGCAACCGCTCACCACCCGCTGACCAATGCTGCCAGTCCCCGAACCGCGATTGCTGCTTCCCCCAGCCAACTCACCCCACTTAATATACTGGGCATGACGTCACATGATATGGAATACCCTTTGGCCAATTCGCATCAGCTCTCCTGGTTGTATTCCCTCCTCTCCCAGCTTCTTGTGCACCTGGCAGAGCATGGGAAGCTGGAAAAGTCCTTGACTAGTGTAAGCACTACCTAGCAACAACTAAAACATTAGTGTGTTACCAACATTATTTTCATCCTAAGTCTAAAACACAGCACTATACTAGCTACAGTGAAGAAAATTAACTATCCCAGCTAAAACCATGACAGAGGAATAGTCCTTAAAAAAGAAAAAAATGTGGAAGGTTATCTGTACTCCTCCTCAATAAGACAAAAAACAGATGAGAACCAAAGAAGACTTCTCTTCTGCCTCCATGCCAGAGAAGCTTTTTTGATGCACCATTTATCTAAATAGAACTCAAATCCAAAGGAATTTTAATGACATCATCAAAGAAACAGAGAAAAACACTGGAAAAAAATTACCAAATAAATACTAATTGAGAAGGACTAAATGAGATCAGAAGCCATTGATGTTTAGGATCTGGGCAAAACCAAACAGAAAATAAATACTCGTGTAAAAATCAAAGGAAAATTGAATCATTGAAAATATTTCTCCAGGAACGTATGCCTTGTAATAAGTGGCAGGGATGGGGGGAAATACTTTATTTACAACTTAGGAAATTTCATATAGTCATTAGTATATTGTTTGAACAATAACTAGTTTGTTTTGAAATCCAAACTTATTTGGTTCTTTATTGAGTGAGAAAAACCTCCAGTAAACATCTTCCCGGTCCATTTCCTTCTGATCTGTCATTGTAGAAATTTTGTTTAGGTAGTTAAAAGCAGTTTACATCTGACAAAGTTTGTATGCTAACAGATATCCCTGTAACAATCCAAATAATCACTATTTCTGTGTTTATTGTACATAATATGCTTTTTAATAGAGTATTTTTATTTATTTATTTATCTATCTATTTATTTAACATAGAATAGAACAGAATATTTCAGTTGGAAGGGACCTACAATGATCATCTAGTCCAGCTGCCTGACCAATTCAGGGCTGACCAGAAGTTAATGTTATTAAGGTCATTGTCCAAATGCCTCTCAAACACTGACAGGCTTGGGGCACTGACCACCTCTCTAGGAAGCCTGTTCCAGTGTTTGACCACCCTCTCAGTAACTTTTCCTAAAGTAAATTCTGAACCTCCCCTGATGTGGCTATGAGTCATTCCCACATGTCCTATCACTGGATCCCAGGGAGAAGAGATCAGCACCTCCCTCTCCACTTCCCCTCCTCAGGAAGCTGTAGAGAGCCATGAGGCCACCCTTCAGTCTCCTTTTCTGCAAATTAGATAAGCCCAAAGTCCTTAGCCACTCCTTATAAGACATTCCTTCCAGCCCTTTCACCAGCTTTGTTGCCCTCCTCTAGACACATTCAAGGACCTTCACATCCTTCTTAAATTGTGGGGGCCAGAACTGCAAACAGTACTCAAGGTGAGGCTGCACCAGCGCTGAATACAGTGAAATAACCACCTCTTTTGACTGGCTGCTTATACTGTGTTTGATGCACCCCAGGATGTGGGTAGCCTTCTTGGCTGCCAGGGCACGCTGCTGACTCATTCTGAGCCTGCTGTTGACCCGCACCCTCAGATCCCTTTCTGTAGGGCTGTTTTCCATCCCCACCTCTCCCAATTTATATTTGTGTTTGGTGTTATGTCATCCTATGTGCAGAATCTGGCATTTCAACTTGTTAAATTTCATCCCATTGATGATTGCCCAATGCTCCAACCTATTGAGATCCCTCTGCAAGGCATCTTGTCCATCAAGAGAGTCAGCAGCACCTCCTGGTTTGGTATTGTCAGCAAACTTGCTAATGGTTCATTCAACTTATGCATCCAGATCGTTGATAAATATCTGGAACAGAACTGGCCCTAGAATTGAACCCTGAGGAGCACCGCTAGTAACCAATTGCCAGCCAGATGTAGCCTCATTCAATACAACCCTTTGAGTTCTGCTCTTCAGCCAGTTCTTCACTCAGTGCACCATGAACCCGCTCATCCCACAGTTGGAAAATTTGTCCAGAAGGATGCTACGAAGGACAGTGCCAAAAGCCTTACTAAAATCTAGAAAACTGCATCCACCACGTTCCCTTCATCCACTAGTTGGGTGAATTTATCATAGGATATCAAATTAGTTAATCAGAACTTTCCTTTTGTGAACCAATGTGACTGTGTCTGATGGTTGCATTATTCTAGAAATGCTTTTCAATTGTACCCAGTATAATCTTCTCCATAATTTTTCCAGGAAGTGATGTTAAACTAACAGGTCTGTAGTTTCCTGGGTCTTCCCTCATGCCCTTTTTGTAAATTGGAGTAACAATGGCTAGCTTCCAGTCAGCAGGGATGTCCCCAGACTCCCAAGACCTTTGGTAGATGCCATAACACCCACTAGCTCCTTCAGAACTCTGGGATGAATCCCATCAGGCATCATGGGCTTGTGAACATTCAGCTGATACAGCTGGTCCCTTATGATTTCAGTGTCCACAAATGGAAAATTTTTTTATTTATGTAAGTGTGGAGACTAGATGTGTGTTTTATAGATGGGAGCCAATCACTTCAAAATTTCTTCTCTTTCTTGGCTGTCATTTCAACTCTGATGCAGCCAAATGCATAGCCAGACCTTTTTGACTGTTTCCAAATATATGATTATCTTGGTGGATGAAAGGATAATCAGAACAGCTTTCTTTTCTGCCAGAAATCCTCCCCAGAACTACCAAGCTGTAAATAGATATATGGTCATTTCAGCTAAAGATTCAAAAAGGTTGCCAAATACACAGCTACATCACTGACCTCTGAACTACTAACTGATTACAGTCATGGCATAGCAGTTTCCATGTTAGCTCAATTTCTTATTTTGTCTTTGACCTTTACCTGGTATTCTGGAACTAAGAAAAGAAAAGGAAAAAAGTGTCTCAAGTCCTTGCCATAAGAGTATTCTCAGTCTGGGTATATGATGACGTTAGATAGTTGATATAAAATAGTACAGTCCATTTACTTACTGAATCTTTGCTGATTTATGCAGCTGAGGACAAGGTATAATAATGTTGACAGGTATGTATTATCCTACAAATGATAGCAATGCCTTTGTGCTGTTAAGGTTGTCAAAGAATACTTAACTACCTGGATTGTGTAAATAAGGGTACTAGTAGGCATATAGTAATATGCAATAAGAAGATATTTATTTTAAAGAAAAGGCCTACATATCATACTACTTACACTTGTACAATTGATATAATCAGTGTATATTAGAGATCATATTTCTGTAGTGGTTTTCCTGAGATATCTAAGATTCAGTAGTATACAATAATAGTGTATGAAGACTCTTCTTTTTTCTACTCACTTTCTTGCCCTTTTATAAAAACTCAAACCTCTTTTATATTCAGCTTGAATGTCTGTTTCTAATACTGTTCTAGAGCACAACAGTTTACAGAGAATTGAAAAAGCAATTTTCTTTGGACAGCTAGCTATTCTCTCTAATTTTCACCTGCCAAACTCTTTTCTATGAATGTTGACTCAATCAGATAAAATGCAGGCTTTAAAAATGTTTGATTAGCTGTCTGGCTTACCTTTAGCTATTCACTTTGCATGTAAATGGACTACATACCCACCACTCTTCCCTTTCCACTGACACAGCTTTCCCCAGAACTGCACTGAGCTATGCGATCATGATCTAAGACAATAAGCACTTTTCATTTATGGGCTACTGATAACTTCTGTTTTATTAACTGAAATAAGAATGCAACAATAGTAAAAACAATAGATATATTAATTATAATGTTCACCTTCTTTATTTTTTTTTTTATTTTAGTTCCATTCTTTATAACAGTTCATTTGAAATCACTGCAATAATGACTGAAGAAAGGCCTTTACATATTTATCCTGCTGCACCCCAAAATACTTTCCAACAAATGAAACCCAGTGATATGTCATTTATTTTATAAAAATTAGTTCACATAGGGATTCAGGATTTTGCCAACATTAGGTACATTGAATAGTCTCTTGTTTTGTAACCAATTTTCATGAACTCATTGGGATAAATCAGAATAATCAAGTATTCTGTCTAAAATATTAGAATCAATGACTCACAAATTTTTACATGGAGTATAAAGGGAAACTGAGGAACTTAATACCTTTAGCATGTTGCTTAATTTTTCTGGCACTAAGTAGAAAAAATATTACTTGCTTACACTCTTAGCTGGCAGATACTAGAAAATTCTGAAAAAGCTTTTACTTTTATTGAATGTGATCGAGCTCTTCATGTGATAATGTTGAATGTGAACTTGTGTATATATGAAAGTAATTGGACAAGTTTTAGACTTTGAAAGCTAAGTTGCTATCTGATGAAAGCACACTTAAAATTAGCTAGATAACTAAAGGACTTGGTAACCAAATAAACCAAAATTGAGTTACATAAATTTGGTGGAACACATATTAAGCTTAAAGGTAGTTGTGCTCACTGTCTAGAAGCTGCTTTGAGCCTCAGGAATACTAGATAATTATGCATTTTCAAATTAGTTTTGTAAAACTATTATCCATCCATTCAAAGCATTGCCTTACTGCTCCACTGTGTTTTATGACCAAGTCAGCATATATGTTGTCATACCCCCGCATCACTTCTGGTGGCCCAGTGAGTAACCATAATCTTTATCCTTAGAGCTAATTGAAAGAAAAAGTATGGTGTGACTGACAGTGCAAGCCAACAGAAAAAAAATGACTTTTCTTAAAGGAATCTTAGAGACTCTATGGAGTTTTCATTTTTTACCTAATCAATAAATCGTTCTGATACTATGTACAGTATTCAGTATTGTGACAGAGAAAAAAAAAATCACCAAAAATCTTGTGATAAAAAAAAACTTATCAGATTAACTATAACTAGAAATGCTAAGGAACAATGCTTTTTGCTAAGGGAAAAGCAAATCTTACAAATTCATCAAAATGCTAAAACAGGTTTAGGCAATTTTCATTTTTAATGATGATTTTTTAAGTTATATGCAATTCTTTTGTCAAATATATTTGCCTTTAAATGCTTGATGTTTCTATTTATAATATGTTTCCCAGAAGCTCTTGTCTTCCTTAGTTTACATATAGCATCCTTTCAGGTTTTTCAAATGAGTTAAAAGAGATCTCTGCAAAAAAGTTTTTTTTTTCTGATTGCTCTGTGAATAAGTAACCAAATACCTGAGGAAGAACAGTAGCTCAGGACATTGATACAAGTTTCCAGCATGATATCATGATTTTTGATTCATCACTGGCCTACATTAAAAAGAAAACATAAAACCCCCTAAATAAAACCTAAAAAACCCACACAAATAAGGCAAAGTGGTTTTAACAGAACTTAAAACACGTGATTGGAAGGGACCCATGAAGAGATCAGTTCTTCTATTGCAGGGAACTTGTCTGATGAAATTCCTGTCATAAACTTATTTTAAACTCTGTCTTTCTGGCTTCACTGTACCTCTACAGGGCATTGTTAAAGAAACTCACTGATCTAAAGATTAGCAGTCTAATTTCAAACATAAATTTGTCACCTGCTAAATTTTTCCATTCATTCTCGAGTCCTGAATGAATCTTCCACTACATGTGTGCAAATTTTAATGTAACTTAATTTATTATTTTTACTATTATTTATTATTATTACTGATTCAGGGTATTTCAGATGACAGTAATCATATTACCTCTTCACTACCATTTCTCTAAGGTGAAAAGTGAATTTCTTTCAGATTTCTTTTTATCTTTCTTTGCTGACTACTTTACTGGATTTCTCTGCAGCAGTTTCAGACTTTCTGGAATATGGGGGAATAAAAATAGCCATAGGTTTACAGATGCAGTTACACCACTGTCTTGTATACATAATTAATATTACCATAGTTTGTCTCTATATATTATAGTATGTTCACTCTAGGATTAAATTTGCCACTTCATAGCAGCAATACACTGACAGTTATCTAGTTCTTTCCTCTCTCTCTCTCTCATCACTGCCTAGTTCTCTTCTTTTTTATCATCCCACAGTATGGCCTCATGTTTTATAGAGAAATCTCTGACTGACTGGTCCTTTTTTTTGTGTTCCCATTTCCATTCTTCATACCTTATGGTCATCCAGTTGCTCCTTTGAGAGCATGCTGCTCCTCCTTCATGTTGATGACTTCTAGTCTTACATCATCAATGCATTTCATTAAAATTTTCCCATTCTCTGTTTCTGTTCATCACTGAAAATATTAAACAATGTGCTTCACAAAAGTCATGCTTGAAAAACAAACTGATAGCTCTCGTCTAAACCTATAATATTCCTCCTTTTAATTCTTCTTTACCTACTATTCGATACTTTTTTTCTACCTAATTCCTAGCTTCTTAAACATAGTGTCCTGGTTTCAGCTGGGATAGAGTTAATTTTTTTTTCATAGTAGCTAGTGTGGGGCTATGTTTTGGATTTATGCTGAAAACAGTGCTGATAATGTGGAGATGTTTTAGTTGTTGCGAAGTAGTGCTTACAGTAGTCAAGGACTTTTTCAGCTTCCCATGCTCTGCTGGGTGCACAAGAAACTGGGAGGGGACACAGCTGCGACAGCTGACCCAAACTGACCAAAGAGATATTCCATACCATATGACATCACGCTCAGTATATAAAGCTGGGGGAAGAAGAAGGAAGGGGGGGACATTTGGAGTGATGGCGTTTGTCTTTCCAAGTAACCGTTACGCATGATGGAGCTCTGCTTTCCTGGGGATGGCTGAACACCTGCCTGCCGATGGGAAGTAGTGAATGAATTCCTTCTTTTGCTTTGCTTGTGCGCGTGGCTTTTGCTTTGCCTATTAAACTGTCTTTATCTCAACCCAGGAGTTTCCTCACTTTTACTCTTCTGATTCTCCCCCTTCCCACTGGGCTGGGGGGAGTGAGCGAGCAGCTGTGTGGTGCTTAGTTGCTGACCGGGGCTAAACCACAACACATAGTTATTTGATTGATGAGGTAGCAGCACCAAAACCTTTAATGAAAGCCAGATGCATTAAATTTAATTCCTCATCATAATTAATGCACATTAATTGTCTTGGTTAGCTACAGATATTTATCTGTTTAATGCTGTGAGTTGCTCAATTTACACTGAAGTAACACTGCCATGGAATACTGGGTTTTATCTTAATTAATCCAAAAGACAGCTAAGTCTTCTCTCTTCAAATTTAACAATCAGATTTTTTATTAATCACTCTAAAACAAATATCAGAAATTGTGAACTACTTCTTGTTTTTTTAAAAGTGAATATTGATTTCAAAAACAAAAGACTCTTTGATACCAGTTTCCACTTGTTCTTATGTGGAACCTTCACCAACGATCTTTGTCCTGGTTTTCCTGCTTGGTTAAACCACAACAATCTTCAGGAAGAGCATAAGTTTTATCTGACCAAATAGAGGTTTTTCTACCATATAGACTTCTGAAATTTGGATGGTTAATTAAATTCACTTGATAGGAAGAGGAAGAATATGTTTCCAAAGTTGAATTTGTCTCTTCTTAAGCTAGGCATCTTAAATAGGCCAGCTAAAATTGTCTTCATAATACAGCCTTCCCTGACAGTAAAGTGTTTGCAGTATTGACATCTTTCTTTGGAGGAAGGCAGCTAGGTTTGGTTATGTACTGAACATGTAAAAGTGTATTTCATAGCATCAAATTACTTCTGTGTCAACTCCGTATTATCTGCAGCTCTATCTATTTTGTCTCCTTGTACAGTGAGTTGTTGTTAAAAAAATGCTGCTGCATTCATATTGTTATAATTACTACTAGAACACTTTCAATAGTTTGCATTTAGTTACTGTTAGGTTATTCTACTGTTTATTACACAATTTAATCTTACATTTTTGTTTATCAGTATAGTTTTTTACTATAAGCCAATTAAAGTTGTCCTCGACCTAAAATCAGTGTAGGAGGGGGAAGGGAAAGGGTCAAAACTATCAATTCCAGATCACTGCTTAACAAAGCTTCTTTATTTTATGTTAGAAGTTGAACACAAGTTCCAAAATGAAAGTTTATGCTCAACTGTCTCATAAAAGACTGGCAAAAACAAACTATGTGTACATGAGTGGCTAGCACTTTGCATAGCATGCTAAATAAGAAATATTTGGTTTTGGTGGTTTTTTTTGTTTCTTTGTTTGGTTGTTTTTTCCTTTAGGGGTTATCTAAATAGATGCATTGCATTATGCCATAGACAAAATTATGACATTTGTATCTGTAGCAACATTTTTCAGTAGGTGTAAAGTGACAGTGGTGGTTTATATCCTTAGTATTTCCATTCCATCGTTATTAGCTAAGAAAACTATATAGTTACTATTGGAATAAGAGGGGAAAAGATTAATCTTATCATGAATTAAAGCATTAATGTTTTGTCCTCCTCAGTTTTCAGGACTCTAATTATGATCTTTTCTTTCTTTTTATATTTCACAGGATAATTCTGTGATTAGGTACACAAAAGGCTGATGTTTGGTTTTAGAAGGCTGTTTTAAAAATTAATTGCAGGCAAGCTATCTAAAGCTTGTTGAAATTAACCACATACCGGAAATTCGTAAGAGCCTGGTGTAGGTCTCTAATACTAGGAATTAAAATAGCTTTTTTCTTTTTTTTTTTTTTTTTTTTTTATTCTCTTCTTTGGGGTTTTTTTTTTTGGTTGTTGGAGTTTTGGTGTTTTTTTTTGTGGGGGGGGTTTCTTTTGTTTTGTTTTGGTTTTGTCTTGTTTTGTTTTTGTTTTAATAAAAGGAATAGTCTAACTACTAGAAATATATTTTCTACTGCTTAACACCATGCTGGAAAGTTTAAAATATCTTTACATGTGCCATTTTACTAGAACTAATTTTTTTTTTTTTTTTTTTTTTTTTTTTTAAAGCTTAATCTACTGGTTTTGACTGGGATAGAGTTAAATCTTTTCATAGTAACTTGTATGGTGCTATGTTTTGGATTTGTGATGAAAACATTGTTGATAACATAAGGATGATTTGGTTATTGCTGGACAGTTCTTGCACAGCATCAAGGTCTTTCCTGCTTCTCATGCTGCCCTGGCAGTGAATAGGTTGGGGAGGGGCACAGCTGAGACAGCTGACCTCAACTGGCCAAAGGGATATCCCATACTATATAACATCATGCTTATGAAGAGAAGCTGGGGAAAGAAGGAGGAAGGGAGGGATGCTTGGAGTGATGGCATTTGTCTTCCCAAATAACACTTGTGCATGATGGAGCCCAGCTTTCTTGGGGATGGCTGAACATCTGCCTGCTGATTGGAGGCAGTGAATGCATTCCTTATTTTGCTTTGTTTGGACATGCAGCTTTTTGTTTACCTATTAAACTGTGTTTATCTTAACCTGTGAGTTTTTGCACTTTTACCCTTCTGATTCTCTTCCCCATCCCACTGCGGGGGAGTGAGTGAGCAGCTGGGTGATGCTGAGCTGCCCACCAGGGTTAAGCCATGACAACTTATAAAATATGTAACATTAATTTAAATTAGTTTGAATTTGTCATCTTTATTCAAGATGGAACCAAAGACTATATTTGAAAGCAAATTTTGTCACCAGAAAGTATCCCAAAATTAGGATAGGTAATACAGTACAAGACGTTATTTCTCACCAGAATTTTCCTACTGAATTAAACCTCTAGTTTCCTTCTGTTGTGTATTTCTCTTGAAATCTTATTTATTTTTCATCAGGGGTCTCTTTCCACTGTGGACATTGAACAGATTGTTACTCCTCGTTGACAGAAGATAGTAAGATGTTAGGAGGCTGCTCCTGATAAGAATCCTGTAGGTAGCACTGGTTAGCATCATGGAGTACTCAGAAGAGACAGAGGAAAAAAGTGTCTGAAGGCTAACGTGTCTAAACCAGGGAAATAAAATTTTTCCACCATTCCCATCATGGGATATTAAATGTATTTTTCTCTTTATGGAACCTTTTAAAATTCTACAGTACAATAAAATTATTCTACTTTCCATTTATCCCTTAGATAAATTGAATAGTATTAATAATAGTAGAATTCCATTAACAGTCATATGTTTATGCTTAAGAGCTGAGTAAACTTTATGGACCAAAAGTAATATATACTTTGATTTGTGCCGGTTGAGATTATGATTGATATACCTGAGTTATGAAGTTGGTTTTAGGGGTTTTAGCAGACAATGGAGAGTGTGAGAGGGAAGCTTTACATTATAATATAGATATTAACTGCATTTAAATTTTTCAACACCATTATCTCTCCCCATTGACTACTGAGAGACATGAACAGTATGGCAATAGAGTTTCCCAGCAAAAAGTATTGGGATTGAATATTAGTAACAGGTATCATAAGGCACAGAACATTTCTCCCTCTGTAAAGCTTTCTATGGTTCTAGTCCAGTTCTATTGTTATCAGACAGAGTTATTTCTCACTGACAGATTAATTATGATTGGTGATCTCATATTGATGACTGGGAGGTCTTCTGCTAAAGAGTAAGACATATTAAAGTATGATTTTTCTTGTCCTTCATTAAAAAAATTATAAAGAAATAAGAAAAAAATATAGCCTTTAAAATAGAAATTGTTAGTGATATAATATTCTCCCCCAGTTGTCATGACTTAATAGATACTACTCCAAAAATAATGACTTAAGAGATTTAGGATATTTTCTCCAGTGAAAGTGCCAGATTCCATGTTCATATGAGACACTGTAATTTGTTCCATGTGCCTCAAGACTGAATTATCATAAATGTTTTGTCACTTATGTATTTGAGACAGCTCTCCCTGAGTAATGAAATTGAGCTTACTTTTTGAAAGGATAGGAGTTTGATGCAGGATCAAAGGTTTTAATCTTCAGAACACACAGATACAACACAATATGTGGAAAAGGAAGGGGACATCACCTAACTTACACTAACCTGAGATAACTCTTCAGGGAGTCTCATCAGCACAGGGGAATTAAGCCACCCTGGAAGATAACTCTGGGTGAAAGCGGGCTGCCTCATGTTTTGGAAGTGTCAGAAGGACTTCTTATCTTAAGGTAAATGTCTAAAATAAATCAGATTAATTCTGCTGCCAGAATGCATGCTTCTGTCTTTTACCCCTAAAAGGAGCAATTGACAAAAATCCAAATGTCTACATCAGAAAACCCTAATGTTAGTTGAAACAAATCTTCATAGACTAAAATTAAGTTCTTTAAAGACCTGTACCACACACAGTGGGAAAATTCTGTGATGATAATTTTATAGAACTCCTTCAAACTGACAAAGCAATGCAGAAAATATGTACACTTAAAAAAAAATAAAATTAAATTCTCACCACCTAATCCTTAAATATTTCTAATGATGATGGTAGTGCATTTTTCAGGGCCAAAACATTATTTTGGAATTCAGAGAAGTGTTGCAGAGTGTTAGGAAAATTAATAATTGATGGTCATGTGGTGTTTCTGCTATCAAACAAAGATTTAGACAAAGCTGGGGTGACACAAGAGGGTTAGGTTAAAGGGACTTCTGTATATTTTATATATCCTCTGAATGATGACTTGGTCCAAGCACAAAATTAAGAAATATCAAGGGTGTGGGTGAAAAGGTGAGATATTAATTATGTATTTTACTCTATTTTATTTCAATCTAATAGTTGGTAGGTGGCGTTCTGTCATATTGTCTTCTAGTATAGACTTTCCTCTTTATACGCAATTTCTCTTTCCACACACTTGCACTCCCTTAGAAAGCTTTGTTTATTAAGGATATTGTATGAAATTAATTATTTTTTCCACCTTACAGACTTAGAGATTGTGCTGCTAATGTTTGATAATTTTAAGATTAAGCCCTAAATGTTTTTATCTATCTTTGGCTGCCAAGGCAACAAGCAGAAGACTTGAAGGTGGCAGCAGGATTGCACCAGCTCATATTAAAAAAATGTTATATCAAGAACAAATAAACATGCTTGTTTTCTGCCTTGTGTGTGGTGAATAACTACATTAAATCAATCTCAACTGTCCATCAAAGTCGAATTTATTAAAGTACCACACTGCAGCTGAACACTTTTTGAAATTAATATGACTGATGGCTAACGGCATGAGGTTTGCACCTACATTTACATTTTGAAAGACTGACCTTTTCCACCATCTTTGATTTTTCTTTGATGGGCCCTCTTCCAAAACTTAGAAAGTAAGTATAAATAGCTTCTTATCATTATAGAAGCAATACAAATGCTATGCTGTTTCTTCCAGAATTATATAAACCACAAATGAAAGATGAAACAGAAAACAGCAAAAATAAACCCCCCATTTCTCAACATGCCAGCTACATAAAAAAAAACCATTAAAGCAGAGTAAGTACCACACAGAAAGGCAGCTGCTGCTACAGGAACACCTCATTGCAAATATACAGTAAGTCAGAGACATTTAATTTTTATTAATCTAAGAATATATCCAGAAAGCACACCAGATCAATCAAACTGATTCTCTAACCCATGACTTCCAAGGAACAGTACCTTGTTGGGTCCAAAATACCATAAGATTATTTGACTGAGAGCTAACTTTCCTTCACCACTTGAATATTTAAGAGAAGGACTATTTTCAAGGCTTGGAAAATAATAGCATTTATAAAATTAAAAATGCTTGTGCATTTTTTTTTTTTTCACATTTTGAAAATGTCCTCTGCTCAATGCAGAACTGTGTGATTTTAGTAAATACTTTTCTCCGTATAAGTTATCTTATTTTGGAGACCTGAAGAAAAGTATGATCTCAGGTCACCTATGCCTCTTCATTAAGCATGAGGGAAAGGGAAGCAGGAACAACTCACTCACGGAAGATAAAAAGTTAAAATCTCCCATGATTAAGAAAGAGATACAATTCTGGACCTTGTAAAGATATAGCTATAGGACATTATATTTCGTCTAGCTGTGTAACCACATTCAGAAATTTTTGCCCCAAGACATTTGTTCCTGTTTCTGCAGTACAACTGACAACACTTCCTATTGGGATACCATAGCTATGTACATCTAATTAAATCACTTCAGATACAGAAAACAACTGTGTAAAAATAATTTAGAATAACTAGTTTACTACAATATCACTCAGGAAATTATTGAAGATACGTTTATTGAGTTTTTTTAAATTGAAAAGAAACCAATTTTACTTACTGTTTTCTTGGACTTTATTTTCCATTTAACAGAAAGTTTCTCAACACTGTCAAAGCTTATTGACAAAATATTTACTCCAGGTTTTAATTAATTTAACTAGGAATCTAACATACATGAAATAAAGAGAACTTTGTTTCATGTTGTTTAAAAAATATTATGTTCTGGCTTTGAAGTAGCTAAACTGGGGTGTATAAAGAGAAATAGACAAATAATCCCACATTTATTAAACCACAATGGCAATCTTAGTAAGTAGAATTTATATAATAATAATCAAAAGACATTTGTCCTTTCAGTTATTATATAGTTTTGTTTCATAAAAAATGTTAACTAAAAGTATAAACCAAAAAAATTTTAAGCTAAGAATATCATCAGAAAAAAATAGTAACTTTGTCAGTATTTTCATTCATAAGACCCTACTGCAAATAATTAACACTAAGGGAAAGAAAAATTATTTGAACCTAGGCTATCAGCTAAAAAAATACCACTTTCATAAGCATTTTGCAGTCTTGCAAATGGCCCTAGGTGGTCCTGCATGAGCACGGGGTTTAGACCAGATGACCTCCAGAAGTTCCTTTCAACCTCAGCCATCCTAGGACTCTGTGATTCCATGATTTTGGTGAATCTAGATCTCTTCTTCCTTATTTAGATAAAACATTTTTTCAAATCGGCTATGGCTATCCACTGAGGGAAAAGTAACAATGCCATGTGATCTGGGTAGGTATTACATCACACACCAAGGAAAATGATACTCAAAGATTTTATGAGAGTAATTCAGGAGCAGGCAGTGAGTCACGATATAGTTGAGCAATTTTGAATATGGAAAAAATCAAATGCTGCTCAGAACTAATTTACAAATAAAATAAAAGGGTTATATATGCTAAGTGTATCATATACTGTGAACACTTTGCCCAGTTCCTTCTAAGAGTGAGTCTCAGCTGCTGTTTAAAAATGTTTTAAGAAGAACATAATACGCCTCCTGGAGCATGTCTACATGCAAAATAGCATCTTTGCTAAAATAAAGGTTTAAATTTCAAATGTGGCAACTGCACGTATTTTCTCAGAGGAGGGAAAAAGAGCTTCTAAATATCAAATATGATGAATAATGCTACATTTTGGCATATGACTGAATACCATGTAACACAGAATAGCAAATAACAAGTTATTCTTATCCAACTGCTGAAAGTAATATGTTATTGTTATTCTTATTATTGTTATTCATAGTACTCCTCTAGCTGCTTCACACAAAATATGAAAGGAGATGTGGTGCTTCCCTTGGATACTTAAACTTCAGAGGTTAAGACAACAATGTCATTTAGCACATGGTTTAGTAAAATTTGAGTCTTTCCTATTTGTGTTTGGAGAGATGCTGAGGGAAGAGTGTATTTTCCTAAGCCATAATGTCCCCTCCAATTTTCTTCTGCTCTATAGAAGGAGTTGAATTGCTACAAACAACCACCTGTTGCAATGTATTTGTATCCCTGCAATGGCTGTCACAGGGCTGGCAAAGTCACCATGGTCCTGATCAAATTCTGTATAGCTCTCAGAGCTGGAATATTGTCAGCTTGCAGAGCTTGCCAAGTCCATGCTGAGGAATCAGTGGTACAACACATTAAGAAAAGAGTAAAGGGCAGCTACCTCTCCCCTGACCCATCTTACCACCACTTGTTTTCACCAGTTCCCATGATGATAGTGGTCTGTCCTTAAACGATAGTGGAAAAGATAGTAATATCCACAAGAGTCAAACAGTACAGATGCATGTAAATGGCTAATCATTGCAGACGTAAATGTAAATGAACAAACAACTCAAATGCTGCTTTTACAATGTGGAGTTTCAGCACAATTCTGCTACATTTTAGCATGCATGTTAGGGCCAGGGTTATGAAGGTGAGGTGATGGTGACTGAGCTTTCAGGAGTTTTCTGAATGAGGCAACCACAGTTCAATAAACAGGAGTGCTGATAAAACATGTGAAGTATAGCGAGCAAATCGAAGTGGGAGGCAAAATAGACATGGGAGACCGACTTTCAGTGCAGTGGAAAGAGTATGTTGGAAAATTGAATGGAAATACATCATATGAGACTAAAAGATAAAGAGAAGTTTTCTATAACTTTTTTTTTTTTTATTTGTCAGTGCACATTTTCTTCTCCTGCTTGGCCCTTATGATCTTAGATTTCTGTTTTGAGAGGCTTCTTCTCATATGTTTCCAGAGACACAGTTTTAGCAGAAAATCCTCTGGTGTTTAGGACCACTGGTCAGTGCAAACATATTGCTACAAATGTCCTGCCTTTTAGAGTATTTAGACACCTAGTTCATTCATTTTGATAACAGTTAGGCATCCAAGCGTTCAAGTTTGTGTGTTTAGACAAATACAGTTTCAGGTATGGTTTTACTAGGATAAATGTTACCATACAAGGATTTTTATTACTGTAGTTGTAATGGTTAAAAAAAATTGCACTAGCTGACACAGTTATAGAAGTAAAATCTTGTAGGTGCAAACCAAGACCTTGCCTTTAAGAAACTAAGATGGAAGATTATGTCTCACTTGAAAGCAATGTGTAAATTTACAGCAGTAAACAAATGATACAATTGGAAAAGTATTTTTTTACTTTTGCTCTGAGAGTAATCCAGGCTGGCTGTGAAAGGAGTATTTTTAGAGGGTGAGAAGCTCATAATGGGAGATAGTGGAGCTAAAGGCCATTAATATAAGCAAGCAAGCATCCAGTAGAATGTGATGCAAATGAGTTATGAGTGACCCAGCAAGGCTTTAATCAGGCTGTAATAGCATAGATTTTGTGTAAAAGCAGGAACATGGTTTTGGACTTACTGACTTATTTTTATTTCTTTTTTATTATTTTTCCAGCTGGCTTTCCCTTCTATCAAAATGAATTAAAGCAAAGAAAAAGAAGAAACAAAGAAATATGTTACAGTATTTTAAGGTCCAAGTGCAAGCAATGAACTAAACAAAGAAAATGCCTTGAAATTCAGCTTCTCAGAGGATTCTGGGACTTTACCCATTAGAAAGGAATGCTCAGAAAGGGTGTCACTCTCTATGATACTGCTGATACATGGAGAAGAAAAAATTAAAGGCTAACTTGAAGAGAGTCAGCCACCACTTTTCAGAGAAGGAGTCAGATGAACTTCCGGTTTTGACATTAAAGAAAAGCCTCCAGCATTACAGGAGTCTTAATATCCTCATGTCATTAGTAAGAGAAGAATTGGGAGACATGTGAGTGCTCAGATAAGGAATGATGTTACACTTTTAAAACAAAATGAAACGTTCACAAATATTAACTATCTGCAGATTTAGATAGTTAAACAAAAAGATAAATATATTCTCTATTTTACTATTTAGGTTACACTGTTGATCTTGATGTTGATCTTGATGTACAGATAATTCTGACAAATTTTTCTCAGATTATTGCATCAAAAAGAGGAGTTACCTGCCTTCGGTATCAACACTAGTTGGTCCAAAAGGAAATTTTTTACATAGGTCATGGATTGATTTAAGAGGAAATGATTACTGCTATTGTTGTTATTATTAACTTGTATATGAATGTATGCTGCTCTGCCTTCAATACGTTTTTGCTCAAGCTAAAAAGGAGAAAGTCTGAGACTTGTGTTGATTTGTCACTGCTGCAGGAATATTCCACAAAGAAAAGATGATGTTTTATTAATATATATCTAAGGGATATTTTGCCTAGCACTATGTGGTATTTTAGAATATGCTTCTCTGCACTGTGTGACATTTAAGATAATTATTGGGTTTTGCAACAGCAAGGAAAATTCTTGCTATGAACAGCAAGTAAGTTCTCATGTACAACTTTTACATTCAGACCCGGTATAGGTGATTAGGGAAAAAAAAGTAAACAAGTTTCAATATATGCCAGATAAAACATACAACACTATGAAACATGAAAAGGCATTAACTGCTCCCCACTCTCACTGTCGCCCTGCGCTGGGGGTTTAGGGACAGCTTCCACCTGTTCGCTGGTCACTCTTTTCCATCTGTATGATCTCTTCTTTCAAGATGAGGTCTCTCTGGTTTTCAGTCTCTGTCTAATGTCGAAGTTACTTTTTAGCCAAGTCAAGCAGTCAACCTGCAACTCATGCTTCCAGAATCAAGGCTTTCTTTCACAGACTGGATGTGTATATGAAAGAAATCATATCCTTTCATCTTCTCAGAGCAAAAGCATTTAAAGGATGCTTATAGGTGTTTGTGTCACTGACCAGAAGATGCAAAAATTCAGTCAAAGGTCTTTCTGTGGAGGCTGCTTGCCAGGATCTGACTGTCAGAAATTAAAATGTGGCCAAGCTCATGTACAATGGTTTTGTCCTAGTCAAGGCTTTCTGAAATGGTGAGAATGCACCACTCCCTTTAACAGCTATCACTACATCTCTCCTCTTTATAATGTTAGTTCTCAAAAAGCCTGAGGAAGTTGCCTTGTGAAAAGGATTTAGTTTATTTTCATTTGTTTTAAAGCTGATGCCTCATAATTTAATTGGTTATGCCAAATTAACTTTCATGTGGTATGTTATTAGTATTTCCCCATGACTTAGTGTCACAAGATCTTTCTTCAAATCTTCATAGTCAGTGTCATGGTTTAATCCTGGCCAGTAGCTCAGCCCCACCCAGCCCCCCGTTCACTCCCCTGCAAGTGGGATGGGGGAGAAAATCAGAAGGATAAAGGTGAGGAAGCTTGTGGGTTGAGATAAATGCAGTTTAATAGGCAAAGCAAAAGCTGTGTGTGCAAACAAAGCAAAAGAAGGAATTCATTCACTACTTCACATTGGCAGGCATGTGTTCTGCCATCTCCAGGAAAGCAGGACTCCATCATGCATAATGGTTACTTGGCAAGACAACTGCCATCACTCCTAATGTCCCCCCTTCCTCCTTCTTCCCCCAGCTTTATATGCTGAACATGATGTCATATGGCATGGCATATCTCTTTGGACAGTTAGGGTCAGCTGTCCCAGCTGTGTCCCCTCCCAGCTTCTTGTGTACACCCAGCAAGGCACTGGCAGGCAGTGTAAGAAACAGGAAAGGCCTTGATGCTGTGTAAGCACCGCTTAGCACTAGCTAAAACATCCCTGTGTTATCAACTTGGTTTTGGTCACAAATCCAAAACACAGCATCATACAAGCTACTGTGAAGAAAATTAACTCTGTTGTAGCTAAAAGCAGTACAGTCAGTTTTAGATTTAGGTATCTTTATATTGTTACTGTTCGCAGCTTTATAACTGTATAACTGTATAACTTTATTTTTCAGATAAAGCCAGTGTATCAAACTGTATCTCTCCCTTAGTATAGAACACTCTGCAATACCAGAGAAAACATCCCTTTCACTATAAGAAAGGATCATTAAAGCTATTCCTTAGTCAGGGAAGGTCCTTATGTGGCTAACTGTGACTAAGGGGGAAGGGGATATAGCCAGGCCCACTTGAGAGGATCCTAGGTGTGGTGTGCTGAGGTCAGGGGTGAAATCGATAGCACAGCTCAAGTGCATCTACACCAATGCACACAGTATGGGCAACAAACAGGAGAAGCTGGAAGCCATTGTGCAGTGGGATAGCTACGACTTAGTTGCCATCACAGAGACATGGTGGGATGACTCTTACGACTGGAGTGCTGCAATGGATGGCTATAAGCTCTTCAGAAGGGATAGGCAAGGAAGGAGAGATGGTGGGGTGGCTCTATATGTCAGGGAGCATTTCAATCACATAGAGCTTAGCGATTGTGATGATAAGGTTGAGTGCTTATGGGTAAGATGAGGGGGAAGGCCAACAAGACAGATATCCTGCTGGGGGTCTGTTATAGACCACCCGAACAGGATGAAGAGGTTGACGAAGCATTTTACAAGCAGTGGGCAGAAGTATCACAATTGGTTGCCCTTGTTCTGGTGGGGGACTTCAATCTACCAGGTGTCTGCTGGAAATACAACACAGCAGAGAAAAAACAGTCTGGGAGGTTCCTGGAGTGTGTGGAAGTAACTTCCTGACGAAGTTGGTAAGTGAGCCTAGCAGAGGAGGTGCCTCACTTGACCTGCTGTTCACAAACGAGAAGGTCTGGTGGGAGACGTGGTGGTCGGAGGCCATCATAGGCTTAGTGACCACGATATGATTGAGTTCTCAATTCATGGCAAAGTAAGAAGGGGGGTCAGCAGAACCACTACCATGGACATCCGGAAGGCAGACTTTGGCCTGTTTAGGGCACTGGTTGGGAGAGTCCCTCGGGTGGAAGACCTGAAGGGCAAAGGAGTCCAGGAAGGCTGGGCTTTCTTCAAGAGGGAAGTCTTAAAGGAGCAAGAGCAGGCTGTAACCATGTGCTGCAAGACAAACCAGTGGGGAAGACGATCAGCCTGGCTGAACAGGGAGCTTTAGCTGGGACTCAGAAAAAAAAGGAGAGTTTACCACTTTTGGAAGAAGGGGCAGACAACTCAAGAAGAGTACAGGGATCTTGTTAGGTCATGCAGAGAGAAAATTAGAAAGGCAAAAGCCCGGCTAGAAGTCAACCTGGCCACTGCTGTAAGGGATAACAAAAAATGTTTTTACAAATAAATTAGCAACAAAAAGAGAACCAAAGAGAATCTCCATCCTCTATTGGATGTGGAGGGGAACATTGCCACCAAGGATGAGGAGAAGGCTGAGGTAATAAATGCCTTCTTTGCCTCAGTCTTTAACTGTCAGACCAGTTATTCCTGGGGTATTCAGCCCCCTGAGCTGGAAGGCAAGGATGGGGAGCAGAATAAACCCCCCGTAGTCCAGGAGGAAGCAGTTTACAACATGGTGAGCCACCTGGACACTCACAAGTCTATGGGACCATATAGGATCCACCCAAGAGTACTGAGGGAGCTGGTGGAGGAGCTTGCCAAGCCACTCTCCATTATTTATCTGCAGTCCTGGTTAACAGGGGAAGTCCCAGATGAAAGGAGGCTTGTCAATGTGACGTCCATCTACAAGAAGGGCCGGAAAGAGGGTCCGGGGAACTACAGGCCTGTCAGCCTGATGTTGGTACTGGGGAAGGTTAAGGAGCGATACATCTTGAGTGCACTCACCAGGCAAGTGCAGGACAACCAGGGGATCAGACCCAGCCAGCATGGCTTCATGAAAGGCAGGTCCTGCCTGACCAACCTGATCTCCTTCTATGACCAGGTGACCCACCTAGGGGATGAGGAAAAGGCTGTGGAAGTTGTCTACCTGGACTTTAGTAAAGCCTTTGACACTGTCTCCCACAGCATTCTCCTAGAGAAGCTGGCGGTTCATGGCTTAGAAAGATGTACTCTTCGCTGGGTAAAAAAGTGGCTGGATGGACGAGCCCAGAGAGTTGTGGTGAACAGAGCTAAATCCAGTTGATGGACGGTCATGATTGGTGCTCCCCAGAGCTCAGTTTTCATGCCAGTCTTGTTTAATATCTTTATCAATGACCTGGATGAGGGGATCGAGTGCACCTTTCGTAAGTTTACAGATGACACCAAGTTGAGCTAGAGTGTCGATCTGCTCGAGGGTAGGAAGGGTCTGCAGAGGGATCTGGACAGGCTGGATTGATAGGCCAAGGTTAATTGTATGAGGTTTAACAAGGCCAAATGTCAAGTCTTGCACTTGGGTCACATCAACCCCATGCAGCACTACAGGCTTGGGGAAGAGTGGCTGGAAAGCTGCCCGGCGGCGAAGGACCCGGGCGTGCTGGTTGACAGCCAGCTGAATATGAGCCAGCAGTGTGCCCAGGTGGCCAAGAAGGCCAACGGCATCCTGGTTTGTATCAGGAATAGTGTGGCCAGCAGGAGCAGGGAAGCCATCATGCCCCTGTATTCGGCACTAGTGAGGCCGCACCTTGAAAACTCTGTTTAGTTTTAGGCCCCTCACTACAGGAAGGACATTGAGGTGCTGGAATATGTCCAGAGAAGGGCAACAAAGCTGGGGAAGGGTCTAGTGAGCAGGTCTTATGGGGAGAGGTTGAGGGACCTGGGGTTGTTTAGCCTGGAGAAAAGGAGGCTGAGCGGAGACCTTATCGCTCTCTACAACTACCTGAAAGGAGGTTGTAGCGAGGTGGTGTTGGTCTCTTCTCCCAAGTTACCAGTGATAGGACGCGAGGAAATGGCCTCAAGCTGTGCCAGGGGATGTTTAGATTGGATATTAGTAAAAATTTCTTTACTGAAAGAGTGGTCAGGCACTGGAACAGGCTGCCCAGAGAAGTGGAGTCCCCATCCTTGGAGGAGTTCAAAAAATGTGTAGACGTGGCACTTTGGGACATGGTTTAGGAGGCATGGTAGTGTTGGGTTGACGGTTGGACTTGATGACCCTAGAGATCTTTTCGAACCTTAATGATTCTATGATTCCAACAGGTATTCAGCCCTGTTTTCATGACAGCTTGGATCTTTAGAAGAAATTCATGTTCACTTAGAGCTCTGACCTTTTCTTTGTGAAGTCTTACAGCACTGAAGTTGTTCGGTAATGTCTTTATTAGTCTAAATACCCCAGTATACTGAATTTGAGGAAGGAGTATTACTGAAACTGCAATAATAAAAAGTGTGCATTTTACTAGACTGTAAAAATTTTAATTAGGCTTACAGTGAATTCTTGGGTCTACATATACAGTGCAGCTCCTTTTGCCAAGAATGACATTTTGACAACACAACAACAAACATTGCTTTTCGAAACTCAACACATGATAGGAAGTGAGATACAGTTACAGTCAACAAGTGAAAGTAAAATACATAGTTCTAATTCTTAACATAATGAGCTGACCTCCACAAAAGTATTCATACACCTATACACAAAGTGTCTTGGAAAAATTCAGCTGCTAGAAAATAGCCTCCTTTTTGTAGGAAGTGGCATATGTTGTTGTTTTTATTATGTAAACCAGTAATATAAATAACTGTCTTTTGGGGACCAAGGATATTACCACTCTCTCCCACTTAACCTTTTCATTTGTTTCAGAGTAGTTGGTTTCACAAGAGGATTACTAGACTTAATTTCACTTTTATGTGTGCATAAATGAATGCTTTCCACATGCAGCTAGTTGCAGCTTCACTAAATAGTAATATGAATTTGGGGCTAGAATTTAAAAAGATCTCAATTAAGTCTTCAATATTGTAAACATAATCAATTTTTGATGCCTCCCGCTAAGAGGAATGAGACTGTCAACACAATTTCATACAGAAATCTTGGTTAGAGTTCTCCTAATTTTAGTGGGGAAGTATTTTTTCAGGACTTGTCACTTTTGAAAATTCTTCCAAATATTTTTGATAGCATAATTTTGGTGCAGAGTTTTTGGTCCCAATGTTTGGTGTCTATATCCATAATAAATAGTATTGGTTTATTCTGAAAAACTAGGGGAAAAAAGGAGTGGAGAATACACTGTCTGCTGGAAATTCATCCTCTAAGTAATTTTTGGGTTTGTTTTTATTTTTTTTTTAAATCTGTGGTAAAATTGATAAACCTCAAATTACCTAGAGTCAATTTTTAGTTAGGATTATGTAACAGATTTTGATTGGATGACTCTTCTGTTCTTGCCAATAGAAACAGTGTCCAACAATAAAGATTTCACAAGTGTCCCATAAGTTACTTTGTATTTTTAATCTTTTTCTACTTCATTACATATTTTTTCTCAATATTTCATTTCAGGTACCACACCTGCAAGTATATGCATGCAGTAAATTAGTATTTATATATGCTTTATTATAATTTTATATAAATTCTACCTCAACTTTTAAGTGTCTGGGCACTAAATCTACAATAGAAAGAAAAAATGAATAAAATCAAAGGCAAAAATAGCCTCTACTTTATTATCACAGTTCCTAGCTATGAAAAATGGCTTTTGCTGTCACGCTTTGAGTGAGTTTTTTTCTCAGTCTTTTGAGTCTGATGCTTGCTACCCACCGCTACCCTGTGTACAAAAAAAAAAAAAAAAAAAAAGATAAAAGAAAAAAAAAATATAATCCTTTTATTTGCTTCCTGCTGCTCTGAATTTCCTATAGGTCTTGCCTGCTTCCTGAAACTAGAGTTTGAGACCCAACCCTGCAATGACTGGAAACCCAGTAACACTTGAACTGTTATGAAACCTTCTTGTAGACTATCATTTGACAAGGAGAAATTGAGTTATTATGAATGATTTCTCCACTCTGTGAAAATAGAAACTGACACTATGGATGTGCTTTTAAAATTCTCAAGTGCTGACTTTTAGGAGCAAAACCAAGATACAATAAAGGTTTCTTCAAATAAGAAACATAACTTTTTTCTTTACCTGATATGTGTCAAAGAAAGGATGATCAGTATACTAACATAAATTTGCTGAATGTGTATTTACTGCATATATGACAATGTTATAAATGCAATTTCAGCCATCAAACATCAAGAAGATTCTAATCTTTCATCTGAAGTCTCTGAAGAGGAAAACTATATTGCACAGTCAGATGACTATTTACCCAATTAGCTGGGGAGTACTCCACTTCTGATGTGACATGAGATTGAACTTCAATACAAGTAGGCAGTGATTCCACAAAGTACTCAAAGGTTTAAAGGCATTTCTATCCCGTTTGAAAAGACAATGTGTTTGCTATGTTGTATTCAAAATTACATAGTTACTTTTAAAATCTCATAGCCTTCTTTTCATTAATATTGATGACTCTCCAAGGCGATATTATTCTTCATATTTGCTGATGTTGCTACAACAGTTCATGGAATCTGCACTTAATAATTCCTTAATATCTACTCTATACTGCTTCTGAGTCAAATCAGCTGCTTCTGTGCTATCCTGAAACTTTCTATATGGTTAGCATATTACGCTTTGTCAAGGGAAGTTCAACTTCATCTAAAAATAAATATTTCATTTACATTTATATAGTTCTATTCAAATTGGATGACTTCTAATGAAACACGTAAAATTCAGTGAATAACAAATTTTCCTGTTGAACATTTTGCAGAAAGAAAATATTTTCAATTATTTGCTTTTAGTTTTTAAATAGTCAACTTCATACTTTCCTTTTCTTTCTTTTCTTTCTTCAGTAAGTATAATGCAGTAAGTCAGGAAAGAAAAACAATATATGCAGGTTTCCCTAACAGCATCTTTCTAATGAATTCTCTATGTGTGACCCATTCACCTATGCTTGGAAAGTTTCAATGGGCTGTTTGAAATGCATAATTAAACACCTGTTATGGTTTGCAGGACAAGTGCCAAATGCTGCAACAGTAATATTGCTACTGTTATGCTTATCTAATGAGATGGGAAATCAGAGGGTAGAACCTATTTAAAAGTATAAAATGTTTCTATAGTATTTTCCATAATAACAAGGAGAATCTCCTACTC
Source organism: Morus bassanus (assembly GCA_031468815.1). Lineage (NCBI taxonomy): Eukaryota > Metazoa > Chordata > Aves > Suliformes > Sulidae > Morus > Morus bassanus. The sequence continues at coordinate 79,444,887 of CM062568.1, forward strand.
AAATAAATTGAATTTAATTTTATTTTGCAAAAAGTAAGGGAGTAATCTTGCCTTCATAAGAGGTAAAGTACTTGGAAAATTGACTTCAAGAGGACCCATGATATTTTAGCACACTGAAAAAACTCAGTTAATCCTTAACTGAAGTTATTCTGCTTGCATAAATCAAATCTGCATTGACAAGAGGATTTGATTATAAGAATTCATTTTTTAAAAGATCAGATAGGAGTATTGAATTAAAAGCTTTTTAATTTTAACTTATAGGAATATTTTTAAAAAATAATTGTGGATCAGACCATACTTTTTAACAAATTAAATTAGTTAAAGAAACTGCTAAATTATTTATAGCAGTCAACAGGTCGCAGTTATCTAGAAAATTTTGATAACATTTTAGTGTACACTCGAACACTAAAATAATTTTAAAGTTAAATAATGTAAAAATCATTGCTAAGTATTGACCTCATAATTATTTTCTATTTGAATATATTACATCCTAAACTACAGTACATTAGCACCCTAATATTAAACCAACTTAAATATTCTTTTACTTTTTAAAGTAGAGAGAGATTTCTAGTTGTCTGTGCTTCTTTTTAACTAGGATGATATAACTCAAAAATACTTTTCACTGCTTTACTGACCTATACTAACTTCTTTTATTGCAATTTATTTAGATTCTAACATGTCTAGAAAGGAGTCTAAATATCCCTTAACCACACATGCAGGCTTTTGTGACATATTCTGAATATAAATGACATCTGGGGGTGTCTCCCACAGAGCTGAATTTGGGCTGGTTTGTACCAATGTCCTTGAATCTTTCCCTTGTAAAATAGAGGGAAACTTCTGACCATCAACCATAAGTTGGTGTGGTTGTATTTAGACCAGATCAGTTAAGAATTTAACTTAGGCATTATAACACTTAAAAGGTAGGCTCTTGGCTCAAAATACCCAAGATAGATGGTTAGATTCCCTATAAAGCTAGTTAAAAGATGATGGTATCTGCAGTACTTCCAGTGTGTAATACAGAATTGCTATGTTTTAACCATCTCTCATCTTTAATTAGAGGAAGGTTAGTGACCTTGTAATGTGGTTTCATGAGGGACAGGTCAAGAGGAAGGAGACAAGACAGGGGAACATCTGAACACATGCCTGGCTCCAGGCAGCATCTCCCTCACTGTGAGCCCCTTGGTGGGTGGGCACCCTTGGGGCACAGGAAAGTTTCTGTGTGCACAGCCCAGAGCTGGAGCACCATCTCACAAGGTGTCACAGTATTTTAGGTCACCCTCAGGTGCTAGGGAGTCTGCGTCTTCTCTCAGGAAGAACCCAAATCCTAAACTGAGTGTGTTGTGAGCAATGCCTTTTTCATACCTCCTGTTCTATCCAGAGACTGTTGCACAGAAGTGGGGACAGAAAGGAATCAGGCAAAAGGAAGTGGTTACAAGTCAGGTACTTACTAGTTTTACTAAAAAAACTCCTAATCCTTGGGTAACAAAGAGCATTTTCTTAGGAAAAAACCCTATATGCTCTCAAACCAGTGTCAGGAGAATCCTTTTATTTGCTGCTTCTGGGATCTTTGGCTCTTGTACTTCAATGTTATCCCGTTCATTTACCAAACCTCCATTTAGGACAATTATTTAGATAATGCAGTCCTGAATTATTTCATCAATTATTTCATCAATTATTTCACCTTATTATTTCATCAATTTTAAACATGATTTGTCAGTCCTTGGTGCTACAGGATCAACTGATGTTTAGGGCTGAGGAATATCTCAGAAGAAGAATGCTTTCTTAAGTATCCATCCTTACCCCTACTGTCATTAAATCTTGCTCTATTAGCCACATTTTTATGATTGCTATTTACATCTGGATATGTAATGACATTGAAAAAACCCTGAAACAAGCAACAAAAACATTTCAAAGAAAATGTTAATCATAACATTTAGCCTACTTTTTAAAGTGTAAGTAGAAGATATAGATTTTTACTAACATGTATATAACATCTATACATTAAAATCTATGGCAAGAATCTATTGGCAGAAGCTGGTAGAGGATATACTGAAACTCCGGTCTTTTAAAAAAGCCTTTAAAAAAAAAAAAATAAACAAAATAAAAGTTTTGTAATATCACATTTGAACACACACTGAATTAGAAAGTGGAATAATGATGCAAATGACAAGACTATAAAAAGCTACTGCAATTCATTTAAAGTGATGCATATAGACTAATCCAAATGCCACTGCTGTTTCTGAGTGTCTTTGCAGGGCAAGCACCTACTTAAAGCAGAGTGCTCCTAGTACAGCTGCGAGCCCACTTGTCTGCAAATTGGCATAATGCATTTGCAGTGACAGGTTACATAAGTATTTAAATTCCCTTCAAGAACAAGATCACATTGTGTTGTCAGATTCTAATATGCAAACTGATAGATTAAATAAGGCCATTTTTACTTAAAGTTCACCTCAATCTTTGTACCTTGAGTGCATTAAACTGAATATTTAGACTTTCTCCTCTTTCAGCCATACTACATGAAATAGATCCACATATAGGATCTACTAGGCAGAATTTTTTGGTCTAAGTAGTAGCAAAGAAAAAAGGTAAGCAACTAGAAATATATATAATCTGAATTTTTCCTTCCTTTTGGGGATCAGCATAAAGTCATGTCACTGTAAGACATATTCTACTGCCAGTAGAAGGCTTGAAGAAAAAACAACACAAAACACTGTATGAAAAAAAAGCACTAAATATTTTAAAGACAAATTTGTTTTTATTATGAAAAAAGATAGGGCTGTAGGAGTCACAGATGAACAAAATTATAGGTATTATACAATTAAAACAACACGCCACATATGCATATAGTCCTGCCTTTGTCTTGTCCCTTGCCCTCCTGCAATATGAGCAATAGTGTAAATTTTAACATAATTACATACTTAATAAGAGAGTAGACTCTAGGAAAAAAAAAAAAAATGTATAAAGTTGATTGTATAACTGCTTTCTTTTAAAATCTCTTTCTACCCAAAAGCAATGGGATTGAGAACTTAATGTTTTACACAGCATTATTCAAAGTGCTATTAATTTAAACAATTTCATTTATACAAAACCACAGAAATTAAAAATAATATATTTACTTTCAAGAAATATGCAAAATAAAATGAAAGAGCAATAATACAGTGATAGTATTATGTGCAAAATATTTTAACATCGCAGTGTTGCAGCAATTCTAATAAAGATTGATAAAATATACAATTACAATACAATTAATTATATTTAAAGAAATGGCATTTTAATTAGATGTCTATTAGCATTTCCAAAAATCATTCTTCTATGTCTACACTCTGAACCTGCACATTTAGCCCATTTCTTGAGGATCAAGTTTGCAGACTATTTACATGTTTGTTAGGAAACTCAAATATATGAGTAACCTGATTCAAAATTTCTCCAGGTTTTTCAGTCAGCATAAATATGCTTGTTGTCAAGCTTTTGGTTACGCTTTCTCAGTAGATTAGACCCACTCCACTGGAACATATGAATAGTTCAGGTCTTAGTAAAGGTGAGCCGGAGCTAGGCTGATGGTGGATCAATGTGGTTGAAATGAAAAGTCTTTGGACTTGTAAGTTTAATCCCATCACCATCTCATAGTATAAATAATCTCCTAGATAAATAAATGTGATGACTTAAAGGAGTAATACCCTTCCTACACCTTTCAATAAATTAATCCTAAGATGTCTGAATGCTTTCATTAAAGCAATTCTAAATCTATCAATTTAACAAATACAACCAGAAACAAAATCAGCTATTCTGACATTCACACATTGATAGATGACTTAAAATAAAAAGCTATAATCATAGCCCTAAATTCTGAGATATGAAGCAAAAGGCTGAATATTCGTATTTTATCTGTTTAAACTTCTTTTTTTTGACTTGGAATGCATGCTTCATTCAGCAGTATTTGGGCAAACAGCTGTACAGAAGCCAAGATAAATCAATAATAATGAAAAGTAGTTCATGATTACAAATGCTTCCTGTTACTAGTGGTGCTGAAATATATATAAAATCCCAAGCTGGATAGTCAAGAAACAGTTTAAGTGTCAGGAGAAAAAGGTCAAGAGAATAATGATGTATTTGCAAAAAAATCCCAGGAATTTCCACAGATATAACTGGTTAGGAAGCATATAAATAAAGCAACAGGTACCTCAAGCATGAATTAAATTATGAGAGAAGTAAAAGAAAAATAAATGGAAATAAATCAAGCATATTACTGGAAGGAAAAACAACAGATGGCAGAATAATTCAAGACAGGATACATGCCAGCAAATGGAAAATTCAGTAGCAGTAACCTGCATATCCACAAGGAAAAAAGAATGCCAATGTTAACAGTACTCATAGATGCGGCATATTTTAGTGTGTGTGTGTAAGATAATCATGGATACAAGACAGAGAATTTCTAATCAGAAGCAGGCAGCTTCTGATATTGATTCTGCTGTTAGCAACATGTTGGAATGTCCTGTAAATCCTATAAATCTGGAAAACATTCCAATATGTATCAAAAGTTAAAAACTAACTGACAATAACAACTAATGAGCCATCATGGAACCACTGTAATTCAAATATATTATGTGCTAAACAAAAAATATATAAATTCTGGTGATGATTTTATTGCAGCAGTTATTTTGGGTATATATTTAATAGCAATCAGAAGGAAAAATTAAACCACTTTTCTAATTTATGTATGTATACATGCATATATATATGTATATTTTAAGGTAAGTGGGAAGATAGATTTTTAGGTTTGAAGAAAGTTATCTTCCAATAAAGAGTAGAAGACCTTCAGCGTCATTAAGGGTAAAAAAATTATTGGCATCAGCCAGTATGGATTTATAACTAGCAAATGGACTTCTATGATAAGAGGACTGTCTCCATGGATGACATAAGTGCAGGGGACATTGTTTACCTTGCTTATAGCAAGGTCTTCTGCATATCTCTCACAGTTCCTTACAGTCAAACTGATGAGATATGGTTTGGATAGGCAGACTCCAAGGTGGGTAGAAAATTGGCTGAACTGCTGGGCTAAAAGGTTTGTGATCAGCAGGCTAAAGTCCTATCGGTGATCAGTTAGTTACTAGTGATATTCCTTGGGTTTGATATAGAAGCCAATAAGGCTCTACATTTTTATTAACTACCCAAAATGTTGTCTACAGTTCACTCACAGCAATTCTGCAGGTGATGGTGAATTAGGGGAAGTAGTTGATGTTTCAGTTTGCAGAGGGACCTTTAAAGACTAGAGAAATTCACAGCATAAATATGAAGTTTAACAAAGAAGAAGGCAGATATAGCAGGGGAGACAGGATAACCCAATGTACCAATATGAGTTGGGGTTGACTGCCCAGAAAGCAGCTTTGCAGACATCAGGGTCCTGGTGCACAAGTTGAACTTTGTGAGGCAGGAGCATGCCATTGTGGCAAAGACTAACCACATACTGAGTGATCTTAGCAAGAATGATGTCAACAGAACAAGGAAAGCTGTTTAGCCTGTAGTCTTATGCAATAGCTATGTAAGAAACAGAAGTGATACTATGTATCTTGAGATGGTGCACCAGAGTTTTTACATAAATATTCCATACAAATTCTTCCCATCTATTGATGTCATGGTTTCAGCTGGGATAGTTAATTTTCTTCACTGTAGCTAGTATAGTGCTGTGTTTTAGACTTAGTATGAAAATAATGTTGATAACACACTAATGATTTAGTTGTTGCTAGATCGTGCTTACACTAGTCAAGGACTTTTCCAGCTTCCCATGCTCTGCCAGGTGCACAAGAAGCCGGGAGAGGAAGGGGGTACAACCAGGAGAGCTGATCCGAATTGGCCAAAGGGATATTCCATATCATGTGACGTCATGCCCAGTATATTAACTGGGGGGAGTTGGCTGGGGGAGGCAGCGATCATGGCCTAGGGACCAGCAGCATTGGTCAGCAGGTGGTGAGCGGTTCCAGCACTTCTGTTTTGAGGTTTTTTTCTTTCTTCCGAGGTTTCACCTCTCTCTCTCATTGTTTTACTTTTCACTTTATTATTATTATTACTATTATTATTATTATTATTTTAATTATTAAACTATTCTTATCTCAACCCACGAGACTTTTTACTTTGGCCCTTCCGATTCTCTCCCCCATCCCACAGGGGTGGGGGGAGTGAGCGAGTGGCTGTGTGGTGCTTCGTTGCTGACCGGGGTTAAACCACAACAATTGACTTTAGCTGTGGTTCTGAAAACAGTGAGAGAAACTCCAGAATCACAGGATCCCAATCATACATTTTATGACTTTTTTTGTCTGCTCTGCTTTCTGACTGCTAATGCATTCACTTTAGCTGTTCAATATTCCCAAATTTCTCAAAGAAATTTTCCTGCATAAATCTTTACTTCTTTCAGCCACCCTGATAAGCTTCTATGTATCACCAAGAATCTTCCTCTCTCCACAGCATCCTCCTTAATTCCCTATCAAACAGTGGAATCTCTGAAGGATAAAGGAATAATTATAATGAGATGAGGAGTGGCCAAGGGCGTAAAGTGCTTAATTTTCTATGTGCTGATGTTGGAAAAGGGCTTCTCCTGGCAGCAGTAGCAAACTAGAGCCAGGGACAGCTTCTGTGGCCCCTTATCTGAACCCTCAGCTAGGCTGATCTCAGAAAGAGGGTCTGTGCTTTGGAAGTTACCTCTGGGAATGGATGCCTGCAGGACTTCTCCTGGAAGGAATCTGAAAGTGATATGTTTTCTTCTTACAGCTGAGTTTTTGATACAGTGCTTTTTAAGATATTAAAAAATTTCTGTCATTACTTAAATGAATTCTACTTACATTCCAAGTAGATTGGAACCTGAAAGCACCTTAGCATCACTTAAATAATTTAAACAATTTTACCATAAATCAGTTTCTCTGGTGAAACAGTGGATAACTTGGAGTCAATTAGAATACATAAAAAAAAAATAAAAACCCAAACAAAAAAACCCAAGGTTTTCATTTCAACAAGATCATACTGACTATATCTGTCATGAACCCCAATCCCCAGGAAACTGGAGACATTTATTCTTCACATTACTACTAACAATTTTAAGTTTTGGAAGTGATCTTTTTCATAATGGGAAATGAGAGAATGTTCTCCCAGTCTAAGCCTGAGGTTAATAGAATAGGCAGAGGAACACACAAGCACACACTCTATGATTTCCTTTATGTGGGATTTTATGTCTACTCATGTATAAAGTCCCATTAAGGTTGTGATTGACTTCCTAGTATGAATTTAAAGAAAACACATTGTGATGGAGAACAGCAGGTCAGTAAATTGAAATAGCGTATCAGCATATCTTTTTTTCTCTCTTGAAATAAAAAATTGTTAAATTCATTAATAGCTGCAAAAATTAATTTTTACAGAAAAAGCTTAGCTTACCTTACATGCTGAAAATCTTCATAAACAAAGATGACTGCTGATGCTTTGGTATTGTGTGAGTGGCATGTGGTGCAGCAGTAATTCAATGTGCAATTCTTGTCAGCAGTAATTCATTCTTGACATGACATTTGTAATGTCAGAAAACATAAACAAAAAAAAAAAGAAAGAAGTAAATAACTGTACTTAGATAGTTTCTATTGTTATTGTGACTAATCATCCATGGTACATTTGTTACCTGTAAGAGAGATGAAGATATTTGAACGCTGCGAGACAACCTTTAATCGAAAAGATTGTACAAAAGCATCCACAGAGTGATGGATGTTTCGCCCCAGAGAATTCATGACTTTGTCTGGGATATTTTTACAACCCTGAATCAAACATTTTGTCACCTTGCATTTTGTGGGATTCAGGAAGATGTTGAAAACTGTAGTGCTGTGCTAGCAAAATCTCAGCAACAGATATTTTTTTCCAATTATAAGTGCTATCTTTATTGTAATTTCACAGCACTTTTTTTGTTGATCAGGGAAGAAAAATTATTTATTTATTTATTTATTTATTTTTCATAAAAACAACCTGAACTAATACCTATGAAAGCCACAAATATGCATGCAGGCACTAAAGTGCAGGATGGCATGCATGTTCAAAAACGCATAAACTTTTTAAGTAGAGGCCTACAGCTTTTATTAATTTCAAAATATGGAGAAATATGTGAACACAAATTATGTACTGTATATATGATCTTGGAGCAGAGGCACAGCAAAATGAATACTTGGACTTCAGCTTCTCCTTCACAGGAAGGTATAACTCTCTGAGATGACTGCAGCATGATGCTGTCATCCCCTTCCTTTGGGATCCCGACAGACTGGGGTTTACATCTGACATGTTACAGTTCCTCATGAAAGCCCCTGTGTATTCCAGATAGGGCACTGAGAAGAAGCAAAAACTGGAAAGCAACACTGTGAAAGCTGTGTCTTAACATCCAGAAATCCCATGGTGTGAAAAGTTTTTGTAATAATGGTAGAATTCAGATACAGTCACAGGCAGCAGAGGACCTGGCTGCCATGCCATTTGAGATATCTAGTGATACCTAAGACAGGAAGAGAGTTATGACACTCAGCTGCATCCAGCTGGATTACATCAGGGCATTTTAAATGACACCAGGTGATTACTTTTAGGCAACCAAAAGTATCCCCAGCTGTTCACATGAGTTCCCATAATGGTCAACAGAAATCTTGTCAATACCATCAGTGGGTCTTTATTCATTTTAAGTTTAGGTATCTGGGACTATCTGAAATTTCATATTGACTTGGAGTTAACTATAATGGCACAAAACCCACTAGAGTTCTCTGCCTGTTTGGAAATACTCTCATGTTTTTAAAATGAAAGTAGATGATGGCATGAACTGCTATGAGTTATGATGTATCAAATGTCCAACTCTTGATTCATCAAAAAGGGCATCAAAGTATAGCAGTAATGTAGCTTAAGACCCACAATCTCTTTATTCAGACTCAATATAGAAGAAGCAAATTTTGGCAACTATGTGCTCTGCAGACAAAAGCCCTACTTGTAGTAAAAATTAAAATAAATCCTGATAAAAATGTAAACCCTACAGAGGTTAGGAAAAAGTTATATTTCTGCTTTTTAGAGAAGGAACAGCTTGATATCTTTGGTTGCTACGTACAGCCGTATTTATATTATTGAGTATTTATGCTGTTAAAGAGTCTAATAAAGATAAAGGTGGTGGTACTGAGGAATTGTACTCCTAATTCAAACTACATGCTAATGCAGACACAAATGCACACTGCATACGAAAAATAACAAAAAGTGAGTTACAGTCTTATCTTAAGGAAACATTTGTTACAGAATAAGCGAAAGAAACCACAGGGGTAGGAATCAGCTACTCACTGTGTTGTCCCGTATAACAAAGAAAAGACAGTGAATGGTTACCTGGTGGAAGACAAAGGAATGCAATGCTCTTACATGGTCTCGATACTACAACACCTTTCTCCTACTGCTTTCTTCTTTCTGTGCCACAACCCTTCTCCAAGAATAACCAGTAGTCACAATAACTATGCTGATCAGGTGTGCACGGAACAATTAAGTAACTGAATAAATAAAACAGCAGTTGCTATGACCATTATGAGTATATATGCATAAAGTAGCTACAGAAGGAATTAGGTGCTACCAGTACTTCAGACCACTACATAGCACAGAGCCACTCGTCGAAATTGTCAGACAAAGCATTACCACAAACACTGTAATTCCTCACCATGAGTATCTGAAACGGTGTTTATGCCATTGATTAATCTACTTGGTCATTGAGGAAAACATCAACATACTGATTAGCTCAAGAATTGAAGCATCTAAGGTAGCTAAAGAGAACTGGCAATCAGCTCTGTATAACACAATCTCAGGATAAAAATCTCTGCTGGGAGAGAGACCAAGAGCAAGAGCAAGGGAGAAAGAGAGAGAATTGTCCACCATGGTCCCCTTCAGCCATTGAAGACAGCACCTTGCCAGTAGTGCTGTGTGAGGGCTAAGTTGATTTCACTTTTGCATTTATCTGTCACCAAAGTAATGTGTGACACTGCTTAAAGCTCATTAAATTTGTTGTATCTGTTCAGTATGCATCTATTTAAAGCACTACAACACTTTCTGCTCTGTCCTTTGTGGTTGTCTTTTGGTTCTGTAACACAACTTCTCTGCTTGCTGCTATTTGTCCTTTTAATGACTGCATTGTAAAACATTAAGCAAATAGAAGAAAGAGCAAGTACCTCTCCCTGATTTATATGTTTATATTAAGAAAAGCTGGAATGTAATTAAATAATTAGATTCTGACACACAATTCATGTCTGAAGAAAACCTAAAATGTGTCCTATCTTAAAGAACAGTTAAAATTGTAGATAGATGTTGTAAGAACTTTTCATTTGCATTTACACAGGTTGGGTTTTTTTTTTTCCTTTTAGAGAAAATTAAGTTTTGAACAATTTGAAAATATTCTCTGGAATGTTCAGGTTTTGTCCCTTAATCAATTTTTAATTGATTTATTATTATTATTATTAAATTTAAAAAATATTCACTGGGATGACTAAAATAATATTATTACTCTTGCTCAAACTAATATAAAAAATAACAATTCTTTTACTGAACTGAATTAAACACTTTCAGTTCAGTCTAGTGCTGATCTGCATTTGTCCGCAGTCTATGTTACTTCAGCAGAATTACAGTTCTGATTGTATTGTACCATTTATTCTATCCCTTAGATTGGAATTCCAAGTTAACCTATTATCTGATGAAGTATCATAGTATTTTCTTTGCACAGAATATAGTTATGTATCTCTGGAGTCCTATAACTGTAGAAATTGTGGAAGATATGATGTGTCTGGGAGTTTTTCACATGTAGAAGAACGATACTTTGAGAAAGACAAAATAGAATAGCCAACACCTCCAACTAGAGACAATTCAATAATGAGAGAGAAAAAAAACAACCTCTTTGAATTCTTCTCCAGCATTTTACTTTTCATTGCATAGATCAATTTTTTTGATTGAATTTCCATTTCTGTATTTTACATACTTTTGATTAAAAATATAAAAACATCATCAAGATCTACAGGATCAGTTCTAACTAAAACCAGGAAAAAATAGTGTACTTTGAAATGAAGATAGAAAAAACAAAATTATATTTTTAGAAATCATTTTACTTTTTTTTCTTTTGTAAAAATCCCAAAGTTCAGGTACCTGTTCCCTAATATAAACATTTCCATCTTTAAATTATCATGAATTAATGGACTTGCTTTGTACATATAAGTTGTACCACTGTAATGATTTCATTGCAATTGAAGAAGTGTATCGATTTAAAGGAAGAGGGTATAGCCTATCACCAAATAGAAAAAAATATGTAACATTATTTTAAGGCAAGTTTTCCTTCTAGCACAATTATTGTGCTGATGCGACTATTTGCATTAAAAGTATCTTTAAGAAAAAAAAAACACAAACAAACAAAGAAAAAAGGCATAGAACTTAACTGTAGATCAGGCTCAAAATAAGCAATATTTAAATACTGAGCAGGGATAGACTTAAAATAATTAGTTATTTTAGGCATTAAAAATGTGAAAATGATCTTTGTAATACAGAAAAAAACCTAAATTATTGTTAAACTTAAGAAATAAGTATTGATATTGTCAGAGTAAGCAGTAGGCAATGAGTTGGAGGAAAGAAGCCTAGAATTATAGAGAGACAATGTTTCATCAACAGATACTAAATGTACGATTAACAATGGGAAGATTGAAGTAGCACAGGGTAGTTATAAAACATGCTGAACTCCAATATAGAGGCTTCCTTTCTGTACATAACACAACATTAAAAATGAGTGACACCAACTGGGAAGGCCTGATGAAAGAAGTCACCTCTATAGGTTTACTGCAATCCAGTCATCCATTCTGACACTATCAGTTTCAGTCAATTTTTTGCTCCCTTTTTTAAAAGATAACAAGCAAATAACAATCATAGTCTTAGAATCAAATTTTCTATCAAAACAAACAAATAACTCTGACATTTTCCTAATCTATCCATGATAACAGTATTGCTCTTTTTCATTGTTATTAGCAATCTTAAGTGGAATAGACTCATACCTTTTCTAATTCATTTATATTAGTAAGGCACTTTGATAGTGCTATCACTTATTTCTAAGGGCAAACATAGCTCATTTCTCAGGAGGCTTTTCCAGTCATTGCTGTTCTTAATAGTATTTTGGGTTTTATTTGTCAGCTGGTTTAGTAAACCTCTTTCTCTTTGGATACTCATTTTTCTTCCTTGTTTTTTCCGCAGGAACTCAACTGAATATCAAGAAAGAAAAGAAAAAGAAACCAATGGTTTACCCATATGGACTGCTTCTTTACAGATTAGATATGAACCACAGAGATGGCATTCAAAAAACTCTGTAACAGAGAGGTTACAAAAGGTAAATATTTAATAGTGTTCTGTCCATCGTCTTTATCATCCATCAATTTATATAGAAAAGAGTAATCAGTGTAACAGCAAAATTATGTAATCTGTAGTTCCTTAGGCCTTCAAGATACTTCCTTTTGTAAGATTATTTGTAAATTGTTTTGAAATGTGAATGAAAAAGCCACCTTTTCATTTATTTGAAAGTAAATATACTTGACTTGGAATTCACATTTATTTTTCAACCTTCATTTTTCAAATGCATACTTGCAGTATTTTTGTAAAGGAAGTAATCTTTTCCACTGCATCTACATTTGGCTTTATTGGGTGTATTTCTTTGGTGTTGATTTCAGAATGTATTTTTATTTTGTTCTTATTTCTCATATTATATACTATTTTGAAAACTATTTTCACTTAATATCATTGTTCTATTCTTAAAACTCAACCCTGACACCTGAATCCTTATTTACTGTCTGTTCATTGTGGTAGTTTTTATTTCTCTTCCTTGCCCTTGTACCAACTAATATATGGCTTGAGTGCTTTCTACCAAAGATCTACTTCTGCTGCTAGTTAGTAAAAAACAGTTTTGTTATACAGAAAATCATTTGCAAGGGCAAAAATGACTGACAGTTTTACCTTGAGAAGGTCAAAGCCAGATATAGCTTCTGTTGGAGAAGCCTAATCCATCAAGCATGAAAACTGAACCCGTTATAGTAAAAGTCATTTTTTACCTTGTCACAGTAAAAAAGTGGCATGAGATAGTCACATGTCTACATAAATCTTCACTCATTGTGCGAGGGGGAATAACAACACAAAGTAACTGAAGAGTACTGGAGGGTGTGTCCACTTCCATATCAATAACCTAACTAGGATGTCTTTTAATTAGACAGTCATATACAAAGACTTAATGTTTCCTGAAAACAGCTGTCTAGAAATAACCAAAGATATTAACTGAGTCAGTACATCATACTTTGTAGCTCAGTGCTTTTAAAAAGCAATTTTTCAACCATTTACTTTCTTCACTAGCACCAATTCTTCTTCAGAATACAGGAATATCCAGTACTCTTCTTTCTCCCTTGAAGCTGGAAAAAAACATCATACAGATTATCTAGAACAGCGTAAGTAGGCCAGTATAGGAACAACATAGGGGTTTTTATTTTCTTTTGTTTTTCAATAAATCACTATAATAAACCAAAGATGGAACACAAACTGAAAAAAAAAACAAAACAACCAAACCCATGTTTCAGATTAATTTGGACCAAGGTCATAAATTTACATAGGTTTTTTATTTAGATCAAGTGTCTAAGTCCATCGATTAGGAACCAGTACTACTTACAGAAATATAGTTTGACTTGTCACATCACCTGGCAGACTTCTCCACTGTTGTTAGCTAACATTCACAAAGCTGCTGGAGTGTTGGCATAGACTTAAAACTAATGAGACCTAGCTCAACTTTAAGTCCCTGAGGCATCAAACTAGCAATTTCAAGTTTCAGAATAGTCATTGCAAAGTTTTGCCTTGCTCATAGAAAGCCTTACTCAGTATCTGCTGTTACCAGGAAAGGACAGACAAGATGAAGGTATTGTTCAATGATACAAAATGCTGTCACATCCACAGAAACAACCAAAATTTTGTGTTATAACTGCATGTGTAACCATCATGGAATTTGGGAAATAAGTCTCAGATTCTTGTTCTTAATTTGATGCTCAGGCCTCAGCATAGTTCTTTCATTACTAACCACAAACATCCTTATTTTCACGAGAAAATATCGGCCCAAAGTGTAATCTGATCTTGGTGCATGATTCAAGGGAAATGTTTGCATTTGGTAATCTCAAGAGAAAAAAAACCTTGAAGGTCTTTGAAGAAGTGTGGTATCTTTATCTGAAATGTCATACTGGAAGTTTTAGCTTAGTGTCTTCTAAAAATATAATTTTTGGAATATAATTCATCTCTGGCTGTTTGGAGAACCTGCTCTAGTAAATAGTCAAAGCAGGAGTCTGTAACTGGCTATTCTATTTTATTCTAATTTTTTTTTTTTTTCATTTAAAGGTGTCCTATCATTGATGATTTAATGAAACAGATGACAGGGTAGAGACAAGGGGATTGCAAATGGATAGTGTTAGAAGATTTAGAGAATAAGGTCAATGTTCTTTTCAGAACTTTTAAACTTGTTAGGGTTATTACTTATATTTATACATAAAAAGATTCATATCTGTGATTTCAAACATTTTAATACATGTGGAATACAGAGAGGTTTCATTCCAGGCATAGAGAAAACCCAATATTAAATCCTGCAAATTTAATTGTATGATAACATACCAGGTCAAAGTTAGAGACACTCTCTGAAACTAATAGTTCATGGTTTGTTCCGAGCTGAGAGTACCCTTAGAATGAAAATCAGACAAATTCAAAACTACGAACCAAACTTGTTATTTTTTTAGTATAAAAATATTATCACAAAATGTTTTTAGGAGTAAATCAGCCTTTTTTGAAAACAAACAAAAAAGTTCTCTTGTAAGCATGCTAGCATGACATAGTCTGAATGTCACAAGTAGAATATTAAGTTTTGATTAAAAAAGAGAAAATAACTTTAGAAATGTAGCAAGATGGAAATAAAGTAAAACACTTCATAAAGACTGGAAGTGAGAGGAACACAAGAAATAAACCTATGGATCTAGATTAGAGCTATACATCTGGTCATCATTCAATGACAAACATTTTTTTTTCTTTTCTTGCTAGAACAGAACATATAGTACCTTTTAGATGAAGCTAAGTAATTTTATATTGTTTTTCTTTTAATGTAATCACTTTTCAAGGTAAAAATTCAAACAACTGTTTAAAATACTCATGGATATGAACAGACTGTAAGGAGGACAGTACGGAAGACTGTAACTGTTCTCTTCCACAGGTGTACTATTTTGATGTTTTGAGTAAATTTAACATCTACTTCATCAGCAGAAGAATTATTTATCTTCATTATCATTGATAATGGCACATTTATTGTTAATTTCAGTATTACTGCTTTGATTATTGTTGTTTTTTGTTTTCAGCCTTTTGAAGACAACATCGTTTAGAAACAAGAAACCAGATACTACAAACTGCCAAAAGGCAAAACTCTGTCTTCAGTTCCAGGAAGACAGAGATAGAAACTGAATGACAGCAAATATGGCCATGTATTACTGAAAACATAATCTGAGGACAACAAAGAGGCACTGGTTTCCTGAGGGAAAAAGTGGCCCTCTTAAATCTTAATTGCTTGTAATGATGCACTTGGCTGAAAGAACAGAGCTTGATTTTCAGTCTCAAATTGTGCTCACAAAGGTGTCTAGTAGAAAGAAACTTCCCCACACACACACATTATTCTGCTTCTTCTATGAGGAGTTTTAAACTGGAGACACTTAATAGAATCAAAACCACAAAAACATACAGGGTTGCTTTCCAGAAGAAGTAATTTTTCCTAAGGAAATAGAAAAATTAAAGGAACAAAATGATGAAACCAAATGATATTTGACATACAAATTAACAAAGTGCATTTTTAATTGAAAACTTCTGAAGTAAAAATCTATGCGTTTGTTTTTTTTTTAATCAGGTGGAGTTCTATGTCAAAATAGGCAACCTCTTTTTTGTGTGTCTGATGGCTGCATTTAAGATAGGATTCAGATCATAGAGATAGGTAGCTACATACTTATCTTACACAGATATGTATATGTGAGCTATGTAAGTCAGCACCCGTTACAGCCTGTGTAGGGAGATCTGTTATTCCATTCAGTTGCTAGTCCCACAGCTACTATGACTTGAAATACCCTGAAATATCTAGCAAGGCAAGTGAACTGCTGCTGGAAAACCACTAGGAGGGAAAGGGACTCATGCATAATACAGAAACTCACAGAGGGCAGGTGTAAACTCATATGTGGCTTCTTATTTACCTGGCACCTAGTGAGTGCCTATGATCAGGATGGGCAAAAAGAAGCCAGGCAGATAATGTGGCCTTACCTGTGGGAGTAGTGATAATGTGGCGGTGTCACTGCAGTTAGATGCAGTGAAGTGCAGGATGATACATGTGGGCTTCACTTCATGAGGAATGAAAAGATTTTGGAAGGATCTTCACAGAGCACCTGCAGAGGGAAGACCTATCTTCCACTGCCCATAGGTAAGGCTAGCATGGCGCATATCCAAGGCTATCCGAGGACAGTAAGAAGACAAAAGCCCCTTACAGGAAAGAAACTGAAAGCTGCTGGCAGTAGGAGAAAGGCTGTAGCACCTGTAGGTGCTCACTTGGAAAATAAGTTCAAGGCCCAGTAAATGGACCTGGTGCTATGAAGACTGAGCAATGAATGTCAGTGACTGTTGAATCCTTCCTGCATGAAGAAGAACTATCTGTCTTCCAGCCAGACACAATATAAGAGTTAATAGTGACAAACTGTGTCTTGAGACGTTCAAACTGGACATGAGGAAAAAAAATTATTAACATAGGATACCCAGAGAAGCTGTGTCTGCTCTCATCCAGTTTTGACAATAGCTGTGTTTTGAGGATAATGTTGGATTTTATGACCTCCAGAGGTCCCTTCCAATCAACATTTCTATGAATGTGTGATATTCTACTAGGCCTTCAGCTGCCACTCTGTAGCTGTGCAAGTCTTCTTGAAGTCCTGTGTCTTACCTGCCAGGCCCACAGGATGCTTCAGATACCTTGTGGCATGCCAAGTAATGCTAGATTCTTATGTTTTGTTAAAAAAAAAGTCCTTAGTGTCCCAAATTAATATTAGGGATACATCTGATAAACTAATTATCTGACTTTTTTTTTTTATAATCTGCATGTCAAAATCTCCACATAGTTAAAAACGATAAAACATTTAACCTTTAGGGACCACAAAGTGAGGGGAACCCTACTGCAGGGACAGCCTTACACTCCACCAATTTGACACAGAAACAGCTGTGGCACTGGACCATAAGGGTTGATTTGCAGTTCCCAAATCCTTTAATGCCTTCTGCCTGTATATTGCACTTTGAATTTTATCACAACATTTTGTGACAGTTCACCAATTAGTGTAGGTGTAGAATGACAAATCTATTTTAAGGAATTAATGAGCCCTTGCTTAATTAAAAGAAAGTATTTTGTTAATTAAAATTAATAGAGCAATAATATTAAAGAAAACAGTACTTATCAATATCTCTACTGACTATATGGAAAGTCAGATATTTGGAGATCAATTCATTTGCCTGAAAATAGGTATTTAGTAGAGATGATGTGTTTTATGTCTTACCTAGCAAAGAATGTCTTTGACAACCTAACACACAAGTAAATGTGGACAGTCTTGAAGCAACACAGTTGAATGAAGGGATTACATTCTCTAACTGTGTATTTAGCAATGTAATTGTGTCTGTTCTGTCTACAGTGAAGGCCTTATGGTATTTATACACTAGGAAAAGGATGTTTGCTTTTCAGTATATACAAAAAGGTGTTATATAGGCAAATGGAGAAGTAGTCTACAAATGTGTTACCAAGCAGAGAAACTTAATATTCCAATAGAAAAGTAAAAATGAATTTATTTTCTGAATAAAAACAAACATTAATTCTGCAAGGTTGACATTTCCTGAGAAGGGCTGGGGAATCAAAAAGTACTTCTAATCATAAACATCCAGGTTGTACTGAACTAAAATTATTTCAGACTCATTGACATTTTCTTACTCAGCTTTCAGTGTTTTTCCCCCATCATTAAAACAAAACCATTCTAATCTCTAGGCTGAAGTAGCTATTGTCCTTCCATCTAAAAATCAGAATGAAAAATCTCAAATATTTCAATAAGGAAGGCAAGGTGAACATTTTACCAGTTCATGATGTGTAAAGAGAATGTGATCCAGTGACAGAGATGGTGGTGATTAGTCTTACCTTGTTTCACATATGATATTGAAGAGCTCTCAGATGGCAACAGCTCCTATTCAGTACCATTCTGGGCTGCATTTGAGTCAGTAATCTGCAGGTAAAATATTGTAAAAAAAGTTTTAGCAGCTTGAGATACACAATCACTCAAACAATGTGTCTTGTGGAAACCATAAGCTAACACAAATGGTAATGAACAAATCATGTGCTGATTACTTCGATTTTTCCACCTGAGGAAAAAAATCTTCATTTCTTTACTGTCCAAAATTTACTTCATCACTTCTTTCTGATAATGTTTTTAAACAAAAATGCCTTCAGGACATGTTGGTGTTTTGATTTAACCCCAGCCAGCAGCTAAGCACCATACAGCTGCTTGCTTACCCCCGACCCAGTGGGATGGGGGAGAGAATCAGAAGGGTAAAAGTGTGAAGACTCATAGGTTGAAGTCAAGATAGTTTAATAAGAAAAAGAAAAAAAAAAAACAAAAAGCAACCAAAACAAAAAAAACAAAACAAAACAAAACAAAACACAAAAAACTAAAAGAAAAACAAAATCAAGAAAAACAAGTGCAGCCTCTGGCATATTCTTCTCCCCTTATATAATACATAAAGAATGTATAGCATATATAATTATAATTAACATATAACATATATAATTATAATGTTTAATTATATTAAACATTTAATTTCTTAAATGAATAACAAATATCACAGTGATCATTGACCCATTACACTGCAAACTTAATTTCAACCTTTTTTTTTTTTTTTTAGAAATTTGAGTTATATTTAATATATACTGAGACATACAGGAACTGCATTTTAAAATTACATTTGCTTGTAATTCATTGTATTTCTAAAATTCCTAAAACATCTTGATATACTGATGTCCTTCTTAATGATTTACTTTTCCTCTTAAGTATGAGGAAGAGCAGAGAGATGATCTGAAAAGATTTTGCTCTTGTTATACACGCCACTGTCCTAATATATTTCTATTTAACTTTCCTGAGTTTTGCTCATTTATATCAGTTCAAAGGGAGACTTGTGTAAAATGGGCAATTCTTAGGTTTATTTGTTTTCTGAAGTAAGTCCTTCTGCAATGCAGGCTGTCACATAAACAGAAAAAATAGTATAGAGTCAAAATCAATATAACAATAAAATGCCTACAAAACCCCTTGATATCTAAGAAACACAATCCAGCACATGAATATTATAGTGTCTGAAGAACACTATGTGAATGTGTCCACTAAAATATATGCTTTACTTATATTAACTCATTTTCAGCATCACTGCCTTAGTGAGTACACAAATTAACAGTGCTACAGATGTCTCAAGCTAACATTCAGAATTAATATTCATGCAATTCAGAATTATCTGTGGAAAACCTGGCTTAAGTTACCTGGGTGACAAGCTGTTGTGGTTTAACTCCGGTCAGCAACTAAGCACCACACAGCCACTCGCTCACTCCCCCCACCCCTGTGGGATGGGGGAGAGAATCGGAAGGGCCAAAGTAAGAAAACTCGTGGGTTGAGATAAGAACAGTTTAATAATTAAAATAAAACAGCAATAATAATAATAATAATAACAACATAATGAAAAGAAAAATAATGAGTGAGAGAGAGAAGAAACCTTGGAAGAAGGGAAAAAAAAAACCCAAATCTAAACAACAAGTGCTGCAACCGCTCACCACCCGCCGACTGACGTTGCCAGTCCCCGAGCTGCGATCGCTGCTTCCCCCGGCCAACTCCCCCCAGTTAATATACTGGCCATGACGTCACATGATATGGAATACCCCTTGGCCAATTCGGATCAGCTCTCCTGGTTGTATCCGTTCCTCTCCCGGCTTCTTGTGCACCTGGCAGAGCATGGGAAGCTGGAAAAGTCCTTGACTAGTGTAAGCACTACCTAGCAACAACTAAAACATTAGTGTGTTATCAACATTATTTTCATCCTAAGTCTAAAACACAGCACTATACTAGCTACAGTGAAGAAAATTAACTATCCCAGCTAAAACCATGACACAAGCCCAAATGTAAGAATCTCTACTGTAGATATCTTAATCTGATCAGGTGAATCCCACGGTCTCCATTTAGTTTAGTGTAATGGGGAATTCTGCTCAGGATATGCATTTTAGGGTACACTTTGGATAATGGCAGAAAATTCTTTATTTCACTATAAAAGACAGGTAACTAATTTCTAGATTCTTATGGGTTTAATTGGATTTTTCCCTAAATGTCTGCTAAATTCATATTATAAATGCAAGATTAATTTTTTGAAAATATATTTAGAAACATATTTAATTTTATTCTGTTTTCACAAATATTAGTTTTGTATTAAAATATAGCAAAAAAGTAGTAACAAACCCATTAAACTGTCATTCCAATTACCAGAACATTTGTATATAAATCATAGATGTCTCCTCTATTAAAAGCTGAGATAGCAGTTCAATCTGAAATTTCATAGTTAAAATTATTTTTCTCACAAAGATAATTTGGTCTTTTTATGCATATTGGCTTGCACTGGCTGAATCAAAACCAAAAATAATTAAAAGCTTTATTTCATTTTCTACAATCCATATTTACATAACTGAATAGCAGGCAGTTTACAAACTAGGGCAGCTAACAACTTCCTTGGTCATCACTGCTATATCTTAATGCATTTGAAATTAGGCCAATGAGCTGAATTTTGCCTAGAGTTCAAAATGTGTGTACACAGCATTTGATTGGATGGAGGTTGCAAATGTCCTCCAGGCAAAAAGAAACTGGATGCTCCACTAGTCCTTAGTGTGGGTCTAAGCATGGGCAGACACAGTGGATAGGCAAGGTTAGGGGTCTCTTCAGCCTTGGTCAACAACAGTCATCCATTGCTACATTAAAGAAAGGTCGTGTGGCAGTCAGGACCTCAACACCACAGGCAGAATAGTGCTGTGAGATATGTAGACAGCCTGTCTTGGGCCACCGTGATGGCCCTAGAATAAAGGCGCTGTATAAAGAACATATATAGCAAGGTATGATATAATCTGTTTCTTAGCAGCTTTTAAGGACACACAAGACCAAATTTTATAGACGTAGCCTATGGGGCTACTGAACATTTTATAACAATACATTAAATATATATTTGAAATAAAAAATTAACAGATGACAAAAATAAAAGATATGTTTAATCCATGTTGTGGGCAAGCATAACTGCATCTCCTTGTGCTTCAGGGTAACCAAAATTCACGTAAATACTTGTAAGTGGCACCTTGTCAAAATCTGTCTAATAAGCCTTATTGAAAGCATGATTGTATTAGTTGTGACTTAACCCCAAAGTAACATAACTGGAGTGGAACTCATATATATGGCTCTGTGCATGACCCAAACTTGTACACATCTGTCCACCATATACCATATAGACGTACACATTTGGAATGCAGTTGAATTAAGGATTGGAAGAAGTTTGTATTTTGAATTTTTAATTTGTTTTTTTATTTCTTCATTTAGTCATTAGTATCCCAGGTGGATAAACACTGTGCTATTCCCTGAATTTCTTTTCTGTTCAGAACCTAGCCTCAGCAACAATTAGCTCTTCAACAAAAAAAGTAAAGTTGCCTGTGCTGATGTCCATCCTGCCTTTACTAAAGTAAGGAACTGCAATCCAAGTTAGTCCATTTAAAACTGCCTTGGGTGTTATTTCATTATATTGCAGTCTCTTACTGTAGAGAGACACAAAGGTACACATTTTGCTGTTTGCATATGTCCGTTATTCTAAATTTGTCTTGTAAATGTACAGGTATATCTATTTTTATTTTATTTATTTCTTTACGATGAGCTGTCTAAATGTATCTGTTAATACATCTGTCTCTAAAAAAAAAATACTGTTCTTTAAAGAATACATCTTGCAGTATTAGTATCAGATGTTACAGTGTTAATGTACTACTGACAGATCTAGATACCAGTAACTAAACTAACAAGGTGTAGCTAAATATATATACTCTTACTTGTGTTTTCATATAAAGGTTTCCTCCAAAGACTTCTGCACCATTTAAAAAAAAAACCTTGTTGCTAATGGCACCTGCTACTACAACTGTGTTACTGAAGTACGTGAAAGTGTGTAACAGCACTTAGTTAAGAGAGCAGTTATATTTATTACATGCATAGTTTTAAATAATTTTGAAAACCTATCTTACAGGTAAAATAGTATATAAATCAGAGGCCAGAAAAGGAAGCAATAAGCATAGTTTCCAGCTGCTGTGTTTGTGTCTTAGTTTTCTCAATAAATTATCAAAAACTCCAAGAGAGAAAGGAATTTAAATATGGATGATCACAGAGAGTAAGGCATCATTCTTCTTAATCTGCAATTATATGCTGATATTGTGGTGTAAAGCCTACCTGAAAACATCTCTTAGACAAGTGACACCATGTCCATGTCTACCCAGCTCTAACCCATTAGATGATTCAGGCATCTACTGGGAAAACAAAAAAAGCTTAGATAATTGAGGTTACCCAAAAGTGCTTTCAGGATGTGTGTGGAAGCAAGGAGGTACAGTTTTTCATACTTGTAACACATTTGGAGTCCAGAAGATAATCACAATGTAAGTAACAACTGTTTGTTAGCTTTAGAAACAGGAAGAAAAGGTCAAAAATGATTAGCCTGGAATCATGTGACCAACGAAGCCTTGAGTGGTTTATGATCACCATCTCAGGAGACAATAAATAGTGAATACAACAGCCCCTGATGGGGAGAGTCCTTGCAGAGAGGACCAAGGTTGTGCTTCAGGTGGAGCCTGCAGTAGAGCTGCTGGGCATCAGCGGGGACCTGGCACGGCAAGCCATCAAAAGTCAACTTGCTTCCTTTGGGCCTGTGGTGCCCATCTGAACTATATGAAGGGGCTGGGGCTGGGGACTCAGACAGTGGGAAAGTGTGTGTGTGTGTGTTCTCTGCAAGGAGTATGCAGTAGAACAGAAACCTTAGAATATAAATCTCTCTTCAGCCGCTGTACCCATCCTGCTTAAAAAAAAGATGTTATGTGACTGAGTGGTGTGGTTCTGTCCTTGCAGCTGCATTACACTAAACTTGTCCCTGACCAGTGAGTTAAAACTGGAAATATTACTCTAAAAGCCCAGAGACAACTTAGAAAATGGCAATGCCTTGGGATTTCCTTCCATATATAAATCTGCCTTTGTTTCACACCATTAAAGCTGGTAAAGTCAGTTTGATTGTCTGGAAAAACAAGGAAATTAATATTTTGCTAAAAATTTGAATACTAATATCCAGGTACAACTGCCAGTGCCTTTTCCCTATTTTATGGAGACAAAACCAACCAGTAATACCACCTGAAAGGTCAGAAAAGAAGGAAGAGGTGACTCTACCTGCAGAGATATAATCAGGAAATAGCTGAGCCAAATTCCACTGAAGAGTGTAGTGAAATGAACTGATGCATCAGTGTTAAATATAGGAATGTTAGGCTATTCATCCTTACGTGCATTACCTATACAAACAAATGATGACTATGAAGAACACAAAAAATAAAATTCATCTCAAAAAGTGAGGTAAGAGCATGACTATTAAGTCATACTAAAAATGACAATATTTTTTCTCTGTGTCCCATTCTTTTTGTCGTAGTCTCTTTTTCTTAGCACAGAGATTTATTTTGTTCTTTTCCACAAAAGGAGAGGATAAACATAACTGGTATTCCAATGGGTAATATGCTGCCTAAAGCATGAATTAAGAATGCTATAAATCTGTTTTCCTAACATATTTCTCAAATTCTTATTTTCCTGGTCACTAGTTATTTTTGCACTACCTTGTTTCAGCTTTTGATGGTATATGTTCACTTATTTTTAAAACTCTTTTTTATACACAGAGATTTACTATCTGTACAAATCATGACAGCTGGATCTATATTTTATTCTTAGAGAACTAAGAGGAACACTTACGCATTATTTGTGAATTTAGACTGTCTCAGGAATCTGTACTTCTAATCCATACTGGCTCTAAATAACTGAATCCTTGAGTGATGATGATATGAAATGAGCAAATGTGTTTCTTTAAAACATCTGTTTACATGTACCTGTATGTATGTATGGTTTATGAAAAAAAAAACAACCCTATTTTCCCACTCCAGCTGGTCATGTCTTTTGTTTTGTCTCTTAATTTTTTCCCCTATCTGCTGTTTACACCACTTGAGCATCAGTAATATATGTGGAGATATAAAATCTCATGCAACTAAAAATTATGTTAGTAATCCAAAAGAAAAATCAGCACATGGTTCAATAGTCTGGAAAATAAACACTTTGAAAAACATTTTAAAATACATAAATACTTTTTCTCCTTTTTTTTTCATGGGGAAACATTTAATAATGTACAGAGTATACACAGAGTATTACAGAGGCATACAGAGATTTTAATCAAGAAATACACTAAAAAATATATTGCAACACAAAACATCCTCATAGGATCATGGAATCATAAATCATTAAGGTTTGAAAAGACCTCTTGGATCATCAAGTCCAACCGTCAACCCAACACTACCATGCCTCCTAAACCATGTCCAGAAGTGCCACGTCTACACATTTTTTGAACTCCTCCAGGGATGGGGACTCCACTTCTCTGGGTAGCCTGTTCCAGTGCCTGACCACTCTTTCAGTAAAGAAATTTTTACTAATATCCAATCTAAACATCCCCTGGCACAGCTTGAGGCCATTTCCTCTCGCCCTATCACTGGTAACTTGGGAGAAGAGACCAACACCCACCTCGCTACAACCTCCTTTCAGGTAGTTGTAGAGAGCGATAAGGTCTCCACTCAGCCTCCTCTTCTCCAGGCTAAACAACCACAGTTCCTTCAACCTCTTCTCATAAGACCTGCTCTCCAGACCCTTCCCCAGCTCTGTTGCCCTTCTCTGGACATATTCCAGCACCTCAATGTCCTTGTAGTGAGGGGCCCAAAACTAAACAGAGTACTCGAGGGGCCGCCTCACCAGTGCCGAATACAGGGGCACAATCACTTCCCTACTCCTGCTGGCCACACTATTCCTGATACAAGCCATGATGCTGCTGGCATTCTTGGCCACCTGGGCACACTGCTGGATCTTGTTCAGCTGTCTATCCACCAGCACCCCCAGGTCCTTTTCCACTGGGCATCTTTCCAGCCACTGTTCCCAAGCCTGTAGTATTGTATGGGGTTGTTGTGACCCAAGTGCAAGACCTGGCACTTGGCCTTGTTAAACCTCATACAACTGACCTTGGCCCATTGATCTATCCTGTCCAGATCCCTCTGCAGACCCTTCCTATCCTCGAGCAGATCAACACTCTAGCTCAACTTGCTGTCATCTGTAAACTTACTGAAGATGCACTCGATCTCCTCATCTAGGAGACAACAAGGAGACAACCCTGGTTGTCCTGTACATGTCATGTGATGGCACTGAAGATGATCTGCTCCATAACCTTCCCCAGTACCAAGGTCAGGCTGACAGGCCTGTAGTTTCCCAGATCCTCCTCTGGCCCTTTTTGTAGATGGATGTCACATCGGCAAGCCTCCATTCGTCTGAGACCTCCCCTGTTAACCAGGACTGCGGATAAATGATGGAGAGTGGCTTGGCAAGCTCCTCCGCCAGCTCCCTCAGTACTCTTGGGTGGATCCTATATGGTCCCATAGACTTGTGAGTGTCCAGGTGGCTCACCATGTTGTAAACTGCTTCCTCCTGGACTACGGGGGGTTTATTCTGCTCCCCATCCTTGCCTTCCAGCTCAGGGGGCTGAAGACCCCGGGGATAACTGGTCTGACAGTTAAAGACTGAGGCAAAGAAGGCATTTATTACCTCAGCCTTCTCCTCATCCTTGGTGGCAATGTTCCCCTTCACATCCAATAGAGGATGGAGATTCTCTTTGGTTCTCTTTTTGTTGTTAATGTATTTGTTAAAACATTTTTTGTTATCCCTTATAACCGTGACCTTTTTAGAGATTCAGATTTGTTCATTTAAAATTGAGAAATCACCAAATAATTTATATACAAAGACTTTTATTTCATGACAAAAATGTTTAAACTCAACATTCTGATATAAAACATGGCTAAAATTTAGTCTTATTATATATGAATAAGAATTGCAAGTGTTCTATAAAGCGGCATTTGCAAATACACATGATCTTTGGTATGTATGTCTTGATATACACATTATGTATTGATATATGCAATAATGTAGCTACAATCATGTTGTATACAGTAAGTAATTCTGCACCTTGAACAGGGATACTGGCATTGTCAGCAAATGGAGATAGGACCAAATGAGTATAGTAGGATCTAAAATTGCTATGTCATTACCTATATATGTTTACATCAATAACTCTGAAACCACCTTCTGTAAATATTCATTATACATTTGCATAGCATATGGTAAGATGCAGTTATAATTAACAGGTAGATCATAAGCAGTTACTTGAAAGCAAACTATACAACAACATCACAAGACCAAATGATGCCATCATTCCCTTTTTTTCTTGTTTTCAAAACATTGTAATTAAATCCTTTATCTAAGATAGTTTATGTATTTACAGTCAACTTCTGAAATATTTTGGCTTAGAAATCTCTTTGAGCTGTCCACTTACATTTTCAGTAATTACATAAAATATAAGTGGTTTAATATTGATTCTTATCACAATCATGAAAAAAACAAAAAAACAAAACAAACAAAAACCCATCCCCAAAAATCCTACCAATCAAACAAATCAAATGAACCAACCAAACAAAAAAACCCAGAACATCAAGTGCTTTTCTGAATCTTTCAGGAAGGACAAGCTTGTAAACTTATGTCTGAATTTCTGAGTTTTTAATTACCATAATTTATGTCCTAAATAATAACAATACAATCTACACCATAATGGCTGGGTGAATAGTGTCCTTAGTCATGGAAGAGTCACAACCAGTCCCACTAAGTGTGAAGCGGAGCATTAAGGCATAGAAATGGTGAAACATCACCCACCAACACAGGTAAAAAGGAAGTATAAAGGCTAGTACTTCAAAGCAAAACAAAACAAAACAAACAAAAACTATCCTATTTAAGGAATATGGGGAAAAACACCTGTCTCCACCAAATCCACACAAACATCATATAAACAGTAAGTTTTACATTCCTTCTGTCCTGGGGAAGCATAGTTATGCACTGCTGCTTATACTGCTTAAGTTGTGAGGGTCAAGTCCAGTCTTACAAGAGTAATAAGAGATGACAAGTACCTGTAAAATACTACATGAACACAAACATTTAGAGGAATATAATTATATTTGTTAAAAGAATGTACATAAGGTGCATACAGGTGTTTATATAGCATACACATTGGCAAATCTCTTCCTAGTAGATCAAGGATGGTTTTGTCATACTGCAAATACTGTAGACTTCCAGAAGAAAAATGTTCCTGCCAAATGAGGATTAAAAAAAAACATTTTTAAAAGTCTGTTTAGGTCAATCAAAATAGCTTAATTTAATTAGTTTGAAATATTTCAATCTCAATTTTTTCCTGTTATAATTATCTTTGAATTACCTTTCAAAAAAATGTTCTTTAAAAGTACTTTACATGTGGAAATTAAATATTTTGACAGTTCTAAGATGTTTTTCAATTATATTTCACAGTCTGATACAGAAAAACTAATACTTTCTCTACAGATTTGTAGGTTATGCAAATCAGAATTTTTCAGCAAAGTCCAACAAATATGACAAGTCTCCTATCAGTTTTACTAGATGTAAACATTGTAACACACAGTTAGCAATTGTTCAAAATCAAAATAAAAAGCCAGTAAGGTCAGTAAGGTTTGGGATTTTTCTGTTTCTAGTTCTTTCTGATCCCTTCAGTGAAGAATTCTGTAGTAAAATAGAGCAGCAATTCCCACTGAGTTTACGTTCAGGTGATATTGGGAGCTCTAGTATCATAACTACATGAAGGAGCTTCCATGACAGCTGCTCATTTCCAGATCTTGAGATTCTGATACAATTATCTTTGGCACTATATATTTAACCCTGCTGGGGGCTGACCCAAGTAGAAGATGACCCTGCAAACAGGTGTTTGTTTTGTTTTGTTTTGTTTTGTTTTGTTTTGTTTTGTTTTGTTTTGTTTTGTTTTTTAATCTCTCAAATGAAAAATAGGAACTAGAATAAAGGACAAGAATTGTTGATAAAATGTACTCAGGCTGAAGTCCTTAGAGAGTCTTAAAATAGTTGCTTTTCTTGTGTGTAAGTAGAATCAGAAAGATATATCAAATCTGAGTCTTTCAACGGGGGGATTTTTACAATAGCAGCCTGGGCCAAACAAGCAAACAAACAAAAAGGAAAAAAGCTCTCTTTGGAGCACTGGCTTGCCCTTACAAGTTGAACCTTCCTCAACTTAGCTGACAACAACTGTGGAATGGAATTCAAGGTTCATTTCACAGGCTTTTGTAATGCCTGCAACATTTACCAGCCTATTCACATGCTTAATTTAAGACCTAAAGAATGGTTTATATATGTTTGCATCCAGTTAAAATAATTATGGATCATATCAAATTACAAAATTTTTGTTGGGGAAAAATATGGCTTCTGAAAGCTCAAGATATTTGCATTGGCAGAAAATAGGTGGGGAATTCATGAATAATCATAAATGCATATTTTGACAGAAAAAAATGAAAGCAACACCCTTTTCAGAAGGACCATATCTTTCTTCACACTTCAAGCAGAATTTGTTTTTAAACTCATCATTTTCTTCTTAAAAAATATATGCAAAATCATCTAGATGCATAAAAAATATGTAGAAATGTAAATCCAAAGTGAAATTCAGAGTGATTACTACTAACCTAAATCTATGTCAAAATATAGCTTTTTCAAAGTCTTATATATTCTTATCAGGCTCATGAGACTTGTACAATTTAAATCATAGTACTCTTTTCTTTATAGGAATTTACACTCATACATTTCAAAATTTTACATGTCATTTCTATTACCCTGGTGACGCAAGTGATACAGTGCATAAAAGAAATATTTGCTAATATTGTTTAGGCTCTTCTATAGCGCTCAGGGTCTTTCAGCTATAGTTTCACAAGATGGAGTTTGTTGAGATCTATCCTGAGATCTGTCTTGTTGAGATCTATTCACAAGATGAAGCTGCTTTACAGAGCTTGACACTGTCCAAAGAGGAAGGTCCCACTCTCTTCATCATCTTTCTCTTCTTTAATCTTGGCTCCATAATTCCACTGTGTCCCTGGGGTCACTCCTGGCTCTCATAAGATACCACTGTGAGCTGATTTAGTTGCATTCTTTGCAGAAAACTGATTTAGCAAAAAAAACCCAGAAAGACAGTTTTCATGGAAGTCACCACGTGATGACAGGGTTTCACAAATCTTTCTTCAATGGACATAGTAGTGAATTAGCTTTTCCTAACTCTTTCCTTAGGGATCTTTTTATGAAGGACATATGATAAGACTAAGAGAATAGGAAGACATTGGGCTCCCCAAGAAGTGCCAGTACAACTTCTGTTAGCAAGATGGATTGAGTTTGAGCTGTACTTGTAACAGATGTAGTACCCATTCAGTTACTGTTAATCTTTTTTTGTGGCAAACATACAGAAATTCCACCTAACCAAATATCTGATTTTATATAAAAACATTCCACAAATTTAAATGTCTGTTAAAACTACATTTAAAACTACAAAATACCTCCTACAAAAAAAAAAAAAACAAAACAAAAAACAACAACAGCAAAAAAAAAAAAAAACAACATAGCAAGTTTTTACAGGAAAAAAAAAATGACCTAGTGATTTCCTTTGTGAAAGTTTTTATAGAAGTAGTCTAAAGGTCTGTGGATACTAAAAGAGAAGCTAACAGCCTTGGAAGTGTTCTTCAGTTAAGAGCAGGCACTAAATTGCCACACCTATGTTTATTAACCTAGAAGCTTCACACAGATTATACATTATTTTAATCTTATCTATATCTCATTTAAGATTGAGCTAGTAGTTCACAAATTTGGGAACACATCATCTGAGTTATGTTAGAAGTCTATATTCGGACAAGAAAACCTCCATTTCTCTGTGCTAAGTACAGAAGTGTAAGGTATCTGGCTCATATGTATGCATCTCCAGCACAAAAATCTGCATTTGGCTGTATAAATCAAGCGCATTGTTTCCCTACATCACAGAGCTGGAGGCCTGAAGGTAATTAGATCACCTAACCTGACCTTTCTATATGTCATAATAAGGACCTATGTTCTTCACATTTTCACTGTGACAAAAACTGCTAGGCTTACTTATGAAGCATTGATGGTCCCTCTTTACTATGGTTATTTTTTTTTTTTCACAGTGCAGTTCATCTCTTCCTTGAGGAACAAACCCTCAAAGGCATTATATTTCCAATTTCCTACTTATAAAACTTTTTTTTTTTTCAGCTTGTATTTTTCACACAGTAAAAGAAAACACAAATTGTTTTCCTTACCATTCAGTTAAGCAGGTGGCACCAAGATAATTATAGGCTTCTCCATAGGTGCAGACACTTCAGCCTCTAGAAAAACATAAGGAGAGGAATTGGCAGCATATGATTTAGTGCCCATGAGAATCAGTGTAAAGTCATATTCTTTAATCAGGGATGTAGTTCATTTTAGAAAGATTTCAAAGATGTAAAGTGATTCAGGTGCAGGATATTGACTATTTTTAGACTCTTTCAGTGAGAGAGAACATTTGAAGTTATGACTTTACATAGAGACACTCAGAACCAAACAAACAACAAGTTATTAGTCAAGGTTTTTGAAGAATACAAAGTTTGTATGTACAGTAGATTTATATAATTCAGCAGCTTCAGGATCCTAAACCCATCTCTCTTCCAGTAATTTTTTATCTTTTTATGGTTTTCAAATATAGTGCAATGTGCAAATATATTTACCATATAATGAAATTTCAGCTGAAGATAAAATTTAAAATTTATAAATAAATTGTCTTTAAGGTTAAGACATAAAAATTACAATTGAATATTTTGACAAGTATTTGAGAGAACAATATATAAATTCAATAACATATTAACAAATTACTTTGGCTTATCTTGGTTTTTAGTATTTAAATGCCCTCACAATATTTGCTTCTGATTAAAAAAATAAAATCATGGAAAGGGAACAAAAAATAAAGACAAGGAAAACAAGGTACTGTTTTATCCTACTTCCTCATTTTCATCTTACTGTTGCTTGATTTTGCCAAACTTTGGCTGTTAAGTGTTTAGACAGAGCTACTGATCTAAGCTCCATGTGTAAACAGGGGAAAGGAATCTTTCACAAGCAAATGATTCGTCATTAAGGCAGATAGCTAAGGTAAATAGGACACAATACTCATTTGTAGATAAGAAGAGACACAGTATGGATCAATGCACCCACGTTCACCTATGGCCCAGGGGGGCTGGACCTCTAGTCGACTAGAACTCTGTCTCTGTTTTTTTCTTGCAGTTAAGGTCAGGCAGCTGTTTAATCTAGAGTCCCCTTCCAAAGCTGAGTGACGTTGCTTGTGTGTCCTAACCTGTTCCTTTTCTGGTCTTTGTCAGGATAATGTTGTCAGAACTAAAGCTCCTTATTTTAGAGTCTTGCCAGGACGTTCTTTTTGCTGTAATTCATTGCCAGTTATTTTCATAAGATATTCCTTGGGGGTAATAGCTCCAGTTTTGTATTGCAGAGTACTGACATTAGGAGCTACTGAAACCATTAATTGCTCTCTGGGTCTAAATGCAGCAAGTCCTTGGAAAACTTGAGTTTTTCTTAAGTGACATAGCCAGCAGCACAAATAAATGAAGATTAATGTTATTCATAAAGCATCTCTCTCTCCTATTTTACATAACTCTCTGGGCCTAAACTGGTGGAGTATAAATCATACAGGAAACAGGGTGGAGGCAGCTGCAAGGACTGCCATAGAACTGGGATGTAGTAAATGAAAATTGTGACAAACATGCAGTTATATTAAAACAACTGTGACTATGTTTCACAGTGTAATGCTAAGTTAGAGTAAAATCTTTAAAAGATCCCTCAAGGTTTCAGAAGCTAAAAAATAAAAAAAGCAAATGTCTTGATCTCTTCTGAAACTCCCTCACTGCATTCAGTCAACCTTCCTTCTTACTTAGTCTAATAATTGATTTTGCAACCAGTATGAAATCTGAACCTCAAGACATTTTGAATAAAAGGTCTGGATACAGGTAAATGGCTATGAGGTATTAAAATCTACAGGACGAGACACTGAGACTTAAGTGCTGCAACTGACAGGAACATGATAGCAAAAACAATTAAAAACTGTATGTTGTATCCAAGTGTGCTGGTTTTGGCTGGGATAGAGTTAATTTTCTTCATAGTACTTAGTATGGAGCTATGTTTTGGATTTGTGACCAAAACAGTGTTGATAATATAGGAATGTTTTCATTATGGCTAAGCAGTGATTACATAGAGTCAAAGCCTTTTCTGCCTCTCACACCACCCCACCAGTGACTGGGGGTGGACAAGAAATTGGGAGGAGACACAGCCGGGACAGCTGACCCTAACTGACCGAAGGGATATTCCATACCATACGATGTCAGCATATAATGCTGGGGGAAGACGAAGGAAGGGGGGAAGCTTGGAGTGATGGCATTTTTCTTCCCAGGTAACCGTTACACGTGATGGAGCCCTGCTTTCCTGGAGATGGCTGAACATCTGCCTGCCGACGGGAAGTAGTGAATGAATTCCTTGTTTTGCTTTGCTTCTGTGCGTGGCTTTTGCTTTACTTACTAAACTGTCTTTGTCTCAACCCATGAGTTTTCTCACTCTTACTCTTTGGATTCTCTCCCCATCCCATTGGGGCGGGAGTGAGAGAGCAGCTGTGTGGTGCTTAGTTGCCCGCTGGTGTTAAACCACGACACCAAGATATCATTAGACCAACTTCCCTGCTACGAAATTCTAAACTTGATTTTGATATGCATGCAAGAGGTAATTCCTGTTTGTATGGCATTCATCAAATTGTATTTAAAATAATACTGTAAAAGTTTGAGTATTAATGTGTACAATTGTAATAGAAGAAGGAATCTATTGGTTCACCACCAGTGCCTTTCCAATTTTTAGCTACTATATTCCCATGGGAAGAAAAATCTTATATGCATTTACCCTCCTACATTTGGAGCTTATCAAGATCTCTTTTATTTTGTAAAATATGATGGTGATAATGTTGAAGAGATTTTGCTGTTCCAGCCCACCTTTTCCTCCTGCTTGAATCTTCAGTGAAGTTGTAATGATTAATATGTGACGTTGCCACCCTTCCAATAGCAACAGCTTGTGCTTTCATAAACAAAGGGTTTTGAATTAATTCAAGGTGCAAGCAGATGGAGAATTTGGCTCAGGAGGCAAAAGCTGCTTTTTGATCAAAAAGACATTGAGTACTTTTCTTCTTGACAGTCTTGCATCCCTAAAATGAAGGTTCTTAGAAGGCATCTCTTAATTGTTCATGACCCAGCAAAAGAGTAAATTCTGCACAGTTATTTAAAAAGCCAAAACCAAATAAACAAACAAAACCCCCAGCATCTAAGTCCTTGTATATTTACATCTTGATTGTGTGCGGTTATGTGAGAGCAACAGTCAGCTATCAAATAACCTGCCTTCAGCAATGGAGATTCAGGATACTGTGTGATATTGAATTGTCATGATATTTACATAAATAAAAACATTCAGAATTAATAAGGCACTAATAAGACAGACTGAGAAAGATTGACAGTGTTTTGTTACCTCCTGTTATTTGTCAAGATCTCTTCAATACTTTGAATATCTAAGCACTGGGTTTTTTGTTTTTTTTTTTTTTTTTTTTTTTTTAACCTGAAGGAACCATTGCATTCACTTCAGAAGGAAAATATTTAGGTGAAATATATCTTCTGCATCTAAACCTCCTGAGGTTTGGATCTTTGGAAGGTGATCCTTTCTGACCATAATAAAGTTTTGATTAATTGCAGATTTGTTTAATTGAACTATAAAATGTTTAGATTTGCACTGTATGACTAAGGTGATGATTTTGCATGCATTCATACTAACAATTAGTGTTACTCATTCTGCTGAATTTAGTTCATCATTTTTGTTTAAAGCAAAGCATAGACAAAAGAATATGTTCTTGACCTGTTTCTTAATAATAAATAGCTTGTTCAAATGCCCATTTACTTTATTTTTCATCCTTAAAAGCATCTTTTCCCTTGTGAATCCAACTGACATGAAATTATTTAATTATACTGAAACATTATCTTTGTAAAAACTAAACCTTGCATTACTTTTGTCAATGAAAATTCCTGAGCAGAAAAAAAAAAACTGACTCAGATAAAATAGCAGAAAGACTACTTGTTGGAGAGTTGTCACGATCATAACCCTATTTTTAACAAATATACTAATATTATCTGCATGATCTAATTGTTAAATGTCTCATTAGAAAAATTTCAGAAACATAGAATGATATTCACTGTCATGTAATCAAATTGCTCATGTCATTCTGCTTTGGTATCCAAAAGTAGATAGATGAAATTATTTTATTTATAGTTACTGAGTATTGCACATGTTTTTGTGGATGATATGGGAATGGTAGAGTATAAGAATTTACAACTAATCATTAGTTGTAATCATTATTATTTTAACAGATTGTTTTACACTCTGCCCAGTTCTCCTGAAAACAAACTAACTAACTAACTCTAAGCTGGAGGTATTTTAGGTATCTTATTCAAAGCACTCTTTGAGGAGAGACAAATTAAAAGGAAAATGAGGGACTGATTTACATAAATTATTTGAACTACTCATTCACCAATAGCACATTTCCTTACATTTCTAACAACTCACAATCAAGTATCAATAGAAAAAGACACAGACATGGGACAAAAGTGTGTTTGTTAACCTTTGGACAAGACTTTCTGATGTTGTGCCTCCAGAACAGACCTGTGAATGAGAGGTGGATAGATCAGTGACTCTGCCTTGACTGGTAGCAACTGAGGCACTGGATGGAGGATTCTGCACTGTCCTGCAGGGAGGTTTGTCACAAGTGGGTGTTTCTACATTTTATGGTGAAAAGCTTTGTCACTAAAGGCCAACAATGTCTTCTTTTTCTTTTGAAAAGAGTCCTGTTAACAACAGTGGCAAAATTTGTATGTGTAAATTGGCCTTCTGTGACAGTATAGTATTTTTATTCCCCATAGTTTAGAACACACCCAGAATATGAACCATTCTTTTTCAGTAGTATGGGAAATAACATGGAAACCGTAAAAACACATAGTCTTTAAAAAATGCAATTGCTCAAAAAAATAATCTCTTCAGTGATGCATTATTTTAGATTAAATTTCTGGAATCACTACAGTTTTGAACAATAAAAGAAAAGTACAATTGAAGTGGGTTTGTGAGGTTAGGCTAGCAATGCATGATCTTGTGAGATAAATGAGGTTTGATAGGGCCAGTATGTTCTTTAGGAAAGCACAGAAATAGAGGCAAGGAACAATACTCTTTTACATCCAGTTTGCATCCTATCTTTGTAACCCATTGCTCAAATTTATTTATCTGCCATTTTGAAAACTAAGTTTTATCCAGTTATTTTTTAAACTCTATACTGAACTCCTACTGAAGCAAAAGTAGAGAAGAACCATAGCATATACAATAACTAGCTCTCTTGCTTCTTTGCAGTTGCTGCAAAGAAGTAGGAGGAAACAAAAATCAAAATAGTATAAAACCATTTTTTATTCCCCCATGACAGAATAAATGCTATTAAAATCACAAAAAATCTTGGCTTGAAATCTCCATAACTGAAGAATAAAGGAGACCCTGGCCAAAAGAAGGGGGTAAGCAGTGAGTATGAAGCACTACCTCATACCAGCTATTGGAAATGCAGATGAAGACAACTGCTCTGTTGGAGATAAGCATGCAAGTTTGCACATGACTCTGTTGGCTGTGTGCCTTTCCTTTTGACTCTTATGATATATGTTGTGAGGAGGAGCATAATTATCAAAGCAGCTGTTTGAAAGTATTATTCTGAGTATTTATTTAGAAATTACAATACTAGCAAAGAGAGGGCCACATACCTCAACAAAGAGAGAAGGCATAATCATGTATAACTGTGGTTGACGATAAGGTAAGTGAAGGAAAGAATACATGTTAAAAATAGTACTAAGGGATTTAGACATTAATGTTTAGTCGAACATGAATTTGATTTTAATCCTTTAGACAATGTATCAACCAAAACCTTTTGGAGGCCTGATTAAAAGACTTCTTTTGATTTTTTAAGAGTTTTGGATTAGGCTCATAGAGTCTCTATGTGAATCTTTGGACACCTTTTGAACTAACAGCAACTGTAGTTAGGTCAGCCCACGCAATATGTAACATAATACAATTTAGAACTATTATTACTCAAAGTTTGAAGAAAATAAAACTATTTGTTCAGTTATTGCAACTTATTATGATTTGCAGGCATAAAACCAAAATGAATTGAGATTAATTTTCAACCTGTTATTTGGGATGGGTAACATCTCATTTTGTTTGCAGCTTAAGGTTTCAGTAGGAACTGATGGAAAGCACGTTTATCACAGCAGGCATACAGGATTCTGGCCCAGTAAAGAGAGCAGAGTTTTCAATAAATTTTCCTGGCAAAGAGTTTGTCACCTGGTATGCAACATAAACCTGATTAGATAATAGAATAGAGAACAGATTAAATTAAAGGAACAGTTTTGTTTTAGTTTAATTTAGTTTCTGGCTTAGAGACCAAATGATGGAAAAATTGTGGTTGGAAATGGAACTCCAGACTTAGCCCAAATTGCAGTATGAGTATAAAATACATAATATATAAATACAGTATTTTCATGGTATCCTGTGGGTATTTTATGGTTTCAAAGTCTTAACTCAAGGAAGCATTCAGTGTATAACTGCATGTAAGTTCAAGAATTCAGAATTAAGTGAAGGAACAATAACACTGCAAAACAGTGGGTCTCCATGGAAATCCATTGTCTGTACTGAGATCCCCTGGTGATCTCAAGTTTCACCCCTCTCACAAGAGCTGCAGTGACTTGAAGGTCAGAGCATTATACTTTCTACAGATTTCTATAAACTGTGTATATCTTTCTGGTAGTATACAAACAAAATATTGAGAAGGATTTTAGACATCATTGTGGAAGAAATAGAATAGAATAGAAAGAAGCGAAGCTCAGGTTAAAACAAATAAACTGGATGCTCAGGATGCTGAATTTTTGTTCAATGAGCTTTAATACTGATAAAAGAAAAAAAGGGGGCGGGGGGTGGAATCTAAGTTGTGTTATATGGAGAATAACATCAATTAATACCTTTCAGTAGAAAAGATATTTGCAAGACTGTTGAGACATATTTGCAAATATTTCTGCACAATAAATGTCACATTCAATAATCATGCTCCAAAACACCTGGTGGTAGTTTATGTTGGGTTTTGGTTGGTTGTTTTGGGGTTTTTTTTTTAGTAGATTTTGGTACATCTATTTACTGCCCAATAAATGATTTAGCTGTTTTTTAAAATCAAACCTTATCTATGTGAAACCTGAAGTTCTGAAATACATCTAACTACATATACTAACTTTCACACACACATACACACACATATATACCATGTCTTTTAAAAAAAGGGAGATACATTTCCAGAGTTTAAAGAATTATTTACATTAAACCAAAATAATCCCATTTGCTTTTGAAAAATCTAGAATTTTTATACTTAAAATTGATATCTGATAGATGTTACATATTGGAAAAAGTAAAATTCTTGTCTGAAACCAAAGCTTTGACATGCAGAAAAATGTCTTCATTGTATTTCTTTTGACTACTGCATCAGATGAGATTATCATATATTAATTTCACTATTTAGACATTGGGTTATAAAGTAATCTAATACTCAAAGGCAGTCTCATACCTACTGATAATGTATTTTTTCCCTATAAGATGCATATAAAAAAGAAATAAATGTCTTGCATAGCTTTATCTTTTTTTATTTTTATGTTTGTTTTCATTCAAGAACTATATTAAACACCTTCTGTGGTTTTGTGGTCAGCAAACATACTAACAACTTGCAGCATGCTATCACCAGCATCTATTTTAAAGCAATTTTGCCTTGTAAAGTCATTCACAAACAATTTACTTGAGACAGGCAAACATAACCATTAACACTCTGAAGCTGCTCTGACCTAGGTCAGACCTGGTAAAAACAGCTGCTTCTTAATGATATCCAATTTTCCTGTAAAACCTGTTCAGAGAAATTCATAAATCACAAGTTGCTATCAGGCCATGGCAAACCTCCCTTTCAAATGATAGCCCTACGGAGATTATTTGAAAGCATATTATACATCCATCTGAAGGGTCAGGTGTTGCCAACTGGAGCATTAAAAACTCATTTATACCTGTTTACAGCTAGCTACTGTCGAAGGCCCATGAGATGGGAAGTAGAAATATAATGTACCCCATAATTTTTTTG
This sequence comes from Morus bassanus, assembly GCA_031468815.1. Lineage (NCBI taxonomy): Eukaryota > Metazoa > Chordata > Aves > Suliformes > Sulidae > Morus > Morus bassanus. Next base: position 79,483,548 of record CM062568.1, read on the forward strand.
AGTCACCTTTGACTCTTACTGTTCAAATGAAACAAGAAACCTTGTACCTCTAAACCACAAGCAAACAGTCCAGGAGAGGAATTCAGGGGTCAGCATATACAGTGACAATCAAGATACTCTGGGGTGTCCTTCCTGGCTGGCCCTTAGCTGCTGTTCCAGAAAGATGCCGGTGTCCCACAGTCCTGTGTCTCACCCACCAACCCTAGTCTTGTCTTGGATGCCTTGCATCATCTAAAATAGCACTAGTCAACTATGTTTAGACATCTCCATTGGTCTTTCATTGTAGCTTGAGGGTAAAAGCTGTTTTCCTCTGTTTATTACTAATCTGCAGATACAGCGTGTCTAGAATATTACTCACGAACAAAAAATATATCTTTCCCTCTGTTCAGCAAATGTACAGATCACATTTACAGTAAACCAAAGAGTTAATGTATGAGAGTAATACCACACAAAAAAAAACATAGCAACTAGCACCAGGTTGCTTGGTGTCTTAAGACAGGCACCTGAGGAAAGTTTAGGAAGCACCAAGTACTTCAGAAGGTGGTATAATTTCTGCATTCTCCCATATGCTTACCCCAAGCAAAATTACATGCTCAACAGGTCCTAAAAAACCCCCTCCGTATACCTACACATTGATCCTAGACCTACCAACGGGGATAAGAATGGCCCTAAGCATAGGAGCAGGCTGTCCTTATATGCTAATAGATGACCCAGCAGGGAAGAAGACTGGCCTGGATGAACAGAGAGTTTTGGCTGGAACTCAGGAAAAAAAGAGTTTATGACCTTTGAAAGAAGGGGCAGGCAACTCAGGAGGACTATAATGTGAGGTTATGCAGGGAGGAAATTAGAAGGGCCAAAACACAACTAGAACTTCATCTGGCTACTGCTGTAAAAGACAATAAAAATGTTTCTATAAATATATTAACAACAAAAGGAGGTCTAAGGAGAATCTGCATCCTTTTGGATGTGAGGGGAAACATAGTGACAAAGGATGAGGAAAAGGCTGAGGTACTTAATGCCTTTTTTGTCTCAGTCTTTAAGACCAAATATTCTGGGGTTACCCAGCCCCCTGAACTGGAAGACATGGATGAGGAGCAGAATGAAGCCCCCATAATCCAAGGGGAAATGGCTAGTGACCTGCTACACCACTTAGACATACACAGATCTAAGGGGCTGGAGGGCATCTACCCAAGGGTACTGAGAGAGCTGGTGGAATTGCTCACCAAGCTGCTTTCATTTATCAGCAGTCCTGGCTAACCGGGGAGGTCCCAGACAACTGGAGCTTAGCAAATGTGATGTCCTTCTACAAGAAGGGCCAGAAGGAGGATCCAGGGAACTACAGGCCTGTCAGCCTGACCTCAGTGCTGGAGAAGGTTATGGATCAGATCATCTTGAATGCCATCATGTGGCACATACAGGATAATCAATTCATCATGCCCAGTCAGCATGGGTTTAGGAAAGGCAGTTCCTGCTTAACTAGCTTGATCTCCTTCTATGACTAGGTGACCCACTTAGTAGATGAGGGAAAGGCTGTGGATGTTGTCTACCTGGACTTTAGTAAAGCCTTTGACACCATTTCCCACAGCATTATCTTGGAAAAAATGGCTGCTCACGGCTTGGACAGGTGTACTCTCCATTGGGTAAAAAACTGGCTGGATGGCTGGGCCCAAAGAGTGGTGGTGAATGGAGTTAAATCCAGTTGGCGGCTGGTCACAAGTGGTGTTCCTCAGGGCTCAATGTTGGGGCCAGTTCTGTTTAAAGTCTTTATCAGTGATCTGGATGAGGAGATCAAGTGCACTCTCAGTAAGTTTACAGATGACACCAAGTTGAGCTAGAGTGTCGATCTGCTTGAGGGTAGGAAGGGTCTGCAGAGGGATCTGGACAGGCTGGATCGATGGGCTGAGGCCAGCTGTATGCGGTTCAACAAAGTTCAGTGCTGGCTCCTTCACTATGGTCACAACAACCCCATGCAATGCTACAGGCTTGGGGAAGAGTGGCTGGAAAGCTGCCTGGTGGAGAAGGACCTGGGAGTGCTGGTTGACAGCCAGCTGAACATGAGCCAGCAGTGTGCCCAGGTGGCCAAGAAGGCCAACAGCATCGTGGCTTGTATCAGCAATAGTGTGGCCAGAAGGAGTAGGGAAGTGATGGTCCTCCTGTACTCAGCACTGTGTTCAGTTTTGGACCGCTCATTACAAGAAGGACATTGAAGTGCTGGAGCACATCCAAAGAAGGGCAATGAAGCTGGTGAGTTTTATGAGGATGAGCTGAGGGAACTGGGATTGTTCAGCCTGGAGAAAAGGAGACTGAGGGAATACCTTACCGCTCTCTACAACTACATGAAAGGAGGATGTAGTGAGGTAGGTGTTGGTCTCTTCTCCCAAGTAACAAGTGATAGGACAAAAGGAAACCGTTGCAAGTTGCACCAGGGGAGGTTTAGATTGGATATTAGGAAAAATACCATCACTGAAAGTGTTGTCAAGCATTGGAACAAGCTGCCCAGGGAAGTGGTTGAGTTACCATCCCTGGAGGTATTTAAAAGACATGTAGAGGTGTTGCTTAGGGACATGGTTTAATAGTGGACTTAGTGTTAGCTTAGCAATTGAACTTGATGATCTTAAAGGTCTTTTCCAACGTAAATGATTCTATGATTCTATGATTCTAAAAGTTGCCTGGATTCTGTTAGTGTTGTTGACTCTGCAGGAGAAAACAAATCAAAACAAACTGAAACCAGACTGCTTTTTATAAATTTATTTGAAATTACTAAGCTTTTAAATATATGCAAAACTCTTTCAGATTTCAGAAGGAAATTTTATATGAGGCTGCAATGCCTGATATTGATTTGTTCAGTATTAAACTATACATGGGGTAAAGCTTGTGGATACATCACCGCATTTATATACTGCAATGAAAAGCTTTTGAAATACATAGCAATTCAATGTTATCCTGCAATCTTTGTATACTTTTCTCTTCTGGTCTTGGCCAAGAAACCCCATTAACCTCAATGTCAGCAGACTTTTAAAAAGCAGAATAGTAGTCCTCAAATTTATTTTTCTGTACAACAGACACCACACAAATTGTTTCAACATTTTAAATCAATCTATATTTCTATCTGGTGTTGAACAGTCTTCCTTTAGAATACTACTCAGTAAAGAAGGAAAGTATGAAAAAGTGGTTTGAGCTATTAAAAATGTGCTTCCATGTAAATTTTTAGGATATCATTGGAGGTAACAGATTTTAGAGGATGTAGAGGGAATTTGTTTGGCAAGTTTAGTAGTGCAGATCATTATACTAATCACAGTACAGTACAACCGCGCTAATTACATGTTAGTAATTGACTTATCTATTGTTAATGATAGGGGTTGTGTTTTCAGCTTGTTTTCCTTTTTTTCATAAATGAGAAGATAAGTGCTTTAGGTTTTTGGTTTTGGTTTTGTTTTTTTTTTAAATGTTAAATCTTACTTTTAGAAGTTCCTTACTTTTTGAACTAAGCAGTCCTTACTGAGAATACAAATTAAAATATGTAAGTCTTTCATCATTAAATTTGTGTGAATGGCTAGGCAGATATATCTAAGTACTTTATCATGCTACTCACAAAATTAAACTCACAATATCTAGTCAGGAGATTAATGGAAGTTGACATTAAAACAAACAAAAAAAAACATCAGAGACCTATTATTTGTGGATCAGTTCAGTTATTTACTAGAATATAGTGTAAAGCATTTTAAAAATTATAAATTGAAATAGGCTTCAGGAAAGCCAAGATTACATAACTGATAGAAAGATGGTGGATACTTAATTCAGAATTTACCATTAAAATTTTTCTGAGCTTTGAAGAATAAAAAAGTTTGATAGATTATAATATGTTTTGATTAAATAATGGTTAAAGGTGTTTCACTGTTTCTTCACATCACTGACAACATTTCGTCCTTAGCAACTTAAAAACATAAGCAAAACTGAACCATTTCCACCTAATTCAACTCTTCATTACTTACAGATGATCATAGCTAAACTAAGACATCTAAACTAAGGTATTGTATCCAGGCAATAGAGGCACAGTCAAAATGATCGGATGCTTTCAATGAATTCAGCCTATTCAGTGGAATGACATAGACAGTGGGATTAAGTGCACCCTCAGGAATTTTGCAGATGACACCAAGCTGAGTGGTGCAGTTGGTTTACTTGAGGGAAAGGACAACATCCAGAAGGACCTTGACAGCCTTGACGAGTGGGACCAAGCAAACCTCATGAAGTTCAACAAGGCCAAGTACAAGGTCCTGCATCTGGGCCTGGAAAATCCCCACCTGTGATTCTCCCTTCTACTCTGCTCTTGAGAGACCCCACCTGGAGTACGTCATCCAGCTCTGGAGCCCCCAGCACAGGAAAGACATGGACCTGTTGGAGCAGGTCCAGAGGAGGGCAGTGAAAATAATCAGAGGGCTGGAACAGCTCTCCCATGAAGAAAGGCTGAGAGAGTTGGGGTTGTTCAGCCTGGAGAAGAGAAGGTTCCAGGGAGACCTTATTGTAGCCTTTCAATATATAAAGGGGTACTATAAGAAAGATGGAGAGAGACTCTTTGCAAAGGCCTGTAGTGACAGGACAAGGGACATTTGTCTTAAACTAAAAGGGGGTAGGTTTAGATTGGACATATGGAAGAAACTTTTTATGATGAGGATGGTGAAACACTGGAACATGTTGCCCCGAGAAGTTGTGGATCCCCTATCCCTGGAGGTATTCAAGGTCAGGTTGGACTGAACTTTGAGCAACCTCATCTAGTGAAAGATGTCCCTGGACATGACAGTGGGGTTGGACTAGATCATCTCTGAAGGTCCCTTCCAACCCAAACCATTCTGTGATTCTATGACCTCTCTGATAAATTTGGCACTAAAAAGGACATAAGACAATTATGAGTAATTGTCGTGGTTTAGCCCCAGCCAGCATCTAAGCACCACCCAGCTGCTCACTCACTCCCCCCTGGTGGGATGGGGGAGAGAATCACAATGGTAAAAGTGAGAAAAATTGTGGGTTGAGATAAAAACCGTTTAATAGGTAAAGCAAAACAGTAATAGTAATAATAATAATAATAATAACAACAGTAATAATATAATGAAAAGGAGGAGCAAAAGCTGTGCTCACAAGCAAAACAAAACAAGGAATTCATTCACTACTTCCCATCCGCAGGCAGATGTTCAGCCATCTCCAGGAAAGCAGGGCTCCATCATGCATAACGGTTACTTGGGAAGACAAATGCCATCACTCCAAATGTCCCCCTCTTCCTTCTTCTTCCCCTAGCTTTATATACTGAGGATGAGGTTATATGGTGTGGAATATCCCTTTGGTCAGTTTTGGATCAGCTGCTTTGGCTGTGCCCCTTCCCCTCCCAGCTTCTTGTGCCTCTGGCAGAGCATGGGAAGCTGAAAAAGTCCTTGACTAGTATAGGCACTACTTAGGGACATTTAGCCGCTACCTAACAACCACTAAAACCTCAATGTGCCATCAGCACTATTCTCATACTAAATGCAAAACACAGTACTATACCAGTTTCAGAGAAGAAAATTAACTCCATCCCAGCCAAAACCAGCACAGTAATCAGAACCTTAACCTGTAAAATTTGCAATGTATCTGTCATATTTTGAAGTCCCTGATAACCTCGGGCATGTGAAATGGCATCAGACATCAGTGGTTACAGAACTGAATAACATCATGATATGCAGGCACCTGTGTTGTAAACCTATATTTATGTATCTCAGTCTGAAGATAAATACCAATTCAAAAACTGGCAGTGCTAGCAATTAATATAAACCAGATCAGTGTATACAGCCACTATTAAGGTGAGGTATTCTATGATTAATTTTGGAAACTGCAGAAAATGCCATTCTTCCTTCATTATTGTATCAATCCTTTTTTTTACTATATTCTTTAAAAATTCTAAAATTATCCTTTAGTTCCTTCTTATTCATGAGCAGTTTTCTTGCCTTCCTCTTGTCATTTCCTATTTGGTGTCACTAACTCAACTTTTTTTTTTGCCTTTTTTTCCCCTACTATTTAGTTTCTTTCTTCCTAATTAAGCCTAGAAGACAGAAGACTCAGAAAAATAACATATTATTGTCTGTTGTCTGGTCGTATCTGGTTGCCCTCTCTTCTTTTGCCTCATCTATTTTATTTATAAGTCTATCACAGCAGTAACAAAATATTATTCCACCTACGCAGTAAGCAACAATTCTGCTCGGTTCTTAGGCACTCTGTTATTTAGCTGTTATTAGTATAAATAGTATACAACAGCACTTAGACTTATGTACTGTATTATATAATGTTAACAGATATTTGAGGTAATACTTTTTAAAAATAAAAAATTTTACTTGCTATTTTATTCAATGTATTTTATGGATGCTCATTTTGTCTTAAATATGTAATCATAAGTGGATTCTGTATGCTGATACTAAGCAATATGCAGAGGAAGAAAGTAAAACATTATAAAATATATTGACCAGAATTGCAATTAAAATTGCTTTAGTTTTCTTACTTATATTAAATTCTAGGGCATTTACTGCTTCTGATTTATGAACCGTAAGTCATATAAGTGGTAAATTACATCAAAACAGTTACCTGGTTAATTTATTTCTCAAATTTTATGCAAATATTGAAAATGGCAGTTAGTCATCAGTCCAATAAAAGCCTTTCTTTTTCAAGGAAGATAGCTCTTTTTCCCTTCCTCTACTCAGACAAGAACTCATTAAAAAAAACAATTTCTATTTTCATTCAGTTAGTTCATATTATATTCTACAGCAGTGATGCTATTTTTCACCTTGCTCTATTACTCTTTTATTACTTCAGTGCAATCTATAAAGTAGCTTTTGTTACTTATCTGACATCTCCTTCATCAATCAGTTTGGTAGGTTCAGCTTTCCTGATCACTGAATTTCTAAGTTTAGAAGCATTGAAGAAAATGTTTTGATCCACAAAGGATCAAAAAAAATTAGCTGACATTAAAGTACCTAGCTATCATATTAGGTATTTATTTTAAAAATCTGGATCCTCAAAAATATTGTTAATACCCTGGACTTCTGGTAAATATCTAAATTTAAGTTCCCAAAGTTGCATGCTTAAAGATCCCTAGGATCACCTGCTGTATCCTGACCATGTTAAACAGCTAAACTGACAGGGTCTTCAGTCCCATGCAAATTTACCATATATATATTTCTTTCTTGAAGTCGTCTCAAATTTGCTTGTGTTGGTACATAACCTACTTCATCTCAGGTGTCACTAAACATTCACATTTGCCAAATTAATTGAACCCTATATAGCTATTATTAGAAGACACGAGCTATTTTCCAGACTATTGACTGTACAGACTACATAGTCATTGTCTATAGTGAGAGATTACACACTTACCTGACATACAGATTCTACACTTTAGGCACATAAATGTTGGTGCCTTAGTCTGTCAGCTGACTTCTGTTCTACATGTTTTAATGTTTTACCTTTTTTTCTTTTATAGTTAGAAGGTTATAGGCTTTTGGGTTTGATTCATTAAAGCTTAGTAAGTTAGAGTTAAATAAGATGCAGGAGATTTGATTATTAATTCAGTTAGTGAAATTAGCAGCTATCCAAAAGATTCTAACCAATTTAAAGGACCCTGAAAAACAGTGATCTATTAGGTGACCTGCACCAGAGTAAATTTAAGAAAACGCTACATTTCATTGTATTTAGGATATTAAAAAAATATATCGCTCTATGGTATTCCTTCTGTTTCCTCTACTTTTTATTTGTTCTCGCATCTGCTGTTTGGCATGCTGTCCTCTTTGTTGTATTTGTAGAATACCCAAGGAGGGGGGGATGATATGAACCAAATCAAGGAATTAATCCAGGTGAAAATAACCCAGCTGGTTTTTTTTCTTCCCCCCCCCCCCCCACCAGTTCCCTGATTTAGACCACAGTACAGCTCAACAAATAATTACATCAGCACAACTGAATAAGTAGAACAATGAACAAGAGTTGATTGGGTACAGTGGTAGCTTTGACTATTGAAGCTGGCAGTAACGCTGAGAAATACATGTGGAAGAACAAGGTAAGTGGGGATGACACAAAATTTTGATCCTAAAGGAAAATTAATGAGAAAAACAAACAATTATCCTCATATCCAGAACATAATTTGATGAGTAGACCACCCCTTATAACACTGAGCTGTGGGGGCAAAACATTTTCCTATTCTGTGTTTCTTCAAGGTGACAGGGATAATCTCCAGTTGGAAACTTGACACAACCTTTATTGATGCTGCCCAAGATACAAAATATAAGATGCTATACTTTAATGGAAACATTAAATGCTTATGGCATATAGGTAATGTCAGGGTGGATGATAATTTTACGTACCACACAAGTGAAAGGAAAAGGGATAATACAATGTAAAACAAAAAGGTATAAGAGGAGCTCAGGTTGAGTGCACACAGTGAAAGGGAGCACACATTCACAGAAAGAATAATAGGCTTTCACAATGTTCCTGCTGAGCAAGAAGATGATTTAAAGATACTGAAGTCACTTAGGAAAGGAGAGACTACTTACCTTGCAATTTGGTTTTTCTGAAGATCCCCTACTGAATCCTGCGTCCTATAGAGTGAAAAATCTGGAAGTTGTCAAACCTTTGGTGCTCCACAAAACATTTATGGAAACTCACATCAACCTCCAAGTACAGCTTTCAGGTTTATGGAGTAGAGGGAAATGAATCAGCATACCTAAAACACAGGTTTCAATTCTAACTTTAACTATAGGTCATTATACAAGTACTATCTCAGCATGGTATCTTCCAAAACAGCACAGAATCTTCTTTAATGATACTTTTTTATTATTGATGATCATTTCAGGAGAGCTAAATTGTAAAAGGTTGCTATAAATTAAAAAGTATAGCTGTAACCATTGCTGCATAAAGACAGAACAAAATCAATGTCAAAATTATTATATGAAAATAAAATAGTTTACATATATATATATAAATAAGCTGAAAAACACAATAACATCTCATTTCTCTTTTTAGTTATATGATAGGTACAAACACTACCTGTAATGTGCATTCTGTGCAAATCCTTACATCTGTATTAAAAAAATCAGCAACTTTTAAGATGTATTTTAAGTTCTCTAATTTCAGCACAATAACATCCCTTTTGAGAGGCCATTCCTTACAATATTGTCCAGTAAATGCAAACAGTGAGATTAAATTAAGTGTCTCGAGGCAGGCAGAGATTCAAATCAGACCATTCTGCTCCTGTTAAATGACTCCTGTGGCATTCAGCTAGCTTTGTGTTTCAGACAGATTGTTTCAGTCTGGGAGGTGGAACCAGAGAACAGTTTAGACATTTCCTTTTAGTGATAATGGTGCCAAGGAAAGAAGGTCAATGAATGGCAGTAAGAATTGTACATAGATTTGCTCATAAGGTTTTGTATGCTCTAAGCTGAAATACCAAAGTGACTGCTGAGGTTTTGTATAAGCGCCCTTATCGAGAAGGGATTTGGGACTTAGCAGAAATCCTGGAATGTTATTAAGATAGAGATCATCTGTTGCCTAGAATACAGAATCCTGAAAAAATCCATAACATCGTCTTGATTTTGTAGCATCTGGCACACATCAGGAATGCCTCAGCACTGTCATTCTGTGAACTGAATACTCTGTGTAAGGAAAATGGCCTTTAAGAAAAAAAATATTCATTGTGTCACAATGACTAGGAATATGAAATAATTATAGGAAAAGAATCAATATACAAATGTATGCAGTTAATTTTGCCTAGTTTGGACTGTAGATCCTTAGACTAGCTGAAGAAACTGGATATGTATTTCCTGTGGGCTGGTATTTTGGCTGTTGGACACCTTGTTCTTGGCAGAGAAAAGAACAAGCAAAATTTGGCACTTGACTTTCCTGGCTTCTGGAAGTAGTTTTGATGCTTCAATTTGTGGGTTCCTGGGATCAGACTAGATTAGATCACTGTCGTTATTTAATACTGGCAGCATATCTGTAACTGCTTGCCTGCCAGGTTACAGTGTTCTGACCAGAATTCTCCCCAGGGGAGAAAAGCTAAGCAAAAAAAAAGGAGAAACACAACTTCCTCCCCCCTCCCCCCGCTCCCTTCAGTTACCTGTTCCAATCAGACAAACTGTACATGAATTTTTGTTCAAGGTTGTGTGGTTTCCAGCCTTTTTCTAATCTTTTCTCTTTAAAGCCCACAAACAAACCAAAAAACAAAACCAAGATGTTCAAACTATTTATTTTTAATTAAAAATAAAGAAAATAAAACAAATTAAGCCCTTTGTTCAAACCTATATCCTGTCAAGAAAAGGCTTGGTTTTATTGGTAAAAAATAAAATAACTACACTGAAATCTTCCTCCCATTTAGTTAGAAAATAAATAACCAAATATTACCCTCAATTTAAGTTGCATTTATAGTTGTATTAACTGCATATACAGAAATTTTCTTCAACTTTCAAGATCAGTAGATTGAAGACTGCAGCAGAAGTAATTCAAGTAATTGATATCAATATGGACTTCCTACGTATCCTGCCCGTGGTATCTCTATGTTATCACTAATTTCATAACATTTGAGTGTTTTCCTGAAATCCTATTATTACAGGAGTATGATATGCATTTGATCTCCTATCTTTTCAGGGTGGGTCTGTTTTTATCTTATTTTCATCTTTCCTCTTTTCTTTTTTTCTTCTCAGGATTACAGAGAAACACTGGAAATGCAACACACACTGAGGATCTAGCTTAACAAAAAAAAAAAAGAAACTGAAGTTGCTTACATTGCTAACTCTGTGCTTAGAAAAAAAATGGTGGGTAAGGGAATCATGAAAACTTTTAAAAGATAATAGGCAACAATGCTGAGGAGGGAACTTGTGCTCACGGTCCTGGACATGGCAGAAGCAGCTTTCACCTCTGGTTTTCTCAAGCACAGAAGCACATTTGAGGCCTTCAATATCAAATCGTGTTGCTTCAGCTTTGGTCAGTTAGCAATTTTGCATAACAATTTTCCTGTGCCACTACAGGGACTTTCCTTGTGTGAGTCTTAGTGTGTTCAACATGACTTTAATCCTTCAGAAGGTTGAAAATCTTATTCAAAGGCCAGTCTTAGGAATGAAAAAGAGAGGAGGAAAAGGTGAAAATAAAAGTGCAGGAAAAGCAAAATATAAATCTACTTTCTTCTGATGTTGTTACTTCTTCTGGAGGAGATAATGGAGATGAAGGAGTGATAATGACTTTTGTTTCTGTTCTTAGTAAATTCTTTATACCCTCTGCAGCTTTTGATACTTCCTGCTCAAGATCATGATATAGGGATGGAAGGAATAAAGTAACATCTAACAGATCTGCTACTGAAATTGGCAGTGGAACAAAAAGTAGCTGCTGCTTGCTCCCTGCTCCTTTCATTATACTTTTTTTCTTTAATATTAGGATCAAATTCAGCCCTGTTAGAAGAAAAGGTGGAATAAAGGAGTGTGTATTAACTTCTAATTGTCATTGTTGGAGCTCCTAAGTTCCCGGGACTCCACTGTGCTTAACATTACATAGAAGCGTAATAAAAGACGGTTGCTGCCTCAAAGACATTTATAGTCTCAACTATAAGACACAACAGGCAGGGAAATGGGTAAAGGTGTATGAACTCATTTTAAGGTAAATTGCTTTGTGCACAGTGTCTGGTTGTAATGAACCATCAGCAGTGGTCAGCACATGCTGCGCTCCTGACTGCCATCCAGAAGGAATTCAACATCATCATTGGCATGTCTGTACTGCATTGCCTTTGGTAGCAGCTTTGCATTTGACCTTACCCTCATCTCCTGCGTAAATGAGTACAATCCAGTACTGTGTGTCCCAGTAGAGTGGGGTAGACAGACAGGTAGATGGTATGTTGGAGCAGCAGGTGGACCTTCCATCCCTTCTCCTTTGTGGAGTCAGGGAATACACTACTGCTGTCAGGCACAGCTATGGACTGAGAAGGGCTGAATGTGAGGAAGGAACAGGATTTCCCGTTGTTTGGCTGTGGACCAGCTTTAATTCTGCAAACCACATGGTCTTTCAGCTAGTTAGCCAGTTAATTAATCATTGGTAATGTTGCAGTGATTGGTGGGAAGGTTTTGATCCAAAGTTAGCTCATTCTCAGCATGATGCTATGCTTTGGGTATTTAGTCCTACCTTGCTGACAGCTTAGTTGTCTTTGTATCACACTTCATCACACAGTGTACACATATGCTCCAGTTTTGTGTTCCCATATGAGGAGTGAAATTTTGCCTGATTTTCTTTCGTAAAAGTGTCACATTTGTTGTTTTCAGCTAAGATTTCTCTCAAGAAGTTCAGAGAGTTTTGGATTGTTCTATACTGATGTCATTTTCTGGCAGTGACAAATTTTCTGTGACAAATGAGCATCATGTTCTGCATTTTTTCAATGACTATTAAATGTTGACATTCACCCTAGATCATAGTACAAATTGAAAAACATGAAGCTGCATCTACATTATTATTTTAATTTGGAACTGTAGTTTGGTTTTGGGATAAATTCATCTGTGATTTCCATAGGCTTAATTTGCAGAGTGTTTTTGGTGCAAGCTAAGTATATTCCTTTTTGGAGGAAAGTAAACATATGGTTTTGTTCCAGCTGCACCCTAAAGCTGCTCTAACCCCTACAAAGGGCATACTTATTCTTTTCCCCTCCTATGAGGTATTTGTTGACACTGATAAGATCCCCCTGAGCCTTCTCTTCGCCAGGTGGAATAACCTCAACTCTCTCAGCCTGTCCTCCTCTGTCAGATGCTCCAGACCCTTGATCATCCTTGTAGCCTTTAGCTGGACTCACTGCAGTTTGTCTATGTCCTTCTTGTACTGGGAAGCCCAGCACTGGATGCAGCAGCCCAGATGTGTCTCCCTGGGACTGAGCAGAGGGAAAGGATTATTTCCCTTGACCTGCTGGGAACATTCTGCCTACTGTAGCTCAGGAGGTTATTGGCCACCTTTGCCAGGAAGGCACATTGTTGACTCATGTTCAGCTTGACCCCCAGGACCCCCAGGTCCTTCTCTGCAGAGCTCCATTCCAGCCAGTCAGTCTCTGGCCTGTGCTGGAGCAAGAGATTATTCCTCCCCAGAGGCAGGACTTGGCATTTCCTTTTGCAATCATTACTGCATCATTATCACTGTGTAAAATTCTATGTAGCTAGTTATGTTTTTGAATAATTTTTGTACCAGTCAGTTTTAAGTTTCTTTACTTTGTTTTCCTCTTTACTAGATTACAGGGGTTTTATTCATTCATAATGCTGCAAATGATAAAATTTACTATACTGATTATTTGATATATGTTTTCAGTTCAATGTTTCCTAAACAGATATTATCAATAACTATTGATTTAATGGTAAATTTTCTATATGGCAATACCACCACACTTTTATGGAATGTGGATAAATAAATCCTTAGGTATTAAAAAAGCACATCCTATTTTCTGTGTACAACCTTTTATAGATTATGTTTTACACACATTTTAGAGTATACTTCCTAAGATTGTGGTTATTCCTTAAAATATACAACATGATTTCCTCATTTTTAACTTTTCTTTCATACCGTCTTTAAAATAACGTACATACATACCTAACAGTTTTGTCATACAGTTTACAAGCCTGGCACCCTGAGGCAGTAGATTATCACTTGGTTCAAACACACATCAGCTTTTCCTTTTCTTTGCAGTTCTAGTGCAGGTGTTCTACAGTCTTCATTTCCCTTAGTTTTTGTAATCCTTCCTGAGAGCTATCTAGGGCTGCTCTTTTATTCCTCAGGGAAAGGTGGAATTGCTGGCAACAGCTTTTCTTTTATTCTCTTGACCTGGTGGCTGAGTGGTTTCTGTGATGTCACCTGGTGCCTTTCATCCCCACTCCTGCTGCGTGAGCAATGCTGAGCCTCAGTAGCAGCGTCTCTCCCCAGTCAGTTGCTTCTGTTCTTTCAGCAGAGTGAGGATAATTACTTCACTGGGATACTGTCACCTCCAGCTGAAGTCAAGGGAGCTAATAGAATCTTGAATAGCTAATAGAAGCACAGCTTTGTTTCATGTGGGGTTAAATAAGATGAAATTGGTTCAGTGTGATAGCCATTTCAAACCACAGTACTATGACCAAATTCAGTTTCTGGGATTGAATTCTCATTTTATTTGGACTGTGTGTTCCTAAGGATGTATTTGTCTGACATGACTACAGTTTGATGTAACAAATTATTTAGCCATGTGTTTACTGTGGGTTCATAATTATTTGGAAAATACTAGTAATTTTTTTTTCTTTACTCATTTACAGTTGGGACTGTCATATCTTTTTGACTGATCATGAGCAAAGTTCATATACACCATCACATTATTCTTTCCAAAATAAAATAAATATAGGAGCAAATAAGCAATAATCCCTATTTAATAATAAAATAAAACTAAATTAAAAATATGTATTTGTTTTTCCTATACCCCATCATGTCATACTCAGACATAAAGATTGACAAAGATTAAAAAATTAAACAATGGTACAGTCAAAAAACAAATGCAAGGTTCGTTATTCTGATTATTTCTATTTCCAAGATATATTCTACCCTACTTACAGGAAATTACATTTTTGCATTGCATTTTCCATTTGTATTGGAAAAATGGATGCTATTAATAACTTTTTTACTCAGTCATTAAAATAATTAAAAGTTCAGACATCTCTATAGATACCTAATCAAGTATAAATAATATATATGCATGATAAGTATATAAATAACACATACTGTATAAACTGACATACATAGGAGTATATATATGTGTGTGTAAGTTTGTTTATACACTGTGCTGGTTTCGGCTGGGATAGAGTTATTTTTCTTCACTGTAGCTGGTATAGTGCTGATGGCACATTGATGTTTTAGTTGTTAAGTAGCGGCTAAGTGCTGCTAAGTAGTGCCTACACTAGTTAGGGACTTCTCCAGCTTCCCATGCTCTGCCACATGCACAGGAAGTCGGGAGGGGAGGGGCCATAGTCAAGTCAGCTGACCAAACTGGCCAACGGGCTATTCCATATCATATGATGTCATGCCCAGTATATTAACTGGGAGAGTTGGCCAAGGTGGGGAGCAGTTGCAGTGTGGGGGTGTCAGTTGGTGTGTGGTGAGCTGTTGTATCACTTGTTGTTTGTTTTGGTTGTTTATTCCCCTCCTCCCTGGGGTTTTGCCCCCCTCTCTCTTGTTATTTTCCTTTTCATGATATTATTATTATTGTTGTTGTTGTTATTATTAAACTGTTCTTATCTCAACCCATGAGTTTTTACCCTTCTGATTCTCTCCGCCATCCCGCAGGGGTGGGGGGAGTGAGCAAGCGGCTGTGTGGTGCTTAGTTGCCGGCTGGGGCTAAACCACAACATACGTACACATGTACATAGACTAAACAGGAAAATTCTTCACTAAAGTCCATAGACTTACAAAACTATCAGTGAAAGTAAAAAAGGCTAAGGAATGGATTTGTGAGATCAGGTAAACACTATTTTCTTTTTGCACTTTTCTAGCTGTAATCAGGCTTCAAGCTCTTTATGTTCAAACATGTATAAGAGGATGAAAAAAGCCAAAGAGTAATTTACTAGCAGTAAAATATCTTGTGGGGATCATAATTCAGAAACAAATATAATCAGACCTTCTAAGGCATCCTCTCCTGTATCAAAGTTCATAACTTCCATTTCCTCTTGAAAGCATTAATGTGTGATGCTGCTTTGCTCCTGTCACCAACAATGATGTCTGGATGTTGGCTCCAATTCATTTCACATGCAATTAGCAAATGTTTCAGCTTTTCTAATCAATGTGGACTGATGGACACAGAACCACAGTCTGTAAAAGAGGTGCAACAGCACAAAAATGCTTCTTTAGTGTTAATATCTTTGATGCCTCATTAAATTTTCTCTTCTTAAGTCTTCCTTTTCCCCTTAAGTCATTAAAAAACATTTTTCTTTTGCTCTGTGTAGGAATCATTTAATAAAAATTCATAGCAAATTATCTACTAGATACCTATGGGAATCATCCCTAACAGTGGATTTTTGCCATTAAATCATTTATTTCTGTATGTGAAAAAACCAATTTCCTTTCTCATTTCGTTCTGCTTTTTCAAACTGCTAAGCTTCATTATGGTCTTTTATGGCAGATTTTTTTTCATAGTACGTGTAACCCTGATGGAATAACTGTTTAACACAGAGTGATGGCAAAATATAGATTACCAGTAAAAGCTCAGATGTTTGATAATGAAAGAAATACTTATGGCTATAAAGTTGTGAAGGATCAAAATGCCATAAGGATTGAAGATTTAAAAGTTTTTGTTTTGCTTTGCAGCACTATATACACATACTACATAAAAAAATATCCAGATAAGACTTCACCGGGAGCTATCAGCTGGAGAAAAAAAATAGGAAGAAAAACTCCCTTATGAACCATGCATATGACCACAATGAATTCAAGAACAATTTACTAGATTAATGTAAATGAATAGAATGTTAAACATATTTGAGGGGAAAATATTCTCACAGAAGCACCATGGTTGATGTTAGAGGACACTTCTGGAGCTCATCTAGTCCAACCTGCCTGCCCAGAGCAGGGTCATTTATAGCAGGTTGCTTAAGACCATGTCCAGCTAGATCTTGCATATTTCCAAGAGTGGAGAGTCCACAACCTCTCTGGACAGCTCATTCCACTGTTTGACTACCCTTACAATAATAGAGCTTTTTCTTACGGAAATTCTTGTGTTTCAGTTTGTGCCCTCTTGTCCTGTCACTGGACTCCACTGCGAAGAGTCTGACTCCACCTTCTTTACCTCATTCCGTCAGGTATTTATAAACATGGATAAGATCTCCCCCTGAGCCTTCTATTCTCCAGGCTGAACAGCACCACCTCTCTCATCCTCCCCTCCTGTGTCAGATGCTCCAGTCCCTTAATCATCCTGTTGATCTTTTCTGGACTCCAGTTTGTCCATGACTCCCAGCCCTGGACCCAGCACTACAGATATTTCTCACCAAGGCTGAACAGAGAGGAAGGATCCCCTGCATTGACCTGCTGGCAATGCTCTGCCTACTGCAGCTCAGGAGGCCGTTGGCCACCTTTGTCATAAGGGTGCATTGCTGGCTCATGGCCAGCATGTTATCCATCAGGATTCTCAAAGACTTTCCAGTGGAGCTGCTTTCCAAACGGTCAGCCCTAAACATGTACTGATGTTCTGGGTTGTTTCTCCCCAGGTAGAGGACTTTGCAGTTCCCCTTTCTGAACCTCATGAGTTTCCTGTCAGCCCATTTCTCCAGCCTGTAGAGGTCCCTCTGGATGATAGCATGACCCTCTGGACTATCAGCCACTTCTCTCAGTTTTGTGTCCTGTGCAATTTTGCTGAGGTTGCACTGTGTCTTATTGTCCAGGTCACCAGTGAAGATTTTTGAACTGTATTGGCCTCAATATCAGCCCCTGCAGTACACTACTAGTGACTGGCCTCCAGCTGGACTTTGTGCCACTAATATGGACTTTGTGCCATTTTTAGTTTGGCAGTTCAGACAGTTTTAATTCCATCTCACTGTCCTTTTATGAAGTTCATACTTCCTCAGTTTGTCACTAAAATGTTTTGGGAGACTATTTTGAAAGTCTTGATAAAGCCTTCATATTTTCTACATAGAAAGGTGGATTCCATAATAAGGCTGAAGAACATCTACAGTAAAGCCTTCATATTTTCTACATAGAAAGGTGGATTTGATAATAAGGCTGAAGAAAATCTACAGTAAAAGTCTTTTTGAATTGTGAAAGTAAAAGA
Source organism: Morus bassanus (assembly GCA_031468815.1). Taxonomy (NCBI): domain Eukaryota; kingdom Metazoa; phylum Chordata; class Aves; order Suliformes; family Sulidae; genus Morus; species Morus bassanus. The sequence goes on from CM062568.1 coordinate 79,501,342, forward strand.
AAGGTTCCTGTTTCTGTTTCTGATAAGACCTTTTCCATTTAGCAATTTTATAATATATGACTAAAGTGACTGCCACTAAAGAATGACTGAAGAGAGTCCACCTGTCTAGATGTTCACATAGATGACCATTACAGGGATCTATTAATTTCTGAAATAATCCTCAAGTGTAGGTCAGGCAGTCCTATTACCTTGTTTTACACCAGATGAATTCAGGGTAGAAGAGACTAAGCACAGAGGGTCAAACCCAGGGACCCAGCTGCATGGACAGGCTCATACTGGTGTATGTTCACCCAGTATGTGCTGCAGTTCAACTAGAAAAGAGAAACCTAGTTCCATAGCATACAATGATGTTAGTGTATAGGCTGGAACAGTATTATGGCTGCTTATCTCAAAACAGAGAAGAAGAAGCATTTCTGTTCCTGTATTCATCATGTTCCTGTATTCATCGATAAATGTCTCCACTTTAGACAACTTAAATATCATCTCAATCCTAAAGCTAACCAATAGGGAAACCTGAAGCATGGAGATATATTTAAACTCCTAGTACCTTCTAGAGCTTATGGACTTGAACTTGTGCTGAAATTTTCTTTTTTTTTAATTGCATGACCATTAGGTATTTGCACCAAAATTACCTCAAACTGTACTACTCTGAAAAGAAGCATAAACCGCATGATCAGAAATAGTTTCACGTGATTTCTCACTGAAAGAGTGAATAACAGGAGTTCCAATAATTTTTAGATTAACATCTATCTACATGAACTGGAAATAAATATTAGAAACATGCCACTAAAATATGAATATGAATAACATTCTGAATATGAAGAAAATTCATTCAATATGCTGAAAAAAATCTTATGAAATTTCAGTAGAGTCAGATTTTTTTTCATTATTATTCTTGTTCACTAAGCCTCTTGAAACAAATGCTAGTTGTAGTATGAGTTTAAATTAATAATCCAGAAAATATCAAAATGTTAACATAATGTAAATAGCATACCTATATGACAGTTGTCAAGCTAATTTTTCCCCAATTTTTTCCTCCATGTGAAGACTAGTACTTGTGTTCAAATAGGTATAAGTGTACCCAAAACCGATATTTACATTGAAGTCTAATTACTGTGAATAAAAATAGATTGAGAAGAAAAAGGCACCTGGAAGCAATAAATTTTAGTCTTCATTAGGGTAATATCTATAACCATACCAATTATTATTTTGATACCCTGGAAAAAATGCTCCAGGATTGTGCTTTTCATGTGCCACGTTAAGACTAGAAGCAAAATTTGACCAATAGCCTTTGAACCAGCCCTTAAAAGTGGGAGTTTAGCCGTAAAACTCTGGCACAGCTAGTACTACAGCATAAAATTTCTGTAATATATTTGTTGACTTTAATGTAATGTGGCACTAAACTGGCAAAAAATGACCTTGCTCAGTAAGCAGCAGGTTTGATTTAATCTATGAGACAATGACAAACAAGTGGATACAAACATTAGAAATGTTCTTGTTCATTTTAGTCCCTGTGAAAACTAAATTTTACTGTAGAAACAGAAAATGCATACTAAAGCACCTCAAGGAACGGGTGATGTCTCATCTGCTGGTTGCATTAAGACTTACTGTCCCCTTTTCACTCACTTTTCATCAGCCTGAACAGCAATATTCAGAGTCATTACCAAGATCAATAATAGCAGGGAAAGTCAGTTCCTGTTAATATTTTCCTTACTATACTTAGATTTCTTGCACCTGAAAACAGTTCATTTTCTAATGACAAATCAGTTTGGCATGAATAGTTTCAGGGAATCTTAGCTTTAGCAGCACACCTTCTTCTGAAGGTAAATGCCTTCCTCTGAACAATTTCTTTTTCTTTGGTTTACTCATTGACCACCTTTGCCTTAACATTTTTTCCCCTTCTAATTCCCTTTGTACTTTTTTCTTTTGCTCCTAAAAGTATTTAGTTTTCTAAGCAAAATATTAGACATTTGTTTCTGTTATACTAACACCATTTTAGCACATACTATGGTTCATGTGACAAAACTGCTATAATTATAACACATTTTATTTACTTAGAATCAAATAAAAAGAACTAAATTTGTCATTAAGGTGCCCCATATCACTTGACTAAAACTTAGATTCCTTGTTCTGGGCTAGAATACATAATGCTGAGTAAGATATCTACGTTGTCTATAGTTAGTGGTGAAAAAACAATCTTTTCAAAATGGGTTCACTGCAAAACCCAATGTGAAACAGGAATGCTGCAACTGTCAATAGAAAATGCTAAAACCAAGTGTGTGTGATATTCTTCTCAGTAACCATTTATATAACAAATAGCAGACCTATAAGTATCTCTTCTAGGTTAGACTGAAAGCCCAAAAGCACGTAGCAAATCTAGTTGGATACTCATCTGAATGCAGGCAACAGCTACCACATTTTTGAAAAACCTTATTTTTAACAGTTGGATTACAGAATCATGTTACTTTTGAAAAGATCCATCTTGTTTACCTTGAGCTGCATACACTGGAGACAATTATGGTCCAGACCTGAGTCGGTCATAATAAAACATGTTTGAAGCTAATGAAAATAATCGGTATTCCATATATTGGTTCTTCTGATCTGGAAGCAGATGCATAAAGTAGATCACATTAATTCTCTCTTGAAGTCTATGTTTTCCCCATTTCATATAAACACACTCTAGGATGACAGGTTTAGGTGCAGATATCAGTTGAATCCCACCCTTTCTGCCTGTGAATGTTTCTGATCCCTGAATCCTATATTGAAGAAGGAAAAAAGAAGAGTTTCAGGTGTGGGGGCAGGAAAACAACCCACCTGTGCTGATTAGTGATGTGATCCTTTATTTTTTCTGAGAAGTTAATTCATTTAAAGGAAACAAAGAATGATAGAGACTACTGATGTATATCTAGCAATGTATTGTCCTCAGAAATCCTCAAAGATATGGATACCAAGAGGGGAAAAAAAAAAAAGAAAGAAAAGTAGAAATAAGTATAGCATTTAAAACAAAAAGAGAAGAGGAAAAGAAAAGAAAAGGAGAAAAGAAGAAGAAGAGAAGAGAATAGAGATTATTTCACTTGAAAGGGACCTATAATGATAATCTAGTCCAAGTGCCTGGCCAGTTCAGGGCTAACCAAGAGTTAGTAAGGTCATTGTCCAAATATGTCTTAAACACTGACAGGCTTGGGGCATCGAACACTTCTCTAGGAAGCCTGTTCCAGTGTTTGACCACCCTCTTGGAAAATAAATGTTTCCTAATATCCAGTCTAAACATCCCCTGGCACAGCTTTGAGTAATTCCCAGACATGGATACCAAGGAGAAGAGATCAGCACCTCCTTCTCCACTTCCCCTCCTCAGGAAGCTATAGAGAGCCATGAGATCACCCCTCAGCCTCCTTTTCTCCAAACTAGACAAGTCCAAAGTCCTTAGCAGCTCCCCATAGGACATTCCTTCCAGCCCTTTCACCAGCTTTGTTGCCATCCTCTGGGTGCATTTGAGTACCTTAACATGCTTCTTAAATTGTGGGGCCCTAAGCACTTGGCTTGTAGAGTTCAAGTCAAGTATATTCAAGAAGTATATTCAGTAACATATTCACTGGATACCATGTGTGTCTGTGCATGTATGTGTGTTTGTGGGTCTGTAAGAGACTATCATGATAAGGCAGCACAAATCTGTAATCATCATGGATTTGCATATTACAGCAATAAATATGAACAAGATCATATACAAAAATATGTGTGTGCATGCATGTTTTCTTCATGAAAATAAAAACTATAGAACAAAATGTATACTAAACAGGAATAAATACTAGTAAAATATTTAGTATTATGATAACTGCACATATGTGTTACACTTATAATTTCAAAAGCCCATTCTAAAGCATTACTTCTACTCTTGTAGAAAGATAAACAGACAAAGGTTTATTTATCTATACAGACAGATAAATACTCCATAGTATTAAAAAAATGTCCTTGGTTCAATTATTTGTTCCATATTATTGTGGGTATGAAATGTGAATACTAGAATTGGCTCCTCTTCTTTATTTTTAACTGACTAAAAGAACTTTATGGATAAAAATTCATTGTTGCAATACAAAAAGGACACATTTAATATGTGATTTTCTAAGTAAAATGTTTGTGAAGAAGGAAGGTGTATTCATGAAATAGTTCTCACACACTGGCAGAGTGACTACAGCATATTCTGAGTTGTTTAAAAAGGGTACTGTATCATGCAAATGAAATCTGATTTTGGTAGAAATTGATCTCACTCAAACACTAAAAATACTGGGATTTGTCCTTCAGTGTTATTAAGAATGTTATTGAAAAAAAAAAAAAAAATTCAAACAAAGCTAACTAAAAAAAGAGAAGTTTTACAGAAAAGAACAGTAAAACCATAATGAAATAATCAGAAGATTAAATGGTTTAAGAATTTACTCAATTAGCAATATTAGAATAGAATCCAGATGTGTCAAAGACCAGCTAAGGAATCTGAACTATTCTTTCAACTTAATTTGATTTTAAACAGACAATTTAGTCTTGGTGTTTCTGTAGTATTTTTTTTTTTCCAGATTTCAAATAATTCAGATATTTGAAATAGCAGTACAATATATAACTAAGACACTTAAGCCAAACCCAGAATAAAAATTTTTTTTTAACAACCCTAATGATTTTCATAAAATCTCAGTAAACATGATCCCTGACTGTGATAAAACCACATTCAACAGCGAAGCTGAATGTAAAGGTTGATTTTGGCCTCTTAGTGACTTGAATTGTCAAGGGCAAGTTGTGCCCCAATGTGATTTCCAGTTTTTTAAGGGAACTCTATGTATACCTCTCGACTCTCAAACTGTGTGACCTCTACAACAATGAGTAGTGAGCAATTTACATCTAAAAGAGGAGGCAGGAAGGGAAAGCATAGTGGTTTTATGCTGAATAAGGTAACCTCTGGTTGTTGTGCTAAGCATATATCTCACATTCTGTTTATGCCACAGAAAGAACTGGAATTTATGGGTGTAGAGGAATGCCAAACCAATTCTATACTATTGACAAAACAAAAAAGTAGGATCAAAGACACAGTTCAAATTAAAGATATATTTTAACAAGGACTTCTAGAAATAATAAAACGTACAAAATAACTATTCAATAGCAGTTTCATGATCTAAGTGGGGAATGTGTGTATTTTTAGGAATATTATTTCCCACTGAACAATATTTATATGTGTCTATATACACGTACAAGCATATATGTGGGTTTGTATAGGTACATATACATATTTTTTGAAAAATCCTGGTCTGATTATCACAAAATTATCATACAGGAATTTTGAGACAACTGGTAAATTTATTGGGAATCCTGAAGAATACTTTCATGTTTTTCTTGGTCCCATGTGCTGAATTTTCTGAGTAAGGTTGTACCTACAAATGAACAGAAAACATCATGTTTTATATTCTAACACAAGTAAGACCATCCTTTTACATTTCCTTTTATTTCAAGGACATGACATTGCATTCTCAGCTGCTTTGAGTATTTTGTTATGTAGATATTTATACTCCTGAGCTGGTTTACACAAGATTTTTTTTCAAGCATCACCGTGCTTCTATGTGTTAGTCACTTATCTTATTAAAATGTAAGAGGTATTACCACTAATGTATCAAGTGTATATCTATGTCACACAGCTATATGAGTGTCATCAATAGTTTACCAATACCTTTAGAGCCTGTGTCCTTCTAGAAAAGCATCTCCTGGAAAAAGTGTTCTTTTTCATGGAAACTAAGGCATCAGTAATGTAAAATGTCTGTTATTTCATTTCTACTTAATACAAGATAAAAGTTCCTATTGTTTATTTTTACTTTTTTTTTATGAAGGGCATCTACGACATTTGTCTCACATCTTTATTATATATTCCTTGCACAGAACATGTGCATACTTCTAAACTCCTACATATTTTTTGGTTTAGAAGTTAGGCAGAAGATTCATCTTCATCACTTTCCATGATTATTTGAATGGAAGCAAGCAACTAAGTGAAGATATACAATTCTTTCATCATCAGCTGTTACTACCTTAACATCGTTTGAACACAGAAAAACAAGAAACCTTCCTCTTGGTACAGATTTTGCTCAGAATATTCTGACGTTTTTAATCTGCATGGTGCAAGGATTACTGAATATTTTCTGAATTTAGACAGTGACTAATACAAATCTGTTTAGTTTTTGTTATATAAATATTGAGTGATTATGGAAATCTGAAGGGAGAAATCTACAAGGTCAGATTTACAATAAGTAAAAGTTGGCATAATTTTCCTATTTCAAAAAACTGTACAAATTTATCTACAAGAATCTAATGAATGATCTTATTTAAACTACATGGTCTAGCTGGATGTTTGGCTAGGTGTTCCGCCTGTGCAAAAGTAACTGAAAACCTCATATATGCATTGCTGTTGTATGCTACTCATTAGCCAAACACAAATCTCAATAAGAATAGGTCACAAGACAGATTCACTATTTGGCACTTCTTAGTTTTTCTTTCATTGTAGGAGGATGTGGCTCACTTTACCGGTTTGTCCAGTAATTTTCCTTCAGTAAATTACTAGTTATTTTGAAACATAAACCTCTGCTAATACTCTTGATCTTTTTCTCTCTTTCTCTCTTTTTCTTTCTCTTTCTTTCTTTCTTTCTTTCTTTCTTTCTTTCTTTCTTTCTTTCTTTCTTTCTTTCTTTTCCTTCCTTCCTTCCTTCCTTCCTTCCTTCCTTCCTTCCTTCCTTCCTTCCTTCCTTCCTTCCTTCCCTCCCCCCTTCCTTTCTTTCTTCTTGCAGACCCTTACAGAGTTTTTGCAGGGGAGGGGGAGCAAAGGTTTTCTTGTTTGATTTTTGTGATCCACAGGTCTTACACATACTTTAAGTTTGTGAGAAGTTATTTTGTGTCTTGGTGTTTATGGGTTTGTTTGTAACAGTTTTTTTATAAGCATTTCTAGACTAAATGTCTATCCACCAACTCCTTGTGACTGTAGGACACTGGACTCAGGGATTCCCGAGATTCTACTGTGCCATTTCTTAAGACCCACATGTTACTTACCCACAGGTCTCTGGAGAGATTGAATAGTTTGTCTGTTTCAAATTACTAGCATATTGTTATTTTCAAACAAAAAACAAAATTATTTTGAAGATACTGTCTAAACCTAGGGTAGAATTTTACCCTTAATTCATGTGCCTGACCTACTGAAATTTTAGGTATCCAGCCTTAGAGAAAACAGGGATTTCATGTAGCCGACTTGAGACAGTAGATACCTAGTGGGAATTTAAGGTATTATTATGTTAGCCACTTCTAAGACCCTTAAAAAGAAGAGACTGTGCATCTAAATTACATTATTTCTCATCCTTGGCTTTTTAGAGATAGACAGGAGTCATTAAGGTTTTCACAAACACTGGAGTAAGCTGTCTCTATTTTGCAGTACAGGGAACCAGTAGGAAAATGTTTAAACGCCTACAACCACTGGGAATCTAATGGTGCACATTTCTGCACAATAACAGATCATGTGCCCAGCGAGCCTCCAGTGGGAGCCTTTACTTTTAAGTTCTTGCCAGTTTGAGAGGACTGACTCCACATCTTTCAAATAGTGCCATAGGAAAGTTATTCTTCTTTAAACCTGCTCCTGTAAATAAGGCTTCTGAGGCTATGAATTTGAGAAACACTGAAGCCAGTTAAAACACAAAGGTGGTATAAAATATAGACAGATTTTATAAGACATGGTTTAAAACACAAAATCTCTGTGCTCCTCATAGATGGCCAAACCAGGAAGGTAATGGTAGGATTTTACTTGTTTGCTACCTTTCTGATCCAAAGGTTTTTGCCTTCCTAGGTGCAATACCTCACCTTCAGATGAAGGATAAAAAGTTTTCTGCTGCTTTTTCTCCACTAATGTTTTCTCCTGAAAATTGAGAAACTAGTTTTATCTTCCAGTGAGAGAACTACCTACACGTAAAATATGTGCGACATTCCTTAAGAAATTTGTTACCTAAATTTGTAGTGTTGCAGAGTTATACATGACATAACTGCTCATTTTCACAAAAGAGACCCTTCCAAGCATTGGTAGTCAGCAGAAGTTAACTACCAACTAAGCTTCAAAGTAAGTAAAGACCTTAATGATATCTTCAAGAAATCCAAATTCCCATTTCCTTCTTCAAACACTTTACAGATCAGAATGATCAGGTAAATCATGGTACTTTCAATTAGGTGTGAGCAAAAGAAGATGCAACTCTGCATGCAACAAAGTATTGATAGAATGATATAATTCAACACTAAATTTCATTCATGTTTATGCCTGAATTTCTTTATATAAAAAGAATGCTAAAGTTTCCAACACACTATTAAAAACTTGGCAAAGTTCATATATAACTCAAAATTATATGGAATACAATAGGAATTTTTAAAACTATTGTCCCTAAAAAAGGTACTGAATGACTTTTGTCCTCTTTATCCAAGATCTGGTCAGTATCCTTTGCTTTAACAACTTGCTTTATGATTATAAAGAAAAATTAAAATAACTTAGTTGTATGATGTTATTTTTTTTATCTGTCAACACTTCTTTCTGCGTAGATCCAAGACATATTTGAAATACCTCAGAAACCTCACTGAGCTCTTGCAACCAAAATATTGATTTGCACCATTGCCTGCTCAAATCTGTTGCATTTTTATAGATATCATGCTTGCCATTCATGATAAATAAGCCTGATTATGATTCATTCTCACTGTTTTTTTTAATTCCATTTTCTGCTGAGAGTAGTCATAGTTTTCTTTGGTTGTTTATTCAGTAAGAACACTCATGGTTTAAAAAGCTTGATTATATTTTGCCTAAATAAGTCTTTGAGGGTATATAGCTTGGATAGGCAGTAGGACTATAAACAATCTTCATTACCATTTTCTTAACCACTAAAATTTAAGCAGCTGGGAAGGAAAGTTGAAGAAAATGTCATTTGCAATTTTTATAGTATTACCATGAAAAACTTCATATTCTTACATGCCTTTGTGAGAATTCATTATCATGATGTATCAGATACATTTTTCTTATTCAACCAGACAATTTTTTAGGAACGAAACCACACAGGACTGAAGGGATGAGGGATTTTCTAGTCCCTATCTTCTGCAGTAAAAGGCAAAAAAAAAAAAAAAAAAAAAAAAAAATTAGAAGGACCCATAATGTATCTACAGTCACAAGATCTATGAACAAAATAATTCTCCACATTTCATAAGAAATATAGGAACCAAAGTAAAATAAAAAAATCTGCATATATAATGTGCTTCATTTAAAAAAAAAATAGGTTGACATAGGGGAATCATCTATTATTATTGCAAAAATACAATAATGGTAAGAAATGTTTATTTTTTAATTATTCCAGGGAATCCTGAATGTGTCTTATTTGCAGCTGTGGTCAATTTTCAGTGCTTTAAAGGAAAGCAGGAAAATACTTACTTTAGTACAAAACAGGTTTTCTGTGCTTGCAAGAAGGAAATTAGCAGAAAAGTATCACTCTGGATTTGGTACAACCTTGTTATATCCAGAGAAATTTTTCTGTGGACTTCATTTTAGGATATTTGAACATAGAAAAATATAAAATGTTCTTAGATGTTTTACACTGCCAGGAACACTTTTTTAGCAAAAAAATCTGTGATTTTCATGCAGGTATTCATCTGTCCAACAAGACTGAATGCAAGACAGGCATAGAATATCTCACAGGTGGACACTTAGATCTTTCCTAGTCACAAGCATCAAGACACATTTGTAAAAGTGGATTACTGCTGTGTGGAATGAGAACACTAGTTATTGAATTCTCTTAGGTTCTCCTTGACAGATTTTATTAAGTGTTCAGTGATACCAATGACATCCAATCATCCACTCTGGTTAACAGCTGTTTTTTTTTTCTCATACTGTGAGAAGGCCCACCAGATTTGTCCCATATAGTTTTCTATTCCATTCTTCCAAAAGGCAGATTGCTTGGTAGCAGGCATGATGATGATACAATAATAATATGAATGCCTCCTAGTCTTCCCTTCACCCTTTATCACTAAATGCCAGATGGTTTCTTTGTTTTCTACTTTCTCCAGTTCCCTCATTTCCTAACAGTCAATTGTGATTTCTGTCACAATGATTTCCAACTCTGGTTCTCAAAGAAGTATTTAATTTTTTTATGCTCTGAAGTGATGACATTTGAGCTTCTACCACAGATAGCTCTACATTAAAAGTAAGATTCATTGTGTTCTATTTTATCTTGCCTTATCTTTTTGGAGTTCTAAACCACTTGCATTATTTTTTCATTTTTACATTTATTAGTATACTTTCCAGTTTGAGCTCTATAATATAATAACAAAAAACAATTTAAAAAAGTAATGAATGGGCTTCTTTCTGAACATGCATTTGCTCTCCCTGTTGTTTCATTACCATGAAGACCAGTGTCTTCTAGAATACAATTATGAAAACCTTAAAATAGAAACAGATCAATGTTATATCAAGTATTTCTTACTGATCATATTACTTCTGTGTCTTTACTAGTTTAATTATACTCAGTGCTGTAAAATAATAAGTCGAGTTAGAACTCCTAAAATTCAGTGTGAATATATCTATAAAATCAATTGAGAAATACACTTTAGAAGTTCTGCAAGAAAAATATGGTGCATACCAAAATAAAATTCTGGATTGTATGATCCTAAATATAATTCTTTATACAGTAGGACATTTTAATCAGTTTAACTAGTAACAAGGTTGACTGGGACAGCTCTGCTTCCAATAATATGCTTTTGAATTTGCCTTTTGCCTCAGGTCTATATTTTCATAACTGGGCAAATATTGACTGATTGTGAACCCATCTATTATTTGAAGAAAAGTAATCCACTCCTACCTACATTGGCTTACAATTAACATTTATGAAATAAACCTCTTTCAAGCTAGTTTCATAAGACTTCCAGACTACATAGCCACACGTCTATCCCACTGAACAAAGTGGTTTTAATTTATTACTGTTTAGTCTGCAAGATATTTTCCTGCTAGTATATGTTCTATTAATTCCCTTGGCCATCTAAAAGCTACAGTGATTCCTTAGTAAAAGAGCACATAAAATCATATATTTTTAAAATTATTTTTCATTTATCTTTAAAATCAGCTAGCCACATATCAAAATATCTGTCTTAATATAGGTGCTTTTTTAGTTCAATTTCCTTTTTAGGATTTTTTCTAGTCTTTTTTCTTTTTAGAATGTACCTCAATGATCAATGATTACAGGCACTAGTGTTGAAAAGCAGTAGAGTGCAAAAAAATATGAAGATCATTAATTTTTTTGTGTATTACAGAATCCATTCCACTTAAAGATTCCTAAAACTCCTCTTAGAGGAAGCAAGTTTTTCAGCATCTGTAGTTTAACAATGTGCCTCTGACAAAGGGCAGCTTTAAGACCTAATGTCTTATCTATTAATTCAATTACAGAAACATTTTTACCTCTTGTGCTAATATATTTTACCAAGGTAAGTTAAAAATGCCACAAAGCATTTTTTTTCATTAACCTGTCATGATATAAATTTCAAGATTCATAAAATAGTCAATAGCAAAAAGATTTCATGAGGAAGGAACATCCAAAATAAATTATCTTTTATTCTTTTAGTCTCTAATCATTATTCCCATTGTAGTTTTGACACCATGAAACTATGTTTGAATAGGTCTCTGCATGTCTACAGATATATGTTACCCCTTTTGCTCCATACACACCCTTTCCTTTCTACGTGAAAAGAACTTGTAGAAACTTCTTATTAATGAATTATTTATCTGATCATGTTCCAAAGCATTTTTTGAAATTAATAACCTTCATAAATCTAAGTACTGTGTTCACATATCTGACATTTTTTATTTTCTGAGCAGCTCCCAAACATTCACCAACAGTATTACAAGTAATAATAAGCAGACTGTAGCAGTTTCGTAATTAGGTTTTGGTAAAAACAACTGCTTACATTTTGTTCAACCATTCAGGAAAGGATATGTTAACATGTTCTGATGACAAAATACTTCACACCTGCATTTGTATCAATACCAGTATGTCTTAACTTAGTAACTTGAACAGACCCCCTCATTTCCAGCTGTGGATGGCACAATCAGTACTATGCCAAAATGAATCAGGATATCAAATAGTTTTTAAAACTTTTTAGCCCATGCAAAAAATGAAAAAAGGATTTTATATCACAGAAAATGAAATGCCTTGAAAGATTGTAGTTGTTTTACTGATGACTACTAAAAGACAGTAAAACCCAGTGTAGGATGAAGGTGTATACAGACATAGGAGAACTGTTTTTAGAAACAGTTAATAAAATAAATAAAATCACCGGAGGGGGAAAAAAAGAAATCAAAACATTTTTTGTACCCTTAGTCTTAATCTGAAAAAAAAAAAAAAAAAGAAACAAAACAAAACAAAGCAAAAACTCTTGGGGAGGAGAGGGACAAAACAGAAAATCAACTCTCTTTGAAGTTCAAATCATTTCACATAAAAAGCTGCTTCCACACATTCTTCCTCCCGCCCCTTCAGGTGGTCTCTCCTTACTATCTGCTTCAGTAGAATAAGTAAGATTCTTCTCCTCCCTCCCACTGGTAGAAACCACTGCTTTCTATATGTGATAACTGTTATGCATTTAGCAGCGCTGAAAAGGAATGAAGAATATTGTCACCAAAGTCTATATTCAGTTTCAATAATAAAATTTCTTTGAAATATTTTAATGCTATTTTTGGCTACATGAACTGGTGCAATCACACTGGCATATGTTGTTATTTAAGAAGAGTACTATAGACATGAATACAGCAGTAAGGGACTATGCTCCAGTTAAAATAGGTACATTTTGAAAACACAAGTGTGTTTAAGCAGATAAGCAGGTGAAATATGTCAGAAAAACAAATAAAATTATAAGAAACAGAATTATATACATTATATTGGCTCCAAAAAGCAAATAAGCAGAACAGTAAAAACTGCTATGAACTTTTTGATTGTTAGATGAAAAATGTGTGGAAAAAAAAAATGCCTAACATTTTATATGCATTCAGAAAAACAAAACAAACAAAATAAACAATAACAAGATGAATAAGGAATAGGATGAACAACTTTCCCTTCACTGCAAGTGATAGCATCAGGGTGCAATAAATTGCCCATTGTTTATGGGTAGCTCCAAATTTTGTGATACTTACTGCACACAGAAATAATTCCTGGATTTAAAAGTGCTGACAGAATGATCTTGGAATAAAGAAGTAGGGATAGGGGAATCTTGCAAAATTTATGTTTGTAAAAAACTTGACAGTTTGAAAATCTGTGGTTTTGAGTTTTCCCCTGTCTGCAGTTATGATGCAGCTTGGGGGCGGGGGGGCAGAGGGGGAGATGGCAGAAACAAAAATGAAAAACAAATAATCAAAATGCATAAAAGATATTTGCTGTCTTTCCTCTCTTGTGCCACCACCAGAATAAAGAGGTTTGAGTTGAAAAAACTGTGCAGTTCTGCTGTCCTTTTATTAGTCTGGATCTGTAGACACCACATTCATTAAATCCAGTGTGCAATCAGGAAAATGGTTCAGCGAGGAAATATCAATTTGTTATTTCTGAAGGACCAAGTAGTGTTTGTGAAAAAGCCAATCAACGGTACAGTTAAAAAATGACATTTCAGTTCCTTTCATTCAGCATTCACAAGAATGTGCAAAGGGAATGTTGAACCATACTGGTTTTGTTCTCCTTATTCTGATGTGATCCTACACTATCCAGTAAACTCCCAAATCAGCAAGGTCCAGAAGTGTTTGTAGATAAAATGTTTAATTTTCAGGTACTCCAAAATAAATATTTTATATTTTCATGAACTCTGCAGACTGAACTATATGACAGCACAAACTATTAACTAGGAAGAGGAATGCCCATTAAGTGACACAACATCTAGAAACATTCAAGTAGGAAGCAATGTCCAACCTTCTACTCAAAACAGGGTCAACACTGAATTCAGACAAGGTTGCTGAGGGCTTTGTCCAGCTGCGTCTAGAATACGTCTGAGGACAGATACTCCACAAGCTGTTTGTGCAGCCTGTTCCAATAGTTAATAAAACTCATACTGAACATACCCACACAACACCAGTTGGAACACCGGTTTATTTTCTCTCATTCCTCCACCAGGCACCACTGGTCCTGTATCCATCTCCTTGATGACCTCTTGTAGGGAGTGGGGGATGACTGTTAGGTTTCCCCCCGCCCCCCAGACCATCTCTTCTCCAGCCCAGCTCCCCCAGCCTTTCCTTGCAGGGTTATTTCTCCATTTCCAACCACCTTAGGGGACCTAGGTTTGACTCAGATGAGTTTATCCTTTTGGACTAGATGCAACCCATTAGGTCCCATGGACTTGTAAGGACCAAGATTTCTCAAGATAAACCATAACTGATCTTCTACCACCATTGCAAAGTCCTTCTCCTTCTTGAACCCTATCTCCAGGCACAAAGACCTAGAAGACCTTCCTGATAAAGGCTGAGGCAAAGAAGGCAACAAGCACCTCAGCCTTATCTGCATCTGCTGTCACAAGGTCACATACCCTTCCTTTTCATGAGGACTCTGTGCCTGGCCCAGAGCACATGTCCTGCCACCCTGGCCTAGGTGACATCACCCGTCCTCTCAAGCACAGTCCAAGTCAAGGACTTTTATGTGCCAGGGCCCTTCTCCAGCTGCCTGGAGGGGAGTTTCTGGGCCCCTTCACAGCCACCACTAGTTGCCAAAACTTGTGTTAGATGTACTCTTGATCACCAGCGAAATAGGTGTCACCCCTGGAGGTGGGCAGGAGCCTGATACACCCTGTGCAGCAGTCAGCTATAGTGTATGGGTACCCACCCTTTTCAGTCAAGAGTCATCTTCCTAGCAGGAAACAGCTAACAGAAAACTGTGGGCTACAGAAGCCCTATGGAGCTTCCAGAGGTAACTACCAATAGAAATAATGATTTAGGGAGGAAAAAAGAAAAGGAACAAAACAAGTAAGTAAACAAACAAACAAACCAACCCCACAAACTGCAGGGGATGGGTAAAAAAAAAAAGCCAACCCCGTCACCCAACTTGCCCAAACCTTGCTTAAATAAAAATGTAAAAAAAAAAATAAAAAAATTCAGGAATAAACACCACACAAATTGCTATATGGAAAAAAATGTTAAGCCACTGGAAAAACAAACAAAACAAAAGAATGTTGTATTGGGTTTGTGCAGCAAGGGGAAAGGTTTCGGTAGTAGGGGCGTTACAGGGGTGGCTTCTGTGAGAAGCTGCTAGAAGCTTCCCCTATGTCCGTAGCCTCTCTAACTAAATATCTAAAGAAACCCCACATAAAAACTGAAATAAGTAGATATATAAACAACTCCCCACAAGTAACAGCTAGAGGGGGGGAAAAAAAAAACCACATAGCAACCTCCAGCAACAAATAATCCCTTGTCTAAATAAAGAAAACATAAAAAAGCAAAAAAAAAAACAACTTAAAAAAAGAAAACAAAAAACCCAAAACAAACCCAACCCAACATGCAGGTGCTGTGGCAGAAAAGGACAGCTTCTCAAAACAAACAAAAAAACACCCCTAAAGTCACAGTTAAATAATTTATTAATTAAAAACTCATACAAACTCTCTAACAAACTGCGAAAAATAAGAATGTCACCACTCCTCAAAAAAACCCACAGAAAAGGATGAAAATAAAAAAAAAAAAAGAAATTTAAAAAAAGAAACAACCCCCCAAAAAACCACCACCCATGCATACTTCCAAAAATCAAGGGAAGAAATACAAGAAACTACCCAAAAAAGCCCCCCCTTCCCAAGTCAGAAAAATAAAAATGATAAAAACAGCTGACAAAAATATCTGTATGTCTCCAAGATATCCATTACCTGCCTGCTTGCTGCGTTCTGCGCAGCAGGGAGCTGACTAAAGGTGCTGGCGGAGAATGAAATCCCAGTACTGAATCATGTTTCTTATGTGAGTGTACTTACAGCTTTCTTATAACCCTAAAAGGATTCATAAGAAAGGAGATCATGAATCTCTTCAGTATGTCTTCCTTTGTTCCACAGTAAGGGAATAAATCTTGATAGGGTGCTTTTAACATGTATCTGCTAGGATTTTGCTGTTCTTCCATAATAATTCCAACATCATCAAAACCTTCTCGTTTAAATAAATCCTGCCAGGGATTTATCTCACCTAATTTCATGGGGGTAGTTCCCTTGCCTAAACTTTTGCTACCATGATGTTTTAGGCACTGTAGGGTCTGCCTAGCTTATAGGTGCTCTCAACAAGAAAATGGGTTTCTCCTAGGTTCTGTGTAATATCTGCTCAACCAAAATACAGATATCTCAGGGCAGCAGTAGAGTTTGGAGGTCAGCTGGAGGCAATGTAGGATAAATTAATTTTACAAAAATGGCCTTACATTCTTATATTTTGGCAACTGAACCACGTCGAGAAGTCTATAGTGAGTCTACATCTACCTCTGAGAAAGCTAGCTTAGTATTTCATTAGAGGAAATAGAGAGAAACTGAACATTTTAGGGCATGACTTGTGAACTATTTTGGACAACTGCTTTATGAGATTCCACAGAGGTGCCTGTTTCTCCACTGACTGTAAAGCAGTGACAAACTCAGATGTAGAAATCAGCTGTAGACTTTTAAAGTTAGGTGAGATTGCTTTTTCAAGGGAACTTCATGATCTCTATCTGGTATTTCCTACATGTATTCTGTACCACATTTGTTACAACTAAAAAAACCCAAATAAGCCCCACTTCAATAAGTATAAAAGCAACTCCTACATGGAAACTCTGTAGGTTGTGTTCATCACAACATGGCAACTGCTTTGTCCAGCAGATGAGGAGACATAGAGAAAATAATAAAAATTTCTGATACGTTTTTCCACTGTCTTTTCTGGAGAGTTCTGAAAATTATAGAATTCTCTGTGACTTCTCTGCTATTCTGACTGTGTACCACTGACTAGCTTATCAAATTGGAGATTTTGTCACAAAAATGGTACAGGGGCTATGATGAACTCATAATCAAACCAACAGATCATTCTCAAACTAAAAAACATACAAAGCAGCTTTTGAATTGAATGGGCTGGCTGCAACACTCTGATCTGCCTGCATTTTATCAGAGAAAAATAATGACATCAAAACCTGTGGTGAATCTTCTTTAAGAAACATTTATTCACAGGTCACACAGACAGCAACTAGTTTTTAATGTGTCTGTGAATAAAAAGGAGTAGTCTGTAAGCAACACATCATAATTTGTTGTAGACTTGGAAGAGGTAATAAAGAGCCTGCCCTACATTCATGCCCTGTTAATTTGAAATCCACAGTTTAAAGCAACTGAAAACTACAGGAACAGAGAAGAAAGCCAACATTTCTTCTTTCCTTCCTTATGCCTGCAAAGTCACTGACATTTATGCTGGCTGGCTGCTCAAGTTTTAATCATCAATGGATTTAAAAAGACCATACATGCACCTATTTCAGAAAAGGTCAATGACTTTCCACTAGTTGTTTCCACTGGTATAAGTGTGTGTAAGGCATTAGGTTCCTAAAAATTCACTGTCACGATATTTCTGGCAGAGTAACAAAGTAATATTTTCTCAGAACAGTAGGATTCAGCACGTAAATTTGTATTATATCCTAGATATTTCAATTAATATATTGCTATTTGTGTTTGAGCAACAAATTCTTCCCTACGTGAAATGTGAAATTGCAGAGGATATTAACTTCTGGCCAAAATTTTGACCTCTTCCTCATACATTTACAGAACAACTTTTTGCTGATAGCAGTCTATTTCAGAAAGAGTTTTAACAAAAAAAAAAAAAAAAACAAAACCACACAACCCCCCCCCCGACAAACTAAGAAACAAAAAATATTAAGTGTATATATATTTTTTTAACTACTTTTCTTAAGGGATTGCATTTTATCTGTCTTTCAGTTCTTCTCTATAAATTATTTCCCTAAGAAAATTTTCCAAATATCTGTCACCTTTTTGGGACAAATTTCAACTACATCCCCATCTTCCCCCCCTGCCCCCTGGTTAGATATGGCTTCTTGTTAGAGGACAGAAACCCAAAGTATTATCTGCACTGAGTCATAACACGTCTTCACTGACTCAACATAATATAACTCCCTTTCTAGTCTAAGAAATAGAAGCACATGAATAATGATCAACTACTGATCTAATTCTGTCTTATCCAAAGGAAATATCCTAGTGAAAGGGGAATTGAAGTTGTCTCAGAGAGAGCAAGGGGAGACATGTTAGGGGGCAAAAGATACACTGATGTCAAAAAGCAAGACTCGTGGTTGTAGGACAACTTAGTATTTTCCATACATCAGCAATAACTATTGTAATGTAAAGAAAATGTTCTTTATACTATTTATAGGGTTAAACAATCCACATCAGTCAAAAAATACTACTCAATGAGAAGCAAAAGTCAGCTAAAGCCATTAGCTAAAAGGCATGTGTACAAAAAGAGGGACCTAAGGGAAGAATTGCCATCTTTAGAACCATAAACCTCAAAACCCTTGCACAGGTATCACACTCCTTACTTTTAAACAAAAGTTTTTGAGAAGCATCTGGGTGCTAACAAGTACTTTGCTCCTACAACCTTTGCCAGAATCATTCAGTTTATCTTCCTTGATAAAGTTGATCTAACGGGTTTCCACTACTCTACCTGATAAATTTCTTACAAAAGCCAATGGCAGCTGTGAATACTGCTACATTCATTTAATACTGTACACTGTTTACCCAGATCTCAGCTCAGTTTTCTTCTCTGAATGAAGATAATTAAATTCACACTTCTCACCCCAGGTGTGTGACATCCACCTGGGGGAGGAAGTAGGGAAGGTAGAGTCATCCTAAGGTACAAACCAACAGAGTCTGAAAGAGACCATATTTTAATCTTCAGGAGGACTCATGCCAGGCACATTAAGTCCAGTAACTCAGTTTCACATGCTTGTGGAGTTGAATGGTCCTAATTCTCTGTACAGGTAAAGCAATCCCCCAGCATATGTATTTTAAAAACAAGGTTGGTACAGCATGCCCAAATGGAAATGCAGATGGGACATTTCTGAGTGAACAAAACACTCTGACTTAATACTGTAAAAGGAAGCATTCACAGTTTCCTCCCAGGACTATTTTACTTTACACCATGTCATAAAACAACAAACAGTTGTCTGTGATACATGCTGGGAACACCAACTGGGGGTTGAAGGAATCTTCATTTCAGTTGCATCTTGTCCAAAGATAGTTCTGTATTTTAATGCTTTGTAATTTGGATTATATTGCATTCAAGAATGTTTTCTGTAGAGAAACCACCCCGCAAATAAGAATGGGAATCCTAGTTTTCTTCATAATTGAGTGCTCTAAGCACAAGGGTAGAGTGTCACATTCACACTTGTCTTTTTTCTTGAGAAGCTAAGATTTTCAAGCTACATGACCCTTTAGTAGCAAAGAGTGGAAGATATCTTATTCCACAAGAGATGATAGCATACCTACAGTTGCTTTCTTCCAGTGGCTTAGTAACCTCTAGGTACCCACAAAATAATTCTAAGGTGTTTATGAAGGTGATTAAGAAAAGAGAGTTCAAGTATGTAATACATCATTGTCTATGTATAATTTGTATCAGGAGTTCATAAACCAGTAAAGGTTGTGAACCAAGAATATATTGTCTGAGCAAAAGAAAGGTGGCTTGAAATTTTATTCTACTTTCTGACCTTCCCAGATCTGGGAAGAGAAAAAAAATTATACTGAACTCTCACATTTTTAAAAGAGTTGTTTAAATAACACGTAGGAGTAAGTAGGAGGCAAGCTAACATCCTGCAGTACATCCCGACAGGAAGGAGACATTCCCTGTTCATAGCAAAGCTCAAATGACATAACAAGCCCCCTTGAGAGCCATCAGGATATTTCCTACTGGTCAACCTACAGGTTCAGCTGGTATATTGACTGTGGTATATTAGACAGTGGTTTGTCTTAGGCATTTAATTCTGACTGAGCCCCATGCTTGAAGTTCAAGAGTGTATGTAGGGCAGAAACCTAAAAGTTGAGGATTGGAATCAGGATGAAAGTGGCTAAGGCCTACACCTACTGCTGCATTTTATATATGCTTCCTTCTTTTAAAAGAAAAAGAAGAGTGTTGTTGTACTGGGTTCTGACAGCTATTCACTGATTCAATAATCATGGTTCATAAGGTAAGTTAAAAGAAGAGATGACTGTATAAATAAACAATGAATTTTATTTTTATGTTTACTTAATGAAATAATAAGCAGATCTGATATACATAATGAGTGATAATCTTGTTTATTTATAACAGTCTATCTAAAAAATAAATACTATTTCTAACTCCATAACAATTGCTTTTCCTGCATTAAAATAAAAAGCATTTTTTAAACATGGAATGTCTATTCAGCTGACCACTGTAACACTTTGACCAGTTTAACAATAGATATAAGTTTATTCTAACATATCCATAGATACAGTGTATTAAATAAAGTAGGACGACTACAATAAATCATAACTTCACTAATTCTGTGTGGATTTGCATATATGTGAGGCTTGGGTGAGCATGCAGAATTGAATGGGTACATAAATTTTACATGAGTAAGAATTAATGCAGATTCTGGTGCTACAGAATTACAGTAAATAGAATCCATTCACATGCAAAAATTGAAATAAAACATCAGCTTCTTTCAACCTCTGTCACAAGGGAATATAGGGGTGAGGTAGCCACAAGGACAGAATTATGGCAATAAATGACATAAAATCTGAGATTCACTTGCAAAGCAGGATGGGCATAGTGGATGGATAGTAATTTCTATTCTGCTATGAACACACATACAGACACACCCATGTGTGTCTTGTAGAAAACATGCTGGCACCAGTCACAACCTCCAGGCCAGTTGTGACCAGCTGCAGGAACTCTGCTTGGGCAGAGGACTTCAGAAGGTCCAAGTGCCTATGTCCTGTCTGCCCACCTGGCCTTTACACAGAGCAGTGGCAGATACTTGTGGATATGTTTCCCCAAGGGTTCTGTTGCTGTCACTACTTTTTGCTTTCTAAGTTAAATCTTTGGCATAAGCCACCAACAGCCTTTTATTTCATGTCACCCTAGGCTAACCGCTTTGATTTCTTTTCTTTTCTTTTCTTTTTTTTTTTTTTTTTTTTTTTTTTATGTTAGCTGTTGTTACATAAGTTACTATCACCTTTTGGTCTTCTACACTCAAAGTTTTATAAGGATTAAAGTTGTTAAGAATTAATTTGTGCTTCTTTGTTTCTTTCATGTGCATGCCTAGGGTATGTAGTCTAATGTTTCTGGATAAGTCTCACCTATATCCATTATCTGTGTTTTGTTTGTTTTCCCAACACATATCAGAATCACCTAGTGGGTTAGAGCTGGGCAGATGTAGTTAAGGTCTCACTTCTCTCGACATTGCTTCTGGGTAATCTTCCCTCCATGAGGTCTCAGAGTAGGGCAAGAATAGTATAAAAGTAACCCTTTTATACTGCTTTTGTTGCTATTCCCTTAGTTCCAGCTAAAACTGAAACACTTAGAAAACACATTTCCAGGTTATATAAAAGATTAATTCCATGTTTAGCAGTGGTGAAGAAATAATTTTGTGCATTTGCTTTGTTTTAATGCAAGCCAATTTCTGTTTGTTTATAAATAGCTCTTACAGGGTCACCAAAATTCAGTCTGCTCAGTGTCAATTCTGAAAAGTGTTTTAAGGACCAAAGAAGGTCCTCATACATAATCGTCACCAAGAAAGACCATTTAGTCTATCAGATCCTCAAAGCCCAGGAGGCAGGGGCACTGCGTTGTACATTGCATCAAATCAAATCAAAGTTCAATAAGCACTCCACATCTACTGCCACAAATGCCAGGTCTGATTACAGTGTGTAGTTAAGGAATGCAGGCTCAATTCAGCATCCAAATCTCATCAAAGAAGCTGTAGAATCCAGGCAGGCCAGTCAAATCTCACTGGAAGTCCAGCTAAAATAGACAGGTCATGGTTTGTGGAAAGATCTAAGGAGTGTGTTTTTTCTTGAACTTCACACCTGTATCAATTTGGAATAACTGAAAAAGAGTATGGAAAATACTTTCATATATTGTAAAGAAGCAAATTGAAACAACAAAGAAGAATATGATTATTGCCTCAAGGCCAGAAAAAAGGCAAGTAATTCTCAAAGCTTGTAGTCTAAGACATTTATAGCTCTTGTAAACAAACAAACAGACAAAAAGGTAGTAAAGAAATTGGCTAATCTTGGTAAAATGCGCTAAATATTCAAAGCACTGTATAAATACTAAATCTTATTCCACCAAATGCTGAATGTGCACATTTTATTTTTCTATAGTTTTTTTTTTTATTTCCTGTAATAAGCTACAACAATTTTTTTTCAAAATCTGGATTTTTAAGCTTTGAAGAAGGAGTAGAGGATTTGACCCCTGCTGGGAGACTAAGTTTTCTGGCCAAAATGACACACTGGTTTAATTTGCTAGGGCCAAATAATGATTTATCATGCACACCATGTAGCTATCCAACACATGTTAAGGCAGAACAGATCTTGTATTATTTCCTTCACTTAACGTACTGGAAAAGATTTCAGTTACATTACTTGTAGCCTACAGTAGGACAAGTATATTAAAGATGTTAAACCATTCATTGCAAAATCAGTTCTGCCTTCAAAAAAGAACAAAATTCTGGTAATCACGTTAGTCTTGAATGATGATTTAAATTTATATGTCAGTTAGTATTATGTTCTGTTGGTCAGCAACTTAATATTTACCTGTTCATGAAATATTAATTTTTGTTATGATACTGGCCACAAGCAGGTGACGTGCTTAAAAGAAAATTATTTCTTTTAAAAGACTCTCATGATCGTGGTGAAAACTTCCAGGTCTGTGCCACAACTTGACAAAAATCAGCAGAGTTCCACTGACTAAAGAGGTCTGCAACAATTCATAGCAGGGAAAGGTCTTGTCCAGATTTTTTTTTAATCAGAATTCTGTAAGAACTTACAATACTTGGCAGAGGAAAGTTAAGGGGATCCAGTGAGTTTTATTTTCAAAATAGATACTAACAGTTTTCTAAAGAAGAGTAGTAAATATGAAATGCGGATGATATATGTTAGAATATATTCACTAAATGAGCTACTATTTACAAAGACATGTCCTAAAGCATGTTCATAGATATATTATGAAGGACCTAACAAATGAACATTTCCCAGCAAATCTTTAGCAAATTTATTCAAGAAAAAGTTCCAAATCTGCCACATGTTTGAAGGCAGTGGAGGGATAATAACCCTGCACCACAGTTCTAGCAGTGGTACAGATGTTCAGCTAAGCTCAGTCTTTAAGTTCAGCTATGTTATTATTGCTGTTATAATATGACTTGTATCTCAGTTTTATAATCGGTTCATACTGAGAAAATCAATATGATCTACCAACACACACATTTTTCCTGTAAAACCAGCCAGCAGTTTCTTAAGTCTCCTCTCAATAGTTAATCTCTATCCTAAGTTTACTACTAGAAAAGATTTAATTGCAGGCAAAGTTTTAAATCACTCATAGCACCTAATATGGGTGCAATTCATGCATATGTTAAGATATCTTTCTTTTGTTGCTTGAGGTAACATAATCTAATTAACGTCAACACAAAGCCTGTGAGATTGAAATAATTCTCCTGAACATCTCATCCTCTCTGAAGTGATCATTTTTACTCAATATTTTAGGATTCTGTCAGCAGTTGGCAATTTATTTTACTTTTCATTAAGACAATGCTGTCTTCTTTTTTCTGCCCCCCTCCCCCCTCACTTTTGTTGTCTCACTCTTCCTCATAGTTTTATACCTCTAGTTACGTCTCATTAGATTTATGGCATCTTCTGTAGGGGCAAAGAAATTAAATCTGAAACAAGAAACCGTGTGCTTTCAAAGTTATTTTACATGTGTTTTTACAGAGAGAAGCTGCAAATATGCACTGTCTTTCTCTCCAAAGGAAACAAAGTTCCTCAGCCATGCTAGATGACATTGAAAAAAAATCGCAAAAAGAGGAAAGCTATTTGCAGGAAAACTAGCAGAAAGACAAGTCTCCTCTTGTGATTTATAACTTCAAGGTAACCAAACAAATCCAACAATTCATGGGAGACACCAGGATATTAGCAATGCTATAGTGCGTGTAGTACAGGCTATTTAACACCAGTTTATACTTATTAAAGACTTTTAAAAATAATTGGATCTTATAGTAAAGAATATGCTGAGGTTAAATTTACACTTAAAATAATGTAAAAGGAAAGATATTTCCTTTTTTGTGTATGTTGAAACTACATACCTAAGATTATAATAAAGTTCAAATCCATTCAGAGAAATGTCTTTCGCTTGTACATAAGACAAAATGCCATAACTTAACCTCTCAACTAAATTACCACTTCCCTGCACCAAAACTACATGAATTCTTCAGGTACCGTAAGACAGCATTTTCCTAGATGCCTAAAAATTGCTACCAAACATGTCAGCAATTCTTCCCAGTATTTTTCAGACAGCCTATGTGATTGATAAGGGGAAGGTTACCTATAAAATTAGGAAAAAAAATCTATTTGAATGCAATGTGAAGAGATGTCCTGCAGGATCTTCCAGAAGAATAATGGGATACCTGACCCCAGGCTCTGTTTCTCAGTTTAGAAGTGCTTCTCCAGTAAGGAGCAGCAATTTTTTTTTCCAGCTGTGCACATACTTTGTAGTACCTCCCCAGCTGCTATATTTACTGTCCACCTGTATCTTCTTTTACAGCCAAGAGAAATCCCTTTGTTTTTTTGTCTAGGTGTCAAGATGATGAATTGTCATTCAGTATTCATCTCACACAGCTGGAGACTCTGAATCCAGAACTAAAAAGTTTTACATGTCCTGTAAGTAGTAAGGACTACAAATTTTGAAAACTTGTCTATGTAAAAGAAATCTCTTATCACATTTTTGTTAATATGTCTTAACTGTAGTAAAAATTCTCCACTATGAAGCCAACTTGAATAATTAAAGGTCAAATTAATTAAATACTCCAGAGAAAGTCCTAATGGACTGTTGTTTGTGATGGTCATCTAGAATAAACTCTTTAATAGAAAACTTTATTTTTCCTAGGCAAGTCTAGTGTAACACAAGTGCTGTGAAAAATACTCACAATATATTACATTTATTCTCTTCTTTCATGTAGCATCATAGGATAATTTAGTTTGGAAGGAATGTCAGAACATCTCTAGTCCACCCAAAGCAGGGCCAGCTCTAGGCTCAGATCAAATTGCTCAGGTCTTTGCCCAGCTGAGTTTTGAAAACCTCCAAAGAGGGAGAACGTCCAGCCTTTTGAGGGCTGAGATGTTCCAGTGCTCCATTATCTTGACAGTAATGTTTTTTCCCCCTTGTATCCAGGCAAATAATCTGTGTTTTAATGCATAAGTATCTCTCATTCTTTCACCACAAATCTCAGTAAAGAGCCAAATCCATCTTAATGACCCCTTTGTAGGTGCTGAGAAGCTGCTGTCTGGTGGTCCCAAAGCTCTTTATTCTCCAGGCTGAACAAGCCCAGCTTCCTCAGCATCTCCTCATGGGGCAAGTGCTATAGCTGCTCAATGGCTTGCAGCTGAGCTAACTAAAGTTTATCAGCATCCATCTTGCATTGGTGGGCTTGGAACTGTGTACTGCATTTTAGATGCAGTCTAACGTGTGAAATGTAAAGGGGAATGATCACTTCAATTGTTGTACTGTGTTCCTGTTGATTACACCGAGGATGCTGTTGGCTTTCTTTAATGCCAGGCCACGCTGTTGACACCTCAACCCCAAGGTTCTTTTCAGCAGAGCTGCTCCCCAGTCAGTCACTCCTCAGCCTGTTCTACTTCAAGGAATTAGTTCAGACCAGAACTGAACCCCAGTTCAGACCTCACATATGTTCTCATTGAATTTTCTAGGGTTTCTGTTTGCTCATTCCTCTAATTTGCCTGGGGTCTCTGAAAATCAGCCCTGACCTTTAGCGTATAAGTGGTTTCTCCCAATTTGGTGTTATCCACAGACTTAATAAGCATGCACTGCATTTCTTCCTCCAGATCGTTGATAAAGATAACAGAAGTTGTCACAGAATAGACTTCTGAGGAACTCCACTTGTAACTAGAGACTTTCAAGTGCTGCTAAAGTCAAGGTAAATTACATCCATGGCTCTCTTTATACTCAGATCCAGTAATTTCATCGTGAAAAGCAGTCAGACTGGTTAGGAGTGATTTAGCCTTGATACATCCATGCTAGCTTTTCCCATTCACCTTCTCCTTCATATGCTCAGAAATGTGCTTGAAGATGATTCTCTCCATAACTTTCTCAGGGACTGAAGTGAGGCTGACCAGCCTGTAGTTCACCAGGCTGACCTTCTTGTCCTTTTCTGAAGATGAATACATTTGTCTACCTGCAGTCACCAGGAATCTACCCTGACTGCTGTAAACTCTCAAAGACAGAAAAAAAAAAAAAAAAAAAAAAAGACTTTCAGTGATAGCAGCCAGCTCCCTCTGCACCTTCAGGTTCATCGTATTTGGTATATATATACATGTATACTATTCTCAAGGAAATTTATTCAGCTGCTTGGTTGTAATTGTTCACCACTATGCTTTCCTGACATTTCAGTCAAGAAGTGAAGATCATCTCACTAAAGAACTTGCTGAAGTTTCTAACTAAGAATTACTTTTCATATAATTTTATTTAGTTGTGTACCTCTGAACTACATCTGGGGATCATTTACTGAGGACAATTTAGGAGAAACTGAAAGTATTGAATGGCACAAAATAGCAACCACTAAAATTATTTATCTTCTTTGATATCCACAACCCACAGTAAAAAGCACACTCACAGCACAAAAATCAGTGAAGTTCTGCAAATGATTTTAAAGGGAGCTGAATCTTACATAGCCATATACACAGACAGAAGAGACATGAGCTGTCCACACAGCCAAGCTTGCAAGTGTGTGTGGAATAGTTGTGTTTGTGAACCACTGAACCTGAAAACACTGACAAGACAACTATTTTTTTCTAATCCAGCACAGCTTGTGTGCCACCAGCTATTCTACCATTATAGCATTTCTTATTTAAGGCTAATTGGACCCAGCATCCGTGTGTCTGTACCAAATCTTTGACACATAGTGATACAAACCTCTTTATACTGAGCCACTGAGAAGAGGGAAAGCATGATTTTCTTTACATTGTTACCTTTCATCCTAGATGTTTAAGACATCTAGGACAGGTTTATGAACTCTATATGTTATTAATACAATGGCATGTTTTATACTCTTTTCTCATGTCCTGTAGACAACTGTCTTGTTAAACACAGTTTTCCCTCTTCATGACAGGACTGTGCCTCCATTTTAAAGTGTATGGGAAAATAGAATCTTTGCTCGATCCCTAATGTAATGAATACAACTATCATGAAATAGTCAACATTTGCTATCATTTTCCTCTTACATCACTGTTTTACTTAGCTTGTATATGCAAAAATAAGTTCTGTATTCATGGAACTGCAGACTGGGATTTCCTTCTTTATTTCTATCAGAGTAGGTGATAAACTTCCACTGGAAAGCGGAAAGATGGGACAAAATTGTGGCTGAGTCTTACAGTTTTCTCACTAACCTCATCAACCAATCATAGCCGCGTTGTTCATATGAGCTTTTAGGAATAGTTGACTTCCTAATGTGTGGCTTGGAACTGATGAAAAGACTAGACCACTGCAATAAAAAAGAAACTCCAGCAGATATTAGATCCTGTCCCTTCTTGCTGAGACCCCTATATTCAAGGGAAATGTCACCCACTGCCAGATTCAGACAAAATTCAAACTGATGTTTATATATATATATATGCATATAGATATTAGGAAAATTAGGATTCATAAGGGACTGATAAATTTCTTTACCAAGGAGAGTAAACTTATGGTTTTCAATAGAAATAACAAACACCTGTTTCGTTGTTGGTTTTTTTTTTTTTTTAATCTGAACATTTTTTGTCATTTTTGAAAAACAGGTTAATAATCTTGTGAATTAGAAAGACTAAGTTTCGTATATTTTCAGGACTGCCAAAGCTGAGACTTGTATAACTATAATTTAGCATACTTATGCATAATAACTGTGATATTTTAATGTGGTATTGTTTATTCTCCTTCATTGTTCAAGCTATGGCCACCACTATATGTGGATGGGAAATAATATAGGAGTAGAAGACCTAAAATATTTTTATAACTATTTTTGGTTAAAAAAAACATTCAGATTATAATCTGTGTAGTTTTCTTAAAAAGGTTCATGAGTATTTGGCATATATAATACCACACTTTATTGTACTACACAAATGGTTGTGACTCTCTTATTCGCAAAGCTGTCTATTCTAATAGCCTTCTATCCATGTCTCTCCTCATTCCCTTTGTAAATAATAACATTTACTTTGAATGGAAATAGGAAGTAAATTCCATTCTAATAAAATAGAAAATAAAATGAATTAAGATGAATTTATAAAGCTGTCAAAAAGCACAGATTTATATTCTTTTTGCTCTGTATAAACATGCCTCATATTCTAATGGATAGCACAAGCCCCTGATTGTTGGAAACTCCTAAAGAGCAATGTTATCATGTTTTTGAGTTTCTGTATGAAAGATACACTCCGTTGTGGCTAAAATGCATATGTATACACATAAAAAAATATATATTTTTTATTTTCTCTTACTATAATTTGAAACAGGAATGGGAAAAATCTGTGAAGAATTCCATCCCATATGTTGTTAAATTCAGGTATAAATTGGCATAGAAATAATTCTACAGTTTATAAGTACCTGAGATACAAATTTTAGAATAAATGTATTATACTGGCACCTTTGTACAACCACACATACATGTGTGTGTGTATAATGTATGTATAATGTATATGTAATATGTGTGTATATATATGTATGCGCATACATATGCATTTTGCCTCTTTATCCCATTTTACCCTTTTTAACTCTCTAGGCAGATGAAGAAACATACTTATTCTGTTTAATTGCTGTATAACTGAACGTTATGAATTACTATTTACGTACTCTTGGTCTGGAAGGATATACTCTGACTTCAGTGACTAACTAAAGGGTTTGACTCCAACTAAGCTCTCCGCAGGCTGTGATAAGCAAAAACCAAACTCAGCTGCAGTTTCGCTATGGAGAAGAAAGAAAGAAAGAAAGAAAGAAAGAAAGAAAGAAAGAAAGAAAGAAAGAAAGAAAGAAAGAAAGAAAGAAAGAAAGAAAGAAAGAAAGAAAGAAAGAAAGAAAGAAAGAAAGAAAGAAAGAAAGAAAGAAAGAAAGAAAGAAAGAAAAGAATCTTCTAAATTGTTTCTGCCTAATTTGGCTAATGTGGTGCATATCAGATTCTTTGTAGAGAGTAAAATAAAATCATTCCTCAGGCAACTGGGATGGTTTGTTGTTCCTCTGACTGATCAATCCATATTGCTGAAGGGACCAGGGAAAATGGGATTATAATCAAATAACCTTGTTCCTTATAAATAAAAGTGTTAATTAGCATTTTAATTGCAGGACTTGTGCACTGTGAGTGGTATGTTATGTTGTTCTCAACAGCACAGCACTGTTTTATTTTGAAGTGCCCAATAAGTTAACATTGTTTAATGACTTACTCTTCTCATTATGCTCATTAGTATATGAAAAAAATGAACAGAAGATATGGATAGCTCAGGGCAAATCACATCCTCCCTTCTTGTGGAACAGCAAACTTCTCATACATTTCATATACAACATACTGTGAGAACTGAGCAACTCTTCCGGCCTTTAGGTGAAACTCAGTGCCTTCCTTCTTTACCTGACAGTCATATGCTTTTCCAGAGACAAACTAATTCATCTCTCAAAGACCCCCTCTCTCAGAAGTGTGACTCCCATCAAATACAGTCAAAAGAGATTCAGTTCAATGTACCTATCCTTTAAGTTGTACATCTAGACATGGCCTTCCAGGTGAGGATTTCCACTGAGAAATTATTCCAAACAGGACTCCTTAGCAGAAATCAATCACAAAGGGTGTTTTTGTTTTATTTTGGTTTGGGCTTTTATTTTTTTTTCTCCTTCTTTTTCTCCTTTGCTTCTGAGATCTTAGAATGGAAATAAAAATAGTATAGACAAAAAAGACAGAATGTCTTCTCATAACAATCAAGGTCATGTTGCTCAAAGAGATTTGGGGTCATTTACAGTAAAATATCTAATTATCTGCAAGTTAAAAACTGAAGTTATTATCAAAGAAAACAGTTCTAAATCCATTTGCCTTAGTAGGCTTTGGTGTACAAGTAAGGCTCCTGTCTCCATTCATTGAGATATATCTGTCTTAACCTAAGAGTTGGCACATATTTCAAGTAATGAATCAGCACTCCCTTCCCACAAACATATTAGATTACAGTCAAATGAGTCTATACAATTCATGAATGATGAAGATAAACAAAGGTAAACCTTGTCCTACTGTGATTGCAGTGAACTTCACTCTACTGACCCCATACTAATAACTATGGAATAAGTTCATGAAAGAGAAGTAATTGGAATTCACGGGGACTCTTAGACCATTGAACGGTTCAATAACCTTGACATAAATTTATAAATTGCTTTTGCTTTCAAAATACCATAAACAGAAGAGAGGCTATTCAAATAGCTTAAGGAATACAGCTGCTTTCACCACCACTCTTTATTTAAAAGGATCTGACCTTGCAGTGTTTTGGACCTGCCATTAATGTTAGTAAAGATCTATCTGAGAAAGGACAACAAGGATAAACCCTGTTATATAATTGTTAGCCAACAAAAGTGCTGATTTATTTTCTCAGAAAATAAATTTCTATTAGACTATAACAACCTTTACATTCCACCCCTTTAGACAGTGCAATAAGAAACTAATTTCTTATTAGAACATTAAAAGAAAAGATATCTCATATCTCACAGTTACTTACATGTTACAGCCAGAAATAAAAAAAAAAAAAAAAAGAAAAGAAATTTGGATAGAAAAGGACTGATTCTAACAAAGAAGAGTTCGGAAAAGACATCAAGGAAATAGTCAATTCATGTGAGGCCAACTGCAGATGCAGCTTCTCTGGAAACTTTGTTTACTTAACAAAAAGTCTCTGTCCATTAGTGGAAAAAATACAAAATAATATAATTTAGGGAGTAAAAGTGGAATGGAGATATAGGCTGGAAAGAACCTCTACAAGTCATGTGGCCAATCTTGTTTAAAACACAGTTAAATTCAGTGTTCGATCAGGTTACTCAAGGCCTTCTCCAATCAAGATTTATATCGCAAGATTTCCATAGGTTCCTTCTAGACTAGGACTTCCCTGGATTTTTCTGTGGTTCTGTGAAAAAAGTAATTTTCTGTATCTTTTATCACTGGGTTCCCCATCCTACTCAGCTTCGGCCTAGTTACTTCGGTCTTCCTTTTCTGTCAATGTATGTACAGATGCCCTTCTTGCAGTCTCTCACATTCCATACCAAACCTAAATCCATCCCTGCATGCCTGAGTAAAGTCTATGTGTTCCTTTTAGGTGGAGCATCCCATATTCCACCTTCTATATACTCCTTTTCACATCTGAGCTCAGTCAGGATTTCCCTGTTCATCCCACCTTCTGCTACTCCTGCTCAACTTCTACATATCAGAATGGACCCTTTCTGTGTTCTGAAGAAGCTGTTCAGGAAGATCAGGCAAGTTTCCTATTTCCTTTCAACCTGCAGGCAGCCTCCCATGGGATTCCAGCAACCTGTTCCCTGGAAAAACAGAATTCAGCTCTCCTGAAGTTAGGGATTGTAATTCTACTTCCCCTCCTCATTTCTCTCAGGATCTTAAATTCAATCACCTTGCAGTAGCTGACATTGCTGCAGCTGAGGCTGCTGGTGACTGTTCCTAACCAGCAGAAGTCTTGTCTCAGTCATCTTACTGAGTTCCTGTATCAAGAAACCATAATCAGCACACTCCAGATATCTACCACCTTGCTTGCACCCAACCATTTTGCCCACCCAGTAAATGTCAAAATGGTTACAATTATTATATAATTTAGGGTAATCACAGAAATTAGGTTTATATATATATATCTTTATATATATATTATATATATACCCTATGAGTACATAAAATAGTAACTAAAAATACAAACATCTTTGCAAATCATCCTTCACTTTACCAGAGAAAATAGAAAATATTATTTATAATGTGATTTATTATTATCTTTTGCATTCATGACAGTACATTTCTATACAGTGCATCTGCAGCAATTATAAATAGTTCCTCACTTTTAATCTCCAATGGAAACACAAAGAATTTTTTGTTATTTCCAATCAATGTTATTAGTTTCTCATGAATTAGATGAAAACAGAGGGGAAAAGAAAAATGTTATTCATTTTTTAAGGATGAATTCCCAGATTTTTTTTTCCTACCTTCTCTAAAACATTAAATTATAACATTTATTGTGGAAGTTAATATTCACAAAACTTTGTGAAAAAAAAAGACCAAAATTAAATGTTTATATCTCCCATGTGAATTTACAGATTGCAAACATTGAAAAGTTAAATCCAAACTTGTTTTCAAGAAAAAAATCTGACATGCTTTAAGACAACAGCTTTTCTTTGAATCATTAATATCTTCAAATTATACATCATACATAGGGAAGAAAGTCACATATTCCAAAATATTTTCATTTAATTTGTTAGACTCCACTTAAATAATTTTGTTAAATAATCAACAAAAAAAGTTATTTCAATTGGAATTTTAAAAAAATCAAATAACTATTCTTTCATGTTTATTGAACACTTATTTGGTGACTGGCAGATTCAGTCACAAGATCTCATTCACAGAAGAATGTAAAAGGAGTTTCTATGTCTTATAATGGTGTATATAGAAAGACACAAGGAACAATACTGACACTATTTAGGAAAATTATTCTATTAATATTATAGCTAATGATTTTTTTTTTTATAAGGGAAGTCTGAAATACCAAACCCCTTATTCATCCGTCACCTAGAATTGCAATAAAAACAGTATTGCTGTCAGATAAACTGCCATAATTTAAAATCAATGCAAATTAGCAGTAGAAAAGGTCAATATAAACAATATGAGGTGTTTGCAACTGGGAAAATAATATTTCAATTTTATTGTTAGATTTCATCAGATAATATTCAAATTTATTTGAAAATAGGTTCACTCCTTGAAGTAAAACAACAACAAAAACAAACAAACAAACAAACAAACAAAATAATCAGGAATTTATTTCCAGACTGTGGTAATTCTTTCTACATCAAACTAAAAAAAAAAAAAAAAAAAAAAAAATATTGTTTTTTTTTGTCTCTGAATGTCACTTGTAACTTTCCTAATTTTCATCAAGTTTTTTAACAACCATTGCTGTTTATTTTCCTCATAGAACATTTTAAACATGTTTTCTTCTTGTACAAGCTTACATTTTTACATCTTTGACTTATTTATATGATTTTTATTTTTATTCTATTGATATATGACCACAACCTTCTAGGGAGGTGAGGAGGTGTTTGATCAGCTCAATCTGATTGTGTATCTTCATTCTTAATGCTGTAATAAAAAACAACTGTGCAAGACAGGCTGAGGAGCAGGTACAAAGCAATTCTGTAATGAATTGCATGCTGGATGTCAAGTTGAATATATGTCTAGAAATGCCAAAGAAAATATATAACCCAAGATAAAAAGTATAACAACTTTATTAACATGTATAAATGGAAGTCAGTTTTGCAAGTGCATCAAGTTATTCTTTTATCTTGCTTACCCCTGGTTAGGTTTTTGGTGGAGGTTGTTTTCTGGTACCATGAACAGGAATAAAACAAAAAAAGACAACTGAAGGCCAGGAACCATGTCATAAAACAAAACAGTGAAATACATGGGCTTGTCTAGTTTGAAGGGGTGCCCATCTTTGAATATATAACAGGCTGCTTTGAACAGAATAGTCTCTTTTCTCTGTAACAAGGTGATCAGAACAAGAAGTAGCTGGTTTAACTGGTAGCAAGGGAGATCCAAGCTAGACAGTAGAAAAACTAAAAAAAAAATAAAATTAAAACCACCCAAATCCTCATTACAGTGTATTATCTGAAAAAGACGTATCATCTCCTGGAGGTCTTGAAGGGTAGGTTAGCCAGAAATCAGTCATCAGTGATAAAAAAAAGCTTCTACAGCTTTGTCATCAGGAATGACTGTTCCAAGTCTATTTCAGCCCTATGTGTCGGACCTAGAGGATGTTCTGACACTGGGGCCAAACTGGATCTCAACCATCCCATTACCACAGCTTTCCTGGGTAGTTATAGGGCTCTGGGCTGGCCCTGGTCACCATCCCCGTCCCAGCCCTGCTGTCTCACTGAGTGCTGCAGGGCAGAGCTCTGCTCAAGGGAGGGCATAGCCTTGCTGTCCCCATGGCCACCCTCTGCTCCTGGCTCTCTCCTGAGGGACAGCCAGCCGTCATGGCACTCTGGCTCAGTAGTCAAATGACACCACCACAGAAATGGACAAATGTTCCTATGGATTATAGAAATGTCTTACCAGCAAATATAATATTTTTTATGCTACTGATCATAAAGGACGACTTGGCATCTCTCAGGTAGATGGAGATCTCTCAGGTGTCAAACAGCTGTCAGTTTTTTAGTTTCTAAAGACCACAGGCTGAAGATTAAATGATCTGGAGTTTTAGTTTGACTATCATGAGAAAAAGCTAACAAAATAACTGCCAGAAAGCTGTCACTCCTAATTATTCTACTTTCTGAAGAGTCAGAAACTAGTACAAAATTTTCACAAAGATCCTATAAAGGTGTTTATTCTGATAGAACATCCATTAACAATGCATGCAAATGAATATGAATAAAATGTATAAAATACATTATCCTTCACTGCTAGCTATTCAGATGAGAATGCCTGTTATTTAGTGTCCAGAGATCCCACCTGACAAAGTCTTATACTCATGACTAAACTCACATGTGCATGCAGCCAAACAGGTTTCGTTCTCATATCAGCTACTTGAAAAGAAAACAAACTGCTGTCTAGGGCCTTCTTCATATGTCATGTAAGTTGTGACATATAGATAGTCTGTAGTTTTATATTTGTTCAAAATCTTTACATGACTATGAAGCAACTACTTCATAAATAGGGTACTGCATATAATATATGATAAACATAACCCATCCCTTGACAAGGTTATAGAATAATTTCCTAAGAGAAGGAGTGGAAGACCAAATTCTTGAGGTATTTAAAACTAAAATATGCTGGACCAAATTCCAAAAATATTCTGACTGTTAAGTAAAAACCTCGATGAACGAGTAAATAAGATACCTAAAATAAATTTATCATGAAAGTATCAAACTACCAATTTAATTGTAGTAACTCCTTTCTAATTCTATTTTTGTTTTGTTTTTGTAGATAGGGCAAAAAGTCCCAGAAGTATTATCTGAGCACGCTCTTCTATACTTAAAGTACTTCATTTATTAAGAAATAGGACATTTTATTTAAAAAGCTAGTAAGAAAATTTACATTTCTTCTGCATTATTGTTATATATTTTCTGAAATTAAATGGGAAAAGATACTTCACACAGATCAGAACACATGAAATACCTCTACTGCAGGCTTTGAAACATTTATTTTATATTCAGATCAGTTATAGGATGTACTGTGCTGAAAAGCATTACTTCCAGCCTAGAATCACCAAAAATGTGAAGAAAAGCAAGGTAAGATGTGTTAAACAAGAGTAAGGATTTCTAAAGGGTAATCTGTTCCAGAGTAACTATTTGGATAATTAGTCTTATTCTTTTATGAATATGAGAATAGTCTCTCTTTCATTGATTATTTCAAAATAATCTGATTTATATAATGTTGTTACTGGCAGTTGAATAGTGCTTCTTCTAAATTATATTTTACTACATTGACTACTGAACCATAGTGGGAGTTTTCTTTGCTATTTAGGCCTTCTGTAGTATTTTATCTTAGTATTTATCTTCATTTTGTATGACTGAGATAAGATACAGGAAGTAGCATATACTGCATAACACAATAGAAACATCTGCTTTCTTACCTGACATACTTGGAATTCTTCACTGGAACCTTATATCCAATAAATTTATAAATAAAGCACTGCTCTGACTCTTTGTATTGTTCCCAGAGGGAATACTTTTATAGTGTTCTGCCTATAGCAGTAGATAGTGCTCTGTATTTTCACCGTATTTGGTTGATGTCTTTCAGGTGACTGATATCTGAACAGGTATAGTCGAATGCAGTAATAGCTTCTGAGGAAAAGACTCTTACAAAATTGAAATTTTGTTGGTATTTTTCTGACATTTATTTATTTTGCAGGATCATATGACTGTGAACTCATACCTATTCAACACTGGAAAAAAAAAAAAAAAGTAACATTTTTTTAGGGGAAATATCAAGAGTACAGGATAGATTTCTGTATTCAGTGTTACCATTGAGTGATCACATACATTTGACATTCACTTCACCCAATTACAGAGAAAATCTCAGATCTAGTGTTTCAGCATGTGTTCATTGATAGACCTTTGTTTTCAGTTCATGGTACAATTTATCTGCAACTGCTAATAACAGGTATAACATATACAGTTATTATTTAATTATTTCCATTCATTAATTCTCTGTGACCTATGCAATTTTCTCTGTTTCAGTGACTTGAGGCAGTATTTTTTTTAATCATAACACTCTATAGGTTGGAACTTGAATAGTGCCAGACAAAATCCCATGACTGGAATTTGGTTTATTTTTATTTGAAGATGCAGGTCTTCTCTTGAAGCAACAGTCTGCCTTTTTTTTTAAATGTGCCAAGGTTTTGTAGCTATCTCAAAATCAGGAGAGGTTTTTTTTGGGGTCTTTTTTATACATTTGACTTTGTGTTTTTCCTTTGAGAAAAACATAGTACTTTTGGATGACAATATGTTTTACAGTTGGATAACGTTGTTATTCTCTTCAAGATCTCAGTTTCCAAATCCAAATATTTGTATTGTAAAATGACATATTGTATTGAACTAATTTTTTTCTTGGGAGAAATAATCAGAACTTTGATAGTTGTTTCTTACTTCAGTCTTACATGACTTCTGTAGTTTAATGACATTGAATTCTCCATAACTTCACCTTAAAAGAAGGCCATGAAGAGTGGAGGTATCATTTACTTCAGACAAGCAACATAAGCAATTAAGGTTTTCAAAAGGTGTAATTAGGTATACCAGGTGGCATAGCTTGAAACGTAAATGTTCATAAAGAAGTAAAAGAAAAACACATTTAAAGGCAACAGACTGGAAGTGGTCCAGTCCATGGAAAATTTCCTTTAAATGATATTTTTTCTTTTCTTATTCATATTTTTTCCCTTTATTTCATTTATGCAAAATGAAAATTGACTAAGTCTGATTCTAATTGTGGCTGTCCCTCAATCATCAGGGAAACAAAAATTTAAAACTAAATGCATGACCTCAAGGAATACAAAGTGAGAACCAAGGGTAGTTTTACTAGCAGGTTTCTTGCAAAACTGTCATTGATTGATTGTCTTTCTGTATATCTCTCAGCAAAAATCAATGATTTCCTTTAAGTAAAGCACTCTTTGGAGAAAGAGAATACATGTTTTGAATATTTTAAAAGTCCAGCTATCTGATGGGCACCACCACAAATGACAATTTATTGCTAAATTCCTGATCTATAAGACAAAGTTTTGTGGTTGTGGAACTGAATGTCAGTTTAAATTACTGTTGCTATTGTATGTGTATAGGGTAGTATATTTGCATTTGCTTATGTGAAGACATTTTTCATTGTTTTGAAAACAAATTGTCTGTGATTGGTCCATGAAGTTACTTTACTGTCTTGTGAAACACTGAAATATTTCCTGCTCTGACAAAGGCTAATGATGTCCCTGCCTAGTGCTTAACCACTTATTAATTCAGTTAGCAGTTTTATAGCTATTCTTTGTTTTCTTTGGATTTTTCCATGGTATATATTTTAATATAATTATATTTGTGTGAAACGTTAAAAAAAGAATCAAAGGAATATTGATATATATGCCAAAATATGGTACAGTTTTCTGTATATCATATTTTCAGAGAGAAAGGAGTAGTTAGAATACACAGATTGATAAAGTAGCCTGACCAATCACTGCATGCCATTAAAATTAAAAACCAATGGAAATCAGCCAAATAAACAATTTTTAACTTCTTCTCTGGTTATTGAATCCCACTAGTTGGCTGTTGTATCACTAGAAAAATAATAATCTTAAGATTAATATATGAGAGCCAACTGAAACTTGAAATAAAGTAGGATATTACAAATATGTTTAGGTATTAAAAGTAGAAGATTTGAATGATGCAGTTATGGCAAAGTACTGTTAAAGAAACAGAAAAAAAGATTGAAGGCATAACTAGCCCTGCAGTATCATAGTGTGAACTTTGTTGACATCAGATCTCATTTTCTTGGGGTTATGTTCCATCCTACAGTTTTGTTTCTGGCAAAATGATAGGTTAAAGTACTGCATTATTTTCCTCACAACTGTAAATGTAACTGGAGAGAGGCACTTGTAGTTTGAGCTAAAACTAAAAATTTGTATTCCCTTCTAGAGAAGGACTTTTGTTGGGTACACTTTGAGTATCACATCTTCCTTATGTGAGGATCCAAAAACTAGAAATTCTTGTTAGTCTAATTAATGCTTTAAGAATTTAATAAAAATATAACAATGACTTATTACTAGTCAAAATACAAGCAACCAGTTCTACTATGGATTAATACAATAAAGTCCACCAACACAACTATTTGCTCTTTTCCTTTGATGTTAAATTTTCATCCTTCTTATGTATTTTTACACTGAGTCACTAGTGTTCCATCTTCTTTGCTAGGAGGATTAAGGGTTTTTTTCCTCAGTCTTGCATTTTCTCAGGGTTATTTTTATGCATTTCAACTCCACTTAATAGATTACACTGTTTTCTCTCTGATTGGTTCACAGTAAATATAATGAAAACCCACTTATTTTTATGCCATTGAGTCTATTTTGTAATAAGAATAACTTAACTTAATCAGTATTTTCTTTTTTTTTTAATTAAAAATTTAGCCAAGCAGCTTAGCTCATTTTAGGTCACTTTACATTCTTCTTAGGTTTAGATTCTTAAAGTGTTCTAAAACTGTTCACAACTTTCCCAAAAATCAACAGTATGACTGAAGTTTCCTCTAACAGAAGATACAAATTATCTTACCAAATACATGTGCTTAACTTAAGCATAAGTTCAGTACTTTGTTGTGCAATGACAAAATTTGTAATTGATTTTACAATTCCTAAAATGCAGTAAGCATACCTCTTTCTATATAACACATTTCATTCTTAGAGGTATTATAACAGATACAATTCTGAATGTTTCAGTGGAATCTCAGTACATTTTGACGTGTTCTTCAACTCCGAAAAGATTTTTAGATGAAGAAGACAATTTTGAAAGAAGTGGCAATTACTTTTTGGTGCTAGACTGTACAAAAAACATCTAACAGAAGATTACTTAAAATAATTTAAGAAAATTTTTCTTTCAAATATTTCAGACTAGGCAGGTGAGTCATTGCTTTTGTAACTTTTTTTAAAATCTTGTTTAATAGAGGGCAATTTGTTGCTAATACTGGATTAGCATTTACAGTAATGACGACAATATGTTCATAACTTCGATGCTAGCAAAGTTGTTTTATCTTTCAATCACTACATGGTTCCATAAAACAATTAAGTTATATTATGACACCTATAAAATTTTGTGGATTTAGCTAAATCTCATGCTTTAATATGCCTTTTATAGCAGTCAGAAGGTCTTTTGACTTGCATGTCAGTGATAAATTTGTAGTATAATTAGTTTAATATTAAATAAAAAATCCCTGAGAAGAGACTATATTGAATGACATGTACATGCATACTGTGCACATGCAATTATATTGCCAAATTATTACTTCTCGAGTTTATTTTTTACATTTAAAGTGTTTAGGAACATTCAAAAGAGAATAAAGCAGCTATCAATTTTCACTGACTATATGACTGTATGAAGTGTAGCCAAACAAACTATAGGGTTTCAAAAATTACTGTATACAAGGTAGCCACTTTGTGTAGAAGTGGGCTTAATTGTACCAGGAAGATGCATAAATAGCTGTGAGGTTTATGCAGGCAGTCAACAGTTAACTCTTTCTATTAATTAACAAGAAGAAAACCACTGGAAATTTTAAGTGTCTGGAATACAATTTAGTGTGATACTGAGTTAAAATCAAAAAAGGAAGTTGTATGCTTTCGTTTTTAGTAGTAAGAGGCAGATACTCTAG
Organism: Morus bassanus; assembly: GCA_031468815.1. NCBI lineage: Eukaryota > Metazoa > Chordata > Aves > Suliformes > Sulidae > Morus > Morus bassanus. The sequence continues at coordinate 79,541,694 of CM062568.1, forward strand.
TGCACAAGACTGAGCATCACTTTTTGAGCCTGGAATGCTGCTGGACCACTAAAATTATATATAGAGTGTATAAGGTGTGCATTAGAGAAACCTCATCAACAGGAATGATTTCAGCGTAGGTTTACTACCTTGTTAATAAATAATGATACTCAGCAGAATGGATTCAAATTAGTTCTATTCAGCTGTATAGACAAGTGATAAAATATTCCAATTCTTCCTTTTTTAATATTATCTGGTTAACCTCTTCTTGATTTACACACTGGAATTCCCCCAGCTTCCAGGGTCGAATTTAGATGTGTCTGTCCAGTTGCCCACATACAGACCCCTAAAACCATTTGTGATGCTGTAGTGGAGCACTTATGCAGGGATTGAGACTGTGATCCAGGACATGCACTGAATCCAGTCCCTTTTGGAGAGGTAGCTGAACATTAGATGCAATAAAATAAGGCATCATAAATGGCAATGGGTCTGCATGAGGACAGTGAGACTGAACCCATTCTGTCCAGGACAGACCTGTGTTTTACCTGCGAGAGGAGAAAAACAATTGGAAAGTACATAGTAGTTAAAAAAAGTCTGCCAGATTTTGTTTGTAAACATTGCATTGGATTTTCATCTTGCCCATCTAACATCATCTGAAAGTCTTGGAGATAAAAATAACTACATTTTCAGTATTTTCATGTAAGCTAGACATCCATTTGAATAAATGGAAATCTACTTAGCTCACTCTTTAATAGCAACTTGAATATGATTAGCTGAATTTTTCTAGTATCCATCAGGCAGGACTCATTTGCCCATGGTTAGGTATCTAGTACTGTTTTTCAGATCCTGCGCTCTAATCTGGCCTAAAGTTTCTCTTCCAGAAGGAAGTCTTCCATGGGTCCTGTCTTTTAGCTGCTAGTCCCTTAAAATTTCTTACAAAATGTAGGGCATCTCAGATGTTATTACATGCCCTCTTTTATGGACTTGAATCACTACACAGGTATCTAGTTTGTGCTACATACTTATGGAAATAATAACAAAAATTTTGGTATCCAGTGCAAAAATTATATTGTAAAAATAATTTTTATTTGCACAAGCATAAATCTCTTCACAGGGTTCACTGCTATTCTTCTAGAGTCTATAGACATACAGAGGGATGCCTCAAAAGGCTTATTTTTTTCCTATTCTAAGGCTGCTCTTTGAGATGATACACCAGAAGGCTGTGCTGCTGTTCAGTGAAACCTGGACTGGCTGGAGAGCTGGGCTGAGGGGGACCTCATGAAATTCAACAAAAGCAAGTGTAAGGTCCTGCACCTGGGGAGGAACAACCCCAGGCACCTGTAGAGGTTGGGGGCTAACCTACTGGAAAGCAGCTCTGCTGAGAAGGACCTGGGAGTGCTGGTGGACAGCAGGTTGACCATGGGCCAGCACTGTGCCCTTTTGGCCAAGAAGGCCAACAGTATCCTGGGGTGCCTGAAAAAGAGTGTGGCCAGCAGGTCAAGGAAGGTTATCCTCTCCCTCTACTCCACACTAGTGAGGCAACATCTGGAGTACCGTGTTCAGTTCTGGGCTCCCCAGCTCAAGGACAGGGAACTACTGGAGAGTGTCCAGCAGAGACCTACCAAGGTGATCAGGGGACTGGAGCATCTCCCTTACGAGGAAAGGCTAAGAGACCTGGTTTTTTTCAGCCTGGAGAAGACTGAGGGGGGGATCTTATCAATGCTTATAAATATCTAAAGGGTGGGTGGCAATAAGATGGGGCCAGGCTCTCTTCAGTGGTCCCCAATGACAAGACAAGGGGTAATGGGCACAAATTGGAACACAGGAAGTTCCACTTAAACATAAGAAAAAAATTCTTTACTGTGAGGGTGACAGAGCACTGGAACAGGCTGCCCAGAGAAGTTGTGGAGTCTCCTCCTCTGAAAATATTCAAAACCCACCTAGGCACAGTCCTGTGCACATTGTTCTAGGTGTACCTGCTCAAGCAAAGTGCTTGGGTAAGATGATCTCCAGAGGTCCCTTCCAACCCCTACCATTCTGTGATTCTGTGAGATAAATAGGTGGAAAGATTCCGTTTCTAGAGATGTTTTGATCTGTCTATTGGATTTTGTCCAATATTTAAAATTATGTGAGAGGATACCTCTCACAAAGATATTCAGAATTTTTCCCACAGAACACATTTTTTTTTTCTGAGAAATTATAAACTCATGAAACATGAGTAATTAAAAAATCATTGCTTTTCTGCAAAATTTCAAAAATGTTTTATTAGATTGAATTTAGTAGTTTAACATGTATTATGTAATAGTTAAAACATTTCAGACTGAGTGAGAGAAAGCACTTTGGGGTTGTGGGAATATGACAAGAAAGGGCATGTAGAATTGTCATAAGCTATTATAGGCAATCACAGCCTTTTCAGGAATGAAGTGATTTCATCTCCAAATGATTTAGCTGCCCCTCACCCTCTTTTGTATAGGAAGGCTGTTCCACAATGTTACTACTCTGACAGCTGGAAATACCAGTTTCTTTCTCAACTATGCTTATGATGAGTTTATAGCAATTTGTACTTCTACTGACAGTGTACTTTAATTCTTCTTTTCCCCCTTTCTTTCTCATGTCAATTTGACACTGGAAATATTTTGTTGTTGCATCCTAACAGTCTTTTTCCATATTGATGTCTCACAGTTACACAACAGTAATCAATGTTCCTACGGTTTTCTGTTTCCTTTTTGAATACTACTGAAGTTTTCCTATTTTATAGCAAAATTTCTTTGTATTAACCTTTACATATTTGACCTTGTACTTTTTCTTACTGAGTTTAATCATTGTATTACTACCATTCTTAGTGTCATAAATTTTGATATGACATTGTTGTGGTTTAGCCCCGGTCAGCAACTAAGCACCACACAGCCGCTCGCTCACTCCCCCACCCTTGTGGGATGGGGGAGAGAATCGGAAGGGCCAAAGTAAGAAAACTCGTGGGTTGAGACAAGAACAGTTTAATAATTAGAATAAAAAAGCAAAAATACTAATATAATGAAAAAGGAAAATAATGAGCAAGAGAGAAATGAAACACTGGAAGAAGAGGGAAAAAAAAACCAAAACCAAAACTAAACAACAAGTGCTGCAACCGCTCACCACCCGCCGACCGACGCTGCCGGTCCCCGAGCCACGATCGCTGCCTCCCCCAGCCAATTTCCCCCAGTTAATATACCGGGCATGACGTCACATGATATGGAATACCCTTTGGCCAATTCGAATCAGCTCTCCTGGTTGTATCCCCTCCCCTCCCGGCTTCTTGTGCACCTGGCAGAGCATGGGAAGCTAGAAAGTCCTTGACTAGTGTAAACACTACCCAGCAACAACTAAAACACCAGGGTGTTATCAACATTATTTACATACCAAGTCTAAAACACAGCACTATGCCAGCTACAGTGAAGAAAATCAACTATCCCAGCTGAAACCATGACAGACATTTAGATCTTTTGAAGTATCACTACCTGCTAGTTTTGCCTCATAACTACCAGTATCATCAACAGTTAACTAAGAAATGCATCTTTAAGGAACATCATTTGTTTTCTTCTCTTCCCTCCTCCTCTCAACACAATTTTCAGTTGTATTCCCATGTATTAGCTCTGAGATAATGGTATTTTTCTATTCTTGCCCTTCCACTTTTGCTATATCATATGGGATGATAATTCTGATCTAGGCAAATTTTAATTGTTTTGCTGATGTAGAAATCAGTGTATCCTATTGTCATTGAAAGTTAATGTTTCTGACTTGCATCAGAAATTAGAGGGCATTTTCAGTTTGTCTGGAAGAGACAGTTAAAAAATCTTAGTTATTGTACAACCTTATGTAACAAGAAAAATTCTTGTTCTTTTTTTTTTTTCTAGTTGGAGTACATTTCTGTCCAAAACTTGTGATGTCTATATGCCAGAAATTTCTAAGATTTTTCAGAGATATATCACGAATCTGAGGACCCAAACCAGTCCATCATAATAGGAAAACAGGTTCATGAAAGGCAAATATTATAAGCAAGCTGGAAATAGTTTAATAATTTTAACTATAGGTAATTAATAAAAACTTACAAGGTATCTGGAATCCAGCTGAAGAATTGGTTACAGAGTGTTTTAAGTACATAGTTCTTAAATTTCTACCCCTTTTTCATTCTATTTAATGGCCACCATTCAAATCAATGAGTATAATATTAACCAAAACTAAAAATGATAGTTTGTCAGCACAAGCAGAGAAGAAACATTTGTTTACACTTCTACAAGATTCAGGTGTTAATTGTCATGGTTCATCTGAATCATGATCTTATAAGTATTCCCAAGAAAACAGAATTGAGATAATTTAGAATCATTGTTAACCTCTGACCATGGAAAGTAATGAAGAAATCTCATTAAAGCTTGTTTGTATCAAAAGATATCTTGGCACCAAGATCTGAAACATGAGTTGTGCTTTAAACCAACTTTTTAAATGCCTACATCTTCAAAACATTGTCCACATACTTTACTTTTTAAGCATATTTTTTAAAATATTTTTAGTGGAGACCTTTGAAGACCTACAGAAAAATAACAGTTGAGGAGCTGAAAGGACTGCCCCCACCCCCGATCCCGACCTCCCAACCCCGACATCAGAGAAATAATTTCTATCTTAGTACTCAGATGCCATTTTGCCATTCATGTAAATCTTCCCAAGGAAATGCTTCACTGTTCTGTTAAACTTTACAACTCACTGCATGGTCTAAACTGGTCTATGAAGAACAGAAAAGATAGATTCCAGACAGCATCCAGAAAAATATTTGTGGCCACATCTAAAACACTCTTTCTTTGGGAAAGTCCTTGAAATTTTTGGCACTAAAAAACCAGGGGTGTTGTTCTGGATGGGACATCAGCATCACTGCAGAAATCCATTCCTCATGAAGCTGTCAGATGCAACACAGATACTGTGAAATATCTGGAAAACAAATCTGTAGTACTATGGGAGGTAAGCAGCATTCATCAATTCATTTTTCAGTGCCAACTTTTATATATCTCAGAAATTATGCCACTATCATTCATTGCTCCTTCACAAATGATAATGGAATAATAAATTCAGTCACTGATGTTAAAGACTTATACAATGGAATCTGCCAAAATCCTGAATTGGCTGAGCTAACATCTGTTAAACTCTAGGCATAGGATGGATTTCTCAAAACATAAATAAATATAACTCTGAATGAGCTTGGAATAAGTATGATTTCTATATGCTTCTGTATTCAGACAAAGGTTTCTACTTAAAATTGAGCCATAGTCACACAATACTCCTTGCAGTCTTGTTTAAGCTGCTTAATGATAAATAAGATGCTTAAGATTCACTCACTGCTATTTTTCTCCTGCTTGAGTTATGTTCATGGTTCCTTTTTAAAACTCATTGAAAGCAGGTGACAGTGATGCATTCTGTGTCAAACAATAAAGCCACATACCTCTTACCATAAGCCAATTTTAGAGAACACTGTTACAAAATCCCTGCAAGCCATGTATCGTGTCCTTTACTGAACTATAACAATCTTTATAGATTAAATAAATGTTTGAGAAGCAGACTTACTTCTCTATGGTTACATCACAATGAACTAGTAATTTCATTCGGATTAAAACTTCATCTCTGGATGGTGTTTTCTTTAAACCAGTAATAAATCGTAGTATAATTAGTTAATAGAATTTTTATGCAATACCTTTATTTGTCTATTATATACAGTGTTTTACACACCCAATCTTCTTTTCAAAATCTTACAACATTGACTTGATCTTGGTTTACTTAAGCATGAGCTACAGCAATTGCAGGTAAAATGTTTGAGTGAAGGATTTAGTTCCTCTAGTGGCAGCCATGAGTCGTTCCACTGTAACTGCTGAGAACAGAAGTAGCTCTGTATAGATGAGGCATCTATAGATAAGACACCTTACTCCTCCCCAGCACCAATAGTCAAAATCTGAACAGCACTCGGCCTTTTCTCAAGCATTCAGGAAACAGACTTCAGGTTTTGGCTCTGCCTGATGGACAAAAAGAAATGGAAAATTTTTCCAACTCCTGACTTCTACAGCACTGATAGGAGCTGTAAGACGTCTTCTGAATACTATCATGTTTATCTTAAATATCCCTGATATGATAAGAGTAATTAAAATGGCACCACTGAGATCAGGACAAGAGAGATTAGAATGACTAACATAGACGCAGATTTCTCTACATACGCATATAAATTAAACTGAAACATTACAAATGTAATTATGAAAGCATTTAGAATTCATAGAAGAGAGTAATCCCAAGATGGGAATATATCTAATATACAGTAAGGTAAGCAAAACCCCATGGCAAGCACAAGAGCCTGCCAGTTAGTAGCTAAAGAGCTGTAACAGCTATAAATTTGGTCTAGCACACTTCAATCAAATCTGTTGTTAACCTGAACCCCTCAAGCCCCAAATTGGGCACCAAAAAGGACTGTCATGGTTTAACCCCGGCCAGCAGCTCAGCCTCACACAGTCACTTACTTACACCCCTGCAGTGGGACAGGGAAGAGAATTGGAAGGGTAAAAGTGAGAAAACTTGTGTGTTGGAATAAAGACAGTTAAATAGGTAAAGTGATGCGGAAACTTCGGACAATAACACGCAGACTAATATGATCAGGTTAATGCCACCTTATTGCTCAGATAGCTCAGTTAATATACTTTATTGCCGTGGGCATATGTTTTCCTTAAGCAACGAGATTGGTTCACGTATGTGTACACGCGCCACACGCATACCCGCTATTGGCTTGCTTGCTTTAATCATGCGCCGCTCATAACATAACAATTTCTACCCCATAATAGACACACTGGAAAAGTACTGCTGAAGTTTTCCCAGCCTTTGTGATATTTTAGTTCAGCCACATCTGCAACTTGTGCTTCCTCCCTTTTCTACTCCCTTTTCTTCTCCCTTCCTTATCTCACTCAGCTGCTCACAAGGTCGTCTCATAATTGTACTGACAACAAGTTCCCTGTGAACGGAATGTTTGGATTGTTCACAGGGAGACCTGCCTGTTCTAAAAATTCTCCCACAAATCCCCCTTTTTCTGTTTGAACAATCCAAACTTGTTCGACGGCCTTTAGTACCAATCGCCGCAGGAGGGAGAGCAAGCATGGTATCATTAATAGCACAACTGCTACGACTAATATAATTAATAGTCCGGTTTTGAGCAGCGACAACAACCATCCTGATAACCCCCAGCCTCTCCACAAATTGTCTAGACTGAAAAACCCACTGTCTTCTTTTAATAATTTTTTCTTCTGTTTCACCAATGCTTGTATGCTTTTATGGATAGACTCGGAGTGATCTGATAAGTTCATGCAGCACATTCCTTCAAACTCTTGGCAGCCATGACCCTGGACCAGTAACAAAAAATCTATGGCTGCTCAATTCTGCAGTGTGGCATGTCTAACTGAATCTACATCTAATAATAAGCTACTTAAAGCCATAAAGGTATTTGGTGTTAAAAGCGTTAAGCGCCCTAAGCTACAAGGGCCTCCCTTAAGATAAGAAGGAATACCAGGCCATGCCCTAATTATGTCAAAAAGAAAATAATACTCCACAGCACCCTCATCCCTGCTAAACAACCATATACCGCATTGATGGCATTGAGTCAATATCCACGGTTTACACGTCCCACAGTCCAGACAGGCAATAACTGGCCGCTCCATCTCCGACAACGTCCTCCGGCTCGTTCAACGCTTGGTCAGTCTCTTTCCAGGGCTTAATCCATCTGGCCGGTACCCAACGCAGTCCCAGATCTGTCAAAATACAAGCATAGCCTCTCCCAATCATTTTTACTTCAACGGGACCTTTCCATTGACCTGTGGCTAAATATTTATATTGGACGCACACAGGAGACGCTGCTTGTACCCCCGACTTTAAAGATGTGTGATGAATTACAATGGGTGGTGATTCACGATTGCCTGTTAGTCGCAGATGATTCAGCACATACAGAGCTTTTGCAAGATGCTCACAGGGTACCTGTTCCCCCCCTTTCTGTTTATGCAAAAGCGACTTGAGTGTGGCATGCGCCCGTTCGACAATGGCTTGTCCCGTAGGGGAGTGCGGAATGCCAGTGGTGCGGCAAATGCCCCAGAGCTGACAAAAATGACCAAACCGTTGGGAAATGTATGCCGGACCATTATCTGTTTTCACTTCTTGGGGCACTCCGAGAATTGCCATGGCAGCACACGTATGCTTGATGACATGTCTCGCAGTTTCCCCAGTTTGTACAGCAGCCCACATGGCATGTGAGTAAGTGTCAATTGACACGTGTACATACTTTTGTCAACCGAATTCTGCAAAATGCGTGACATCCATCTGCCACAGCTGCAGCGCCTGTAAGCCACGAGGATTGACTCCTAGCCCCAGGCCCAAACCCAGACTTTGGCAAGCAGGACAAGAGTGTACGATACCTTTAGCGTCCGACAAAGTCAAATTGAACTGTTTAGCCAAGACTCTTGCCGACTGATGGAAAAAAATTATGAGAATTTCGAGCCTGCTCAAAGAGGTTAGTCTGTCTGTTTGGCCAATTCGCCGCAACTAGGCGATCAGCGCGATTGTTACCTAGGGCCAAGCCATAGTCAGGTTGATGACTGTGGATATGGGTCACAAAATACAGATGTTGTCTCTGGTTTAACAAATGCAGAAGTTGTAACAGCAATTGATACAAAACTGAATTGCAAAGTGTTCGGAGCATAAAGCGTTCGAGTCGCAATACCGTACCAACCACATACAGCGAATCAGATACTACATTAAGGGATTGATCATGCCAGTTTTGAAAAGCCCAAACAACTGCTTTTAATTCCAGTGTTTGGAGGGAATCCTGCGGGCTCCCCTCTAATAATTGTGAGTGCCACAGCCCATCGTGACACCAGGCTACCGCAGCCCTTCTTGATTTTTGAGCCTCCCACTTAATAGGGTATTGTTTCTGCCTTACCGGCTTAGCTCCAAGTTGTAAAGTTACTTTCACCAGCTCTGCCAATTTAGATCGTCCCGGAACTCCAGTTGCCCAAACCAAAGGAATCACTACATTTTCCACTTCTTCTGGAATTTGTTCCTCCCTGAAGGAATCCTGTAACATAAACACTCTTGCCTCTATGGCTTTTGATTCGGGTATTAGTAATTTAACCTCTCCATTTTCGAAAGTGGTTTGTGCATCCAATTTACTTAATAGAACTCGCCCTAACAGAGGCAATGGACATTCAGGCATATACAAAAAACTGGTGAGTTACCCACTGTTTTCCTAATTTAAATTTTAATGACTCTAGAAAAGGCCAATTTTCCTTTTGTCCTGTTATTAAATACAGTCCATGCAACTTCCAACATTTTCCCTAAATCTCTGGATTCAGCTCCTTCTAATTTCTGGACCTTCTTTCTGATATATGGGGCTGATTGATCCATGAATATAGAGGACAATTGTACTGCTTCTTCTGGTTTCTCTGGGTCCAAATTAGTGTATTTTCTGGCAGTCACCTTCAGTCTTTCCATAAAGGCTGAGGGGGACTCCTTCGGTTCTTGTCTTATTTCATAAAGTTTTGACCAATTTATTGCTTTTGGCATTGCATGTCTAACACCATATAAAATCCACCTCTGGTACCTGCTCAGCATTCCTCTGGGCTCCGGCTGATTAGGGTCCCACTCAGGATCTATGGATGGGAAATTCCATCCCAACGTCCCTTGTAAATCTCCTTTAGCATGTAATGCTTCCACCTGTTTTCTGGCAGTATTTAGTACCATTTGCTTATCAGTCTCATCGAATAGAGTGCTTAATATCACTTGTAAATCATTCCAGTCAGGGTCTTGAGTTCTAATTATTGTCTCAACCGCTTTAGCTACTCTGTCCGGATCCTCCCGATAGGTGCCCGCAATCTCTTTCCATGATCTTAAATCAGTAACTGAAAAAGGGACTTTCACTGTTACTGGACCGTCATTGTAGAGTCATACGGATATATACCACACTGTTTCTGCCATTCCGGATGATTTCGCAGTGTAAAGAACAAATTAACATATGCCACTTCATCCCATTTACCTTCTCTTTTACAAAACAACATTAACTGCAAGATGGTATTATACTGCAATGTCCCATTCTCTGGCCATTTCTCCTCATTCTCCAACTTATATATTGGCCACCAGTGATTGCGATACTCTATTAATTGCTTCCAAGTCAGAGGATCTCCTCCCAGATCTTTCCAATGTGCCAGAATACATCCCAAAGGTGTTTTCTGCAGGACAGGTTTCTTACTCGGAAATGTACCCATCTTCCCAAGACTAGTGGGTGTGATCGTGCACTATCACAGGCACTAGTCAGAGGGACCCCTTAGTCCAACCCTGCGCATTTCATCTTACGAGCAGACCTGTTAGAGCTCAAAATCCCTTATAATAAGAATGCCTTATTACTTTTTCCAGGGGACTTGCTTAGAATTCTTCGGTCCGGGGATCAGAGGTTCTCCCCGAGAATCCCTCGGTGCCGGCTGGAGGTCCTGTGATCCCACGGATCCATCGAGATTCACAAGCGGTGTCCCACCTGGGTCGCGTGCCAAAACTGTCACCGAAATCGGGAATAAACCTCGTAACACTAATGTAGTGTTAAAAGGCAAGCATTCTTTATTGACGGCGCTGGGAACACATGGGATAACTCCTCCTCAAGCATGTTCCTCTTTGCATCAAAATTCACCAGTTCTTATACCCTCTTTTCTGTTGATTCATGCTATTTATCATTAATCTTACATTGATTGGTTAGCTATCCTCGCTTGCTATTGCATGTCAGTATACAGTCCATTCCCCGTAAGCATTTGCACCTGTACGCCATACAGCAGATCCCCCTGCTACAGCATGGACTTATCCTTGGGCCACAATCCCTCTGACTTGAGTTCACACTGGAGTTCCAGCCTGTCCAGCAAAGCAGCACAGAAACAGCAGCAATGCCCTGGCCATCTGCCAGCCCAGGCACCTGGCCATTGCTGTTATCAAAATGTTCCCAGGCACAGCAGAGTAAGATGGTAAGCAGTACAGCAGTACAGCAAGCAGCAAAAGCAAAAAGCAGTCACTAATGAGCACTAGACTTCAAGGCATACAGTATATGTATATACAGTAAGGCAGGCAAGCTCCATAGCAAGCACAGAAGCCTGCTAATTAATAAATTCAGTCTAGCGCATTCTAATCAAATCTGTCGTTATCTCAAACCCGTCAAGCCTCCAAAAAGGACTGTCATGGTTTAGCCCCGGTCAGCAACTAAGCACCACACAGCCGCTCGCTCACTCCCCCCAGCCCAGTGGGAAGGGGGAGAATCAGAAGAGTAAAAGTGAGGAAACTCCTGGGTTGAGATAAAGACAGTTTAATAGGCAAAGCAAAAGCCACGCGCACAAGCAAAGCAAAAGAAGGAATTCATTCACCACTTCCCATGGGCAGGCAGGTGTTCAGCCATCTCAAGGAAAGCAGAGCTCCATCACGCGTAACGGTTACTTGGGAAGACAAACACCATCACTCCAAATGTCCCCTGCTGACGCGGAGTGGCCGCAGCCCTCTCACACAATTCCTCCCACTCCTTCCAAAACAGCAGCTTTTGAGATGGTTTTAACAACATCTGCACTATCTGCTTTGTATCATGAGGAGTTAGCAGGTTAGAAGCAAAAACATGATCGACTAAAGCCCTCGTAAACGGTGAGCTAAGCCCATACTGCACCACTGCCTGTTTTATCTCCTTTAACAGCTTCCAGTCAAACGGCTCCCATTGTCTCTGCTGAGCGGTGTTAGTAAATACAGGGTACGCTGACGGCCCGAGAAACACTCCTTCCATCGCAGCCTCTTTGATTGCCCCTTTCCACCGATTCCGTACATCCCATCTGTTCTCCCCGCTCCCCCCCCCCCGCCCCCAGGTCCGGATAAGTAGGAGGAGCTGAAGGGGGTAAAGGGGCAGGTAAGTGGGTGGTGGTTAACCGCGCTTCTAATACCTCAAGTTTGTTTAACAACTCCAAAAACTGATGGTCTCTTAGTCCCCCCTGTTTTTCCCCTTCCCGCGGGCTTCCAGGGGAGGTTGACTCCGAGGGAGGTAGAGGTGGTAAACACGCAGCGGCACCCCGGTCCGTCCTGCACCCCCCGCCGTCCTCAGGTGTTGTCGGATCATCTGGCAGCGGCGGAAAGTCCTCCTCGTTAGGTTCGTCACCGTTGCCTCGGCCATCCCGCCTAGGATTGTTCACCGGCACGGGCGCTGGTCCCGGGAGAATTTTACCTTCCCCGTGTCTGGTGCACGGAGGCAGTGGGTTTACTGAGCCAAACGCAAACGTAGCAGCCGAGCAACCCCCTCTATCCGGCTGAGTTGTTGTCATGGCTGCGAAAGCCGCATTGGCAGCCGCGTGCTCTGCTTGCATTTCTTTTAATGTCTCTGATATCAGCTTCCACAATGTGGGAAATTTCTGTACCTCCTTGGATCCCCTGCTGATTTCCTCCCACAGCATGGCCCCTATCTTTGACCATGTCTCTTGAAGGAAAAGTTCACCAGCAGTCTCAATTAATTCCTTATCCCGCGCCCATGCCAGGAGCGCCTTCAAGGTCAGTACTTCATAACTCAGTCCTCTCTTAGAGAGCATATGTTGGAGGAGCTTAACTACTGCCTCTTCTTCCTTCGAGAGGGTAGACCCCATCTCCTCCCGGCCGCTCGCGTGGCCAAGGCGAGATTCCCTAATTACTCTGCGCTATAGCGTCTTCCCGAGTGCCGGGGCAGCACTCGCTTTCGGCCGCTTTTCCTCCCCCTCAATCCGTCAGTTTTTCCGTCAGGTAGTCATCGCTCCCAACACCAATCTGAGGGTCCCTGTTCGGGCGCCACTTGACGTGGAAGTTTCGGACAATAACACGCAGACTAATATGATCAGGTTAATGCCACCTTATTGCTCAGATAGCTCAGTTAATATACTCTATTGCCGTGGGCATATGTTTTCCTTAAGCAACGAGATTGGTTCACGTATGTGTACACGCGCCACACGCATACCCGCTATTGGCTTGCTTGCTTTAATCATGCGCCGCTCATAACATAACAATTTCTACCCCATAATAGACACACTGGAAAAGTTCTGCTGAAGTTTTCCCAGCCTTTGTGATATTTTAGTTCAGCCACATCTGCAACTTGTGCTTCCTCCCTTTTCTACTCCCTTTTCTTCTCCCTTCCTTATCTCACTCAGCTGCTCACAAGGTCGTCTCATAATTGTACTGACAACAAGTTCCCTGTGAACGGAATGTTTGGATTGTTCACAGGGAGACCTGCCTGTTCTAAAAATTCTCCCACAGTAAAGCAAAAGCTGTACATGCAAACAGAGCAAAATAAGGAATTCATTCACTACTTCCTATTGGCAGGCAGGTGTTCAGCCACCTCCAGGAAAGCAGGGCTCCATCACGCGTAACGGTTACTTGGGAAGACAAACACTATAACTCTGAACATTCCCCTTTCCTCCTTCTTCCCCCAGCTTTTATTGCTGAGCATGATGTCATATGGTATGGGATATCCCTTTGGTCAGTTTGGGTCAGCGGTCGCGGCTGTGTCCCCTTCCAGCTTCTTGTGCAGCCCCAGCCTCCTTGCTGGTGTAGTGGTTTGAGAAATAGAAAAGGCTTTGACTCTGTGTAAGCACTGCTCAGCATCCCTGTGTTATCAACACTGTTTTGGTCACAAATCACTGTGAAGAAAATTAACTCTATCCCAGCTAAAACCAGTACAGAAAAAAAAAAAATCATAATTCTTATACACTGCGACAGAAAATGTGTTCCTTTTCATTATCCATGAAAGAACAACTTATATTTAGAATTATGTTCTTAACATAATAGAGCTAAAAGAGACATAATTTTTCTTTCTAACTTCTCAATGCACTGAAAACTGAGGGATCATACTGATTTGATTCAGAAGACAGAGGAAAGCTACAAGCTTTGCAAAAAAATTTTGTCTCTGTCACGGTTTTAGCTGGGATAGTTGATTTTCTTCACTGTAGCTAGCATAGTGCTGTGCTTTAGACTTGGTATGTAAATAATGTTGATAACACCCTGGTGTTTTAATTGTTGCTGGGTAGTGTTTACACTAGTCAAGGACTTTCTAGCTTCCCATGCTCTGCCAGGTGCACAAGAAGCCGGGAGGGGAGGGGATACAACCAGGAGAGCTGATTCGAATTGGCCAGAGGGTATTCCATATCATGTGACGTCATGCCCAGTATATTAACTGGGGGGAATTGGCCGGGGGAGGCAGCGATCGCGGCTCGGGGACCGGCAGCGTCGGTCGGCGGGTGGTGAGCGGTTGCAGCACTTGTTGTTCAGTTTTGGTTTTGTTTTTTTTCTTTCCCTCTCCTTCTAGTGTTTCATCTCTCTCTCGCTCATTATTTTCCTTTTCATTATATTAGTATTATTGCTGTTTTATTCTAATTATTAAACTGTTCTTATCTCAACCCACGAGTTTTCTTACTTTGGCCCTTCCGATTCTCTTCCCCATCCCACAGGGGTGGGGGGAGTGAGCGAGCGGCTGTGTGGTGCTTAGTTGCTGACCGGGGCTAAACCACAACAGTCTCTCCAGAGGTGACTTCACTTTGTAATTAAGTGATGTGACTCATACAGATGCAATATACTTGTCAAAGTCTGTGAAATTATCCAATTTACTCTGATGAATAAAAAGTTCTTATAGGCAAGATTATTTTTATTACTCAGACATACATATAACTGGCATAGTTATTCCAGATTTATTGTGCTTCTAGCCATCACTATTTATATGTCATAACACTATTCAGTTGTCATCACAAGGCAAACTTTGATTAGTTCATACTTCAGAAGAGCTAAAAAAGAACCCAGTAAAAGAATCCATCCTTCTGAGTGGATAGATACTCCACACCTGATCTTTATTTTTTGAATTTTGTCTTTGTAAAAAGCAATTCTATATTTTCCTTTAAAATTCTAGCTTTTACAATCCCATACTTGAAAATGATGATATTCCATGGGAATAACATTATAGGTCAACTGTAAAATGAAAAGAAAAACCAGGAAAAGAAAAATGCAAACAAACTCCAACCAACTCCAACACCCCTTATATAGATAAAAAATTAATTTTTTTTGCATTTTTCATTTCATTGTCACTTGCTTCTTTTCTGCAGTTATTTCTTTTGTTCCATGATGTATTTTGGATACTCAGTATATGACTGAAGGTAGCCTTACAATGACATTTATAATTATTACTTATTTGCATTAATTACTTATTAGTAATTATTCAGATACCAGTAACAGTAACATAGTGCAATTCAGTAAAACAGCAAAACTGTCAAGTAAAATCAGTAACTGATAGAAATGTATTACAAGCCTAAGTTTACTTGACATATTCTGGTCCTATGAGTTTGAAAGATTTTTTAAGACTATTTTTATGAGACTACTTTTTTAGAGTCTGGATGCAAATATTGCGATCCAGTGGAGGTGGAACACAAATTAATTTTCCTCTCTCATCTATAATCCTGAATTTACAAATCATAGAATACAAGAGTGACAAGAGGACAACTCTTTGCTGCTTTCCTCTCAGTAGAAAGGAACAAAATTATATTATGTGTTCTCTGACCTATACTGGAGCAATCAGATCAGGGGCACTTTGAATCTATATCTTGAAGGCATAGTTAGATTGTAGAAAAATTCAAAGAAAACCAGCAGAAAGCTTAAAGGGACCAACATAAAACAGATCAGTTTATCTTGCTCATTTAATCAATGAAGGAAAAACAATACTGTAGGATTGCAACTGTCATTGATGTAAAGTTCACAGTAAAGTGAATATAACTAGAATTAGTGGAACAAAATTAACTATTGAAAAACAAGTGTTTCCTAGTTCTTTTTCAAGTGTGGTGGTTTGTTTTTGTTTTTTGGGTTTTTTTTTTGTCAAATGTTGAAAAGAATATTTGGCAATTTACAGTACAAGTATGACTCATATCTTCACAGGATTTTGGAAGGACATAGAGGTTCTATGTACTGGTAGATTTGCATTGCCTGTTGCCCTGTTTGACCAGGCTATGCTAAACAAAAGTGGGTAGTACCAATGTGCATAACAAGACAGAAGGTTAAAAGATTTGGATAAAATTTGGAGGTCTGAAAAGTTTTCCAAATCCTGTGTACCATATCTGTAAATTTACATTAGGGAATGAAGTTACAAAATCAAATACCCAGATTTTAAGAAACAGTAGTAAATCAGCTGTAGAGGCCAACTCAGTTCAAAGTTTTCACATTAGAAATAGTAGTTTTCTTCCCCAAACCCTGTCAGAATTAATCAAAATGGTCTGACTGAAACTTTTTTGAAAGGAACATCTGCATAGACACAAAAAGCATGGAAAATATCAGCCCAAACAAATATTTTTTGAGTACTATACACATGCATTTGTGACTATAATATAATATTGCTAAAGAAGTCTGTTTATTTAAATATTTCTCTGAAGGCCTACTAATAGCTGCAACAGAGCATGCTGCAGAGAAAACTACAGAAACTAATAAAATGTTAAATCTGTTTGATTTTATTTATATACACAATCTGAACAATGTAAGAATAATGTCATTGTCATCAAAGATCAACTTCAGGAATGATATTGACAAATGTGAACGGCCTTTCTCTGACGCTGAAAAAGAATAGATTCTTAACAGGAGGGTTTGGTTTGATTTTAGTCTCTTGACTAGTCATGAGATTTTTTTATTTTTAATATTTTATTCACTTCTAATTCAAAATTCCTTTTTCTTTCCTTTCCCTGTAGGAAGCAACATATATGGAGCTGATCATTAGCCATTGAAAGATACTATGTTTATTCCTATGTTATTGTAAACCTACTTAGAGGGGAGGGGAAGTGGGGAAAAGAAAAGCATTCCTGTATATATTATAGTGCAAAGAATATGGGCAGGGGAGAAGGTGGTCATTCAAGAAATCATTCAGTGCTGTTTAACTTGGATCCTACTGAAGTTATAAACTTACCTTTGGAAGCTCATTTATCTTAGACTTACCTCTGTATCTAGATATTTGTTTTCAACTTTCTTTCTTTTTTTCTCTCTCATTTTCTTTCTTTCTTTCTGAGTCACAACCATTTTCATAACTTCACTTTATATTTAGATAAGACTCAGGAGATTTTAATTGCTTTGTCAGGGAAAATGGAAAACTGAAAAATTTCCCCTTAAAGATGATGCCTACTAGCATAATGCATGTAGCCAACACTGGCTTGTTCAGTGCTTGCTGCAAAGTACAACAGAATGACAGTTGGTTGCCACATCAATGTTATGTAAGTTTTCTTAAAGAAAGTCCAGGTGGAATTTGAGAAATGCCATATAGGATAGAGTATAGTTGTGTATATGCTGCTAAACATGTCTGGTTAGTTACAAATTACTTATTTTTCTTATAGTTTGCAGGTTTGATTGTTTTCAAGTTGCAGATAATCAGGTAAACTTATTTCTAGGCTTCTTACATTGGTTAGTATGTCCACAAAGCAACTGCAAAAGAATACGTGTTCCTTAAGTCCAGTGAGTTATTTAAAACCTTATTAGCCATCTCTCTTGTCTGGAGGTGGACTTATTTTCAAGTGCGCAGAGTACAGTGTTACTGTAACAAATTGGCTGGATTGAGCACAATTTTATTTCTTTATCTTAATGAATGCAGATTGGCATATCGAAAGGAAAATAAATAAAACAATGTATTTTTATTTTCTGAAATAAGATTATACTTTAGGATATAATGCGGGTTTTCTTTTGCCTTGCCTTTTGTTTCTCCTCTTCTGCTCCTTAATTAACCATACTGAGAGACTAACTCCATAAAAAATCTGCCAGTTTTCCTGCTGTCTTTGACAACATTTGTTGGTATTCACATTATACAGTGTGTTTGCTTGTTGGCTACTGGATTGTGTGATTTTTTTGAGCTCTAATCATAAAATACTCCTAAAAAAATTGTCCCACAAAATCCCTAAATAACTTTTAATTTGACAAGACAGCCTGTACACTTGGCTGCTAGTAATACTCTTCCCGGTGCAATTACAGTTTATATGGTTGGAATTTCACTCTTAGATTTAGAATATAAATGTAATAATTACTGAAAAAGCTATAAGAAATATTTTTTTTCTTCTAGGTTAATGCAATAATTGAACTGATTAAATAATAAATTTCTTAGTGGAGAAGTGTCACAAGAGGCTTCAGTAATTTTATTCTTTGGTATAGTCCAACTGATAATATGGTCTCCAAATTTTAAGTATTTAAGGGACTTCTAGAGACATACTTAACATGATGTTGTGGTTTAGCCCCGGTCAGCAACCAAGCACCACACAGCCGCTCGCTCACTCCCCCACCCTTGTGGGATGGGGCAGAGAATCAGAAGGGCCAAAGTAAGAACACTCGTGGGTTGAGATAAGAACAGTTTAATAATTTAAATAAAACAGCAATAATAATAATAATAATAATATAATGAAAAGAAAAAAAAAATAATGAGCAAGAGAGAGATGAAACCTTGGAAGAAGGGAAAAAAGTAAAACAAAAAACCTAAACAGCAAGTGCTGCAACCGCTCACCACCCGCCGACCGACGCTGCCGGTCCCCGAGCCGCGATCGCTGCCTCCCCCAGCCAATTTCTCCCAGTTAATATGCCGGGCATGACATCACATGATATGGAATACCCTTTGGCCAATTCGAATCAGCTCTCCTGGTTGTATCCCCTCCCCTCCCGGCTTCCTGTGCACCTGGCAGAGCATGGGAAGGTGGAAAAGTCCTTGACTAGTGTAAACACTACCCAGCAACAACTGAAACACCAGTGTGTTATCAACATTATTTTCATTCTAAGTGTAAAACACAGCACTATCCTAGCTACAGTGAAGAAAATTAACTATACCAGCTAAAACCGTGACACATGTCTTGGACTAACTTTGTACCATCCCTCTACTAATTGACCTTAATTTTTACTGTTAACAGCTATGTTTAGGAAGTGATAATTACATGTGTGCTTATGTAATAGAAAGTGTGATATCCAGATATGTGGTAAATCTGAAAAATGTCCTACTTACTGTGCAATCTACCTACACTCTCTAGAGAATTTTACAGTCAGAATGGTGCAGGACTCTCCTTTCAACACGACTTCCCTTTAAAAGACTGTTTTCAGCTACATATAAAATTATATCAGTATTTAATTATTCAGAATGCTATTTTCCATGCCTGGTATCTCCTTAGGTTCAATTTAATGAAGCACAGGGAAAAGTGGTTGAACTACTTCTAAGAACAAAATGAGCAAACAGATCAGATATAAGCAAAACACATCAAAAGAATCTAGCTCTGCCATGGCTTGGAGCAGAGGTAGGAAGGTTTGCAGAGGGATTAGCTACCTATCAAGAATGGATCATTTATTTAGCTGGTGAGAAAATCTATCATTAAGGACTGGCTTTTAAAATTTTAACTCTGAGCATGTTGCTAGCAGCTCATTATAGCACAGTAATCAACCTTTCTTAAAGTTGCTAACAAGACAAGTTGCTAGCCCAAGCTGTAGGATCTAACTGAGATTTTCCCTGAAGTTTCTGTCCCACTAGGTTGCTGGTACTGCACCAAGACTGCAGTGTTGCTTCTGTGTCCTGAGTACATTTGGTTTCCAGTATAAGGTGAATAATTGCTCACCTTGCTTATCCAAAGTATAAGAGCCAAATCAAGATGAGGACAATAATATTTTAGGTAACCACAAGGAGCCTTAATTGAAGATGATAGTGTAGAAAAATGCACCACTGTGAAACAGTACAAAAGTCAGACAGGAAAGCAACATGGATATGTGGGATGAAGAGTATGGACAGTGTTAAGTAAAGAGATTTGAGATTGTCACTTTTCTTTAAAAGAAAAGCAGGGGAACTAAAGTAAGGGGAAATTATTGGTATCCTGGAAGTGAAATGAGAATGTAATCTTGTGAAGATAGAGAGCACTGGGGAATGGAAAGAAAAAGCAGAAACCACCTGGAAACAAAAAAAAAAAACATTTTAGACAACCTAAAGGGCATAAGAAAAGGAATACATAGGTCCCAGAAGTGTAGGAACCAGCAAATAAGAAGTGGATTTAGCTACTAAAATAGACACTGTAGGGACACTTTTTGCTTGAACATAGACATCCAGGTAGGAAGAGGTAGGTAGATGCTGATGGTGTTAGGCCTGGAATGAGCACTAACAAAGTGATGCTGGGATACTCGATCCATCTGTCTAGGTGTTCTCCCGCTAGCCAGGGAAAGCACCCAGTCACCTGCCCTCTGTCCTGACCACGTTTGACACCTGAATTATGGTTATAAAAAGAAGATTGGTTTATTGTCCTGATTTAGGCTATGGTGATGGATCACATGGCTGAGAACTCTGAACAGCACTGTCTACATGATTTGGATAACTCATTATTTCTTTTCCCACTGCTTACCCTCTTTTCTCCTGCCTTTGTCCTTCTCTCTCTCCATTCCAGTATTCTTCCAAATAAACAACAGGCCTAATAACATTTTCCCCTTTGGTTCCAATTTTCTTACATCTGTACCCAAATTGATATTTTTTATACCATCACCTTGGGAAATTTGGCTTTGATGATATTATTGACATGCTACCAAGTTTGTTTATTTCTCACATAATGGCACCTGTAAGCCAGGAAAAGACACCTTAAAAGGTACAGGCCGTTTGTGTTCAGGCAACTAAATCAAGACTTAGTTTGTTAAGAGTGTAATAACAGCTTAATTTATATTTTGTTCGGATTATTCACATTTATATTTGAATTTACGCTCTCACTAAGTTTCATTTAATTGCCTTATTTATACCTAAATGTATATCTTAATCTTGACCCAAATTCTGCCTGAACAATAGGATTCAGTCTCCTAAACAGAGGTATGTATTGCCATTTTGGATGCAACATATCCTGTCTAGCCTCTACCTGCTGCTCCAGAATTATTCTGATTTCCTTTAGATCCTGTATTACATTTGTACAAATGTCTGGAAGATCATAGGTAATAATGTAATAAAATCAGAATCTTTACTTAAGAGTTCCCTTGATAGCATGAAGAATGCCAATTTCATAGTCATAATATAGTTCTTCACATCAGTGTCATGTCTTTTATTTTCTCTTCTACTAAAAATAACTGACATTACAGCTAATACTGTACTAATTGTTCACCAGCCTTAAAATTTGCCTTTACAAGATATGCATGAATATTTTGCTGGATGACCAATTGTTCTCAAATTCTTTTTGCTCTTTTTTTTTCTTTTTTATTATACTATTCCCTACTATTTACTTTCCTTTACTTGATTATGATTACTATCATAACTTTTTTTTCAGCCATAGGTTACACAGACAAGACTGGTATTAATAGCCATTTAAAAAAAAAAAATAAACCTCCAGCATACATTGGATTATCACAGAATCATAGAATTGTTAAGGTTGGAAAAAACCTCTAGGATCATGAAGTCCAACCATCAAATCTAAACCAATATATTTTCTCACTTAACATACATAGCTGTGAGAGCTTCATTTTGAATGTGCACAAAGAAAGGAATGGATTACTCTGCTACAACTTACATGCAGCAGACACAACTCTTGAGGGCTTAGGCACATAAGCCGCATAAACCAGTAGCCTGAACATCAGCAACTGGTGCTTTTTGAGAACATTCCCTTGAGCATATCACCTAACCTCCAGCAATTGGTATAGGAGGCAAGACTGCAGCAGGCCTCTTGTGCCATATCTTTTAACTGAAGCAGATCTCATGGCTCATACCTCAGATGATATGAAACACTTATAATTAAGCAATCAAATTCCACCCATAAATCTGGGCAATAACCAATTTTGTAACTTTGTGCATGTTTTTACACAACAGAAAAAGCATTAGAGCTGTCTTAGACTTTCTTGAATTAATGGTATAGGTTTGCATTAAATTTGCATTAGATTTAAGTTTGATGAGCGCTTAACCCTCTGAATTGGCTGTAAACCTGGCAGTTCTGAAACAGAAGCTGAGTGTCAATATGTTGCTGAAACTTAACTAATATGTTTTAACTTTCAAGGGCTTTATTAGATTGTGCTTACTGACTATTCAATTTAGAGATTTTAACCGCCTAATGCACAGCTTGAACAAGTTTATGTATTCCTGCAATCTATCATGTAGAGACACTTGGAATTCCTGTGACATACAGACATCCTCACTGTGACACATGTATAGCTAATCTGGTTATTTAGAATGTCTGTAGAGTTTAAAGGAGAGAAATAGGTACTTCTAGCACGTAATTAATTTCATCCAGATGTCATAACTTGAAACAGATATGAAATGTGGCTTAAAGGAATTAGTTTCTCTCCATCGACTAGCTCAGGTTACCACTACTCTCTATTGACTAACCAGGATACCCAGGCTTCAATTCATTCCTATGAACAGACCTCTCTGTGTTTTAAAGTAGCCTAAGTTATTCAAGCAGCTGTGTTCTGCTGGCAAACGTGATCCTACATCTGCATTGCTTTGGATCAGCAGCTGGACACGAGACTGTGAACCTTTGAAACAGTTAAAACAGAAGCCCCATTTTTTAGGTAACTAAATTGTCCCCTTAAATGAGAGTCAACTTCTGATTGACAAGTAAGTTCAGATATGTGCAAAGTAGATACCTACGTGTGAGCTACATATGTAGGTCCTCGTTATAAAAAGGAAGACCTATTCATTTGCCTACGCTAAGATGTCTAACGCCATGTGAAATATACTGCAATATGCAAGTAAATCTTCAGATGCCACTTGGAAGTGGCTTGCATTTCCTATATGGCTTACATAATAAATGATATCCCCTGAGGATGTCCTGACAGGGTCTTACTGCTTGAGAACACCTTGCAGTCCACCTGCTCTGGGGTGGCTTTACCTGATGGAGAGCCCCTGGGTTCCACGAGGAAAGTCCTCCTACACCTTTCATGCCTGCCTCGCCTGAGCCTGGGAGTTTCACCCACATCGGTAACTGCTGCGTGACATAGTGAAACAGAAAATTCATTCAGTCTGCGAAAAGCACACAGGTTCTTGAGGTGTTTCCTCCTCTGACACAAAGAGAGGATGATGATAATGTCAGTTATGTCCTAAAGCCAGCCTGTGTGTTTGCAATACTCATTTGAGGATACCACAGAATAGGGCATGGCACATGATAAGAAGACAAAAAATAAACACAGGAAATCAAATACCCTTCTCTCTGAATAATAACAATTTGTCTCTGATATGAAGAAGGAAATTTAAAGCATATTCAGAAGAACATAAACACTTCAAATTTCTTAACATGATCAGTTTTAAAGTTATCTAAAAATTTTATTTTCATGTAATTTTTCAGATTAATTACATTTGTATAGGTCTTTCTGCAAAGTAAGGTAATTATTGAGTAATGTTTTGTTTTTGTTTTTTTTTGAAATTAATGATCTGGACCACATTAAGCTGGTATGATGATCTCAAGAGGAAAATAAACAGCAAGCCAGATATAAATAATTGTAGAAAAATTATAGGAAATGCATTTTCTGACACTGTATACAAATAATTAAGAAAGCTCAGATATGTGTTCAGGAAGACCAGTAGAATATAACACATTAAATTATTTCTTCAGAAGTCACATTTTTTAAACCAGAAAGTCTTGAAATAAAAACCCCAGAACTTCAAATTTTTAATATTTTGAGCACTTGACTCATTAAACCCATTTTTAGAGTTAAAAAGGCTGCCAACAAAAAAAAATGGAACTTAACTGTTTCAGTGATTCATGAAACAAAGGTAAGAAAGGATTTTGCAATATCTACTCCAGCTAAATGATGGCCTGTTGTGGTTTAACACCAGCTGGCAACTAAGCACCACACAGCTTCTTTTTCACTCCTGCCCCAGTGGGATGGGGAGAGAATGCAAACCGTAAATGTGAGAAAACTCGTGAGTTGAGATATAAACAATTTTGTAAAGCAAATACCACGCACATAAGCAAAACAAAACAAGGAATTCATTCACTACTTCCCATCAGCAGGCAGGTGTTCAGCCATCTCCAGGAAAGCAGGGCTCCATCACTTGTAACAGTTACCTGGGAAGACAAATGCTATCACTCCAAGCTTCCCCCCTTCCTTCTTCTTCCCCCAGCATTGTATGCTGAGCATGACATCATATGGTATGGAATATCCCTTTGGTCAATTTGGGTGAGCTGTCCTGGCTGTGTCCCCTCCCAATTTCTTGTGTATCCCCAGCCCACTCACTGGTGAGGTGGTGTGAGAGGCAGAAAAGGCTTTGACTCTGTGTAAGCACTGCTCAGTAATAATGAAAACATCCCTGTGTTATCAACACTGTTTTGGTCACAAATCCAGAACATAGCTCCATACTAGCTACTATGAAGAAAATTAACTCTATCCCAGCGAAACCCAGAAACACAGTTTATAAAGTTATTTCAGCTTATTCACAGGTTGTAAACAAGAAATGAGTAGAGTTGTTAAAGTTGGTATATGGAAGTATAATTGAGTGTAATCAGACAAAATGAGAAAGTAAAATTAAGACTGAATGACAAAACATTTGCTAACACTCAGATCTATTAGACAGTGCAACAGCTTCCCAAGGGAAATTAAAGAAAAATAATTGTTTGAGTGGTTTAAAACCAAAGTGGATAAAGCAATGTAGGTAAACCTTCATTAAGGTAGTGACAGTGTAACCTAATATATTGGAATGTAAACAATATTGTGAGCAAAAATTTTAAGAGGAACTAACGTATTTAAAGGTGTCCTTCACACGGACATCCAGGGAAGTGCTGGTTCAGACACTCCATAATTACTTCTGTATTTCAACTCATCACCTTTTTACGACTACACCTTGTAAATTGCTGTTATGAAAGCAAATCATGTGGCAATTCTGAAGCAAATTCGTAATTACCAACACCTATTCACCTCATAAGGGTAAAACTAATTCAACATAACAGATAAGTAAACTGTAATAATATCTGTAATAATATCAGATTGCAGTGTTTCCAAAATGCAATTATAATTTTAAATTCTGAATGAAACAGGAGAAGGAAATGTTGATCTTTCTGCTAACAAAGCACAGATGAATTCTGGTTTTAAGAAAAAAAATCATATTAAATATATAATTTAATTATAAAAAAGTACTCTTTGCAAAAATACGAATTCATATTCATTTGGTTTTGTAGTCCCCTGACTATAGGTCAGGGTCCCTACAGACCTTTCTTAAGTACCAAGTAGAAGCTAAAGAACAGTCTATCAGTTCATAAAATCTCTCTGTTGATGAAAGAAAGCAAATGAATTTTCCCTTTTCTTATCCAGTTTAACATAAACTTTCCCAAATATGGGAACAAGTAATGGTAACACTTCTACTCAATGTCAGGATTTCTATTTGCATATCCATGTTTACTCTCATAAGAAGTCAGTTATTAAAGTGTTTTTTTCCACATGATAAATAAATCTATGATAATCTTTAATACCAACAATTTTTTAATTTCCAAAGTTGCTGATGCATATTCATACTAGCAACAAATATTTTTATTGAATTAAAATATTCCTATTTAAATTCAGTGATGAGATACGGATGAGAAAATAATGGGAGAACTAAAAGACTATTATTTTCTGGGTGTCTTCTAAAATAGAAAAAATTCCATATAGCAAGCATTTGAACATGAGCTTTTATGTGCAAGATATGATTACATTCTATTTAAGTTTTGCTTGGAAAGGAGTATGAATTGTACTCTTCTGCAATTAAAAAAAAGAAAAAAACATAAACACAACTGAAAAACTGTGAAACTGTAAAAGTGGGAACTGAAATTATAGTTACTTGACTGGGAAAGCCATGGAGCTTCTTGTATTCTTCATATACGTTGATAGACTGAAGAAATTTGTGTGCAGGAGTCATTAAACAAGAAACAAAGCCTTAGGTTTTATAAATCCTGAACTTGTATCCAGAAATGTCTTTCAGAAAGGATGGTTCTGCATAGGTAACTTTGAATTTTTTTTCTCATTCCATCAAAAGTTTGAAGCCTACAGAGATATTCAGAGGTCTGAAGTGTAATTTAAATCCAAGTTAGCAATCCCTCAAAACAAATCCTATTTAATTATTCATGACCTTGGAGTTCATGGGACTCTAAATTTCTGCCTGTAATATTATAATTCTTTTACAATGTTTCTATTGTTTTGACTGCTTCTTTTGGCTCTCACATCAAAAGTATGTATATGCAAATTCTCAGGAGAAGGTATTTGTTGAATACAGATCTTCCATTCCCAAAGTAAATGTTGTGACAGTTTAATTATTAGATCAAAGTTAAACTACAGCACTTTTTTCCTTTTATAGTTGTGTTTTAAAAGGAAAGAATGAACAACCCGTCTAAATTTTTAGGTATTTATGGAAGCTTTATTTATTTAACTAGTTGAGTAGGTTTCAGCTTCCCAAATATGCCTACTCCAAGACTGGAATAGAAAACAAAATTCCGGAGATATCTGTGCTCCCCCTTCCCTCTGGTGTTTCCTATGGCTAACTATGGTCATTTGAGGCACTTCTTTATGTGATGTACCAGCTAATCAAGGTTTATTTTTGGAATGTTGTAAAAGTTGTTTCTTAACTTAGTGTTTGCAATTACTGCTATGGGTTGAATACTGTAAATGCAATGCCTTTGATATGGATGTACCTCATGAGTAATAAATCCCAGGGTTGTGAGACCTCAACACCTGCAGGAAGGGTGGACTTCAATCCCAGTGTTCCCATCTCACCCTCTAGGTGAGAGGAAAAGTAGAGAGCTGAATCTGAATTTGGATCTTTCTGTTGAAGAGTCCATGCATGCTTTGGTGTTTCTTGGTCTTGTTAAGCACCCAGCAGATCATGTAGTCAAGGCTCTAATTGTTCTGAGTGTGATTGGGTAGAGGGTGAACTTTCTAGAAAATAACTGGCCTTCTTCCACTGACATTTAAGGTTCTCTGATCAGGAAGGAAGGGAGTCTTAAGATGGGACGAAGTGCTCTTGAGACTCCAAGAGCAGTGTTTATTAGGCTGTAACTGATAATCAAGAAGAATAGATATTAAGCTTACCTGTAAATTCCTGCATCTCTGAAGGTATCTTAAACAGGAGTCTCAATCACTTGTAGTCTGGCTGTGGACCATACATCTAGTGTTCCCTGCTACCACTTAGTGAATCCCATCTACTGCTCTGCAACGTGCAAGCTTCTTCTGAGGTCTCTTGTGAGTACATTGTGAGGACCGCATGCTTTTGATTTGGATACCCTTGCCTGTCTGAAGTGGCACATATATTCAGGCAACCAAATCATGTCCTTTACATCTCCTTGATATTTTGAACAGGATTAAAAATTTAGAATACCAAAGGGCACAGTTAACTGTTACTTTGATTATCCAAATCGATTAAAACATTTAAAGTTCAAATAAAGTGCATTTTTAAAAAGTGGGTATATATGTAAGTTCTAAACATGAAGTAGAAGGTATTGAACTTGGTGAAAGTAGTTAGGCTGGCTTATAAAGCCATTCCAGATTTAAAGCCCCATGAAACTCCTGCTTTTAAGAACACTTATGGTAGTAGTGCACCTGGGTTATGGATACAAACTCCTTTTTTTATGTTCTAAAAGCATAACCCCTTTCTTTGTTATTATTTTTTTCTTTCTACCTGATTAATGAAATAGGATAAAAAAAGAGTGAAAAAGCATAAGAGAATATAAATTCCTTTCCCCTGTGGTCTAATAGTCCTTCTAATAGTCTTTGAAATTCTAATCTGCTTCATGCCTTAAGACAGTTAGTTAGGAGAAATCGCATAAAAGAGATTATAAACCACGTGAGAAAGTGTCAAGATTCCTCAGTATGCATTCCTGGACTAAGACAACCCTCTAGGCATCTGGTAAAGAAAATATGCTTTCCATCACACTTTGTAAAACTCACCAAGTAACTAGGAATACTCCAAACTTATAATAATTGCAACTGAAAGGAGACTTAGAAGGAAGAACTCCAGAACCCAAAATTTCTGGGTAATAAATGGAAGGTGAAAAGACACCATGCAGGTTCTCAGTTTAGTTAGATGGGAGAGCCTATTTCAGATAACAAAATAGGTGACAAAAATGAAACTCATTGAAAAGATTCATAACCGGAGTAAAGACAAGTATAATTTAGGAAATACATGTTCCTGTATGAACTTCATTTGAACATTTTTGTCTGAATAGTTCTCAAATGATCTGGCAGTTTGATGCTTGGAGAAGAGAGAATGGAATAAGAATTTCTTTCCAGTCTAAGGCCTGTTTTTTTTTTAATGAGCATTGGTCTGCATCATCATATTTATTATAGATGTCAGTGTCCCAGTTTGGAAAATGGCATCAGATAACACAGCAGTAAATTAAGAAAACTTTGAGACTACTTTTTGTCAAAGGGATATTGAAGCGATCCTTACACTAGCTTTACTCAAATACTTAGGACTAGCAGTAGGGCAAAAAACCATGCAAAGCAAAGATCTGCCACCAGTAGAAGATGTTGCTGAAATAGGATCACCAGGAAAAACAGGTTATAGTAGAATATTTGAGGTCTCCACTCAGAATCCAAGTTAGATGGCTTGAGAGAACCAGTACCAGTCTCTAAGCTGGAGATAATTATTGAATGTTGTAGAAGAGAACAAACAAACTGGAAAAGGCCTGATAAGAAGTTCTGCACCTGGAATCAAACTCTTGGAACAGTTCAGGTTGGGGTATGACAGTGAAACTGCTCTTCAGAAAGCGACCTGGAGTCCTGGTGAACGTGAATCAGCAGTGTGCCGATGTGGTTGTATTAATTAGCAAAAGTGTAGCTGGCATATTGAGGGAAGTGATTTTTTCGGCATTGGTGAGGCCACATATCAATTTTCTATTGCTTTCCTCTCCCAATACAAGAGAGATGTTGACAAACTGGAGTAAGTCCAATGGAGGGCCACAAAGATGGTTACAGGGTTGAGGCTCTTGCTGTATATTACCAGAGAGGGCTTGAGTACTGGGCTTGCTCTGCTTTGAGAAGGGAAGGCTAAAGGGAGATTGCTTTCTACAACTGTTTAACAGAGGGCTGCAAATAAAACAGATTCAGATGCTGAGGTTCAGGTGGCCCTGGGTGCCAAAAGGATGATGGGCAATAGCCACAGGTCACATGAAGGAAATTCTGAATGGATGTGAAGAAAAAATGGATTATGTGAGCACAATTAACAATTGGAACAGACTGCCCAGAGACGCTGTGGAATCTCTTTCCTTGGAGAAATTCAGTGTTTAACTAGACAGGGCCCTGAGCAAGGTCTTCTAATATTTTAAGGTTCATGCAGAAAGTTGGACTAGATGCTTACCAGAGTTCCCTTGCTGTATGATCGTATGATTCTAATTGGGAAGGACTTAAAGAGAGCTATGGGCTTTTTTTATATTTTTTTTTTTTCTTAGAAGTAAAATAGTGAATATTTTAAATAATTACAATGTTTGAGTAAAATCTAATATGAAGTCAGGAAATGCTAGATAAAAATCATGTGATACCTTGCTTTCAGACGGCCTGCACCAAATATCCAGTAGCTTTCCTAAGATTAGAGAGGTCAATTCAAAGCTTCCAGACTCTGTTGTGGTGCAGATGATTTCAATATAGTTAATATTTGAGTTAGAAAAAAACAGATTTTCATAAACGTATATGTTTTTCTATTATGGAAATAAAAAAGTATTTCATAAATGTGTGGAAGTCCACTGGCTGAGCTGGCTGAGCTCTCAGGCTCACTTGTCATCATTATTCATATAACAGGCAATTTTAGTTTACCATTGAAAGTGAACAGAGATGGTGAATGCCAGCCAACTATAACTCTGCTTTCAATATTAATATAAAGGCTCTTCATCAGATCCATTATTCATGGAAGTGTATCATCGGCAGAACTTCTCCAAGGAAAACTGGGTGCATGGCAGAACTTCTAAAGAATGGTTCACATTGGAAAATATGAAATGAGGACACAATACCTGGATTTTCTGTCGAAGAACGAGACTATGCTCCATGTTGGCTTCTTTCTGTTGCCTTTAAAATTAAGTGTGCATGTGTGTCTCTGTATACACACAAAAAGATACACAGAATTTTTTGGTGAGGTTTTTGGTGGCATTTTTAAGACTATCTGTTCTTTTCAAAAATTTACTATGTTTTGGGAGTTGACTACAGTTTAATTGTGTTGTGTAAAACATTTTGTGTCATAAACTAGGAAATAAATATGCATTTTTTCCCAGTGTAATTTCCAGAAATAGTGCATGATTTCCTTAAAGTATTCATTTGCATAGCACAGACACTTACAGACCTCATTCTTCTCTGTATTTTTCCCTTTCAAATATTTTGAAAAGCAAGGCACTATTACCTGTGGGAAATCAGGAAGTACTTTTCATTATCACTAGAGAATTTTCTTGTGAGCTTATCCTTAGATAAAATATTTTCAACTATTTTTCCTTTGAGGTCCAAATATCAGTGGACATTCTGTATTAGAAAGGAACAACAAACACCACCACAGACAGTGCTATATGGCATTGTGCCATATAGTGTTTTTGATTTTCCCTTTCCACCAAGTCAGTATATATTCTCCTGAACTGCCCTGCTTTGCTCTTCCCTTTGACTTATTCCATTATTATTTCAAGTGATATTTCTCAAAAAAATCATTTGCCAAGACAAATCGTTGTAGCAAAAACATTGCTTTGGCCTACTCCCTGATTATTTCCAATCTTGAATGACTGAAACGTTGACAGAGCAGTTCAGCATCAGATAAAATGAATGTACTGTTCTGAAATGATGCTAGATACAAAATAGGTAGATAAATAAATGGCCTGTCTTTAGATCTATTTTCTGGGTAAAAAAACACCAATAACAAAACAAACTACAACAAAACAAAACAGAACAAAATACCCCCCACATTATAGGAGATCCTGATTCTTTCAGACAGAGAATTATAAAAAAACCCTTTCTCTTCCTCACTCTTATATTTCAGTATACGTAGAAATATTGTTAAGAATTCCTTTCACTCACATAATACCTTTATTTCTGGATTATTGCTGGCACCTTAATTTGTCTTAAAAGTTGAGCTAATAACAGAGACTTTTTAAAATGCTTTAGAAATTCTTTGATGCTTTAATTTTTTATTCTAAAATGTATTTTTTAATTTTAAACAATTATTTTCATTAATTACTTTTTTAATACATACAAGACAAGTCTCAGTTCTATAAATTTAAAATCAACTGATGTTAAATTCAGGCAAGTTACTCTGAAATGTTCAACTTTCATTTTTTGGTTGATACTCAAATTTTGCATCAGAATCAAGCATTCAAGCATTCTGTTACACTTGTTCTTTTTTTTCACACCTTTATCAGACTTTATAATCTTTACTTGTTTATTTTTAAGTTTTCTCTAGGTGTAAGAATTTAGACTTATTTTTCATCCATAGTTCAAGGATGTCTATATACTGATGCATTAAATGATGATAACATTAAACTGGTTCTTCTTCATTACAATTTATTTTTAAATCCCTAAAATATTTGATCTCGGTCATCCAGAACCATTTGCAAATGATCCCAAACAAAAACCTTAGAAATCTACATACGACAGTGAATTCCACAAAACTCTAAAATATTGTTCTATAAGCAATCACTAAAGAAAATCTTCATAATTGTCAAAGATGCCTTAATTCTTTAAAGCAAGTTAGAAAAGAAATGGAAAAAATGCAGTTTTCAGTGAAAGAGGAAAACTGAAGACTTGAGCTTGTTGCAGGTATTCATAAGGATTCTGACTTCATATTTTAATTTCCTGAATGTACAGCTTGTGCACTGTGACACTCAGTACATAAGTAAATACAGTTGTATGCATATACCATATTCAATTAATATTTTTCTTAGTTTATTTCCTATGTAACTTTTCTTTCAGGATTTCCTAACATTTAAGTTCTGCAATAAAATCTAGGAACAGGGTTTTTTCATGTTTCAAAAATTCTGTCTAGGCTCATTTAACTCAGATTCTATCTTGAGTACATTATAAACAACTTATACCATTGAGGCAATTTTAATCCTCAGGGGAAGGAGTGAAGCATAATTTTCTTGTTCTTTACTAAGTTCTGCCTAGTGAGACCCAACATAAATTTCTTTTAATTACCGCTTTATATGTAGCATGGATATCACAGCTGAAAATAATTCTTAAACATAAATTGAGATCATATATCAGCTAGACAACTTGTTTCAGAAAAATATCCTTTTAGATTTCTCAAGTGTTTGTTCTGATCCTTCAACATCAAAAAAAGAATGGGCCAATACACTTTCAGTAGGTAAAAAAGTAAATTAATGTGGAGATCCATGGGGATTCTTTAACATGTTATTTGTCAAAGCATGTTTACCTTGTTTACCTCTAAGGAACTCCTTTTATTTTTTTCTTTTTCTGGTATTTATACTAAGTGGCATAATGTTGAGGGATAACACTGTCCTAAGAAGTTAGGCCCAGGAACTATGTTTTAGAACATATTTTGCATACCCTTTGAGCTTTAAGAGGTAAACACAGAGACAATCAGGCAGAAGTGCAACAGCTTTTCTCTTTTTCCCTCTTTCCCATTACAAATTTGTAGAAAAGATGGGCTGGCTGACGTCTGTGGTTCTGAAAGAACACAACATGTCTATTAAAATACAGAAAAATTGAAAGCAGTGATTCTTTTACCTACCTAAAGTTCAATACAACAATTACTAAAAGATGTTAGCATCCTGCTCTCGAACAAAGCAGCTATAGTATTTTGGACTGAAGAAATGCTAAAGATAACCTTGTGCTATTTTAGAAAGTTCTGGTCTGAACAGAAAGATCTAGAAATCCCTACAAAATTACTAGGCATAATCATAAATGTTATTAACTTAGTCTTAGAATTTTGTGACTCTTCATGTAATTCCAAATTCAGCTGGCACTGAGTCAGACGTAAGATATGGAGAACATGGCTATTATTTTAAGTTTATTCAAAAGAAGGCAGTCTCTGTGTTTACGTCTGCCTTGCTAGAGGTAGCCACAACAGTGAGTAACACCTGCCATGCTAGCTATGCTACATAGTGAAAGTCCACAGGTAGGTATTTAAATGTAGGTATCTTAGTCTGTGAGCTAGATCCCACATGGATGTTTACAATGTGTCTGCTCTTCACATGAACACAAGCTGCCAAGGTTCCTATAATCAATTACCCAGGTATATAGCTAGATTATCAGTTATTGCAGAGCTGAATCAGTTATCCAGTTATACACCTAGTGGAGCTCATGGAGTGATTTAAATAACTAAATATAAGGGTGGAATTCAGTTTCTTCTAGCTGCCAATACAAGATGGCACATTTGTCTTGTCAAATCTCCAGATTCCATGTACGTGCCAATAACACTTCACAGCATTTAGAATAGCAACTCCCTCTAAATGTCTTCATAGGGTGAGATGAATTGTTCCTTGTTCACCTATGATTATATTGACTAGAGCAGACAGCTGGTCTGCACAGTATAAATATGTTTTTCTCTTTTTTACGTGAATTGCATTAACACTAGTGACTATATGAGATTAAAAAAAAAACACAGAAAAATGTGATATATCTATGTTTATGAAGTTTCTTCAGAGAATTCAACAGATTTTTTTTTAATTAGCTTGAAAACATTTTCAAAGAGAGAAGTTAGTCATTTGTCATATAGTTATTCTGGTAGAGGGTAGACTGAATTGATGGATGATGTGAGTACACAGGGATGTCTCAATTTAGCAAATACAAGGTGCTTAATAATTCCAAGTTTCAGTGCCTGGCATGTAAACTTAAAACTTTGCAAAACAGCTCTTGCATCTGTTTCCTTTAGTTTATATTGAAGTAGAGAATGCAAGTTGTGTTTCAGCATGCTGTTCATGAAAATAAGAATACAGAAATAGCATTTTTTGTCAAGTCAGAATGACCTAAATAAACAGTTCCAGACAATATTCCAGAAGCTACTTAAAACAGCAGTAGCTACTCATCTCAGTCACAACAGAAGTCCTCGTCCTCTGTGTACAAATATATTCAAGGTGTGTATCTCTGAAGGAGAGTCTAATTTAATTCATTTTAAAATTCATGTTCTTTTAAAACATTTGTTCCCAGGTTTTAGTGATAGTTTCCTTTTAACTTCCCCCCCTCCAATAGGGACTTACGAAGAATATTTAGCTGGATATTAAATTAAGTGGCCAAATAAGAATTTAATTTATAATTAATAAGAAAATTGCTATGTGCTGATTTAGTTACAATATATTTTTAGGTAAATATTGGGAGGTTATTTTGCTATGTAGGCTCTTTCTTGCTAATTTTCCATCCTGAACATCTTTTTTCACATCAGCAACTTCACAAATAGCCTTGAGGGACCTTAATTTCCTGCGTCTTTTTTGACAAATAACAGTTCCTTCCTACTCCCATATCCCCATGATTACTCTCAGACAAGAGCATGTAACTCTCTGAACAAAATAATAACATGCTGTTTCAGGTTGTTTCCTAACCTCATGGTTTTTTTAAGCATTCATAAGATATTCTATGCTTTAACCTGCTTAAAGCCTACAAATAGAGTTCTCAACTCTTTTTGCATGAATCTAGCGTCAGATTAGAATATGCTTACTAAGAACTCTTTGATGTTGTAGTTCAAATCTCATAATTAGAGAAGGTTATGATGAATAACAATAACCAGTGCAATTGTGGCAACAGAAGCTGGAAACTACAAAGTACCTTACTTAAACATAATGCATTCCATGTTTGTATGTCATTTATTACATATTCACAACTAGCGTAACTCAGCTGTTACCAGTCTAAATAATTCCTTTAATTAACTTTAGGAAAAACAGAATTAGTCTTCAGTAAGAACAGAATTAGCAGAATAAGGGTGGAAGGGAGTTAAAAAGAAAAAAAAGGGAGAGAGGAAAAAAGTCCCCAATTAAAACAAGAGCTGTTAGGGAGTAAGGGTTAAAGCAAAGAACTAGAAAAGTATATGCCAGTACATTTTCTTCACCATATAACTTCAGCCAAATTCCTAAATGTTCTCCATTTACTTTGATACTTCCATGAAGTCTGATATCTTCAAACCTAACTGATGTAATTATGCTAATACAAACTCAATATATGTTATCATTTGATTTTTTGTAGTAATTTCTTATTTTCTGAATGAAGTTGGAAGTGTGCTTCTCTAGGCTGCTTAACAAGATTACCTAGTTGAAGATTATCAATTGTCTAGCATAGTTACGTTCCTTTCTTTGTCATTGTGACACCTATCTTAGTATGGAAGGAAACTCCCAGAAAATCTTCTTTCCCGCTTTCTCAAAGAAAGCTGGATGATTAGCAGATACTATGTGCCAAAATTAAAAAAGGCCAAAAGCAGGTAGCATGAAACACATGCATTCCTTAGGGATAATAGCTCTGGTCCCTAAATGAATTATTGTAGCTTATAAGATTTTTAAAATGAGGTTAAGAAAATAATACATATATGTTTCTGGTACAGCTGAGTTTTGGCGGATGTGAAAATGTGTTCATAATCCTTCAGTTTTGCTAATCTATTGCAAAATCTATTGCTAGCTCATATTAGACTGCCTCCTGCTGATAAACCAACCACTTAGTCCATTTGATAGTTTCCTTCAAGGCATTAATAATAGTTATCAGTAACTGAAAAGTGCAACAATCATTATTAGCCATTTGCAAGATGCATGTATTTTTATGTTAGATCTGAATATTGATAAGTTCTGTAATGACTTCCTCCTTTAGAAAGTTCTTGAGATGTACACTTCTTGTAATGAACATAGTTGTTTGGGAATAAATTAGACAAGATTTTAGAAGGTTACTGACAAACAAGAAAGATGATGTAACTGTCTCCTTATTTAGGTGATTGAAATTGTGAATTATCTTCCTTATTAAAGAAGTGGATCTTATTCCCATGTTGAAGTTTGCAGCTAAATTCTTTCAAAACCTTGGATTTACCTGGGGAAATTTAGCAACGATGTGTCTTCCTAGTTCATTGATACTACAAGACAGACAAAAAATTAGGGAAAACAAAAAAAAAATTACATCCAATACAATATTATATAGAGATTATGTTAAAAGATAAACCAACGA
Source organism: Morus bassanus (assembly GCA_031468815.1). Taxonomy (NCBI): domain Eukaryota; kingdom Metazoa; phylum Chordata; class Aves; order Suliformes; family Sulidae; genus Morus; species Morus bassanus. Next base: position 79,577,754 of record CM062568.1, read on the forward strand.
GGGAAGGTAACATAAATTTTAATAAAATAATGAGATACTTAACACCTCAGTGGTTCATGAAAGACTTTTTTTTTTCCTTATGTTACCTCTAAGAGTATTTTTGGGACACCTATAGTACAGATATCCATCCATAATGCAGATATAGCAGAATATTATTTAAGGGTTTAAAAATCTCACCTTCTAAATTTGTAAGCTTGAGAAACATGAGAGAATATAAAAACACCATTTTAAACCTCTTCCTTATGTTTGGGTCTGCATCATAAGGAAATAATGATAGCTAATATCCCTAGTAGACACATCAGATAACATTAAGATACAGAGTATACTATAGTCTTACACAGAGATATGGAAGAAGCAGGATAAAACTGACCGTACACAGCTCCATGCTTCTATAGCTTCCAGGTTCTACAATAGCATAGTAGCTCTTAACTTTATTGAAGTTTGCAGTATAGCTACTTCTCACTTCCTCGCTACAATTTCTTTTACTATTCCTGGGCAGAGTTTGTATCTCTTGCAGTCTTTATTCCCTTCAGATCTAATCCAGAAGTTTTTAGTTTCTGGAGACCTTTCTTCTTTCTTGATGCTTATACCTAAGCAGACAAAGATCTTTTTCAAGTTTGAAAATTAAATGACAGTTAGAACCTTTCTCAGGTTTGCTTTCTTTTATTTATCAGGTTTTATTCTTTTCCTTGCTTGCTCTTCCCCTTTTACAGACTCCAGTGAAGGGAGTAGAGGTTGCATACCAGAATGAAGAGAGCCATTGACCTCCCACTATTTTGACATCTTCCATTTGAGGGCCTGGACCTTCTTTTTTCAGTATTCCCTAGTAAGATGGTTATAACATTCATTTTTGTTTGTGTAGAACCAAATAACAGATCCTGAATAAATAAGAGATACTGTTGCAGATAAAATGCAGAAGAGGAACATTTTTCAAAGAGTGAGTGATGTGCTTACAGGGAGAAGGCACATGTGTGTTGGGTGGACCTCTGTTGCCACTGATATTTATTGTAGCTTTACAGCAGGACTAGACTGCATATGAAAAAAGATAGTCTGAGCCTGAACCCTGGAGTTCTAAATAGGCAAGTGTAAGAGCAAAATTATAGTTAAGACTTCTCAAACCATCTTTATACTCATTAAATTCAAAATGGGTCATTTTTAGTAATGAGATTTTGCAGCTATTTAGTCACTGATCATTTTGCCAGTTTTAATTAATTCCAATTTTAAAAGATGAATCTCTGAATATGCATGGAAGAATTGGAAATGAGGCTTGCCTTAGCTTGGTTTACAGGAATAGTTTATATGTCGAGTTTTATAGAGAATTGGTCCTCCCTCAGAGAGTTGAGTACCACAGGCTGAAGACACAAAAGATAGCTTTGATAAACACATTCTGAACTTTCTGAGTCTGCAGATTCAGAGGCATCATCCTACATGTGAATGCCCATCTCTTAACAGAATGTAATTCTGAAGTTCAACTATAATGGTAAATTACATTCCCATGTCTCAAAACAAGAAACAAATTATTATACACTGCATGAGCAGAATTTAAATCAATGGATGAAAGGATACAAAATCCTACTTCGTGCCTGGAGAAATGAAATCTCATATTGAATGTGTTTTATTTACTATTGCTGTCCTTACCTATTAGTTTTAGTAGTGCATATACTATCTCAGAATACAAGAAAATTCCTGAACATAAAGTGACATATGGCCTTCCTCTAAGGAGTTCATAAACTAATTTTTATAGATTAAAAGTAATTAAAATAATAAACATGATAATGTAACAAGGCAGAATTATGGCAATTATTTTTATCAGACAAATGGATATTAAATAATATTTTAAACAGAGATTTTTTCTTCTACTCTGTTGTTTACTTCTGGTACCATGCCCTCTGTTGAAAAATCAGGTATTTCCGTGCTTCTTTCAGGGGTTTTATTCCAGTACAGCACAACGTAATCCAAGGAAAAACCCACAAAATATGCATCTTAAATGTGTTTAATTCTACTCTCAACATTGTTCCTACTGCTGAGATTTGCTGTCTGTTGAACAGAGAACATCAGTGTCCCCATTTCTAACTCTTGTCTGGGCACATTATCTCCTGGAGTTCTTTTTATGTGTGTGGGTGGGAAAAAAAGAGTGCCTGTCTTCTAAGGAGTGTCACATATTCCTTCCTGTGCATCAAATTGGTTGCCCTTGGTGACATATAAACAAACCCTGACTCACCTAACTTTCTGCCCTCTTTCTAATGAATTGACCTAGAGAAATATTTCTCTTGTAGAAAGCACCAGCATAACTTTTCAAGCTATAGAGATTAATAAAATCAGAAAAGCGGTGAGATGTCTTTGTCTTCAGATTATTCAGAAACAATATGAATATTGACAGGAGTAGAATCTTATTTAAGCATGTTGGGTTTTTTTTTTTAGGGTCAAGAATAAAGACCAGATAGAGTGAGGTAGGTTATATAAAAAATTTTGTAAGCTCTCCTTTTTAAAAAAAAAAATAAATTTTTATTTTGCACTAGGGCAGACTTCATGAGTTTTTGCATTACATCATTTTGTTTCCTGGTTATAAAGCAGCTGGAATGCCTGGCACATTTGGAATGCACATGGTATTTTCTTTCTCTAGAGGGCATGGCAATATCACTTTGTGGGCTGGAAGAGCAGGATCACTTTAATGTCTAATAGTATGAGAGAAAATTAATAAAAATGGTGGCTATGAAAATATGCTTTAAAACTGAAAATAATAACCTTACAGCTTACTGACCTGAAAGACAGTTATTGGATAGTCTCAATATTCATAACAATCAGAAAACTATCTAGGAGAAATCCAGAAGGCACTTATGTCAGTCTTGACAATTCCCTTCCTCCCCTAACCCTGGTATACATCTTTGCCTTCAACCTTCCTGAAATATTCATTTGGCAAAATGCCAACAGCCCAATTTCTACAACCATTCATAATATTGTCAAAATGCATTAATTTTTAAAGTGCTTGCTACCCAGGCTTCAGAAGTAATTAAAGTTATCATCTGAAAGAGACAATGGTCTAGAGATCTTAACTTAAGCCCAAAATCTTCATTTGAATTCTCTGTTAAAAGTTTGTTCATGCGATCTTTCTCAGACGGATGTCACTGAGAGAGACAGACATGAGGTAGCTCCACCCCACAAAGGGTGGCATTTTGCTTTAACTCATATGCTAAGCCTCTTAGCAGGACTTTTTATTTTGGGGTCAGCCATACAGGTGCAGAATTTTTAGTATGGAGCTGGTACTTTGCTTTCTGGTTCAGAAAACAGTTCAGTTGTGTCAATCTGAATGACAGATGTATCCAGAATTAGAACTACTGTAACTAGATTTCCTTACGTGATTTCACAAACTAGAATAGCATTGGTCTTACCAGATCTCCCCAAAGAGCTCAGGGCAATTAAAAAAGTTAGTGATAACAGATAATGACATCAATTACATATTACTATCTTGCATTATTTTATTGGGGAAGGCTACTTAGACAGCCTAATGAAAGTGTAATAGAAGTCTTTCATTCAGAAGTAATATAAAACCATCTGAGCCCCATTAGGAAATTTTTAGCCAGAACAACAGGTCACATGTTGACGTGGTGGAAGAGTAGAATTAATTCTAAGATTTCTAATAACTGACATGAACATGAGACACTGTTTGTGCTTCTTTTTATGTGAATGACAAGGGTCACAAAGAGGAGCGCAGGTTAGGAAGCAGAGCTAGAGTATATGTAACTGACTAGAAGAAGGTGAGAAGAGATTTATGGATGAAGTGGTGGATAAATTTATACTTGGAATAATAAAAGAAACACAAATTCTAGTGTTCAATTTTCACTTTTTTTCAAATGAGTTAATTTATATACTCTTCATTAACAACTATGATTTTACAAATTCTAACCTTGTTAGTTTTGCCTTTCTTCCTTTGTTTCTTTGCTTTTCCTTATAAAATCTGTTCATGGAGCCAGAGGTTTTGGCCAGCTGCCCCCATAAATCTGTAATAGCGTTGATTCTATACATAGTCAAAAGAGATGTAGAATAGAAATGGTAAATAATTATAGTATTAAGACTAGATTACAAATCATAATATGCTTAAAAGTCATGTACAGTTAAAAGGTGAGGACTGGAGAAAGAGATTATGTTAAACTTTTTTTTTTTTACTGGATGTTGGAAATTCCAGTTTTTAATTTGTATCCAGTGTTATATAGGCAGAAGTTAATATGGAATAGTCAGTCAAAATTCTGGTTCTGCAGGCTTCTCTGACGAATGATCATCCTATTTCCTCCTTAGAAAATTGCAAAAGAATTGTACGCCCTCAAATGCCACACACACACACACACCTTATCAGGGAACTATTGTTGTGTTCTTAGGATATTTGCTTTGTATATTGAAGAATGTAAAGACTTTTTTACGATACTTTTCTATAATCCCTCAGCTAGTACTACAAGAGACTTCTGTCCTTCAATGAAAAATAAGGCCATCAAAAAGTAAGGATTTTCTCTTAGTTTTTGTTCATCTTCTGTAAGGAGTGTTACTAGAACTTCTCTTAGTCTTCTGTTTTCTAAAATACTTAGTCTGTAGTTATTCAACCTCTGTTCAATGGTGACACACAAACACAAGCTCAACAGGTCATCAGTTTTGTCTTTTTTAAAACCCTTAGAGATAGCCAAAAAGAAAGAATCCTACATGAACCTCTCTGTATGTTGTACATACTAATGCTGCAGCTGCCTTAGACAACATTTTTCCAGAGAGGCTGTCTGCAAACTTGATATCTTCGCTGGAAAGATGAAGTACTTTATTCTGCGTTAATAAACTGCTAGAGGGCCCATCAGGCTTTTAGGGCTAATGGCTTTAGAGGAAGAATATAAATTCCTGGCTTTGTGCTATTAGCAAATATAATTCAAATTGCTACTGTTATCTGCATGTAGACTTGTGGCTACAGCCTAAAGAGATATCTGGGTTCTTCCAGTCACTCTGTCTTTCAGGCCAGTTACCTTAGCTGCCATGCAGAGAGGACATAGGTCCCACAGCAAAACATTTTAGTTTATGAAAAAGGTTGGAGTCCAGCTAGGGTTGGTAAATATACTACCAAAAAAGTAGTGCTATTTTAATTGAAATTTTAATAGAACAAAATATTTTTAGCATGTTCCGAAGTACTTTCATGTAAAACATCATTTTTGAGACAAATATAAAAATTATCAAAGGAAGTATTTCCTTTTTATTATCAACTGTTATTATTAATAGCAATGTTAATAGGCATCTTTAAAATACGTAGAGAGATTATCATGTTTCAAATGCACTGATACCTTGGGATATGTTAAACCAGATCGTTGCCAGCATCGTTGATTTCTCCAAAACACAAGTGAGAAACAGCTGTCTGGGAAATAATATTGGTAATAATATTTTTCCTTTTATTTTTCCCCCAAGTAATTTTTGAGAAAATCAGATTTCTATTTGAAACACAAGACAGGAAGATATATGCAAGGTACTTAGAAATTCAAATGTAGTTTGTTTTTAGTGAAATGTAGTTTTCACTAGAGAAACCAATTTGTTCATAAAGATTACCTCTGTAAAAAGCCAACTGTTCTCAGAATCTTGTTTATGCTCAAGCAGAAAACACATTTTATGTATAAAGCCAAGAATTCATGGCTATTGTTATTGAAATCTTAAAAGTCTAATTGAAAAATCATTATTAGTCTAGATCTAATTGTTACAGAAAAAGGACAAATAATGATACTTATATTTCCCTACAGAGAAGGTCTCAATAATAGTAATCATACAATTAAAATTGTAACTTACATATTATAGTTATTATTCCTTTTCCTGAGATTATACTTACCCTTCCATTGCTGTTCCAGGTCTTAAAGCCAGTAGTTTCAGCTGCTGGAGAGGTAAATGCTGTGCTTCTGGAGTTCTTCATCAGAAGATATATCATGTTGATGTACATGATTTCTTCTGCACTTTAAGATCAGCTTGGTGTCACTTTTATGTGTTTGCTGACAGACTTCTACATCTTTGCTTTTTCTTCATTGACCTGCAGCTCCACATTACATCTGTCTTTTGTATGTTAGATATTATTTCTTCATTATCTTTGTTACCCCTAAAATTAGTTTTTTCCACCTTCATCCACATTTCTTTTAACTGACCCTTTATGAACTACTTTTGTCTGCAGACTTTCTAGTGCCAGACTTATACCCCATGTTTTATCAGTCTATGACTGTACTCCTCTACCCTGCACTCTGTGTCTCAGCTTCTCAAGGCCTTTTCTATCATACGTACCAGGGCAGTATCTCTGTATACTACACTATTGTGTTAAGAATTGTAAATATCACTCATAGAATAAATGTTTATTACTGCTGTAAAACTATGGTTGTACCACATGAACATAAACAAAAATGAAACAAATTAGCCATAGATACCTGGTCAAGTAGAGAATTTAGTGTCATACCTACATCACATAAAGCAAAGCTGCAGGCAGATGAAAAGTTCAGACAGAGCAAACCTGACAAGACTCAGTCCTGAGGCCTTGCAAATTCAGTGCAATGTCTATGGTCTGTCACTAGCAGTCATAATACTGTATTACAGGGCTACATAGCTACACAACACACAGACTACATATCACTTTATAGGAAAAAAGAACTTTTTCAGGACTACTTCTCTATAGTGAATTTTACACTGTGGGAAACTAAGTTGTCTTAAAATAACTTCTCTGTAACGATTCTTATTAGGAGATCTCAAGAAAACAGGTTTGTTTTTTTTTTTTTTCCCAGAGGGAGGAAGAATTAATGAAACAAATAACTCACCATAGATGAAAACTGAAAAATCATTAGGAATAATTGTACCACTTTTGATTATTCCAAAATGGAAAGCTGATAAAATAAAACAAAAAAGTAATTTCTACTTATAGCACTCAGGTACCTTGACAGATTACATAGATATTAGTTACTCAGTTGCTGAAAAACATATTTCAATGGCTGAGGTATTGCTTCTGAGATATGGTAGCTTTACACACCTATACTACTGTCAAGAAAACAAGAAGATTATAAGGTGATGGTAAGAAAGAGTTCTGAATTTCATTTTTCATCACAGTTTTAAAAAGTCCAAAGACAAAGACTATTTGTCTAGGTGTGGTATGGCAGGGATTGTTAGCCTGTCAGATATGATTAATAAGAAGATGGTCATGCATCACTGATTTGATTAATTTTCACAGGAAAATTACAATGAGACCTGACAATAACAAAGCAGTATATAGAATTGACTTAGACTTCAGTACATCTCATGGTACACAGCAACTCATAAAATATTTTGGAATAAAAAATTAGGATATGAGATAGTTTGGATTAAGTTCTTAACTGAGTAACTGAACTCACATCAGAGTGTAATAGAAATTGTATACAGATAGAGTAGAGATGAAGGCATAGGCTCTATGCAACTGTGATTGATGGAAGACTTCAGTCATGCTACACAAAGGATGAAGGACCAGGAGGATATGGAGGTAATGATCACACTTATCCATTTAATAGAAAAGATGGAGGAAGGTAAAAAGTAGAGTCTGAGTAAAAACGGACAGAGCTGGGAAATAGGGACTATCATGTGAGGTTGGACTGGCCGAAGCTATGCCCAGAAAATTCAAAAATTTGCACCAGTGGGCTTCATCCTGTTGATGTGACAGGGAATTTTTTTCCACTGAATTTAATGACAGATTGTATTAATGCTGTCTTATTATTGTTTTCCATTTTATCTCTAAAATTCTGTATTATCTAACACAAAGTAGGAGCCCATGAATTCTGTCACAACTGTTATAATCTGTTCTAGCTACATATCTAGCCTTCATAACAGGCTTTGTCTATTGCCTTCTTCTGTAGTTATTTTCTGAATCAAGAAGAGACTCTGCAGGTGCAATGCTGTCTTGTATTCAGGTAAGCTGATGTATTAATACCAACAAAGAAGTATCTATGCGGAGTGGTACATGACAGAAGAATGTGAAGAAACAGTCAGGACTTGACATCTTATCACAAAGATAGTATTGGCAATTGAGAGCTTTTATGAATTATGAGTCAAAAATGGAAGAAGGACAAAATTAAAAAAAATATTAATATTTCATGTACATACACACTGGTATGCAGGCAGAAATAAGTGAGGCAGTCCTTGGCAGTAATAAAACAAGATGAAAATGCTTCACACATATGCAAAATAGTTTCACATATGGCAACATAGTCGGGACACAGTTCAGCTACAATCAGTTAATTTTCTCTCTGAGCTGAAAAGCATGAGTATAAAACCTTTTACTGTTAAGAGTTTGATTAAAAAAAAAAAACAAACAACAATTACAGCCACTTGGAAAAATGTGAAGGATTTTATCAATTCCACGGAAAAATTGGGAACATTCTATTTTGTTGAAATATGTAAAATAGAGGATGACATTTTAAAAATGCTTATATACATGACATTATAAGAACATGGAGATGCTTTATCAGTGCTCCTATTTCTATGATTATTAAAAAAATATGTTCTAAATTATCTAATGTCCTTCTTTGGACAATTAAAAATCTTTTCCATGGTGTTGTGGTTTAACCCCGGTCAGCAACTAAGTACCACACAGCCGCTCGCTCACTCCCCCCACCCCTGTGGGATGGGGGAGAGAATCAGAAGGGCCAAAGTAAGGAAATTCGTGGATTGAGATAAGAACAGTTTAATAATTAAAATAAAACAGCAATAATAATAATAATATAATGAAAAGGAAAATAATGAGAGAGAGAGAGATGAAACCTTGGAAGAAGAGAAAAAAACAAAAAAAAACCCAAAAAACCCAAAAAAACCCCTAAACAACAAGTGCTGCAACCGCTCACCACCCACCGACCAACGCTGCCAGTCCCCGAGCTGCGATCGCTGCTTCCCCCGGCCAACTCCCCCCAGTTAATATACTGGGCATGACGTCACATGATATGGAATACCCTCTGGCCAATTCGGATCAGCTCTCCTGGTTGTATCCCCTCCCCTCCCGGCTTCCTGTGCACCTGGCAGAGCATGGGAAGCTGGAAAAGTCCTTGACTAGTGTAAACACTACCCAGCAACAATTAAAACATTAGTATGTTATCAACATTATTTTCATACTAAGTCTAAAACACAGCACTATACTAGCTACAGTGAAGAAAATCAACTATCCCAGCTAAAACCATGACAGTATCCACCCCTTATTCCATACCATTTACGTCATGCTCAGGTCTCATACTATCCAATATGACCTCAATAACCACCACCCGCCTCCCCATCCTTTGATGACATACGCAGATATCATTTATCATTCCCGTAGTCTATGGACCGCCCTTGTAGAATGACTGTAGAGGGTCCATGCATGTCCATTGAGTTCATTTAGTCCATAACCTTGGGCTCCATCTATCATAACAGTCTTTCAAGGGCGGAGAGATGGTCTGTGTGGTGTTGGATTGTTGCATGCTGAAGCCAGTCTTTGTTCCACCACCGCTACACATTGCTTGGTTCAATCAAAGTTCATTCTTCATTAATTTTGGAAATTCTTACTATGATACCATTGATACAACATATAGCAACCATAGGAGTGATGACATACAATATCATATAGCAATTAACAGCATACCGTTCAGCTCATTGGCTATTTTCACCCAAAATCAAATCCCCTTGAGGTACACATCGAACTCCTCCATCCTCCCGCATTACCCACCAAGTGCACCCAGGTCCTTGAGCAAAAGCAATCCCACGAATGGGTTTGCCTTTGCCTGAGACAGGAATAACCCAGATGGTTTTCCCCAGCATATTTTTTACATGCACTACAGGGACTTTATCCCCTTCCACAGTACGTAAGAGTTCTGACTGGGCAGGGCCAGCTCGATTGGCAGATCCCCTAGTGTTGACTAACCAGGTGGCTTTTGCTAAATGTGTATCCCAGTGTTTGAATGTCCCACCCCCCATTACTCTCAGTGTAGTCTTTCACAGTCCATTGTATCGTTCAATTTTCCCTGAGGCTGGTGCATGATAGGGGATGTGATACACCCACTCAATGCCATGCTCTTTGGCCCAGGTGTCTATGAGGTTATTTTGGAAATGAGTCCCATTGTCTGACTCAATTCTTTCTGGGGTGCCATGTCGCCATAAGACTTGTTTTTCAAGGCCCAGGATAGTGTTCCGGGTGGTGGCATGGGGCACGGGATATGTTTCCAGCCATCCGGTGGTTCCTTCCACCATCGTGAGCACATGGCCTTTGCCTTGGCGGGTTTGTGGCAGTATGATATAATCAATCTGCGAGGCCTCCCCATATTTATACTTCAGCCATTGTCCTCCATACCACAGAGGTTTTACCTGCTTGGCTTGCTTGATTGCAGCGCATGTTTCACATTCATGGATGACCTGTGCAATAGTGTCCATGGTCAAGTCCACCCCTCGATCACGAGCCCATCTGTATGTTGCATCTCTTCCTTGATGGCCTGAGGTGTCATGGGCCCACTGAGCTATAAATAGTTCACCTTTATGTTGCCAGTCTAGATCTACTTGAGCCACTTCAATCTTAGCAGCCTGATCCACCTGTTGGTTGTTCTGATGTTCTTCAGTGGCCCGAATCTTGGGGACATGAGCATCCACATGACGTACCTTCACAACCAGGTTCTCCACCCGGGCAGCAATATCTTGCCACAATGCAGCAGCCCACATGGGTTTGCCTCTGCGCTGCCAGTTGTTCTGCTTCCATTGCTGTAAACACCCCCACAGGGCATTTGCCACCATCCATGAGTCAGTATAAAGATAGAGCACTGGCCATTTTTCTCATTTAACAGTGTCTAAAGCCATCTGGATGGCCTTTACTTCTGCAGACTGACTCGATTCACCTTCTCCTTCAGCAGTTTCTGTGACTTTTCGTATAGGACTCCATACAGCAGCCTTCCATTTCCGATGCTTTCCCACTAGACGACAAGACCCATCAGTGAACAGGGCATATTGCTTCTCATTTTCTGGCAGTTTATTATACAGTAGGGCCTCCTCAGCATGTGTCACCTCCTCCTCTTCTGCTGATATTCCGAAATCTTTGCCTTCTGGCCAGTCCATGATCACTTCCAAGATTCCTGGGCGACTGCGGTTTCCTATTCGAGCCCGTTGGGAGATCAGTGCAACCCACTTACTCCACGTAGCATCAGTTGCGTGATGTGTAGAGGGGACCCTCCCTTTGAACATCCAGCCCAGCACTGGCAGTCGGGGTGCCAGGAGAAGCTGTGCTTCAGTACCAACCACTTCTGAAGCAGCTCAAACCCCTTCATATGCTGCCAATATCTCTTTTTCAGTTGGAGTGTAGCGTGCTTCGGACCCTCCGTATTCCCGACTCCAACGACCTCGGGTCTCCCCTGGTGCTTTCTGCCAGAGGCTCCAGGTGGGGCCATTCTCCCCGGCTGCAGTGTAGAGCACGTTTTTTACGTCTTGTCCTGCTCGGACTGGCCCAAGGGCTACTGCATGAACTATCTCCTGTTTATCTGTTCAAAGGCCTGTTGTTGCTCAGGGCCCCATTTGAAATCATTCTTCTTCTGGGTCACTTGATAGAGAGGGCTTACAATCAGACTGTAATTTGGAACATGCATTCTCCAAAAACCCACAACGCCTAAAAAAGCTTGTGTTTCCTTTTTGCTAGTTGGTGGAGACATGGCTGTTATTTTATTGATCACCTCCATTGGGATCTGACAACGTCCATCTTGCCATTTTATTCCCAAAAACTGAATCTCCTGTGCAGGTCCCTGCACTTTACTTTGTTTTATGGAAAAACCAGCTTTCAGAAGGATTTGGACTATTTTCTTCCCTTTCTCAAAAACATCTGCTGTGTTGCCCCACACAATGACGTCATCAATGTACTGAAGGTGTTCCGGAGCTCCACCCTGTTCCAGTGCAGTATGGATCAGTCCATGACAAATGGTAGGGCTGTGTTTCCACCCCTGGGACAGTCGATTCCAGGTGTACAAAAGGATGCGCCTCCAAGTGAAAGCAAACTGTGGCCTGCACTCTGCTGCCAAAGGGATTGAGAAGAATGCGTTAGCGATATCAATTGTGGCATACCACTTGGCTGCCTTTGACTCCAGTTCGTATTGAAGTTCTAGCATGTCCGGCACGGCAGCACTCAGTGGCGGAGTGACTTCATTCAGGCCACGATAGTCTATTGTTAGTCTCCACTCTCCATTAGACTTCTGCACTGGCCATATGGGACTGTTAAAGGGTGAGCGGGTCTTACTGATCACTCCTTGGCTCTCCAGTCGACGAATGAGCTCATGACTGGGAATCAGGCAGTCTCAGTTGGTACAATATTGCCGCCGGTGCACTGTTGTGGTGGCAATTGGCACCTGTTGTTCTTTGACCTTCAGCAACCCCACAACAGAAGGCTCCTTCGAAAGACCGGGCAAAGTAGACAGCTGTTTAATTCCCTCTGTCTCCAAGGCAGCTCTACCAAAAACCCACCTGTACCTTTTTGGGTCCTTGAAGTACCCTCTCCTGAGGTAGTCTATGCCAAGGATGCACGGAGCCTCTGGGCCAGTCACAATGGGGTGCTTTTGCCACTCATTCCCGCTTAGGCTCACTTCAGCCTCCAATACAGTTAGCTCTTGAGATCCCCCTGTCGCTCCAGCAATACAGATGGGTTCTGCCCCTACATAGTTTGATGGCATTAGGGTGCACTGTGGACCAGTGTCCACTACAGTCTTATACTCCTGTGGGATGGATGTGCCAGGCCATCAGATCCACACAGTCCAGTAAACCTGGTTGTCCCTTTCTTCCACCTGGCTGGAGGCAGGGCCCCTCTAATTCCAGTTGTGGATTTCCCACTCCAGATCTTGTGAATGGGAATCAGAAGTCTCTCTATTAAGATCACGGATAGAATCAGTGCTTCTACTCCTCTGTCTGGGGAACTGCCTACTGGAAACTGGAGCAGCAATTCTCCTGGAGGTCCCCCCTTGAGTGATTGTTTTTCCTTGCAACTCACGTACCCATGCCTCTAGGGTCGAGGTAGGTTTTCCATCCCATTTCCTCATGTCCTCTCCATGGTCACGGAGGTAAAACCATAGGGTGCCCCGTGGTGTGTATCCTCTCGCTTGGAGCAGAAGGACACTTACTCCTAATGGTTGGGATACTGGTCTGTACAGGTAGGGAGTAGGACATATCTTCTTTGAATTGCTGGAACTCCCGGGACAATTTCTCCACAGCTGAGACGAGGGAGGAAGAGACATGTGCTTCATAATCCCGGAGTTTATCAATCACATCCTCTACCGTTGGTGCCTCTTCATCTTTCCAGGACATTACTGCCAGGGAGTTTACATGGGATGATGGTGCGCTCCGTACAAACTTCCGCCACACGGGTTGTGCGCACTGGGCTTCATCTGGGTCTTTGGATGACTGTTCACTACCCAGGTCACCATAAATCACCTCAAACACAGCTAATTCTCTCAGGTTCTGGATACCTTTCTCCATGGTGGTCCATTTTCCTGGGCAATATAGAACATCTTCCTTGAAGGGATACTTTTCTTTCACAGCAGACAGGAGTCGCCTCCAGAGGCTGAGGCCTTGGGTCCCTTTTCCAATTGCTTTGTCAATGTCCCCATCCCTAGAAAGGGATCCCAGTTGTTTGGCTTCCTTACCCTCTAATTCCAGGCTACTGGCCCCATTATCCCAGCATCGGAGCAGCCAGGTGACAATGTGCTCACCTACACGACAGCCGAAATCTTTCCACACTTCTCGCAGCTCACTTAAGGATAGGGAATGGGTAGTTTCTGTCCCTTATATGAGTTCTTCCTCTTCCTTCTCCTCTCTTAGTAACGGCATTACTTCTCTATCATCTCTTTCTAAACGAGTTGACATTCTCTTTAAAGATTTCTTCTTTCGTATAGGGGCAACTGATACTGGCACGGGTTGATTCTCTGATTCAGCTTCAGTGTCTCTCATGGGTGTTTGAGTGGTCACAGTGGCTGTCGTAGGGCTTGGAGCAGCCACAGTGCCTGTTGTGGGGGTTTGAGGGGCCACAGTGCCTGTCGTCAGGCTTGGAGCAGCTGCAGTGCCTGTTGTGGGGGTTTGAGGGGCCACAGTGCTTGTCATTTTCCCTTTCTTTTTCTTCTTAAATCCAGAGGCCTTTTCTTCCCCTTGGGAGTACTGAATACTGTTGAACAGGGCTCGGTAGGCATGGGCCAGGCCCCAACACATTGCAGTGATTTGTATCTCTCTGGAATTGCTAGGGTGACAGCATACTTCCTCCAAATAGTCTACTAATTTTTCAGGATTCTGCACTTGTTCAAGGGTGAAGTCCCAAAACACTGGGGGTGCCCACCGTCTCAGGCATTTGCCCATACTATCCCACATACCCTGCCACCCATAATTATCGAGCCTTGGGGCAGATCTCTGGATGATATTCTTGAATTGCTTATTAACCTTTGACAAAACCAAAACAATCTGCCATAGGAATATCAACAGATGTATCTTAACCACCCAAGGATGTTCAAGATACTGAAAAGTTGTTGTAATGAAGGAGGAGACATTACAGAAGACTGTAGCTAAGGTGCCATTCTGTATTTCCTCCATAAAAAACCTCTCAGAAGAGGAGGTATAATTGCTAATTGTCTCCATGAGGTGGTACCCGAAGTACAGTAACGGCTTCCATGCAAGACCCAAATAACCGATAAAACTCAAGGCCAGTGTTTTAATAACAAATCTCCTAGGTAAAACATCTTTATCCACTGCAGAGCACAGCAAACTACAAAACCCAACACCAATCTTTAACATGTACTTCAAAATCAGCATGGTGTAGGTCTGAATAACTACTATCGAGAACAGATGAATCAATGCTGTGACCAGCAACTGTTATTATCTCAAACCCTTTGTGCCCCACATTGGGTGCCAAAAAAGGACTGCTGTGGTTTAACCCCAGTCAGCAACTAAGCACCACACAGCTGCTCGCTCACTCCCCCCACCCTTGTGGGTTGGGGGAGAGAATCAGAAGGGCCAAAGTAAGGAAATTCGTGGGTTGAGAAAAGAACAGTTTAATAATTTAAATAAAACAGCAATAATAATAATAGTATAATGAAAAGGAAAATAATGAGAGAGAGAGATGAAACCTTGGAAGAAGAGAAAAAAACAAAAACAAACAAAAAAAAAAAGAAAAACTAAACAAGAAGTGCTGCAACCGCTCACCACCCGCTGACCGATGCTGCCAGTCCCCGAGCTGCGATTGCTGCTTCCCCCGGCCAACCCCCCCCAGTTAATATACTGGGCATGACGTCACATGATATGGAATACCCTTTGGCCAATTCGGATCAGCTCTCCTGGTTGTATCCGTTCCTCTCCCGGCTTCTTGTGCACCTGGCAGAGCATGGGAAGCTGGAAAAGTCCTTGACTAGTGTAAACACTACCCAGCAACAACTAAAACATTAGTGTGTTATCAACATTATTTTCATACTAAGTCTAAAACATAGCACTATCCTAGCTACAGTGAGGAAAATTAAATATCCCAGCTAAAACCATGACACATGTCTTCTTTTTCTGTCCTGGTTCATCATTTTTGGTCAGTGCATCATATTTGAAAATCAGCAAAGCATATGAATTTTCTTCAGAAAAAAATGTTTTAATAACTATTAAATATTATTTTATATATCAATACATTCCTTACACATAGTATTGAATGTTTGCATTATTATGTTTTTATATTACTGGAATACATTTTAATTAATTTGCCTTATTGTAATTTGAAATAGACTATTTTAGATGCTTATTCATGGACATTTTTTTAAGTTTCCACTCTTAAAAGTCAAAATTATTATCTTTTACATACTCTGTGCTATTCAAGATAGAAAAGAAAGTTATCTAAGTATGAAAATGTATACCATGACCTGATCTGATAGACTATTGCATTTTTTTAATTCCTATGCAGAACATCACGTTATTGAGATTTTAAGAAACTTATTTTATCAAGAGTTGAAAGTGAAATTTGGAAAATATTAAAGGATGACACCTTTGCTGCATTCACAGCAATGAATTAAACCGAAGCTACCTGCTTTAAAGCAACTCTCATTCACACTAGTAGTTCACCAGAACAGGCAAGTGTATTTTTAGTTATCATCCACATGATAAAGTCAAAATTATTCTTAATCTCAGGGAGATCCTGGAAATATAAAAATAAATGAAAAGCTTATTTTCACTTATTATTGCTTTTTTGAAAGCTGTTTGTTAGAGGCATGAAAGAGATTTTCTTAGCTAGTAACAACATTTAAAGACTTCATTCTTTTCCATAACTCATTTCCAATCTTCAATGTATAAGTTTTCTGGAAAAGGGAAAAGGAAGGAACACTATCAGCATATGTGACTTAATATAAAGAAGTTCAAAGAGTAAGGGAAGTAATGTAAATTAAATCAGAAGGATAAAAATAACATGGAGTGAGAGTATTGTATCTTCAGTACATGGAATGACCAGTTTCCAAAAGGAAACAAGAAAAGTCTAAAGCTGTTGGGTTTTTTCCTTGCCTAAAACAGGTACATAGTGGCAGTGTTGTTACAGCAGGAAAAATATTTTTGTAGTAATGGATTGCCTTCAAACTATTCCCTGCTCGAAACAATCCTTTCTGAAATCCTAGCTGTAGGCTGCCTCATTTGAACACACTAAAAATATTTTAAAAGATAGCACCAGTGAAAATCCCACAAAACCTTTAATCCTATAACTTCGCTACATTTAAGTGGGACCTAAATATCTTTTTAGATCTGGCCCTACCTTCTGCAGTCTAATTACCTTTTACTAGAAGATATCTTAAAAAAAAAGATTATGCAAGCCAACTGCCATCAGCAGACAGAAAAACAAAAATTTTATTCAACTTTTCCACGAAAATGACTGAAAAATGAAACTTTGTACATATCCACTGTTTCTTATTCAAAATAAATGACTTGCTTCTCCCTTTTTCCTTTAATGAAATGCCTAATATTATAATTTTAAAAACCTGATTTGGGAATTAAAATTTTCAGAACAGGTTGTGTGGAATGGTAAGTAGATATATTTGACAATTCAGTAAAAGAAAATAATCCATCAGATGACTTTTTGATCAGCGGTACTCCAGAATGTACACATGAATGACAGGACAGCTGAGAGCCTGCTCAGGGATTCAAGTTCACAGATTTAAAAAAAAAAAAATAGCCAAAACCATTGCATCTGGCTTTGAGATTCTGTAGTGTAAATGTCAAAGCAAAAATAAATATCTCTAAGTCAATAAATTTCATCTTAACTGATTTTTTTCTTTTGATAAGTCCCTATCTTTTGATAAGGCAAACCATTGTCAGCCCTTCTAAAGTACAGTGCCAGAGCATGACCTTGCACAGTACAGGTCATCCAGAGTCAGTATGCAGGCTGCCCCTCAGGTAGCCACATAGACAGAAGGGAGCCTGGTTCCTACAGTCTTTCAGGCTTCCATTAACAGTTATAAAAAACATGGCATCTCACTAAATTGTAGTAATTAGATTTTTTTTTTTTTGTCATATGGAATAATTTTCCAGGACCAAACTATGCTATCCAATAATAAATGCTTTAGGATCTTTTATTCAAGATAGAACACCAAGCAGTGCTCAGCTCTAAGCAAGACAGATGAGGCTTACCTTGATCTTTTAAACTTGTGTTTGACGAAAAAAGCTGTTATTGATTCATGCAGACAATTCATTTCAGCCTCACCACACAAAATAACTTCAAGTTAATCACTGATTTTATTGTAAAAGGAATGTAAGCCCTGAAAATCAAATACTGACTGCTTATTGCGTTTAAAACCTTCACAAGCAAATTGAAAGCTATGAGCACATATTTTAATATGGTATATTATTCCTGATATTTTGCTCATATTTTGCTGTCTTTCTGAAGTTAGTGCAGCATTTTCTTCTTTGTTTAGAACTTTTTATGTCATGTTCATCTAAAATGGGATAGGTAACAAAAGTACCAAAATTTAAGGATCTCCATCTTTTTTTTTTATTTTTTGTGTTTTTCTTCTTTGTGTAAAATCTCTATTAGTGATACTAGTTATGAAGTAACTCTTCTAAAGGTAGCATCCCTAGCTAATGTATCATACAGATTTTCTGAATACCAAACAAACATATTAGAGTCAGCTGCCCTTTTCCCCTTGTAGAAATAAGCACAAAAATAATCCCATTATAGCACTATTTATGTATACTTTAATTCATTCTGAAGCATCTTGTTGAACTGAAGTATTAATACAGTACTTTTATCCCTAAAAATTTTGATAGTGGAAATATCTCTTGTAACTGTGAAGTCTTGTGATGTTAAGTCCTTTGAACATTATACCTGGTGGATGATACAATCCAGTCCCTCAGAATCATAGGAAATCATAATTTATCTATTATTTTCTCAAATAAAATTTTAGAATTAGTTAGACTTTTTAATCCATTTTTACTGTTACAATATTCCTTTAATTTCCACTCTAAATATATTCACAGACATACTATACTAGTTTTTTCATGTATCAGGTTTGTTTTCATGTAGCTCTTCACTCACACTTCTGTGAAAAGGACTATAAAAAAAAAAAAAATGTGCCAAAATTTACTGAAGATTCAAAGGATATAAACATTGAAATATAACCTGACTCCACTGTCATTAATTATTTTTTTCTCTCTCCCTCTCTTTCTCTTTCTTTTTTTAATCTGTTTAGTCTAACCAGACAACTTGCTTTATTATTAATTAACACATACTGCTGGCAAAAATCTCAGTATATTTGCCTATGAATTTTCTTAGACATGGGATGAGAACCAGAAGTAAGTTTGGAATTGAATTTGACTTTGGGAAAGGATAAGCTACTGATCTTCATCCCTAAAATAGACCTTAAATATTTTTGTAGAAACAGATTTTTTTTTGTGTGTGTGTTCTTCTACAGAGAGGAAGACAAGTCTATAGCGATTCAAATGTTTTTTATAAAAGTTTTAACAGTATAAGCCATGTCTCATCTGCAGTGGTCACCTGATTAATGTAGGGTTGGTTCCTGATAATTTTATTCTGGTGAATATGCCTTTTGGAAGGAAGAAACTTTCTTGACTGGGCAGATAAATGTATAAAAAACAGTGTCTGGATCGAACATTGCTGAGCTTTAATGGAGTAGGGAATAACAGCAAAGGTTAGGATATTTGCAATCTTTTCAGTTTCGGTGGAGTTAGCTTTGCTGTGTCTTTACTCTGGGGCATTTTCTTACATTTGTGCTGATACCTGATATCCAAGATATAACTCTTACACTTCCTATATGTAAAAGACCAGTCATAAATAATACTGAGTTTTCAAGTCTTAAAGGAAGAGAAGCAATGTCTGAGGACCAAGCAGACAAAAATGTGATTGCTCATTTGATCAGTCAGTGATCATTGACTCTTGTTCATTGCTACCATATAGAAACCAGAAACTATGTTTAAAGTATTTTATGAAAATCAGTATTTTATTTGCCAGAAGATATAGACTGATTTTTTTTTCTTTTTTATTTCTGCAGGTGTAACACTAAAAAAGGGCTGGGGGAGGGAAGAATGCAGAAGAATTTTGGAAACAGTTAAAGGTCCGCTCCAAATATAACACACGCACACACGTACAAAAAAATATCAAACAAGTAGCACTCATCTATTTATTGATCATAGATTAAAACAATATTTTAGCATTTACATTTCCATTAAAATATTCTTTTTAAAAAGTACATTCTCATAACCAGTCAAATTCACTGAACTAAATACAAGTGAGATCTCTGTTGTGTAATCTCAATCGTTCTTTGCCTCTAGAGATACCAGCATCTAGCCCTCCATTCCTATCTCGCTATATCCCCTCTTCCTGCAGTATCTGGTAACCTACATTAAACTTCATACTATTTGGGCAATAGTCTTACTGAAGAAGGCTAGACCTCTGATCTTCATGATGTGCATAACACCCCTTGTTTTGAATAAGGCATTCAAGGATGCTAGGTGAGAATAAAGTTCTTTAGTGTTTATTGACTTTATTTAACAAAAAACAAACAAACAAACAAAAAACTGACTAAAGAAAATCAACCAAAAGACCCCCAGACCAACCCAACTGTGTTCAGGGTATGGTCTGAAATCATAATTAAAAGAATGCCTTGATTTTGTTGACTGTGAAGCATTGTGATTAGTATAAACATTAGATTAAATGTTTACTAGGATTTTAGTAATTGCCAAAAAGAAAAAGATCAACAGCACCATAGAAATTTTCATTTCAGTTAATATCTTTAGAAGTAAGACAAAAAGCAACAGCTCCATAACAGGTACAAGAAACAGCCTGTCACCAAAAAACTCAATCCAAACAAAAACCAGGCTCGTTCTTGTGCTAGGTACTTGAGTGAAATATAGTAAGTGGAGAAAGTAACTACTGGCACCAAATGAGTTAATAAAAAAAGCAACACTGGAAATCAGTTCTGTTCAACTACCAAATGGGTTGTGATAGAAGAAAATAAATATAAAATATTCTTGAATGAGACTTTTCATTTTGTGTAGAAAAAATAAAATTTACACTTTCTATTTTTGTCATATAATTTAGTAATCAGAACTTTTAAACCCAGGTAAATAGTTCCCTGGCCTCCTTTTCACCTTTTTTTTAAGCTTTTACCCTATATAATTAGGAAAATATCAAGTGTATGTCAAATGATCCAGAAGCACTTATGCTGCATGATATGATATCAGTGAGTGACCTTCTCTAGAATTTTCTTTCTTCTTTCACCACAAGGATATCCACGTTTGAGGCGGTACCAACGTTTGAAACAATTTCTGCACTTTATTATGCAGAATGATGCAGCTAAACATCCTTGCAGTCTTACCAGCTGTGTACAGCTACAGGGTTTACACATCAGAATTCTTAGGGACAGTGAATGTTTTATCTGGAGAAGAAAAAAGAAAAAAAAAAAAAAGAAAAAAAAGAAAGAAAAAAGTGTCTTGAGTCACTTAGGTAAAGTGGATATCTAAGGATAAGATAAAAATCAGAGGAAGTTGAATGGGAGTGAGAGGAATGATGCCTCCTTGAATAAGTATTTTCTGAATCATAGAATATGTTTGAGAATAAGGTCCTTTGTCCATATTACTCTGAGAAGAACATTAAATTTATGCTGAAAACATTGTAAGACCTGTGCCTTGCTTTTTAGACAGACAGTGAACATTTTAAAGGATTTATTAAAGAAAAGAATATAACACAACCACAATTAGACCTGAATTTATTCATACTTTTGTGGAATGTAAATGCATGCTAAGGTTTCCTCTAGACTGTGTCTAGCTGGTATTAGCTGTCCTTTATCTTTACGGTGTTGGAGCTAAGGGAAATGCAGACTCTTAAATAGCTCTCAAAATGTACTAATCATTTTATATGTTTCCATAAAGATAAAAGTAGGTGGATTTCTAGAGATATTCAGATAACAGAATTTCTTTGAGTATGTGAGTTCAGTTTTCCATATCTGAAAGTTACAGTAAGCATCTATATAACTCTACTTCTAAACAATTAAATACTTCATTATTATACTACAAATTGGATTTTTTTTCTAAAGGACATTAGAAATGACTGCATTTTTTATGACTAATATGATACTGAAATAACTACAAATAAAGTTTAGCTCAGACATGTTGATTCAAGTTAAGGTTGCTGGTGCATTACTACACTGCTTTATGTCACACAGCAACCACTTTTGATGTGTGGCAATTAAGCCTGATGATTTCACTGATGTTTCTAGAACCTACAGTGTTTTTCATACAGAAAAAGGAAGACAGCTGGGCTAGTCTATGAAAATACTGAATAAAAGGAGATCAGGTCTGCACTGTAGAGAATACAATATAAACTGAGAAAAGTTCACAGAGTTATTATATCCCTGCTATAAAAAAGGAACTAGAAATAACAAGAAGAAAGTGTCCTGCCCAGTCTCAAGAGAGTGAACATCTCACTAGAAAATGTAAAAATGCGAAGGTTGTGCGTTGACATGAAGTTTGTGAGTAGATCAATGAATTACATTACAGCACTGGTATTTTCCCCTCCACCTGGAATGTTAATACAACTCATTCCTGATAGGATTGCCCTCACTTCACTGAAAAGAAAGCTTTGGGCTAAGTAAAAAATGATAAAACAAATGAATACAGTGAACTGTAAAACAATTTAAGAGCCAGTGTTAGTAGTAAATAAGTACCTGGAAATGTGATTTGTGAAGCAAAGATTGAAACTAGGCATTTGCATTCTGACATTTAATTAAACTTATTCATTTTATCAAAATCAAACTTATATACTTCTTAGTGGGCTGAATCTATAAGAAGGCATTTAGCCCCTAACAGTTGTCAAAATAGTCATAGTTACTATATGATCAGTTTCCAAATCTAGATTAGTTGCTCTTCATATATTTCTTTGGCATCAGATCAGCATACTCTCTTTTAAAATAAATATTTATTTACTAGCAGAATGGTAAGATTCAAGCCTGATATAAAATTAAGTAAGACACAACATAAACTTCCCTTGCTATTATTGTAACTATAGTGAGCAAGCAAATGACACATTTCTTGCAAGAATATTAAGCAAAACAACAAAACTACTGACATAGATTCAACAGACTGACAGGTGGACCGCCTGAATGAAGTGAAAGTTAAAAATTATTCCTTGAAAAGAGCTATTCTTGATAAATTATATATTTTTGAATCAGAGTCTCTTTACTGAAGGTAGGGTTTTGTGAGTGTATGATCAAGCTTTAGCAAAATAAGTAAAAGAAGAGAAAAAAATAAGAGGAGAATGCAATGAAAAAAATGTTATTTTTCACATATTTTTATTGTTATATTATTGTAATACTTGCAAGGAATATTACATCTCAAAAACTTAAATATATTTGAGTTCAAGATATTGGAAGAATGCAGTTCATAACATTTGGGGAGGGACTGTATACGATAATATTTACTTTATTCAATTTGTTTGAAAGGGCAACTTGTTTTGAACAGATCAAACACAAAACATTCTCATCTATAGCTACCTTTTTTCCCTAGTTCTATCACACTTTTTTTCCTTTGTTTTTAAAGTAGTTATTTCTTTATGCTCTAATCATACATGTGTCTTTAAATTAGTAAGAATTTATAGTTGTCTAGCTCTTTGTGGGCATTGTTACAAGGTATATTGTTATGGAGACAAACTGCAATCCCAATGAATGCCATGAAACTTCAAAGTTTCTGCAACACTGCATGAGAATGACACCTCCTGCTCTCATCTTTCCACCACACCACAGATCTCTAAGCAGAACAGGTAATTCACATAGTATTGGACTTCAGTAACCTCTTCTGCTATCATATCCCCCAATTTCTTAAATGTTGTTAAGGTTTGGATCTTGGTGGTCCTTATAGCTAAGTGGTCCTTTAAGATGTAGAGGTGCATCCTAGTCACATCCCAGTCCCATAGCAGGACAAGACACAAGCACATCTCGGATCTACCCTTTTTCTCCTATTCTCCTCACTCACACATTTTCATCTCTGTCAGTAGCAAAGCCACATGTGTGAGCTGAAAAGAAAGAACAAAATGGCAAGCCCAGGTTAGCTGGCTATCTTCTGAAAGTTAGGGCATGTTTTCCAGTTACTCTAAATATACCCAAAAATCTCTCAGCAGAAGGAAAATCTAAGCTCAATAAAAATTGCAGATATTCATCAGAAACTCTCTGTCTGGATGCCCATGCAAATCAGCTAATGATATTAGACTGGCCTTCCATATCCACACACAGCTGGAGAGAATTGGTTCCAAGGGACTATATTTCTTTTATTAAACAATTGTAAACAAGTTAGGAAGTTGCATTTGTCAATCAATAAAAAAATCTTTAAAAGCAAATGGAAATACCTGTGTGACTAGAGATCTCTGTTCTAGGTATCCCTGAATTAGTGCTGAACAAGGTAATTTAACTTCTTGGAGGCATTAAACATCATGAGAATGAAGCACTGCACCAATAGCTGCTTAAGGCAATACCAGATAATCTAGGTTCAGAAATCTGCACTTATAGGATTTAATCTGCTAGCTGAACAATGTCATTGTATAGACATTTGCAATTACTCCCAGGCAACTCAGAGAATGCTAATGAAATACTGAATGGCATAAAATAAATACATTTTACAGATCTGTCCAGACAAGGTCAGGCAGGATCAGAACTATTACAAAATCAGCAGTAAAATGTGTAGCTCAGTGGAAAAACTGGCATGATTTCCTAAGGTGCCAATATCTTAATGTTTCAATAGTGTCAACAAAGTAGATGTGTTTTTCAGGAATTGTTGTTTCAGTAAAATATATTATACTAGTCCAAGCAAATGTTATGCTCTCAATTTTATGCATTTTTTGATCAGGAAAACTCACCACTATTATAGTCTGTCAATAGGCATTGAGGAAGTCTAGTCCTGTACTCCCATTACACCACAATGGATTCCAGTTTTTATACTTTCCAGATTTTTACTTCCACAATTTTTTTTTCAGTTCAATGATGATGTAAGAATTAAAAATAAATTTGAGGAAATCATAGCTATATTAAGTTTGGATTTGACAAAGTATCTACCAGATAGTTGGACTGTACATGAAACTAGTTAATTTTAATAGCTTGCATCAGAAAAGGAATGTCCCCTTTCAGTTAGTTAAAGGCTTTTTGTTGAAGTAAGTCAGTGGATCATGCTTTTGTTTTTCACTGTTTAACTGGCTTCTGTTGAATAATACCTGGTAAGCAATTATTTGAGTTTCTTTTCTTTTTTCATTCCTGCAAGAAATAAATAGATTATTTGGAAGAAAGAAGAGGTGGTTATTTGCTTAGCATCAAGGATAAATGCCAGCTTTTGCTTTAGCTGAAATAGCTGAGGATGTTAAATTATTGTAGCTATGTGGGGTCTTTTTTTAAAAGGCCAAGCAAATTACAAAATATTCTAATTTTACTTCCCCAGATACTAGACTGAGATTATGGAAAGGCCTTAAACTAGTTTCATAATGCTAGTTCTCACATAGGGGTTTGTAAGGTTTTTTTCATGCTTTGAATTTGCCATTGATTTATACTCATTTTTTGAAACATCCTACAAATACTACATGATTCACTATGTCAGAATAGTCTTTTAAATTTCATCCAGCCAACGTCTTCAAGGGTAATTAAAAATGATGCTTTATTAAAAATAAAAAACCCCTCAACCTTACATTGTGAGGACCTTACTCCAGTTAGTAAAAGAATATAGACAAAATACCAAAGGTACAAAACAAAAGATGAAAAAAGGGAAAGATCAAAAGAATAAGAGGAAAATTTTAAAAAAAGATGAAGATATTCTAATACAAATAGTTTATAGCATGCCATGTCTGAAAGAGTATTCAGGTAAAAAACATTCCCCTAGATATTTTAGAATTGGGAAAAAATTAAAGAAAGTTTTAATGTACTAAAAAATTCATAATTAATTAAAAAAAAAAAAAAAAAACAACCAAAAAAACAAAACAAAAAAAGCTTTCCAAAAACAGAAAATAGAAATATACTCATTCTGTATTTCATAGTCTTAAACTGCAGTAAATTAATGTAATATTGAGTTATTGTTACGGTCTTTCATTTTCTGAAGAACTTCACAGGTTATGTACCTGGGAATTTGTAAAAAAGAAATAATAGTTTCCATTCTTACTAACCATATCCAATTATATGATGTAAAATTGATATTTGCTTGATGCTGAAGAAAAACACAGTGCAAAAAGAAATAAAAGCAGAAGGGAAAATGTCCTTGAAATACAGTTTTACATGACTTATACATTAATAAAAAGTCTTGATGTAATTTAAAAAGAAAAATAAAACACTTCCTGGTTATTCAGAAGAAATATATTCTACTATTCAAACTAAAAAAAGTAGAGAGAATTAAATCTTCTCTGTTAAGATTTTCCTCAGTGTTGGCATCCAGCCATGAATCTTCTTAAAAACTGCATCTTTATCAAGAAGCTGATTGGTCTTATTTATTTTCCAATTAAAAATATTATCACTGATACTATAGGGTTTTTTACTAATATAGCAGCTACAATACTGATCCAAAAGAATAGCAACACCAGAGTCATTTTTGCATTAAATTCTTCCTGTGAATTAATTAAAAATAATTAAAGCCATAAGCATACAGTGACTGAAGTATAGTGCAAGTAAGGTGTACATATTAGTGTTTATTATATTTTGGAAGTCAAGAATAGTTTCAGCATGTGTGATTGTTTTCCTATTAAAATTAGAACTCTCACCCTTTTTTTCTTTCCAGAAGTGT
The DNA here is from genome assembly GCA_031468815.1 of Morus bassanus. Taxonomy (NCBI): domain Eukaryota; kingdom Metazoa; phylum Chordata; class Aves; order Suliformes; family Sulidae; genus Morus; species Morus bassanus. Next base: position 79,604,004 of record CM062568.1, read on the forward strand.
TAAATTGAACTGATATAGTCAACTTCCAACTATATGTTTTTCAAAATCACAGTGTGGTTCAACTGTGCTGTGGCTCTAAAGGCATATCTAAACCAGTTTGAGTCCAGGAATGGCTTATTTGTTTTGATCAAATTCTTCAATATAGATTCACTGTCTCAAGTAAGTAACACACATCATGCATAAGACAGAATATAACAAGATGAGAGATGCCATACACCTTTAGTAAGGCTTTTGAATTTTGAATCCAACGTTTGTTTAATTAAAAAACAATGAAACATCATGTCAGTGAAACTTTTTCAGTATGAATGTAAAGTTGTCAAAAAACCCAACCACTTCACATTAAAAGGGTAGTTATAGTTCACCATGAAAATTAAAGGAATAAAAAGTTTGTTTTTCTTGGGGAGAGGAATTTTCATTAATCCAGTTTCTATTTGATATCTTTGTTAATGACATAAAACATAGAAGAGTCAGTGTGCACATTAAATGCACAGATTAGAATTCTCCAGTGGCTTGTGTCTACATTTAACCAGGAATTGTGTATTCAGCATGGATCATTGTACTACCACATAAACTGTGGATCAACTTAAAAGTGATCAGAGGAAACATGAACAGAACAAAAAAAAAAATACTTGAAGACTTTATAAGAAAGAATGTATGAACTGGCATTGGTTAGAAAAGAGAAGATTAAGCAGGTATATGATAAAGCACTTAAAACATACAAATATATCCTTAAAAAAGGTAAAAAATCTGTTCTACATGTTAATGGCAAGCTATCAGATGCAGTGGGTTTAAACTATAAAAAGGAAGGTTCAGGTTATAAATCAGAGCATTTTTAAAATGGTAGAGAAAGTAGATTTCCAAAATAAATTGCCTGGAGAAGGCATGCTGTCCCTTACACTAGAGGTCTTCCAGAAAAATTTAAACAGAAGTCTGTCACAAATAAGATGAAAAGAGATGTAGGAAATGAGAATGTAAAAAAATAGGAAGAGGCAGGAAGGTAGATGCTCTCTCTCTGTTTCTTTCAACCATATGACTCAATAAAACTCCACTATAGTATTTTCACAGTGACAGGATGCTTTAGATTTCTAGATTAAGTTTTGGGAGATATGACTGTAAATTCTTCTGTTTTAAGAATTTCTTATGAAATTTGGGTAGCTCACTTAGCCAATCTACCTAAATTAGAAGACTAGTTGACTTGGCCCAGTCTGTAGTCAGTTCAAAGAGAAATGCCTTTCCAGATGATTAATATGGTTACATGAAACTCATAGAAATGAAAACAAGCTCCATCCTTCAGCATTCCTTTCTTCTCTAACTGTGTAACTTTCATGACTAACATATATAGCCAAAGGGAAAAAAAAATTAATGTTGGCGTGTAAACGCATGTTAAAGACACAATACATTGATAATGGTTATTAAGACTCTGGAATTTTTGGAAGCATCAGGCAATTCATGTTAAAAAGTCATCCCATTTTTCTGAAAAGGTGTTGAAACATCAAAACAAACAAAAACCAAAAAAAAACCCCAGGTAAATGGATGACTGAAACAGTTTTTACTTACTTGGCAATCCAAACAATTTTCAAATTAATTGTCTTGGGAATATAACTATGCATACTAGAAAGGCAGGACTTTGTTGTACTTGGGTGAGCCCACAATAGACTCAGATACTTCACAGGTAAGCTAATAAGATACTCTGCAGAACCATGTTTAAGTCAAAGTCAGGGAATGGACAAACTTGCCACTAATTTCCATGCAGGGAAAACTTGCTTCCTTTTTTGTTTGTTGTTTTTTTCTTGAGTAAGGAGAAGATGATTGTTATAGATCTTTAATAATAATCTTACAAAAGACATCTGATAAGTAAAGAAAACTCTGACAGAACATGACTCAACTGTTTGTGACTGCTGTGAGAAAAGCTGTCATTTGTAACTGTAGTAGTAGATGCAAATGATGGAACCAAGTGTAGTAACACTTCTGTTAAATTTGGATGGCTTTTTGCAAACTATTTAATATGCAACTAAGACAACACATGCAAGACAAACCAAGCTATATTCCTAAGCATTTTCTTTCAAAGAGTTATCAAAAGCATCATGACATGGGCTATAATATTTATGACAATACAGATTATAGTATGATGCATTGTGTTAAAATAGAACCTTTTATATTCCAAGTAAAGAGAAAGGAACATGAAGCTATTTAAAGAGACTTCAGGCCCTGAAAATAATTCTGCTATTCTGTAAACTGATTTTTTCAGTTGTGTTTAAAAACACAGAGCAAATAAAATTAGAAATATAAATGGAAATTTCCCAGTTTTAAGAACATTGCTATAGCACGTACTTATATTGCATCCTACAAAGATCCTGCAGAGAGCGTCCATGCTTTCCTATTCTGAACTTCCGCAAAAGCATTGATCTCTACTCAATTTTACTCTTAAAGTAGTCATCTATCATAATTTTAGATTTTGTTAATTTTTGTGCATGAGTTAAGATAAATTTGCAGTAGCAACCCTCTGTCTTTTAATGGTCCTTATATATGAAGGAGAATTATGAATCCTTATAAACTCAGTATCTAGTTAAACAGTGTTTTTACTATAGTTACTACCCATTGAAGAAATGCATGATACCTGTGCAGTACCGTATCTATCCAGTGCTTCTTTTCTTTAAAAAAATAGTGTAATAGGTCTACAGTATGGCACAAATTATGTTAAAATTCTCTGAAATAACTTTATGCATATATATAAATGTGTTTGCATGCACATAAAGCTCACAAGGAAAGAGCTCTGAGGAAAATTTATACTTCTGCTACCATTAATCAGACCCTTCAGAAGGAAACATGCAATTACTCTTCAGCCGGTTCTCTTTGGGACCTATTTCTTTTGATCTTTTACAGCAGCCTCTTTCCATTCCAGTGCCCATTTCCGTATCCTCCCTGGATTATTTTCCACATCAAAGCAGGTCTTTCTTGCCTCTGTAGACTTCTCATTTTGATCTTTCTACAGTCATCATGAGAGAGAGAGAAAGCAGAAAAAGTAATACTAATTACATACTCTGGCAACCTCTGTTGTATACAATATGTTTACTAAGGCTTCTCAGAAAACAGTATCAACTAAACTTCTAAAATTTTGGTTTACCAAAAGTTTTGCTGCCAAGAAAATTGCTATGGGAAGAAATAATAGATTACTCATCATGAATCTATCAATTCCCCTCCATATTTAACCAGCCACTGGTAATTTTTCATTCGAGAGGTCAATGCCTTGAACAAAAAAAAAACGAATAGGTATTTTCACCTTTAATGTTTTAATAAATAAACCCAGTTCCTGTTTACTAGCTGACAAGTATGGAATTGCTGTGATGTTTAGCTGATTAATTTTGATGGATTGTAATTTTAGAGAAGTGGAACAAATAAAATGTCCCACATTTTAAGTGAGAAATTTGCAAAGGAACAAAAATAGCTATCATACTCATATTGCATTATTTGTTTATTTAGATTTACAGAGAGGCAATTTAATCTATGAAGTATGGGAAACAAAAGATCCCAAGCTCCAGTTCCAGCCTTACAGCAACAGTTATACTCTCAGCTGTCTAAGGTTTTTTTGTGACTGTTCAGTCTGCTATATATGGTTGAAGCAATCAGCCAGTCTTTTATTTCTTACTGGTCATAATTTCAAAGATGAGCCCTAGATGTCTTTGTGTAATTTTTTTTCATACAGTAAACTCTCTCAAAGCAGATGTAAGATAAAAGAAGAATGTAATGAGAAACAAGACTAGGATGAAGAGCATCTGATAAAGTGACTAAAAACTAGCTCAGAATAAATAAGAAAGGAAATGTGGGATATGCTACTGTGGGACCCCTGTTTTCTGAAGTTCATGCCTCCAATTTAACACACATCATTCAAAAGAGATTATTGCTATGTTAACATGACAAAAGTATTACTATTCCATCACAATAAAAATGTTTTACGTTCTGCTTATCAGTAATTCTCACAAGTCATGACTCTCTTTTGAGCAAGTATACCTTGACTGAAATTCACAGAGTTCAGCAAATGTCTATTTAATTTTATAGGTTTTGTTTGTTTGTTTGTTTGTTTTAATTTGAAATCTTTGGACAAAAAGTAAAATCTTGGTTATACAGCAGTCATAAGAACTTTGCCTAATGGGAAGGACTAAAATCTTTGGACACTTCCTATTTAACCAAGCTGAGAATGATCTGTAGTTTCTATCTCTGCATACTTTATTATAAAATTATCTTTGGTCTGATGAGATACTCTCAGCTATAAAATCAGAAATAACATCACAAAGTCATTGGAATTACAGTAGAGTAAGAAACGACATAAGCCTTTGAATCTATTTATTACGGTTACCAGCATATAGGCATTGTAGCAAAAAGCTAATGGAAAGATCAAAAATGCTTGGATTCCTAGAGTAATTGATTTTCACTTTATTTCTAAAAGAGCGATGCTTGGGTAATTAAAAACTGATCTGAACTTCAGAGGTCCAAAATAGAAGTAATCCTAACCAAGAATTAGCTTTAACAAAATTCTGCATAGGTAAATTATTTGCTGTCTTTATACTTTACTGAAAAATTGAAAATAACCTTCCAGAAAAATAGTAAACATACAAACACACACATACTCCACCCCACACACAAGGGCTGGCATCAAGAATTAAATAGTGTTCTCACCACAAGAGTAAAAATTTTAAAACTTATGGGGAGCTATACAGAAATGCTATCTGATTAACTGTTGCTTAAACAATACTTTTGGGAAAACAGAATCAGGTTTACTCATTTAGAATCAGTTTCATTGCAGTGGCATAAAATTAGCCTTTCTGTCCAGTCAGATAACATCAGAGGACTCTTGGTAGATACGCAGCAGTCCTGGTTAAAAGGGGAGGTCCCAGACAAATGGAGGCTTGCCGATGTGACGCCCATCTACAAGAAGGGCCAGAACTACAGACCAGTCAGCCTGACCTCAGTACTGGGGAGGGTTATGGAGCAATACAACCTGAGTGCACTCACCGGGCAAGCGCAGGACAACGAGGGGATCAGACCCAGCCAGCATGGCTTCATGAAAGGCAGGTCCTGCCTGACCAACCTGATCTCCTTCTATGACCAGGTGACCCACCTAGGGGATGAGGGAAAGGCTGTGGATGTTGTCTACCTGGACTTTAGCAAAGCCTTTGACACTGTCTCCCACAGCATTCTCCTAGAGAAGCTGGCAGCTCATGGCTTGGACAGATGTACTCTTTGCTGGGTAAAAAAGTGGCTGGATGGACAAGCCCAGAGAGTTGTGGTGAACAGAGCTAAATCCAGTTGGTGGCAAGTCACAAGCGGTGTTCTGCACAACTCAGTTTTAGTGCCATTCTTGTTTAATATCTTTATCCATGATCTGGATGAGGAGATCGAGTGCACCCTCAGTAAGTTTGCAGGCAACACCAAATTGGGCAGGAGTGTCGATCTGCTCGAGGGTAGGAAGGGTCTGCAGAGGGATCTGGACAGGCTGGATCAATGGGCCAAGGTCAGTTGTATGAGGTTTAACAAGGCCAAGTGCTGGGTCCTGCGCTTGGGTCACAACAACCCCATGCACTCTACAGGCTTGGGGAAGAGCGGCTGGAATGCTGCCTGGTGGAAAAGGACCTGGAGGTGCTTGTTGATAGCCGGCTGAACATGAGGCAGCAGTGTGCCCGGGTGACCAAGAAGGCCAACAGCATCCTGGCTTGTATCAGGAATAGTGTGGCCAGCAGGAGTAGGGAAGTGATTGTGCCCCTGTATTCGGCACTGGTGAGGCCGCACCTTGAATATTGTTTTCAGTTTTGGACCTCTCACTACGAGAAAGACATTGAGGTGCTGGAGTGTGTCCAGAGAAGGGCAACAGAGCTGGGTAAGGGTCTGGAGAGCAGGTCTTATAAGGAGCAGTTGAGGGAGCTGTGGTTGTTTAACCTGGAGAAGGGGAGGCTGAGGGGAAACCTTATCGCTCTCTACAACTGCCTGAAAGGAGGTTGTAGTGAGGTGGTGTTGGTCTCTTCTTCTAAGTTACTAGCGATAGGATGAGAGGAAACGGCTTAAAGCTGTACCAGGGGAGGTTTAGATTGGTTATTAGGAAAATCTTCTTTACTGAAAGAGTGGTCAGGCACTGGACCAGGCTGCCCAGAGAGGTGGTGGAGTTTCCATCCCCGGAGGAGTTCAAAAAATGCATAGATATGGCACTTTGGGACATGGTTTAGGAGGCATGGTAGTGTTAGGTTGATAGTTGTACTTGATGATCTTAGAGGTGTTTTCCAACCTTAATCATTCTATGATACTATTTTAAAATATTTTAGATTGATTTAGAGGTAATGGTGTGTTAAAGCATGCCTCTATGAAAGGTGACCATTTATCCATTATTGGTTTAATCTGTTTGAATGTGATCACAAAAGCATTTTGACATGGTAATACACAACCTGTTATTGTCCAAACACTTTTAGCACAGTAAAATATTTAGAAAAGATTTCTTATAAGCAGTCTTTCCCAATGAGTACTCTAGCTGTTATAAAACTGGTACAGGATTACTAGCCTCTCAAGTAGTTTGTGCTGGGAAAACAGACATCTGATAGGATTCAAAGAGGCCTGCGTTAGGCGGGGCTGTTGTTGTTTTTTCATTTTTAAAGCTATTTGGAGAGCACTAAAATAAAAGGCAGTCAGAGAGGATTACAGAAATTAAGAATATCATAAACAATTCTAAAATCTCTGATATGATAACAAAACCATGAGATAGTAAATACATAATATACCAAATATCTATATTGTATATCTTAGCCTGAAGTGAGACAAAAATTATATTAAACAAACTAGGAATGTTATTTAGCGTTTTTTTAAGGAACAAGTATGTAATTTGTAAAAGCTTTTGTGTCTTTTTTGGCTGTTTAATAATCACTTTTGCCCAGTGATGAAATAAGGCATTGAAATAGGTTTCAAAAATTAAAAAAAATGCTGTTTTCAAAGTATAATAATGTGGTCCATGATGTGATAATATGATCCATATATCTAATAATATATTCCATATTTCTTATTCTCCCTATAACTCCGCTGTTAGCAGTAGTAATGATGCTTGTGGCAATAACAATGTTGCTCAGCCCCAAGAAATCTTTCTTTACAGTTTAGCATCAAATGACCTTGTAACAGCTTTTTTACAGCTAGTTGTTGCAGATGTATATTTTTTATCCAGCTAATAAATTCTCCCTAAATTTTGTTTCTTATTTTCATTTTCATAGGATCGACTGCAGTTCATCAGAAGTTACTATTGGGGAATAATTAAAGGAATTAAGTTTGTACATTTGATTTTAAAAGTAAATAACAAGAAATATAAATAAATCTATTCTAATGCTTTCTTGAATAGACTACTTGATAGTGTGTTTTTTGATATGCCTGGTAATGCTGAATGAGAGTACAGTTTTCACCATAAAATCAAGATGTTTTTCACACATTTGCAATAGGTAATAAAGTAATTTTGACATCAAATATCTTTATGGATATTAGCAAGGACTTATTTAAATATCTTAGCAGATGGCTTTATTTGTTCAATTTTATTTTCAGTTGTTATGGAGTATGAGAAACACAATGGTAATGCTTAAATTGTCTTCTTTGGCTATATTTGAATCCTTGTGAGAATGGACTTATGTGTACTCTGGTGGACTGTCTGTGTTGACAATATGTTCACTTGATATATTATAAAATTAATATGTCCTATTTGAAGTCTTAGACACAAGTAACAGCATGCTGGAATAACCTATGGTGTAAAAATATAGTTTTCTGAAGACTGATGGGATTTTACAAAGTGACAGAAGTGGAAAATTAATAGACATGTCTAGATCCTGTCAGCAATATTGTGGAAGCATTACCTTCTGCATCAGATATGTATGTGTGTGTGTGTGTGTGTATATGTATGTACACATATATGTAAGTATCTTCTCAGGTAAAAATCCTTTAATCTTAAATTATGGAGCTTTTATACATTGTTTTATTTTGTTGTGGTTTTTAACACCATAGTATACTAAATCAGTGGCTGAACTGATTTTGAATTAAGGATCAGGATTTTTAATTTTTTTCAGTGTTAATTTTTATAAATCTGGTGGCCTACAACATCAATACATAGCCAGAAAATACAGCAGATGACCATGTGATTTCAGACTGAAATGTAGTAATAAGAGACCTGTAAACCAAGTTTACCTACAGAACTCTGTGTGGAACAAGCTATATGAGAGCAGATACAATCCATGTGGTCTTGAGAAATATATTACTGAGAAAGACAAAGAGTTAATAGTGAAGGTATGCATCAGCCTTCATTGTACATGCTGCTTGATGGACCATTTTTTTTCCCACATCTTATCCAGAAGATGGTACTGCAACATGATCAATCCACACACAAAATATGAAGGAACAGCAGATATGAACAATGTGACTAACATAGAAAAAAATGATTGAAAAGAATGTGTTTGGCCTCTTTTACCACAATTTGTCTGTGCTTTTTCTTGTACAAAAATCCTTAAGAAATTCTTGGATCCAGTCATATTTTTTATATTCACATTTAATTGTTATTGCCTGTCTTCTGTTATCATTGTATAAAAGGAAGAATTAGCAAAATATTAGTAAAATATCCATGGTAATGAGGAGTACTGGTGGAATTATTTGTCAGTAATGGTATCTGTTAAATATTTTGTTACCTATTTCCTTATTTCTAAATTACTGGAAATAAAACAAATAGACAAAGTATTTGGAAAACATGCAGGTATTCAAAAATTATGTATTGCATGTGCTAGGACCATATTAAGTGCAATAACAATAATTGGCATTAGTATGCTGTCTTTAATACAATGTGCTTTTAAACTATAAATTAAATTAACTGGCATAATCTTTTCAGGATTCAAGTAAATACTGTGAGATCCTTCTTTATCGATCCAGTTTTCATTAAGAGACATGAGGAACAGTTTTAAAGGGTTTTCTTCAAGTGAAGGGGCTGTTCCTGGGTTAGAGTATTATATTGGCTTTTGGGACATACCAGTTTAATATTCCAGATCATTCTTGAGTTTTCCCTTGACTCTCTTTGTCCCCAAAGTCCCTTATTTCAATATTGGCCTATCAGACTATGTAATTGTCATGCAGTCAGATTTGGAAGAGGACTAGTGTATTATGACTCCTCTTCAAAAAATGAGGTAATTTTCTTCAATGTAGTAGAAAAAGACAAATTTAGGTAATGCAAAAAGAGTGATAATTGACGCTACTCAGTGGTTTGGATGCCAATGAAGGCAGTCATCTCACTGTGACACAAGGCCACATTCATTATACTAGAGTTTGAAATCTGGATGAAGCTCCAATGTTTTATGGTCTACTGAAGATTTATGGGCACACATGCATGAAGGTGATGACTGCAACTACTAATCAGTTCCTCAAATTTTGGGTGAAATTTAATTTTGGGTGAAATTTAATAGCTCTAGCAGTTCTTAGTTATTACATTTCTTATATTTGATACTCGTGTTTTATATACACATGGAGGTACAAATGTTATTCTGAATAATCTCATTTTAAAATTGGGAACATTGATTGCAAAACCACAGCTCAGTTAAAATTAGCAACAATCTTCTATATAGGAAGAAGGAACTGCAGGATTTCTTGTATTATCTATTTTCTGCATTTAAGGTGTTAACCTAGTTATACTATTATTGATTATATTTTATATAAGACTAAATTCTAAAGCTTTCTAGAGCTTTATTGATCACTTAATTCATCAACAGCTTTGAATAAGAAAGCCAATAGAAATCCAATACCCATGCTTGCAAATGAATGTAGTTTTTTAATACTGAATTCAAGAAGCATATTAATTTTTTATAAAACCCTCCCAAGATGACAAAGATTTTATCTGTATTTAAAATGGAATAATTTAGAGCATGTATTTAAATTTTAATATGAAATCTTTAATTTGTACCTTTAATGTCCTCTTTCTAGTAGAGACTGCATGTAAAATGTTTGAGGAATGGTTTCTGTAAGTATTAGGCAAAGTAATACAATAAAATGTACAAGACTACATGTCTTGTAAATTAAAGATGAGTTTTCTCATATTAGCCTTTTTTGTTTGTTTTACTGAGAATGCGATTATTTTCCACTGTTGAAATTCAGTGTATTCTACTATATATTAGTTTGCAATTCAGTGGATTGACCTTAGTAGATTTGATGCTGAGGTTGGTTACAATGTTAAAATGCTTGATACTCTCTGAAGTCAGTGACATTCCAAAAATTGAAAGTTAAGAATAAGCAAGAATTAGACCAAATGTCAGCTCAAAATGCATGTTAAAATGCTGCTGTGACATGTATGTAGGTGGTGTGTGGTGATATTGTCAGTGCTTTGAGACCAAGGTTTCAGCTCCTTCTCTCTCCAATGGGCAAGTGGGCAAAGAAGAAAAATGAGACCTCAGTGAAACAGTGGGACACAAAGACATGCCCCTACAGACTGTAAGGAGTAAGGAAGAAGAATTTAAGGGTAAAAGGATCTCTTATCTCTAAAAGAAAAAAAAAACTATTTTTTTCCTAGGAAAAAGGAAAGGTGTTGTTGGGTTGTTGGGTTGTTTTGTTTTGGTTTGGTTTGGTTTTTTCTATAAAAATTTTGATATTTGGGAGAAACACACCCAAGAGCCTGAGCAGTGGGCATTTCTGGTGTGACTTTCTTCCACCTTGTCTATGTAAAGTTTCCCTTCCCTGGAAACAAAAATGTTAATGGGGAGGGCTGATGCACATCTTTATGATGTTTTGATACAGGATCTGGACATGAACAGGACATCTATTGAGACTGAAGATGTAAATCCAAACCCCAGTTCCAGTAACAACTCTACAATTTAAAACAAGGTACTATCTGAGTATGACCTCTGCAGATCTTCCTGTGGTGTCCACATGACACACGGAAATCTGGAAAATAAGCTGTAGCTTCATTTTTTGTCTTAATCCCTTTTGATTCCCATCAACTTGCACTACATTTGCATAAACACTGGTTTCCAGTGAAGCTGTGCAGATCAAAAGACACAAAAATGTGTTTCTGTGGAGTGCTATTGTCTTTTATTGCACCAGATGGTAGAGTTTGGAAAAGATAAGTGAGTTTTTAAGCAACTTACCTTTTCAAGTTAATTGTATGATTATTTATATCACATCCTTCTGCCATTTTTAAATAAAATTATAACTTTGTTTAAAAAACAAAACCAAACACAAAAAAACCCTCAATTCTGTTGTAAGGATTCACAATCCATTTTTTTTTTTTTCAATTAATGAAAAGGGTTTTGAGGTGGGAAGTGTTAGCTTATGAATTCCACTGTATCCAGGACTATTCTATTAAGAAAAAAAAAAAAAAAAAAAAGAAAAAGAATTTAAAAATTCATGTCATTTCTTCAGATTTTTTAAAACTATTTATGTTGACAGTTTTTATTTTACTGCCACCAGAATACAGATAGTATGATGAGAGTTAGCATGCAGCAAAAATTTTGTTCTAGTATAATGTTATTTTTCTACTAAAATTTCTGAAAGATACCCAGAAGCTAAAGTTAATTTAAGTATTTTGTCTTGCTTTACACCATATACAGAGTGGCTTGGGACATCTTATTGCTTTGCATTATGTGTCTGTTCCCTGAGTGAAACCAGCCTTGCACTCTTTCAAGATATCAAACCAGCCCCTTTTACACTAATTATTCACTATAAAACATATTTCATTTAAAGAACCATGTTGAAGACTAGTTTTTTAAGTTCTTTTACTTTTTAGGTAATTTGTCTTTACTGGCAAGCTGGATTTTTTTTTTTTTTTTTAATCCTTACCTCTTATACACAGTGCATGATTGTTCAGTGGCTATTGCTCCTGGGTATGCATATACAATATTTCTTGGTATTGAATATATACATTTTTTTCTGGAGGAAATATAAAGACATATCTGAAGAAAGTAGGAATAAGTTCTGTACAAATTGTTTATGGAACTAATACTGTACGGATTCTTGTTAGTTGCTTGTTTTTTTTTTTTTTTTATTCCTTCAGCAAGTAAATGTTAATATTCTTCTAGAGAGGTTGTTTGCTGGTGCAGAAAATCTTGTCATTAATAGCCTGATTCACTGATACTGGATTCAGAAGTAAAACAAGCAATTGGCCTGCTGTTAGCAACTTATCTTCTCTATTTAATTGTAAATGACACTTCAGAAGAATAAATGAATTTTTTTCAGTTAATTCAGCTCTCATTTTTTAATTACTTGATGCAGAAGATATCATTTTTATTTCTGAATCATTTTATCTTAAAACTCTAATGATTTATTAAAATGGGATCCCACAACTACCTACATAAGCACAGAACTTCTGAATCTTTCAGGAAAATTCCATGGTTATCAAAGAGCTGTATTGTAGCTTTTGTTAAACTTTGACTCATTCCTGCAAATAACTATAATGAACATTTTATAAATAAGAGTAAAGCATTGAGAATAAGATTAATGCTATTACTAGATAATCTTTTTTTTTATTATTATTTTAGGAATACTACTGGAGCCGACATAAAAAAGACTCTTTAGAAAGGTGAGAGTTAAATGTTTGACGTGCCAAATGAGCTTCTGAGGCAGAAAGCATGGTGTTGTCCTTTTCTGGAGCATTTGTACTATGGTGATATCTGAGTTCCCAATATGAAAAGTAAAGAATTACACAACTGTAATTGCCCCCACTTTGAAACATGAAGGCTTTTAACCTTAGAATCCCTATTAGACAAAAAATACAGAAAAGGGTATACTTTTAAAGATATTTAAATACTATTGCTGAAATTTTCAGTAATATTTCTTACATTATCTTTTTCATCTCTCTACTGCTACACCATGTTGTCCTACATGCATTTGCTGTAAGGTACCAGTTAAATTCACTTGTTATGTAAAGGCAAGAAACATGGATGTATTGCTCTTGATAATCACAGAATCACAGAACGGTTGAGATTAGAAGGGACCTCTGGAGGTCACCTGGTCCAATCCACTTGCTCAAGCAGAGCCACCTAAAACCAGTTTGCCAAGACCACCTCTACAAGGCTGTTGAATATCTCCAAGAATGGACACTCAACGATCCCTGTGGACGACCTGTTTCAGTGCTCAGCCGCCCTCACAGTAAAAAAGTGTTTCCTGTTGCCTTGTAAGCTTATTGTCATCTATAAGTGAAAAATTGTTTAACAACATGTAAAATTTTCTGCAGGAGTATATACTAACTTAAGGTCATATTGGGTAAAAATCTCTAGATATTCACCAAACCAATCCAACTTCCTTTCACAAAGGGACAAAAATTACTAATATTAATATTAAATTGTAAATGTTAAAGATACAATATAGAGAAGTGTTTAAAATAGGTATTAGATAAGAATAATAAAATGTTAAAATTAATATTTACAAATATTAAAATAATTATGTCCAGAGAAAAAACAATATGTGATATATAATTTAATTTTAATGCAACTTTTGCAGGAGATTATCATACTCAGTGAAGTGTCATCCTCATAAAACTAAAGTTTCCTCATGGCTCCATAGGAATACAGGAGCTAGCAAGCTCCTTTTGGATTAAGACTTGTTAGTGGTTCATTTGGTAAACTTTCTGAAATAAAGCCAGCCTATAACCAGTAAGAAATAACTAAAGAAAATAGGACATCCATTGCAGAACCTTCTGCCTACCAAAAAACCCAGTTATGGGAACTACATTTTTTTTTTGGGGGGTGTAATTCTGGGGAAGGTCTTGGTGATCACCATCCACAGTAAAGGCTCTTGCAGCACCTACAGATCACTCCAAGTTACTGGCAAATAAATAGATCAAGTACTTGTCTGCCTTCCAAATGGTTAGAGACCTCCTTCAGATTTGTATTTTCTATATAACTCTGTTCCAGCCCAAGTTCAATGCACCTTATCAGCCATCTCCACCAACACACGACTTTCTCAGGTAATCTTGATCAAGGTATACTCATTCACATTTTGCTTTCTTGTCTCTCCCACAGTAATCCGAGGACTATTAATGCATAAATGAGAGGACTCATTATTTAAATTATAATTTCTCTTACACTGTCTAATAAGAATAAGCATATGAATCCAATTAGGCTTTCCAATAATTTTACTTCATTTAACAAAAAAAGAAGGGATGACATCCCACTTGAAAAATTCCCAAACATTAAAAGTACAGTGTCCTTCACTTTGTGTCCTCTTCCCCTTCAGATTCTACTGCCACCATCAATGTAACCCTTAGTCACTTAGAGAAGTAAAATAAGTTAGGAGTTTTTCCTTTCCTCTTTGTTTTGTTTTGTTTTAATTGTGGAGAAGAGGGATAGATTAGTGGTGACAGGAAAGACTTTTCAAGCAGAATATTTTCTTGTGCTCTTTACAGTCTTCCTTTGTTACCTCTGTCTTGTTTCCATAACTTTCCTCTTGTCAACTGTCTCCCTTTTTTCAAATAAGAGGAAGAAGTTTCTCATCTGTTTCAGCAAACGTGACACACTAAGATGCTGTAAAAGTAATGATCTCCTGTGAAGAGGGACAGAGGAACTTGTATCCATGCTGAGGAGTTCTCAGTTTCTGGTTTTGTCTTTATTATTGGAAATTATTTGAAAAACATAGAATCACAGGAAACTGTTAAGCAAAAAAATTAGTTTGTGACTCCTTTCCCACTGTGCTTATAAATCTGATGAGTCACACTTAGTTAGAGAACTATCTTCAGAAACGATCTCCAAGATCCACTTTTTTGAGGGGACACCTAATACATAGTCTAGACAAAATATTCTTGCTGATGGCAGGAAATTCTGGGGAAGGTGTATAAACTCTCCACTGACTGAATAGAAAGCATAGGTATCTAATATTCGGAATTGGTCTGCAGAGACAAGGACTTAAAGTTTAGGTGTTGCAATGCTTAAGAAGAAAATATTTGAGTACATACTCTATATTTTAATTGATAGCAATGACAAAAACACAAAATATTGCTTTTTTAATCTGAATAAGTTCAGGGTAGGGAGCTTTCGTACATCAGTAAATTTTCGAAAATGTCCTTTCAAATATATACACTAAATCTATTCTTCCAATGAAAGATGAACTTTTCAGGGTTTAATTTTTTCCATTTCTCATCTTACAAAAGCAATTAGAGGTCCAGATTTTTTTCTTTTCTTTTTTTTTTTTTCCCCTGTTGTTTTTAAAATTACTGTTTAAAACAAACTTCAAAACTGATATGTAATGCTATTAGATTTCCAAACTGAGTAATGCTATCCTATTAATGTCCATGAGAATTTAAAATAGTGATGCAACATTATGAAGCATAATAACTTAAAATTACATTTATTTTTATGTAAATATATCATCATGTTTTTACTTTCCATATCCTTTTTCCCCCAATAATTTCATCACAATTTGCAGACTTTCCACATCTGTTTTGAAGGTCTGTCCATATTTCATTAGAATTAAAATTACTATTTCATTGCTTGAATTCAGTTTTCTGCCCCATAGCTAAAAGATGCTTAATATAGAGTCTTAGTCTATCACTATAAACTTCTGCACTTTCTGGGCTGCACAGTCACGTCCTCAGAAAATTAAAAGCCTAATCAAAATCATATTTTGTTATCTAGACCCTTTATATTTCAGGCAGCTTCTGGCGCACTTGATTAAATGTCATTAGATGCTCTACCAACACATTAGACATATGTACAAAGAAGAATTTCTGAACGATTATGTAGATTTGTATTACATTAATACAGCCTTTCATAAAAACTGAACATCCCCTGAATTAGCTTTTTACAATTGATCTTCAGGAATATGCTATGGAGTTGACAAATCTGGTAGCCCAATGGAGGCAAGGATACCACAGCTCTGTGTCCCCAGGTCCAGTCAGTAGGGCAGCTGAGCATGTATTCTCAGAAGGTACACAACACAGAGGCACGCACATACAATACATATATACACATATATACACAGCCAGCCATACAGAACACAAACAGGCACATTCAGCACACAAATACAAACAGCACTGATGGTTTCATCTTGTTCCCCTCTCTGTCTGATCAGGATGAAGGTCTGTTATTGGGAATATATATGTAAGTGCACATATCAGTGCATTGTGGATCCCTCCAGCAGCAGGGCTGAAACACTCAGTCTGGCCAGTAGTTCCCTCTGGATTCCAGTCTCCTCTCAGCCTCAGGGCACCTTGGGCTCCTCTCACTGTGCACAGAAATAAGCAAGGGCAGGGTACAATTTGGGCACCCCTATCTGTCATCATTCCTCTGTGCTCCTTTCTGTGTGTGGAGATTAATTTTTCTGTCATAAGCCCTAACTGAATGTACAGGACTTATATTATTTTTTTTTTTTAATAAGGCTGAAGAAGCTAACCCTCTGGTTTATTAAGAATATTAAGGGCACATAAGAACATATTTTAAAATATAGCTTTATTTATTAAAGTTACTTTTCATTTGTACCTTTGATAAAAACATAAAAATTGCAATATAAGCCTAAAAAGAATGAAAAGCATAAATTTAAAAGAAAATTTTGCAGGCAATATTAATATCCCTTTAATGTATCATTTAATGTTTTTAATGTTATCCTTTTAATATTATTTTTAAATTTAAAAGTATATAATTCCAAAAGAAGCCAACCAACCAACAACAACACATACACCCCCCTCCAAGTTAGAAATATATTTCATTATACTATTTAGGAAAGGACTTATCGAGATTTTCTTTAAAGATGATAATCTTGTCATGCTCAGTGTCTGTCAGCCACTGTTTTTTTCAGGAAATACTTTAGAATAGTACTGTGAACAAACTCCTGTTTGAATTGCTCCCATTGGTCTTGATAGGCTTTGGATCGACCCCATAGAGTTCTCATTATTACAGTAAGTTTGCTATTTGATGAATAAAACCTGTGGACATTTTACAAAAACAACCAATGTGTGAGTCGCTCACTAGCTGTGGAATTGTACAAATGACTGCAAAAGACAAACGGGCACTGGCTGTGCCACAACAGACTATGTGGAAATCCTCTTTAATCTATTATGGATTAGTGTTATGCATGTTCTGACACAATGACAGAAAATAAAACATTTTTTTTATCTCCTTCACCATTTTGCCTTCTTCCCTTACTCTCTCCCTTTACCACTATCTCTCCAATGAAATGAAAGAACATCCAATAAAATGTAATTTTCTAAACTTGTTTACATATTTGTTCTATTGTCTTTTACTTTGCTTCCATCCTTTATACTAATCTGAGTCTTTTTTGTTCTTGTTCTCTATTTCATTTTTACTCTTGCTTCATAAATCTTTTGTGATGTTATTTCTTGACTTCCATCTGAAACAGTCATTTTTACTCAGCTATAAGTTTCCAGTGCAGTCACTGGGAAGCTAAAGCAGTTACTATTTTTTACAACAAAAAAACCCTGTCCACTTATATAAGTTGGGGGCTTTTCTCAAGACATGTAAGTTCATACATCCTTGATCCATATGAACTAGAGCTTTTCTGTAAGTCCCTAGAACATTTTGTTCTCCCTACAGAATACTTTAAGTGTGCATCTTGTGTTTACAGAAGGGCAAATGGGGCAAACACATGTTTTCATGGAATCATAAACTCATAGAATTGTTTTGGTTGGAAGGGACCTTTAAAGGTCATCTATTCCAACCCCTCTGCCATGGGCAGGGGCATCTTTAATTAGATCAGGTTGCTCAAAGGCCCATCAAAACCTGACCTTAATCACTTCCAGTGATGGGTCATCCACAACTTCCACAACTGGGAAACCCATTCCAGTTTCTCAACACACTCATTGTAAAGAATTTCTTCCTTATGTCCAATTTAAATCTACCTTCTTTCATTTTAAAACCATTGACCTTTGTCTTGTGACTACAGGCCTCGGTAAAAAGGCTCTCTCCACCTTTCTTATAATGCCCTTTATTTATTGAAAGACTGCAACAAGCTCTCCCCGGAGCCTTCTCTTCTCCAGACTGAACAATCCCAACTCTCTCAACCTTTCTTCAGAGGAGAGGGGTTCCAGTCCTCTGATCATTTCCATGGCCCTCCTCTAACAGGTCCATGTCTTTCTTGTGCTGGGGACCACAGAGCTGGATGAAGTACTCTCATGACAGTGGAGTAGAGGGGGAGAATCACCTCCCTCAACCTGCTGGCCAGTCTTCTTTTGATGCAGCCCAGGATATGTTTGGTTTTATGGACCACAAGCACACATTACCAGCTCACGTTCCACCACTAGCCCCAAGTACTTCTCCACAGGGCTGTTCTCAATCCATTCATCCCCCAGCCTGTATTGATACTGGGGATTGCTCTGACCCAGGTGCAGGATCTTGCACTTGGCCTTGTTGAACTTCATGGACCAACACCTCAAGGCTGTCAAGGTCCCTCTGAATGGCATCCCTTCCCTCTAGTGAATCAGTTGCACCACTCAGCTTGGTGTTATTTGCAAACTTGCTGAGGGTGCACTCAATCCCACTGTCTGTCATTGATGAAGATATTAAATAGCAGTGGTCACACACACACACACACACAGACCAAGGGTATTAGGGGCCCAGAAACCCCCTCAAACACCCCATGGGGACCTCACAACCCTCGCACTCTTCACAGCACTTGGCAACTACTTTATGGAGGGAGGCATTAGCTGAGAGTGCTGCTGCTGAAAGTTGGTGAAACCAGCCACTATTTCTTTTCTCATAAATTCAGCCTATCTTAGCTACTGGCAAGGGATGTAATACGAAAAAAGAGCAAAAATAAAATGGAGGAGCTAATAAGACCCTCAGGAGTCAAGTATTAAGTTTGCTTGGGTTTTTGTATGAAAGAGAATTATAATTTTTTAAAAAAAGCTAATCTCTTTATACCACACTTTCATTTGCAGTTATAATCTAAAGACTGACAGTTTTCATGGAAAAATCTTGTTTAACATACCCATTCCCTTTTTTTTACAAGACTGGCTTTGCCACTTCTGAAGCAAACCTCCCCACCCCCCATACAAATGGAGTGGGGAGGGTAAAAGACCCTGCCAAGTAATCAGAACAATATGGCCTCAGGCCCATGGCCCCTCTGGAGTTAAGCCACAAAGCTATCACTATTTCTTATAATTGCTTAACATGGACCTGCTGCAGATCATAGGGATTCTCTGTCTCAGTGGCAGAAGATTCCTGGCCTGATGTCACCATATAGATATATTGTAAACTTTTCTTTCTTTTTTTTTTTTTTTTTTTTTTTTTTTTTTGGCAACAATAAAGATGAAAGATACTAATAGAAATCACAGAATAAGATTAAAAGTTATTCTACCCATTCTAACAACATCTAATTAACATCCTTATCAAAATTATTCTAGCAGGTTATCAAAGTAGAATGGCAATCTGTGTAAATCCCATGTGCACCAAAGTCTTCTTTAAATCAGGTTGCTTCTGTTAACAGAAATCCTTTCATTCACTCTATAAATGTCAACCTTTTAGGGTACTAATTGTCATTTAGCTTTACAGTGTCATTTATGCCTCCTGTTGCACAGTGCTGGGCAATGTATTTCAAAACCATCCCATCACTACATACTCTGGATTGCAAATGTAGTATAGGAAAATGTTTGTGCAATACTTCTTAATGATGCTATTAAGAACTGTTCCCCTGCAGTGAAATGCTTAAATAACAGCGAAATAAAAGTCAACGCTTCCAGAAATCATACCATAAATGTAGCAGAATGATGATTCTCTGATTCATTCTCTTCAAGGAGAACATGCTATTTATGCATTCTAAAAAAAAAAAAAAAAAAGACTGCAAGACTGCTACTTCAAAATACTTTTATCTTGGTTTGGGTTTCCTCAGTGGATCATATCCTATCGCTATTAGGACTCCAAGTATTTCTCATATGCTGGAGATCAGCTGGTGGTTCAGTGAAAAGGTAAGATCTTTTTTCACTTTTGTTGTTGTTAGTTTCAGCTGTTATCTTCCATCTCTTCTTTTGTTAAGCTGTTGAGTAAATTCACACAGGCCACAATATGGTAAATAATAATAGTCATTGTACTGTTCCTTACTTCTTAAGAGAGCAACTTGTTTATCTGTCATTCTCACATCTCTAAATTGAAATACCACAATTTCCTTGACTTAAAAGTGGCCAAGATTTTAGCCTCTATCTGTTCTTTCTGAGTATATAATATTAAGAAATACCTTGAATAAAATACTACCTCCTCCTGATTTTGATTCCTATGAATTTAGAAAAAAGTCTAAGGTAAAAATAGGGCTAAAATGCTGCAGTTATGTATGTTACAGAGGTGCTAAGGACTTCCTTTTTTTAAGAACTATGCTTAAAGTTAGAAACATTGAAGGATTCAGACAATCTAGCCATCTAAAGAAGTACAAATGTGGAAAGAAAGGAAAAAATAGGCATTCATACTTTCTTAATGAGGAACTGAGACAAACATGGATTTTTATCTCCGAATTTCAGACACCTAAAGAGTAAACCTACATCAAAGATAATTGCCTAGGCTCCTATGGGAAACTGCTTTGACCTAAAGGGCTTCAATTTCCATCTCTTTAGCTCATAACATTGCAGTCTCCCTTTTCAGTTCGTAACCTTCCACCTACATCCCCTACATACCACTGTAACTACCTTTTACCCTCATACTCCAGAGTATACTTAATCTTCTTTTTTTTTGCACTGGAAGGCTTTGAAAACATTGCTATCACTATAATGTCAGTTTGAAGAAGGTGGTTGCAATTAACATGTGAATTGCCTTTTCTTTTTCCTCTCCCATTTTACACAACTTCCTTCATAATTTTTAGTGTGTGATCTTATACTAGGAAACAAACAGAACATAGTGGATAGCATTAGTAAGGTAGCCATTTAGAGAGCCAAAAGCATTTCAAAATAATGCACATGTACACAGCTTTAAAAGTCAATTAGCTCTGCAACCTCTACAACTGAACAAAGCATGCTCCAGTCTAACACTATTACTATAATAAATCAGAGCAACAAGACTGAGGGGATCCTATGGAAACTATGCAGTTACTTTGGAAAAGGTTTTTTTGCACTGGAGAAGATGCCAAGAAGAGGATGTTCACCTAGAGAGATCCCCATTTTTTCTCTTCATTACTTTCACTGGGAAGATATTTTCATTCCATTTTTTTCTTCTCCTTTTTTCCTTTGTTTTCTTCATTGTCCTTGAAGGTAACTTTTATTGTTAGAGTTAGTGGGTGCCATCAGCTACAGCCCCACAAGTAAATTGTTGTACATGTAAGTGTGTCCCACCATCCTCTATGGAACATTCTTTTTACAGATGAAGGAGAGAAATAGGCACTTCCAGGGCCTGATTCTTCTTGTCTTAATGTAGAAATATAAAATAGATCAGATGAATTGCACCAGAAATCCTTATTTTTCTTCTTTGATTTTAGAGGAAATTCTGGGTGACAGTTCAAGATACAAATACTGACAGACATTGAAATTTACATAAAACGAATGTAGAAATGTTCTTTAATTTTATGTAGTCTTTTGATTGTAGTGGACCCGTAGAACTGAGGGAGCTGGCAGAGGAGATTGCGAAGCCACTCTCCATCATTTATCAGCAGTCCTGGTTAAAAGCGGAGGTCCCAGACAAATGGAGGCTTGCCGATGTGACGCCCATCTACAAGAAGGCCTGGAAAGAGGATCCAGGGAACTACAGGCCTGTCAGCCTGACCTCAGTACTGGGGAGGGTTATGGAGCAATACAACCTGAGTGCACTCACCGGGCAAGTGCAGGACAACCAGGGGATCAGACCCAGCCAGTATGGCTTCATGAAAGGCAGGTCCTGCCTGACCAACCTGATCTCCTTCTATGACCAGGTGACCCACCTAGGGGATGAGGGAAAGGCTGTGGATGTTGTCTACCTGGACTTTAGTAAAGCCTTTGACACTGTCTCCCACAGCATTCTCCTAGAGAAGCTGGCAGCTCATGGCTTAGACAGATGTACTCTTTGCTGGGTAAAAAAGTGGCTGGATGGACAAGCCCAGAGAGTTGTGGTGAACAGAGCTAAATCCAGTTGGCAGCAAGTCACAAGCGGTGTTCTGCACAGCTCAGTTTTAGTGCCATTCTTGTTTAATATCTTTATCCATGATCTGGATGAGGAGATCGAGTGCACCCTCAGTAAGTTTGCAGGCAACACCAAATTGGGCAGGAGTGTCGATCTGCTTGTCATGGTTTTAGCTGGGATAGTTGATTTTCTTCACTGTAGCTGGCATAGTGCTGTGTTTTAGACTTGGTATGTAAATAATGTTGATAACACCCTGGTGTTGTAGTTGTTGCTGGGTAGTGTTTACACTAGTCAAGGACTTTCTAGCTTCCCATGCTCTGCCAGGTGCACAAGAAGCCGGGAGGGGAGGGGATACAACCAGGAGAGCTGATTCGAATTGGCCAAAGGGTATTCCATATCATGTGACGTCATGCCCAGTATATTAACTGGGGGAAATTGGCTGGGGGAAGCAGCAATCGCGGCTCGGGGACCGGCAGCGTCGGTCGGCGGGTGGTGAGCGGTTGTGGCACTTGTTGCTTAGTTTTGTTTTTTTTGGTTTTTTTTCCCTCTTCTTCCAGTGTTTCATCTCTCTCTTGCTCATTATTTTCCTTTTCATTATATTAGTATTATTGCTGTTTTATTCTAATTATTAAACTGTTCTTATCTCAACCCACGAGTTTTCTTACTTTGGCCTTTCCGATTCTCTTCCCCATCCCACAAGGGTGGGGGAGTGAGCGAGCGGCTGTGTGGTGCTTAGTCGCTGACCGGGGCTAAACCACAACACTGCTCAAGGGTAGGAAGGGTCTGCAGAGGGATCTGGACAGGCTGGATCAATGGGCCAAGGTCAGTTGTATGAGGTTTAACAAGGCCAAGTGCCAGGTGGGTCCTGCGCTTGGGTCACAACAACCCCATTCAACGCTACAGGCTTGGGGAAGAGCGGCTGGAATGCTGCCTGGTGGAAAAGGACCTGGAGGTGCTTGTTGATAGCCGGCTGAACATGAGGCAGCAGTGTGCCCGGGTGGCCAAGAAGGCCAACAGCATCCTTGTATGGCTTGTATCAGGAATAGTGAGGCCAGCAGGAGTAGGGAAGTGATTGTGCCCCTGTACTTGGCACTGGTGAGGCCGCACCTTGAATATTGTTTTCAGTTTTGGACCTCTCACTACGAGAAAGACATTGAGGTGCTGGAGTGTGTCCAGAGAAGGGCAACAGAGCTGGGTAAGGGTCTGGAGAGCAGGTCTTATAAGGAGCAGTTGAGGGAGCTGTGGTTGTTTAACCTGGAGAAGGGGAGGCTGAGGGGAAACCTTATTGCTCTCTACAACTGCCTGAAAGGAGGTTGTAGCGAGGTGGTGTTGGTCTCTTCTTCTAAGTTACTAGCGATAGGATGAGAGGAAATGGCCTCAAGTTGCATCAGGGGAGGTTTAAATTGTAGAATCATAGAATGTCCTCAGGTTGGAAGGGACCCACAAGGATCAGGAAGTCCAACTCCTCTCCCTGCATAGGACAACCCTGAAATTTACACCATGTGCGTGAGATTGGATATTAGGAAAAATTTCTTTACTGAAAGAGTGGTCAGGCATTGGAACAGGCTGCCCAAGAGGTGGTGGAGTCCCCATCCCTGCAGGTGTCCAGAAAACATGTAGACATAGCACTTTGAGGCATGGCTTAGGAGGCATGGTGGTGTTGCATTGATGGTTGGACTTGATGGTCTTAGAGGTCTTTTCCAACCTTAATGATTCTACAGTTCTGTGATTCTATGATTCTAACTTATATGTCCTGCTCAAAATAATCTGTAAACAACTCGCATGTTTTATCTCATAGTGCTTTTGACAGTTATAGTGCTACACATGCGTGTTCTACTGTTTTTTTTCAAGTGTTTGCAAACAAGCAAAAAACCAAAAACTTTGAAAAGTAACAATGTATACATTCTAGCTAAAATGTAAGTTTTTTACTTTTTCTCAAACCAAAATTTCGTTAAATGGTATGCATTTTTATTAGATAGAAATCTATATTGGTGTTAAAAATTATAAACTTTGAAATATTTTACAAAGAAATTTACTTCTTTATCCATGGACAGCACTGATTTTTTTCTTAATACAGAATAAATCTTAGATTATTTCCTGTAATATACCTTCATATATTTATTAAACTCCATCCACAAGTTTTTTATCTTCTGTGATTTAATTACTCTTTTTTTCGAAATGAAATTAATAATATGCTTTGTTATAACACTTGATACTTGGAGAAAAACTAATGAGGTACATAACATTTTGTCAGATTAATGGCTATTTTATTTTTATGACTTTACTTGCTTAATTTTTTTTTTTTTAAAATATAAATCAGTTAATCATTAGTTAGGAAAAAAAAGTGTCACCACAGTTGAGGATATCTGTAACTGATGATATCCAAGAAATGAGGGTAACAGCATATTCCTCTGTCAATATAAGCCTTTTAGGATGTCGTGGTTTAACCCTGCTCAGCAACTAAGCACCACTCAGCTACTTGTTCACACACACCCCAGGGGCAAGGGAGAGAGAATTAGAAGGGTAAAAGTGAGAAAACTCATAAGTTGAGATAAAAGCAGTTTAATAGGTAAAACAAAAACCACACACACAAGCAAAGCAAAACAAGGAATTCATTCACTACTTCCCATCAGCAGGCAGGTGTTCAGCCATCTCCAGAAAAGCAGGGCTCCATCACACATAACGGTTACTTGGAAGACAAACGCCATAACTCAAACATTCCACCCTTCCTTCTTCTTCCCCCAGCTTTATGTGCTGAGCATGATGTCATATGGTGTGGAATATCCATTGGGTCATTTGGGGTCAGCTGTCCCAGCTGTGTCCCCTCCCAGCTTCTTGTGCACCCCCAGCCTCCTTACTGGTGAAGTGGTGTGAGAAGCAGAAATGACCTTCACTCTGTGTAAGCCCTGCTCAGCAATAACAAAAACATCCCTGTGTTATCAACACTGTTTTGGTCACAAATCTAAAACATAGCCCCATACTAGCTACTATGAAGAAAATTAACTCTATCCCAGCCAAAACCAGCACAAGGAGTATAGATCATACCACTATGAACAGCACTTTGAAAATTATCACTATAACAATGCTGTAAAATCTGTCACAGTCATGAAAAAATTACTACTGGTATTAAAATGATTTTTCAAAACATAGTTATTCATTTTCCTTTTGTCAGCAATAGTTTCTAGTTCCAGGAGAGAATATCTGGTCAAAATCATATAAAAATAGAAAACAGACCTGAAAAGACAAATATCATAGTGGTAAGGAAACTCATATTTGACATCACAGAAACTTGACTTCAAATTTCTGCTTTGCCAGATTTAAATCAAGCCTGGATTTCTGGCAGTCATAGTGGAAGTGTTCCCCTTATTTTGACCAGAATGCTCATACTGACATTCAAAAAAATTCACCTAGCAAGTGGTATAGATATGGCCAACCAAAGTTATGTCCTTGGTCCTGAGCAGCTGCCTAGAGTATGACTTGAATTTTCACCGCCTTTACCAAAGGCTGTAACTTTGGAGGCAGTAGGACCTCAAAAATCCTCATTGGACTCTCTGTACTTGTGATGTTCACTTTCTTTTCATATTCAAATTAATACCAGTGGAATATGAGAAAATCAACTCTATTTCTAAAGAACTCACAAGGAACCTTTAAAACATTAAGTCATGTAAAAGGTTATCTAAACTACTTTCCATGCACATCATGAGATTTTACTAGATTTTTGAGAAATCCTGTACAAATGCCTGGCTGAATAGTCCAGTCAAGCCTTTCAAAATGGAAGTCTGGATCCTGGGAGATCCTTGCTCACACTGAGTTATAGACCTGACAGTAACTTCCATCCACTTTCCTCTGATACCTCTATTTGACTCTCAAATATAAAGTTATTATAGGGGTTTTTTTGCTAAGATGTTAATACCTGAATTGTACATGTATGAAGTCAGGAGACACCGTTGTTCAAGTTTGGGTAGATGGGCTCATTTTATTCTTTTCCTCGTATTCTGACTGGAGAAATTTTGGAAGAACTTGATTATGTTTTTATAGAATTAGATTTTTAATTACCAGTCTCAGAGTCTTAAAGGTCAGAAAAAATATATCCAGCTTTAAATTAATCCAAACAGAAAGTAGCACAACTCAGCATAGATTTAGGAATGGCAAATCGTGCTTTACCAACTTGATTGCTTTCTACAAAAGAGAGGGGAATGTGGTAGACATAGTAATCTTCCTTGTTTTAAGTAAGGTTTTTGATAATCTCAGAAACTGGGATGGATGAGCAGTCCATTAATGGGATTTAAAATTTACTGTACTGTTCCACTCTGAGGGGAATGGTCAATGATTTAACCTTCAGGGGCAGCCCTCAGTGAACAGAGGTACACCAAGAGTCAGTCCTGGAGCCCAACAAGTTGACACCAAATTAGAGGGAACACAATGTAAGAAATACCACAATGTCAATCCAGAGAGACCCTGGTGAATCTGAGGACTGGGCTAGCATTAAGTTCAACAAGGAGAAATGCAATGTTCTTATAATTTCCCTCTTACTAATTCTGGAGAAGCCATGCCTGGAATAGAGTTCAGTTTTGCTGTCCTTCCTCCTACCCAGGCTGGTGTTAAGTAGGATGTTGAGTGTCTGAGGCTCAGTTACTGACCTGGTCAAGAACCTGGAGCATGTGACCTAAAAGGAGAGGATTGCTTAGCTCAGTGAACCAGAGGCTAAGGGGCAAAGCAAAACCCACCTAAATCTTGAAGAAATGAAGATGATAAAGCCAAACTGTTCTTGGTATTGACAGGCAAAACAGAAAGGGGCAATGGACAGAAATTGTGGTTTGTGATGTTCAAACTGGACATTAGGAAACAAAAAATTTTTCACTAGAAAGGGATTGCAGAAGCACTGGGAGCAGGTTACCCAGGGAGACTGTGGAGATCTGCAACATTCAAAGTTTTGAAGTCTTGGCTAGAAAGTCCTAGCTATAATGACTCAGCTAAAAAGTCTATTCTTGGCTAGACCTGGCCGTGGCTGAGTGATGGTGATTGATGACAGTCCTGCTTCAAGCAGAATGTTGGACTCGGAGGTCTTCTGAGGTCTTTTTCAGTGATCATTTATATTCTTCTATTATTTTATGACTCTCTTATTTGTTGTTACTTTTTTCAAAACTGTTATCTCATTGTAATGTAACCTTTTACCATCAACAGTTACATCTTCACCTTCATTCAATGAAATGTATGAAGTGTTCCTTATAAAGGGAGAGAGAACACAAGAGAGATTTAAGGATAGAAAATACTAGTCCATCACAATATGACAAAATATTCTATACATTACTCTTTGGAAGAGAAGAAACAGAGCACAGATGACAGGAAAAATGTTGTTCAAAGGAATTCCAGATTTATTAACCTAACATCAGGGTAACTGAATAGTTAATTAGGAATGTTATTAACAAATAATTATAAATTAAAAATTACAATTAATTCTTTTCAGAAATGTTTGATGAAAGTTAAACTTCATAAAGTACACTTGCTATCTGTTTATTTGTTTCTGGACAGATTATAAATATGTATAATAAAGTGTGATGACATAGAATACATCTAATTAGAAAAATGTAATATTTTTTATATATATCTATTAAATTGACTTAATCAGTACTTTCAGATGAAAAATAATCTCACTGACAGATCTCCAAATGCAGTTGTTGATAGTAACGCTGCTCTTTTATCCTTCCCAATGCCTTCACTCCTACACAGTTTATAAAATGCTTTTGCAATAAAGTCTTCATGTGACGCACAGTTATGGGTTAGTAAATAAAAAGTAGGTAAAAATTTTACAGTGCAATCCAGACCATTCTGATAAATGAGCACTGTTCATTCAAACATATTTTAGAAGAAGAATCTTGATGTAATAACATCTTTGTGGCAGAATGTCAGCAGTGTTTTTAGGAAAGGGAGCTGCAGCTCAGGTTAGTAATGATTCAGAGAAGTATTTGAGGGTGTTCATAAATGATCATTTTCACGCAAATTCTATGTGCAGTGCTGTAGCTGGTATAAAGGTTAATGTATTCTTTCTGAGAATAATTAAAAAAAAAAAGAAAAAATTCAAGAGGATGACAACTGGAAAGATTGGTACTAGAATATTATGTCTGATCCAGATGACCAAACTTCAGGAAGAAATACAGAAGACAGTCAACAGAAGAAACATGAAGAGTATTTAAGTTCCAGGAGAATGCCTTAGCCATGAGACTTAAAGGCTTCCATCTGTACATTTTGTCAAAGACAAGTACGGGAAACATATAATTAGGTCACTATGCACTATGTATAAATAATGACAGTCTTTCTTCAGTCTTGCAGATAAAGGGATGACAGGATCCAATGTCTTGAATTTGAGGTTAGGTAAAATTAACCTTTAAATAAGATATGATTTCTGAACAGTGAAGATAATTAAACATTGAAACGCTCACGATAGGTGGCGATGGATAAGCCAAGAATTGGAATTTAAAATGACATCAGATATCTTTCAAAAAACATGATTTTGACTTTTGGAAATGTTATGTAATCTGCATATACAGAAGGTAAGTTTTGATGTTCATAGCTTTACTTTTGGCGTTGATGTCTGAATATAGGTTTGCATCTGAAGTGAATACAATTTTGTAACTACATATATTTAAAAGACATTAGGTCACCAATATTTAAAGGCATGCAGTGTTCCCTTCTAATCTGATCCAAGAAGACAGCATCTACTGCTGTTACATCTAAAACCTACTAAGTAAGCTTACTATCCTGTTCATAAGTGGAAAATCACAGGTTTTATTTTTGCTGAGAGCTTGTTTATAAGCTGAGGGGGTTTATAAATTCTACAAAAAATCTAAGTTCTACACAGCTAAAGTACATGAGTGTCCTATAACAGTAAGAACATACACGTCAATGACTAAATATGTCACTGTCAGGATTCTTCTAGTTCAGCCAATCACAGTTATTACTTAATGAAGTTTAGCTCAAATATCATAGAATTATAGAGTAGTTTGGCTTGGAAGGGACCTTTAGAGGTGATAGTTCAATGCCCCCTGCAATGAGCAGGGACATCTTCAACTAGATCAGGTTGCTCAGAGCCCTGTCCAACCTGAACCTGAATATTTCCAGGGATGAGGCATCTACTACCTCTCTGGGCAAACCTGTTCCAGTGATTCACCACCATCATCACAAAATATTTCTTCCTTATATCTAGTCTGAATCTACCCTCTTTTAGTTTAAAACCATTACCCCTTGTCCTATTGCAACAGGCTCTACTAACAAGTCTGTCCCCATCTTTCTTATTAGTCCCCTTTAAGTACTGAAACACCACAATAAGGTCTCCCCAGAGCCTTCTCTTCTCCAGATTGAACAACCCCAACTCTGTCAGCCTTTCTTCATAGGAGAGGTGCTCCTCCTCTTGACCTGCTCCAACAGGTCCATGTCTTTCCTGTACGGAGGACTCCAGAGTTGGACACAGTACCCCAGGTGGGGTCTCACCAGAGCAGAGTAGAAGGGCAGGATCACCGCCCTCAACCTGCTGGCCACGCTTCTTTTGATGCAGCCCAGGATACAATTGGCTTTCTGGGCTGTGAGCACACATTGTTGGCTCATGTCCAGCTTTCAATCCACCAGTACCCCCAACTCCTTCTCCGCAGGGCTGCTCTCAATCCCTTCATCCCCCAGCTTGTACTGATATTTCAGGTTGCCCTGACCCATGTGCAGGACTTTGCACTTGGCCTTGTTGAACCTCATGAGGTTCACATAGGCCCACTTCTCGAGCTTGTCCAGGACCCTCTGGATGGCATCCCATCCCTCAGGTGTATCAGCTGCACCATTCAGCTTGAAATCGTCTGCAAACTTGCTGAGGGTGCACTCAATCCCACTGTCTTATGTCATTGATGAAGATATTAAACATTACTGGTCCCAGTACAGACCCCTGAGGGACACCACTTGTCACTGATTTCCATCTGGACATTGAGCCATTGACGACTAGCCTCTGGATGCGACCATCCAACCAATTCCTGATCCACCAAACAGTCCATCCATCAAATCCATATCTCTCCAAAGTAGAGAGAAGGATGTTGTGGAGCACTGTGTCAAAGGCCTTACACAAGTCCAGATAGATGACATCCATAGCTCTTCCCTTGTCCACTGAAGTAGTCACTCCATCACAGAAGGCCACTAGGTTGGTCAGGCAAGACTTGCCCTTGGTGAAGCCATGCTGGCTGTCTCAGGTCACCACCCTGTCCTCCATGTGCCTTAGCATAGCTTCTAGGATGATTTGTTGCATGATCTTCCCAGGCATGGAGATGAGGCTGACAGGTCAGTAGTTCCGAGGGTCTTCCATTCTACTCTTTTTAAAGAGGGGTGTAATGTTTCCCTTTTTCCAGTCACTGGGCACTTCACCTGACTGCCATGACTTTTCAAATATCATGGAGAGTGGCTTGGCAACTACATCAGCCAATTCCCTCAGGACTCTGGGATGCATCTCATCAGGTCCCATAGACTTATGCAAGTTCAGGTTCCTGTGGTAGTCACAGACCTGATCTTCTCTTACAGTGGGAGGGACTTGCAGTCCTTCCCCTTGAGAGGTGTTGGAAGAGAGATTGCCAGTGAAGACTGAGACAAAGAAGTTGTTGAGTACCTCAGCCTTCTCCTTGTCCATTGTTACCAGTTTGCCAGTCATGTTCATCGGGGGGGTATGCTTTCTTTGACCTTCCTTTTCTGGCTGACGTAGCTGTAGAAGCCCTATTTGTTACTCTTTGTGTCCCCTGCCAAATTCAGCTCCAGCTGTGGCTTGGTTTTCCTGACCCCATCCCTACACAACTGGGTAGCATCCCTATACTCTTCCCAGGATACCTGTCCCTGCTTCCACTGCCTGTGCATTTTCTTCCTACCCTTTAGTTTGACCAGCAGGTCTCCACTCAGCCATGCCAGTCTGTAACCTTCCTTTCCTGATTTCTTACACTTGGGGATCGAGAGCTCACGCACTCTATGGAAAGCGTCCTTAAAGATCTGCCAATATGGATGTCTCTCTTTAGGAAATGAAGGTGTTCAATTCTTCTTCTTTATCAGTCGAGAAGAAAGTATCTTCCATTAACTACGGACTGGGAACTGAAGACTTTTTTATTATGTATTCTACCCCATTATTTTTCCTCCTACATTTTTTTTTAAACAATGGACCATCCAGCATAGTTACTTTCAGAGACTATGCCAACATCTAGAGAATCTTAAATACAAACATTTCTTGACATTCAACTTAGAATTTTTATTTTATTTAGTTCACATTTTTGGTCCTTATTTCTATTATAGCATCTTTTCAGTGTAACACGGAACAGATTTTTTTCATTTTTGATCCAGTGGATAACCATCAAGAATATTCATTTTTCTTCTCCATTTGTACTTTTGGTAAGCAGTGTGAATCATTTTTATTGACACACAATAAGTGCAGGTGTCATTTTACTTCATTGTAGATTTCTGAAAGCTAGATGTTCTGGGCATGATAAGGATCTCAATTTCCTGTGAGTGGTGGAGAGATTCAGGTGGTGCTTCGGTTCATTCAAGTCAAGGTGTCTGTTTCATTCTTGTAGCCATTTTTTCAACTCTGAAATGACATGAAGATGGCTAGAGACTCTTATAAGCTTAGAGTATATCCACAAAGACACAGCATTTCTCATTTTTTACAGAGATCAGATCTTTTGATAGAGTGTGACATTTGCTGAATAACCCATTTTAATTTTAATTTTTGAATCATGCATTGTTATTCTATAACTAAATTAAATCTGAAATAATATATCTGGCACACTTCCCAAGGTTACTGAGTATGGATAAACATGAGATATTAACCAGACTGGTTTTTGTTCCCATAGGCTGATAGCTTTTTACTGAAATCCTAATTCAGAAAAGCAGACAGGATGCTAAAAATCAAATAAGCAATTTGGCATTGTCAGAGAACAGTAGGTCTAGTGAAATGGACATAAGGAGAAAAGGAATTAAAAAGAAGAATGGGAATAGTTTCAGATTAAAGAGAATTTCTTAATGTTTAGTGGTATTATAATACACAACTAATTGTTTTGGTTTGGTTTGATTTGGTTTGGTTTGGTTTTAAGAATTTTGATGTCAGATCTGTGCAAGCAGGATAGACAATGGAATGATATCTTAGGCCATAATTCTAAGAAGTTATAAGCTGTGTGAAACTATGAAAGCACATAAACCTTTTATTCTCTAATATGACATTTTATTTGCATAAGTAACAAATAAATGTTTGATAAATGTAAATATTTCAGGACAATAGTCTTGCTGTTAATAAATGCACAGTATCATGTAACTAAAGTTGATTGTCTTGTAGATGATGCATTTTTGTCTTAGTTCAAAGTTTCAGTGGTCTGAAATTTTTGAAATGACTAACTGATAGGTGACTTATTTTACTTTATTTCTTATGCAGTGTTTCTTAATGAAGTGTTCAGAAAATAATCCATTATTCTTACTACCAAAGGTTAATGAGTTGGTAAAAAATATCTTGACTCTCAATAAGAGAGTATCAAAATTATTCAATAAAGAGACAATCATAAGAAGTGGTGATGTGGTGATAGAAACATTAATGGTTTTTATGGCTATTAAAAAATAAAAGAGATTAATTTTATGTACACATAGTAGTACCGAGATATAAACATAGTAATAAAAACAAATATATGACTATATTCAAGATTATCCTAGATTTACAAAAATATTTCAGGGAAAAAAAAAATAAAAAAACCCCTATATGCTTCAGTGAAAACATCTGGTTCAATGTACAGACTAAAAACAAATATGATGCAAACAAAGTGATTAGAATCACCTGTCTCACCACCATATACTCTATGGTAGGGCATATTCATCTTATCTTTTGTAGTAAAATGTACTCATAGGAAGACAACTTCCCAAGCTAATTGCTGCTCAGGGAAATGAATCGTGTTTTTCTTTAAGGGCTCATAAAAAGCCTTGAAGATAAAATGTAAGGCCATTTTTCAAATAGTCAGTCTTTTGCCCAGCTCAGTCTAGATGTTAGGCACTTCTGGAGACCATGTCTCAGTCATAATGTTTTGTTCATCTTTATCCAAGTTTCAATACATATTTACTACCCTGAACTTTGGATGTATTTTCTAATGGTGGCACATACTGTGTGTAATTCATATACAAGCTGATCTAAAGGGGGGAAAGGTAAAATGATTTTAGATGAAATTTAGATTCTTGCAGCTAGATTTCTACTGGAATCCAAACCAAAATAGGTGTTTCCTGCATGGATGGCAGTATCTCATTTACCTTTAATAAAACACTTTCTCTTGCTGTGTTAGGAAGTCTCTTCTATACTTACATAAGCCTTCTAAATGACAAAGAAGCTTTTCATTTGCTCAGAAGAAAGTATAAGGTAGAGTGTTTTTTTCCCCAATAATTTGCCTGAACAATGTTGAATATGGGGTCTAGAGCATTATACCAGCATGTGTGTTCTTTAACTCTTTCATCATGTTAAAGATCTGTGTTTCTCAGGAACTATAGGACACAGAGTTATTCTGATTTAGAAAAATGAAAGAAAATCACAGAATCACAGAATGGTAGGGGTTTGAAGGGACCTCTGGAGATCATCTCATCCAACCCCCCTGCTTGAGCAGGTATGTCCAGAGCTGGGTGCAAAAAACCACATCCAGGCAGGTTTTGAATGTCTCCAGAGAAGGAGACTCCACAACCTCTCTGGGCAGCCTGTTCCAGTGCTCTGTCACCCTCACAGTAAAGAATTTTTTCCTCATGTTTAAGTGGAACTTCCTGTGTTCCAACTTGTGCCCATTTCCCCTTGTTCTGTCATTGGGGACCACTGAAAAGAGTCCGGTCCCATCCCCTTGCCACCCACCCTTTAGATATTTATAAGCATTGATAAGATCCCCCCCTCAGTCTTCTCTTCTCCAGGCTGAAAAAAACCAGGTCTCTTAGCCTTTCCTCGTAAGGGAGATGCTCCAGTCCCCTGATCACCTTGGTATGTCTCTGCTGGACACTCTCCAGTAGTTCCCTGTCCTTCTTGAACTGGGGAGCCCAGAACTGGACACAGCACTCCAAATGTGCTCTCACTAGTGTGGAGTAGAGGGAGAGGATAACCTTCCTTGACCTGCTTGCCACACTCCTTTTTATGCAGCCCAGGATATTGTTGGCCTTCTTAGCCACAAAGGCACATTGCTCGCTCATGGTCAACTTGCTGTCCACCAGCACTCCCAGGTCCTTCTCAGCAGAGCTGCTTTCCAGTAGGTCAGCCCCCAACCTCTACAGGTGCATGGGGTTGTTCCTCCCCAGGTGCAGGACCTTACACTTGCTTTTGTTGAATTTCATGAGGTCCCCCTCAGCCCAGCTCTCCAGCCTGTCCAGGTCTCGTTGGATGGCAGCACAGCATTCTGGCATATCAGCCACTCCTCCCAGCTTCATATCATCAGCGAACTTGCTGAGGTTACACTCTATCCCTTTGTCCAGGTCATTGATGAATATATTGAACAGGACTGGACCTAGTACAGACCCCTGGGGAACACCACTAGTTACAAGCCTCCAACCAGACTCTGCCCTGTTGATCACAACGCTTTGAGGTCTGCTGTTCAACCAGTTCTCTATCCACCTCACTGTCCTCTCATCTAACCCACACTTCCTAAGCTTACCTATGAAGATGTTATGGGAGACAGCATCTTCAGTGTCTTACTGAGATAAACAACATCCACTGCTCTCCTTTTGTTGACCCAGCCAGTCATACGATCATAGAACGCTATCAGGTTGGTCAAGCGTGATCTTCCCATGGTGAATCCATGGTGACTACTTCTAATAACCTTCTTTTCCTCTACATGCCTGGAGATGACCTCCAGAATGAACTGCTCCATCACCTTTCCAGCATTGGAGGTGAGGCTGACTGGCCTATAGTTTCCCAGTTACTCCTTCTTGCCCGTTTTGAAGATCGGAGTGATAATTTACTGATCTATATTTCAACTTCATGGTTACTCTCATTTTCTCAAGAAACTCTGGTTAGCAAATCCATTCTGAAAAGAAAGATTCTTATTTAGTCATGGTACTCTGAAATGAAGAATATGGATTCATTACAAGACAAAATGAAATTTTCATGTAATTATTAGTGAAAAGAGTGTACACAGGTAAAGAAGAAAACATTTTTTGTAGAATAAACCACCAACTCATTATTTAGTGCCTTTTGTTGCATTCACCACCTACCATGAAGTCTATTTTACTTTGTCTTTATTATTGTTATTTTCCCAACTTCTTTCTCCACTTCTCTTCTGCTTCATAGTCTTGGTGAATATCTTCTCTCTACATTTTCCTTCCTACAGTTTCTGTTTCCATTTTTTTCAGGAAACAGTGACACTTACTCTTCTGAAATATCTTCCAGGTGATTTGCAGATTCTGACAGAGATCGTTAAATCAGTAATATTCCATAATGTTTGTGGAAAATAATAATTCCATAAGTATGAATTCTTTCTTCATGTGAACAAGGTCATACTTACAGTAATTATTTTGATTCCTATTAAATTAATATTTGGTCTGCTTGAACCCATAAAACACTGGCTCTTTATTGCACTGTATTGAAAACGCTTCCCTCAGCTAAATTTGCATGAACTTAGCTATCAATGGGCTTGTGTCTCTTCATACTTTCTCCTTAACCCTATTTTTATTGAAGGGTCCTGCTCTGGAAAGGTCTGTTTCTGGAAAGCTCTGTATTGAAGGGTCTGTAAAGGAGATTCTCAGGGTATTCTACTATTTTGAAAATGAAGGCATTAGTACAGCTATCACTTCTCCATTTGATTTGGTCTTATTTTTAAATAATTCAGCTATGTTTTGGTAGAATATTTACTGATTAATTGATTTGTTATCTGTTAACTGCTAACCAAGACTTAGCATCAATTACAGCTCCCTTGTTATTGCATATGAATTTTATTTTACTTCCACTTCTTTTCTGTTTTTACTATGCCCTTACCCTACAT
This sequence comes from Morus bassanus, assembly GCA_031468815.1. Classification (NCBI taxonomy): domain Eukaryota; kingdom Metazoa; phylum Chordata; class Aves; order Suliformes; family Sulidae; genus Morus; species Morus bassanus. Next base: position 79,639,987 of record CM062568.1, read on the forward strand.
TTCTTTAAAAGCATTGCCCTTCTCACATCTGGTATTTAAAGATTATGAAGGATTGAAAACTATCAACATAAGACATTAGAGATTTCTCTTGTCTCACTTTTCTTTGCTTTCTTCATTTTTCTTTTTTCTTTCTTTCTTTCTTTCTTTCTTTCTTTCTTTCTTTCTTTCTTTCTTTCTTTCTTTCTTTCTTTCTTTCTTTCTTTCTTTCTTTCTTTCTTTCTTTCTTTCTTTCTTTCTTTCTTTCTTTCTTTCTTTCTTTCTTTCCTTTTCCTTCCTTCCTTCCTTCCCTCACTGCAGCTTTTTTGGACTTCAGGAAAAAATATGAGCTTGCTTGGAAAAATCCAGTGCAGAGGTTAAAATTAAAAAAAGAAAACACTATTTTTGGAAGATGAAACTCTGGTGCCAATTAAATAGCCTTAAACCTTTGCTTCACATTGTTGGACTGATCTAATTATCTTATGGCAGAAGGAGAAGCTCTGAAAGGTCATAGTACGCACAAGTAAAAAGAAGCCATCTCATGGCTTGTCTTCGTAAGCTCTGTCACTGGTATAAAAATAATGTCTATGACTTGAATATCATCATAAATTATGCAATTAACCCACTTCTAAAATACAGTTATACATATGTGGTGCTGCTTGTATGTAGCATGGGTGCCATATAAAATGATATTGGCAAAGCTTCATGACAACAGGGTAAGAAGCGCTGGCAGCAATATACATATAATGTAAGATAGGAAGGGGCAGATTCAGAGATGCAGATAGGGAGGGTTCCAGCTTTCATTGCTGAAGGAAAGATTTCTTGATTTCCAAAATGTGAGATTTGAGAAACTGCATCATCTTGCCTGATGGATTTGCAATCCCTATGCCATATAGAAGAATGAAAAAGTATGTGGCGAAAAGATGAGCAACAAGTTGGTTAAGTAATAAATTTATAAATTGTAGCTTATGTCTGTGTCCTGAGAACTATGTTGCTACCCTATTATACCAATGGCAATATTACTGCTTTGTAATACCCGAATGCTATTAGATACATTTCTTTGATATCGTGTTCGGAGACTTAAAAAATTTCTCTTCATAGTCCTTAAAAGTGCAATCTGTAAATAACCTGGATCTTCAGATGACAGAAGGCAGCACAGTTGTTTCAAAATAAATAAGTAGACTTGAGATACCTAACTATGTCTCAGACTGTGGCCCGGTGTTTACCATGTGGTAACCTGTGAACCTGATGATCGCTCCAGAACCTTTCCAGCTCTATTCTCTTTGATTTTACTGTTTATGTATTATTGCAGTGCCTTGCTAATGTATGAACACATTCAGAAAGATACACAATCCCTTTCTGGAGAATGTGCAGTCTGACTAAATCAGGGGAAACTGAATGGTCAGATGTCCCACGTAGTGATATAAAGCACATCAGGAGGTAGTTATAAAATGAATAGCAGACTTTACATTTTTTGTATGTGATCTTATTATATTGCTTAAGCTGTGCTAGCAAATAAGCAGCAGGACAGTATTTTGTCATTTATTCTGCTTGTAGTCTTTTTCTGCAATTAACTAAGGTTCTTACTGATCATATTACAGTTGTTGGAGTGCAAGCAAATATTACTGCCCTGCTGTGTACCCATTTTGCTTAGTCTGTCTTATTCTTAGAAACTGGCCTTATCCTGAAGCAATGTGGAAATATTAGAACTCTTCTTTAAGGCTAAAACAAATTCTTATTGTAGCAAGTTGGAACATGATAAATATTTTACACTACTCCTAATCCCTCATGGGACTCTGGAAGATCCTGCGTGAACCTCATGCCTGAGCGAGGGAAAAGGAAAGGACTGTGGTGGGTTAATCTTCACTGGCTGCCCGGTGCCCGCCGACCCTCTCTCACTCCCCCTCCTAAGCAAGGCAAGGCAAGAAATAAGATGAAAGAGCTCATGAGTTGAAATAAAGACAGGAAAATTGTTCACCAATTACCATCACTGGCAAAACAGATTCAACTTGGGGAAATTAATTTAACTTATAGTCAGTTAATAACAGAATAGGAGAGTGAGAAATAAAAGCAAAATTAAAAACAGCTTCCCTCCACACCCACCTTCTTCCCAGGTCTACCTCCTCATCCCTCACCTTGAGTGACACAGGGGGGATGGGGAATGGATTTTGCCTTCAGGTCATAACACTTCACCACTGTCACTCTTTCCTCCTCATATTGTTCCCTGCTCCACAGGACACAGTCTTTCATGAATTTCTCCAGTGTAGGTCCTTCCCATGGGATGCAGTTCTGCAGGAACTGCTCCAGAAAGAGTCCTGTTCATGGGGTACAGTCCTTCAGGAACTGACTGCTCACTCTGGGTCCCCCCTGAGCCACAGATTCTGCCAGAAAACCTGCTCCCACATCGGCTCTCCATGGGTTGCAGTGTGGATGTCTGCTCTGATGTGGTCCTCCATGGACTGCAGGAAGACAGCCTGCTTTGCCATGGTCTTCTCCTTGGACTGCAGGGTAATCTTTGCTTTGGCACCTGGAGTACCTCCTCCCCCTCCTTCTTCACTGACCTGGGTTTCTGCAGGGCTGTTTCTCTCACATATTCTCACTACTCTCTCTCACAGCTGATGTGCAGCATTTTTTACGCTTAGATATGTTATGACAGAGATACCACCAGTGTGACTGAGCTGATGTGCTCAACCTTGGCCAGCAGCTGATCCATTTTGGAGATGGCTGGAACTGGCTGTGCCAAACGTGGGAGCAGCTCCTGGTCTCTTCTCACAGAGGCTACCACTGCAGCCCCCCACCACCAAAACTTTTCCATATAAACCCAGTACCAGACTGAAGTAAATGTTTTGGACTGATGAACATTAGTGACCTGTCCTGGATAAGATGAAGATTAGAATAATAGTAGAGTACTAAGAAGAAAACTATTTAGAAGTGACCTACCACTATCTCACTGCATTCTTCACAGTTCAGTTCCTCATTAAAGTAAGGAAATGTGAAAAGATTAGCACAGTGTGGCTTAGTTTTGCTGTCACTGACCTCATTTCTACAACTTGCTCAGGGTTGTGCATGCTTTGGGCTGAAGAAATCCAGGATCGTTGGGAACCTTTTACTTTGCTTCCCTTGCATAGAGCTCCTAAGACTCTGACTTTGTACAGATGAAACTTAAGGTGTGCAAAGCTTTTATAAATCCCCATGGGTCAGGTTTTGATATGAATTTACTAGAGAAATAAATGCTATCAGAAATTATCTTCAGGGCAGAATTGTAGTTTCACAGTTATAAATTAAAGAACAAATGCTGTTACTAAATAGTAGGGCCCAGTTATTCCACAGTGTTGTGGCATATTCCTTTATCAAATAGTTACTCCAGTAAAGAAGTACAGTACTCCAGTAAAGAAGTACCCTACTCCAGTAAAGGATACATCCTATGGTATCAAAACCATAATGGAAGAGCTAGACAAAATAGTAGGTTTGGAAGATGTGATTTGATCACGGTCAACAAAAATAGATATTTTGCAAAAGATTTCAGGTTAAACTACAGAAAAAAAAAAAGAGGGAAAAATAGAAAAGAGACAGAACTAATTAATGAAACAACTGTCTAAAAGGGTGAAGGATATGATTAATAGACAATATTAAAGATGTCCTAAAGCAAATGATTCAGTCATGACTTGCAGCTAACATTCCAAGAAAGGGAAAAGTTTGCAAGGTCACCTACATCAAGGGAGCTGCAAACAGTGCACAGAAGGCTTACAGAATAATAAGGATAATGGAGAGTTTATCTTGCTAGAAGAAATAAAAGCTTTGGCTCATTAAACCTGGAAAATTAAGGTCTAAGTCTAATATGACTGTTCAATCTAAATATATTGGGGGGCTGGAAAAGTGGAAAACATAAACACTAGGAAGATCTGTAAGCTATTTAAACTACAAGTAATAAGAACAAATGGGTATCAACTGGCCATGAATAAACTTAGATTAGAAATTAAATGCCTTCTTTACTATCAGAATTGTTATGGACATTTTCTAATGGATGGGAACATGTTCAACTATTGTTAAGAACCTTGCTTAGTTTATAAACAGCGTTGTATGATATGCTTGCCCATGAAAGCATAGAACTACAGTCAGCATCTCAGGAAGCCTTTCCCAGTTCTACATCCCAACCGCCTGAGAGGAGAGCAGGTCACAGTACTGTAATACCACTCCCACTCCCAGCATATAGGCAAAAGTAGGGACTTCACCCCCTTTCCCAAAGCATGTAGACATCTCTCTGGAGCCAGTAAATAGTGTGTGTCACAGGTACTCTAATTAATTCATAAAATTCCTGCCTGTATTATTTGTTTTTAGTCTGATTGAGACATAGTGCATAGAGTCTCTCTGTGCATCTTCTACAGCCAAACTCTTGTGTTACATTGAAGGTAAGTTGCCTTTAACTTGGTGAAGACAAAGGTTTTCTTCTGCAGCTCTGTGCAATACATAGTGCATACTTGTCACAAATTCAAAAATTCAGCAAAAAATTGACAAAATCACAGTCTGTATGTAAATTATGAAGTAAAACTAAAATCATATACTAGGCACCTGTAAATCTGTTGTGGACAGCCTATAAAATTACTTCCAAGACCGGAACAGAGTTTTGTGGCTTATAGATCGAGGATCATTTCTTAAATTGGACATATATTCATAATAATGGGATGAAATTTAACAAGTTGAAATGCCAGATTCTACATCTAGGACAGAGTAATGCCAGACACAAATATAAATTGGGAGAGGAGCAGCTGGAGAGCATCCCTGCAGAAAGGCATCTGGGGGTGCTGGTCATCAGCAGGCTCAATATCAGTCAGCAGTGTGCCCTGGCAGCCAAGAGGGCAAACCGCATCCTGGGGTGCATCAAACACAGTATAACCAGCCGGTCAAAGGGGTGGTTAATCCACCGTATTCAGCATTGGTGCAGCCTCACCTTGAGTACTGTGTGCAGTTTTGGGCACCACAATTTAAGAAGGATGTGAAGGTCCTTGACCGCATCCAGAGGAAGGCAACAAAGCTGGTGAAAGGACTGGAAGGAATGTCCTGTGAGGAGCGGGCTAAGGGCTTTGGGCTTGTCTAGTCTGGAGAAAAGGGTGCTGAGGGGTGACCTCATGGCTCCCTACAGCTTCCTGAGGAGGGAAAGTGGAGAGGGAGGTGCTGAGCTCTTCTCCCTGGGATCCAGTGATAGGACATGTGGGAATGGTTCAAAGCTGTGCCAGGGGAAGTTTAGACTGTATATCAGGAAGAATTTCTTTACCGAGAGAGTGGTCAAACACTGGAACAGGCTTTCTAGGGAGGTGTTCAATGCCCCAAGCCTGTCAGTGTTTGAGAGGCATTTGGAAAATACCCTTAATAACATGCTTTAACTTTTGGTCAGCCCTGAATTGGTGAGGCTGTTGGACTAGATGATCATTGTAGGTCCCTTCCAACTGAACTACTCTATTTCAGTCTAGTCTAGTCTAGTCTACTCTAAATCAGTTCATTATTGCATAAATAAAAGGAAATTGTTAATCAAAAGAGACACTTCAATTTCCTTATTTTAAAATCACACCTGTAAACCAAAGCAGACCGGTGTAGTCAACTGGAAATTGAATGTTTTTCAGTGTTACTAAATCATCAGTATAGGACCCATCAAAAACAAATCTCACAAGTGTATTTGTGTAAACTGAAGATTACAGTGCAGATGGAATATGAGGCATTTGTCATAGTTTTGCTCTCTTATATTCCAGTCTACACATCTGGCCAACAGACTGCAGCTCTTGAAAGGGTAGTGCAAATTTCTTTAATCTTCACCCTCCCCTACTTTTAGACTAAGAAGAAAATTGGAGGGAGAAATTGTCTGCTTATGGGATATGAGGACAAATACTGCAAGTCGTCCCTAGCCAAAAATATATTTTCTGAGTTTTAGGAGTATGCAAACTATTTTCATAGTGCTAACAAACATTTAATTTCTCATAAAAGCTTAAAATAATGTCATGTTTCTCCTCAGTTCCAGTTAAAAACTAGTTTTCTAGGTAGTCATGTAGCAAGCAAAGAAAATGATTCATCACAAGCATAGCAAATGTAAGAAAATGTCACAGCAGTGGAATAAGTCATGGATGTTTGAAGGAAACTGAGTGGTCACAGAACCTGATTTACTTATCATACATTTATATATTTAATTTTATTATATACATTTGCAATTCTCTTTGAAAGTGATTATCAGATTCAGATTCCGTTACCTAATTTAGATCTATGAGGCAATTTTTCTCACAATTTTGATAATCCTTAAGGGATATTTTCTGCTTGTCTAGAAGTTTCAGAATTTCAGGTTTTTCTTATTGAGTAAATAGTAATACAGCAAGAGAGAAACTAAATAAAACAAATCCTGGATACCTTGTGTCTTTCTGTATAAAACCCCAGAGTTTATCTTTCAGAGAAGGGGCTCAGCAATTAGTATTTCTTCTCCTACTTCTCAGAAGATCATGACCTTGAGTAGACATTTATCTTCTCTACCTGAGTGTCCCTAACCACAGAAAGAGAGATTCTGTTCATTCCCTTTTCTGCAACCATGAAGACTAAATTCCAAATAAAGCACTGCATGTGGGTATACAGAAGGACAAATTGCACACTGTGCAATTATGCAAATTGTGCAATTGTGCAAATTGCACACTGTTACTCACTGTGGTAAAAAAAATAAAAGAAAGATACCTGTCCAACATGAATAACAGAGATCTGTGCTGAGATGTTTAAGAAATTAAAATCTCCCCTTACCACCACCCTCTTAGAGTGTCAGAGTCAGGGCTTCCTTTACTCTGCAATACTGCTCTTACAGTTGGTGTGTATGACCTGCCTTTAAACTCTTTTTCTTTTGAAGTGCTGGTGCTGCTTATTAACAAATTTCATTGTTGTTGGCCAATGGCTAACTGATTGTAATTCTTTCCAGTAAGTGAAAACACCTTCTGTCTGAGGGGGATTATATATGTGTCCTCCAGATCCCAAGAACATATCAAAATTATCCATGTATTCTAGCCAGAAAGTAATTTATAAGTCATATTGGACCATTTCTGTCTACCTTTTGTGGCCAATATTTTTTTTTATGATCAAATGCTACGAATGGGTAAGTTTCAGATATCAGTTTTCAACTTAGGTGCTTAACATCTAGTTTGGGCCTTTTTGTGAAATATTCATGGTACCCTTAGTGATATTTGTGGGAGTTTGTAATTAATGTTGAACTACAGAGTTTTGTAGTGTATCAAAATGCTGAGAGAAAATGTGAAAAGAAGCCAATGTTTGTTCTTAGGTGTACTGGTTGTGGCTGGGATAGAGTTACTTTTCTTCATTGTAGCTTGTATGGTGTTATATTTTGGATTTGTGATGAAAACAGTGTTGATAATACTGGGATATTTTATTTATTTATTTATTTAGTGCTTACACAACATCAGGGCCTTTCGTGCTTCTCATGTTGCCCTGCCAGCAAGTAGACTGGTGGTGCACAAGAAGCTGGGAGAGGATATAGCTGGGACAGCTGACCCCAACTGATCAGAGGGATATCCCATACCATATGACAGCGTGAACAGCAATAAAAGCTGGGGGAAGAAGGATGAAAGGGGAATGTTTGGTATGATGACATTTGTCTTCCCAAGTAACTGTTATATGTGACGGAGTGCGGCTTTCCTGGAGATTGTTGAACATCTGCCTGCTAATGGGAAGTGTTAAATGAATTGCTTCTTTTGCTTTGCTTGCATGCACAACTTTTGTTAATTTATTAAATTATCTCAACCCATGAGTTTTTGCACTTTTACCCTTTATATTCTCTCCACATCCCACTGGTGGAGTGAGCAAGCAGCTGTGCAGTGCTGAGCTGCCTACCGGGGCTAAACCACATTAGGCAATTGTGTTCCTTAGTGTGCAGTAAAGAGATTTACTGTACAATACCCCACATGACTTTTACTTCTTTTTTTTTTTTTTTTGTGAGGACAGCTATCAAAGGAGACACAAAATTGCAACTGCAGAAACAGATGGTCACATGATGAAAAGTAGTTACTGAAACCTAATATAATACCGAGTATATTTTAAATGTAAATCCTGATTTTGTTAAATAGTTGTGCCAGCTGTTTCAGTCTGCAGACTACACTTATTGTTCTACCCTGGGAATCAGCAGGTTCTACTTACTCTGCTAGTATCAAATTATGAAGAGGTAGTTTTAAATGGACATTTCAGCTGTCTGTAGCTCTGGGACTAGCAACTCATGAGAAAATGGAATATGAAAACCTGAAGAAGGAAGTGCGCTAATGAAAAGTTTTAGTTTTACTAGATTAAAAAAGAAATTATAATTCAATTCCTTTCCTGTTCATCTTTCCACAACCTTTTCTGCTGCATATTTCCTGCATTTTTACATGTAAATATGAATAAAGACTTTTTACAATAATCAGATGTAAAATGCTACAGACAAGTTACAATTTTTTTCTATAAATGCCACAAACACAACAGCCATTTTTCTGGAAATGCCATAAAAAGAAAATCTGTATTGTCTTAGCCTGATCTAATTTCCACATGTTTTAACTTATGTTAATAGATCAAAGTATAGTAAAAACTGCACAGTAGCTAATCAGAGGGCTAATGGAATGTGAATAACCATATTAGGCCAAACAGGAAAAAAAAAAGGAAAAAAACCCTCACATCCAAAACACCCACCAGATTTTCTCTTTGAAGCAAGTATTTGTCATTGCAAACTAGCAAATCAGGGAAATACAAAACAAGAGAATCATAGAAGCATAGAATCATAGAATGTCCTGAGTTGGAAGGGACCCACAAGGATCATCAAGTCCAACTCCTGTCCCTGCACAGGACAACCCTGAAGTCCACACCATGTGTCTGAGGGCATTGTCCAAATGCTTGAATATTGTCAGGCTTGGCGCCGTGACTACCTCCCTGGGGAGCCTGTTCCAGTGTTCCACCACCCTCTGGGTGAAGAAACTTTTCCTAATATCCAACCTAAACCTCCCCTGACACATCTTACTGCCATTCATTCCCTTGGGTCCTATCATTGGTCACTAGAGAGAAGAGATCAGCACCTGCCCCTCCTCCTCCCCCCTTTGTGAGGAAGCTGTAGACCACGATGAGGTGTCCCCTTAGTGTCCTCTTCTCCAGGCTGAACAAACCAAGTGACTTTAGCCGCTCCTCATATGGTTTCTCCTATAAAACCTTCACCAACTTCATGGTCCTCCTCTGGACACTCTCTAGTAGCTTTATATCTTTAATATACTCTGGCGCCCAAAACTGCACACAGTACTTGAAGTGAGGCTGCACCAGCACAGAGTAGAATGGGACAATCCCCTCCCTCGACCGGCTAGCAATACAGTGCTTCATGCACCCCAGGACACGGTTGGCCCTCTTGGCTGCCAAGGCACACTGTTGGCTCATGTTCAACTTGCTGTTGACCAGAATCCCCAGGTCCCTCTCTGCAGAGCTGCTCTCCAGCCTCTCGTTACCCAGTCTGTATGTACATCCAGGGTTGCTGTGCCCCAGGTATAAAATCTGGCACTTGCCTTTGTTCAACTTCATATGGTTGGTGATTGCCCAGCTCTCTAATTTCTCTAGATCTCTCTTGAGGACCTCTCTGCCCTCAAGGGTTTCAACAGCTCCTCTCAATTTTGTGTCGTCAGCAAACTTAATTAGTATTCCTTCCAGTCCTGCATGCAAGTCATTTACAAAGAGGTTAAAGAGTACTGGCCCTAAGATGGATCCCTGTGGAACACAGCTAGCGACTGGCCGCCAGCCTGATGTAACCCCATTTACTACAACCCTTTGAGCCCAACCCATCAGCCAATTGCTCACCCACTGCATTACATCTTTATCCAGCTGTATGCTGGACGTTTTGATCAAGAGAGTTAAGATCTTATTTTTTTCACCCTGTACAGTATTATGTCTGGTAATAACACTCTTGTATAGCTCACTCATTTCTTAGGAATCATGAAGAATTCACTAGAATATAAGTAGGGGTACCAGAAAGTGAAACTCCTATCTTAATCAATGTTACAGAACAGTAATGCACTTGTCAGTCAAGGATAAAGTTTCATATATTTTATCTCTCCAAGAAAGAAATATGCATTTCTTAAATGTAACCTCTGTCAAATGGAATATCTGGGTTTTTCCAGGGGAAGAAAAAGAAAAATGTGGCCAAGAACTCTACCATTTCACAGCTACAGCTTTTGGGATGCATGGGGGGAAAAAATCCCAGAACACAAACACAGCTTCCTCTTCTTTATCAGTAATTGTTTAAGCAGCTTGCCTACTGTCATACCAATTTTTCTCATTCTTTGTGACTTCAGTGTTCTTGTCAATCGGTGTCAGCTTTTATTTTTAGAACCTTCATTCCCTGAAGTGATGTACGTGTCAAATATTGTATGCAATTTCCTAGCGATGCTGTTCTGAGAATCTAGAATACAGATCAATCTTGGATCCACCTGGAGGTGACATGGAGGTTTTGTTAGTGGAATGTGTTTCTACTTAGATCTGAGCATTTGCTTATTTGTCTGTTTGTTCTTTCACATAAGTACATACGGAAAAATGCATTTTAGGAGGGAAAGAAAGTTTTTTTGAGTATAGATAGAATTTGACTAAAATAGGTTCTGTTAAAATAAAAACAATAAAAAAGTCAGTACATATTTGCTAAAGGAAATGTTCCAGAAATGTTTAGATAGTGTGACACCGAAATGAAACTTTTGAACTCGAATTAGTATTTTCCTCAGAGTAGAAAAAATTAATTTAACAAGAGAAAAAGGGGAAAAGGGGAAATTTTTCATAGCTTTCAGTGTGAAATAAAACACTTCAGTTCAGCAGTGATATGTATCATCACGATAGTATGTGTAAATGTGCTTTGTAAAGATAATTTTTTTTTTTTTATGTTTATTTCTTCAAGCTCTTGGAAGTACATTTGGTTTGGCCAGAACTATTTTCTCTGATTTGGCCATTACCCTAATAAATCCAATGTTTGCTCAGATTTACAACCAGTAAGTTTTTCTGCACAATGAAAGAAAACATTTTCTGAACAGGTTTCCATATTTGGAAACATTGTATTTATTGTTTCTTTGCTTAAAATTAGCCTATGGTTAAATCAAGTCACAGAAAGAAGGATTGGAGTAAAAGAGGTTGACTTTATTTTCTCCATGCAAAGAACACCATTGATGCCATAAAAATAGCAGTAACACCACTTTTCTTTCTTCCTCCTCCCCACACTGCAAACTATGGCTGTCATCCTCCCTTTGCTTCAGGAAAAGGACTGTCTACCCTACAGAGCACAACAGAGTCACAATCTATTGGTGATACGGTTGTCAAGATTCAATTCAGTGTTAAAAGCTGACACAGCTCCTGCATATCAGCTCTTCTAGGAGCACTGAGAAATAATGACCAAATATGTATCTGATGCTTGAAATTATCTGATATTTCCTACATAACTGTCTCTCTCCCTTTCTTTTTAAAGCCTTATGGGACATTTCAAAATTCTGGAAGTCTGAATTTTCAGGGAGCTCTATTAAAAATTCCTATTATATATTAGGCAAAGCTAAAACTGCAGATCAGCTTAGCTGAATGTTATGATATAAATTCTGAACAGAAATAAGTTTTCAGTCAAAGCAATTAGCTTGCTATCTCATGTTTTGATATGGAAGGTTCTTGAGACTTGTTGGTTTTACACAGCTGATGCCAGATTGGAGAAGTTAATGTTATTTTACTGGTATAGATCATTCAATTTTATTTCCACTACATGAGTAATGTTTTTTTCCAAAGAAATCCAAAACAAATCAGAAAAAAAAAAGAAAAAAATCAAACCCTGGAACATTTATTTCTGCATATTTTAGTATGGAGATCTCTGAACTATTACTTTCTTTCATTTTTTTATACTATTTTTCAAGTGAAATTTTAATTGAACCAAATGTATTTAAGACCTATATTCAACATCAAACATCCTTGTGAAGTAAAATACATGCTATGGGTAGCATTAAATACCTTTAAACTGAACAGAGAAGAACCTAAGAATCACCATTTTCATTGACTGGTATGATTCCATGACATTATTTTGTCAGAACTTGTAACTAAAACAGTATAATATATAGGAAATCAGAACAGCGTATCTGGATATTTTTGCAGCTTCTTATTTTCAATGACACCTTTAAAATATGGTTATTTATTTTACTTTTTCCTTATTCTTTTAAATGTTAACTACTTTTCTTTCTGATTTTTATGTTTCATTTTGATGGCTAGATATCTGAATGATATTTCTATCTAATCAGACCCTTGTTATTTTTATTGTAAATATAATCTAATTAAATTCTTACTATCAAAGTTTATGTGGTGTTTTTTTTTTTCTCCCATGAGTGAACACTTGAAAGAACTCATTCTTAATTTTTAATACTTTGTATGCATTTTTGAATTTTCCTCTGTTTCTCATTCTCACGTCAGTTTTCTTCCTCTTTTCTTCCTCCTACGTTGTGAACAGATTTAGTATAAAAGCTGAAATGGAACACTTTTATAAAATAATGTTACCATAGCAGCAAAAAGTAATTTCAGTTTATCATCTACAGTAAAAATAAAAGGTGAGTTTTGCAGGATTCTTATCAACTATAGAGTAGGTAATCAGACAAAATCAGTCTGCATCAATAATGAAAGAAATACTCACACAAAGACAAATCTATAGTGGTGAAGAAACCATCCTATTATTTCCTGGGAAACTAGAAGCTGCCTGAAAAAGTAGTGAAGGTGCTGCAGGGCTTACAGATGAAACATTCTTACTTGTAATATATGATGTTTCCAAAAAATGTTTGTTGGTGCTTTCTTGTATTCATCATTTGTATAATAAACTAGGGCTTTCTAATAAACTAGGTCTTTCTTGCTGTAGCACCTCAGGATGAGTATCATATTTTTAATATGCTAATTTGTCTATCATGATATTGAAAGGTTATTTTTTGTCTGTTCTTGCTAGTTAACATGTATAGCGTCAGTGTCTGGAGAAATATTTGGAACAAAGCATCATAACAATTTTTGGTTTTAATATATTTTAATTTCTATTCTGCTCATAGAGTTCATTTCTAAAATTCGGGTATTAAATTCCAGCCTAGAGTTATCATCCAAACAAGGATAAGTAATGAGACATTACTGGGCAGGTGGAGGTACATTTTGAGTGCTAGATGAATTAATATAGGCTTACAAATGAATTATGAACTTGCTGTGAAAAATAGTATGTATTTCATCCATCCCTTCTTGAAGTTTCTACTGGGATAGTGACATGGAAACTAATATATCTTTAGTTGTCAAAGAAACCCCATATAGAGGGGATACTTTAAATGAATGCTAATTTTGCAAGGAATTACTAGATTTTACCCATTTTTACCAATTACAGAAATTTGAGGGTGCATGAATTATTATGGCATATTTCCTGTGTATAGACTTTCAGTCTTTGATGATCTGTGCAGAGTGAATCAGGCCCCAGTTTTGTCATTAAGAAGTTTTAAAACAGATGTGTGGTGATTGAATACATGTTACTCAGAGGTGCATACATATGTGTTTGTTACATAAAGCAGAAAAAAAAAATACATGGGTTTTTGTCTTCATAGTTCAGAACTGTTCAATCAAAGATTTAATTATTCAGTACCTTCATGCTGGAGTTCTTTGTAGAGGTGATGGATTGGGTAATTATCCTCTTCAGGATTATTAGCAGAAAAATTACAGTCATCATTAATCTGCTTTCCAAACATCACATATTTTCATTTGGATATTTTCAACTGCTATTAAATTATTACTTTTCCCTGTGACTTGGCACTGAGGAAGGTCTGCTGCTAAATAAGGGTTGCCAGAATTTAAGGACAGCTCTTACAGGAAGATGTAATGAAAATGTTCAATTTCCATTACTTCCATTCTACCGGGTTTAGTGGGGTGGGGTGGTGGTGTTTTGTCTTATTTTGGTTTGGTGTTTTTCCAACTTCCATTTGGTCATACTAGGTTATCTCAAATTTGATGCTATTACAGGATCATAGCAAATAGTGGTTAAAAAAACCCCTCTGACATCAAATAGTCTGGCTGACTTCCAACAACCTTATTATATAATCCCATCCACATTTTCTCCAATCTCCGTCCTAGAATAAACTGTCAGCCCCTGCTTCTTCTCCCCTCTCCTCTTCATATTAATTTTACAACCCTGCTCTTTTCCTCAAAAAAATGAAAAAAAGAAATCACAGAAACTGATTTCTACCAGAAATGTTAGTTGTGCTTGATAATCAGTTAGTAGAAACATGTAATTTCTACTACATAAAAATAAATCCACAACAACCTTATTACAGGAAGGAGAGTTGAGATATCTATCTTAAATATTCTTTCCTCAAGGGATCATGTTTCTGTGATTTTCTACAAATGTAAAAATGAAAAAAAAATCAAATACAGAAATGTCATAACAATAAAACCAGCAAATTCTCTCTTCTTTCCAACTCCTAGGACACCTTTAAATAAAAAAAAAAAAAAAAAAAAAAAAAAATTACTCCTCTGGCCTCATTTCTTTTGAAGACACATCTCAGATTTTTTTTTTTTTTTTTTTCTGGTGCAAACATGCTCTCAATTTCTAAATATGAGCTTAAAAAAAAAAAAAACAAACCCCAAAATACACTGCCCATCCATTCTCTTCTCTGTCATTTTTACATCCTTTCTCCCTTTCGTCTTCAGATCCACTGACTAAATCTTTGCCCTGACTTTCTCTGTACTGAAACTCTCTTTTATATCCTCTCTAATCTGACATCTACTCTCTTGGGCTATTACCCATCTCAGCCTGTCTGACATTTCTTTCTGGATGGTTCACTGTCAGCTCAATGTGAGTGTCCTAGAGACAGAAGTGCCCATTACTTTTCCCACCTTTTTTATGTGTATTTTATGCCTGGAAATTATGGAATCTCCTTCTATTCTAGTTTCCCTGAACTAGATAAAACCTAGCAATTATTTCATAATTACATTTGAGTATGAACAAAAGTCTCATTAAGACAAAAATAAAACCAAACTATTTTTCTATATGCTGACATTTTCTAATACTCAGTATACTGCTCTAGACAGCCCTTCAGGCATTCCAAAATGAAGATGACTAAATTTTTCTTGGCTATCTCACCCACATTTCCTGGAATCTCTGACTGGTCTCTCATTTCTGTAGTTTCTCATTCTTATCTTTGAGGTCCTTCAGAGTTTCATTGTATTTTCATATTAGATTTGCCCTTTACCATTTTATAGTTTTCTATGTAAACAAAGCATAAGTTCTGATTTTTTGACTCGTTTTTCCAAAGTGGCCAAATGTGTTTCCAGAGTATTATCCTAGGCTTTCCCATTTTTATATAATAGCTGAAAAGTAGATGACTGGTCTTCCAACATACTTCCAAGAATTAGACTTTCAACTGGTTGATATATATGAATTCAAATTGACCCTGGTTATCTGATATTATTTTAGTCCTTTTTTTCTGCTTAAACTGTCTTGGATTGAATATTACATCATGCTGTTAATCTACACTTCAAAAAAGTGAGAGCTTTTTTTTTATTAATCTTCTCATATTTTATTATAATCACTGATTTATAACTACCACAGACCCTTTGGAGTGCAATGCAGTAATATATGACAAGACTTAATAAGCTTCTGTTTCAGAAAAGTCCTTTACTTCAAAAGAAAATACAAAGAGTGTATTTGCTGAATTATGTTTTTATATTTAACTAACTGAAAAAATGTTGTAACAGATGTACTTCATAAATGTAAGGTCTTAAGTGTTACAGTAAAGGAATTTGTCTTTCACCGTCTTTCAAAATGATCTCTTGCAAAACACTTTCTATTTCTGGAATCTTACCAGCATCTTTTCTACTGAACTGATACCAGAATAACATGATTCAGCACAACCAGGTATGACATAGTTAAGTTTTAAATTTTGACATCATACCACGGATGTGCAGAATTGAGTTTTTTCTTGTACTTCAGGTAACTTATCCATTCTGCCGGAATTCTGGCTTCCAAAAATACTTCAACATTTATTTAGGGGATTAAGCTTGTGCATACTTTCAAATATTATTTCTTTTTGTCAACAACATAATATGCAGACTTATTTTTCCAGAAATCATGGGCTATCTGATAATAAGATCTAGTGGCTGATTATTGCTCATAGAATAATAGAATCATAGAATCATTAAGATTGGAAAAGACCTCTAGGATCATCAAGTCCAACCAAAAACCCATCACTATCATGTCTCCTAAACCATGTCTCAAAGTGCCATATCTATGCATTTTTTGAACTCCTCCAGGGATGGAGACTCCACCACCTCTCTGGGCAGCCTGGTCCAATGCTTGACAATCCATTCGGTGAAGAAATCTTTCCTAATATCCAATCTAAACCTCCCCTGATGCAGCTTGAGGCCATTTCATCTCATCCTATCACTAGTTATTTGGGACAAGAGACCAACACCCACCTCATTACATCCTCCTTTTAGGTAGTTGTAGAGAGCGATAAGGTCTCCCCTCAGCCTCCTCTTCTCCAGGTTAAACAACCACAGTTCCCTCAGCCGCTCCTCAGAAGACTCATTCTCCAGACCCTTCCCCAGCTCTGTTGCCCTTCTCTGGACACACTCCAGCACCTCAATGTCTTTCTTGTAGTGAGAGGTCCAAAACTGAAAACAATATTCAAGGTGTGGCCTCACCAGTGCCGAGTACAGGGGCACAATCACTTCCCTACTCCTGCTGGCCTCACTATTCCTGATACAAGCCAAGATGCTGTTGGCCTTCTTGGCCACCCGGGCACACTGCTGCTTCATATTCAGCTGGCTGTCAAGCAACACCCCCAGGTCCTTTTCCACCAGGCAGCATTCCAGCCACTCTTCCCCAAGCCTGTAGGTTTGCATGGGGTTGTTGTGACTCAAGTGCACTTGGCCTTGTTAAACCTCATACAATTAACCTTGGCCCATTGATCCAGCCTGTCCAGATCCCTCTGCAGACCCTTCCTACCCTCGAGCAGATCGACACACCTGCCCAATTTGGTGTTGCCTGCAAACTTACTGAAGGCACACTCAATCTCCTCATCCAGATCATGGATAAAAACATTAAACAAGAATGGCACTAAAACTGAGCTGTGCAGAACACCGCTTGTGACTTGCTGCCAACTGGATTTAGCTCTGTTCACCACAACTCTCTGGGCTTGTCCATCCAGCCACTTTTTTACCCAGCGAAGAGTACACCTGTCTAAGCCATGAGCTGCCAGCTTCTCTAGGAGGGTGCTGTGGGAGACAGTGTCAAAGGCTTTACTAAAATCCAGGTAGACAACATCCACAGCCTTTCCCTCATCCCCTAGGTGGGTCACCTGGTCATAGAAGGAGATTAGGTTGGTCGGGCAGGACCTGTCTTTGATGAAGCCATGCTGGCTGGGCCTGATCCCCTGGTTGTCCTGCACTTGCCCGGTGTGAGCACCAAAGAAATTTTTTACCCAGATAATCTTTGCATGAAATGAAAATAGACTTTTAAAAAATCTTATTCTTTAAATTAGTCTTAACTGATATATATATATGGTGATTGTGCATCAAATTGTCATGTTTCATGTGCATCCTAATGACAGATACCCTGACCACTTATGGAACACACAGATTGTTATCTAAAATACCACACTAGTAAGCTTGAAATGTCCCAATCTGAGAAAACTTCTCTCAGCTGGGAGACAAATTTGAATGAGAGGCCTCACTCTGCGAATCCCAGCCATGAAATATAACGGTATAATGAAATATAGACTCTCAGAAGAAGGGGACACTTGTTCCTTCCCTGATGAGCGTAACCACCAATAGTGAAGTCTCAAAGGTGTTGTGAGAGGATGCTACTGGAACAAATACATCCAGCCTACACTACAGTTAACCTGAATTCTGCTGAACAAACTACTGTAGCTCTAAAATTTCATTTGAAAAACAAAGATGTATGCTGAAGTTTTAGTGCAAGGACAGCTAAGTTCTTTTACTTATCCCCAGCATTCATATGTTGTGTAAACATATGCAGTGCCTTCAAGCCCCAGATCTAGCCTTCTCTAAAGGGTATTTATGATACTGTTTCTCTATTCACTTTTTCAGAACTACTGGTTCCTGATACTGTAAGAAGATATTAATTTTTAAAATTTGAAAATTGCTTTGAGAGCCTTGCATGACACTTATGGAAACCCTGTGCTCACACAACTGCTATTCTTCTGATAAAATGTGGTGCAAATGAGCCCACGTCCCATGTATTGTCATGTATACATGACAGTCTGAATTGCAAGCTGTGTTCACATCACTTTATCTGTGAGAAACAAGATACAGACAGACAGTGTAAGGGTAGTTTTAACAGTGTTTTATTGTCTAGGAATCAGAAGCCAGGCTTTGAGAAAATCTTTTAATGATAACTGATTCTTTTGAATGTTGCCATTGTTATTACACAGTTATAAAAGCAAATTAATGACAAAAACCATTTTATATATTTACTGGGAATATACTTCCCATTCTGGAGCCACTGGTTCACTCACATTTCTTACTTCATATTTGAATTTCCAGTAATGGCTATGCTCATGCTTTTTATGTAAAGTAGTAACATGATCAATTATATGTAAGACTGGATAGTAGGAATTACTTTATCCTGCCTGCTTTGGTCACTGATATCTCCATTATCACTTATGTTCTCTACATCCTTATGTGTTTCCTTAGTAGAAAATGGAAATAAATCCTTTCTAAAATCTGACTCATCTGACCTACTTTCAGCTTTCAAGTGATGAGAAATATCTACCCTGTAAAAAAAAAAACAAAACAAAACAAACTTTCATTATGACAGGTCTTTAATAGTTAAGTTTTGATGTGGATATCTATATTATATTTACTATAAATACTGGCTTCTCAACATTTCATCTTATTTTCTTTTTTCTACTGTTCTGTGAAATCTTGATTTCTGTCTTGTAACTGTGTCAAAAATTTGCAACTTTATAGCACTGATACTATTTTTGCTAAATAATGATGTAACATCTGGGTTATAGTTGTAGATGCCTTACTACCACTTGCATAAACATAACAAAATCATTTAATCTATGTATGCTTCTTTTTCTATGCTTTATTTTCCAACAGTATTTAGACATGAACAATAGGGAGGTTTACTTTGTGAGGTTAAAATACCTAATACACATATATGCAACATACATTTAAACTAGTACTGAATAAAAACAGTAGTAGTAACTAAAAAAATCAGTGCAGAGATGCAGAGATGTTATTCACCTACAATTTGAACTTTATGATAATCATTTAAAGCCCTTTAGAAAAACATGTAAAACAACACTAAAAATTGAAGTAATTTCTAACACAACATTGTAGCTAATTTCTCTATACCATTAGCTTCATATCTAGAAGCCAGCAGAGACATAATTATATGTGAAATTATAGTTACAATTTTTGTATTTTATAATGATTTTTTTAATTCCAGTTACTATTGTTGTTAACATTATTAGTGTTGTTAGTATTTCTTGTTACTTAGGTATGGATAACCAGAATTTGACAAAACACTGGAACTTTTTTAAATGAGTACAAAGAGAATGTTATACATAGAAACAGTTTCAACTTAAATACTGAGAGGTTTTACCATTGACAACAATAGCCATGAAATTCAGAATTCAGGTCCTTAGATTAACTCTTCTTCTGACTGCAAATATTAGTGTAAAAAAGAAAAGATACAGAATCATAGAATCAGTCACAGAATGGTTTGGATTGGAAGGGACCTTTAGAGATGATCTGGTCCAAACCTTTAGTATGGGCGGAGGTATCTCTTACTAGATCAGGTTGCTCGAAGACCTGTCAAATCTGACTTTGAACACTTCCAGGGATGCAGCATTCACACCTTCTTGGGGCAACCTGTTCCAGTGTCTCACCACCCTCATCACAAACAATTTCTTCCTTATATGCAACCTAAACCTAGCACCCTTTAGGTTTAAAACTATTGCCCCTTCTCCTGTCTCTACAGGCCTTGGTAAAAAGTCTCTCTCCATAATTCTCATAAGCTTTAAGTATTGAGAGGCCAAAACAAGATCTCCCCAGAGCCTTAACCTCTCTAGACTGAACAGCCCCAGCAGAGGTAGCTGGAGAGCATCCCTGCAGAAAGGCATCTGGGGGTGCTGGTCATCAGCAGGCTCAATATCAGTCAGCAGTGTGCCCTGGCAGCCAAGAGGGCAAACCGCATCCTGGGGTGCATCAAACATTGCATAGCCAGACAGTCAAAAGAGGTGATCATCCTGCTGTATTCAGCATTGATACGGCCTCAGCTTGAGTACTGTGTGCAGTTTTGGGCACCACAATTTAAGAAGGATGTGAAGGTCCTTGACCGCATCCAGAGGAAGGCAACAAAGCTGGTGAAAGGACTGGAAGGAATGTCCTGTGAGGAGCGGGCTAAGGGCTTTGGGCTTGTCTAGTCTGGAGAAAAGGGTGCTGAGGGGTGACCTCATGGCTCCCTACAGCTTCCTGAGGAGGGAAAGTGGAGAGGGAGGTGCTGAGCTCTTCTCCCTGGGATCCAGTGATAGGACATGTGGGAATGGTTCAAAGCTGTGCCAGGGGAAGTTTAGACTGTATATCAGGAAGAATTTCTTTACCGAGAGAGTGGTCAAACACTGGAACAGGCTTCCTAGGGAGGTGTTCAATGCCCCAAGCCTGTCAGTGTTTGAGAGGTATTTGGACAATACCCTTAATAACATGCTTTAACTTGGTCAGCTCCAAATTGGTGAGGCTGTTGGACTAGATCATTGTAGGTCCCTTCCAACTGAACTACTCTGTTCTGTTCTGTTCTGTTCTGTTCAGTTCAGTTCTGTTCTATACTATTCTATTCAACTCTCTCAACTTTTCTTCATAGGACAGGTGTTTTGGTCCTCTGATAATTTTCATAGCCCTCCTCTAACAGGTCCATGTCTTTCTTGTACTTGGGACTGCAGAGCTGGATGCAGTACTGCAGGTGATGTCTCATGACAGTGAAGCAGAGAGGGAAAGTCACCTCCATCAGCCTGCTGGCCACACTTCTTTTGATGCAGCCCAGGATATAGTTGGCTTTCTGGGTTGCAAGTGCACATTGCCATCTCATGTCCAATATTTCATCCACCAGTATGTCCAAGTATTTCTCTGCATGGCTACTCTGTACAGGGTACTACAAGCAACTCTGAATTACAGAGCCTCTGAAAGCATATATGACCTGTTTTCCTAATTCTCAAGAAGTCCTGCTTGATTGATTTCCTCCTATGAGAAGGTGACCCAGTTAGTGGAGGAGGGAAAGGCTGTGGATGTTGTCTACCTGGACTTTGGTAAAACCTTTGACACTGTCTCCCACAGCATTCTCCTAGAGAAGCTGGCAGCTCATGGCTTAGACAGATGTACTCTTCGCTGGGTAAAAAGGTGGCTGGATGGACGAGCCCAGAGAGTTGTGGTGAACAGAGCTAAATCCAGTTGGTGGCAAGTCACAAGCGGTGTTCTGCACAGCTCAGTTTTAGTGCCATTCTTGTTTAATGTTTTTATCCATGATCTGGATGAGGAGATTGAGTGCGCCTTCAGTAAGTTTGCAGGCAACACCAAATTGGGCAGGTGTGTCGGTCTGCTCGAGGGTAGGAAGGGTCTGCAGAGGGATCTGGACAGGCTGGATCAATGGGCCAAGGTTAATTGTATGAGGTTTAAGAAGGCCAAGTGCTGGGTCCTGTGCTTGGGTCACAACAATCCCATGCAACCCCTATTTTAAATATGTCAGTTTGATGTGACCATTACTACATTTACAAGCCTGCAATACTTTTAGTCTATAAAAGACAATTTGAAAGCAATTTTAACAAATCATTAATTTTTATTAAAAATAGTTCTTTTGAGTAGCTTCTCACATATTTGGCTATATATCATGTTTGTATAATGTATCATTGCAACAAAAAATATTCATAATTAAAAGTAAATATTTTGTTCAAATTGATATTCCTGATTTTCGAAGGTAAAGTTCCATGCTGACATTAATCTGAACTAATATCTCTGTACAGGTCTTTATTGCTGTAAGTAGCTGCAACTGCAATCCTTTCCTTTGCTACCTTTTAATGCACAGTGATTTTTTGGATATATTAGATTCTCACTGCTGACCACTACTGAAAATAAAATTAGTTTCATTTAATACCAGAAACTTAGGCATCTAGTCTTCATTAGTACCTAGTTACAAAAATTTACAGGAAAAAATCAGATATACATATAAAAAATTACATTTTCCAGGCAAGATTCATAGAAAAAAAGGGAGAATTAGTAATGGCAATAATTCCAACCTTCTTTGAGAAAATGTGGATGTAGTTGCTGTCTAATCCGAGTCTTCAGAAGCTAAGAAATCTCATTTCTTAAATTACTGCCTCAATTTATAAACTGTAGATTATTCTTAATTTACTCCCCACTCCTTGTGGTCTCCGGTGGATCTATCTATTCTTCCTCATTTTATACTTTTTAAAAGAAATTGAAGTAGGTGTGACCTTTCTGAGGTAAGTCTCTAACCCACCAAAATGTAGATTCACTTTCTGTTTGATTCACTGAATGCTATAAATGTGGGTAAAATACTGTAAATTTAAATAGAAGGCTTTTACTTGTGTTAAGCAGACAGTTTCATTTAATGAAAATCATTTTTTTTCTCAGCAAAACAGAATATAATTTGCAAAGTTTTATATACACTTTACTTTCCCCTATATCCCTTCACATAAATAAAAATATTAGAAGCTTTTAGTTATTAATAGTTTTTTTGTGTATGAACAGTCAATCAAGGATTTATTCCTGCAACATTTTGGAATAGATCACATGCTGTCTGTACTGTACCTGGAGATATTTGTGTGTTTCTAGGAAAAACAAAATTGCCTCTCTTTTGTTTCTGCTCTCTGCTTCAGTGAAAGGAAGTTCATATATGGCATCAATTTTGAGAAGGACATCAAAAAACTAATGTCTTAAAAATTGATCTCAATGTGCAGGTAAATGAGGGACATACAAGATCAATTTCAAACATCAAGCCAATTTTATTAACAATTACCAATGCTCTCATTTATTCTGTCATTCTGGACATTTAATTAGTTCCAGTGTGCAGGAATACACTTCCACCACATAATCAATAAATTATGGCATATCATCTTTAGTTTAATTTCCTCAGGTGTCAATTAATTTTTTAATATTACATTCTCCACCCTGGGAAGTCTACAAATTCAGTTCTTCTCCCTCCTTCAAAGCAAAAAGTCTTCTTTTCATGTGCTTCTGAAATGGACTAACCCTATTCTGCTTCACTAATCGAGCAAAATGAATTAATATTTTTCATTCATTCAGCATCTTTTGTTTTTAAACCAAAAATGTGATTCCACATTACTTCAGAGAATGATGATGGGAATGGTCTTGGAGGTGGTGAACCCAATGCCCAGTTCTAGATCAGTATTTATTTAAAAAAATGGGGAAAAAAATCTTCCAGAATGTCAGAATAAGAGGTTGTCAGACCACTGAATCCTGAGAAAAGCCAAGCTTAAGTTGTCTGTACTATGAAGATGATAAAATAGCAAAGTGACATACAATCATTAGTCAAGGTAGAAGGTTTTGTCTCCCATGGTTAAGTAAATATAAAAGCAAAAGTATATAATTGCTTTGTGCTAGTCTTCTAAGGAATGAAGTGTTATCTCCAGTAATTATGGTTATTACCAGCAGTATAAAATGTCTGATCTCTTTACAGTAATGTAGAAAAGTTTTGCTGGCTCCATTTTACAGAAGGTGCAAAGAGATGAAAGGTAATCCTATGTCACATGTATCAGAGATTCCTTATATATTTATGAATTAGTAGCATAAAACCTTGAGACAATGAAACATCTTGCAGCAAGTCAGCACTAGTCAACATGTTCTGGGGTTTTTGCTTGAGTTTTGTTTGCTTGTTTGTTTTATTTTTTTTTTGGGGGGGGTGTTTTGGTTTTTTGTTTGTTTGTTTATTTGTTTGGTTTTTTAGTATATACCTGCAATTCAGTTATTCCCAATGTGTGAGTATATGAACATATGTATGTTTGTGTCTGTATGTAGGGATTTTTGAGCGATTTTTCTAGAAAGTTACCTCTTCAGAGTTTGTCACTGATGCCTTGGACCTTTACAGTGAAATAAGAGTATCATAGACTCATATAATAGTTTGGGCTGGAAGAGACCTTTAAAGGTCATCTAGTCCAAGCTCCTCTGCAATGAGCAGGGGCATCTTCAACTAGTTCAGGTTGCTCAAAGCTCCATCCAGCCTCACCTTTAATGTTTCCAGGGGTGGGGCATCTACCACCTCTCTGGGCCACCTGTTCCAGTGTTTCACCACCCTCATCATAAAAAATTTCTTCCTTATATCTAGTCTAAATCTACCCTCTTTTAGTTTAAAACTATTACCCCTTGTCCTATCACAACAGGCCCTACTAAAAAGTTTGTCCCCATCTTTCTTATAAGCCCCCATTAAGTACTGAAAGGCTGCAATAAGGTCTCCCCAGAGCCTTCTCTTCTCCAAGCTGAAGAATCCCAACTGTCTCAGCCTTTCTTCCTAGGATAGGTGTTCCACCCCTCTGATAATATTTGTGGTGGAGTAGTGGAGTTCTTTTGCATTAGATGAACATTTGAAAATCTGCAAAAGTAGAAGAACCTACAAATTAAAAGTCTAAAAAAAAAATACTTACAAGATTTCTCAGTTACATCATCTCATTGGAGTAACATTGCCTCATTTACAGCCCACAAGAATCTGGTTTATTAAACCTCATACTGGCAAGCAACAAATCTCAGATGAAGGTGCATATTCAAAAATATTGCATCTCAGGAGATTTTCCGTCTAATGTCCTGAAGTGTAGGAGTTTATGCTCTTTCTGCTTTTGCTGTTTCAGCTTCCTGTGGTTGTTTATATTATTATAAAATGCTTAGTGCTGAAAATTAGACTTCTCCAATCTATCTGAATTTCTGCAAAGAAATTCAGGAGAAAAACAATTATGTTTCAAAACATAAGCAAGTAGTTACAAGCAATTACAATTCAATCATAATATTTCTATGCTTTCTTGCTATCATCTGCTTTATTTGAAATTAGATGACTTCTTTCCTCAATTTCTGTCCCTCCTAAGGAATTAGTCTAGCTTTTAAAATGTAATTATCTTTAATGATAAACCAGCTTATTATTGTGTTTCAATTCTACTTATTGATAAGAGTTATAATAAAAATTGTATGTAATACTTGGATGATGCAAAGAAACATGAACTAAATGTTGCAGAACCAAGGAAGTAGTTTCTTATTTTCAGTCAAACAGAAATTGATTTCAAATTTTACCTGGGTGTATTGGCAACACAAAAGTAAACAGAAGTTTTCTGACAGACTTCTATTATTGAAACACTGAGCAACTACTGGAAGACAGAAGTTTTCTGTTTTGAGGAAAATAATGCAGATTTTCTACTTTTCTTTTTCTTGTCTTCTTTCCTTCTCGTAAAAAAAAAAAAAAAAAAAAGGAAAGAAAGAAAAAGTGTGGAGGCAGATATCTGGCTAATGGATGGCTAGAGATCTTCTTCCCTTCAGATAAATGGACTGCTGGTGAAAACAGTGAAATTGTTGCTATCAGAATCAAATATACAATAAATAATACAGCGGCTGAAACAACCCATACAATAGTTTTTACTTAACTATGTGTGCCAGTTTTATTCTAGTATATTGCACCAAAGAGTTTGGAGCTCTGAAAGAACTTTGAGGATTGTACCACCACATGAAAATAATAATTTACAGGCATAATTTTGGCTTTTTAACTTTGGTAGTTAAAGAAGTTGGCAATACAATTGCAAGTACTTGGTCCAGACATTGTGAACAAAGTAGATAAAGGTAATATATATAATTATGTCCCAAGAATAAAAAGGAGAATAACTATAACAATCCAACCAACTCCTGATAGATCTTTGTTTTAAAATCTAATTTGTGGGCACCAGACACCTATATGAAGCACACATTAAATCTCATACAACAGCACTGTATGTCCTGTTCTATCAAACTGATGTTTCATGTTGAAACTGAATTAATTGAAAATTATCTTCTTTCTTCAATGAGTTTTCGCTTCATACATTACTGATATATTTTGCTGTTTGAAAGTATATTAAATAATATAATCAAAGAACCATAAAGTAATTCAGCTATGACAAGAAAAATTGTGGTAAGTGGATTGAAATAAGCCATATATTTGTATCATGCTGTTCTCATCTTACTTGTTATCAACTCAGCCACATGAAAATAAAACATACAGAGCATCGACAAATTTGACATGTTTTCAGTGTTATGCTAAAAAATTAGTGGTTACAGTTATATATTACCTGGTTGGCATTTATACATTTTTGAAAAGTACTTCTTGACAAGTTATGCACCAGTTTCATTTTACAAGTGCGTTACATTTTTTTGTGTGACAACTTAAAATCTTTCAAGAGCTAAGGCATGGCATAGCAGTTTTACATGTTGCCAACTTTGCTTTTGTAATGTCTTTTTACCCTACTCTCCAACATGGAAGGAAATAAAGAATTCCAAGCTCCCCCTAAAGAAGAGTAAGTATTTCCAATATTATTTACACTTCCCAAAAAGCATCATCTTCCCAGCTACAGCTTTTAGCAAAATATAATCATAATATAAAAACTACTTACACAGAATTAATTCTCAGGAGTTCATTTTAAAAATTGAACTAATTCTGGAGAAGACAATGTTATGTTATTAATACAGGTGGGTGTGTGGTTTTTTTTTTAATAAACCTAATCTGATATGGTTATAGAGATGCAGTGTCCAAGCATATTTTATGAAACAATATTAAAATAACACAAACCAAAAGAAAGTTAAATTCTTGCAATGGAAAGAAAAGCCTAGGTTTTGTAAGAGGAACATCTACAAATACGGCATTCTGATGGCAAAACTGTGAAGCCTTGTTTAAATGTCTTTCTGCATGCTTCTTATGAAACCAAGGACTCTCTCCATGATCCACTGCACAACATAAAGTATATTCATAGAATAAGAAAGAGTTCAATATTCTTTTTAATATGGTGGTTTAACTTAATAAAAAATGTCATACTTCTTTTTTTCTGAATGTGTAGAATCTGAAATGTGATCTATATTTTCAGTCCAAGGAGATTCTTCAAGGATTTCAGTGCCAAATACTAACTAGTTAATTACAGCACATGCACAAATGTTGTTGTTGTTGTTGTTGTTATTATTATTAGTATTAGTGTTATTAAACTTTTACTTCAAGTCTGAAACTTAACAAGAGCTACACCACCTTTTTTTCCTAGAATAACCGAATGCTTCAAGGGCTTGCCGGTTTTTAAGTACATACTCCAATGTCCTAAAAAATTTCTATTCCTACCCTCAAAACAATTGAAAATATGTATTTAAATATAGGCAAAACAACATTACTCTTACCTTTATTATTATTGTTACTAGAATAAATTTAGCTAAAACAGTCTTCCTGCTATAACTGATGATGCAAATTCATACTGAAGAATTCAAGTTTGACAAAGCAGTTGTTCTGTATCTTTAACTACAGGACTGTGACCTATTGCTTGTTATGCTGTTACAGCTGTAATAAAATTAAACATATCTTGGAGGAGAAAACAGAAAAAAAAGCAGAATATATATCTTTGGACCTTGATGAAAAGATAATATTCACCTCTATAATTGCATCTCTAGATGTAACTACAATACACAAATAAATATAACAGGTATCCTTGCTGTGCAATCCTTTTAGACATCTGCTTGGCATGGCCCTTTGGATCTCTTGTTGATGTCTGCAGTCTGGGAAACAATCCTTGTGCTTTGCAGAACCTGGTCACAACATTAACCATACTGCAGCAGCTTTTCTGTTTGGTAGTCTACCAAACAATAATGGTAGTCTAGAAAACAATAATATTCTACCATAATTTGTACCTTAAAATATTTCCCTAAAAAAAAAGGCATATTTCACGAATGGGGTGTAATTAATATTAGTCCTATAAAAGGACCGAATAAAATTGGAGATAGCAGGAGAAAGCATGTTTGAGGACTAACCTTTGCCAGTCTGGGAGTTCACAGATGCAATTTTCAGCATCTGCCAGGGATCACAGCACAGTGGTGAAGTCTAATTGCTTTTGAATCTTCTATTCGCTTCACTAATGCTGAAGAAAATGCATCCAGAAATTTTGTTTTCTTGTCAGGCTAGCCACTCTTAGACTGCAACAGTGACATGTGAGAGATCTTAGGTGAAAACAGCCTGGAAACCATCACCACCAAAGCAAATAAAGATGTGATACTGACTTTTGAATTTTGAATGCTCTGACTGGTACAGATTCAAGGGCAAACCAGGTAGATTAAAACCCCACACTTCATACTCAGACAGTGTGAATGGCGCACTTGACCAACTTTGTGCAAATCTGTTAAATACTCAGTAATTCATTTCCTCCATGTTTTTAGTCTATTACAAGCTGTCTTTGAGAGTATCCAAATAGAAACAGGGCCTGAATTAGCATATAGGTGATACTGTGACAAAAACATTGACAGTAATTTTTTTTTGAAAGATAATTTCTATTTATTTTCCCTGCACAAACTCTTTGGCAGAACCAAATATCACAGAATTGCAGAATGGTAGAACAGCCCAGGTTGGAAAGGACCTTGAAAAATCATCTGGTCCAACCTATTGTGGAGAAGGGAACCTAGATGAGATTATCTAGCACTCTGTCTAGTCACTTCTTGAAAACCTCCAGTGATGTGGACTCTACCTCATCCCTGGGGAGGTTGTTCCAGTGTGATTATTTTCACTGTAAAAAATTTCTTTCCTATATCAAGATGAAACTTCTGCTGCAGCAACTTGTGTCTGTTGCCCCCAATTTCTTTTTTCCCCTCAGATGTAGTGCAGTCATTTACTTTAATGGAAGAGCAGAAATTTTTTCACTATAACTGAGTTTAATTTAGGTTTGGCTCTTTCAATTGAGATCGTGTCTTTAAACAAAATTGTGACCAGAGTAGATCTGAGTATTAATGTAGGCTTCTACCAGGCAGGCCTTGATTACACTTCTAACAGATCCACCACTTAGTTAAAATCACAATAAATTTAAACAAAAGTAAAATATGTTTTCCTCAAATTACTTGAAAGAAGGAATAACTAAATACTTTTATTTATTCAAGGAACATTCAAATATCAAGGCAGTTATTTAAACCCAGTTGCTAATGACTACTGGGAGATTTGTTTGTTATTTTCCATTAATATTCCATTATTTCCATTATTGCCTTTGCAGCAATTTAATTGAGGAATGTATTCCATTATGTTTTTAAGTGGTGAGTACTGAATTTCCTACAGTGTCCACTAAATCTATTTGCAGTAGTATGAAGACATTTATTGTCATTGGATTTATAGATAGCAACTTGAAACTGTGTCAATCTTAAAACAATTATATAACTGTGATTTTTAAGGATGTCACTTGTATCCTGAATTTGTTAACATTTCAAGTAACAGTTTGTGCTTAGAACTTGTTTAAAAGTAATTTAATAGTTCTTTAACACTACAGATGAGATTTAATGCATGCCCCAGTGTGTAGTATAAATTTGTCTGTCACATCAAATAAACAAATTTCTTACATGTAAAAATCATGTTTGAGCTATCATCAAACCCAGCACGTGTTCTAATGCGAATAAAAGACACCAGTGAACTGGCTTACCATAAAAATGCAATATTTAATAAAAATTTAATATTTTTTTTTGTCAAAGAATAGTAGCACTGACATTTCATAAAGCTAACAATCATGACTATTTCTTTGAGTATGCAGTGCATATACTGAGTTTACATTGGCATAAACACCAGGAAATATTACCAATTTTGTCAAAGCCTTTCTGTGTGATTTTATGTAGATCACTTATGTAGCTTCTCATTCTGCAGGACTTTCATTTCTGGTTGTTTTGAATTCCTGAGGTGATGCTACAGAAAAGTAAAATAGAGATCCAGATATCAGACAGCCTTAAACTATCTGCAGCATGGATTCTTTCACCAGCATTGCATTTCTCTTTTAAAATCCTACCTGATTTTCTTTTAGGTTAAATTGCCTTTATACGTATATATGTACATATATAAAAACTCTAGTGTTTACTCTAACCAAGTATTTTTTTAATTAACTGAGAACAAATACAGCTTCTAATCTAATTTGGCTTCACTGAAGGTAGGTTTCAACTTTCTCTCTAGCATCTAGGTAAAAACTGTCTATATTCCTTTGTTTTGCTCACCCAACAACCAATAATTCCTTCAGATGGAGTCCAACCTTGCCAGCCATAGAATCATAGACTTCTCTCTGCCAACAGGAGACATTCAACATGAGTGGTGTCATCCCCTAACTATAAGGTCTCTTTGTGAACTGTGTAATGTACGATTACACAACAGACCTGTCATTCTAAGCCATTGAATCTGGTTCCTCAACAAGGATCCTCTCCTAGAGGTGTGACGAGAAAGGATATTTCTCCTCCACTCTTCCAGTGTGAGTTCCTCTCTTCCATTTTCCTCATGCTAAGTGCACAAATATACCATCCTGACAATGTATCTGAGGTTCTTCAGTTCACACTGGCAGCCACCCTTTAGTTCTGCCTGCAATATTCCTCATTTTACATTGTACCCAATATGGCACCCTGTTTTCTGCACAGGCTTAGAAAAACCTTCCTTCCTTCAGGCCTCTGCTCTTGGAACAAAACTAAAGGCACAAGGTACCAAATGATGAATAGACTCTGAAATTGGTTATTTATGTCCATTAAATTAAAACATAACAGATTAACATTATCGTGTTAATGACTTGTAAAGGGCACTTTCAGTGGCACTGCAGAGGTTTTCTGAATGGTTATGTATCCATCATCAGCTAAGTTAAGAAACCTGGGAACGCTGAGACAATGGAGTGTACATAGTCTTGTTTTGGGAGTCCGGTTACACAGAAAAGCTAAGAATGACCTATAGGAAAATTAATCACAGGAAAGCTAATTATGTGAAAGCTAAAGAAGAGATCAATATGTTTTCCTGGGCCACCTATGAACTTCTTTAGTAACCCAGAAACCATGAACTGAGCAACAATAATTGATAGTCCAGTCTTTGAAATTCTGTTTGATTAGAGGTTCTGATAATGTACAGTGCATTTATTCACTTTACAACTTTCAAGATAGTTCTTGTATCATTCTTACCTTATTTAAAGCCTAAATTTGTTTAGCTTCAGCATCTTGCTAAGAAGTCTTGTTACATTTTCTCTGCCTGATTAAATAACATTTTCCTATAAACATTCTTTAAGTGCTTGAAGGCCGTGATCAAACAACATGTAAATTTTTTTAACAAGCAAAATAGATTAGAATCTCTGATTTTAAATCTCAGGAAAAAAGAAAAAAAAATCACTCTATTAATAATTCTTATGACTGTTCCATCTCATCTTTCACAGATATTTAGAATTGGGATGTGATCCCATTTGGGTCATATACAGAAGTAATGAGTTTTCGCCACTGTGAGGTGACTTTCTCATTCATAAATTAAAGAATTGGACCAACTGCTTGGATAATAATGTCACATAAGAAGCTTGTGTTTAGCTGATTTTCCTAATGACAAGTCTTCTGCAAGCCACTGTTTTCAGAGATAAGGTTACTGTACAGAAAATATAGCTGGTAATTCATTAATTTTACATGCAACTGTATTGGGACAAATCTTGTCCCCCTGCAAACAGCTTACAAAATAACCCAGAGTACTGTGTTATTAATTTTTTCCTATTACTGAACACATGCATCATCTCCAGATAAAATGTCTGGATTATTTTCTTTCATGTCATTGTTAAAAATAATTAATGAATGGTGAAGAACCAATATATCAAGATCTTTTAAAATGTCATGCCTTCAGTTAAGACATATATTTACATTAAGACACAAGTTATTTAGTAATTTTTAATCCATGAGGCATTTTCATTTTAAATTCCATTTTATTTTTTGCTTAAATATGATGGGTACTGGATCAAGCACCTGGTGGTAGTGAAAGTGAGTCCCACCAAACCTATTACTATTACCAAAAAAAAAGTGTAATTTTGTTAATAATGTTACCAAAATGGTTCTAAATGATGTTTTTTCATAAACTATGTTCACTGAAATAATTTGCATTGATGTCCTTTAATTATGTATTTACCTTTTCATTTGTAAGGTGTTGCTTATTTTGTCCAAGATCAATGTTCTGGAAAGCCAATAATTAATTAAGTTGTCCCTGTAAGCATTTTCAAATACTGCAATATTAGCTGTGTTCCAACTCTGTAGAAATTTTCTACTGTCCTATGACAAAATGAAAACCAATAGCAAGGATTCAACTGATTCTTTTGTAGCTCTGAAATGTGAATTATCTTACCAGTAAAAATGTAGTGGGACAAAATGTCACATGGGATCATTTACAGAGGAAATGAGTGGGTTCATTTATTTTCCAGGAACTGAAAAGAATGCAATCTAAGACAAATTGTGCCTCAAAAAAAAAAAAAAAAAAAAAAAAAGACACATGTAACAGAACATAGCAGTTTATGCAGACTTCCAGAGCGAATTACTTGTCTCATAATCAGTAGGTGTTCTACTATTGACTTCCATCAGGATAGAAGTCTACCCCTCATCTTTATACAGTAAGATTTTGATGTGAGACAGTTTACTTCTCTAAAAATATATAGAGATTTTTAGTATTTTCATGTATTCCTTGTTCTCCAACTTATAAAACAATTTACGTTGGGAGCTGTAGAAGGCCTGGGAAGAAGTTATATGTATTTGATACATATTCATATTTCATACTTGAACTGTGAATCCTACTTATTGGAGATGTTTTTGCATTGGTTGTATTGGTTACATTGTATTTACATTGGTTTGGTTGGGTTTTGTTAAACCCACTAAGTAAAGTAAATAACAACCCAACCAGCTATCTGTAGCTGGCATTCAGTTTAGTCATTATTTGTCTAATCTAATGTGGATATTTTGACAAAAATCAGTCAGTAACTATCATTAAAACCAGTTTTATTTAATATATAAAAATATTAGCTTAATAAGCTTTATACAGAAAGTATTATTTTTCTGAGATTGTTACTGAAGACACATACAGAGAAACAACCTTATCTTAAAGAACTATCTAACCACAACTCGAAGGAAAGAAAAAAAAAAAAAAAAAGATGGTCTTCTAACATCTGTCATTTCCTTGAAAACAGAAAATGGCATGAAACTACAAAAGACCACAATATTTTTGCATCTAGTGTCTATTTGCTGGCAGGATCATGAAAAAACCCCTATATTTAGAGATTGAGGTGATTGGAAACTTTTTAATGGAATCAAAGGTCACAAGAGATGATATTGTAGTTTTATTGCCAGTGGGAAGAGAGCTCAGTATAATGTCAAAATGAAACAACACTACAAGTGAAAATAAAAGCAATTATAACATACATTATTTAGGATCATATTCCTGTGCTACATCTCAATTCAGCTAAGTTACTCAGCCCTTGGATAATACTCGTTCCAAACCTAAATCTCCCTAAGGCTAGTCTGACAAGCCTAGAAAGAAATCAATTCATAAGTAAATGATAGTTTAAAAAAAAAAATTCAAAAATGGATAAAAAATGTATAATTGTGTTATATTAATTCAAAACTACATTTGTCACAAATTCAACTAAACTATAATCTTGTTAAGTTCAAGATAAATGTATATAATTATTCTCTTGCTTTGAAATAATACTTTAGTTACAAAATCCAAGTATGACCAGTTTGGAAAATTTTGCTTTACCAACGTTAATTCCTATTGGTTTCTAAGCAATTCCCTTAAAATAGTCGTCCAAAAATAATTTAGAAAAAATGAAGATTCAGCCTGGCCCTTAAACAAACTATAAATATCTCAGGATATTTGGAATCTGGACAGAGCCAGGTTCCAAAACGTAGCAAATATGTATATACATTTTCAGAGCTAATTGTTAGGCAACAACTTAACTATAGTCACACATAAATTCTATTAAGGTAAATGAGATTAAAACACATACTTAGTACCTATGTTGTATATAATAGATTTTAATACTAATACTAAGGACAGTCTATATGCTTAAATTCTTCCAAATGAAACTTTAAGTTTCTGATATAATCACTGAGCGAAATTATTTTGCTTCTCTGGAATAACTTTTCCTAATCATATCTCATCTAGTTTAGGAGTTGTGGTTCATGATAATGATTTGAAATTATGTGACTCCTTTGATTTTACTACGGAATAGAATCGGCCCAGAGCAATCTCAGTTGTTCCTAGGGTACGAGCAGATTAAAATGACTAGTCTTTTGAACAAGAGCTTTGAAGGGAAAGGAGATATTTGTTGGGGAGCAGATAACAGAAGAACCAAGAGCATTTACAAGGTGACAGCCCCATGACAGACTCAGGGCAGGGAAGAGCCTCAATTTTTTCACTTTACAGCCTGGCAAAGTTAAGTATTTCTCTATTTATCCCGTTTCCACAGTGCAGTGTTGCATCTTAGCCACAGACTTACTTAGAGTGTGGGCTCTCAGAACAGGAAAAGGAGGCTGCATCAGTGACTGGGCTGGGCTAGGCACTCTTTCAAGCAACACCTGAGTGAATGAAAAGAGGTGCAGACATCTTCCCTTAGCATTTGCTCCAAGGATCTTACTCTGTTTTGGTAGAAAGATTTTCAACCTGTCATTTATTCCTTGATTAATAAGGGAATCAATTTTGAAGCTTGGAATTTTCTTTTTTCTTGTCTCCTCTTTTATGTTCCCACAGCATTCAGGGTTTGAGAGATTTAATAACTTCGTCTTCAAGAATATTTTTGAAATACTTATTTTTAGATCTTAGTTGTGGCATCACATCTTTGTCTTTAGTAAACCAATTTCTTTAATTTTAGAAGAAGTCAGGAGGATCAGAAAAAACCACAGGAAAATGAAACTGTGAATAATAATAAAACATATTTGATTAGAAAATTAGTTGGGAATGTCATTCAGTCTTAAAAGAAGAAACAATAAGAAAAACACAGAGATGTCAACCTAATTTTGACCTAACACCATGTAATACCTTTTATGTTTATGCGTGTCTTGGTCTCTTCTTAGTTGTTTTGATATAACACTGGAGAATCTTACCATCTTTAAAGTGATAGTTTAGGTATTCACACACACAAAAAAGAAAAAAAAGGAAGAGGAGAAAGGAGAGGAGAGGAGAGGAGAGGAGAGGAGAGGAGAGGAGAGGAGAGGAGAGGAGAGGAGAGGAGAGGAGAGGAGAGGAGAGGAGAAGAGAGGAGAGGAGAGGAGAGGAGAAGAGAGGAGAGGAGAGGAGAGGAGAGGAGAGGAGGATGAAAAACTTGATCTGATTATGCTCAGGAAGAAATACAGTGAGTTGTAAAATGATTTTGGTTAGAAGAGATATCTGGAGGTCATCTGTTTCTGCTCCTGTTAAAAACAGGGCCAGCTTAGATCAGGTTGCTTTAGGTCTTGCCCAGTTGAGCCTTAAGTATCTCTATTGATGTACAATTCACCCCTCTGGAATATACAAATATTCCAGTACTTGGTCACTCTCATGTTTTTTTTTTCTCCTATTACATGGTTAGAATTTCCCTTGTTCCAACTTGTTTCTATTGTTTCTTATCCCACTATGTGCACTTTCAGGAAGGGATACACTATCTCCTCTATACGTTCACATTAGACAGATGTCAGCTTCAATAAGGTCACCCATTAACCTTTGTTTTTAAGGCTGACCAAAACCAACTTTCTCCATCTGTCCTCTTAAGTCACGTGCTCCTGTCCCTTTGCTGGATTTACTGCTGGAAAGTCAGTATGTCAATGTGTTTTGGGGAGCCCAAAATGGAACACAAAACATTTAAGGGACTTTAAGGGTTTATGATAGATGTGGAAGTTTAGCTGTTGTTCTTACATATTCTGTAATATTTCTTCCCCAATGATATTATTACACAGACACAATTCAAAGAAAATTAATTAACCCACATGGACAAAAAAAAAAAAAAAAAGGGACAGAGAAAGGAACTGAATATAAAACTGACAAGATACTGAAGCATTTTAGCAAAATAAAGGAAGAGAGGAATGGAAGCCAAGTTGTTAAAAGAAGAAAAATCAATAGACTGCTATGTTCCAGATAAAGACAATCTCTTGGCAAATCTCAGCAAGGAAAAAATTGAAAATGTTCTGTAAAGATATTCTTTCCAGTGTTTCAGTGTTCCTGGTGTCAAAACTTATTTTTATTAGCCTGTGTCCAGGCAAGAAATACAAATAAGGTTAAGATATAGACATCTGCAGAGGAACTATGACAGTCTAACCTAAGTTTAATTTTGAGATTTCCTTTACAGAAAGGAAGATAACACTAGACTTTTCATATGAGTATTTTAAAGAAAAAATATGCATTATGCTCTGGAGGTGCTCTCCCCATTCCTTTCTCCTCCCATTGACTGTTGAAGAACCCCAGGCATCCAGCTTAATCTAGATCACTAACATTTAATGACAACTAAAACTAGGTGAACATCAACCTTAATGCATGGCAGCACAGGAAGAAAAGGTATTACTTAAATATTCTACTTTTCTTCTTCCATCAAATGACTTAATTTTTCATGGAATGATAAATGAACATTATTTACTTTCATTTTTAAAACATAGCAATTTCATACAAAATGCCTTTGAGAAACAAGGCAGGACAAGAAATTAGCAAGAAGTTTTTTTTGGATTTTTTTTTTTTTTTTTTTTTTGTTGTTGTTTTTTTTTTTGTATCTTGTATCTCCAGAAGTTCTCTTCTGGCTTCTTCTCTTGGCTCCCTCCTTTTTTTATTTTCATTTTTTTAAGAGCCACATATTGCCTCTGTCAAGAAATCTCTGCTGAAAGTTATTATATGGTCATGTGAGACTTTTCAGAGAGCAAAAGAACTTGCAGAGTTAATAAAACACTGATTCTGAGATGAAAAATCATGTCAGTTAGTTTAGTGTGTATCAATATCATAGAAGAAGTTTCAGCAGGGATGTTGATTTGGCCTGTGAAGCCAGTGTGATCCCCTTAGATCAAATTCTGCAACAAACAAACAAACAAAAAACCAGAAAGTATCCTCCCTGGGCTAGGTGGTTTGTGGCAATTGAATGCTTCTGACACTTTCTAAATGTTAAATTTATGTCATAAGTAATAAATTAAACAGTGTCATGCAACATTTTTGACACTGGCATTTGATTATCTGTATATTTAAACTGCAGCTCCTAGTACACTTTTATTTCATTAAAATTACTTTCCCCAATAATCCTTGTGCACAGTTTGGGTTATAGGTCAGGAGCTACTCTTAGTAGGCACTTTACATGAAGCCATGTTTTTCTGGGGTCTGAAAGCTTAATGGCATGCATGGCTGTGGGCCAGTCTGTGACAAAAGGCTGCAGTGCCAGGGAATGGCCCCAGAAACATTTTAGTTACTAGTGCAATGGTCTAGCCTTAATAGTCCAAGAAGATAATTCATGAGGAACTTCACAGAAGCATGTGTCAAAGATTAAAAAAAATGTGTCCTTTTTTTCTCTCTCATAACACAGAATGGGAGGCGTTTTTCCACCTCATTATTGTTGTTGTTGGATGAACTTCCTTGTGGTCATTATCTACTGGAATAATTGAAAAGTAATTTTTGCTGAAATTGGTAGATAACAGAATAGCACATTCTCTGCCAGGCCTGAAAATAGGCTAAGAGTACCAAAAAATCTGTAGAATGATGGACTAAAAGGTAGAGAAGCTATATGAGAAGTTACCTGTATTTTCATTAAGAATGTTATACTCAAGAAGTAGAAGACCTATGTAAAAAATTTTAAGATTCTGCTTAGACTTTGACCTGTTTTGAGGTAGAATTGTCCATCCCTTTATTCATCAAAAGACACTGAAGACTTTCATCTCTAAAATATATATATGTGAAACTGCTTAAAAGAGGCTGTCCCTGTACATTTTTATCCTAATGCATGTATCTTTACAGATTTGATTATTTCTGTTCTAGCTGTTCCCTTTACTTTATCAGTCTTCAAAGTTTTCCCTGAATTGAACTAACTTTACACCAGATCAATCACAGAATCACAGAACAGTAGGGGTTGGAAGGGACCTCTGGAGATCATCTCATCTAACCCCTCTGATTGAGCAGGTAAGGTACACCCAGAGCAGGATGCACAGGACCACATCCAGGAGGGTTTTGAATATTTCCACAGAAAAAGACTCCACAACTTCTCTGAGCAGCCTGTTCCAGTGCTCTGTCACCCTCAAAGTAAAGAATTTTTTCCTCATATTCAGGTAGAACTTCCTGTGTTCCAATTTGTGCCTATTGCCCCTTGTCCTGTCATTGGGCACCACTGAAGAGAGTCTGGCCCCATCCTCTTGACACTCACCCTTTAGATAGTTATAAGCATTGATAAGATCCTGTCCTGGTTTCAGTTGGGGTAGAGTTAGTTCTCTTCATAGTAGCTAGTACAGGGCTAGTTTTTGGATTTGTGTTAAGAACAGTGTTGATAATGTGGAGATGTTTCAGTTGTTGCTAAGTAGTGCTTACACTAGTCAAGGACTTTTGCAGCTTCCCATGCTCTGCCAGGGACACAAGAAGCTGGGAGGGGACACAGCCACGACAGCTGACCCAAACTGACCAAAGGGATATTCTATACCATATGACATCATGCTTGTCATATAGAGCTGGGGGAAGAAGAAGGAAGGGGGGGACATTTGGAGTGCTGGCGTTAGTCTTCCCAAGTAACGGTTGCACATGATGGAGCCCTGCTTTCCTGGGGATGGCTGAACACCTGCCTGCCCATGGGAAGTAGTGAATTAATTCCTTGTTTTGTTTTGCTTGCATGCATGGATTTTGCTTTGCCTATTAAACTGTCTTTATCTCAATCCAGGAGTTTCCTCGCTTTTACTCTCTTGATTCTCTCCCCCATGCCCCAGGGGGGAGTGAGCGAGCAGCTGTGTGGTGCTTGGTTACCACCTGGGGCTAAACCATGACAGATCCCCTCAGTCTTCTCTTCTCCAGGCTAAACAAACCCAGGTCTCTCAGCCTTTCCTCATAAGACAGATGGTCCATCCCCTGATCATCTTTGTAGCTCTCTGCTGAACTCTCTCCAGTAGTTTGCTGTCTTTTTTGAACTGGAGAGCCCAGAACTGGACACAGTAATCTAGATGCGGCCTCACTAGGGCAGAGTAGAGGGGGAAGATAACCTCCCTCGACCTGCTTGCCACACCCCTTTTAATGTTTGTTTTCTTTCTTTTTTTGAGACTCCTTGCTGCAGACAACCACCTTTTGCCAACCACCATAGTTATGTCTGCTCTGCTGCTATCAGAAGAGTACTCTGTTTCCTCACTTACCCAGAGGTTTACCTGCTAGGCAACAAGGATAAGGCAAATATAGAAGCTTTTCTTTTTTTTATTTTATCTACTTAAGCCATAGCACCTACACAGTGTAGCATAAAACAAAGAATCCAAAAAAAGTAGTTCCACCATGCATGCTTGTAGTCCTAGGTAGATAAAGACTATTTTTTGCATATACAAGAAATCTGTGAGTTTTATGTTTGTCTTCAAATCAGTTCAGCCAAATCAGTTCAGCATTTAAACATTGAATAAAGTTAATAAGAACCATATTAACTGTCTTCTGGGGCAGTATTAGCGCCTTTTATTTTTTTATTTTCTTAAGAATCTAAATTTACAGTCTTTACTGCAACATACCTCCCTATTAATTCCTCATGTCCTGTTTGTCATAATGGATAATACTCACTCTCTTGCTTCTTTTATATGTCCTATTTTGTTATGTTGAACCGTGAATAGCTAGATTAAATAACTATATGATTTGTACATTAACTTACATGATACACTGAAAACAAACAAGCAGTTGATTAGATGAAATTTCATTCAGATCAAGAGCCAAATATGTGGACAGTTTTTGAAGAATGGGATTCTTGGTTGTCTGTATATCAAAGATGAATACTGCCAACTAATGATATGAAACAGGGATTATTCTCTTGATCCCATTGCTTTTGCAAGTGCCAATTAACTGGCCATGTTCTGTTAGTGGAATGTCAGGTAGAGTTATTCTGTTCACTGCTATATTTAACTACGCTCTCACACTCTACACCTAAAGTCTGTGTTATTCTCAAACAGAACTTCTGTGAGCTAAATCTTTTTTGGAAAGAAAACTAAAAGCTGCATTCCTTTTTAGAGTTAAATTTACACAGAGACTTTTAGATACATGAATAAAAATAGCTTACAAAGAAATTGTCAATATATGCAGTGGTTTTAAAGCAGAACTGAAAAAAAGGCTTGAATAATTTTCAACAACAAGCAGTAGAGAAAATTCCTGTCTAAAAGCTCTGACACAATCAAGCAATAAAGCTTGCAATGCTGAATGAACACCTGAAGTTGGGCATTAAAACCAAAATATTAAATTGCTGAACCCCCAAGAAGCCTGTTTCATCTTGTTAAGTACTGGATTTCTAACTATTTTGAAAGACAAATATGTTGGAATCTGTGTGGAATCATTTGGAGCAGGTTTCCTATCGAAATGCAAGGTTTCAAACTAGCCCAGACATGCAACTTAAAACAGTATATTCTTTAACTAATGGTTGGAATAGCTGTGAAACCCCAGAGTGTGGAAGATTCAAGCTGAAAAGGGCTAGCTGTGCAAGAGATGGAAACTGGAAAGAATAAAACAGTTCCTGATAGATGGGGTTTTTAATATGATGAATCCTAAGCAAATAGCAGAAGCTTATAGAAATTATTGAAAAAAATAATATGACAATATCCATCCAAAACAGGTGTAGTCTTTTGGTAATGAAAGTGTTAAAAACTATAAACAGAGTAAAAAAATAATAATATATTTTTAAAAAACCCCAGTGCTTAATGGACAGAATTACCTTTATTGCACATTAAACATTTTTTCTTCTGGTATGATATCAATTGGTGCCATTCTGAAGCAATTTCATAGCAATCAAAATGGAATCAGAAAGTAAACTAACAAAACAGAACCTGCTGCTAGATTGGCAATAACAGTTGTGTTCTCATTTCTGTTGACACTGTCAGATAGTACAGCAAGACTGAGGGCTCAAATGTTATGTTTTGGGTTCTTATCTACTGTACAGGGAAGATAAAGCACAATATTTACTATGAAATACAGTATTACACATTTTTAAATGCTCATCAGTGTTAAGTTCTGAAGAAAGGCAAGGAAAGGAAATTGTCACATTTCAGGTCTGACAGTCATGTTAATGACAGAGTGAAACAAAACTGGATTTGATCCAGACTGGAGATTTGCACATCAGAATTCATACATTGTCTTTTCAATGACAGGTTCATGTGGCATTTTTCAGGATCACTTAAAACATCTGTTTATTAAAGAGTTTTTTGTGTGTCTGTGTGGCTGAGTAAGTACAGAAAAAAATGTAAACAAATATTGATCTTTGGCCTGTGGCGGTTCTCATCTTAGTTGCATTTAAAAGCAGTGAAGGTAAACAGAGGTCACACTTTTCATTTTTTCGCTATATTATTTAAGCCATTTTTCATTCATGCCATTCATTATCACATATTATCATTTCCTCACAAAACTCAGTTTCAAATAACAAATCATTTATTCTAAGTCTTTCCTATACATATTGAGAATATCACAAGCAATCTTTGAGCAAAATGAGAAGACCTGAATGACAATGTCTGATAGACACCTATGCATTTGTCTTGCAAAACACTATAACTATGTGAAATTTGTTCAAAGCCCTATGTAATTTCAAAACTCATTCTAAACCTATTACATGTTCTGGGAAAATATCAACAGTTATATCATTGTAAATTGTTCTCTTTCATATGCACATTCAGATTGCGTCAATCAGTAAAACAAACATCAGAAGAAAAAGAAATGTGTTAAATAATTTTAAGTAGACTATATAGTCCATATAAACTCCAGATATGTACCTGAAATCCATGAATGGCTTCTGGTTTATCTTCCATTAAATAAGTATATAATGTAAAAACTGCTCAGTACAGCTACATTTGTAGTTGTCCAGAACAATTTCCTTTATGAGAAATTAAAATGAAATCATAGAATCATAGAATCGTAAAATGGTTTGTGTTGGAGGGGACCTTTAAAGATCAACTACTCCAATCCCCTTGCCATGGTGTCCTGGTTTCAGCTGGGATAGAGTTAATTTTTTTCATAGTAGCTAGTACAGGGCTATGTTTTGCATTTATGCTGAAAACAATGCTGATAATGTGGAGATGTTTCAGTTGTTGCTAAGCAGTGCTTACACTAGTCAAGGACTTTTTCTGCTTCACATGCTCTGCTGGGTGCACAAGAAGCTGGGAGGGGACACAGACGTGACAGCTGACCCCAACTGACCAAAGGGATATTCCATACCATATGACATCATGCTCAGTATATAAAGCTGGGGGAAGAAGAAGGAAGGGGGGAATGTTTGGA
The DNA here is from genome assembly GCA_031468815.1 of Morus bassanus. Classification (NCBI taxonomy): domain Eukaryota; kingdom Metazoa; phylum Chordata; class Aves; order Suliformes; family Sulidae; genus Morus; species Morus bassanus. The sequence goes on from CM062568.1 coordinate 79,682,423, forward strand.
GTGCTGGCGTTAGTCTTCCCAAGCAACCATTACATGTGATGGTGCCCTGCTTTCCTGGAGATGGCTGAACACCTGCCTGCCAATGGAGAGTACTGAATGAATTCCTTCTTTTGCTTTGCTTGTGTGTGCAGCTTTTGCTTTGCCTATTAAGCTGTCTTTATCTCAACCCAGGAGTTTTCTTGCTTTTACTCTTGCGATTCTCTCCCCCATCCCACCAGGGGGGAGTGAGCGAGCAGCTGCGTGGTGCTTTATTGCTGACTGGGATTAAACCACGACACACGGGTGGGGACATCTTTTACCAGAACAGATTGCTCAAAGCCCCATCCAACCTGACAAACATTTCCAATGGTAGGGCATCATCCACAACTTCTCTGGGCAACCTGTTCCAGTGTCTCACCACACTCAATAGAATCATAGAAATAAAAAGCCCCATCATTTTCGGTACAGGTCTCTATGTCAGAAAAGGGTTAAGCAATCAGTTCAAGCTAGTGTACCTGACCATATTTATTTCTCTATCAGACTGCAGATTTAATGTCTGTAACAAACTCAGTGAGATCTGGGCAATGTCATTCTTCAGAAAGACAAGACAATGCCAAGCATTACACCACTCATGTCTTCCTTCCATGGGATGGGGGTTCAGGACTCAGTGGGACTCAGGAGTTGGAGCTTCTTTTGTGACTCAGAAATGTTTCTAAACTCTGTGGATTGCTGTATTTAAAACCGGAGCCATAGCTTGCCACATCGCCTTCAGCTTGTCCCGTGCCTTGGATAAAAAGTGAAACTATCTGAAGGCAGAACAGCTATTTGGGGATTTTCCCCCTCCATAGGCTGTGGTGCAAAATGAACAGGAAATGTAAAAGTGAACAACCCAAAAATCTGTCCCTCAGTTCCATCTGTTTCTGACAGTAAGGTGGTGACTGCGTGACGAAACCTCATGTGCTGTAGACAAGTTGCTTGTGTCTGTGATGCTCTCTGAAATAAGAGAACAATATACATCAGAGCAAACTGCAGTATAGCCAACAAAGCAGAAGGACTTCCCATGTTGGCAATGGACATATAGCCGACACTGACTACCCACATTTTGAATTAAACACCTCTGTTTCTGAAAGACAACAAATTGTGCCCTGGAGCTTCATGATAGCTCTGTGTACAGTTTAGAAAGCAGTCAGAGACAACCCAAGTATCTTTTTCCTATTTTATTTTTAATTTAAGAAAGAAACCATTCCCTTTAAATATGATTTTACTAACCCGTTCTTATGCAGATCACCTACACTGCATTTGCAAAAGATTCATTTGTTCTAGTGTTGTTAGGCTTTTTTCCATTTTTTCCCCATTATGAATGATTTTAATTCATGTCTGCATATTTCTGGAAGCCACTAGTGTCATCCACAGAAGGGAATTCATTTTAATTAAACCTGCTTTGGCATTCACTCTGATGTACATTTGTAAGCATGTTTGTATTGTTTGGTTGGTTTCATTTTTTTCCTACTTTCATCTGCGGGCCTCTTAAATGGGGGAGGAGGGGAGAAAAAAGTAGAATTTCTTGGAAAAAGCAATGAAAAAAAGTGTTTTATTTAACCTGGACAGCTTGATTAGATAAACCATCTTTATGTTCTCAGGGAGTAGAAGACTAACAGTCTTATGCTTGTGGAATGATTACTGGGGGTAAGATTATCGAGGTTGAAATTATTGAGGCTAAAGTTATATCCACATTTCATAAAAGTTAAATTCCAGGGTGGAATATGGTTGACATGCTGAATATTAGTTCAGTGATCATTCCCTAAGGAACACCCCCTGCAATCTTAGATGTTGGCAACACTGGGGGAGCTCAGTGTACTAGCTCTAGAGAGATAATTGGAGGAGGGAGCAGAGCGAAGGCTTCACGGCCCAGCTCCTCCATAAATCACTGCAGGTCTGGGAACTGGATGGAACCATGGAACCATGCCCTGGCCAGCACCGTACAATTGCAAAATCATGCCCTGTGGATGAACTTTGCTCATTATAACCTCATTATAATACTAAAACACACCTCCATCCCAAAGGTTACCCGCCTCCAAGGTGCGACCACCCCTCACTGAGCTTGTGCTTTGAATTTTTCTAGTATATATCTTTAAAAGCAAAGCAAGATAGTTTTACCCCAATCATAACAAAGGTACGTATGACTAGAGCCACTCAAGCTCCACCTGAAAGGTAAAAAATAATATAAATATAGCTTAAGGGAGAGAGGATGTTAGGGAAGATACCATCGTTACCACTCTGACTTCTGGGATCAGTCGACGGGCTGAGCCTCTCTTCCCCCCCATTGGAACGCCTTTGGGTAAGATTTGAACACTTGGTTATACCAAGTGTCTCCCCAGCAAACATTTAGAAATCTCTATAGAGTCACTTTAGATTTTTTATAGTCAGCGCTGCTATTAATATTTCCTATATTTGTATATACTTTTGCAGACAGTCGCTATCACTGGCAACCCAAAGAACCTGTGTATCTGTTGCTCAAATAAACTGTGGTGTGCATTGGTCCAGTCATGATAGTTCTTTTGAGGGCAACCAGTATTTTGGCTATGATAGCTCATCAAACACGGCTAGACTCACACTCTTGACGCGACAATACTATTTAATTTCTTTTTATCACAAGAAAAATGTAAAGTTTTAATACGGCTTACATTTCAGCTTTGTTGTTGATGTCATCAATGCTTATCTTGCAAGTGCATAGATACCTTTTAATTTAGGATGTTCTTATATGTAAGGCTTATTAAATGACAATTGACTCTTATGACCAACATCTGACATTAGAAATCTGAGTTGAAATGGTAATTTTCTGGCAGTGAAATCAACGGTGAATTACCATGGACTTTCAGACCACCTAACACTTGAAGTGAAACCCTTTTGTTGTCTTTTGGTGTCTTAGAACTCCTCAGGCCAGATAAAGAAATCACTTTGAGGGTTTAGCATTATTCAGAAACAGCCTCTAAGATCTGATTTAATAAGAATCATCCTGTTGTGAAACTTGATAGAAGCTGTTAGGATAGGTATTTTAAGAAGAAATGAATTTCACATAAAGCTATCATGATACTCAAAGCTGTGTAATAAAGTTCATTTATGTAGGAAAAATAAAACAAAGCTGAGGTTAAGACAGGAGGCATTCTAAATCTTTTCAAACAATTTATATAGCACTTTGAAAACAGAGGATTTTTGGTTCGGTTTTACTCAGTAGTTTGCCTTTAAATCTTCATTTGATTCAGTCTGAAAATGAGGGAATATGATTTATTTACAGTTAATAACTATGAATATATTTTCTGAATCTGCAAAACTAGTTATTTTTAGACTACACAACTAAAAGCCTTTAAAGAGAAGTAGTCTTTGGTTTTTGTTATATTGGCAACTCAATATTCAAAAATCCAAAGTTAAGTTATTAGCCTGTTCCTGTAAACATATTTGAAAAACATACACAGAAAACTCCTAATGGCTGTATCTCATATTCATTCTAAACAACGCTCAGAGTCCATGAACATTTAAGTACATAAACATATTTTAAAAATTTGATTCAAAGGTCCTCACTCTTTATGGGAAAGTCTCCAAAATAATAGAATCTTCAAAAGCAGTAGTGGGAATTTAGAGAACATGATTGAGTTATTTAATGGAAACTATATCTTATTTACTGCATTTGTATATATACTTTTTTCTTGAGGTAGCATCATAAATACTAGTGAAATAAGGATATGATTCATCATCTGCATTAATTTGTAAAGTTTTGACTTCCACATAAACAGCTGAGCTATAACGACTTGAAATAAGTCATGAACATAAGGCAGGGAGTAGGGAGAAAGACTGGAAGGAATTTCCTTGCCTTTTATGTTGAAAATTTTCTGAACATAGGAAGTAAAATTGTTTTTGTATAACTTAGTACTCGCTGAGAATGAGGCCAACCCTGATCTATACAGTAAATCTGTTGTGATTGATGGAAGTAAAACAATATGAGATAAGAAAATGTCATTCCAGAGGCTTATATCTTCTGTTATTAAGCTGTGTGCTTAAAGAGTGTAGTGATACATTTGCATTACAACTTCAATAGTCTGAGTTACTTTACATTTTAACTGAATTTTTCACTGTCTTCTATTGCTAGCCTGCAGATTCAGCCTCCACAATCTCTGAGTAAGCATTGTCAAAAAAGAATCTATGTGAATTCTCACAACTATTAAAAGTATATCTTTCCTGTGTATTTTTCCTCTGTATTTAGTAGAAAGACATTACACCAAATGTAATTTTTTTCTCTCATGGCAGATAGAGCATTTTATGGAACTGTAATAAAAGTTGCCTGAAGAATGTGATAGCCAAACATAATATAGCAACAGAGCTGTATTTTAGCTTGGTGTTTTATATGCTTTATTGCAGAGAAAATACAACGTTATTATCAAGACCAAAATGAAATATGTGTTTTCTCATTATTAGAATTGAATTTTAAAAATATAGTGTCAAATTCTTCACTAGGAAAAAAAAAAATCTGCAATATACCTTTCACATGTTTCTGATACTTCCTGAGATCATGAGAAAAACATGAATGGTAAAAGTTAGTGAACTTATCCAGAGATTCTTGAACCTCAAAAAATCATTCTAAACACAAGCAGTAACTAGGAAAAATATATTCTTACTTTATTCTTTCAAAACTAATTTGGTTGCCCTAAACAATGTAATCATCACCATATTTAACACAAGAATGAATTTTGTTACTAAATCTGTTTACTTCAAAATTTTTCAATACTCTTCATTCCTACTTGTATTATAATAGGAAAAGTATAAGCAAGTCTAACTAATGCAACATTCCTTTTTTCTTTTTTCTGAGGAAAGAAAATCAATCAGAATGTAAATTGCATATTGTAATTAACACCAAGATGTGCTTAGTTGAAAGAGAAGTTCTGCAACAAGGGTTGCTATTCATGAAGATTTTTTGTAGCAAAACCAAATCCTTCATCAGATTGCTATCACCTGTGCAACTCTCAGGGTAAACAAAAACCACAGGACACAGGCATAGGATAAAAATAACCAACAGTGCTTTCACAATCTATATACCCAGAATGGTCATCAATGTAACAACCAACACTTGCCAAACATCTTCACCTGCCTTCAGTGGCTCTTTAAGTGTAAATAAATAAATGAAAAAATCACTTACAGGTAGCTAATGACAAACTTGTCTGTTTTTTCTGTGTTTAAATACCTTGAGAATAATGCTGGATTAACTGTTCCTATGTTTGCATACCTGTTTAGATAGTTTCTTTTTTCTCTTTTTTCTCTTTTTTCTCTTTTTTCTCTTTTTTCTCTTTTTTCTCTTTTTTCTCTTTTTTCTCTTTTTTCTCTTTTTTCTCTTTTTTCTAAAATGGGCTAAATGGAGGTAAGGATATCACTTATAAATAAATATATAAATAAATATAATTTTACCCAAGGTCTTCAAAAAGAAACTTCAGAAGTGTTCTTAAATTGTTTTTATCAGTAAAAGTTGACTACAGCCTCTGAATTTTATTTGTTTTATGACAGAATCTCTACCCATATGTTATTTACTATATCTCTAAAACAGTTTGGCCTGAAAGGGACTTGAGGTATAGGATGGTCTATGTGTTTGCCAAACACTGTGATGTATGATATGGGGCATCAGTTTATTATCATAAAAAAATAAAATATCTTTCTCAGCTTTAAACTGAACCTGAAATTGCTTAGCAATCTTGTTGGCAATAAAAATTTGTTTACTCATCATGTATTTACTTTATATTTACTTAAAAGTGAAACGTTGCAAGGTATTATAGTTGCCAGTGAAAGAATGCTTATGAAGGAACATTTATTTGCAGGACAATAACTTTTATTTTATATTGCCACTTGCCTGTGGGATATGACATTCCACAGCATTAAAAGCAGGGTACCAAGAGCTAACAGGTAGAAATTTCATATGAACACAGCTAAACAGCATGCTTAGACTTAATTGCATGGTGCAACTGGGAAGATATACATAGAGTCCTGTGACTCAGACTTGTTAGTGTAACAGTGTTTAATGACACTTCTGAATATGTTCATATAGAGTTGTGCTTTAAACAAAAGCAGGACTCCATTAAACGATGGCATCATAGAATTTTCCCGGTATTGTTGCACCTGTAAAATCTAAAGGTAAATATTTGCTGGCAACAAGAAAGAACTTTAACATTGAAAAATATTTTCACTTAATTGCAAATAACTATTTATCTGAACAAAACTTATTCTGAAAACTGTCTAAGACAGAACATGAAGTAGGTAATATTCTTTGCTTTAAGTATTACAACAAGTCCTCAGTATTGTTAAGAGGTGTATTAGGCTGTGGAATTAATGAATTAAGCCTTGGTTAGTGTGCAGGGACTTCCTGAAAATGTAGCTAATTACACAATTCAGTTTGAGCATTTGCCTCAAACTGACACAAATTATTTTGTCCCTAAGACGTAATTTTTAAAGAACTTTTCATCAACTTTAAGTAACTGTTTCATGATCAAGTGGTACAACTGTGATATCAATCTTGAGTGTCACAATTGTTTGTCATTTAACATAAAACATCAACCTGATTAGAAATTAGTATCTACCAGTTCCCACTCATTCTGTACCAGAAAATCCCTGGCAGGCATCCTCTAATGAATAGTTGTATAGATCTGCCATAGAATTCAAGCATATTTGTAATGCAAAAATTAACCACTTGGTTAGGTAACACTTTAGTCCCTTCTAGCATAAGCTATCCTGTTTTATTAAAATAAGACCATAAAAGCATTCTTTTTTTTTTTTTTTTCCCCAAAATTGAAGATGTATTAGAACAGAATATTAAGGAGATGAAAAAATATGTTTTATGACATGTTGTTCAGTATAAAGATTTTCTTTGATAGTCAGAGACTTCATAACCCTTTCAATTCATCAGCATGGGACAAAATTTGGGCTATTATGCCAACTTTGACACTAGTATAAAATTTAAAATTCCAGAACAGTCAGTTAAATTGTTGTTATTTAGGGTTTGAGTCCAATGAGGTTATTGCATTGTTTTTAGTAATATATAAGAAGGGTTTGTAATATTGCAAGAGTTTCCTTTGGCCTGTGTAATTATTTTTAAAATACAGAAAAGAAAACAGTTTACAATCAATTAGTGAAAAAGCCTGAATCTTAATACCTATTTTTTTTAAGATAAAGCTTTTCCTTGTGATTTTATTTATGAAATTTTCTTTACAGAATAATTCCGCTGAGTATTTAAGTGATTCCTGTCTAAATTTACTTTAAATTTATTGAGTAATGCTTAAAGTTGTTGCAGAAACAAATATAATTTTTAATCTTCGAGTAAAATGAAAATAATTAATTTGTTGAGGTCTATAATTGTGTTCATGTTCGACTTACTCTATAGAATATACATTTAATTTCCCAACAACAACAACAACAAAAGTACTTAAAATTCTATTTGAATATAAAATAAAACCCCAGCTTTTTTTCTAAAAATTTCAGTTCTTAAAAAAAAACCAACAAAACAAAACCCTACACATAGTTTAAGTACGTAAAGTAGAAAGAACAGTATAACATCATTCTTTTAACAGAAGTTTCTTTGTTTAATTGATTTTGAATGAAAGAGTATTTGTGAAGTATGTATTTTATGAAAGTTTTTGAACTGTTTCTGATAAAATTTTGCAACCCATTATGACTAAGCTATAAGTTATGGAATACCACATCTGCTGGGTAATATCTGTATTAATTTAATTTTATTCCTCTGTTATTTCAGTTTCCAAAGGTGCTTCCTAACCTGGTGATCTTAAAAATAGGCATGATTTCTTGTGATATATTCAGACAGATACTCATAAAATATAATTTCTACCTTCCATATTATAACATTTGCACATTTAGTATAAGTTATTGTGTTAGTATTTCCATATGCCATTCTTTTACAGATTAGTTTGGTCATTGTCTAGTTTGTCTATAACCAACTTCCTTTGTTTCCTTCATGGAATTAAGCACTGGGCCTAAGACCACATTTTTATTCAGTTATTCAAAAACCTTCCTGTCAGCAGCTTCAGGCAACACCTGTCCCCAGAGAGACAGTCTCTCTAGCCTGCTGCATCCCTCCAGGTTCATTAAACTAAAGGCCACACTGAAACCAGAGACAGTAGGTTCAATGCAGTTTGCTGGCTGGAACTGGACATAGACTAGGAATTTATTTCACAAGCAAAAAAAGAAAAAGGATTGTCTGTTTAATTTGCTGAGAATAGAACAGATGTTCCTATTTCTTTTCTCTACTTAGACATCTCAGAGAAAGACTACAGGAAAAAAAAGTCTGAGTGAAAATAGCTGTTTTTTTCACCCCCAACTCTGCTCTGTGAGGAACAGAGAAATTATTGTGGTTTTTTTTGTTTTTTTGTGGTTTTTTTTTAATGTATACAAGTTGTTTAAAGCTCTGGTTCAGCAATATTGACTTAAATTTTGAAAGGGAACAATTCTCTATTTAAATCTGGGCTTTTGGTTAGTCAATGTCTAAATTTCCCAGATGCTATAGTGGTGTATTGTGGGAAGAGAAAGGTCTTAATATGTACCTAAATGTGTGTGTGTGTATGTGTATTTATAAATACAAGTGGACTTGATACATATGAATTTTTTGTCATATTTTAGAATCAGCTGGTAACTTTGGACAATCAGTCCATACTCAGTCCTATTAGAATTATAAATTAAACCCTGACATGTGCAGGGTTTGGGATTGAGGATGTGGGTTTAGACTGCAAAATAATTTTTACTTCTGTCAAAAGACAATATCCTCTGTTAAAATGGTCACTTGGGACAGGAGTCCGTCTCACCTTGTCTTTACCAACCACAGTCAAGTGTCTAAAGAAATCTGTTCATCAGGGTTCCTTTTTGGGTCTGTGGAGAGAGAAGACCTTTGCTAAAAAGTAGGTCATACCATTCTAGAGATGGATACCTAAAGTAGCTGGTATGACTAGGTGGTGTAAAACATGGTTTTAAGGAGTTTTTCACCTTTTTACTGTATCACAAGACTAGACAATTGTATCAAACTAAACACATGACATTTAGACAAAGAGTTAGAATTGAACCTGTTTCTTGTCAAACAGTGTTGTAACACACTACTACTACCTCCATAAGATGGAATATGGCCAGATTTAAAACTGATGGGTTTGGAGGTTCGGTTTTGGTTTGGATTGGTTTTGAGATGGAGGAGGAGGAGGACACTAGAAAGATGGAGATCCTTGCTTCAAGGTAAACATAAGCTATTTTCAGTTTGAATTTAGAATATGTTGCAAAGAAAAAATGATCATGTAAAGTGCATTCATCAGAGAGAAAATGAAAAGGTCTTTTTCACTTCTCATGTTAGTGAATAAGTGACACTATCATCTGTTACAGATCAAAAAATAGATAATTAATAGTTTTAAATCCACTTGCCAAATTTCTGCAGTCACAGAAAATTGTCACTCTAATATATAATTCAAATAGTCTCTATGCCGGCTTTGTATGAATGATGAAATCTTGTAATTAACACTTGCTATTTAAGATGTTTAAAATATATGGTTATCAATGCAATATTTTGGCACTATATTATTAGAATAATTACACCCAAATGCAATTTCAGCTTCTTCCAGTTCTGTTTCTTAGTGTTAAATTACTTGAACTAATTTTTTGTCTGAGAACTACATTCTACTTATTTACTATAAGCTACTTTCTCTATGTAGACAAGCACTCTCATAAAACATGGATTTGCTTTACAGCTGCAGGTTTAGGAACCAGCTTTTGCAAAGATTTGAGGTTAGTAAAGTTCAAGATGAGCAACACTTTTGCAATAAAGAAAATCCTTGGCCTGTGAGAAAAAAATTAGGCAAATGTCAGGGAAGATATGTCTCAATGGGAAGACAGGGAGGAGATTTTCATGTGGATGTGGAAGTGTTTGTGTGTGCGTGAATGTAGGAATGCAGAGAAGTCCAGATGACAGATTAGGACAACAGGTATTTTCTGCTTTTCCCTTTCCATCTTATTTGTCTTTGTGCAATGTGCAGTGATTTTCAGTGTGCTAACAGCTGAAGACAATGAACAGAAGAAGCACTAGCCCATGTTTCTCCAACATGTGGTCATGTCCAGTGGAATTCTGAAACTAGAGGACCAAATCTTGTGATAGAATTAAACTGTAATTTGGCTGCTCTGCAAGGGATTTCCTCTTTCATTTCTGCATGTTCATGTGCTTTATTGGTAAAGAAGACCTAATTTTTCTGTGAAGTCCCACAAGTACATCAACATTTCTACTTATTTAACTGTTAATACATATAGTAATTTTAGCATAAACTTGTATTCTGTACCTATATTTAAGACAATATTGGTAGATAATTTCCACACCTTGTGATATTCAGAAGAATAAATATGAAGTATAAAGGAAAGAAATAAGGGCCATGGGCAGACGGAATTTTGTTTGTTACTGGCACCTTTACTGAGCAACCACTAGGACCACTAGTGATCTGTGGATTGTAACATATAGTTACCTCAAAAAAGTTTAGCCTTTTTCTGCAGAGTGAAAAAGATTATGATTAAAGGACTGTAGGAAACACTGACCTTATATAACTGCATAGGTGTAATTTGCATTTGAGCTAATGATCAAATGTAAATTAATTTCCTTTCTCCTCAATGTGGAAAGCTAGACACTTGTGGGGCATGAGATAAATATCCTGATTAGATGTCTATAGTATACCAAGGAGAACCAAAACAGGAAAATTCCTGCTTCTGTACATTCACTACAGTAGAAGCCTGAAGTGACTCACATTAACAATGAAGGTGTCTACAATCAAACCAAGCAAAGCTCACCTTCAGTGTCTGTAGTCCCAGATTAGTCTCACATTGGATTAAACTAATTTTTAAAGGTCAATTAGAATTATATATGATGCATTCTAATATATATCACTTTTACTTATGTGTGTGTTTATATATAAACAAATGTGTAGCTTTCATTTAGGATAGTTAAATATGGTAACAAAACAGGACTTTTCATTACTTACTATGTTTTTCGCTTCATAACTTAAGCAGAATATTCAGCTCTGTGCTCATGGTGCTAACCGTTTCAGAAGTAATTAAACCACTAATATTTTAAACCACAGGGCGCTGATATACAATGTCAAATTTGATAAGAATTTTGATTACTTTCAAGGCTCTGTTTCCTGCTATATCAGACTACTTCAAATTAGTTTAATCTAAAACATTAAATGTGCTTGCCCATCAGCCTAAGAGGGAGAGAAGTGTGGCTAGGAATTAAGGAAAGGAAGTGTTGCAGAATACCACATTGTTTAGGTAAAACAGTCTGACTCTGATGGTACAGGACTTGGTAACTATAGACAGCCAGAGTCTACCTGTGCCTTGTAATTTTCCTGCTCTCAGTGGTTTTTTTCTTAAAGATGTTGTAACCTCTATTGTTAGCCTCAAAATCAGTGTTTGTACAATGCCATTTATATAAACTTCGCTATCTGACAGGAGTAATGTGTGTCTAATCTTTTTTGATAGAATTAGAGAAGACAAGTGTCTACAAAGTTCTCACATTATATAACTCCTATCCATCAGATATGCTGTAGACTTGTGGAATTTTCTTAAAAACTATACTAATCATCAGCTGGCTTAAATGCTCAGCAAGAAATATCTGACTACTAAATTTATGGTCCAGTTTCAGAAATATTTTAAGTTTTACATGGCCATTCTTCATTCATGCAGTTAATTTCATCTGTACAAATAATAGTTATCCACTGAAAATATAATCGTAACTAGCTGGACTAAGATACTTGGCTATTGATGTTGCAACCTGTCTCAGAGCAATGTATCTTTTCAGCTGTAGGCTGATGAATAAGGAAACATGAACCTTACAGACTTGGAGGCAAAGGCTCACAACTTCTTTTAGAGCTCAAGGAGGATGAAAGGAGGTATATATTTTTTCATCTGAAGGTTTCAAGCTAGGGAGAGGGGGGCAGGAAAGACAAAGTGTTTGCACATAACCTTTTTTCATGATAACTAGAAAAAAATGTAAACTTGTATCTGGTACATTTTGGATGCATATATTTTATATTCAACTGTAAAAGAAGAGTACCAGCATGGGCTAAAAGTTCTTAATTCGTTTCTTAATTTTCTACAGTTTGTTTTTTTTTTTTCTTCTCAGACTTCTTGTCATGGTTTTAGATGGGATAGTTAATTTTCTTCACTGTAGCTAGTATAGTGTTGTGTTTTAGACTTAGTATGAAAGTAATGCTGATAACACACTAATGTTTTAGTTGTTGTTAGGCAGTGCTTACACTAGTCAAGGACTTTTCCACCTTCCCATGCTCTGCCAGGTGCACAAGAAGCCAGGAGGGGAGGGGGCACATCTAAGAGAGCTGATACGAATTGGCCAAAGGGTATTCCATATCATGTGATGTCATGCCCAGTACATTAACTGGGGGGAGTTGGGCAGGGGAAGCAGGGATCGCGGGTTGGGGACTAGCAGCATCGGTCAGCGGGTGGTGAGTGGTTGCAGCACTTGTTGTTTGGGATTTTTTTCCCCTTTCTTCCAAGGTTTCATATCTCTCTCTCATTATTTTCCTTTTCATTATATTACTATTCTTATTACTGTATTATTTTAATTATTAACCTGTTCTTATCTCAACCCACGAGTTTCCTTACTTTGGCCCTTCCAATTCTCTCCCCCATCCCAAAAGGGTGGGGGGAGTGAGCGAGTGGCTGTGTGGTGCTTAGTTGCTGACCGGGGCTAAACCACAACAGTCCTTTTTGGTGCTTAATGTGGGGCATGAAGGGTTTGAGATAATAACAGTTACTGGTCACAGCATTGATTCATCTGTTCTCGATAGTAGTTATTCAGACCTACACCATGCTGATTTTGAAGTACATGTTAAAGATTGGCGTTGGGTTTTGTAGTTTGCTGTGCTCTGCAGTGGTTAGAGATGTTTCACCTAGGAGATTTGTTATTAAAACACTGGCCTTGAGTTTTGTCGGTTATTTGGGTGTTTTGAAGGACCCTTCTGTGGTGTGGTTGCTGAAGGTCAAAGAACAACAGGTGCCAATTGCCACCACAACAGTGCACCGGCAGCAATATCGCACCAACCGAGACTACCTGATTCCCATCCATGAGCTCATTCGTCGAATGGAGAGCCAAGGAGGGATCAGCAAGACCCGTTCACCCTTTAACAGTCCCATATGGCCAGTGCGGAAGTCTAATGGAGAGTGGAGACTAACAGTAGACTATCGTGGCCTGAACGAAGTCACTCTGCCACTGAGTGCAGCTGTGCCGGACATGCTAGAACTTCAATATGAACTGGAGTCAAAGGCAGCCAAGTGGTATGGCACTATTGATATCACTAATGCATTCTTCTCAATCCCTTTGGCAGCAGAGTGCAGGCCACAGTTTGCTTTCACTTGGAGGGGCATCCAGTATTACACCTGGAATCGACTGTCCCAGGGGTGGAAACACAGCCCTACCATTTGCCATGGACTGATCCATACTGCACTGGAACAGGGTGGAGCTCCGGAACACCTTCAGTACATTGATGACATCATCGTGTGGGGCAACACAGCAGAAGATGTTTTTGAGAAAGGGAAGAAAATAGACCAAATCCTTCTGAAGGCTGGTTTTGCCATAAAACAAAGTAAAGTGAAGGGACCTGCACAGGAGATTCAGTTTTTGGGAATAAAATGGCAAGATGGACGTTGTCAGATCCCAATGGAGGTGATCAATAAAGTAACAGCCATGTCTCCATCAACTAGCAAAAAGGAAAGACAAGCTTTCTTAGGCATTGTGGGTTTTTGGAGAATGCATATTCCAAATTACAGTCTGATTGTAAGCCCTCTCTATCAAGTGACCCGGAAGAAGAATGGTTTCAAATGGGGCCCTGAGCAACGACAGGCCTTTGAAGAGATTAAACAGGAGATAGTTCATGCAGTAGCCCTTGGACCAGTCCGAGCAGGACAAGGTGTAAAAAACGTGCTCTACACTGCAGCCGGGGAGAATGGCCCCACCTGGAGCCTCTGGCAGAAAGCACCAGGGGAGACCCGAGGTCGGCCCCTAGGGTTCTGGAGTTGGGGATACAGAGGGTCCGAAGCACGCTACACTCCAACTGAAAAAGAGATATTGGAAGCATATGAAGGGGTTCGAGTTGCTTCAGAAGTGATCGGTACTGAAGCACAGCTCCTCCTGGCACCTCGACTGCCGGTGCTGGGCTGGATGTTCAAAGGGAGGGTCCCCTCTACACATCACGCAACTGATGCTACATGGAGTAAGTGGGTCGCACTGATCACCCAACGGGCTCGAATAGGAAATCCCAGCCGCCCAGGAATCTTGGAAGTGATCATGGACTGGCCAGAAGGCAAAGATTTCAGAATATCAGCAGAAGAGGAGGAGGTGACACATGCTGAAGAGGCCCCACTGCATAATAAACTACCAGAAAATGAGAAGCAATATGCCCTGTTCACTGATGGGTCCTGTCGTCTGGTGGGAAAGCATCGGAGATGGAAGGCTGCTGTATGGAGTCCTATACGAAAAGTCACAGAAACAGCTGAAGGAGAAGGTGAATCGAGTCAGTCTGCAGAAGTAAAGGCCATCCAGCTGGCTTTAGACATTGCTGAACGAGAAAAATGGCCAGTGCTCTATCTTTATACTGACTCATGGATGGTGGCAAATGCCCTGTGGGGGTGGTTACAGCAATGGAAGCAGAACAACTGGCAGCGCAGGGGCCAACCCATGTGGGCTGCTGCATTGTGGCAAGATATTGCTGCCTGGGTAGAGAACCTGGTTGTGAAAGTATGTCATGTGGATGCTCACGTAGACAAGAGTTGGGCCACTGAAGAACATCAGGACAACCAACAGGTGGATCAGGCTGCTAAGATTGAAGTGGCTCAAGTAGATCTGGACTGGCAACATAAAGGTGAACTATTCATAGCTTGGTGGGCCCATGACACCTCAGGCCATCAAGGAAGAGATGCAACATACAGATGGGCTCACGACCGAGTGGTGGACTTGACCATGGACGCTATTGCACAGGTCATCCATGAATGTGAAACATGCGCTGCAATCAAGCAAGCCAAGCGGATAAAACCTCTGTGGTATGGAGGGCGATGGCTGAAGTATAAATATGGGGAGGCCTGGCAGATTGATTATATCACACTGTCACAAACCCACCAAGGCAAATGCCACATGCTTACAATGGTGGAAGCAACCACCAGATGGCTGGAAACATATCCCGTGCCCCATGCCACCGCCCGGAACACTATCCTGGGCCTTGAAAAACAAGTCTTATTGCAACATGGTACCCCAGAAAGAATTGAGTCAGACAATGGGTCTCATTTCAGAAACAATTTCATAGACACCTGGGCCAAAGAGCATGGCATTGAGTGGGTGTATCACATCCCCTATCATGCACCAGCCTCTGGGAAAATTGAACGATACAATGGACTGTTAAAGATTACTCTGAAGGCAATGGGGGGTGGGACATTCAAACACTGGGATACACATTTAGCAAAAGCCACCTGGTTAGTCAACACTAGGGGATCTGCCAATCGAGCTGGCCCTGCCCAGTCAGAACTCTTACGTACTGTGGAAGGGGATAAAGTCCCTGTAGTGCATGTAAAAAATATGCTGGGGAAAACCATCTGGGTTATTCCTGTCTCAGGCAAATGCAAACCCATTCGTGGGATTGCTTTTACTCGAGGACCTGGGTGCACTTGGTGGGTGATGCGGGAGGATGGAGAAGTTCGATGTGTACCTCAAGGGGATTTGATTTTGGGTGAAAATAGCCAATGAACTGAACGGTATGCTGTTAATTGCTATATAATATTGTATGTCATCACTCCTATGGTTGCTATATGCCGTATCAATGGTATCATAGTAAGAATCTCCCAAATCAATGAAGAATGAACTTTGATTGAACCCAGCAAAGTGTAGCGGTGATTGTCGCATCCCAACCTCAGAGGGAGGAGAGCGACTAAGGTTCTGATGATCCCCTCGGACTGAATTAAGGTGAAATGACACCAAACGATCAATCAAACATTTTCTTTTTATTCTAACACAGAAAGTAACTTAGGCTTGGAAAGACAATTCGAACTTAAAACCCTGGAAAAACGATAGCGGTGTGGATTCTTATTAAGAATATTCAAAGAAGAAGAAGAAGATAAAAGAAAGGAGAGAGAGAGAGGGAGATCACCGGTCCAGGTTCCAGCGTTGGTCCAGACAACATGGGGTGGGTGTCTGGTCCTTAGAAGCGCTCGTCCAAAAAATGAGGAAGCAGAAGAAGAAGGAGAAAAAGAAGCCCCAAATGGCACTTGCCTTGCCCTTTTATATTCATCTTGTGAGTGTTTGAGACATTCCTTAGAGAGGTTCAAGGGATCTCCACCCCCTGTCCCCTTATCGAGTATTGTCTCCTGTTAATTGGTTAGCTGTCCTTGCTTGCTATGTAAATTAGCATGCATGCTCCTTCCAGGAGTGGGGGGGCAAGTCTTCTCAGCGCTGAATTGGGTCAGCGGTCGCGATCTCCCCCTGCCACCTTTACCCTTCACCTAAAAACCACGGTTTTGGTACTTTGTCAACCAGCTGAGGGGGATGTTCACTCTTATCAGTCTCTTCAAGGATCCTTATCTCTCAGCTTTTGTCTTCACCCAACTGAGAGGAACGTTTAAGTTCACTCTTATCCCAGCTTTTGTCTTCTGACTGATGAATTGGCCTTGGTGTCAGACTGCTTGTCTCCAGTTGGACTCCTACAGTGATGGAACAAAGACTGACTTCAGCATGCAACAATCCAACACCACACAGACCATGTCTCCGGCCTTGAAAGACTGTTATGATAGATGGAGCCCAAAGTTATGGACTAAATGAACTCAATGGACATTTGTGGACCTTCTACAGACATTTTACATGGGTGGTCCATAGACTAAGGAAATGATAAATGATATCTGTGTATGTTATCAAAGGATGGGGAGGCGGGTGGTGGTTATTGAGGTCATATTGGATAGTATGAGACCTGAGCATGACGTAAATGGTATGGAATAAGGGGTGGATACTGTCATGGTTTTAGCTGGGATAGTTAATTTTCTTCACTGTAGCTAGTATAGTGCTGTGTTTTAGACTTAGTATGAAAATAATGTTGGTAACACACTAATGTTTTAGTTGTTGTTAGGCAGTGCTTACACTAGTCAAGGACTTTTCCACCTTCCCATGCTCTGCCAGGTGCACAAGAAGCCAGGAGGGGAGGGGGTACGTCTAAGGGAGCTGATCCGAATAGGCCAAAGGGTATTCCATATCATGTGATGTCATGCCCAGTATATTAACTGGGGGAGTTGGGCAGGGGAAGCAGGGATCGCGGCTTGGGGACTGGCAGCATCGGTCAGCAGGTGGTGAGCGGTGCAGCACTTGTTGTTTGGGATTTTTTTCCCCTTTCTTCCAAGTTTTCATCTCTCTCTCTCTCATTATTTTCCTATTAATGATATTATTATTATTATTGCTGTTTTATTTTAGTTATTAAACTGTTCTTATCTCAACCCACGAGTTTCCTTACTTTGGCCCTTCCAATTCTCTCCCCCATCCCACAGGGGTGGGGGGAGTGAGTGAGCGGCTGTGTGGTGCTTAGTTGCTGACCGGGGCTAAACCACAACATTTCTAAAGGTCTTTTCAGAGTGTACAGAAACTGGAACAATAATCTGACACTGCTATGAATTTCAATATCATTACAGAAATAAGTTAGGGATAAATTAACTATGCATTCCTTTTCTGTAGTAGATTCAGGCTAAAAAGAAATCCAAAGTATTCCTTAAAATGAAGGAAAAAGCAAGGTCTTTTCTGGAAGGATAATGAAAGAGAGAAAGAAAGGTTTTAGTATATTGTCTTTTTAGAACAGTAGAGAAAACTTTTAATGTTAGGGCCAAATTTCACAAAGGTCTTATGTCCCCAGTCATGTAAGCTTATAATACAGTGGTTTCTTTTAAAAAATCACCATAAAATAAATAGCAGAATTTTTTGATTTCTCTCAAGATTTTCTGCATATTTTGTCCAAGGCTGCTATTATAAACCAATTACTGATACTGAAATGGATAAGGGGATGGTCAAAGATCTCTCTGCAGGCAGAATAAAAAGATTTGGTGCACCTGTGGTTTAAACTCAAATAGTCACTCAGGGGTTAGTCTTCACTGTGATTGTTTTCTCAAGAGAATTGAAGGGATAAATTAATCTGAATGAAAACAGTTCTCAAACATCAAGCATAAATTTCTACACTGTTGTGATTAGATATCTTTGGAGATACTACATTAATATGGGTGTAGCCACAGAGAGAGGAAGTGGAGGGTTGTATTTGTCTGCAAATTACTCAGGAAAGAAAATGTCTAACACTGATATTAATAAAAAAGGTATGAGGAGGAGCAGCATATTTACTGTGACTGTAAAGGAGTTTGTGTCTTGGTGTTTTGTTTTGTTTTTTTTTTTCTTTTTTAAAAAATTTACATTTTAAGAGAAAAAGCACAAAGTTATGACTTTCTCAAACACATGTTTTAACTGGTAAAGTAAAGCAACATGAAACTGTTCTTAGATTTTGAACAGTCATTCTCTGTTACATCCCTGCAAATTGTCTATAGAAACAATTAGACCTCTGTCTTACTGATGATACTGTACTTGTGAGAATACAACTGTGTTGTAACAGGACATTGTCAGTCATCACGAAAAACTCTTTTCTGATTTCTACTGCTGTCAGTTTAAAGTGAAGCTTGACAACAAATTCTCCTTAGCATACCTGAGCAAAGAGCTGGTTCAAGGTCTTTGCACTCGTAGTCTCTAATTTAATTGTTTACAACAGCCTTTAAATAAATTTTGCATTGTGCATAATATTTACACAGGACATTCATTATAGGGCTGAGTGTAGTCTACTGCAGCATATGCTCTGTGTCACAGTACTGAGAACAAGTCACACTGATATTCACCTCTGAGGTCTCAAAAATAAATATATTTTGAGCCATCTGTTCCAATACAGGTAAGGCTTTTTGTCCCAGCAAATTTGAACTTCTGGTTTCTAAGCTTTTTACTTGTTTGTTATTCATCACAGGCATAGTGAATCTGACCTTCTTAAATAATCTATGTTAATGTCCTGCTTTTGTTGAGCGAAGTTCCAGGTTACAGGTAAAGTGCAAAGAATATGTATAACTGCAGCAAAGATCTCCTTCTATGACAAGGTGACCCCCCTAGGGGATGAGGCAAAGGCTGTGGATGTTGTCTATCTGGACTTTAGTAAAGCCTTTGACACTGTCTCCCACAGCATTCTCCTAGAGAAGCTGGCAGCTCATGGCTTAGACAGGTGTACTCTTCGCTGGGTAAAAAAGTGGCTGGATGGACAAGCCTAGAGAGTTGTGGTGAACAGAGCTAAATCCAGTTGGTGGCTGGTCACGAGCAGTGTTCCCCAGGGCTCAGTGTTGGGGCCAGTCTTGTTTAATATCTTTATCAATGACCTGGATGAGGGGATTGAGTGTGCCTTCAGTAAGTTTGCAGATGACACCAAATTGGGCAGGTGTGTCGATCTGCTCGAGGGTAGGAAGGGTCTGCAGAGGGATCTGGACAGGCTGGATCAATGGGCCAAGGTTAATTGTATGAGGTTTAACAAGGCCAAGTGCACTTGAGTCACAACAACCCCATGCAAACCTACAGGCTAGGGGAAGAGTGGCTGGAATGCTGCCTGGTGGAAAAGGACCTGGGGGTGTTGCTTGACAGCCAGCTGAATATGAAGCAGCAGTGTGCCCGGGTGGCCAAGAAGGCCAACAGCATCTTGGCTTGTATCAGGAATAGTGAGGCCAGCAGGAGTAGGGAAGTGATTGTGCCCCTGTACTCGGCACTGGTGAGGCCACACCTTGAATATTGTTTTCAGTTTTGGACCTCTCACTACAAGAAAGACATTGAGGTGCTGGAATGTGTCCAGAGAAGGGCAACAGAGCTGGGGAAGGGTCTGGAGAATGAGTCTTCTGAGGAGCGGCTGAGGGAACTGTGGTTGTTTAACCTGGAGAAGAGGAGGCTGAGGGGAGACCTTATCGCTCTCTACAACTACCTAAAAGGAGGATGTAATGAGGTGGGTGTTGGTCTCTTGTCCCAAATAACTAGTGATAGGATGAGAGGAAATGGCCTCAAGCTGCATCAGGGGAGGTTTAGATTGGATATTAGGAAAGATTTCTTCACCGAATGGATTGTCAAGCATTGGACCAGGCTGCCCAGAGAGGTGGTGGAGTCTCCATCCCTGGAGGAGTTCAAAAAATGCATAGATATGGCACTCTGGGACATGGTTTAGGAGGCATGATAGTGTTGGGTTGATAGTTAGACTTGATGATCCTAGAGGTCTTTTTCCAACCTTAATGATTCTATGATTCTAAGAAGTGCCTCACATATCTCTATTTTATATCAATCTGTCATAGCAAGTAAAGTATAAGTTCTATATTATAGAGTTGGCAATAAAAATCTATGTAAAGCAGCATATTTTACTGATTTAGGTAGCAACCATTAACTAGTTCATCTGGAATAAAGTTCAAAACATGAGTCATGAAGCCAATATATGTATTTCAAAAACATAGGATATACAATATCTTTATGTTTCTAAATTCACTTAGTTTTCATTTATGCTTAGTTGTTTTGTGAGAACATTTCCTTTCCAGTAAGTGGAAGCATAAACGTAAAATACACAAAAACAGGAAAAAGACAGGGAGCAACAGATGGGACTGCTGAACAAAGGTCATGGGGTGGCATGATGGGAAATATTCACCAAGTGAACAAAATAGAGCCTGGGAATGATTACCTCCAACACTTGCACGTTGGTAGCGAGATGCCTACAAGACACCGTTGTGGAGAAATACCCCAAAGTCTCTCCAGGACTCAGTATGCTAGAGTGCCTCTCTAAGGTGCGTGTATATTAATACATAGAGTATGGGGAATAAAGACAAACAGATCTGTGTGCTGTTGCAGGGCTACGATTTTGATGTCATCATGGAGATGTGGTGGGATGCCTCTCATGGCTGGAGTGTTGTGCTGGAAGTATACAGGTTGTTAAGGAAGAACAGGATGGGAAGATGAGGGGGAGCTGCCCTTTATGTAGGAAAGCAGATGGAGTGCATGGAGCTCTGCCTGATGATGAATGAGAAGCCAACAGAGAGCTTATGGGTCAGGATTAAAGAGAGGAAAGGCAAAGGGAACGTTATAGTGGTTGTCTGCTATAGGTCACCCAGCCAAAAACAAGTGGATTATGCCCTCTACAGACAGATAGGAAAAGCCTTACATTCACAGGTCCTCAGGGGGGACTTCAACTTCTCTGTTACCTGCTGGAAGGCCAACACAGCAGGGCAAAAGCAATCCAGGAGGTTTCTGGTGTGCACTGATGATAACTTTTTCCTCCACGTGATTGACAAGCTGATGAGGAGAGATTCTCTGCTGGACATTATACTCACCAAGAATGAGGGATTCATTGAGGATGTGAAGGTCAAAGACAGCCTTGGACACAGAGACCAACGACGTTCAGGACCCTGAGGGCAGGGAAAAGAGTGAAAAGGAAGCTCACCCTCCAGGACTTCAGGAGAGCAGACTTCGGCTTCTTCAAAGACCTGCTCAGAAGACTCCTGTGGGATAAGGCCCTGCAGGGAAGAGGGGCCCAAGAGAGCTGATTAATATTCAATGATCACATCCTCGAAGCTCAAGGGCAGTCCATCCCATTGAATAGGAAGTCAGGCAAAAAGGCCAGGAGAACTGTATGGATGAACAAAGAGCTCCTGGTAAAATTCAAATATCACAGAGGGTGGAAGCAAGGATGGGCTACCTGGAAATACAGAAACATTGTCCAATCATTCAGGGACAAAGTTAGGAAAGCTAAAGCCCAGATGGAATTGAATCTGGTCAGAGATGTCAAAGACAAGAGGGCTGCTATTCAATCATCAAACTAGTTTAGGTCCTGGCATCTACATTGAGAAGAATGAACCTGTTTTTCCTTTGCTTTCAATATCTTTCCCTTATGAATTTGTTCCATCTTCTTGATATGCACTCGACACTTTCCCTTCCTCTCTGTTGTGGTTTAGCCCCGGTCAGTAACTAAGCACCACACAGCCGCTCGCTCACTCCCCCACCCTTACGGGATGGGGGAGAGAATTGGAAGGGCCAAAGTAAGAAAACTCGTGGGTTGAGATAAGAACAGTTTAATAATTAGAATAAAACAGCAATAATAATAATATAATGAAAAGGAAAATAATGAGCGAGAGAGAGATGAAACACTGGAAGAAGAGGGAAAAAAAAACAAAACAAGTGCTGCAACCGCTCAGCACCCGCCGACCGACGCTGCCGGTCCCCGAGCTGCGATCGCTGCCTCCCCCGGCCAATTTCCCCCAGTTAATATACTGGGCATGACATCACATGATATGGAATACCCTTTGGCCTATTCGGATCAGCTCTCCTGGTTGTATCCCCTCCCCTCCCGGCTTCTTGTGCACCTGGCAGAGCATGGGAAGCTAGAAAGTCCTTGACTAGTGTAAACACTACCCAGCAACAACTAAAACACCAGGGTGTTATCAACATTATTTACATACCAAGTCTAAAACACAGCACTATACTAGCTACAGTGAAGAAAATCAACTATCCCAGCTAAAACCATGACACTCTTCCAGGCAATACTGTGAAAGAAGCCATCATCAGAATAAAAGGCAGGCAGAAGAGGGGCAACACTTGGAACATGCTTGGCAACAGTGGCCTCCATAGTGGCTAAAAACAGTGGCTGCTCTCAGACCATGGTGGAAAGAGCTTTGAGGTCCAGTTCTGACCTATTCAGTACAAGAGAGGCATGGATATACTGGAGAGAGTCCAACAAAGCATTACAGAGATGACTAAGGGACTGGAGTGTCTCTTCTGTGTGGAAAGGCTGAGAGAGCTGGGACTGTTTAGCCTGAAGAAGAGAAAGCTCAGGGGGGATTTTAATAATGTATATAAATACCTGAAGGGAGGGTGTAAAGCAGATGGAGCGAGGCCCTTTTCAGTGGTGTTCAGTGACAGGACAAGAGGCCATAGGCACAAACTGAATTCCAGGAGGTTACTTCTGAACATCAGGAAACACTCTTTCACTGTAAGGGTGACCAAGCATTGGCACAGGTTTCCCAGAGAAGTTGTGGAGTCTCCATCCTTGGAGATATTCAAAAGCCATCTGGACGTGGTCCTGAGCAACTGGTTGTGTCCCTGCTTGAGCAGAGGGGTTGGACAAGATGACCTTCAGAGGTCCCTTCCAACCTCAGCCATTTTGTGATTTTGTGAAATTGAATGTATTTGCCACTTTATATGTAATTTCCAGTTATGTGTCATCCTGCTTAACTCAGGTACTTTTAAGATGCCTTCTCCCTATTATTGGAATACCTTAATGGTGTACAGGCTATAAGATATTTACCTTCACATACTTATGTCAGAGAGGAACTGAAGTACAGTGGATTACAGTCCCACAACAGAGGATACAGTTTCTCTCCACTGATAATATAGGAAGTCTAGGACAGTTACAGGTCTTGTGTCATTTTGCTGGTACCTAGCTTTAAACACCTTTCAAATTCATCTTATTTGGCTAGGATGATGTGAGTTGCTCATTGCTACATACTAGGTTTACGATGGAGTGGAGAAATGCATTCAGATATTTCACAACTCATTTTATGTCTCTGATTATCAGTTCATTCTTTCTTTTACTTTATAAATCAACATGCTTCATCTGACACCATCCACAAGGGTCAGTACAAAGAGGAATACAACAGGATATATCTTATTCCTTTAGGAAACTATTTTCATAAGGATCCCATACAGTGACACTGTTAAGGAATGCACAGTTTTGAGATCGAGATTTTGAGACTCTTAGAGAAGCTAATAATTGACAAAGTTCATCAGGCTTAATAAAACCAAAAGTTTCCTAAAAAATGTTTACACACTGTGGAATAATAGAATTACACAGATTATAAATTAATGGATAATTTATATCACTGTATACTTAGAGTTCTTTTAAAATCTTGATGGTCCCTGGCTATGTCTGCTGGATGTACAATCAATGGGTGCACACATTCTGGACTCCACCACCTGAGTTACTCGTCAGGAAGGAGACTGCTGTTTTTAACTGCAGGTCAATTGCTCTGACCAGGCAGATGGGTAGTGCACCATGAAGTTCTTTCTCCTCACAATGCTCAGTCTCCCTTCCCACGCACGCCTCCTGCAAGTCATTCTGCAAAGAAAGATGCATTACTAAATACAAACATAATATATTGCCATGACCTTTCCTTGAGGAAAGTCCCAATTCTCTGGTTTTGCCTCTTTGTTCTGTGCACAGCTGTACAACTGAAGGTCTGGTATTTCACAACTTCCGTATGACTGACCAGTATTTGATTATCTGCAATCAAATATTGTGCATTTAACTTCTTGGGTTTTTCCTCTATTCTTTAGCTAAGAACTAAAATAATATATTGTTGGTTGTTTGGGTTTTGGTTTGATTTGTTTGGGTTTGTTTTTTTTTTTCTTTTTTAATTTTGTCTTTCCTCTGAAGTATATGCAACAAAAGCTATAGGAAATTCATGCTGTGAAATAACAGTGCAAAATACATTTCTTTCATTGCAAAGGAGAATAGGTTAGAATACTGCAGACAGTGAGGCAATTCAAAAAGTGATAAAATCAGGAAACAAGCAGACCAACTTTTTCCTCAGACTGAGACAGGGTGTCCTTGCTTTTCAGTATGCTGAGACTCACTCAGTGCTGTCAGCTCTACCTATTTCAGAGACAGAGTAGGGGTTTTAGTAGTACTCCATCTTACTTTTTTTAGTGAAGATCAGCTGACACACTGGCTATATAGCATTCTTGGAGAATAACCACCATTCATGCAGAGTCCTCTTTGTATGATATACTAAGCATGTAATGGGAAGATAATTTAAGCAAGCCAAATAAGTCAAGGCTTAGGATGCATAGTACCAATATATAATACTATTTCTGGTTACGTCAGTATAGACAGCTCTGTTGTTCTTTATCAGTGGGACCCAAAACTTCTGGAATTCTAAATCCAATGAGTAAGGGTTATTTCTGCCACATGGTAGTCTGGGTCTCAAATTTGCATCCGAAGTCAGTATCATTTATAAAGGACTATTTTAGCATAGCAGGAGCAGTTGTAATAATTTCTACAGATAGTGGCCATGGCTGTTAACCTCCGTGACCAATTTTGAACCTAAACTAAGGCCTATGCTATGTTTTAGCAAGCATGTGGATACAGCATGTAGTTGAAAGTCAAAGTCAGTGGTATGAATGAAGCCACGAAATATTATTACTGACTTTGACTTCTAAGTTTGGGTTGTTTGGGTTTTGGCGTTTTTTTCCTGTGTGCTGTTATGGGGGGAGGATGGTGGTGGTGTTTGTTTTTAAAATTATATTAGGAACTATTGACCGAAAGATTAGCTTTTCTGTATATGTAGTAGCTGTTTGGGTAGGAAGATCAGCTGTTTTTAAAGAATCTGTTTCCTTGTGTTACTTTGTTTATTGACTTATAAGTTTTCACTGCATCTGTTAAAGTATTATTTGGACACAGGCATTTATTACTTCTACATTATAAATCCTTTATTTTGGGTTAACCTTTTATATTCAGAGAGTACTGATGTGCCTTGACTTCCAGACAGGCAAGGGCACAGTGGAGTGCTGCCTTGCCAGACTGCACAGCTGCACTGGTAGCTATTGCCAGCTCCTCAGTAACTTCACTGTAAGAAAAGCAGTCTCTGAGCAGTTTGAATATGTTGCTCAATGTGACAGTAGCTCAGTACCAGAGAGACATTTGAGCAGTTGTCAGCCCTGGAAGGCACACCTGTTTTTTCAATGTTTGAGACTTTTTCTGTTCTATTATTTTTAGAGGCAAGAGGTTCACAGCTTCTTGGACTCATGTTGCTCTCATGGGTCATTTATCATATGTGCTAGCTTTTTGCTCTCTGTAAAACTTACCCTTTCATATAAAGCAGGATATACATGATTTTGAAAATTCAGTAGCTCCTGTTTAGATTTAGGTTCACATCAGGACTGGATTCTGAGTGGCAGCTCTAAAACTTTATCTGTTGCCTTCTTTCTATTTCTGTCATAACATATTTATTGTGAAGTCTCTTAACCAAGTAAAAGTTCTATTAAAAAATTTACAACATATTTAATTGCAAATGAAATCAAAATTAGTATTAAACTAAAATACCTTTTTCTTCCCCATTTGTAATTTTTCCAAGCAATTGTAATTAGTTCATATCTGTTATCACTGAACTGTTTGTTCTTTATTACTAAAGCTGGCAATGTAATGAAACTGTCAAGAGAACCTTGAATTCACATACACCTCTTTATTCAAGGTAGAAATCTGTATACTATCCATCATAAAATCTGCAAGATGAAAAAACCACAAACAAAAATATGTAAATGCCTTGGTTTTTTGTCATACCATTCAAATGTTAAAGCATAAATAACCAATTAATTTCATTTCTGATGGAAAATATTAAAGAAATTGAACAACTCAATGAAGTTAAGACAAGGTAAGTTTGCTACATGTCAAGATGTACAAAATATAAAGCTACAGAAATGACAGCTTAATCTGCAATAGATACAGGAGGGGAAAAACAAGGTAATATATCAGAGGAAGTTAATCAATACTGTAGAAAACTATGACAGAGCCATGAGTTGGTACAGATAGAGCTGGAAGTACAGAAGAGCTCTAAAGAATTGAGTCTAACTGGATAAAAGGATGAAGTGAGCCACTGTATATGAAACCTAAGGAATATGACAAATTTACCTGAGAAGGAATGTTATAAAATGATAATCTATAAAAATAAAGGAAGAGCGTAACATGTCAGAAAGAGTACTCTCTGGACATACTTGCTAGACTGCACCCCAAGTGTACAAGGCTTATGTGATGATTAGTGGCAGCTTTGATGTTTTTAGTTGTTGGGGAGTCTCAGTAGAAAGGTTTCTGGGAGGCTTGTACATGAGAGTGTGTGTTTTTGTGGGGCGGAGCAGGGGGGTGTCCATGTAAGACAATGGAGATTTCAGAGAACGTTACACAAACCAAAAAAAGTACAGGTTATTCATTATCAAGATAATGATGGCAAGACTTGGGGATTTTGCTGACTATCTCCAAACTGTCAGGGACTAACATATGACTAGTTAGGTTGAGCTTGAAAAGAGGTATGTTGGAGAAAGGTCCTTTGCAAGATAAAGTAACTTCCTCTGCCCCCCTGCCCCATATTCCAAGCCATATTTACTAAATATTCTTTCCTTATTAGTACTCTCTAAGCAATGAATCAACTATATTTTTCTTTATTTGTATGATATGATTCTCTAAATCAATGGTGTAATGCTGTGTAATGTGTGTAATTGTTGTGTTACTATGTGTTACTAATAAGACAGTGACAGGAAAAAAAAAATATTTTAATGACTTTTTTGAAGGTCTGGTAGGGATGGGCCATGTTATCCTCAAGATAACATCCACCCTATGTAATGATACGGGACATCACATACATAAACTTCATAAAAAGAGCAGAAAAGTAGTAAACAATGAAGAGGAGCAAAAAGAATTATGATGGTGGAGTTACTTTATCTATTTAAGATTTTAGAATATGGATACATGTCCTGAATCTTTGGGAGCAAAGAGCACAACACAATAGAAAACATAGTCACTAAGCTATTTAAGGAATTCCTGCTTTCTGTGTGAAGGCATAAGACATGTCTTTTCAATTAGAGTCATAGTCCAAAAAAAGAAAAGGCCAATTTAATGTCATTATTTTTCTGCATAAACTAAGCTTTTAATTTAGATATAAGGCACCCTATTT
This sequence comes from Morus bassanus, assembly GCA_031468815.1. NCBI lineage: Eukaryota > Metazoa > Chordata > Aves > Suliformes > Sulidae > Morus > Morus bassanus. The sequence continues at coordinate 79,710,257 of CM062568.1, forward strand.
TTTTCTAAAATCCTGTTGGGGGTTTGGCTTTTTTTATGCTATAATCCCATCTAAACTCTGGCAAACTTGAGCACAAAATTTCTTTTTTCCCTCTCCTCTCTGATATATTCCCTCTATTCTCTGATATAATTAGAAAGCAACAATTTTGAAAGGAAGATTTATCACTCCTCATCTAATGTTAATGTAAGACATGTTTGGGGAAAAAAGCTCCACCTCCTCAGAGCAGTTTGTGTATTGAGTCTGACAGGCTCTCTATTTCAACTGTTGTGAGTTTTGTTTTTCTTTTAGTTTTTTAAAATTTCTTCATATATAAGACATTGTACGAAGAGTAGCATCTTACTCCTATACCAGGAAACGTTGACGCTCAGTTTTGTTGGGGTGTTTTTTCTGCTATCCATTCTTGGCATTATATTGTTTTCCCTAAAAACATGATATCCAAACGAGCAATTCAGATGTGTGATATGCTCTGGGCAGTTTTTGAGACTTTGGAAGATATTCTGACCTCCCCAGTACAAGAGAGGCATGGATATACTGGAGAGAGTCCAACAAAGCATTACAGAGATGACTAAGGGTCTGGAGCATCTCTCCTGTGAGGAAAGGCTGAGAGAGCTGGGACTGTTTAGCATGGAGAAGAAAAAGTTCAGGGGGGATTTTAGTAATGTGTATAAATACCTGAAGGAAGGTTGCAAATCCGATGGGGCGAGGCTCCTTTCAGTGGTGTCCAGTGACAGGACAAGAGGCCACAGGCACAAACTAAAACTCAGGAGGTTACTTCTGAACATCAAGAACTGTGAAGGTGACCAAGCACTGGCACAGGTTTCCCAGAGAAGTTGTGGAGTCTCCATCCTTGGAGATATTCAAAAACCTTGTGGACATGGTCCTGGGGAACTGGTTCTAGGTGGCCTACTTGAGCAGGGAGAGTGAAAAAGATGATCTCAAGAGGTCCCTACCAGCCTCAACTATCCTGTGATTCTGTGAATGACTTGACAACCTAAGCTGATGCCCTTAATAAAAAATATATGGTGCTAAAACCCACTTTCATAATATTGTGGGTTCTATATCACTGTCTAGACTCCCTTTGGGTGAACAAACATTGAACAGATGTTCCATGCTCAGGAAACTCATCATGTTCAGGTTATTTATCTGTTGCATAAACCAATTGTAGAAGTGATGTAAGAGTTGTCTACAGTTCATGTACCTTTGGTCAAATACTTAGCAGAAGGAGCAGACTCATTGCATGTTAGCTTTATAGTTGATACAGGCTTGTATATTTCCTGTTTTGGGGACTCTTGGAATGTCATCTGTACGGAATGCCGTATGCCAAGCAATATAGCCAGGTGTACAAAATCCTTAAATTCTTCTCACATGAAAGCTTGATGTCGTCATACATATCTGGTGGTTCTGCTGAAGAACATCTCTCAGACTACAAAATAGAAGGGAACTACATGACTTCCAGAGAGAGCTGGTGCAGGTGAAATAAAACAGCTTACATGCAAACTTTCTCACCTTGTTTCTTAGAAATTATTTGGAAAAACAGAAACCTATGTACATCAGAAACTTGGATATTAATGAACAATGAACCAATTACTGTAATTTTTGAGATCTACAAAGTTAGATGCAGACAATAAATATAAGCATTAAAATAATTATGTGAGAGGCACACACTTTATTATTAATGAAACTGGACTCTCAAATATGTCAAAAATAATCAAGTCTATAGATTAATTTCCTGGTCTTAGCAAATATATTTGAATAAGTTCACAGCATTTTCACTTGTAAATCCTATTGATAATAAATAAAATATTCTTGTGAAATCCTTTATTGATTTTAGTCATTGACATAATGGAAACTATTTCCATAGAATATGTTAATGCTGTGTTACTATAGAAACAAAAGTACCAATTTGGGAGTCTGTAGCCAACTCTCTTCTTTAAATCAGCTTAAATATAGTACTTGAGATGTCTTCACATTATTGTAGTATTGTAAGAGCTGAAAAAAAGGATTTTCCAAATTACTCCCACTTCACCCCATGAAGCCAATTTTTACCCTGCAGTTTCCATTTCTTGAAGGATACATCAAAGGTTTAACATGTAACTAGAAGCTCAAATAAAAAAAAAAAAAATCAGAAGAAAACACTGGTCATATCTAGATACATTAGCAAAATAAGATGAGTAAATCAGTATTGTTTTTACCAATCTGATCAGATTGATAATGTTATAAAGAGAGAATATATATTTTCTAGTTTGGTATTATAATAATTCCTAAATTAATGAGCTTGCTGTTCCACAAGATTTTAATATATTGAAGATTTAAATATAAGGCCATCAACATCAATATTTGTTGCTAATAACTAAAAAACGGAATGCAAAATGAACTTTCAGGAGTTTTGCTGTTGGATTTTAATGTGGCTGAGATGGTAGATACCAGGTAAATTCCTTCTGTGATGCCTGCTGAGAGTTAAACACCAAGAAAGGAGAGAAATACTAACTTCTCAGCAATTATAAATATGTCCCTTGGATTCCAAACAATAGCATCTTATTTTGAAATATGACGAAAAGAGTTATTGGAGTTTGCAGTCTTCTCGTTAGAATATTAGTCCAAGAAATGGGAGACCTTGCAAAGCTGCCTTTCATTAAGTACAAGGTCATGAGGTGGCATCCCTTTGTGTCAACCTTATTTCTCCTCTGACACTCAGACCATCCTTGGAGGTGGCTTGTATCAACTGGAAAATGTCTTAGACTAAGAAAGGCACACCACTTAATCTCTCTTGAGGCTGACATGCATACACCGATCGCACTGATACATACTTGTGTAATTATCACGACAGCACCATTACCACAGGTACTGTATCCATGCTGAGTTCATCCTTGTAGTGTATCTGATTGATTTAAATCAACACTCCACAGGGGGCATACAGACGTTTCATTTGTGCAGGTCTGAGTATCAACACAGGAAGTACTTAGGTTCCTAAAATAACTATAATCTAATAAAATTAATTGTGTTATAAAAGAAATATGTTTTTAAAGCTTAAATATTTAAGGAAGATTGTGAAGGTTGTTCCTTAGAAATGGGTAGCTAAATTCTGTTTGAATGACACTATATACTTCAGTTTTCCTTCAATATCTTTTAATTTCAGCCATATTGGTGGTATTTGTGTATATCAATCAGTAAAGATGAATCTGTAGTTGTCATGAAAATAAAATATTGGCATGAACCAGCTTTTCAGTTTGTGAGTGCTGCTGCTGATAATTGTTTCCATCTCAATCCCTCCTTAGTCCTTTACTCACTTTTTGTCCCTCATCTTGTAATATAAAAGTAGTAACTTTTAGAATTAATTGTGTGAATAGTGCTTGCAAGGGGTGAATGACACATACGTGTGTGGCCACCTAATTCCTACTTGTTTTAACAGGGATTAGAAATTTACCAATTTTGGTCAGTTTTGACCCTTGAAATCCCTTTCCCTCAGTGGTGCTGAACTCCTGTTTATAACTGGTAGCGTTAGATAGTAAATACAAAACAAACAACAGTAATACACTAACATCTATAATATATTTTTTACACTATTCTATCCTCGGAACAGTAGCTCAGAAAACCAATGTTGCAAAGAGGAAGGGTTTCCCTTTAACACACATTAATTTACTCTTTTTGAAGGATGTAAGGCTCTGTAAGGAATTTGGGAATTCAGTTTCTCTTGTTTGCAGTATATCTAGAGTTAAAATTTCTTTTTTTAGATCTTAATAGACACTTTATATTCTGTATGGAATATGAATTGAAAGTTATTAATTCAGCTCTCTATTAGAAGACGTGAAATAATTTTAATTCAAAATATGTATATATCTGTTACTATATATCAATGTCTTCTGCTCTGCTTGTGTGTGTATTAGCAAGCTTTATTTATATTTCTTGTGCAGTAGCTATGACAAAGAAATACAGGATAAATCTAATCTAAGCAAAAGTTAAACATTTTTCATGGTTTAAAAGTAGTTTTATAGTGTTTGATATCAGTGATACTGCCATTTAGAAATTATAAAATGGTCTAAATACTATTGGTCTTGTTCTGTTAGTTTTATTGTGGTTTTCATATGTGGCTGATTATTTAAAACTCAACTTACTGGCTGTCCTGGTTTCAGCTGGGATAGAGTTAGGTGGGGTTTTTTTCATAGTAGATAGTGTGGGACTATGTTTTGCATTTGTGTTGAAAACAGTGTTGATAATGCAGAGATGTTTTAGTTGTTGCTAAGTAGTGCTTACACTAGTCAAGGACTTTTTCTGCTTCACATGCTCTGCTGGGTGCACAAGAAACTGGGAGGGGACACAGACGTGACAGCTGACCCCAACTGACCAAAGGGATATTCCATACCATATGACATCATGCTCAGTATATAAAGCTGGGGGAAGAAGAAGGAAGGGGGGGACGTTTGGAGTGCTGGCGTTAGTCTTCCCAAGTAACCATTACGCATGATGGTGCACTGCTTTCCTTGGGATGGCTGAAAACCTGCCTGCCCATGGGGAGTACTGAATGAATTTCTTCTTTTGCTTTGCTTGTGTGTGTGGTTTTTGCTTTGCTTATTAAACTGTCTTTATCTCAACCCAGGAGTTTTCTTGCTTTTACTCTTGCGATTCTCTCTCCCATCCCACCAGGGGGGAGTGAGCAAGCGGCTGCGTGGTGCTTGGTTGCTGACTGAGGTTAAACCACAACACTGGCAACCTAGAACCTGACAAGGACAGTTATGCTACTTGATTTGTAAAATATAATTACTACTTTACTTTTTTCTGACTTTCTATTTCAATGAGGTATATTTATGATCATTTAAAATATAGCTGTAGCTGATGCGGCATGATGGTTTTATAAGTTGGTATTTGTGATTGCTTCATTGTTTACATAGTAAGCCATTTTTAAGCTAGATTATGCTAAACAAAACTAATAAAATTTCTGCATCACATCATCCTTCATCCTGTGTATTCCACATTTTGTACAGGAAAAGGAAGATGCAACCTGTTAAGTTGTTAACCTGTGGATAGTATGTGGGTAAGACTCAGTGCGAGAAAAACGTGGAAAGCTATACAGAAATAAACTTAAGGAAGAAACATACTATATTCCCTAAACATGAATATGTCACAGATTTAAAGAGTAGTATCTTGGGATATTCAGTTCATATGCAAAAGAAATCCAACTATTAAAAACAGAGAGATCTATACAGCCTGGAGCTGATTACACATAAGTGTCAAATTGTAAACTCTCAGGTTGATATTTTTGTATTAGGTTTGTGTTTTACATCAATTTATTTAATAGATTTTAAATAATTGAGTGATTTCAAAACCTCTTCTACCCTTTTTATTATAGCAAATTATATAATAATTCAAATTTCCATTTGGTCTTAGAGGATTTGAAACAAGAAGTGTTCGCCTTATGAGTAGATATTTTATTTCTTAGGATCTGGAATAAAGTCTGCAACTAAAATTATTTTCTAATCTTCAGAAATGCAAATCTTTAGAAAATACTTTTTATTAAACTTATTGAAAAAATATTATGATGTTTCTAATAAGAAATGTAAATTGCACATACTGTACTTGGGAGAAAAAAATAATCATCTGATGTCTCTCTTCCACTTGGCTAAAATTATTTTTTATTGTAAAACCTTACTTGCTGCTACTTACTATCAATTTTAATTGATTTTAATTTTCAAGCCTTTTGTATACTTCAAGCTGAAATTTAAATTAATTTAAACATATTTGGGAAGTACAAATGTGAGTTGAATGTGAACTGTATGGGCAAATTCTCCCATAAGAATGAGTAGTTTGGCTTTGGCAACTACAGTACTTTTTTCTGGAAAGCACAATGGATGGAAGACATTGGTGTGTAGTTTTGCGACTGTCATGTTCTAGTCTCAGGCTTGCTCAAGTGTCTGCATACAATCATGGGCAAGGTCCTGCACCTTGCTTCAGAAGTTTTGTTTTACTAGAATATAAAAAAAATGCTTTTGGTCTTTTGATGTGCTTTCAATAGCACATAATTCTTCTATGTGAGAGATGTAAAGTACTGCATAATAGCAAATATAGGTACGTTTGATAGACATTGCTGAAATGTATATTCAGAATTATCTGATTACCAGGATTACTTTGATGATCTATTGGACAGAAAAAAAGGAGGTTTATTATTTATCTTTGATCTGTAAAATCTTTACAGTTTTCTGCTTCCTATGGCCTAAATATCAATACATGCTGAAGTAGGAACAAGAAACATGGACACTTGTTGGGAGGGCATCTTCTTCCCCAAAGATGGATGATTTGTTTTCATTTCGACTAAAATTTGAAACTTTTCTTTGACTACATCAAAACTGTTAGCATATAAAAAAATATCAATTCTTAACATTTTTTTAGAGGTTTCTGAGTGTTTGAATTCAGATTCTCATTTTAATTTGAAAATCCCCAAACCCTAAAAAAATCACTTACTAGAATCTAATCATGTTTTGGATTTACTTGGAGAACAAGAAAATTAATCAGAAGCATATTTCCTTGGGGAAAAAAAAAAAAAGACCATTTCTTGTACACAGTGTTTCAAAATATCTTTTCTTAAATAGCTCTTCTTTCTACTTCACACCAAAAATCAAGTCAGAAACAAAAAATGAAATATTGGGTTTGCTGGGGAGAAGTCCTTATGAAAAATAGTCTTCAAAGTCCAACTCTCCAAGATTTTACAGGGAATCACTATTTAGCTGATTATTTAAGACCAACCATTTTGCAGGAGCATTATCTCTGCAAGGCTAATTGTTTGCAGCAGGAAGTGTCTCAATTAAATACTTCTTTTGGCTTTGCACTGCTACTTTAACAGTGTGATAAATTTCACAGAGAACGTGTATATGCTATGCAGCTGACAACAAGTAACTGTTTAATAACATTCCCTTGATATATTTTTAACTGAGATGTAGTTTCAGTGACTTAGGAACATTCTCATTAGGAAAAAAAAAATAATACATGAATTTGCAGTCACTAAAAATGATGAGTCTTTTTCACAGTTCATAAAATATCTCCATCTAGTCTTTAGTACTAGTTATTTAGTTTATTAATTATTAATCTTCTGTGTTTATCATTAATTTTAACTCTTATTATAAATGAGAGTGACAGGGCAGGAGATGAGGGGTGAGTAGGTGAGTGGAACAGCGCTTAACTGTGGTTCTTAGCACTATCATCTAATGACAGGATATGAAATATTTCAAGAAACCAAAGGAAATTATTTCCACTCTTCTTTCCTATATTATAGAAGTTCTCTCTCATAAAGTAAATTCCATTTAAATATGAAAAAAAAAGAACAAAACAAAACCAGAGGTAAACTGAAACAAGTCGAAACTCCTGTCTTCTTCCTCCCACCAAAAGCAAAATGAAACAAAAACCTCAAACATAATAAATCCCCCCCACAAAAAAAAAATCAATCTTTCAAAAACTGAAACACTAAGTCATTACAATGGAGGACCTATGTTCTGTGAATGAGTTTATAATGTCTCTTTCATACTGTGGCTTTGCAGCCTGGCTCAGAGACATCCCTGATTGTTGGAAACTGACAATTACCACATCTTTGATACCACTTAGGCCTTCAATATAGGAGGTCTAAGGTAGAAGGTCTTCACTGAGGATATCAGAATTATGTCACACATAAATTATTTCAATAACTTCATTATCCCAAAATGAATTGATAATAGAATAAATGTTGCTTGTCCCCTGCTGGCCTTCAACCACATTACTTAACCTAAGTTTAGACTTCGACGTGAAAATTCTGCATCAGGTAGTACAGTTCATGAGACACTGTATATCACATCTAACCTAGAACCTAATCCCTTTCTATACCAAGCATGGCATGTGGTTTCTACTGGGGAGCCAACTGTTTTGTAAACCATATTAAAGGTAAATTCTGCTATAATATATTACATTATATATTACATTAAAATACATTGAGAAAGAGAACAATTATGTAAATAAAGGACTATTCACATATTGTTGTTCTTACATAAAAGGAAACATTCGTTTCTCTTGATGAGAAGAAACAATGATATTATTGGGAAAAATGAATCCCCAGTGCTGTCTTATGAGAGTCATCCAAGAAGATCACCGAACAGGCCAAAGTCTGCTCTCCTGATCGTGTTTTTTGCTTTTTTGCCTCCTTTCAAGATCCTGAACACCACAATTTCATGGTCACTGCAACCAAGGCTGCACCCAGCCTCCACACCTCTACCCAGTTCTTCCTTGTTTGTAAGTATCAGGTCTAGCAGAATGATTCCCCTCAGCTCTTCAGTCACCTGTGCCAGCAAGTTGACGTCAATGAAATCCAGAAATTTCCTGTCTTGCTTCTGCCATGCTGTGTTGTTCTTCCAGCAGATATGGGAAAGTCAAAGTCTCCCATGAAGACCAGGGCATCTGTAGCACACACTGAACACAGTGTTGCCCATGTTGGTCTGCCCGCTAATCCTGATGCACAAGCTGTTAGCTGGCTCATCACCCATCCCAAGGCAGAACTCCACAAATTCCCACTAGTCTCTCACAAAAAGGGCAAATGCGTCTCGTTGCCATCCCAGCCCGTCCTTCCCAAAAAGACTGTATCCATTCATGACAGCATGCCAGTCATGTGAACTATCCCACCACAGTTGCATGATCATAATGAGGTCATAGCCCTGTAACTTCACACAGACCTCTAATTCTCCCTGTTTCCAAAAGTCATTCTGTAAGTCTGAGAAGCAAAGGTCCTATTACCAAATTACATTTTTTTTTAAAGTTCTTTCCTCCTTTCTCTCTTCCTTGTGAGTGTGTAGAAGATCCAGGCTCAAGTTCTCACCCTTTGTAATTTGGAACAAGCTAAGAATCTTTTTTTTTTTTTTTTTTTTTTTTTTCCAAAACTGCGTTTTATAGACTGCTTAAGTCACCAACTTACTTATAATACACATACTAGCAAACAAGCTTTCCAAGCAGTACAGAATCTGAGAGACAATTCACTTACCATTTTAGGATATTTAACACTTTAACTTTGCTAAGCAAAGGCTGTCACCGGTGTGAACTGCCTCACGTGGAGCTCCAGCCCAGAAGCTAGGTCCCACGTTATAAATTGTGTCATCTCCCAGCTCCTTATACAACATCCTTTGCTACACACAGAGATGGGAAACCTTAGAGTTCTACATTCAGAACACTCTTACTTTTTACCTTGCTGCTAGGTATCACCATGGAAGGAAAACCTCTTTGTGTCATTGTTAAAGAGTTCACAGAAGTTATCACAAGAACATAACTTGGGTCTCGTGGGATGTATGAGAAATTTTTCTTTAGACTGTTGCTTAGAAATTCTTCCTTTAGACTAGAGACTCTATAGAGTGAGGTTGGGAGGTGATGACAGAAAAAACATCTAAGAATAGGGTCCTCTGTTCTTACGCTGCAGCCACAGTCCTGCTGACTCCCCCAAAAGCTAGCCCCTAAGCTATTTAACACAGCTGCATCTGACAGATCAAACATACATTGAAGATAGTTCTTAGTGCTGCTGTCAGCTCCAGCAGGTCAGCCTCAACGCTGTGATGTTTGGTAGCTTCCTCTGTAAACTCCTGTTTTCGAAATGGGTATCTATCTGGATTATCTTAACTTCAAGTTAAGGCAAAACATCAAGTCCAGGTAGTTGATGTTTTGCCTGTATTTAGCTTCAAGAAGATATAATCATCTGAAATCAACTGAATTCTAAAAGCATTTCAAAAAGTCTAAAATTTATTCGGAGTTATCAAAATAATAGTCAAAACATGCATGTGTTTGTAAGGAGTACAGTCAAAAATAGAGATAAGATTTTAATATTATCTCTCTATTGTTTATTATGCAACAGATTTAAAAAAAAAAATATTATCTTCCATTAGGTTTTACAGAACTCTATCTTCAGGTCACTAAGACAGACATCCAGGTACCAAAGCAGCTCACATAAGAACAGGAGAGCAGGCATCTAGTGATGACTTTTTCATAGGGATGTAGAGCTGATCATAGCTGTTCAATAGTTGAGAAAGATGGTAAAGATCTTGGTCAAAAATATGAAGCCAAAAAGAGGTCAGAAAGACAGCTGAATAATGTCCATTGGAGATTTTGACAATTTTTTGTTGTTATTATTATTACAGGTTCTAACACAAATATGAACTTGCAATTTCTTTTTTTCCTTTCTCTTTTTTTTTACAAAATAGACCTGTTCTAAAAAGCCTACTTTCAGACTGAAAATGGCAGTGTTTTTCTGTGTGTCTGTGTCTGTTTCCTTTCTCTTTCTCTGAAAATGATAGCAACTCTATCCTATATCTGAAATAATTCCTATTGAAAAGGTCAGCAAAATCAATACACCTTTACAATGTTTCAGAATTTGGTGAAATGTATATTTTTATGAAAATTTTCCATCCAATTCTAGTATAAATATCCCTGTTTTACTGCTCGTAGATTCTCAGAAAGCTTCCACTGCCACTGGAGAGTTGTTAATGGTGCTCAAAGAGTTACTTTACTCAAAATCTAGGTTGGTACTTAGTTCTGTGACTGTTTGCATTGCTGTTTATGGCTTAAAGATGGATAGAACCTATCACTTTGTTTTTAATAAATAATTGCCACAAAAATTTTCCAATACCAACAACCTCTAAATAGATTAAATAAATATTCTTTTCCTCATAGCCTATGTACAGGCAGCATTCATTGTCATTAGCTCTCAGCTTTATGCTTTGTGTACTAACAGAAATTTTGCTCCAACTCACAACATGGGACTGTGCCTCATTCCAGTCAGAGACCCAGAGACCTCTGATTTTACAGCCATTTTTCTTTATTTCTGGAGGAGTCAGAGCTTTTTCAGAACTGGTCCAAATCTGTAGCGCTTACTTCCAGTCAAGGTATCCAACGTATTTCTTCAGTATTTTTTAAATCTAGTGAAAGTTTGTCTCTTGGGAAAGGATTAAAGAAGAAATATCACATCTCCAGTGCTAGCTGCATCACTTAATGTGACATACACAAATATCATGAGGACACAAGGCAGGGAATCCTGCACACATGAGATACAGGTTCCTGAATAAACCAAAATAAAAGCTTAAAAATTGCTTTATATTGGCTTACATTTCCACAGATTATTTTTTTCCCACTAGGAAAACAGCTAGAAGATATTTTTAGAATCAAAATTAATATCAGCCCTGACATCTCTAGGTCTTCTATAGCATGAGCATGAAGGCTGTCGTTAGCATGGTTAATTCACACAAGCAGCTTTGTTCATTGCTCCGATAGCATCTTTGATGGACTCTGACAACTTCCTACATTCCTGTGTTCTTTTGTCCTTCCCATAGCATCTTCTGTATTCTTCTCACACTATCTGAAACATTACACACAAAAATTCTATTTTTTTTTCTTGTTTGCAAAGGCAGGGGTTAAAAAAAAATGGTGTTTATGCATTTTATACGGCCTTCAGCAGTGGGTGCCTAGCCCTCCAAATGGACAAACACATATTTCTTTGGCACACTTTTCTTCCTCTATCCTTCTTTCCCATGCTGATCACCACTGTTTTGCAAAGACGGTTTTTAAGCTTGTGGAATTATTTCCACTTAATTTATAAAAGTTACAGAAGCTCAGTAGAGGTTAATGCAAGATTGTAAATCAGATATTTACATATAGCTATCCATCTCTCTGTCATTACCATGAATTTTACAAGCAGACACATTTAGAATGAGTAGTATGGGGAAAAATAACACAAAGCATTTATTGACAAAATTAAGTTTTCAGATTTTTTATTTATGGACACCAAACTCCCAGTATTTTTTTTTTTTTTTTTTCTGATGAAGAAATGACAAGTAGAAAATTATTGGGAGATTGTTTTTGTTTTTCTTTTGTTTTCCAGATTTCTCACTACCTTTAATACAGATAAATATAGCATAAAAGCTAAAGGTTCTCTCCTGTGGAATAGCAAGTATGTTGACAGTTAAGTACAAATAGGCTTGTATTTAAAAATAGTAGGTTCTGGATTATCAAGGCTTGTTTGAAGTCCATAGAGTTAAACACAGGTAAACAATAACCTTAAGTTTCCTGTTTACACCAAATAAAATTTGCAGTTATCACTATTGCAAGCCTGGAAAAAGAACTTGAAATACACAATTACTCCTTCCTCATCCATAAACAGTGTATTTCTAGCAAAATTATCAAAGCTGTATGGTCTGTTGGCCTCATAAAGGCTCTTGGGCAGCTCGTGGAACCGGCTCAACTGAGGATACATGGTTCCATTTCTGGCATGACTAATGCAGTTGGGAAATATGCCAAGCATTAGGCTCTTGAGGGAGGAGGGAAGAAGAGAAAACTAGAAAGAGACTGGAGGGGGAAGATCCAAGCAAATTAATACCACTTAGCCAGCAGGCTTTACTGGGACACATTTGACATTTGCAGGGCTCTAATATTAGGAAGCCTGCAGGAGTACTGAAGCCATGCTGCTCTTAGGGGCCTCACTACTGGAAAGGAAACAACGAACCCCATGGGAACAAGGTAGACATGAAAATGAGCAAGTGTAACACATCAATCCCTATATTGAACAGGGATGTAAAACAGTACAGGAATGGAAGTGGTTGTGGGGGACACATATTTCTTGTAAAGAAAATGCAAGGAATTTCAGCTTACAGAAAAAAACAGGTAGACTTTTGAGATGGGAAACAAAATACAAAAAACTTAGCCAGCCACCTGCCCTGTGAATTTCATTCTGAAGCATCAATTAATGCAGAGGAAAAACTGCCAGCAGTTGGCGCTCTGTCTGGCCCCTTTAATTCACAATAAACTGCCAAAATAAGGTCACCTGTGTTGCTAGAAAAGATGCCATGCAATTTCTCTGTTTAAATTACCTTGGTGCATATCAAATATAGTTCTCCTCTTCAATGGGATGATAATTTATAGCAAGCTGCCAGACTCAATGTCAAAAGGGTTAGGCTGGTGATTGCCCAGTTTGAACTATCATTGTTTGCTTTATCTTTCTTTTTTCTTCCCTCTTTTGTATCTGCTCCTGAAATGCCACATACCTTGGGAAAACAGATCCTTATTTATAGTGCTGCAAAGATATTGTCTGTTAAACTGACTAAGTTCTTTAAGGTTCATGGTCAAAAAATCTGACAAATCTCTGTTTTCCTTCCCTAAGGGGTGTGGGGGAGGTGGGGAAGAAAAAAAATAAAAAGAAAAGAAAAAAACACCCAAACCTGTATCTTTTGTTCTAGTAGATGATAAAAACTGCAGTACTGAGCATTGACAGTAATTGTCTGTCTCCAGCGTACTGCATGAGAAATTAATTATATGATCCTGTGACAACTGGCTTTCTACGTGGCTAGGAGGTAACATTAAATGCTGTAGGATTTCAGAGGAGTTTAACAGTTGCTCAGCTGCAATGCAGGTAATTTGAATGAATTATCCTGCTTTCAATATGCAGTGTGTAGGCATGCTCCTTCATAAGAACTGGTCAAGGTTATAGTGTCATGCAGTGTATCATTTCATAATCCGAATCTGTTACAGGACACAGTGATTGAATGTAATTTGCATTGTACAGATATTTGGGAGCTTACACAGATTATGATTGCCAGGATACTCTGTTCTTTCCTTAGCAAAACATTTCCACATTTTATACAACAGGTTCCTCTCCCTGTTCAGCCAGTACATGTGGACTCTTAGCCAGACGTGTCTGGAAAAGATATGCATATTACTCTGCATATGCATAGAAGTAAACATGATGAATACACCTGAGGGCTTGTTTATGCTGTGTGTGCAAGGTGGTGTTTTTCCATACTTTGTTTTCACATTTTCATATTATGGGACAGTAAGTTTCAGATCATATCACTTTCCACAAATAAAGCTATTAATGGACTGTCTTCTCCCCTTAGTTTCCACAGATTATCCTTGGCACTGTAGGTCATTTGGGTGTATTCCAGTTTACAGGGAAAAAAAATGTTATTACCCGGTGATTAAAGACAGTGATAATAAAAATAAATCACACAATGTAAACATCTAAGTTATTACCCCGTTCTTGGAAAACTGAAAAGAAAAAGTGGAAGTGTTGGAAGTGTTAAAAACTGCAGTTTATTCCAGGAAGAGAAAAAGTCTTTAATAGCAGTGTTATTACATTTCTGTTAAATAAAATAATTTTGTATAAGTAGCACTGGCAAATGGAAAGAAAATATAATTGTTCCTCTCTTTGTGAAATTTGTATATATTTTTGTTTTCTTTAACCTCAAAGTTTCATTAGTCTCATAGTTATACCAATGCTGTGTGAAGAAATGAGCTACTAAAGAAAATTGCTTTGTAACTTGTAGTTGTTTCTGTATTCCTGATGTTTCAAAATCCCACTGAGACTGACCTTCAATAAAAGGAACTGCTCTGCAGTAATTCATCTAATTTCCACAAAGGGTAAGGTCTCCCCAAAAACTTGTCTTTTGAATGTAATGTTCATATAAAAGCACCTCGCCTAACACCCTCTTTGTCAATGAACTGAGGTTAATATGAGAAATTCCCTGCCTACCTCTGAACATTCTTGTTATTTAAAATATTGCTGCTAACAGGCACTGACCAGAAAGTATTTTACAAAGCTTGTAAATGGAGGAAATATGCTTTTCTTCATCTTAAATCTATGCCTGGAAGCCTGAAATTTTTTATATCAGTGCAAACTCTCTTTAGGTCAGGTATTACAGTGGGTTATGTGAGACGTCACACCTAGTTCCATCAGTCGTGTCAAGAGATGGGTTTATCACACAACTGAATGAAACAGCAAGACAGAACAAATTATAGAAAAGAAAATTATGAACATTGATCTGCCATAGAAAGGCACATCAGGCTATATAACAAAAATAGTCTTTGTTCTGTGTCACTGGCAGTGAATACTACAGTGTTCACTGTTTGTGGAAAGGATTTTGCTGATGATAAAACCAAACTGAACACTGAGATCTCTCTGCAGAGCCTCAAAGGCACTTTAGACAACTTTACTGGAACAGGCCACAATCCAAGAAAGGCAGACAAAATATATCTATGAGCAGTACCCAGCAAAGAAGCAAAGTTTTTAAATTACTATGTTTTCCTCACCATTGCCATCACATTAACCTTGACCAATTATAGCATGAATGGAAATACCAGAGAATGCAGTCTTTAATGTTATTGCTATAATAACTTCTATCCCAGCCCAGAGTATATCTGCATAACATAGGCATGCTCTTTGCCAGTGAGTTGTCTTGTTCACAACAGTACACCACATGGAAGCCACAGCAGTGATAGAAATGGTGTAACCACTTCTTTGTGTTGTGTTTTTTGTTGTTTTTAATTACTCAGCAAGAGGTAGACTTGGAATTTACTCTTGGTCTTGCATCCTGTCTCCAATGGTAATTAATATATCATGGTTGGAGGAAAAAATAACCTTTCCACAAAAAAAAATATGAATAAACAGCATCTGATATATGTGATTAGGTTTTGTCTAATGACTATGGATTGGTCAAATATGAACTATCAGATCACCTCCATGTTTTTTTCAACAATAACACCATAAATCTGGATATTCTTTTATCCACATAAACATCCAGTTCCTTTTGGAAACTCAGTACATTATTGGCTTCCAGAGCTTCCTGCAGCAACATGTCACACTGTCTAATCCAGCATGTTTTGTGCCAGCATGTTTTACTTCAGTTTTTAATTGCTACATCACGGGTTTTCAGAACAAACAATTTGCACATATAACCAAGTAGATAAATATCTTTGTTCTGCATGAAAAATCTTCCTGATTTTTCTTTTTTTTGAAAAGTCTTTAAATTGTGATAGTTTATACACACTACTGTTGGTGTTAGAACATTAAATGTCACCAAATATTGATACGAGGGATATCTTAGCTGCTTGTCAGTTACAAGGAGAATCCAGAACAATTCAAAAAAGTGTGCATTTGCAGTCAGATATATACTTGTGACATTGCTGGAGCAGTTAAATATCTCTCCCAATGGATATTACTTCCCTACACTTAGAATTTAAGGGTTCCTAAGCTTTCACACTAAAGGTGATTTTTTTAAAATCCAATTTACTAGCAAAGAAAGGGGTATCAGTGCTAAACCCGTGAAATAGAGTTTAATCATATGCCAGCTCACCAAAGAAGGGTTGGTTTATTTTGTTTGTTTGGTTTTTTGTTTGGTTTTTTTTTGGGTTTTTTGTAGCATGTCACTAAAGATTATGCATTTCCTGCTCTGGGGCACTGCATAACAAAATAAGAAAGTGCTGAAGGTTGTAAGGCTTATTGGATAACATTCAAGGGTTTGGTAGGACAGACAGAAAGGCAGTGTCTGTTGCAGTCTTATTCTTACTGCTGTTAGGAATTGACCACAGCAAATTATCTTCAGACCTTACTTGTAGTTGTCTTAAACACAGAGAGATGGTTTTCTCCAAAAAGCATCTCAGAAGCAAAATAAATATAAGTGTCTATGCTAGTGCTCTAGTTCAGATCAGGATGGCACTTTTGAAGCCTACATTGCAATGATCCCTTTGAATGTGCTGTGTTTCTCATTGCAGAGTAACTTTGGGCACAAGCATCGAGGTTATTCAGGAACTGGTAGTGAACCAGGGAATTAAGTTACTTGCTACTGTAGATAAACCAATACATATATTGATAATTCATTGCAATAAAAATAATTTAATTTAATACAAACAAATGGTGATTAAAGGTCTGAAGTAACTTCCATATAAATAAAGCAAAATCCCATTTTCCTGTAACTGAACTGAGAGAACAATGCATTTGCAAGAATCCATATGGGGCAACTTTTTCATTTTCTTGTGTAGGTGTCATCGCTTGCTTTTTTAAAGTGCTTTTCCTCACTCTTACAATGCTTATTTAAAAGGAAAGAAAACAAAACTGTACTAAGAGATTGTTCTTGTGAAGATTCTGTGATTTACTCTGGCACACCCATGTAGTTGGAGGTGTGGAAGAACAGCACAATATAGAAAGAAGTAGGGCTTCTGTGTGGTGTTTAGTTGGTAAACAGAGTTAGTTGAACTCAGCTGTGCCTACGTAATTCCTTCACATTGCCTACGCTGTTTAAAAAGAGAAAGCACAGCAAACTGACCAGTTATATGGATTGTTATGTTTTAATCTCTCCCTTGAATTTAATAAATCAAATACCCTTGTCAGGTAAAACCTTGTACTTCCTGATTTTTATGAGTACTTAATTGCATGATAAATTTGACTAATTTTTAATTAATATCTAAAGCATCCAAAGTGGTTGCTGTCAGGACCCTGAGGGCACGTCCCTAGACGTCCCAAGTTTAGAAAGTATACTCTGCCTGCCTGTGGAGATTTCCACAAGCTGGAATGCACTACAGGTGTCATTGCACAAACTTTACAAGGAATGACATTCCAGAGGACATTATCTTTAAAAACATGTATAAACTGAATACCTGCATAGTTCTTCTCTTCTGTTATCAAGAAATGCTATTCTTTTTAATACTTGTTTCAATATTTTATAGTGATAAGAACCAATAAAGACTATTTGCTTCACTCTCATTGTGAAACTTAAGAAACCAAACTATTCTTTTTCTCTTCTATTTTATTAGCAAATTGCAATGGCAACTATGGTCTATTGTGGTGGAAAGGATACTGTTATACAGAGAATATTAACCTTTGATGAAACAAGTGTATGGAAATTGCAGTTTCTGACCTTTTAGTTATGATTCAGGGTTATAGTTTCAGTCTTCTCCAATCTTGTTTCAATAATTAAATGTATGATATATTTTTATTTGTCAAAAATAAAAATTTGTGAGTTTATATCTTGAAAATTTAATACCTTCTCAATTTATATTTTACTTCTATCTAAAGACATAAAACAGGTCTGAACTGATTTCAACACATGTATATTTGAAAAATATTAATCTGAAGACAATATGGAACTTCTGAATAGGAAAACAGAATCAGTTTCAATGGCTTCTCTTAATAATAGGCATATTAACCTCTTTAATATAATAGTTTGCATCCGTTTCAGAAAAACTCAGTGATTCATTAAAGATGCTAGGGCCACCATTACTATTTGTTAATTTTCCTATCATTCAAAGCATGGCGTATTACACAATGATCTGTCAACAATATCTAAATAAATTATTGTTCATTTCAAGCTCCTTAATATTTACAATACTCTCAGGGGTTCTGCAAATTAAACTAATTCCTTACCAAATGACATATTGCCAATTCACTTTTGACATGACATTAATGTAATTTTTTTCTCATTTTCAGTAGTTCATAAGCACAGTCAAAAAGGAATGCTCATTAGATTTTCTCACCTCTAAAGGGAATTGAACACATTCAATATTGGAAATACATATTCATCTGCAGAAATACTGCACACCACAATTCATCTTCTTTGAGCTATATTTCTGTCCTTGATGGTTTCATGTCATAGTTGATCTTTTATATCCTTATGAACAATTAAAAAACAATTTTAAGAAAATGAAGAAAAATCAAATACTGTCATATTTACTCATTGTATGATCCATCATATGACCTGATCTATTATACATTCTATCATGTGAAATCAATGTTGTTTACAAGATATTTCTAAATGGTGAACTGAAGGCATTCTTCTCTTCCCCCTCCCCCCCCCCCCTTAATGTTCAGTAGAATTACTATTGGAATTACTATTGTTTTGCACAAGGGTATATAGAAACAAGGCCATGGAATGCTATGAAAGATCAGATGCCATGTTGAAATAAATTTTAGAATATACCTCTATCTTAACATGAGCATTGGGTGTTTTAGGTAACATCTCCCCTATGTTTAACAAAGGAGATAGGATTGGTCCAAAAGGGCACCACTGAACATCCCAAAACAAGCTTTTGTAAATAACTTTATTCAAATATTATGTGTCTGCTTGGTTACGCATAAAAGTTTCCGAAGCAATGCAAAAGGATTTATTTTTTAAGTACTCATTTGGCTCAATGTTAATACTATTAAATGGATGCATAGACTTTCCAACTAGAAAACAAGAAAGTGGGGGGAAAAAAGGGTAAATTGTGATGAATGCACCACATGACAACAGTGAGAATATTTGATCTACTCTTTCACATCACTGAACACATACAAAACTTACTTATATGTTTACAAAATCCTTTGGAGTTTTGTTTCACAAAGATACCAATCAATAAAATGTAAAAATGCTAACATGTACTTGTTTGCTTCAGATTGGAAATTGTTGTAATAAGATAGTACTGTCTTCACTGGTCCATGAATTAGATAATTGAGTTTACTTTTATGCTAAATATATACAAGAAATGTTTTTATTATTTTGAAACACACTTGTTCCTTTAAAAAATATTTTATATTTTCCCATCGAAGCATGCAACTTGTCACTCATGAAAAATAGAGTTAATGTTTGCAAAAACAGTGTTATATTAATCACACCACCTTGGAAGATCTGCTAATATGTTGTCTAATAACTTGGCTGATCTTTCTGAAACCAGCTACTTCCATGAATGTTAAGGAATAGTGATTTTGTCCTTATGTGTTTTTCTTTTAGCAGTAATATGAAGAAACATCAATTTATCAGACTGAAAATGCATTACTAATATTACTTTTCAGGTATAATATACAAATATGAAATCTACATGGTCTGTGGTCTGAATTAATCACTTTACCATATATGTGGCATAATAACATAGTACCTGCTATAATACAATACCTAACAACAGGGAAGACAATAAAGAATTTGCATTTTCTCTAATATTTTTCTTGGTCTTGAAAATCATGTATTCAGTGGTTTATTTTCATTTGCAGGTCAAGATACAGTAAATCCATGGTTCATTTGATTATGCTACATCTGCATTTCATCTGTTCCATGTACATTTAAGAGTTATTCAAATAATCTTATCACAATCCTAGAAAACAGTAGCTCCCGGTAAAAAATGCAAGAATTAAATATTCAGAGACAAAAGGCAAGAGGGCTGCTGAACAAAACAGATTAAATAGATGAACAAAATAATTAAAATTAGAATTTGAATAAGAAATGAACTAAACAAATGAGAAAGAACTAAATTAGCATGGCAGCAGGACAACTCTATGTATTTACATCGAAGCTGTGCAAGTAGATCACACTTCTTTGAGCTTTATAATCCATATGATGTTCTTCATTATTCCTCTGTCTTTAATTTTGGTAAAATAAATGAAAGAAAGTAAGTCAGAGATGGAAACAGCTCAGTGGCAGTTGTGCTAGTGGAGTCCTTCCACTCAGAAATGTTGAGCATACTCCGATGACTGGCTGTTATCTCCCATGCATCACAGGTGCTCCCACACCCTGCCAAAATCCTCTCTTCCTCCTGTCTTCATATCCAGTTCTGACTGGAGTGTTTGATAGCATTTTTCTAAACTGAAGGATAATTTGATTCAACCAAACTGCCTCAGACACCAGCATATATTCAGACAGTTATCAGACAGAAGCTGCTATGTCTAGATTGGCCATGTTTCTTTTGCAAGCTTCTGAAGGTGATATAGGCAGATGCCCTGGCATCTGGACAACTATTTAATTCAAGATATCTCAGTTGAAATGATTTTTATAACCAAAAGGAAATCAGGTAATCAATATCAGTTTCATAGCTCGTAGTTCAGTGCTCTTTTTTATATGATATTTTTTTACCAGCCATTACTTGCTTTGTCTGTTCTCTTTGTAAGCACCTCAAACAGTGACCATCTCTTCTCTCTGTTTCAATATTCTGAGGACATAGAGCCCTACTCTGAATGTACCTGAATTAGTACTGAACACATGTAATAAATACATTTAAATTAATCTAACACATTATCTTCATAATAGAATTCTAAAAATGTACTGATATTTTTAAGCAGATACCTCCATGGTTATGAAAAAAATGAAACCTGGTTTCTTATAGACCTGTTTTGTTAGTCCAGCACCTGGAATAGCCAAGCCTTTAATATTAACTGTGACATTCCAATTTGATCAATTCATGTACATGGCTTATTTAGTTATTAACAACTCTTCATAACTTAAACCAGTTATTCCACCACAAATAATTCTCAAAATTACTCTAGAGGCTGTGGTACTAACCCAAAAATAAGTTCAGACTTCTGAAAGGGAAATGAAAGTAAGTCATGATGTAAGAATGTAAGACATTGCTTATAGATTGGAGGGAATGAGAAATAAGAATAAAGACCTGTGCTTCTGTAATAGGAAGCTGAGATCAGAAGGCAGACTTGTTCTAAATTTGAGGGAATATTTGATCAGTCCCAAAAACACTCTGTGTGACTACTTTTGTCTAGGCATTTATGGGCATTGTTGTGTTCAGAATTAGCCACACCAAGCCTTCAAGACAAATGAACAGAAAAAACAAACAAAGCCAAAAATGCATTGGAGTAGGTATTAAAACACAATTCCCTTTAATAATGCTCAGTTTTGTAAGTTTATTCTTCAGAAGAGAAACATCTGCACAGTTCAATGGAACTTGCTGCAGTCCAGGAGACAGCTAGAGCTGGCTTCACCTGTGTTATTAGTTATAATGAATTTTGATGATTCTTCACATGGTTAAGTTATGTGATTCCCATACAAACTTAATTTGTTTTCCCACTGAAAGTTTCTGTTTGCTTTAATTTGATATCACTATTTGTACTATTAATAATTGTAAATTTTTATAGATAACTCATATCCTGTGGAGAATACACTTTCTTACTCATTCCAAGGTCATCTTTATACCACCCATAAGGGTATATTTGTCTACAGATGCAGATAAACATTCTTTTAAAACATCGTCTTCTACAGGTTTTCTTCTAAATGTGATCCAAAATAAGCTTAATACATATTTGGTCATCCATACAGTAGGCTTCCAACATTTCACAATGTTCAATTCCAATGTTCAATTTACCTTGCAGTATTAAAAGAGTAGATAGATAGAAAGATACATACAGACAAACAGATACATAATAGTAACATTTAAGATATTTATGCATATACACATATGCATTATGTGAGTATTTGTAATTCCTTTCTTACTACTCATAAATAATATCTTCATATCTAAGTATGGTAGCATAAGTGGCAGCTACTAGACTTTTTAACTTGAATTTATTTGATTCTCTTCAGCGTGCAATATGATATGTGTGCTCAGGGTCATTAGGTAAACCATAAGTTGAAAGGGACATGCAGGATCAGGAACTGATCAATGTAGAGGAAACCAAGGAGACCATATTTACTGCAAATTATGCCTCTAAATGCAGAGCAAGCAGAAGATAAAGAAGTGTAGGAAAGCAAAGCCAGAGCAGGAACCAGAAATCAGGGATGAGCAAGCATGTGTCAAGAGAGGAATTAGATGAATGATTGCAACTGCATCCAAAATGCAGACTGAGCAGTCAAGGGTGGAATTGTCTCAAAAAGGCAACAGTAACACCACAGACCAGCCTCTGAAAGCAGGCTGTGGCTGCCTGGGAGACTGATAGCCTCAGGAGGTTGGGTGCAGGCAGATCATACAGCTAAGGAGGCAGGAAGGAGATCACAACTTCCATGTTCTTGGCTTTTTCAGTCTAAACCTTCCCCATATGTCCTAAATGCTTCCCACAAAAGTCAAGACTTCTCTCCATCTTGGGCATGTTAGAAAGTGTAAGCACTGAGCAAAGCTTTCTCACATCTGCAGAATTTATACAGCTTTTCTCTTTTTTTCTAAACAGAAATGGGGAGGATTTTAATTATCTTTGAGTTCTTATCTCTTCATGAGATTTGCTTGAAAGCAGCCAACAAGATATAAAAAGAAAGAAAAATTAATTAGAGAATGGAATGAAGAGAAACAGAAAGACTGATTTTAAATGCCTTTTTTTTCTATAATCAGAAGGCTGAAAAGCAAAGTTAAGCATGAAGAACTATCCTTTGTATCACAGCAATAAGAGTAACTATGTAAAAAGCAGCCAGATTAAGCATGCTTGCTTTGAAGTGTTAAACTGCAGTGTGCCTGCCTGACCATATGTAGTCCATCAGAAGCTGAAAATAATTTTGATATGCAGCCTGAACAGTAAGGGAAGCTACATCACTTGCAGTTTCACAGAATTCTTTTTTCCCAGTCAAAAAAGAATTTAGTAGAAAGTGATCCAGTGTTTAAACAAGATTTGTATTAATATTTGGTGGCACTTAAGTAACTAGGAAAAGCATTGGAACTGAACAAATGTATAAAATAAGGATAACTCTAATATATATATATATAGAAAAGAACAACTACGCTCTGTGTGTGTGTATGTAAAATTTGCACACTGGTAGGACAATACCTTCAAACCAATGAAGCAGGAATTATGACTGTGACTATTAATATTTACAAAATCCTTCATGACAATCTTGTCATGGTTTAACCCCAGTCAGCAACTAAGTACCACACAGCCACTTGCTCAACCTCCTCCCCCTGCCCTGCAGTGCGATGGGGGAGAGAATCCAGAAAAAAAAAAAAAAGTAAAACATGAGAGTTGAGAGAAAGACAATTTAATAAGACAGAAAAGGAAGAGAAAATAATAATAATGATAAAGGAATATACAAAACAAATACTGCACAATGCAACTGCTCACCACCTGCTGACCAATGCCCAGCCTGTCCCTGAGTAGCAATCACTGCCTCCTGGCCAAGTCCCCTCAGTTTCCATACTGAGCATGATGTCATAAGGCATGGAATATCCCTTTGGTCACTTTGGATCAGCTGTTCCGGCTATGCTCCCTCCCAACTTCTTGTGCCCCTAGCAGAGCATGGGAAGCTGAAATGTCCTTGACTAGCATAAACACTACGTAGCAACAAATGAAACCTCAGTGTGTTATCAACATTATTCTGATACTAAATCCAAAATGCAGCACTATACCAGCTACTAGGAAGAAAATTAACTCTATCCCAGCTGAAAGCGGGACAATTCTATACGTATATGTTACTGTTTATTTGAAGCATGTTGATGAGATAATCTTAAAATTTCTTCCAAAATGGATTGACCAATTCATCAAATAGATGCAAACTAAACAAAAAGAAGAAACACTTCAAAATTCTTTAAGTTAATAGAAATATTTAAGTAGGCTCCAATTTATTTATCTTTTTTATTTTTTCTTACAAAATGGCAGGATATTTGTTCTCTATATTGTAGTGGTCCTAGCTAGAAGGCTATTGCACATCGAGGAGTTAGTACTCCACGTAACACTTTGACCTGAGTTCAAGCATGTACAGTGCTGTGCCATACTGCACATTTCATTTGGTCTTCAGGACTGTGCTGTACCCATCCTTTATGTGAGATGAGCTTAGTCAGATAACTGTAACAAAAGATCTTGGAGGCAGCACCCAATTGCCATCAGCAGTGATACCACTGGCATGTCCTTGGCTTTATCTTGAAGTAAAATGATTTCCTTCTATGCCACAATACTTTTAAGAAAAATCCTAGAAAAAAAACCTTTATAGAACACAATACTGGTACACTACACCACAGACAGTATACATAGAGCATGCTGTGGCCTGACTGGGAGTGTATCCAGTTTTGCACTATCTTGGCATTCCCAGACTCAGAAAAGATATAAGATTTTTAAACAAAAAGAACCAGTGCACCTCTTCATGTGCAACCAGTATGAACTAAAGGTCCATTATTTGAGAAGTTCTAGTAGCAAGAAATCTAGCCTGAGTGCCAGACTTTTCCCAAAACTCTATCATCCAGCAGATTTTTTCTTTCTCTTTTAACAAATGCATTTGTCAGACAAACACATCCTTTCATTATTTTTTGGAGGTTCTGGATTGTTACAATCCTGGTAAGAAAGGCTTTCAGATTCTGTATCTCAGTACAAGACATGCACCTGTTGGAGAGGGTTCAAAGAAGGGCCACAAAAATTATCAGAGGAATAGAACACCCCTCTTATGAGTAAAGGTTGAGAGAGTTGGGGTTGTTCAATCTGGAGAAGGCTCCAGGGAGACCATATTCTGGCCTTTCAATACTTAAAGGAGGCTTATAAGAAAGATGGGGACAGACTTTTTAGTAGAACCTGTTGCGATAGGTCAAGGGGTAACGGTTTTAAACTAAAAGAGGGTAGATTCAGACTAGATATAAGGAAGAAATATTTTGTGATGATGGTGGTGAATCACTGGAACAGGTTTGCCCAGAGAGGTAGTAGATGCCTCATCTCTGGAAACATTCAAGGTCAGGTTGGACAGGGCTCTGAGCAACCTGATCTAGTTGAAGATGTCTCTGCTCATTGCAGGGGGTTTGGACTGGATGACCTTTAAAGGTCCCTACCAACCCAAACTATTCTATGACTCTATAAAAGGGAAACTCATTGGAGCTAACTTTATAAAGAAAGAGGATAGTATTGATAATATTACATCACTTCAGGTGCTGGGAACTCCAAATTGTGCAGTATTGAAGGGCTGCCAGTCAGGGTGCGGCATACTTGTGGAAAGTTTACTTGACGTTTTGGTCTTTGAGATCTTACAAGATTTCTTAAAAGAGGACAACTCTATTCATCATTTTGACTGTCAAATAGAAAGGATGGTCACCTGAGAACTTGCTGCTGCACTGTTAGATAAAGGCAAGGACACACAGGTGCCTTAATTTCTAGTACCGAGCAGGACCTGCCTGCAGGCTCCTCTGTCACAAGGAGATGGCCAAGTGTGTTCTGTGGCTAAGGGATCTGAGCAGCACAGCACAGACCTGTGCCTCCTCAGGTTACCAGTTTTATGGACCACCCTCTCCTCCGTGAACAATTGCCATCCAGTCTGTATCACTACATCCATGCGCATTGCATGAAACTAAAATCTTCTTACCATTCAACTGTCTTTTTCCACTTGGATGCTGTTGTGGTTTAGCCCTGGTCAGCAACTAAGCACCACACAGCCGCTCACTCACTCCCCCCACCCCTGTGGGATGGGGGAGAGAATTGAAAGAGCAAAAGCAAGAAAGCTTTTGGGTTGAGATAAGAACAGTTTAATAATTAAACTAAAATAGTAATAGTAGTAATGGTAATGATAACGATTATGATAATGATAATGATAATGATAATGATAATGATAATGATAATGATAATATTATGAAAAAGAAAATAACGAGAGGGGGAAATGAAAGCCAGGGAAAGAGGGGAAAAAAAAAAAAACCACAAGTGATGCAACCTCTCACCACCTGCCGACTGACACTGGCAGTCCCCGAGCCACGATCGCTGCTTCCCCTGGCCAACTCCCCACAGTTAATATGCAGGGCATGACGTCTCATGATATGGAATACCCTTTGGCCAGTTTGGATCAGCTGTCTTGGCTGTGCCCCCTCCCCTCCCGGCTTCTTGTGCACCTGGCAGAGCATGGGAAGCTGGAAAAGTCCTTGACTAATGTAAGCACTACCTAGCAACAACTAAAACATCAGTGTGTTATCAATATTATTTTCATACTAAGTCCAAAACACAGCAGTATACCAGCTACAGTGAAGAAAATTACTCTATCCCAGCTAAAACCATGACAGATGCTCATTAAGTGGTCCATTTAAAATGGAAATATTCCAAAGCACAACATTGAAAAGCAATAAGAGAGGGGCTGACAGGGGAGGGGACAGGGAAGGAGATCTCATGACAGCCTTCATTCTGTGTATTTTACATTTCTCACATTCTCATTTAGGTCAAATATTTTGCTGTAAAACCAGAGGTTTGGTGGAAGGGAAATACTATTTTCATATCAACTCTGCTGAGAGTATAGTTTGTAGTGACTTCATATGACGATGTTGTTCAGCAATATTGACATTTTGTTTTTTAGAACTAGAACATGAATTTAGGAAAATAGTTATTGATATGCAAGCTTGAAAATTTCAACTACTGTTTTGAAGTACTGAATTTGCATAAAATGTTTCCTTTCAAGTGCTTAATTCTTAAAACAATTTCAAATAACATGTAAACCATTACTGAAACATAATTACATTTCAAAGTGGTACACAGTGATCTAGCTGCTCAGCTGTCACCGGCATTAATAAGAGTCACAGCTTAAGTCCCTGGGCACCACTTGGAAAGTTTACTGCCATGTGTCTCCATTAATCACATCACAGAAGGAACATCCCATATCAGCTGGTTTTTATTAAAACTGCATAGCTTAATTTAAATATTTTATCCTTATCTATCAATCACTGTACAGAGACCCTCCCTCAAGCAATTATTTGCTATTAAATTTCATATTTATTCATATTAGCTATGCCCTTACTCTTAGTAGAAAGCCCAAGGTAAAATTGTAATGTCACTTGGGACAGTAGAGGTAACAGTAGCTATTTTATTATTTACTAGTTTTATAGTAACAGCCATCTGCAGTCTACTGATTTGCTTTTGCAATTCATTTAGTCTAGCAAAGTTACTTTTTCCTTTTTTTTTTTTTTTTTGGTGTATGATAACAATGTTTGCAAGGAGGATACTGAGGATCTCTGTTCTGTGGGTAGCTGGGATACTTGAGATGTGTTGATTACGAAGTGAAGAGGAAGATCTTCAGGTACCCCTTTGGCACATGACTTTTTCTGACACTTTCACCTGCCTTATAAAGACAGCAGGAAAACAGTGGATCTAAGTCTATCTAAGTCTATTAAAGGAAATGTGAAAGCTAGTGAGATGCGACTATTACTTCAAGTACTTTAAGACACTTGAGATGGGTAGGCAATACTAAATATCCTCCATGAAAAATTTCACAAGAAACAAGCACCACAACTATCTTTCTTCCCTTTTTTCTTACATTTTTCTTTCTACTTCTGATGAAAAAGACCAACAAAAACAATGACAAAATCTACAGTAAATCAGCGGACAAACAGAAATAGATTTTTCTTAGGGAAAACCATGTTCATCAATTGAATATTTCCGCACCTTTAGTTACCATCATTGATTTAGTGTCTTGCAATGCATGTATCTTCTTGGAAAGGTATCTTAAAATATTCACTTCCTCCGTATTGGCTAGACATATTTGTTATTCTTAGTTTCTAGCAAAATAAACTATGTATTTGCTCTTAATCACTAAGATAAAATCATGTCTTGATATAGAGCAGTACAGATAAGTGTAAGTTTTATATAATTTCCTAGATTTTGACAACTGTCCCCATATTTTCTTGCTCTTATTTGACATCAGCAAACAACATTTTCAAAAGTAGCTTTGCCAAAACTAGCATTTCAGATGATTGGTTGATGGAGACAGGGTTACTCCTTGAGAGACTTGAAAATATGTAGCGGTCTGCTTAGAAAAGGCTTCAAAATGCTTTCAAGAAGGATATGGCTACTGAATGAAAAATGTTTCAACACCAGTTCAGGCAGTACTTACTGAATAAAACATAGTCCTGTAAACTAAATAAATACAGTGTTTACAGCAACTCAGAAGAGGAAAGACTGAATGTTGGAAATAGCTGTATTCATTTGTTTCGGTGCTACCTTAGATACCAGTCAGTGATACTGACTATAGGTGTATGCCCTTATGGATGGGGTACTTTGATCAATATTTTATTGACTGTGAGCACTTTTTTAACAAAAAATTGCAGTATCAACCTATGTATTAAATTGCATTAAATCATTTATCAGTATGTCCTGTTATTGGTTGTCAAGACTTTGTCCAAGAATGCCTTCAGAATATTGCAACCATATGCATAATTTGCTGGATTTGAATATTTTTGGTAAAATTTAGTTCTATTTCATCAAAATGTTTATATTCTGGGGACTTTTGAGTCAATGTTTCCCCTTCAGATCACTCCAGCTGTCACCTCCTAAATGATAATTGTCTCATTAGTCTAGGAGGAGGTTTCCAGAAACGTACGTAAATGAATTATTACATACATATATACACACATGGGAAACAGAGCAGAGAGGTGAGACTATGGAAGAAACTCCTGAACTTAATCACATTAAAATATTTTTTTCTTATTTCTGTTTTTTCATTCATATAACCTACACATCATGTCAGTAAAAGTACTACACTTTGAAATCAAATCCTCAGAAAATCTGCATCAGAGAAGAGGATATAAGCAATAAAATGTAATTTTGGAGAAGAGCCTCAGTGCAAATAGTAACATGTATTTCTCATATGTATGTACAACACACTGTCTTCTTAAACGGTGAGGCCTTTTTTTACAAATAAGTAGAGATTACACATATGAAAATATTTTCATTAAATTATAAGATAAAGTAATTAGGTCATGACTGCATTTCCTTTACAATAGGTTTAAATGAGCCCTACTGCTTCAGTGGTAGCATCATTCATTTCTAAATACATAGAATATTTCTCACTATGAAATATGTCTCAAACATTTCACATTCTGAATACTGTAATAAAGAGGATGCTGTAAAGAAATGCTCTAAAGACAAATCTTAAGACAAATATTAAATACACAGTAGAAGCAAAGAAATTGAGCAATGTCCATCTCTAGTCTGGAAAGTCCAAAAGAATTAAAAGTTTGAAAAGTCAGTTGTATTTTTTTGCCATCATTACCACTGAGTCTGGAAATGAAAACATTTGAAGACACAAGAACACAGCATTCATTACATTTCTGTTCAGAAATATTTTACTTAATACAGCATTACATTTACATAGTATTTCAATAATAGTCACATTCATGATGTGAGTCATTCTTATAATTTATAATAAGAAAAACCTGAAAGTCACACAGCAAATCTATGATTGATTCAGGTTTAGAGCAAAGACTCCTGGCTCTCAGACCTGCATTACAGGTACCTTTAGGTAACCAGATATTGTTTGTAAAATATGTCAGTGATAGCTCTGAAAATATTGCTGGTTAAAAGGGATTATATAGCAAACAAGAGATTAATTTTCTTTAAACACTTTCTGGAAAGGAAATACTAATCCTATTTTATAGTTCTATTTTATAGTTCTCTAGCCACATTGTTAAAATACTCAGTAAGAGAATTACAAGTCAGTTACTCCAACCTGTAGAAAGTAGAATCACATAAATAATGTATTTATCATCTTATAAAGAGTAACCCACCAGCTGCCAAGATTACCTAAATCTGAAAGACAATATTAAGAAACTATGATCACTATAAAATATTAAAGGCATTGGTTAGGTGTCTAAAGTTGGATTCTTTATAGTAGCTGCTTAGCTACTACTCAAATATGCAGAGAATAATAGGATAATAAGTTGACCTGTCTGGTTCCTTGAAAATGTAGGTCAGGTGTTCATTGCCTGAAGAAATTACCTGCTAGGTGACTCATGTTGCACAGAGCATTAGCTCATCTGCAGGCTGGTCATATATCATTGTCATATAGTGGAAAGAAGGTGGTAAAATATGATAAAAATGAGGAAAGGAATTACAAAGGAGGACAAAAAGAAGACCTATATTTTAATTAAGGTCCAAAGAACTGTATTGGCTATATATGTTTTTCAGGGAAATGGGTTTGATAGTGATCTCATAACAGACCAGTTTTTCAGTACAAAACTCCTATTAGTGCTGTTCACAATATTAGCTTCCAAGGTAAACAGTACTTCCAAAATAAGTGTGCCATGATGTGATACACTAAACCACAAGCACATGTTAACGAAGCTAATACTATAATAAGTAAACAATAAGAATTATCCTACTAATACAAGATTTTTACTTTTCTTTTGTAATAAAATTATAACAGATTATAAAGATGTATTGTTAAAATACATCTGATATTTAGAGAAGAATGGACACTTGAACAAGCAATGGTATTATCGATAATCTTGTTAGCAAATGTGGTTATTATATTTTTCCAGTCCTTGTCTGTCAATTAACTATGTGCAAATGAATCATGTCTCACATGATGCTCCACTCAGGTCTTAGCAAGATAGAAAATTAATGGGTTGGAAGGGACCTAAAAAGGTCATCCAGTCCAAACCCCCTGCAATGAGCAGGGACATCTTCCACTAGATCAGGTTGCTCAGAGCCCTGTCCAACCTGAACCTGAATATTTCCAGGGATGAGGCATCTACTACCTCTCTGGGCAAACCTGTTCCAGTGATTCAGCACCATCATCACAAAATATTTCTTCCTTATATCTAGTCTGAATCTACCCTCTTTTAGTTTAAAACCATTACCCCTTGTCCTATTGCAACAGGCTCTACTAACAAGTCTGTCCCCATCTTTCTTATTAGTCCCCTTTAAGTACTGAAACACCACAATAAGGTCTCCCCAGAGCCTTCTCTTCTCCAGATTGAACAACCCCAACTCTGTCAGCCTTTCTTCATAGGAGAGGTGCTCCTCCTCTTGACCTGCTCCAACAGGTCCATGTCTTTCCTGTACGGAGGACTCCAGAGTTGGACACAGTACCCCAGGTGGGGTCTCACCAGAGCAGAGTAGAAGGGCAGGATCACCGCCCTCAACCTGCTGGCCACGCTTCTTTTGATGCAGCCCAGGATACAATTGGCTTTCTGGGCTGTGAGCACACATTGTTGGCTCATGTCCAGCTTTCAATCCACCAGTACCCCCAACTCCTTCTCCGCAGGGCTGCTCTCAATCCCTTCATCCCCCAGCTTGTACTGATATTTCAGGTTGCCCTGACCCATGTGCAGGACTTTGCACTTGGCCTTGTTGAACCTCATGAGGTTCACATAGGCCCACTTCTCGAGCTTGTCCAGGACCCTCTGGATGGCATCCCATCCCTCAGGTGTATCAGCTGCACCATTCAGCTTGAAATCGTCTGCAAACTTGCTGAGGGTGCACTCAATCCCACTGTCTTATGTCATTGATGAAGATATTAAACATTACTGGTCCCAGTACAGACCCCTGAGGGACACCACTTGTCACTGATTTCCATCTGGACATTGAGCCATTGACGACTAGCCTCTGGATGCGACCATCCAACCAATTCCTGATCCACCAAACAGTCCATCCATCAAATCCATATCTCTCCAAAGTAGAGAGAAGGATGTTGTGGAGCACTGTGTCAAAGGCCTTACACAAGTCCAGATAGATGACATCCATAGCTCTTCCCTTGTCCACTGAAGTAGTCACTCCATCACAGAAGGCCACTAGGTTGGTCAGGCAAGACTTGCCCTTGGTGAAGCCATGCTGGCTGTCTCAGGTCACCACCCTGTCCTCCATGTGCCTTAGCATAGCTTCTAGGATGATTTGTTGCATGATCTTCCCAGGCATGGAGATGAGGCTGACAGGTCAGTAGTTCCGAGGGTCTTCCATTCTACTCTTTTTAAAGAGGGGTGTAATGTTTCCCTTTTTCCAGTCACTGGGCACTTCACCTGACTGCCATGACTTTTCAAATATCATGGAGAGTGGCTTGGCAACTACATCAGCCAATTCCCTCAGGACTCTGGGATGCATCTCATCAGGTCCCATAGACTTATGCAAGTTCAGGTTCCTGTGGTAGTCACAGACCTGATCTTCTCTTACAGTGGGAGGGACTTGCAGTCCTTCCCCTTGAGAGGTGTTGGAAGAGAGATTGCCAGTGAAGACTGAGACAAAGAAGTTGTTGAGTACCTCAGCCTTCTCCTTGTCCATTGTTACCAGTTTGCCAGTCATGTTCATCGGGGGGGTATGCTTTCTTTGACCTTCCTTTTCTGGCTGACGTAGCTGTAGAAGCCCTATTTGTTACTCTTTGTGTCCCCTGCCAAATTCAGCTCCAGCTGTGGCTTGGTTTTCCTGACCCCATCCCTACACAACTGGGTAGCATCCCTATACTCTTCCCAGGATACCTGTCCCTGCTTCCACTGCCTGTGCATTTTCTTCCTACCCTTTAGTTTGACCAGCAGGTCTCCACTCAGCCATGCCAGTCTGTAACCTTCCTTTCCTGATTTCTTACACTTGGGGATCGAGAGCTCACGCACTCTATGGAAAGCGTCCTTAAAGATCTGCCAGCTCTGTTGTACTCCTTTGTCCCCGTGGGCTGTTTCCCTGAGGGGTCCTATTGACTAACTCCTTGAACAGCTGGAATTTTGCTCTCCTAAATTTCAAAGTCCTGACTTTACTCTTCTCCTGACCCATATCCCTCAGGCTGTGAATTCCACCAGTGCATGATCACTGCAGCCCAGGTTGACACCACTGATTAGCTCACTTGTGCTGGTGACCACCAGGTCCAGTATCACATCCTTTCTGGTAGGGCTGTCTCTTACCTGTCTTAGGAACTTATCCTCTATGCACTCCAGGAGTCTCCTGGATTGGCTACAGCTCACTGTGCTACTTTTCCAGCAGATGTCAGGGAGGTTGAAGTCCCCCATCAGGATGAGAGCCTGCGAGCACAATGCCTCCTGTAGCTGGAGTAAGAAGGTTTCATCAATAGGTTCCCCTTGATCGAGTGGCCTATAGTAAACACCAACCGTGTGAATTTAAAGTCTTTAGATACTTTAGCCTTACTTTGGAGGAGAGAGGGACAGAAATTAGATTAATCTTGAAACATGGTCAGTCAGAATAGGAAAACAAATCTGAAAGAGATTTGTTTTTTAATTAAGTTACACCTGAGAAGCAAAGACCTGTACAGAATGATAATTACAAATAACTTTATAACATGCAAAAGCAGCAGAAGATCTTCCTGTGTATTGATCTATATATTAAAAAAAAAAACCAAAAAACCAAACCAGAAACAAAACCAAAAAAACAAGTTTATATATTGCATGGCATTGCAGTCAAAACTGAAGTATTCGATATAATTTCATTTTAGAGAAACTGTCTATGGTTGAAGATACTGATACTGTACCATGTCCATCACAAACATCAATTGCTTTTCTAATCCTCCACAGCTTGGAAATGAATGCAGCCATGACACTTACTTGTTTCCTAAGTCACTGCATGTTTATAAATATCATTGGCTCATCTGCATTGTAGACAGCGTTATATATATTTTACTTACTCAAGTGGCAGAGGTCTTTGCAGTGGGTCTTAGTTTCCACATAGATGTTAGTTAGTATAAGAAATAGTTGTGACTTTTTCTCAAAAACATCTGCAAAAGAGGAATATTAAAGCTGTCATTTGGAACACACAGAAGTGGAAGTTTGAGAATGCCTGTATGACATCAGTTTGCCTTCTTGTATATACTTTTGCAGGATTCCATATACCTTTACATGGACAGGGAAATCAGTCAGGTAGGACTGAGCAGGTACCTCTTGCTGTTAAGTGAAGAGAAAATGCAAGCACTCCTTTAAGCAGTGGAAATTGCAAGACCAGCTTAAATTACCTACAAGAATCACATTCTACTTTTGTTTTCTTTAATTAATTTCACAGTAAATTGCTCCCAATTAAACTATTTTGAATCAGGAATAATGTCACAGAAATCTAATCTTAAAATGCAATAAAATCAGAATAACTGATAGTAAAACATGTTCAAAGCATATCGTCTTCTCTTGAAGAAACGAGGGGAATAATTTTGCCTTCTATTATCTTCATGCTAGTGTGTCAGGAATCAGAAGGAGAGAATAAAGATATGATTTTTAGGAAGTACTGGATTCCATTTATTCATTTCAGCCTCTACCTAGAAAGGAATCTTCAATATATAATTTTGTAGTTTTCATGCTGGGTTCCTAACTAATTTTGTCTGATGTCTTCAGGCAGAAATATTAGCTAAATATTTGCATAATCATTTTAGTATCCTTTATGTTATATAATTCATCTGATTTTTTTACATCCAAAGCAAATAAGTTTATTTAGGCCACTCCCCTGCTTTGAAGCAGGAAACAAGTCTAAGCATCGCATGAAGCAAAGGGGCTGGCTTTTATGTATATAAGTCCTTCCCTGAAGTGAAAACAGACAGAAAAAAAAAATTTTGATTGTCTCTGCTTTTTTCTCACAGATTACATGCTTTTTGTTTCAACAAGGAATTCATTTCATGAACAAAGGTACAACACAATTACTCAGTGCTTTCAGTAGTTAGTAATGGTGTCAAACAATTCCTTTTAATTGGAGGAAGGGTGTCCCCTACTCTCTCCTGCTGGTTATGGTAATAGAACCTCTTATGGCTTTAATTAGAAGAGAAATGTTAAAAGAAGCTAAAAGGATAAAAGCCTGCTAAATTTGCCAATCCTAATTCTTCTTTCTGTACTGTGGTTAAAATAGTTAAATCCTCTGATTTTCCTGGATTTTAAGTCAAGTGGAGGATGCAAAGAGTATTTATTAATATAGGATTCTCCAGCTAGTAATTTCAAACTATCTTTAAAATACTAAGATTGCTAATACATTTTAGCAATTATTAGCTAAATTAGCAATACTAATTGGCTAAATAGCAATACTAATAATGCTTTGTAAGGCAGACTCCGCAGTTTAAAACCACTTATAAAGCAAAGCAATTTACACAAAAGACAATCTGAACCATACTCAAGGTTAGGACAATGTAGCAATGCTAAACATGCTATTTTTAGCTGATTTGCACTTACTTACTATGGTTCACACAGTAGAATTTTTAGTAAATAGAAAAGTAAAAAGTAAGAAGGTTGACCACTTAACAGGCAAGAACAAATCACAGGTTTTGAAGAAGGTTGTTGTATTCAGTGCTTTCACAGCCCTCTGCAAAAGGGGGAGTTATAAACATGCATGCCATAAGGTTAATTCTAAGAAGTAAATAGGATTTCAGAGCAAAGTTATGAAGATAAGTTATGGGATATACATTGTGTTGTATATCAGGCATTAAGACTTGAAAAACTATATTTGGAAATATTGTATGATCTGGTTACTCTTATCTTTGATCATCAATGATTATATTTTTCATAATTATAGTGGATACAGGAGATCTTGTATGATTGGAGAAAGGGAAACTTAATAGTTTCTATTAAAAAGGAAGAAAGAAGATTGCAAAGAATTATAAATGAGTCAGTGTAACTTCATTCTTTGCTTAGGTTCTGGGAGAATATATTTAAAACATATTTCTAAATGCCTATAAGAGATATAATCAGATACTTGTATAGATTTTTTATGAATGTGTCTTGTCAAACAAAAGCTATTCTCTCTTTTGAAAGAATAAAAAGTATCTTTATAACATGAATATTAAATACTACTGGGTACTGTCCTCATGCTAGATCTACTTCTGCTCATTGTTTATATTATAGACTTAGATATTATAGTGGTTAATAAGTTTATAATGCCTTATAAAGGGAATATCGGTTCTTAAGCACAATCAAAATGTAGAAATATATAAATCAATATGTAGAAATACAGGCTGAAAAATATTTATATAGGTAGCAATAATCTCAGGATTACTATGAGTCACTAACTAAATCTGGTTAAGTATATAATGATCTTACAAAAAAAGGAAAATAATAATCTAGGATCTCTGAAACAAAATCTTATATGTCATACACAGTAGATGATACTTGGCACTAAACAGGATTCTGCTGAATATTATGTCCAATTTTTGATGCTATGAGAAATGGACAAAGCCCATTTGACAGCACCAAGAATGATAGAAGTTTAGGGAAAGAAAGAAATACCACCAAACACCAAAGAAAAAACAAACACCAATAAAATGTGAGAGAAACACTACAGGAAATTGGACAGTTATATTAAAAGTAAAAATTGCCATGAGATCTAACAACTTTCTTCTACTAATATTACATACTTGCCCTATTTTTATACTCTTATATTCTTTTCCTACACAATCACTTTTGGTTACCATAGAAAATAAGCCAGGTGATACTTAAGCCTAACTCAGTATGGCCATTCTTACATAAAAGAGGTAGTTATGCAGACATAATGATCAAACTGGCCTCAATTCTAGGACCAGTTCTGTTCAATATTTTTATCAATGGTCTAGTTGCGAGAGTTGAATGCACCATTAGTAAGCTTGCTGATGATACTAAATTGAGAGGTGCTGTTGACTCTCTCTCAAGACAAGATGCCTTGCAGAGGGATCTGGGTAGATTGGAGCATTGAGCAATCATCAATGGCAATCAACAAGACAAAATGCCAGTTTCTGCATTTAGGACAGAGTCACGCCAGGCACAAGGATAAACTGGGAGAGGAGCGGCTGGAGAGCATCCCTGCAGAAAGGGATCTGGAGGTGCTGGCCGACAGCAGGCTCAATATCAGTCAGCAGTGTGCCCTGGCAGCCAAGAGGGCAAACCGCATCCTGGGGTGCATCAAACATGGCATAGCCAGACAGTCAAAAGAGGTGATCATCCTGCTGTATTCAGCATTGATGCGGCCTCACCTTGAGTACTGTGTGCAGTTTTGGGCACCACAATTTAAGAAGGATGTGAAGGTCCTTGACCGCACCCAGAGGAAGGCAACAAAGCTGGTGAAAGGACTGGAAGGAATGTCCTGTGAGGAGCGGGCTAAGGGCTTTGGGCTTGTCTAGTCTGGAGAAAAGGGTGCTGAGGGGTGACCTCATGGCTCCCTACAGCTTCCTGAGGAGGGAAAGTGGAGAGGGAGGTGCTGAGCTCTTCTCCCTGGGATCCAGTGATAGGACATGTGGGAATGGTTCAAAGCTGTGCCAGGGGAAGTTTAGACTGTATATCAGGAAGAATTTCTTTACCGAGAGAGTGGTCAAACACTGGAACAGGCTTCCTAGGGAGGTGTTCAATGCCCCAAGCCTGTCAGTGTTTGAGAGGCATTTGGAAAATGCCCTTAATAACATGCTTTAACTTTTGATAGACTTATGCCTTATGGTTTTGTATAGAACTTAGCATTCTGACACACCATTAATCATGCTAATTATCATGCAAATTCACTTACATAGCTCCTGGAACAGACAGTCAGATCAGATTTGTAACAAATCTGCTTGATGCTCAGGCAGAGATATATATACATGCACTCCCAGTCCATGTGAACTGGTCTTTTCATAGGCTAGCACAGCTCTTAATGTAACTTCTCCTCATTCATTGCAGTATGGCATTAGTGCTTTCACTCAGATGTAACATTAGTAATTGTTAATAAATATACACATATTAGATGAAAATATATTTATATATTAAATATAAATATAAATTTTATCCATTAATTCACTATTAGTAAAAATATACAGAAGAGGAAAGGATGAATGGGTGAATATTTGTGTAATCTAAATCAAGTAATATCTTTGGCAATGTATCTCAAAGAGATGGGCCAAATAGAAGTGGCTGTATAGACTAAAGCAGTTGACGGTGAAGACCTGATGTCAATACTGTATGCATTTAAAAGTATTCTTTTTTCGCTTTAGACAAGGTACAATCTGGTGCATGCACTGAACACCCATTTGTAGCTGAGTGCTCCTGAATTGCACCTTCTAGTTTACTGAAAGGAATTCAGTTCATGCGGTCTGGGACTGCTCCACAATCTGGACCAAAGCATAGTAACTGAAGACAAAGGGGAGATTCACTTAAAAGACACAGTCTTGATGCCAGCTAAAATTGCATTTTATAGTGATTTTGATCTGCATTTCTTGTCTACATTCTTTGTAAAGGATCCTGGCCAAAATTTATATAATAAGCTTCACGTGCATTGGCTTGTGACATGCACATGTCACGCAATACATGTCATTGTAACAATCACATGGTAGTGACATGCACATATATACACATATATAAGTGTATAATGCAGCCAGATTCCAAGCCTTACTTTGGAGTGTTTCCATTACAATCACTTTTTAATTCATTCTTTACTAATCAGGTTTTGGAATTTGTAGCTGTCTTTTGTTGGCTGAGTTTTAGCTTTTTTTTTTTTGCCATTACCTGCATGACAGATAGC
Organism: Morus bassanus; assembly: GCA_031468815.1. Classification (NCBI taxonomy): domain Eukaryota; kingdom Metazoa; phylum Chordata; class Aves; order Suliformes; family Sulidae; genus Morus; species Morus bassanus. Next base: position 79,748,823 of record CM062568.1, read on the forward strand.
TAACGAATCTTATATCTATACTGCAATAAAAAAAAGACCACAGCTAAACGGTGAAACAAATCCTTCATGGACTTGTGTAGTATTACTGTTTATTAATTACTCCAGTAACCAGTTTGTAAAACAAATGTCTATACCTGTTATAGATTGCATTTATATACATCAGTTTTTACCAAAATAAGTCAATATGGAATTCTTTTTCACCCTGCAATATGCAGATCAGAACTGATTTAGTCTTTTCTAGATAAAGCCTCAATATGCTACCAGCAACAGTAAATATTTCAGAAATTTAAAAGTGAGTGGTATACATATGTTATAACAAAAGAAGCAACAAGTTTGCATGTTAATTGTGCATACATGCTACCAATATTACCCTTGAGAGCTCAGAGATATGAACATAAAAATCTCAAAGAAACTTTCCAAAAAGTGCAAAACCAGCAAATATAAGGAAGAGGAAATTTCAGTTACTCATTAAAGCTGGGAATGAGCTCCAGATTCATCACCAAAACATAGGTGTGTGTACATGAACTAGGTATCTAAGAGCTCATTATACTCATGCACTAGAAAATAGTAGGTAGATTCTGGAGAGCTATTCAATGCACCCTGAAGTGAATATCTACATTTGGTGAACTATCTGGCTCTATTTGTAGACACCAGCATTTAGGTGTCTATAAATTCATCTCTATTAGAAATAGAGAAGAAACACCACATTAATATAATTTTTGTTTGTATAAGACTATTTGCTAAGTTATGGATTAGATTTTGGTGTTCCATACCATATTCTATTTGGAGGCTTTTACACTGATATCATAACTTTTAACCTCAAAAAAATCAGATTCAGTGGGTCATATGCCACTAGGTATGACCAATTTCTTAGTTTAAAAGGATTCTATCTAACTCCTGGAAATTTAAAAATGTTACTTTTGCTTTTTTTTTCATTTGTCCTTTTTACTTTATCCTCATATGATTTTAAGACAGTAAAATATGGTATCAAGGAGAGCACCTAGGACTAGGAGAATCCAAGCTAAAGTTTAGCATTGAATATAAATAATGGTTTCATGGTTCCTGTTACATTTTTTTTTTCCAAATGTAAGCCAGCTGATCATAGCAGAGGTGATTTAGTACTCTTGATTTAGTGGCCTATGAATTAAGTCTTCAGTCATCTTTTTTGTCTTGGGGCTGGTCATACACTGTTGATTTACAATATTCTGAAGAGACAAAAAATATAATACTGACTAACACTGTAAACAATGGCAGAACATGTAACAAAAGTAGCCACAACATACATATGTCATACTTGAATCAGGAATGCTGCCATACACGGTGCATTTTTAAAGAAATTCTGAGTAGAATATTATCTCATCTAGACTTAAGAGAAAGGAGCTAATAAGAGATTCCATATCAAATTGTTAAAAATATTGTTCAAATTCTGGAATGCTGTGTGCATTCAAAGATATACGCAATAAATATAGACAAGTAATATACTTATGACAATTATATACATGCTTAGTCACTTATAAATACTAATTATAAATTATATAGCACAACATAGTTCAAAACTTCCAATTATGAGTATGTTTGCACATAATCAAAGATAGGCAATAATATATTTAAATTTAAATATGAAGGTTAGAATCACAAAAATGGAAGTTTCATTCTCAAATATTTCTCTTGTTAAAGAAATATGGAGAAAAGAACATTCCAGAATTTTTCCCAGACTTATTGTAAGCAATCAAATTTCTTTGAATGGAGTGCATCTATCTGCAGTTGATGAAATATTCCAGCAGTAATTCTTTTCTTCCCCTAAGACCAAGCTGTATAATGTATTTGATGACAAAATAAAAAAATAATTTATTTTCTTTAAGTTGAAAAGAAAAGATAATTTCACACACTCATTCTTATTTTTTTTTCTAGAAATAAATTGGACCTTCACTGATAAAAGGTGTGATATTGACAAATTGAAAACTTTATGTGATTTAAATCATATGGTTTACACACAAGGAAATTGAGGCAGTATATAGTACACAGAGTTGCATGCAGTAAAAAGAAATATACATGCTCTATGACAGTAATTTTTTTTGTTGTCACTTTTAAAATTATGGTCTGCTGGATACTCTGGTAAATGAGATGCATCATGAATACCTACATTACAGAGGCAATGATGCCAGAAGTAGAAGAAAGCAGTATGTTTGCTTGATTCTGATAGCAAAATCCTCAGTTTCAGTGCATCTTTTTTTTTTCTTTCCAATCTGTATCTTCAATAAGTAAGGTATTTTGTTTGTTTATTTGTTTTTCCTCCCATTTGTATTCTGATGGGGTTTATACTGAAGTAAACCCAAACTAGTACAGAGTAAGAAGACACTATTTTACTAGGATTTGTTAATTGAAGTTAGAAAAATATGAAATACAAAGTGAGTAAATCCTTTTTTTATGTGGTGACAGTTTTATGAAATTTCAAGTATTAGGGATTAAATTTTCAGTGGCAGGTCCTTGCTCTTTTTCATTGTTACTTTTCTTTCAATAGTTTCTAACAACATGGGAAAAATAAAGCTTACAGAAAAAATATTTTTATGGAAGCACATGCAAATGTGCCTTTTCCAAAATTAGTAGAATACATTCTGAACACTCCATGTAGCACCCATGGTATTTGGTTGCAGTTAAATTAGTAATATATCTATAAAACTGTCAAGAAAATGTATTATTCCATCTCCCAGAAAACTCCCATGTTAGGCTTTTCAGACTTCACTTAAACTGAGCATTTCAAATTCTTTGGATACTTTTGATCTCTCAGTGATTTAGTTCATAATTTTGAAATTATTTGACTGCAGCTTTACTATCGTAAGACATTATTATGAAAATAGTATCTTTAAAAAATGTAAGAGGAAATTAATTCTGAGTAATCTGTACCCGTAAATACTAGGCTACACTTTAAACAATAAGGGAAGTAAACCACTGAAATTCTAATCCATTCTGTGTACAGTATAACTAAAGATTGCCCTGTATGATACATTCGTGAATTGATGTGAGTTGAATTGTCATTGTCTAGACCATCTTCATTTTTGAATTGTCTAACTTTGGATTCCTTGAAATTGCAAACTCATTAATAATTTTTAGACGTGATTTGTGTTAGACTTTAATATGATACTATCTAAAAACACAGAATCACAGAATGGTTGAGTTTGGCAGAGACTTCTTGTGGTCATCTGGTTTAATCCCCCTGCTCACGCAGAGTCAGCTACAGCTGATTATCCAAGGCCATGTCCACAAGGCTTTTGAATATCTCCAGGGATGGTGATTCCATAACCTCTCAGGGTAACCTGTGCCAGTGCCCAGTCAACCTCACAGTGAAAAAGTGTTTCCTGATGTTCACATGGAACCTCCTGTGTTTCAGTGTGTGCCCATTGCCCCTTGTCCTGTAACTGGGAATCACTGAAATGAGCCTGTCCCTGTCTCCTTTGCACCCTCCGTTCAGGTATTTATATACATAGATACTATTTAATATCTTCATTAAAGTCATATATAGTGGAATTGAGTGCACCCTCAGCAAGTTTGCAGATGACACCAAGCTGAGTGGTGCAGCTGATTTGCTAGAGGAAAGGGATGCCACCCAGAGCGACCTTGACAGGCTTGGGGAGTGGGCCCATGTGAACCTCATAAAGTTCAACAAGGCCAAGTGCAAGGTCCTGCATCTGGGTTGGGGCAATCCCTTATATGAATACAAACTGGGAGATGAATGGATTGAGAGTAGTCCTGCAAAGAAGGACTGGGGGATAGTGGTGGATGAAAAATTGGACAGAAAATGGCAATGTGTGTTTACAGCCCAGAAAGCCAGGTGATTCTGCCCTCTACTCCACTCTGGTAAACAGAGCAGGGACCCCACCTGGACTACTGCATCCAGCTCTGTGGTCCCAGCACAGAAAAACATGGACCTGTTAGAGCGGGTCCAGAGAGGGGACAGAAAAATTATCAGAGGGATGGAACAATTCTCCTATGAAGAAAGGCTGAGAGAGTTGGGGTTGTTCAGCCTGGAAAAAAGAAGGCTTCCGGGAGACCTTATTGTGGCCTTTCAGTATATAAAAACATCAAAAAGATGGAGAGAGGTTTTTTACTGGGGCCTGTTGTGACAGGACAAGAGGCAACGGTTTTAAACTGAAAGAAGGCAGATTTAGACTGGATATAAGCTATATATTTTTTTAAGATGAGGATGGTGAAACACTGGAACAGATTTCCCCAAGAAGTTGTGGATGCCCCATCAATGGAAGTGTACAAGGTCAGGTTGGATGGAGCTTTGAGCAACCTGATCTAGCAAAAGACGTCCTTGGTCATTGCAGGGGGGTTTGACTAGGTGATCTTTAAAGATCCCTTCCAACCAAAACCATTCTATGATTCTATGATTATTATTACCTTAATTTCAGTGACAGCATGAAATCTGTGCTAACATTTTCAGCTCCTATGTCTGACAATCTGCTATGATTGTCAGATTATTACAGAAATTTACCAAGTGTTCACTGGCATTTCAGTGGTATATTGGAATAAACATTTTATTTACCACTTCAAATATGATCTAGTACTTCCATTTAGACCCCACTGCCTGTAACAAGTACCACTGACGTAACCAAAACAGAAGTCAGTATATCACTTTTTTTATTTTATGACAGCCACTTTAAGGCAGAAATATGAAGCCTTTATTTTTATTTATGTTGTATTTCCAAACTAACTTTTTTTTCTGTTTTATTGCTATCTGCTTTGTTAGATGTAGTTCGACAGTTTGCTAGTTATGGTAATTCAGTATTAGTTTTTCTTTTATGTAAAGTCATTTTATAGTTGTCACGTAAATTAATCAATGAAGGAGAAGCACCACAAGGAAAAAAAAAAAAGGAAAAAGACATATTGGTGACCACAGTCATGAATGAAGCTTCCAAGTAAATCTTCTGAAATGCTGATTTTCTGAAAACCACTGTTTGATCACATTATAAAGGACAAACAGTAACAGTTTAATGGGGATGTTGGAGGCAGGGGCTGGGTTTTTTTGTTTGTTTGGGTTTTTTTTCTTTTTTTTTTTTTTTTTTTCTGAGGGAAGTATCTGGACTGTGGCTTTTGAAAGAATCAGAGTTAAATCTCATTTGCTATCATTTTCCTTAATGACAAAGAAAGCTACACAAACTAAGCTCAGTACTAATACTAAAACAGATCCTTCAGCTACCTCCGTTGAAGACATCCATTGAATGTAAAGTGACCTGGTCAAGTCAAAAATATGGAGAAGTCAAACAGTGGCATAAAAGTCATAAAAGTGCAAGCTAATTCAAATTTTTGCATCTAGGAGAAAACAATTCAAAATAGAGCCATCCTGTAAGACAGTAAACAGCTCTAAAATGGGAAAGAAATGTTCAGAAGGCAGTAATGTTAAAAGCGATTGAAGGGTCAAAGATCTCTAGTATCAAGCACTCCTATTAATGGCAAAAACAGTGTCTTATTTGAAAGACAAAAATATGGCTATAAATCTGTGCATTGGTTTCAGTTCAGTTTTGCATCTTTCTATGGATTAATTTTTCAACATGTGTTAAGAAACAGCCTCCTTCCTGAGAGAAATTTTTAAGTAGATCTTGCAATGTAATCTTCAACCCCATTTTTAAGTGCTATATTTAGTGGCTATGGCTTAAGTGATGATGGCTCCCCTTGTCTGGGGAGGTAAGACTGCAGGATGCAACAGGGTCTGCACCCGCACTGCCATATCTCAGTCCCAAGCTGTGTTCATTGCATAAGAGAAGAAAACTAGTTCCAGTCTAGGGCTAACACTTCTTAGAAACATCAGAATTAACACTTCTTAGAAGCATCAGAATTATTTGGACATGTGCATTATATTTTTCTTATTAGTCTTGCAAGTGTGTCTCATGTTTTCTTTTAATGGGGCAGTATCTGAAATTAACAGGCCTTTTCAAAGTCTCTTTGGCTTTTAAAGGTGAGGCAAAAATAGGAAACACACAATATAATTAGTCATCAGTAAATAAATAAATAAATGAAACAGAGATGTCAGTTAAATATTACATGACTGCCATGGTCACAATCACATGCTCTATAATGAAGCAAGCACAGAGGGGCAATGTTATCTTCCTCCCTCAGTTATTTTGGCTTTTTTTCTAAAATTTTTCCTTCATTCATTTTTCTTTGAGCCCATTCTCTTTGCCTCTTGGACTCTATTCCTGTGTTTCTTCCAGACTTTCATCTTCCTCACAAATCTATCATCTTTTTTGTTTTATATATATATATATATATACAAATATACAGAATATTCTCATATTCTTCCATATAGATACATGCATGCAGATAAATAAAACCCAGAACTCCCTCCATTGTCTTGTTCTCATTTCATAAATTGTAAGACCAAGGGTAAAAACAGAGGATATGGCTGTTCAGGGTTGTAATATCAGTACTCTTACCTGTTCCATGGTACAGGAGAGGTCACAAAGGGTTAAGTGACTCAGGGTCAGCCTAGCTTTGCTTATTTCTGATCAGTGGCCAGTACTGCCAGACTTAGGGGAAGCATGTAAAAAACAGGACATGTATTAGATAACTCTCATGCTAAGGGTTTTTTTCCTGATTTATGTTTTCAACAACGACAGTTCAAATGAAAAGATTACTTCTAGATAAACATTCTGCTGAACGTTTCTGGAGCCAAGAAAAAATGAAAACACAAAAGATTTATTAAGAACAACAAGACAGACAAGTATTGTCAGAATACAGAAGAGAGACACCCTTTAGGTATCTGACACAGCTATCTAAGACATACACAAAGTAAAACTACACAGTTCTGTGGGGGTTTATTTTTTCCACAGAAGTTTCCTTTGTTGCACAATAGCATCTCTACACCTTTTTTTTCTTATCTCCTAAAGTCAATGACAATTTACTATAATCACCTTTTGTTAAAAAGATTGATGCTTCAAGGCCAGAACAGACCATTGTGATGATCTTTCCTGATCTCCTGAATAAAACAAATCATAGAAATTCATCCAGTAGTGCTTGTGTCAAGTCTGTAACGTCTTTGTGAGCCACAGCATGCCTTTGAGATATATCCCCACATTTGATTTAAAGACTTCAGTTGAAGAAGCATATGCTGTATCTCTAGGTAACTCCATCTCCTTGCCTTCTTCTGTATGTTTTTAGTTTCTTGCTCCTGGATCTTACTAAATGTTTGTTCGCCAGATCATTTGGTATTAAAGGATGTGTATTTGTAGATCATGACAATTCAGCTCTTAACCTCATCTCCAATAAACTAAACAGAGAGCTTTTTTCTTTAGTCTTTCAGTAATATGACAGAGGTTTGGGTATTTTTTTCAGAATAAAACAAATACATGAATAACCAGTGTGACAATCTGCCCTTGTTAACGAGCAAGCAAGTCCATTTCCTGAACCTATTAAATACTTAAGTTGCTTTACATCCTACTTTAGAAAAAAAAGTCTCTACTAAGTTGTTGTGCAGAAAAATGTCGTCAGGTGACAGTAATGGCATCTTTTAAAGTACATTAGCATGGAAGGTGGAATAATCCATTCATGTATAAAGGGCCAATCAGAATGTGAGAACTACTATTACTACTGAATCACTCTAAAACCATAAATATTTAAGGGGAGAAGGATGGTGAGAAGAGGATAAATGTTTCTCAGGGAATAGTGAAGAATAAGTTAAAAATCACTTCATTATTAATCACTTAATTAAAAAATGCTCTGAAAGAGCAGGTAATATCAGGTATACTGATAAAATTTGTAGATTTATTAGTATGACTGTTTTTAAATTAAAGGTGGACAACAACAGAAGAGTAAACTTTCTGATTGTTTCCCTAATTTGGATGCTAACCTTTGCACCCGTGGTACTGAGCTTCTATTTGCCTGCTTCATTTACACTGACGTGAATCTGTGTAAAAGTAGCCATACCTAAAACCATTTTTTAGTAGATGATTTTGTATCTGAGCAGTGACTGGCAAGTACTCCTGGATTTCTTTCTGCTGCTAAACAGCACATTCATTATACAGTTATATCAGCCTTTATTTGGTGGTGTCTATAGGATAATCAGATTTTGGTAAGGTTTGCCTATACTTTGCCTTGGACAGATATCTCTAATTCTTATAATAGTGCTAGAAATTTTAGAACTGCCCTGGCCTATTTTTGGCCCAGACCAACAAACCCTGCAGAGAGGCATACGAATAGTATTTTATTTTATCATAACTATGGTTTCAGGTATAAAAACCCCAGTTCTCTTGTTCTCAAATTTTTACTTTCCATCCTACTCAAACAAAAATCAAATTATCTTTAAAAGCAGGAAGGATAGTGCATAATTAACTATGTCAGTTTAACATTATATCCTTAAAATGTCCCTGTACTAGAACTTAATTGTCTTCATTCTAACATTAGATAATACAAATCACCACTTAACATCCACCATTGCGATAAAAACTTTGCTACGTACCTATACTTTTGTTTCTCCAGCACATAAGCATGAATTCAGATGAGGTCTCGTTTTTACAGCTGATGTATATAAAGTGCTAATTTTCTAAATACTAATAACTATGAGAAATAGCAGAAAACTGATTTTTAAGTATATGTTAAAATTTCCACCTTGTTTAGCAACTGCTTATTTTTTTCATTTCAGCGCTTATCAATGACAATAACAAAGAATAGAGCTCCCGTCACTTCTCTTTAAAATCACATAAAAGGCCAGATTGTGAGAAACATTAAATGAACTCACATAAGAGGGACTCCATAAACCTTCTTCTTGTTATTCAGTTATACGAGTGCTTCAAGCAGCAATCTTCCTTCTCATCCTCCTTCCTTCCTCTTTACTTCTGCCTACTGAGTAATTAAGGAGGAGGTAAGGAACAGTATTACGACTTCACCTCTCACAGCAGTTTCCAAAACATGACTAGAGCTGTGAGAAAGATACTTTTTTCATGTTAATGACAGACCACATGTGGAGGAGGCATGAAAGAGACCTTTTCTGCTTGTCTGACTCAGAACTTCTATTGAGCCCTGCACGGCAATGGCAAGGCCATTACTAGATAAGGGTACAAATCCTAGATCTGTGAGTTAGACCTGGTTTATGGTTCTTTGATCAAAGAGTTATACCAATATATACCAGTTATATCAATAGGACCATTCCTTGGGGGTTGTTGCTCACAGTTTCAATAATCAAATTATGTAACTAAACCATGATTTATAAATGAACACTTACGATGTTTTTTTTTTAAATACATACCTGTTGTACTAAAAAGAAAGAAAATATATTTTGATCTATTTATATGTAGAACTTGTGACTTCTTCTCATGCAAATCTATTTAGTAGCTTTTTGTTACTATGCTTGTTTTTAACTAAGTAGCTAAATACAGTTGCATCCAATGTCTATTCAGAAAAGCTTATTCATTTTTAGGACTGCATTTCAAAAAGAGCACGGTATGAATGGAAGTTATATGGTATTTTCAAGCTAAAAAGATACCCCTGAAGGTCTGCAGCTGAGGGCAAGCTACAAAAGGCCAGGTACATCCCATGGCTGTGTGTGACCCACAGCAAGGAGAGGTATTTGCCTAAGTGATTATTTTAATTGTTCTTTTCCTCAAAATTTGAATCAGTGGTCAGAGGTGTGTGCTAACTGGGAGTAAATTAAATTAAGTAAAAATTTCCCAACTCAAAGCTGGTTTGCCCATGGCAGTGAAACAGGTTTATCAGAAAACATTTTACAGCTGGTATTGGAATAAAGAAAATCTGACAATGCAATGTAGGAGTTAAGATTTCATACAGTTCTCTCTGAAGTTTGACATAATCAGCACAAAACAAACAATATTCTGAAAGAAAAGGATTTATCTGAAAGTATGGTAAATCTTTACAATTATTAATATCATACAAATATAAATGGGACTATCTAAATGTAAAAAATTAGAATAAGGTAACACCCCATGCACAAAGTGATCCATAATATGTTGCAAGAAAATATTTCTTATATAATGTGTAGGTGAAATATTTCCCAAAGGAATCTTGAAATGAAAAGTCTTGTTTATAAGTTAAATACATTGACTTCAAGACTTTTATTTGACCCTCATTAATTTTAATTATGAAATTGTCTTATTCATCTTAAAGCTAGTCTTCTACTTTTGTTAGAGTAATATACAGATTAACTGTGATTTATAATAAATATCCAAGATATTAGGAAAAATCTTAAAATATAATAATTTTGTATTATGATACTATAAATGCCTTTTGGTAGGAGTTGCATCTTTGGGTCTATTTGTACATTAACCAGCACGTTGGCCCCAGAGCTGATTTCATTCTGTCTGGATTAGAATTCATATTTTGTCATCTTCCCTGGTCTTTTCCTTTTCTAGGAAGACTGGAAGTATGATTCAAGAAAGCAGAAATTGTATTTAGTCTGTGGTACATGTTCTTCAAGAGGATAACCTCACTGGCAATCCAACAGCACATATGGTACTCCCAAACATATATATTAAGACCTTGTAGCTTCATCTGTATTAGGTGCAGGTGCTGGGTGCTGGCACTGGCAGGGCTGCAGGGTGGCCTCTGTGAGAAGAAGCCAAGAGCTGCACTGTGCTGGATGCAGATGGTTCCAGCCAGCTCCATCAGATCCACCGCAGGGCACAGCTGAGCCCTTCAGCCATGCAGGAGGTGCCTTCAGGAAAACACATTTGAAAAGAGTAAAACACTGGATGACTGTGAGGAGTGAGGGAAAAATGTGTAAGAAACAACCCTGTAAACACCAAAGTCAGAGAAGGAAGGGGAGAAGGTACTCTAGGACCTGGAGAAGAGATTCCCCTGAAGCCCATGGAGAGGTAATGGTGGAACAGGCAGTATATCTTGTTATCCAAATTTATTTTATTTGGAAATAAATTAAACTAATTTTTCCTAAGTTAAGTCTGTTTTGCCCAAGATGGTAACTGCAAAGTGATTTCCCTGTCTTCACCTTGACCCACAAGTGGTTTTCTTATCTTTTTGTCCATCTACTCTGGTGAGGAGGGAGAGAGATACAGCAACTGGATGGGCATCTGGCAGCTGGCCAGGGCCAACCCACCACATCATTAAGAGCAGAGAATACAGAAAGGCCAAAAGTAAGAGCCAATGAGACTTCTGAAGAAGCTCTAATCTGGAGCATCACAAACATCTACAGTAAATGATGAGTTTTTAAATCTTTGGGGATATAAGAACAGATTGTTATTCTTTTACTGCATATTAAAAATATACTAAGAGGAAACTTGAAGGGCATTTCAGGATTCTTATGATGTCATAAGCATTTACTTTTTGTGTTGTGATTTATGGTATTTAAAAAATATTAATTATTCGAAGGGAGCCATGCTAACTGAGAACCATCTTTCTACCTGATACAAATGCAAATTTCACTGGCTTGTATCTTTTACTTCTGATTGACCTACAATCAGTCCAGAGTTCACATTTCTGTCTTGCTCCTCTGGCTCGGAGATCTGTGCTTGGAAAAATCAAAATATATTCTTCAACACTCAAAATGTACTTTACTTCAGAAAGATTGGAGCTCAAGACACACGTGATTTGTGTGCACAATTATTGGGGTACTTCAGAAATTTTTATAAGTATTTGAGCTTGAAAGTGAGCAGAATTCTGGGCTTACACAGTACAAAGTGATTTAAAATTACTGGAGCACTTTTCCTAATATGGGCGATTAGGGGTTTCCCAAATCAGAATGTTTAGGGGGCTGGTTTAATGCATAATGAACTATGAATGGCAGTTTAAACATTTGATCATCCAAGACTGGAGGTAGGGAAGATCAAATGTCAGGAGTCTAAAGAAACGAACTGCACTAATGAGAATATTGCAATGGACTATTAACCTGCTTTCTCTGCTGACTTGCTACTGTAAGAGTAGCTACATGCCTACTATGGCCAGGTCTTTGATCTCACTTTTCTTTTCACTCTTCTGACCCTTTAATGACATAGAAGTGCTAAAGGTTTTAGCAGCTTAATTCTAACCATTCCTTTTTTATTTTTTCTTCCCCATTTTGCTTTCCTTTTTTCACAGATATCAGAAAATCTTTTTGCATAAGCACTGATAACTTGTTATTTTGAAACTCTCTGCCACAGTGCATTGCAAAGAGTGAAAAAAAAAAGCAGGCAAAAAGTTTCATGGTCTCCTGAAAGTGCCAGTGTTTCTGGCAAAGGACAGCAGAAATCCATTTCTCTTTCAATTTGCCTGAGTTTCTGTCTCCACCAGAGGTCAAAAAACAAAATTGCTGTTGTACAGATAGACACACACAATCTACTTGAAATGTATCATAGATGACCTGAAGAAGATAGGCAAAATATAGGATTGTAGAATCTTTCTGCCTAATTGTCTCTTGTGTTTGTTTTTTTTTTTGTTTGTTTGTTTGGTGGTTTGTTTTTTTTTTCCCCCGGTTTTATTTTTGTTTCGTTTGGTCTATGTTTTCTTAAATCTGGATTCTATTTGTAGTTGATTCTGGAAATTCCTAGGGACTCCTGCAGCCAATAGTTTCTGCTAACTGTTTCCTGAAAAGATACCCTGATTAAAAAGGGACGACAGCAGCAATCTGTAACAGACAGCTGAGTGGGGAATATCAGGCTCCTGCTCATCTGCTTTGGGGAGCACCTGTTTAGCTGATATGCAGGAGTGCAGCTAACACAGACATCAGCTGTCACCAGGGCAGGGGATGTGAAGGGGGCCTAGAAGTTCTGCTTCAGACAGTTTGGGACTCTGTGACCAAGATGGTTATGTGTTGTGGCCATTTCTCCATCTTTTACAGCTGGAAAAAGAACCCATTGCAAATTGGAGTCCTTGACTCAGAAGGAGCTGCAGAGGGTTGGAGCTGCCACTCAGACCTGGAGCTACAGGGGTGCCTGATGCCCTTCCTGCTCTAGGGTGATGGCAGGAGGGATAGGAGGAAGAATGAGCAGACTACCTAGCATCAGGACACTGAACAGGAGACTGACAGTGTTTTCACAGACACTTCGCAGAGGAAAAAGCTTTGAGACACACAATGTAAGGAAGGAGGAACAGCTAAAGCCTATGCTTAATGGCAGACCAAGACTCCAAAGATGGGGGAAACCAGAAGCTTGTGGCAACAAGAAAAAAACTTCTCCACCACCTCAGAATCAGTGCAATGGCCTAATCACCAAAGAAGGGGAACAAGCCCAATTAAGGCAGGCCTCCAAGCCAGCTTGGCATGGACTGACCATTAGCACTGAAAGGAAGCAGTGGCTGACAATGGTTGGAGATTTCTTTTTGTAAGGGATGAAGACACCAATGGTTCATCTAGGCAGACTGTCTTGGAAGATTTGTTGCTTGCAGAAGGGCAAATTCAGGATGTTGCTGCTGAAACTCATCCAGCCTTTGGAGCCAACTCTTGCTTTTCATCCACATGAAGAGTGACACTGTTAAGGGAGACCTGGAAGAAGCCAAAAGTGACTACACAGTCCTGGGGGCAAAGGTGATAGGTGAAAGAGCCCAGAAGGTCTTGATCCTACAGGTAAACAGGCAGGGCTTGGTTAGAAGAGGATGCATCCTAAAAGTTATCAACTGGCTGTGGCTGGTGTTACAGGTAGGAATTTGGCTATTTTTACCATGCTTCCATCTTCGACGAAAAGGTACTGCTAAAAGATACAGGACTCAGTTAACAAAGAAGGGCAAGAGCACCTTTCCCAGAAATTTGCTAACCTGTGAGAAAAGTTTTAAACACGGTATGTCAGCGGATGGTGATAACAGCTTGCAGATAAGTCAGGGAGCAGGTGGTAAGTCCTTGGGGCAGTGTGATGGGAGTAAATCTCATAAAACATGAATATTATCATAAAACCTAAAACAAAAGGCTTGTACACAATGACAGCAGCCTAAGAAACAAACAGAAGACAGAGCTTCATATGCAGATGGGAAGATACAGACTTTTTCAGAAAGGCAGGAGTAGAAGAACAGGAGAAGGTGGAATTTCCTTTTGCATCAGGAGTGGCAGAGATGTTTGGATCTCCTTTGTGGAGTGGGAGATTAAGGTCTTGTGGGTCAAGATCAGAGGAATAAGGGCTCTGTAGTGGGAGTCTGTTACAGGCCATCCAACCAGAATATAACCAAACCAGAGGCCTGTGATGCCTGTAGATTCCAAGTACACTAGGCAGCATATAATCTATATTAGTTTGCTTTGAATGCAGTGTAGTACAGGGGGTTCATATTTTCAATTAACCTGCATTGTAAAAGTAGTACTTTGTGTGAAAAGTAATTTATGTTTATTCTTGAAATTACCTTTTGCTTCAGGCAAATGCTCTGTCTCATTCTCCATTGTAAAGAAACAGACTAACATCAGAAACAGAGGTTTATGGAAGTGAGAGTATATAGAAAATTATGGCAAATATGTAAAAGCTATAATGTACATTTTCTACATTGATACTTTTATGGACCCCATCGAACCTCTTATTTGGTCACTGCCAGACTGAGAGGTGTTTCCATAAAGATATATCCTATCAAACATCTTGTAGACTGACTTGCCCTCAAGTTTCAGGGCTCATACTAATCTCCACATTAACATGAAGTCCTCCTATTATCTGTTGCAGTAATTGTATCAGAGTATGTATCTTGAAAATAAAGGGATTCGAACATTTTGAGTTATCATCTAAATTTTTTAGAAAAATGTCGGAGTCGGGGCGGCGGTCCGGAGTTACTGATGACAATCTCAATATGAGTACAAGCATCAGCCTCGCTTTATTAACCGTTGCTACAGAATATATAGAACCACAAACAATCACGCGCTCAAACAAACTATCTGATTGGTGGTGAGTTTCGGCTCACGCGCCCCTAGGACATTCCGATTCGTTCGACATAGCCGACCACGTGCCCCTGGACCGCCCAGACCCACACCCTCAAGTTCCTGCTTTCCAGCCCGCCCAACCCCAGAGCCTCCTCCTCCCTGCTCTCAAGGTCGCCTCAAGGACGGCAATCCTCCTTGAGAGAGCTTGGATTGCTCATATACACGTCGTGGCCTCTATTAGCTAGCCACTCCTCCACAGAAAAACTCTGCAGTTTTTCTGCATACTGCACACTGCATACCCTACTTTGTGAGCCATTAAACAAACATTCAGCAATAACACTTGCTAAGATAATTTTACCAAGGAGATTCACTGAGGTCTGAGTAATGGGATGATGAAGACAATGAAGGAAAAGAAATATTTACTATGGGTTAGTATTCACAGGTAAATAACAGACTTGTCTGTCAATATGTTTTTGCTCAAGTGAGATTAGTTTCATTATTTTTTCATTCCATTGTTCCTCTCTTCAAGCTATTGTTTTTGATAGTAGCACAAATTACAGCTCAAAAAGGACCAAAGATGTTGAAATTCCATTTTTTCAAAGTTCAGGGTTGTATGGGCATGGAGATACTGCAGTAAAACAGTCCTCTAGCTATTTAGGGAAAGATGGCATGTAAGGACATGAGAGATGATACATGGATTAATTCACAGATATAAAAGTTTGCAAAATTGGGTTCTTCAATTCATCCATCTTAGAAAGATGCATTCTTTGCCTATATAAGCATATGAGAATTAATCCACTTGTTTCAATGTTAAATAATAAGGCTATAATATTTGTCATATGATATAGGGTAGAGTCCTTGGTCCTTAGCACAAAAGTTACATTATGCTTAGATTTCCCCATTTTAACATACAAAATATAATATCAGATGTGTTTCTACAGCTTTTTTTAATCATATTTGAATTTTTAAAATGTAAAGAAACAAGTTATTCAAGAGTATTGTGGCTGAATTAATGTTAGAGAAAGTGATAGAAAATCAGAACTACCAGCCAGTGAGAATTCTGTTTCATTTCAGTGAAAAATAGTTTTCTTGAGATACATACTGTACATTAAAGTATGGTTAGATCGACTTAATTTTTTTTTTTTTGTTTGTATGTTTACATTGGCATAACATCAAACATAATCATAAACATAATCATCTTCTGAGAACTGCAATCTGAAATTTCATTAATGCTTTGAAAATTGAATCTTTAATTCTCTTTTTTCAAAGAAAGAGAGAAATACATTCTCTCCAATAGATTCTAGAGTAACATTTTCCTTTTTTCCCTTCTTCATCCTCTTGGTAACTCAAAGTGTAGCTAAGATTTTCTGTTACTCAGCCCTCTATCCTCCATCATTTCAGTCTTACCCTCAGTTTAAAAGGGAACCTTTCCTTCCAGACCATTTATTGAGAATCTGACTGCCAGACTGAGGTTTGTCTTTCTCATTAATTCTCTCTCTATATTTGTTTTTATATAAATATAAAATATAAATATATATATATGTGGGTGGGGGGGTTAACAGAACTACTTTTTAATGTAACATCTATTTCAGATTTATGGCAAGAAGATTCTCCAAATTGAAATGTTTTGCCTCTAACTTCAGTGGGACAATAGACATTAATTCCCTTTAGTCTTTCTGCCACTGCTTCTACACTCAATATTATCGTCCTCCTTTGAAAACAGAGATGAAACTCACTTAGATATGAGATTGCATTTACACTATTTTAATTTTATTCTATTCTACTTTCTTATTTTGTTTTGTTTTGCTTACTTTTCCTTTATCTACATAACAAAGGAACCTCTTTGGTTTAATATCTTTGACAGTTCTGGCTATGTACGGCTTCTAGTAACTTTCGCCCAGGTCTCTATCTTGAACTCTAAAATAGCTTTCTTTATGGTCTTTGTCTATTTCCATTGCTTATAGACCCTCTACTTAATTATTTCTGAGATTCACACTATTATTCCAACTGTTATTGAAATGATCTAATGAAAACATCAGGGGGTTTTGTCTCATTTATATTTTTCAGAAGGGAATACAAATTCTAAATAATTTGTGAGTTTGTGATTTAAAGAAATCTAAGCTTTATTCAGTTCCTTGAATGTTTCATTTTAATTCACATAATCTTTTCTGAAAGCAGAATTTTAGTATGTTTAATTTAGTTTAAATTAAATAAACTTGATATCCATTTTTGCTATGATCTTACCATTCATCAAAAAGAAAATAAACTGAAACTACATCACCTCTTAATAGTTCTGTGATTATCTGATGAAGCAACTGTTAATTATCATATACAAAGAAAAATTAAGCCTGCCATTATCAATAACATTTGTTATCTAGAATGTATCTTAAAATTCAAAATCTCTTTAATGACATGTTTATATTTATTCTTCTAGGTAAACAACTATCCATTTCTAAATCCAGTCATTTGGGAATATAATAGATTTCCAGCCCTACTTGCATAAGACATTTTTTAACATCTTACCTTACCTTACTATTTGACCCAAGCAAGTTCTATTTCATTTATACTACCTTAGTTATTTTGGATGTCTAACATATCACTATTCCTCTTGCACTTGAAACCTCCCCTGCATGACACGTCAACTAATGTTTCTACCATTCCCAAGCAGCAAAACCCTTCAAAGTTTGTTTGATATTCCATTTTATTTCTATTCTTCTAATTATATCTAGTTTACCATTCTGCACTAGTTGCTCTAGCTTCTTGAGTTTGTTTTTTGGGTTTCTGGCATCACAATTTTTTCCCTCTGACCTCATTTAATTTCTTGGAACATAATTCTTTCACTAGCAGTATCTTTTAACCAATGATATAATTAGTATTAAAAGCTGATTAGTTCAATTTGGTTGAACTATTTTTGTTCAAATGATCTGATTCAAAATGCTTCAGATCACAATTTAAAATATTTTCATTTTAAAAGGTTTTATAGCATTAAATTAATCACAATTCAAATTTATTATTGAAAATAGAAGCAAATTAACAACCCATGCTAACTAGCAGCTTTATTTTTAATAGTGAACAACACTGTTCCTCTTTATTTTCTGTGATTAAATGGTGAATTTTTGTTTAACTCCTCAAATCACTAAAATAAGCAATTAAAAAACACCCAACATAATAAATATCTGCTCTGATCATAAAAAATATACTTGAAACAAACAAATGAATTTTGAATACTTTATTAGACTATAAAATGAAATATCATAGAAATATGATTCTGTCTACATTGATTTCAGTTCATATGTACTGAGCTATGCTGGCTAAAAACTGTGTTATAAATGAACTGGCTGTGGATGAGCAGTACTCTCTGGGTAGGAAAAAGAGGCATTGCCCTTACTCTCACACTATCTCAAAAGTTCTGCGTAGCAGCAAAGCGCCAGTGATGAACTGAGCAGAGAAGGAAGTTGAAGAGCCTTCCTAGCTCCCCATCTCCCTTTCTCAACTAGTAAATGAAAGATTTATGCCTCCCTTAAGAATTGCATCATTTGCCATAGAGGAAATAATAAACTCTGATATAGACTAGAGAAAACAATGCTATCAGAAGTAGCAGCTATTCCTGAATTTAAAGAGACTGCAGCATGCAGTCTTAATTTGTGGTCTTTATTCAGAAGTGTATACAATGGTTCTGACTACTGCTAAATTGTAATCATATGCAGATGCTTTGGATTTAAACTGTTGCTTCAGAATGCCTTAGTATTTCCATAAGAGTGTATAACATGCAAGTAAGAAAACAGACAGACAAGAAAACAAGTTTTTTTGAGGAAGAAAAGTGACTGATGAGACAGTGATGCGAAGAAAAGAAATTCAAACCATAAAAATCTATCTTGGATTATACAGTACAGTCTGATTTCACTGTACAGATGTATCTGTTTCATTAATGAGGTCATTAAAAGTATTTCTGATACCATTCATACATTGTTGTTGCTAGAGAAAATGCTGAAAACTAATTAGCAAAGCACATTATTCAAGGATTCAATTGTGTTTTCATTCACTGTGGAAGAGACATATGGGAAATGAGGAGAATGGCTGAACATAGTATGAAGTAGTCTGTAAAGAAAGTAATGGAGTAAAAAGTAGTTCTGTGGTGACATTTGCCCACAGTAAGATTATATATACACACACAGTACTTTCAGACAGTACATTCTGATGTTTTAATTCCCCCCAAGCTTTCTTTGTTCCTGCCTATAGGGAAAATATTCATCTGCAATCTGCCACGGCCTCTGGCAAGTAACTTTAATTCTTATGATCCAGTGAATGCCTGAAGTAAAACATATTATTTAATTAAGAAAATAATTAAGAATAAGACAGAGAAAAAATTAACTGAGGTTAAAAAAGAAAAAAGAAAAAAGAAAAAAGGAAAAAGAAAAAAGAAAAAAGAAAAAAGAAAAAAGAAAAAAGGAAAAAGAAAAAAGAAAAAAGAAAAAAGAAAAAAGAGAAAGTCCCATAATCTAACACAAAAGAGAAAAGCAGTTAAACAAAATGGCAAAGATCAGCTATAAAGTGAGGTTTCTATTAAACATATAAAGGGCAACCTACAGAAATTAAATTCGTCAGCAGAAAAAAAGTCACAAAAGTGCAGCATTAAAAATTGAGCTTGATGTAATTTCATACAGAGGTTTAAACAAATACACCTGGAATCCTGAAAATTAGTGAAATCGAGGTAAAAATGCATTAAAAGTTATATGTTTCTTCTTGAAGTCTTATGTTTGTATATCAGGTCTCCAAACAGTAAGTCCCTTTTGGAAAACCTTGATGACAATTTTATGCTTTCTTATTTTCAATTAAAATGGAGTTAGGAATGTAAAGTATTCATACATTGGTCACTGTCTTGGGAAAATCAAATGAACATTGTTTTGGATATAATTAACAATTAGTGAACTGTTTTTCTCCACATCAAGATTTTTTATAGAGCCTTAGGTAAATTATTTTACTTCAGTCCATCATTGAACTTAACACAGAGCTAGGAAATTGTATTTGCTATTATTATAAGTTATAGCAAATTATTCTATGTTGTGACTGCATGTTTTGTGTGTAGGTATGTATATGTATATATGAGAAATATTACTTTAGAAAAGTTGATTTCAATATTGGTTCTCCATTTTCCACAATGGCTACGGCTCACAGCCGTATTCAACTGATTCATCATATGAAGTATCAGAAAAGACAATGAGGTTTACATGTGTGTAGTACCTCGCACAGTACAGTAATATTCAGAGTTGATCTTATTCAACAAAATCAGGATAGTATGTATTTATTCAGACCAAACAATTTAGCAGAGGATCAATTTAAAGTATTCATGAAGAATGATTTCATTAAGTCGATTTTCTGCAAGCATCCTCATTTGTAATGGATGAATTTAGATTACTTCTTCCTCTTTGCTTCATGGGCAATGACTGACTCACTGACTTTATGTCTCGTAATACATATGATATCAGTTCACTCTTCTAATGATCTGAGCAGCCTTTTATAATCCTTCTTCTGTTCTTGCATATCACCTTGTTGCTCAAAGCAGTGAAACACTTGTTTTGTTCCAGTTGAACGTCTAAAGTGTTTTACATGACATTTACATTTAATGAAATGTTGTATTACTTAAATTACAAGCAAAGAGCATTAGGAAATACAAATGCAAATCTTAACTCACAACAACAACAGACAACAGTTATCTAAGCACTTAGTACAACATCCAAAATAGCATTTCTGCCACTAGCCTTCAACTGAAGTGGAATTGAGGTAACAAAATTGAAGATAAGTATAAAAACCCCATCTTGTTTCTCTGATGTTGGTACTTGAGAAGCAAAAGAAAACATGATGATTAAAGGTTTCTATCATGTATATTTAGAATCCCTACCATCTTGTCTGAGCATCTAAGTCACACCTAAACCCTTCTGTTTATTCTCTCTTTGGATGCAGGACTCCTGCATTCTTCGGTTATTTTTCTAGATTAAAGTAGCTTTTCCAACATATTTGTGATGACTTTAAATTGAAATTTCCCACTTCTAAGCAAGTCCATTATAAATGAAGTTCATTTTATGTACAGTCTTTTTCTGTTTTCACCTGACTTTTTGTGGGAAAAAAATGAGGTCATACCAGTACTTAAACACAGAACAATGTCCATGCTTACATTATCTTTTTTATGCTCTGACTATTTTTTTAATTTTGCCAAATCCAGACCTGCCTTAATCCAAAGTCTGGTGACTGTATTAGCATATCACTGTTTTCAAATTAAAAGTCTAAGAAGCTCAAATGGGTTATAAACTCAGGCACAGAACAGTTAATATGGATATTCGTCTTTTGGACAAGCAAATATTTGACTTAGAGTCCAGCACAGGTCTGTTTATAAAATGTTATTCAGAAGTATCTTCAAATATAAAAACCTGTGGGGAGTGGATTCATAATAGCCTTTGAAACAGCAGTGTTTGCTACACAAAACTCTAAAGAAATATCCAATGATTTGTCATTAAATAGAAGCAGCACATAAAATCTATTTTTTTTCTACTTTAAACACTAGATCCTGATCTTATCCTTGGATATGATTTCTAAATTATAAACATTTGTTAAAAATTCTGAAGTATCTGTATGTTTATCTGCCAGTAGAGGCATCCTCACTGAACTTTAATTTGGTTGCTCTTTTTCTAATTCTGTTATTTGAATTCTGTTCATCTGAGTCTCAATTATTTTGTTTTTAATTACTGTTCTTCATAAAGCATATTCCTGTGAGACTTTCCAGCTAAGTTAGGCAGGAGCTATTGCTTCATACCAGTAGTTATGGATGGTTAACCAAGGATGACAAAAGCTAGAAAAACACCTACTTAGATTTCCATAGTAACATACATCTAGAATGGATAAACAAACATCTAGGACACTCTCCACTATGAAAACTAAAGCACAAAGGCAATTAGCATGCCTCATGCTATGGAGATCTACATATTGCAAGAGAGATCGATGTTATTTTCCTTTTTACCTGCAATTAATTAGGGTTGGTGATCATTTAGAAGTTTTTTGTTTACAGTTTTTCTTCCAGATTAAAAAAAAAGAAGTTAAAATGTAGGGAAAAAAGAAAAATCAGATCTACAGATCATATATGTGGGTTTTAGAAATAACCAGAAATAACCAGATGCTTTTTTTTTTTTTTTTTTTTTTAAATATTATCTTTGGATGGTCCATAATTCAAACGTACAAGCCTGCTGGAGATGGATTTACCATATTTTCTCTAGTGACAGCTCTTGTGCTCAGAGGAACGCGTGCCTGCATCAGTCTGCCCTTAGAGGGCTTCCCCTACTGAGTTCTGAGTGCACATCTGACAGATGCTCTTGCTCTCACAGAAGGGATAGTGCTTCTGTGCAACTGCTTGTTCTTCGACCTGGTTTCAGCACTAAGCCTCTGCTTTAATGGCAGGGATCAGCCCACTCCATCTCACATCTGCCTTTGTGGTAACTCTGCTGCTATGCTGCAGTCTCAAAACAGTGCCTTACTCACATTATGCAGTACTCCATGACGCAATGTACTATTTCATTGTGGCACACATTGCTACAGGATGTTATGGAAGCTAATAATTTATATTGGTTTTAAAAGTTGTTAGAAAAATTCATGGAAGAACAACCCACTGAGGGCTATAAAGTATAAAGATGCAGACACTAGAAAAGAAAGTCCTAAGCCATAGATGACTGAGACAGAGTGGGTAGTTTCACCATAAACTTCTTGTTTTCTTAATTACTATTTGCCACAGAATATACTGTTTGGTTAGAGACCAAATTAGAACTACAGAAACATTCGTTCTTATCAAAATGGCATTTCTGATGTTATTTAGCTTACAACATAAGGTAGGGTTGATCTTTTTCAAAGCAGAAACTTTCTTTCCAGTGATACTTGCATAGTACTCCTCAAATTCCTGCATATTTTTTAATTTTGTTTCATTTGTATACTTCAAACCAAGCAAAAAACAGTTCAAAACTTATAATTCACATTCATTTTATAATACCATAAGCTAACACTAGTTGCAGTTCCACTGGCATGTTTAGTTCAGCTATAGATTCAACATAGCTTCCACTGGAAAAAAAGAAAAGTAAAAGCAGGTTGTGAAGATAATAAATTGGACATATCTTTTTTTTATGTGTCTGAATTATACACTGAATTGTATAATCTTATGTACAATAATATAATATAACACCAAATGATGCAATCTAGTCAAATTTAAAAAAAAAAGAAAAGAAAAATGAAAAGAGTGTATATTTACCTGGTCATACAGTAAATATTGTTGTGCTGTACAATTCAGCACACCTTCTTCACCTTCTAAGGTTCCAAAAAGGTGGCCTAAAGCCACTGCTGTCTCTTTTGTGCTGCTCTCAATAGCATGACAACACATCAAGCCATGCTGACAAGAGTGGAACAGGGTCCAAAGAAGACTTAATCCTCCTGTGGCAATGACTGCATGCAGACTTATTTTCTAGGATGTGAAGATGGAGTGCACACTTTCTTATCACTGTCTACATGCTTAGCTTCTCTTTCTGATAACTGAAAGTGTAGTAAATAGCTGCGATCTTGCAACAACTCTCTCCTGATATTATACTGAAACTCAGTTGGGGTATGCATGGGGTTGTAAGAGCCTGAAAGCACTCTTAGGTTTCCTAATTACAGGTATTATCCAGTGAAAATGTTATGTTCCACACATCCAGCTTGTTAAGTCACATCAGTAGTAAGACAGTGATTTCTGCTCATTTCCATCAGACAAACAGGTGTGCTTATATGGTATGAAAAGCTTCAGGACTCTTGCTGAGCATCACACACAAATAATTAAAAACTACCATGTATGAAGCAGTGTTGAGCCACTACCCATTTTATCATTTACTTCTAGGATATAGCTTAACATGTATGAAAATGAGGTCTTAATTGCAAAATCGTCACTCATTCTGCTTCTAACATGTTTTATTGGAACTACACATACAAATGTGCAATATGTTCCAAACAACTGAATATTAACATCTGGTATATAAGCAGGGTGGTACCTTAGTTTTACTCAGTGATCTTACTATGAAGCAATCCTTTTGTGTCATAGCTAAATGACAAAAGTAATGGTGGTTATAGACTCGTTAGAAACAGGAGATGCCTCCAGATAAAATAGTTTCAGTTGTGCTGCTTTTGTAACCAGGTTTGCATCACCAAACAGTACACTAACACTGGCACTTTGGCAGGGCAAACTGGTAACAACTAGAACTGTACAGTCAGAATTTCACAGGGTCATTATATGCATTTTGGGGAAATAAGATAAAAGAAAATGTCACTTACTTACAGATCTAAAAAGTTTTAGCACCTTAAGGCTTCTGTTATTACATTAATTTGCTTTGTGGAATGGATGAAAAATTGCCTTGAAACACTTCCAGGTCAGAATGGTGAGTGTAATAATGAAATAAATTTAGTTTAATGCTTCTAACATCTGTTTTAATTCAGCGTTATGTTCCAAGACTTTCGTTCTTGAATTGAGATAGAAATATTGGGAAGGGTATTCTGCACTGGGGAGGGGTGAGGTGAGAGCGAGCCAGTGCAGGGCTTTTTCTGGATTTCAGTAAGGAAGTCCCAAAATGAAATAACTTAATAACTGCTTTAAGAAGTCAGAAAAAGAAAGGGAACACAGGTAGTGAGTAAATCTTAAGTCCCATCAGATGCTGGGCACCTGTGTTCATCCAGCGTTGGACAGATCCTAGCTGGATTTTCCCCCAGCGCACTGTGCAGAGCAGAGCAGATCCTAACTGTGGAGAGAAGCTCTCCCTTTTGGTCCTTTGAGCTACTTTCTAATTTACTCACAAGAAAACTCTATTCCTAAAGGATGTTCTCGCGAGAACTTGTTACTGCACAGTTAGTCAAAGGCAAGGCCATGCAAGTGGCGTAATCACTCCTACCAATTGGGAGCTGCCTGTAGACTCCTCTGTTATGGTGAGCTGGCTGAGCTCATTCTGTGACCAAAGGATGTCAGCAGCACAGCATGGACCTGAAGACCTCTCTGGACGTGCAGCATAGTGCAGCACAGGCTTGTGCCTGCTCAGGTTAGCTGTGATATGGGTCACTAGCTCCTAAACATGCAACAGGCTCCCAGTCAGGATCAATATGTTCCACTCCTTGTTACAGTTTTCCTTTCGCAAAGAAACTGTAAGTTGCAGATTGCATTAATTACATACAGGTTTCTCAAGACCTAAGTAGGAGCCGCAGTAGAGCAGACGTGGCCTGTCCAAAGTCACCAACTTCTTGAATAAAATGTTTTCCACAAATCTCCCAGTACAAGGTGGAGGGGCTTGGGGGATTGCATTTCAGTGAAATTCACAATACTGACTTTCTAAGGAAAAAGAAATGGTAGTGGCAACAGGATACTGCATTTTATAAACCAGAATAAACCGCACTTCCACTCAAGTGGTTTGTTCAGACTTGTAGAAGAGAGTCAAATGAGATGCTAAAGTTGTATTTAATTTAATCATCCGTTGTATAATAAATGAACAGAACTTAAGACATTATGAATATCGATACTGGACTGTTTATTGTAATTGTAATACCAAGATGAACAATATAAAGTCACTGTGTAAAACATCAGTCTTGATCTTCCTTTATTGAATGTTCATCACATTAATGTGTAGAAACAGCTTTAATGTTAATGTGTAGAAACAGCTTTATTGTACTATGTCATTTTATGAAAGTGAGCTCTGAATAGTCATATATAAAGGTCTGAGGAAAAAGCTACAGTTATTTACTTTGGTACTACAAATTTTGAATTTCTGAAGCATGAAACTCCTAAACTGAAGACAAAACACTTTCCCTACCTCCCAGTCTGTAGAAATCTGTATTAAAACTCTTTGAAACTAATGAAAATATTAATATTTTATCTGATAGTGTCTGGATTAGGCCATCAGAAAATTATCTGACTTAACTGAAATCCAGTTTTAGACACCATTCCAGCTCACTTGCAGAAGGAGAAAGAAGTAATGGATGAGCTCTGCTTTCACTAGCTCTTGTGGCATAACCTCTTTAAAGAAAAGAACAGTATTTCCAGTTCTAGCTGCCACTTCAGTTAAACAAAGGCCTGTAGTGACAGAACAAGGGGCAATGGTTTTAAACTGAAAGAGACTAGATTTAGGTGGGATCTAAGCTAGTAATTTTTTTTGAGATGAGGGTGGTGATATACTGGAACAGGTTGTCCAGAGAAGTTGTGGATGCCCCATCCCTGGAAGTGTTCAAGATTAGGTTGGATGGAGCTTTGAGCAACCTGATCTAGCGAAATATGTCCTTGGTCATTGCAGGGGGGTCAGACTAGATGAACTTTGAAAGTCCCTTCCAACCCAAACTATTCTATGATTCTATGAATTTTT